>OY755040.1:34716901-36039859 GCA_963576565.1 Aspidapion aeneum
TCTGGAATCTAAAAATAATATTGACATAAGGCTTTACAGAATCGACACCGATGCGTTCCCACATGTGGTACTTACCTATACCTACAGAGGTAGAAACACAGAGATTGTTCGTTGTAGGAATACAAAAGTTATAAAATTTGTATTTTTTTAAAATTACCCACATCTGATTTTATTATCTTCTCTATTTTTTTAGGATTATGTGTGAAATAAAACCGTTTATTTAGTATTAATAAATGTTATATTTTTTATTTTATTGTAGTTTAATAAAACATATTTATTTGTTTCTATTTTATATCTACTCTTTTTGGTAAATGTGTCAACTAGTAATGATTAATGTAAGTAAATAAAATTTTAAGAATCATATTCATTCGAGAAATGTCAATTTATAATTCCAAAAACTAATTTAACCCAAATTTAAGTTCACACAATTATTAAGTCAGTTTTAATTATTTTAAAACAAACAAGCAATTAACTAAATATGTTAAATATTTCTAAATAGCCCAGTCATATTATATTCTCCGCCAAAATCCCCCTTGAGCTTCGCCAGATATAAGGCCACAAAAGTCCTAAAAATCAGTTTTATGTGATTTTCTCGAAAACTAATAACTTTTTTAAAAAAAGTGAAGGTAGAAAAAATGCACAGAAGCATTCGGTCTATAACGTAAAATTAAGAAAAGACGTAACATTTTAAAACATATAAGTATTTAAAAAGAAAAAAATTATAATTTTTTTTCCCACCCTGTAGTTTACTTCTTTTTAAATATTAATACTGTCTAATATTAACCTTGATCCCCACTTGTACAATACACCATGTACTTAAATTTAGTTTTTGTTTCTTTAAAGTTAAACAACTTTACGTAGGTAAGGGTTAGGCCAATGGTCAATGAGACTTTGAAAAAAATATTTATATACAATTAGGCACTGTACGAGAAAAAAACCTTATATAAAAAAAGTTCAATTTTTGGGTAGAAACAGCTTTAAAATATGCGCAAAAGTGCACACTTTTATTATATTTGAAATTCCAGCGAAACTGCTACTGATAGAAAAAATATTGTTTCACTAAACTTTAATAGAACAAAGGGGTTTAAACAAAATAAATGTTACCTTACAAGTGTAGTTTTTTAAGGGTTTGAAATTATAAACATAGGTACATAAAGTTTTACCGAATAGTCGTTGTATCATGATCTTTCCCTTTAGCTTTAGTTTCTAAGATATCTACAAAAAATATAATCATAACAAAAACATTTCATGTAAAAAAAGCCAGGTACGCGAAAATGGCATTCCGTAAAAAGAATTGAGATAAAAGTAAAGCCAAGTTCTCCAATACAAATTTCAAAATGAAAGGTTCTTAGTAGTTTGGAAATGTTTTTTTAAACTTTGCTATTACAGCCACTTCTTTATGTTCAATTTAGCACTGTGCCTAAGAGTCATTTACAGCCGTAATAGCCAGGTTTATAAAAATATTTCCAAACTAGTAAGAACCTTTCATTCATTTTGAAATTTGTATTGGAGAACTTGGCTTTACTTTTATCTCAATTCTTTTTACGGAGTGCCATTTTCGCTTACTTGGCTTTTTTTACATGAAATGTTTTTGTTATGATTTCACTTCTTTTTTAAAGGAATATTGTTCAAAACTTTTGCAATGCCTTACTTATATTTTTGAGGTTTTTAAAATTTTTTCCATGGTTTTATCGTAGTTCTTATCAGCCTTCCAAAGTTCAGCTCTAGCGTTTCTGAAAGTGCACAATGGTACTTTTACATAACTTTACATGTATAGGGGAGGGCAATAAATTAAAATTGTCGTGTTTTTAAATTTTGTCCTATAGTTTTATCATAGTTCCTATCAGTCTTCCAATGCTCAGCTCTCTAGCGTTTCTGGAAGTGGGTAATGTTACTTTTATATAACTTTACATTTATGGGGGAGGAGAATCAATGAAAATATTGGACTTTTTAAATTTTTTCCCATGGTTTTATCATAATTTCTATCAGCATTCCAATGCTCAGCTCTCTAGCGTGTCTGGAAGTGGGCAATGTTAGTTTTATATATATTTACATTTATAGGAGAGGGAAGTAAATTAAAATGTTGGTGTTTTTAAATTTTTTCATGTAGTTTTATCATATTGTCTTTCAGTCTTAAAAAGTTCAGCTCTCTAGCATATCTGGAAGTAGGCAATGTTACTTTTACTTAACTTTACATTTATAGGGGAGGGAAGTAAATTAGAATTTTGGGGTGTTTTAATTTTTTCCTATAGTTTTATCATAGTTCCTATCAGTCTGCCAAAGCTCAACTCTCTAGCATTTCTGGAAGTGGGCAATGCTACTTTTACATAACTTTAAATGTATAGGGGAGGGGAGTAAATTAAAATTTTGGGGTTTTTTTATTTTTTCCTATAGTTTTATCATAGTTCCTATCAGTCTGCCAAAGCTCAACTCTCTAGCATTTCAGGAAGTGGGCGATGTTACTTTTACATAACTTTAAATGTATAGGAGAGGGGAGTAAATTAAAATTTTGGGGTTTTTTTGATTTTTTCCAGGGGTTTGGTCATAATTTCTATCAGTCTGCCAAATTTCATTTATGAGTGAGTGAGTGGCATTTTCGACGTTTTTTGAAATTTCCTAAGTACTTTACTACTTTATGGAATTTCATGAAACTTGGAGGGGTTGTTAACGCCATGGAGATCTACCACTGTGCAAAGTTTGAAATTTGTAGCTGATTCCGAAGTAGAGTTTTAGGTAGGTCAAATATCGGCTGAAATGTTTCAAGAAAAGATGGTTACGACGCGCGAACTTGGCGAGGCACTGCCGTGCCCTTAGATTTATCCATATACATATAGCCGGGTTTTTGACAGCCTTGCCAAAAATACATGAAATAAAAATCTGAAAATTGCATATTAATACCAGTATATTGTAAAACGTTATGTAAGTTTATAATTGTCAACCCTTAATAAACCACACTTATGTTCCATGTATTGTGTCTACCCTTTGTCACATTTAAGTTTAGTCAAATACTATTTTTTCTAAAATTTTATAAAAATACTTAAATTAATATCTGTTAAGCTGTAATTTCAAATAAAATAAAAGTGTGCGCATTTGCGCGTATTTTAACACTGCTTCTAACCAGAAGTTGAATATGTTTAATATTACCCTTTTTTATCTAGTACAGTTTCGAATTGTTAGAAAAATAAATTTTCAAAATTGCATTGGTGTTGTCCCGGCTGGTATTAACCATTTTCCTAACCTTTACTTAAAGTTGTTTAACTTTAAGAAAACAAAAACAAAATTTTAGTAAATGTTGTTTGATATAAGTAGGGATCAAGCATTTTAAAACAAGTTACCTACAGTATAGAAAAAATTAAATTAAAAAAAAATTATTTTTTAAAATATATCTTTTAAAATGTTAGATTAGGTTTTTTTTGTTAATTTTATAGTATGGATCGAATGATTTTGCATATTTTTTCTGTCTTGACTTTTTTTGAACTATTAACTTTTTCCAGAAAATCGCAAAAAACATTTGGGGCCTTATATCTAGCGACACTCAGAGGATTTTGGCGGAGGATATGTGAGGATGTGTCCCAGGTGCTAAGTAATAATTATACAAAAATCCAGCTTACACCTATTTTGTTTCAGGTGAATTCCTAAAATGACCGGGCTAAAAATGTTCCATTCACTTTCAGCAATTCACAGAATTAGTGATATATTAACTGATACCTATCAAAAATAATCTAATTCATTGCATACATATACCCATATTCTTTTAATTTTTATTATAAAATAAACAATTGTTCTGAGGAAATACTTAAAAGTTTACTTACTTCGTACTTTTCTAACTAAAAGCATGGTTTTAAAATAGCCTTTAATAAAAAAATTAAAAAATGTCAATAATTATAGTTCTTAATATTGAAAATTATCAAAAACAAATTTAAAAATAAAGAAGTTTAAATAAACTCAAAATAAGTATTTTTTCATTTGTTAGTTCAGTACAAATGAGAGTATTTGCAGAATTCAGACTACATTCATATTCACTGCACCCTTTTGCAAGAAAAATATAGGAAAATTACAAGTGTAGAAGCTATCACTTGAGCAGAAGATGAAGTGGATGTCTCAATTCAGTGTTCCATAAAGTCAGCGGTAAAGAGCAAGACGTAAGACACAAAAAACAAGTTGAAATGAAAAATATTGTTGATAGTTTAAAAAACGTAACACTTGCGCATCTAAAATTTACTAACCGTAAAAACACCAACTACTCTCGCTTTTTTTCTTATGTAAATTCTATGTCCCTCTCTTAAAGATAGTTTAAAATTTAGAAAGGGAGCGTTTTCATTCCTGTTGTTAGCCACCAGTGTACTGATCAAAATATTTGTTCATTGGTTATATTGATTGTCAAATGTCATTGCTATTCTAGGATTTTTGGTTGGTTCTAAATTGACAAACGCGTGCGATTCGCTCTGTATGTAGCCGATTTCGCAAGCCATAGGCTGAATAATATAATATGTCATATTATATTATAACTAAACAATTTCTTACTTCTAACTGCATACGGTTTGTGGGTGAGTTTATTTTTTTTGAGTCTGATTTCTTTCCGTTTACTTTCCGAAACTCTGAATCTAGCTTAATGTGGTAAGATTTAACAGAATGTCCCAATTTATGACAGTTTTGACAAGTAGCATTTTAGATTAAGTTGAATCTTGGATTAGGAGGATAATCTCGATGATAGTTAATTTTTTTTGTAGCACAGATTATAAATGTTAATGCCTTTTGTGTATTATAATAAGTTTTGCCTTGTTAATCATGACAAAATTTTTGACACAAATGAAAGGATAGATTTAAAGATAACTAACAATTAATTTAAAACATTTAATTCTTCTAGGTCTAACCCACTATATTCCCGATAATACCAACTAAAACAACAACCAAGAATTAGCAAATACGAATACGAGCATCAGACTTAACATGCACTAACAGAAAGAAGATTGGGAGGTGATACCGAACGACCATGCTAAAAAAACTAAAAACTTATCAGTAAAATTATCCTATCTACTAAAAATTTAAAAGGCAATAACAATAATAAGTGATGTAAACTAATAAATAACAAGTGTTAGCATCGTAACATTTTTTAATATTGCGTGATTTGAATTTTTAATTAATAGTGTAACTTTGTAAGACACTTTACCAATAAACTCTAACATATACCCAAAACTGTCTAATATTATAACATGTGATACAAGTGCCTAGTCAAGAACAACAAGTGGGTTAGGTTCAGTGAACGCTTCGTCTGTTAAAGAACTATTAGCAGCACAACGGATAGTTTTAACCGAGTCGTACTGCATAAGTTAATGTAAAATGACTGCGGAAATAAGAAAGAGTCGGCCTGGAAGTGGGCATAGTTTGAGTGTATTAGGTAAGTTTTTCTAGATTTAAAGGGTTTAAACCTTGAATCAGAGATCAGGGTATGAATCATTGAACGGGAGAGAAGAAGTACTCCCTCAAGATCGGGTGAAAAACTGCGCATGTGATCTCACTTGATTTCTCATCGCTATTGGACCTGACGTGGGGTGATGCTCATCCCACTTTCACCCGTTCCAAGAATATTCATACACAAGCAGAGATGGTAAAAGTTTTCTAAGTGATTTTCATGACTATTGCTACTTTCGTCAATAAAGAAATAGCTTTCTTGATTATACTAGTTACTGATTTTGCCAGTTTGCCCTGCCACCTTACCTAACCAAAATTGATCGATGCACTCATTCCATTGTAGCTTGGTGTAGATGTCGCAACAAAGTTCTTGTTTTGATTTTAAAACAATAAGCGTGACGACGTTTGTCAACTTTTCGCGATGTGTCCGACAGAGCTAAGATTCTAATATAGGCTGCATTTTTCTACTCCACTGAAAATCGTAAGGACCAAGACAGAATCAGAGCCGCTTCCAAAACGTACTTTAGGCTGTATGTTGACGACCTTTGTACGTTCAATTTTGTCGCCGTTAAGGTTTGCATAAATGGGTTTATGCATCGTTTATTGCCTCGGCAAGCCCCGCGTTCAACAAAACTTAGCAACGAGGCAGTTGTTTGGCCTCGGATTACTTCATTCACATTCGTGCTGAAGCAAATACACGCCTTTATGGGCTAGGAATTTAAAAATGTAATTATAAGGAACCTTAACATTTTTTTGTTGTGTCCTTGTCCGTATCCACGCACGATGCTATTGCAGATATGATACCGGGTTTTTAATACTCAATGATTTACGTAATGTCGCGGCACCCTACTTTTTTGATAATTTTTATCTGACTTTGTGTTCAAGTTGCTTGGCTGATTCTCAGGCACCTAACCCAACACGAAATGGCTGACATTTGTACACGTACGCTCATCATATAAGTGGTATGTGATCAACATAGATATTTTTAAAATTGCATGGTTAACTACCGGATTATATTTTGGTGTGTTTTTATATTTGGTACATGGTTTAACAGTTTTAAAAACTACAATACGGGTGACTTTCTTTGAAAAAATAGACCACGGTATTACAGTAAAAAGTATTGTGACCATTTTTATGATGCCGCGAGTGTACTTATATAGGTTAACTACTAAATCGTATTAAAACCATCAATATAAAATCACTACTACAAACCTTCCGGCATATTGGATTTAAATGCACCCCAACGTCTAAAACATATTCGCTTTTAATAAAATTTGGACGGGACCGCTTTCAAATTTGTCAATGCGGTGATTTCACGTTACTTATCTCTTACTCTCACAGGATTTGCGATGGCTATGGACTACTGTGATCTCCAGCCATTTACACTACAATGCAATTTCTGGCAAGGTTTGCCTATACAGGGGATAATCACAAACTCATTTATACTACATGATGTCCTAGCAGGATGGCCTGCTAAGCACCCCCGGTAGACAATTTTCTTTTCTCAAGAGGGATTTTAATTTTGGCTGGTACCCTTTGTCGGGTACAGGAATCTATATCGAGCTAGTGCCATCTACGCTCCTAACACGGAACCATAGGCTCAACGTAACTTCCAAACCACGGCCTTGTATTGATCATCAACTTTGCCTAACTTCGCTTTAGCTTTGAGTTAGCATTTTTTAAACAAATTAAAAGTTATTTATCATATGGTAACTGATAATGAGTGTTTTCAAGCTTAAAAGGAGATGAGGCTGAGAGCGGGGCACACATTATTAGTGGCCTTAAATTTTCCAAGCTGTTGGAGTTTATTTGAAATCCAATATGCCGGCACGCTTGTAGCAGTCATTTTTAGAAACTATTTTTCCAGTACAAATGTATATTAGTACTTTCGTTTGTAGCATAGCTCAAAACAGAAATTGTATCTACTTTATGGGGAAAATAACCCTGTATAGGTATGCGTAACGTGTACGGATGTATTCTTGCTATATATTTCTATTAATTATTTATTGCGTTTGGGGGACACATTTGGACAGTAGAAACCTCTTATCTTAGAGACTTGGATAAAACAGACTTGATATAATAGCTCTGTTCCATCAAACAGTTCTACGGCCATAGAACCGTCCAAAAAATCCCAATGCGCGCGCAATGCAGTACAACGAGTACGAGGACTGTTTTAAAATGGTTTGGGTTAGATGGAACGACCAAATAACTGTCCAAAAACCGAATGCTGTTCGATTTACTTCAGGACGTGATCATATGCGAGAGAGTTAAATTCAAAATCACGTGACTAAAAGAAAGGGTAGGTTTGGCGTCTCGCTTAAAGATAAATCGAAGGCAACGTATCTACGTATATATATTTTTAATTTTAGTTCTTTAAAATGCAGATAAAATTACATCAATTTAATTCATACAGGGTGTAACTAAATAAGTGTAAAACATTTAAGGGGATGATTCCTCATCGAAAAAAAGATAGGATCTTTCATATAAAGAAACTTTATTGGAGCATCCCTTGTTAAGATACCGCCCCTTAAAGGGGTACATAACATTTATGACGATGTATCTCTGTAGTTGTTCGTGGAATAATTTTTTGCTGCGAACTGGTTTATTTTGGGCAAAAAATCCAAGAGACATTTTTTATTTACAATGAAACAGGCTATCGGAAATACATTTTTAAATGGAAAAAAATAATAAGACAAAAAATTACATTGGAAATAAATTTTAGGGTTTGCGTTTTCCACCCCTTACAACCATGGGGTAAACCAAATTCATTACGGGCTAAGTGTCTTTTTGGTAGTAGAAAATTTTATGTACCCCATTTAAGGGGCTGTATCTAAACAAGGGATGCTCCAATGAAGTTTCTTTATATGAAAGATCCTATCTTTTTTTGATGCGGAATCACCCCCTTAAATATTTTACACTTATTTAGTTACACCCTGTATTCACAAACTATAAACCACTACAGACTGCCTAATAAACTAAATATACCAAAAATTAAAACGAACTTGCATTAGCACATATTTTTGGGCGAAACTTGTGAAAATATATTTATTTTTTCGAATATCCCAAGTTTTATGTGTAATTTATATATTTATTTATTTGTATTTTCTAATTTGATTTTTATAAAATATTTGTGAAATTACCTACATATTATAGAAAACCTTAATATTCACAAGGTTTTCGTGATACTTCTAAGAAGTTAGGAAAATCACATTTTGTAGCTTGTACTTTAGTAATGACCTTAATGTCAATGCCTTAAAGCGAAGTCGTTTGTTCTTCCGCCAAATCTGGTGTAAAATTTTACTTTCGGTGTTATCCTTCTTCTTTTAACTTTTAGTTCACAGGTCACCGGGATTTGCTGCGATCAGGGTAAACCGTTATGTTTCTATTCCTATCCAATCACCTGCTAAACTAGTTTTTCTTTTTCTAAGCAAGCTACCCTATGGTCAGTATAGCTTTTTTTCATGTGGTGTGCCTACACGATCCGCAGTCCCGTAGTAATAAAAATTAAGAGGCTCTTGCAGAAAAATCAACAGATGCTGCAGATGTTGCAAAAATTTTTTTTGGAAATTTAAAAATTATTTGTATATTTACGTGGCTTTCCCGGCATTTTGTCATGTGTTAAAATTGGTTGTGAAACTCAATTTATTTTGAAAAAAGTTTTAATTTTTTGGGTTATTCACTGTTTTTTGAATTTTCTCAGACAAATGTAAGTTTAATGCAATTTTATGGTATATTATTATCTCAGGTGATGTAAACTAGAAATTTGTGTGTCTTACATACAATTTTTCCGCGCCTTCTAATGCGCCTGTGTGCAATTCTTGTCTTTCAGAGGAGTCCGAAACCAGTTTAGGTTGCTTGATGGAACGGAAAACTGACTGTCCCATAACAGTTCAACGTCCACCTGGAACGCAAACAGGATTTTTCGTACCGTTCTATAACCGTCCCACGCTTTGATGGAACGAAACTAATAATAGATTTAATAACAATTTACTTCTGATGCTTGGTGTTAGATAAAAGCTGTGATAAAAGTATACCCAAAACAAAATCCTTTTTCTCATAAAATTTAATAAATGACACTGGTAACAGCTGGATAGCAGTTAAGAAGATTCTGTAAAGGTGAGACGGGTACTAACTAAGGTCTAATCTCCGGTACCGCCATTATAAACTTGTTAGAAATGAAATAAAGCGAAGAGACAGGTAGAGATAGTATATTTTCTTACTAAGCTCTTTATATATTGCCGAATCATGCTGTTCTCAGACTCACTGCAAGCTGCACTTAAAAATATGTTACTTTTTTTTAACTTCAGGAGAAAGGTGAACAAAATGACTTAGGGCCGGTTTAGCAATGAAGAATTATCCAATGAGTTAGAAAAAGCCCTGGGTAAAAGTTGTCAAAAGTATTCCATCCAAGGTTAACTTCAAACTCTAGGGTTAACCCTAGGTTAATTTGACCCGCGCTCTCACGGCATGTTGGCGTATATAGCCCTGTGTTAACCTCAACATTTCGAATTATTTTGAAGTGTTTTTTTTATTTACCCTGCTACCCGAGCGCGGGTCTAGTTCAATCTTGGATGGATAAACACTTTTGATAACTTTAACCCAGGGCTATCTCTAACTTGAGGGGTAACCCTCCATTGAAAAACCGGCCCTTAGTGGAACAAATCGACAAATTCCTTCTTTTCAATTAATAGCAAATTACCCTTATACAAGTAAGACATATCCACGGATTATAGAATATTAACGGGTTGGATTGGATCAAAGTTAGTGGAGAATCCAAAATGGCTGCTGTTGCGTTACTGTTTTAGTTTAGTATTTTCGTTCTCTGGAAATGTCAAGTGCTTGTCATCTGCCTTTTCTATTTATTTAGTTTTTGAAAAATTGCGGCACATTCTGTAAATGGGTCGCCCAGTAAAGTTCATGTTTCCTGTCTAGTAACGTAAATACCTATATTATTTGGCAATGATTTCCATCATGATCTTTTTTCACAACAAATATGTGTTTTTTTGACTACCATTTAAAAAAGAGAGTTTCTGGTTTAACCAAAACGGTCAATAAAAGATTGATAAAAATATTAATTTAAGTGTGCCAAATTTCATACTTATTACTTATAGCCTTATACCCTAGTAACTGTTTTCTTCGGCCACTATATGATGGTAGATTTTAACTTAAAAATAACAACACAAAG
Source organism: Aspidapion aeneum (assembly GCA_963576565.1). Lineage (NCBI taxonomy): Eukaryota > Metazoa > Arthropoda > Insecta > Coleoptera > Brentidae > Aspidapion > Aspidapion aeneum. The sequence continues at coordinate 34,727,499 of OY755040.1, forward strand.
TGCAATTATGGCAAGCAAATAACACGGTTTTTAACACCCATTCTGTCCTTTTGTCACGTTTCACAATATTGACCATCTTTTAAGCGTCATGGTTTGGGAAACCACTTGATCCGTATTTCTCATAAAGCTGCTGTGAGCAGGTAATTTTTTCTTGCTTAAGAGATGATGATTCTTTCTTTTTTGATGCCTTCCTCGAAAAATGGGCTACCCGCCAAGAAAAGAAAGGCATTTAAAGGTCCTTTAAGACCGGTGAAGTTTTTAGAATTATTCATGGTGGCTGAAGTGAAATGAAATTGGATCATTGGTCATAGTCTAGTTAGGCCTCGTAGGAAGAAAGAAGTTAATTTAATTAATAACTAAGAAAAATGCTGTATATCTCCAAAAAGTTTTGTAATAGACCAGCCAAAAACTTAGGATTTCCAAACAATCGTACTTCTTTACCAGATTTACGAGATTCGTACAAAGATAGGTTTCTAATTCATTATATTCCTTCACAAACCGGGACCACCCTGTACATTCTGCCTACATTTTTTAAAAGCTTTTAAGATTTCTAATAAAATGATGTATTACATTAGTACATTTTTTTTTAAATTAAGGAAAAATATAAGCAAGTATTTAGTTTTTCCAAAAAATTTGCGATTTTTTTTTAAATATTTTTTTGTCTTTTTATTTTTAAAAGCAAAAAACAAAGAACAAATAATCCGGTTTACCACATAAAGTTTTCGGGATCTCTCGACTACTAAAAAATCGTAAAAGAAAGGTAAATAAACACGATAAGTTTTTATACTGACAAAAACAGAGCAAAATCGCATTTTTTAAAAGATATTGTTTTGACTCGGATTTTCTTTAAAACCGTTTTAATTATTTAAATAAATTAGGCGCCGGTTTATAGCAGGTTCATAGTGCTTTCGAGAAAAAAAAATAATTCTAGTCACACAAATAATGAGAAATATTAAAAATCTTGATAGCGGAACAAACGCAATTAGCGTTGATCTGAGCTAAAAAGGCAATGTGTGTCGTAGGTCACGTGATGCATTCATTCTTTCAATCGATACTTTCATCCATAGATGATATACCAGATTTACTCGCCTGCTGCTGTTTTAGTTTCTCTCGTACTTCGGTAGATGGCTCTTCTTGTGGGGTGTATGATTTTTTTTTCTCACTAGAAATATAAGGTGAGAGATAAAACCGTATATTTAATTTAGCAAGGGTTTCACATTGACCAAGCAGTGTTCTGAGGAGTCCAATAAGGACGAAACAGTTAACTGTCAACACTTATTAGGTGTCCATTAGATCTTGGACCCCCGTGAGGTTAAGCTTTCGAGCTATCCACGGAAAAATACGAGAGAAACAAAAAACCCTTATTTTTACCTGATTAGCCACGAAAACTTGTTTGAATAAAAATGCCTATTTTACCGGAAGGGCGAAAAAATATCGAAACACAAAATATCGAAAAACAAAATATCGAATTAAAATATCGAAAGTACATAATATCGAAACTACAAAATGTCGAAACTACAAAATATCGAAACTACAAAATATCGAAACAACAAAATATCGAAAATACAAAATATCGAAAACACGAAATACCGAAAACACAAAATATCGAAAATACAATATATCGAAACAACAAAATATTGAAAATTAAAAACAGAAAATTTCGGAACCTACACCTAACCTGACCCTGACCTAATCTATCTTAACCTAATCAGATATAACAAAAACCTAACCTATCAAAACCTAATCAAATCTAACCGAACCGAATCAAACCGAACCAAAGCAAACTAAACCAACAATTTTTTCTAAAAAAAACTTTCCTGACTTCTTTCCCGGGATCCTAGAAGGTGTGAATTAGAACCGATCCAAACCGAACCGGACCGAACCGGACCGAACCGGACCGAACTGAACCGAACCGAACCGAACCGAACCGAACCGAACCGAACCGAACCGAACCGAACCGAACTAAACCGAACCTATCCAAACCTAACCATACCCAACCAAACCTAATTAGCAGTGTTGTAGTTTAGTTTCATTAGGTTAGGTTCAGTTCGGTTTGGTTTGGTCCGGTTCGGTTTAATTCGGTTCGGTTCGATTCGGTTCGGTTGGGTTGGGTTCGGTTCGGTTCGGTTTGGTTCGGTTCGGTTCGGTTCGGTTCGGTTCGGTTTGGTTCGGTTCGGTTCGGTTAGGTTCGGTTCGGTTCGGTTCGGTTCGGTTCGGTTCGGTTCGGTTCGGTTCGGTTCGGTTCGGTTCGGTTCGGTTCGGTTCGGTTCGGTTCGGTTCGGTTCTGTTCGGTTCGGTTCGGTTCGATTCGGTTCGGATTCACACCCTCTAGGATCCCGGGAAAGAAGTCAGGAAAGTTTTTTTTTTTTTTTAATTGTTGGTTCAGTTTGCTTTGGTTCGGTTTGTTTCGGCTAGATTTGATGAGGTTTTGTCAGGTTAGATTTTTGAAACTTTCTATTTTTATGAGGTTAGGTCAGATTAGGTTTAGTTAGATTAGGTAAGGTTACGTCAAGGTCGGGTTGGGTTAAGGTTTCGAAATTTTCTATTTTTGATTTTCGATATTTGTTATTGTCGATATTTTGTATGTTCGATATTTTGTGATTCGATATTTTGTATTTTCGTTATTTTGTATTTTCGATATTTTGTATTTTCGATATTTTGTATTTTCGATATTTTGTATTTTCGATATTTTGTATTTTCGATATTTTGTATTTTCGATATTTTGTATTTTCGATATTTTTTAGTTTCGATATTTTGTAGTTTCGATATTTTGTGGTTTCGATATTTTGTAGTTTCGATATTTTGTAATTCGATAAAATGTAGTTTCGATATTTTGTGGTTTCGATATTTTGTAGTTTCGATATTTTGTATGTTTTCGATATTTTGTATTTTCGATATTTTGTGTTTTCGATATTTTGTGTTTCGATATTTTTTCGCCCTTCCTATTTTACCTCATAACATTGCCATTTCTACTGAGAATTTTATCTCGTAATATTATTATTTTTTTCATTACTTGTATATTTCTAAATAAAAAATATCACATTTTTTGTTAAACCGCGCGATAGCGCTTTATATGCAATTATTTATTCTAGCAGACGTTTTTTAAGAAAGGGTACAATTAACAGAAATATTATGGTTGACGAGCAAACTTAGATAATTATCCGAATTGATGTAAAGATGCTAAAATCGACGATTTAAAAAAAAATACATAATACAATGTAGCCAAATGCTGAACTTAACAAAATATGAAAAAAGATTATCTTCTTACATTTTTTGTTTATGCTCGAGCTGAATCAAGCCTTAAAAATCAGAAACGCATCGTATCCCAGTTAAGGATTATTTGCCCGTTAAACTTTACGTTTTGTCGTTTAACTTTACATCTTCATGAATTTTTTTTTTAATTTTTAAATGTTTTTCTCACATAAAATTTTTAAAATTGTACAGGGAGATCTAAATCTTTAGTCACTATAGTTATTTACGTAGGTATCTGTTATTCTACACTAAAATAAAACACAGTGTAGGTAGATATCTAGGAATTCATGAAGGTGTTAAACCTAAATAATACCTGTATTTGGTGGCCCTTTTGCATATGGTTATCTTTGTACCGGCATGTCCCAATACGGACGAAACAAAAGTTAAAAGTTAATATTGCCCTTTTTGAAGACTAAATTATGCATACTCGTATTTTGTACATCCAGACCACGTCTTCAGATGATGAAATCAAATAATTGGCAATATTTTCTTGGTCCGTATTCTCCTACTTTCCTCTAACTAAATAGTACGTTAGGATTTAACATAAACTCACTAAAACCATACATGAACGAGGATGCATGTAGGTGCGTAGAATGTCGACAATCTAAGTTTGTCTTAGTTCATTTTTAGCTCTTATACATTTCGTGCTAAAGGTTTACGTAAATATTTAAATTTAATATTTATTTGACATTGTAACAACACTCTTACAGACTAATACCCTAGTTTATTTTTGTGACCTTTAATAGTAATTTTATGGTTTATACATTTTACTTTGTGTAGGTTTTACCATTAAACTATTGTGATAGTACCGCAATAATGCCCCAAAGCATCTAGAATCTAGATATCTATTCGCTATTCTCAAAAAGAAACATTTCAATAACAAAATACTACTTTATAGTTTTCTTTTGCATTGCCGATACCAAGAAATACGGATGTCAAAGTGTACCTAAATTCTACCAACTTACAACTGCCTGACGTATTTGACTAATTCATTAGCTCTCTTTCTAACAATAGGCATCCGTATAAGATCTTGCAGCGCTCATTTCAGACATTGTCGATAACAGCTTGTCAAAAAAAAAATGTGATATGTCTCAAAGATAAAGCTCAACCCACAAGAAACTAATTAAATTAAGAATATATAAATTTGTACATATTTGTGTTTAGTAAAAAAGCCGTATCTACAAAGAGATTAGTAAGTAGCTACGGTCTTTTTATTAGGCACGATGGTATTTGTTTTTAGGCATGATTTCCAGGATCGCTGTACTCTAATAAAAGTTGTATTCGACTAATCCGTCCTTTGAGCAATATCATAATAATTTATATGTGAATGGAAACAAACTTAACAAATTATTGTCAATTTTTAAACAACAAACTGTGTGATTTTGATTTGTAACGGTTTCCTAAATCGACGCATCTCTTACGCTGGTGTCTTGTTTCTTTGTCTAGAACGCCTAAAGCAGTTTTTGTCTTTCTCTGCATAGCGCTATAGCCTCAGGTTCGGATCAATCAACGGCAAGCTATGAGTGCCCACAAAGCTGGGGGGTTTTCACTGACAAAAGGAAAGCCGTCAGTAATATTTTTTCTTACGGTTCACTTCGGTTCATTTAGGGGTTTTTTTAAACTGGGAAAAAATGTTAAATTTATTCAATTATTTTAACCCATAGAAAGTTATGCCTTTTGTTATTCATAACTATTTTGATGTAAACTTTTATTTAGATTTTACTTTAATTTTTATTTAATATAATATCCCAAACCTAAACAGTAATACTAAGTAAATTAAACAGCTAGTTGCATAATTTTATTCAATCAACGTTTAAAAAGTTGTGAAATAAATATATAAAGAGTTTAAATATTAGAATACAAAAGTTTAACATTTGTAACACAGAATATAATGTTAATAATTTAAACATCGAAAAACAGCACATCTTCCAACAGAGTAGACAAAACTATTTCTTTTCATGTATCTCACGCATATTTGTATACAACACCCAGGATCGCCAGTCGGCTTTCGCCCGAACATCTCTGGTAAATAGCAGACGATATGGTAAATCGCTTGGGTAACTAACACCCGTGATCGAAAAAATGTTCGTTAAAAATCAGTCTGGAACAATCTTTCTTAAGAAAGAATTCGTAAATTTCTCTTTCCCGGGATCCTAGAGAATGTGAAACCTAACCGTTGTCAATCGATCGCCAACGTAACCGAACCGTGTCAATGTAGAATAGGGCTTCATTGACACGGTTACGGCAGCGTTCGGGCTACAACCGAATCGCAATCATTGACGTCGTTTACAAATATGCGTCCCGCACAGTGGTCTACTAACTTAATCTAAAATAGTTAAAAAGGCCCAAACTTATGGAGTTTTGTTAAGTCACAGAAGCTCTGGAGTAATATAAGTTTGAAAAAAAAATCAAACACAAAAATAGAAATAAAAATATTTCCTTATGGAATAACCTATTCGCGTTTATAAGCGAAAAAATCTAAATAAAAGTATTTACTTATGAAATAACCTATTCGCATTTATAGAAAAAAAAAATAAAACAAAATAAATATACAAGTTAGCCAACTATTTTGATGAATTTATAGTTAACTTACCGAACCCTGATAAGTATATCCTGGGCTCTCTGGCAGCTATACAAATGTCATAAAACTTTTTCAAAATTTTGCTTTTTTCCTATGCAAAAGGTAGCAACCGAACCGAACCCAAAAAAATACCGCAGTTATCAATGTTTTTTCAATTTTGTTTTTCTATTATTTCTATATTTTTATTTCATTTTTATCATGTAGTAATTCGGCAGAAGCAGTTCTTATAAAGTTTAATTGGATGTTATATATGTATGTACAGATTAAGGGACGAATGGAGAAGCAGAGGCTGAAAAACTTTTTTGAAGGCACAGTGATATTCATGGTCGATGCAGCATTTGGAAAGTGCACCATTTCCATAAAATATACCTATTTATGCACGTTTTGCAGTCTTACCTTTGGCAGATCAAGATCTGTTTGCAAAACATTTTCATTGATGCTAAAATACAATCTCATAGTGCGTGAGAATCGGATAGAGAACGATCGCATAGAAGCGATACATTCAAATATTTATGGCTCTCGAACGAAGAAGGCACGGACAGTGGCGGATCCAGAGCCTGCGCGCATGAAAGTGTCTATTATTATTATCATCGAAATTACAACCACTGACTAATTCAATAAAATGCTGCTTAAAAAAATATATACCGTTTTTTACCAACAGAGAATGTCACCTAAAGTGCCCCCCCCCCCGAGAAGCACCTCCGGATTCGCCCTTGGTCACGGATTAAGCGATCATCAGCTACATTGTACAACAGTAAATGGATTAGATGTAGTATAAAAAGACGTTTACATATAAAGTGTAAAAAACTAAATACTCGTATATAACTGTGCAGTTCTAAACGATTGAGTTTTAAATTAACGTGTACCGCGTGAACAAGTCCACACCTAGGGGGCTTAGTTTCCATAAAAGGATAAAAAATATATAGATATAGTATAGAATGTATAAATAAGAGACCGATTCCCGTCAAAAGCATTTCAGCGTTGCCCAATAACCCCTTGATAAATAACTACAGACGCAAGTGGTCGCAGTCTCCCAGGGGCAGACAACTTGAAACATTTGCTTGGGGCAAGAATTATTACCACTATGCAAGAGGTAGACTATTAAAGACGTAAAATTTTTTATTTTTTATTTTATTAAATGTGAGTTTTAGGTCCTAAAACACCAAAATCGGCGAATAAAGTAAATTGGCTGTTTGAATATGCACAATAAATCAAGAACACCTCAAACGATTTTAACCCAAAAAAGATAACCCTTATTATTTAACCAATTTTACCTTGAAACTATCGTTTATGCATGACTTTACTTGTTAAATTTTCTTTTTGGATTCAAATCATTTTTGTCTGTGGCGCCTGTCGCTCTTTGACAAAAAGTGCAGCATTGTTCTTAAAAGATAATTAAATAAAAGATTTTTGCTACCTCCGGCGTATTTTTTCGACTTCAAACTTTTTTCTGTAGGTTTTGAGTTATAAAAAAAGTTTGCTTTGTATTTATTTTCGCCTGCGAGCATTTATTATTCCTCCAATATTTTTTAAAAATTTTGTCTCCGCCGCATTTACTCAAGAAATGTCCGCTCCTTTTATCAAATTTTCATTTGTGGATTAAGAGGGCCTACTACTCATAATTTTGATATTTGTCTAGGAAAAGTACTCAATCAGGATCTACTTTTCATACCACCTCTGCCACCTTCTAGGGTATCGCCCCCTAACGCGCCCCCTACTCACGCTGCGTCACTGTAGTCATTACCTTTTTTTTAGGGTTGGACTAAAAATGCATTAAAAAAACTAAAATTAAATAATAGGTAGCTTACTATTAGATAAGTGAGTTATCTTTCAAAAAAATTGATTTTAGTGAATGTGAAACGAAAATAATGTAATATAAAAGTAAGTGAATTATTTACTTTTATCAACTAGCAGAATTTTAATGTATTATTTTGGCTTAAATTATTCCTTTTTATTTCCAGATGTGTGATATGTTTTTATTTGCAGATGTGCACGGAATATGTGTTCAGATGTGAAGTGTCTCCTCTTTCCTTAAACGTTTAAATTACACGTTTTACTAGTCCGCTTGTTTCTGAATAAAATGGCGGTGTTTCGCTATGTTCAAAACCTATTTATTCTGCAAATATTCCAAATGATTTCCAGATTTTATTTTATTTGGTATACCAAACTTTAATTTTTAATGTTAATTTATTAAATGTTTTAAAATTTTAGAACCGATAAGTACCATATTAACACTGCGAATTTTCGAAATGACATGTTTATAACTATTAAATTTTTAATTAATTATTTAAAAGCTGTGTTTAAAAAGAGTAAAAAAAATTTGGATAAAATAGCAGTTTTGTCGTATCCTTAAAGAAAAGCCTAATAAAACATCCTCGTAGTTTTCTTAGTTCTTATGTAGACAATTAATTATTTAAAACCTTTTAGTATCTCCCTCGTAAAAGTTAATTAGCTGGGCAAAGCTATTTGCGTCTACTTTGCGCCTTTCTAAAAAAGCATTCCAAGTTACAAGAGTGAGATTCTTGTTTCTCTTCTCGTCTTGTTTTTTTTTTCTTTTGCTACTTGGTTGGAACACACACGAGATTCAGGTGAGGTTCTGCTATTTTAAGATATTGATCTTTATAATAATAGGCATCTCAAACTTGTCTCTAATGAGATTTAAATTAAAGAGACAGATTTTAATTTCTAATTGGCTGCATATCATTAAGCTACCGTTTCAGAAAAAGTTACAGTTTACATCGACGAGCATCTAAGCTCAAACTCACCAATTGGTTCTTATTTTGAAAAAAGTGATATAGATAACTTGAATTGAAATGAATACATTTGGCTGTATATTGTATCTTTGATGGTTTTTTTCGTATGTTGATAACTTTTTTTTCGGACAGTAGTATTTTATATTTAGATACGTAGCAATATCAGATTTAAAAGAATAAGGGTTTATATTAAGGGACAAACTTTGCCCCAAAACTTACCATCTGACAACACTGACATCCCATTTTTTGGCCAATTCTTTGTCCTAATAGATATATAAAACGAGAAAGCCGAATTGGTCAAAGTTTTTCGGGGTGGTTTTTTAAGGCATTTTTAACAAACGTATCCAAGCAGTTTTTGCAAAAACAACTCAATATAAAAAAGATATTGCTAAAACACAACAAAGTAGCCTAGTTGTGTTATAGAAAACAGTAGCGAATCAATTGTTTCGCTTTTTGAATATTTTGGAAATATACAAAAGAAAATAAAAAATCTAACAAGATACGTTTGACAATTAAAAAAAAATCTCAGAAAACATGTTTCAATTAGTATCTATCTGTCTTCTCTCGAGATCTATTAGGATTTATAAAAGCGTGGTCAATTTTATATTTGCTGCAGGACACAAAATCAGACATGAACCTCTTGACTGAAGCGCCACCCCCATATACCGAGAGCGAGTCAATTCGATTGAGAGAATTTAATCAAGATAACGTGACCCAGATTTTCAGATTATCTTTTAAATAAAATGTTGTTTAATATAACTTAAAGGTTTATAAGTAGGTAATTAAATACATTTTTGGTATTTACAAAAAGTTTTTTGAGGGCCACTGTCCATGACCTAACGAACGAAATCACGGGACGATTCATAAGATAGTTTGTGATAATAGTAACTTACCTAACAAGTGCGGAAGAGGCACTAAACACACAATATTTTTTCTACGAGGTTGTGGAAGCAAAAATAAAGCACAACTATACAAATAACTCATTAATTATTTTAATTTACAATAATTACCAGAAACTTTATGTACTTCCTATCCTAACAGCATCTTTGGATCAGAAGATGTTCGGTTTCATATTGTGGATCAAAGATATCCGATGGTCTTCAATATCTTTGTTCTGGATGTATTTGGTGGCAGGCATTTTATGCTCTCCATTCTTTATTGGGGCTAAGCTTCTTCGGCATTATCAGAATTTTTTATCACAGTAAACCTTCTTTTTTTTTTAGTTTTATTTATAAGACAAAACGTCATCTCCTTGTTTTTGACGAAAAAATAGGCTTTTTTATTTACCCTATTTTTTATTTTTCCTGTTGCTATTAGAAAACTAGTCCGATATTATAATCTATAATCTTTGCTAGTCCACTTGTGTTTTTTGGCAAAAAATTATGAAATATAATCTAACCTACTTTATAATTTTGACTGTCATCCATTGTCATCCTTAAAATTTTAGTAAGGTTCATAATTTTCATATCAGTTTATATCATTGTTTTTGAGACAAGTTTTTACAACTTTTTTTCGTTGCCCAATGCTATTTGTTATGGTAAACAGCTGATAACTGTCAAATAGTTATCTCAAAAATTGATATATAGGGTCACTGCATCCTGGAAGCCTGACGTCTCCAGGCCAGGCTTCTAGGATGCAGTGACCCTATTAATATATAAAGTATAGTGCCACCTTCTGACTGATATTTAAATAATTTGCCTTGTTGTCCTTTGCTTAAAAAATTGCCCAAATCGAATTTGTCACCTAATAAGTGCAAGAATATATTTTAGTGAGTGTTTTCGACCCTTCTATGCCATCATCAGACTACTTAATATCTAAATAAAATGATAATTAGGTTACTGACAAGTTTTTATAATGAAGAGGTCAGTTCAACATTGAAAACAGAACATATTTAGTTTTATGGTTAATTCTCGTCAGCTGATTTAATTGTCATGAAAGTGTACAGTAGTAACTTTGAATTATATTGAAAGTTTGTTTTGTATTCTATGTTGAAAGTATGTTTTGTGCCGGTAGTTCACGAATTATGATGAGTTTAGTCAGTGGGTGATGTCTTGGTTCTTTTGTCTGTTTGTGTGTTGTCTATTTGTGTGTGACTGTTTGTTTGTATTGTTACAAATTTAAGTTATTTAAATTTTATAATGGGAATTTATTTAGGTTTAGTGTAGTATTAGGTTGATTTATCTTAAGGTTGTATTCTTAATCTAGGTTTTAGTTGCGTTATCTGTGACAAACTGGTATGCGAAAGTCTAGAAAAGGGCTGGAATGATTGCGAATCGAACAAAGATGGAAGGGTTCTCGAATAGTAGGCAGCCCTCATATCTAAGGCCGGACGTCGTGCATCAGAGTCAGTCAGTCACAGATAACGTACTGAAGTGGTCGTGAGATATAATAATAATAACACGAAGTTAATAGACCGATTATAGTGGTGAATTATTAGTAAGTTGGAGTGCGTGTTTTTGTACATAATTTGTGGAAATAAATTGACGTATCGTTTTCAACAATTGCGAGTTTTTAATTTGTCGTTGTGAACCCGTAACAGTATGTATCATAATTTATTTGAAAGGATAAAATATTGTATTATGAAATTGTCGGTAGTCTCAGTTCTACGGTTAGAGGTCGATCTAGCTGGTTTTTGATTATCTGTTTCTAAAATCAGTCTATGAAATGGTGTTGAAGTATAGGATAAAATTTTCAGCTTCCCATATCAACAAAAATATCAATTCTTAAGTAGATAATACTTACTTTATGTAAGTACTTAAATGCGGTTTCTCCCTTTCAAATGATATGCAATGTTATCCGATGTAGGAAAGAAAACCAAGTTGCTCCGATTTCAAAAATTTTTATATATCTTTGCGTTTCAGATGATTTTGAAACTTTTTTGTTGCGCCGTCTGTCTGTCTGTCTGTCTGTCTGTCTGTATGTCTGTCTGTCTGTCTGTATGTCTGTCTGTAACGACCAACGCGCATAACTCAAAAACCGCTTGACCGATTTTAATGAAATTCGGTACCTAGGCTGGGTTTTGGGCCGAGATGGTCCCATTTAAAAATGAACAAAATCCACCGAACACAAACCAAATAAAAGGGTGGGGGTAGATTTCAAAAATTAGAGTTTATGGGGAAATATGGCGTGTGTGATATCAAACGAAAGGTAATTGAGTCTGGAGTTAAACAAAATACATTTTAATTTATTTAAAGAAAAGGGTGGGGGTATATTTCAAAAATTAGAGTTTAAGTGAAAATATGGCGTGTGTGATATCAAACGAAAGGTAATTGAGTCCGGAGTTTAACAAAATACATTTTAGTTTTTGTTTTTTTTAAGGGTGGGGGTAGATTTCAAAAATTTCAGTTTAAGTCAAAACATGGCTTGTGTGGTATCAAACAAAAGGTAATTTAGTCTGGAGTTGAATAAAATATATTTTAGTTTTTGGTTATATTAGCTCACACGTACACTATAACTATAGTATCTAGTGTGAGCTTAGGGGCCCATATATTGGCAGAGTATATTTCTATGTGTCTTTATTAAATTTTATATGTATATTGGAATTGACAGAGTTTTTGCAATGTTAAAAATTCATGTGAAAGTGGAACCGACTTTCGCCTTGTTTGTGCTTGTAGATTAGTGAACCAAATTTAAAGCTGTACCACAAAAACACAAAAAATACGAACAAAAAATAATGACTCACAATGTTATTAGCCAACAAGTCTGTGGTCCGAAAACCGGTAGTGTGGTCGAAAAGAATGCGTTCTTCTGGGAACCTATTTGAAGATCGCTTCTAAAGACCGTCTGAGACCTCAGGGAAAATATTTTTCGGTTCTTTGATTTTCAATTTTGTAAAAGCAATTAGCGGTAGTCTTTATATGGGATTTGCGGATTTGCCTACAAAGAACATTGTATGATGAAAGCAATTCGGAATAGACAAAACATTATAACTACTTATACATATATTTAAACTCCATATCATAATTTTTGAGATAACTTTTTGACAGTTCTCAGCTGTTTACCATAACTTATAGCATAGGCCAACGAAAAAAAGTTGTAAAAAGTTGTCTCAAAAATAATGATATGAACTTTAGGTACTGTTTGACTTAATATTTAGCAAGAAGCTTATTAGGTTATTATTGGTTAAACAGTAGTTTAATTTAGGTACCTACAAAAAAATTCTGATTTAATCTTAAAATTTTATGAATGCACCTTTAGTATTCCTTTATTGTAGAAATTTTAACAGGAGTATGTACAAATGGTTCTAAGTATTAACTAAGTACTTAGTCGATTTACATTTTGGTCGGAGGTTAACTCTTTGCTTGCCTCGAAATGAAAGAGTTAATATTTTTATATTTATGTTACATACCATGAAATATATTATAATAATAATAAATGCATTTATTTTGAAAAACAATAAAATATACAGTAAGCGAAGTTTGGCCAGCGGCACTCTAGTTAACCTTTTATGTTTGTTACCGCGACATTATATCAACACAAAACTTACAAAAATAAATTAAAAACAAAAACAAATTATTTTGGTTTAAAAATGGTGCCTTATTTAAACCTCCAAATGTTAGGGAATGTCGAATAAAATCGGAATAGGGTCTGAATTTTTTGTATATATTGTTCATTTTTGTTTATCGAGCATTGATTATTTCGATACAGGGTTTCTCAAATTCGATCTTTTTGAAGGGTTTTTGGCAAAGATGTTCATGAATTATACAATATTCGACACTTGTTGTATATGTGCATTATTACAAAAAAAAATACAGTTTTTGTTTAAATTTAATTATTAAACTATAGTTTAATTTTCTATGATCTCAAATATATTCGCTTTTTTTAATATTTATATATTTAATAATTTAAAGTTAACGCTCAATAAAACAATGAAAATTAAAAAAAAAATTTTTGGTTAGCTACATTTTCTATTAGTCCTCATCCCTAGTTTTTGGTACTTTTAGAAGAGTACTTCTCAAAAACTAAAAGAAGAAAATCGCATTTTGGTAGGAAGCGCTTTTTTTAAGTTTAACCTCGAGTTTAACTTTTTTATCAAAAAAAAATCGTTTTGGTTTAAATTGCTATCTTTTTCTATAAATAATTGAACTGAGAATCTGAATTTAATCTTTCACTTTTACTTTTTGAGATGCTTATTTTGAAAGTAGGTATTTTTTATGAAAGGATCCCGTTTTTATTGGATTTTTCACATCAGCGTAAATGTCCCCTAAAATGGCGTATCACCCTTACATTTTAATAGTTTTATCTATTGTTATTATCTCTATATTTTTTGGATTTTTGATTTTTTAAAAATAATAATAAATAATAATATTATTGACGTTATTTTGTTTTGTTTTGTTTCGATTATTTTAACCTTCCTAGCCCGCATAGCAAGGGCTAGTGAAGGTATTATTTTCGACAATAAAATTTTTTTTTGAGGTAACATTAAAAATGTGTTATTTGGGTGTATTTTGACCTATCCTAACAATATCGCCGTGATGTCTGTCTGTATGTGTGTATATTATTTCTGTCCGTAATACGCTGAACCCATTTTCATAAAATTTTCAGGTAAAATAGTGTTCGAAACTCTTACGAGCTGATTAGATTTTGGTCAAACAGTTTTTTGACAATTAAAAAATTTTAAAAATGCTAACTTTTTAATGAAGCATCGTATCAATACATTGTTTTCGGAATATAGTAGACTATGTTTTGCTCAATAATTCGTGTTATAACCAAAAACTTCATAGGAACCTTAGTTTCTGAGATATTTACAAAAAACTGTTTTCAAGGCTAATATATTATCATGGCTTCACTTGAAGTGTGATAATAGGCTAACTAGGAAGGTGTCATGAATCCATTTATTTATAAAAAATAAAGTTAATTAACTTGATTCGAATTAAATTGCGCGTTTCCACAAGAAGAGCTGTCCCATCTGTCATCTTCCTATTTCTCTCCTATAAAAACAATTTTTCAAGAAGGTTCTCGTGTTTCCTGTGGCAGCAATAAACTTAAATTTCCTACATTTGTGACGCTTTAAGAACTGTTTTACTACTACAAAGTCGTAAAGGTCGAAAACACCCAGTCAGTTAATCTGGTTTTTCTTTTATTAACTTTCAGTAGGTCAAGTTTCACGCAACAGGTTGAGATTTAAACTCCTTGACATTTTTCCAAGATTTGTTGTCTTAATTGTTCAATTTTTGATCGCCAATGGGTACTTTTTAATAGCTTTATTTTTAAGTTTATATCTTAAAATTATGGGTAATGATTAAAAGTACAGGGTGTGATTTTGAAACACTTAAAATTTTGATAACTTTTACATCCGTATCACCTAGTTATTTTTCGTTATATTAATTAAGGATAACCACAAAATGGGGACTTATTACAATAAAGCCAGGCAATAATAGTTCTGGGAAGTGTTCTGACAGGTTTACATTGAAAACTGACAGCTCATCTTTCAAAATTGACATACCATCAATAATTCTGGTTTTTATAGCAAACAAAGGGCTTTTTATTGAACACAGCCTGGCACT
The DNA here is from genome assembly GCA_963576565.1 of Aspidapion aeneum. Lineage (NCBI taxonomy): Eukaryota > Metazoa > Arthropoda > Insecta > Coleoptera > Brentidae > Aspidapion > Aspidapion aeneum. Next base: position 34,742,591 of record OY755040.1, read on the forward strand.
ATTACAGCCTGGCTTTATTGCAATAAGTCCCTAATATTGCCAACCGTTTTTAGAACATTTTGAAAGTCACTTTTCAGTGTCATTTGTGGATTTCGGGTGTCAAATGTCATTGCTGTTTACTTTCTTGCACAGCCCCCTTAATTTATCAAGCCTGATCCCTGACTTTGAATGGAACCGTTTCGAAGGCTGACAGATCTAACATTTTGACTATTTTAAAAACAAAAAATATAGGCTGACATTGAATTTCAAAGAAGGATCAGGTTTGTTAATTTCAGAAGGCTGTGCTTTCTTGTTTCTATGTTTCTTTACTTTTTTACTTTCGTGGTCCTTACAAATATTGAGAAATATATTTAGTGCACTTAATTAATAAATCTAATAACTGTACAAAATAACAATAATTAAAGAATTCTTGATTAACAGCCTTCATTACAAACAAAGTGTAAAACGAAACTTCCAAGGGGTAAAGTCAACCGCGGACACCGGTGTTTCGGAAAAAGGCATTTCCATCTTCAGGTTGCCTGACTACAGTTGATTAGCTACTGATAAAATAGGAAAGCAATTCCAAACTAGTAAAAACGTTTCATTTTGAAATTTGTATTGGAGAACTTGGCTTTACTTTTATTTCAATTCTTGTTATGGAATACCTCTTTTTTTAAAGGATTTGGATAATATTTAAGTTTTGAAGTAGTAATATTGTTCAAAATTCTAACAATGCCTTATTAAATATTTTGAAGTTTTTATTATTTTTTCCTATGGTTTTATCCTAGTTCCTATCAGCGTTTCGAAGCTCAGCTCTCTAGCGTTCCTGGAAGTGGACAATGTTACTTTTCCATAATTTACATTTATGGGGGATGGCAGTAAATGAAAATGTTGGTGTTTTGAAATTTTTTTCTATAGTTTTATCCTAGTCCCATCAGTCTTCCAAAGCTTAGCTCTCTAGCGTTTTTGGAAGTGGGCAATGTTTCTTTTACATAACTTTACATTTATAGGGGAGGGAAGTTAATTAAAATATTGGGGTTTTTAATTTGTTTCTATAGTTATATCATAGATCCTATCGGTCTTCCAAAACTCAGCTTTCTAGCGTTTCTGGAAGTGGGCAATGTTACTTTTACATAACTTTACATTTATAAGGGAGGGAGGAAAATTAACATTTTGGGATTTTTAAATGTTTTCCCATATTTTTATCATATTTCCTGTCAGTCTGCCAAGGGTCAGCTCTCTAGCGCTTCCGAAAGTGGGCAATATTACTTTTACATAAATTTACATGTATAGGGAAGGGGAGTAAATTAGAATTTTTTCCAAGGGTTTGGTCGTAATTTCTATCTCTAAGTCTATCAAATTTCAGCTCTGTAACATGTCCGGAAGTAGAGTAGAATTTTGATGATCTATACATGAGTGAGTGAGTGAGTGGCAATTACTTTTACTACTTTTTGGAGGGGTTGTTTACTCCATAAAGATCTACGACTGTGCAATGTTTAAGCTAGGCGTCTTTTTTCGCTCTAATGACTGGCCTACTAGACAATTTTAAGGTTTTATTTCGCGGTACACTTATTTGTCTAAAGTAGCCTTTTACAATTGTTAACTAAAAGCTTTTACGAAATTTGAACTACTCAGTTTGTGAAAATATGCCCTTTAAAATGTTATTTACTATTGTTTTTCTTTCTGAGCTTAAATTATTTGTATCAGCATCCTCTATAGTGCAGAATATCGTCTATTAGCAAAATCCTTAGGGTAAGAAACGCAAAATCGCTTCGTCGCTGAAAAGGCAAAGGGGCGAATGCGACATTTTTTGCGTATTGGAGTTATGTTCACCAAATGATAAGATTTAATGGTATCTATTAACTGAGAACGAGGCGAACGTTCATCTATAATAGCCGTTTGAAGTATACAGCAATATCCTCTACAGGCGAAAGCGACATTATTTATATTATAGGATCAGACATTGGGGCGAACATCCACAAAATGGAGTTTTGCATATCTTGTCGCTTTCGCCCCTTTGCTTTTTCAGCGACGACTTTGTCTATGCTTGAACTTCATATTATTTTCAAAGCCATTTTCGTATCAAATCTCCCTAGAATTCGCAAACATCGGCATGATCTCAATGCACATCATTACTGACTTGCCGGAACGTTATTTTTGCTTCATAGGTTGCTAAGTTGGCAGGCTTTGTCAAGGTTAAGGTTATATGGAGAATTCCTGACCATAATATGTAGTTATCTGTGTAGTTTTTTAGATACATTGCTGCGTGATACATTAAGTGCACTGAATTTCGATTTAAAAATATTTTCAATTGTTTTATAAAACAAATTATAGGTTTCTAGGTACAGAGTAATTTTCATGGTAATTTTCAGAATATTATTAAATATTACAATAATGTTTTATGAAAGCTAGATGCAAAGTGTTACTAAATAAAAACAATTAAAATAGAATAGCGTTCTTACTCGCCTTTTTAAACCAAATATTAGGTTTCTGTTTTAAAAAATGTGCATTTGAGTAAACGCTCGGGTTAAACGCATTTGTAAAAAAATTAGCGCATATTTTGATGTCTTTAAAATATCTTAATAAAATAAAGTTGCTTTTTGTCACAACTTGATTTTTAAAAAAACAAAATATTTTCCAAATCCAGCAATTCCACACATGTAATAATTATAGCTTTTTTAGTTTCCCTTAATTAATTAAACATAGTATTCGTGAATTTAGAAAAAAAATATATTATTTTTTATAATCGACAGGGTATATTTTACTATACTGTAACTTTTACTTATTTTATCCCTGCATAAAAAACTAAATTTTACAAAATATAAGCTGATTTTTTCCTTTAAATAATAATGTATATAAAAACTCATATAATTAAAATTTTAAAAATTTTCAAAATCGGTGATTGCATGATTAAAAACACTGTGTATAAAACAATTCGCCTTAATCTATTCAGACTGATGATCTAATAGTTTATTGTTTAATTTTCTCTTGAATCGGAAAATCTTGCTGTAAAACGCTTATCAAATACGATAAAAGCTCCACGTTGGGCGCCATATTTTATCTTTAAATTCCATCGAAAAATAATGCCTTCATAAAATTTTAATAAGGTATAAACTTGTGTTTACTTGTATGGTCGTTGCATACCTTATGACTTTATTCTAAAATTGGACTGGACGTGGTCATAATTGGATACAAGCTATAGAAGGTTGTTATAACTTGTGTCTAGCAAGTTTTCTGGTAATATGGTTAACATTAAAAACTTTATAACATGCCTAGTTAAAAATTGATAATGATTACTTTGATGATGATGTTTATATTTTCGTTGCATTAAATAATTTCTTCGTTAAGTAGTAGGGGAGGGCGGGGAGACTCTGGACAAATTTTCTTTAATATTTTGAAAAATATAATAGTTGTCATTAATCAATACTTCGATAAAGGAAGGGGCATATCTTACCTCTAAAAAAATCCACGTAGGTGTTTTATGTTGTTTCATCTACTGACACAATACGTGTTTATGTGATGATGCAAGTGTCCGAAGTCTCTCTGGCACGGGGAGACATTGGACACTATCTGACACGGTCGCGTCTGATGGTGGATAAAAACGCCAATCAGCAGGTATAAACTTGTGTTTACTTGTATGGTCGTTGCATACCTTATGACTTTATTCTAAAATTGGACTGGACGTGGTCATAATTGGATACAAGCTATAGAAGGTTGTTATAACTTGTGTCTAGCAAGTTTTCTGGTAATATGGTTAACATTAAAAACTTTATAACATGCCTAGTTAAAAATTGATAATGATTACTTTGACGATGATGTTTATATTTTCGTTGCATTAAATAATTTCTTCGTTAAGTAGTAGGGGAGGGCGGGGAGACTCTGGACAAATTTTCTTTAATATTTTGAAAAATATAATAGTTGTCATTAATCAATACTTCGATAAAGTAAGGGGCATATCTTACCTCTAAAAAAATCCACGTAGGTGTTTTATGTTGTTTCATCTACTGACACAATACGTGTTTATGTGATGATGCAAGTGTCCGAAGTCTCTCTGGCACGGGGAGACATTGGACACTACCTGACACGGTCGCGTCTGATGGTGGATAAAAACGCTAATCAGCATTGCTCTAACCTAAAAGACAGAAGAGCTGTCGTAGGTCACGGATGGTTTGTTTTTCTTTGCAATCGATCTTCTCATCTACTGCTCTTGGTCTAGTTTCTCTCGTATTTCGGTAGATGGTGCTTCTTGCGTGGGTTTCCTTAGGGTCACTGCATCCTGGAGGCCTGGAGACGCCAGGCTTCCAGGATGCAGTGACCCTAGGGTTTTCTCACTATAAACAGAGCATTAGAGACAAAACCGTCTAATTAACTTCGCAAGGGTGTCACATTAACCACGCAGTGTTCTAAGGAGGACGAAAGAGCTAATCGTCAACACTTATTAGGTGTCCAATAGATTTTGGAACCCCGAGCTTTCGAGCTACCCACGGAAAAATATGAGAGAAACAAAAACTTATTTTTATCCGACTAGCCACGAAAACTTGTTTGATTTTTAAATTCGCGGGTACTAAAATTCACGTGTAATAGTATTGATGGTGGGTAAAAACGCTAATCAGCCTTCCTCTGGCCTGAAAGACAGAAGAGCTGTCGTTGGTCACGGGTGGTATCTTTTTCTTTGCAATCGATCTTTTCATCAATCGATATCTATGGCAGTTTATACTCCATGTTCTTGTTCTAGTTTCTTTCGTATCTCGGTAGATGGCGCTTCTTGCGAGGGTTTTCTTACTATAGACATAGGATTAGATACAAAACCGTCTAATTAACTTCGCAAGGGTGTCACATTGATCACGCAGTGTTCTGAGGAGTCGCATAAGGACGAAACAGTTAACTTTCAACACTTAATAGGTGTCCATTAGATCTTGGACGCCCGTGAGGTTAAGCTTTTGAGCTACCCATGGAAAATATGAGAGAAACAAAAACTTCTTTTTACCCGATTAGCTACGACAGCGCCCAAATTTAGTCGAAGGGTGGATCCTATGTAGACTATCCGGAAAATAATTGGCTAAACCGAAGATTGAGCATTAGCGTTACTTATTAAGTTATACGTATTGAAGTAAGGATTACTTGGAGTGAAAAAAATACGCCTGAAAAAACAAAGGTCTTTATCTTACACTTTTTAAGCAACGTCTGCTATCCTGTGCGGTTACTCGTAACTTCATGGTTAGTGTTATTCAACAATAAAAAGCAGATAACCTGTTTATTTTGGTTGTTCCAGAAAAATTCTTTAAATCTATTTCTATGTCCTTGTTCTAAAGTCTAACGTGTATGCAATCGCATAAATGGGTACACAAAACCCATACCATGAAGACCATCGACGCAGAGAATGGGCATCTATAAAACCGACAACAAATGACCACCTATCACCTAGCCGCCACGCTTCTTTTTATTTCCGAACCTGCTTTAACCATTTATGTCTATATGACCAATAATATGCTATAATTATAACTTCAGTTTCAGCGCTTAATGACAGTACGCATCCGGCCAATAATGTAAGCGAGAAGAAAGAAGAAGGGTCTTGAGACGTGTAAAAAATTAAAGTGCGCGTAGGAATAATAGCCTCTTCACTTTTTACTTGCTCGGTTTAAGGAACAATGGATAAGACGTTTTACATCTAACATAAAACCGTTGAACTTTGTTTTAAAGCCAAAACATAAAACATTCTTGCTAGATTTGTACGTATACATCTGTACTATAACCAAAATGCAATAAGTTTTGTTCAATTTCACATTAAACTATACCCTTCTAAGATGTGCTAGTGAAAATTCACGGGACAATATCATCTCAGGCTTCGAACCAATCACACTTTATAACAAATCTGTTGGGCTTTGCAATAATGCTGACGACAACAACATCTTGCAGCAAATGGAAAAACTTTGTTGCTACGATACCCTACACCAAAGATAGGTCCGAGGAAAAAGATTAGCCAACAATTTCAAAATTAAAACAGCGATTAAATCCTGCAAACATAAAAGTGTGTGATCCGTGATAAAACTAAACAAAACAAGGAATGTATTTACGAAGTCAAGTGACCAAGCACGGATCATCTTCGTTAGGTGATCCGTGGATCAGGGCCGTACCTAGGGGGGATCAAAGGGATCAATCCATCCCCGAAACATTCGAAAAAGTATGTTAAACGAGATTTCTTAGCAAATACGACAAAAAATTGCACAATACGAAATTTTTTATTAAAACTTCTTATTACCCCCCTCCCCCCCGAAATGATTTCTGAGTACGGCCCTGCAAGTGATGACAATGCTTTGCAAACTTTCGTTACGCTGCTTTTACTTGGCACAACTTAGGAGTTTTTAATTATTCAAGTGATTAGATGGTGGTACGTTCCGGAATCATATTTTGTGTCGGGGTGCCGTGCTACGTCACAGTCAGCACCTTATTGATAAAACCCAATTTCCTGAAGTTCGAAATTTTGAGTTTGATTTTAACATACGATACCATAAAAATCAAGAGAGTGTAGGAACAACGTGAAAAGTGTGTTTTTTTACCTATTTTATTTATTACTTTAAATAGAGAATAATCATGTAATTCTATAATTTTCCACTAACAGGCGTTAAAACCGATGAAGCTATTGTTTAGTTGTATTTAGAGTTTTAGTTTTAGCTCTTTGTTTCCAGTTTTTAAATGACAGCACTTGCTTCTCTTACTGCATTTCTTCTAGGGCATTCCACATCTAAACAATATACTTTTTAAATTCTTTCTTGGTAGCTTATCAGTTTTTTATTTCTGAAGTTTTTTTGAATACCTAGAAAAGCTTAAGGTTGAGGTGGAGGCTTTACAAAGCTTCATGGACAGAAGAAAAAAGGAAACTGAGACCACAAATCAAACAGGAAATAAAGCATGTAGATCAGAAGGTTCCTGGGGTTCGTTACGCCGAGGCACTTAAAAGGCTGGAAAAAAAAGTTAAGACAATAAGAACTGCTAAAGTCAAAGGAGCCACCGAACCTGGGGTAGATCTGACTCTATTAGAGAGGAAAGAGAGAGACCGAAGAACAAATAATATTCTGGGTAGTATTTGGCGTAAATAAATCAGAAAAAAATACTTACAATATAAAACGAAAGATGACAAGGAGTAGACTTTATTTGAACATGAAGTTGACCCTACCAGAGACTGCCAAGAGATTCAGAATTGAGAGTGAGGCACCTAACAAAAAAGACCCTTAAAAGTTATTTTGGCAATCAGATTTGAAGCAATAAAAGCCCTAAAAAATAGAAAACTTTTGGAACAAAATGTACCAAACGAAACAGAAGCCCCAAATAATATTTGAAACCAATCCTGGAAGATTTAGATAATTATAGTATATTATATTATAATTTCTGTAGCTTTTCTAAAATATTCTGATAATAATTACTAAAATCTGCTAAGATCAAGGACAATCTTATATTCAATCTGATGAAAATATTCTTTTTAAAAATAGTAAAAAAGATGAAAAACCACAATAAGCTTATCGATAAAGTATAATTCTTCTTCTTGAAACTACAGTTACTTCTAATAAATAATATACTAAAAAAAATAATGTTTCTCGATTTAAATTATTAAAGCATCCAAAACTAGAATCAACATGATTCGTCTTGTAGACAACACCTAGGGATATAATTTACTTGACGAGATCAGCTAGCTTTATGAGAGAAATCTCCAAATATGTAAAAATACAAAATATAAAAAAAACTTAAAGTTGCAAATAATTTGTAAAAAAAAATGCTAAATGTGCTGCACACAAATTTATAATTATTAAAATTTAAATTAAACGCATATATTAACTAAATTGTATTGTATTTCAATATATTCTGTTAAAAAATGTTGTACCATGACTCCTGCATTTGAAACCAGAAATTTGCGATTAAAGTCAATATTAAATTTCATTAGTTTCTTATTAGGAATACAATAGACATGCGATACATGCCTTAAATTATGGTATAACATGGGCGCACCCAGGAGGGGCCTCGGGAACCAGCCCCCCCCCAAGCCTTAGATTTTTTTACATATTTTCCACATATTTCATGAAAAAACACAAAAAATAGCTTAAAATTCGACCACATGAGGCTTCGGACCCCCCCAAGAGGCCTCGGGCCGTCCCCAAGACATATTCCTGGGTGCGCCACTGTATAAAAAGTTTAAATAATAAGTGAAGTTGGCTATAAGTGAAGACGGCTTATTAAATCTGCGTGAGGTCAAACCAATTGAAAAAATCAATGTTCAGCAAGCTATTAAGCCCATCACTACATGAAAAAACAAACAAAAGAAATGTTAATATGCAAATACACGACCATTATTAAAGACTAATGACATGTCAAGTGAAAAACCCAAAAAACCTGTTGAGGTGGGTGCCTCAGCGATGGAAATAAATCAATCTTTAAATTTGATTCATAAAAAATGATAATAGTAAGTTCAACGGTCAATATATAACTTATTAATATTAATCCCATTTAAGAAACAATGCCTCGTATCTCCATTTTTACTGAAATTGAGATTATTTCTTAAAATTAATACTCGCTGTTGTATCCAATAGTTACCAATTACTCGTATGTCCAAGGTTAATATTAACACCTTAAATAAACATCCAAAAATACCTCGTACATCCACAAAATATCGAAATACCTTGTATGAATCCGTTTTTTTGGTACCCTGTAAAATTGTTGTTTGGGAGATACGAAGTATTGTTTTTTAAGCGTCGTTATGTATATTGCTATTATTGATGTATCAATAAAAATAATGGTTGTTATAGAAGTGCATGGTAATAAAATGATAACGGTTTACAAAATAAAGGAGTTTTATAAAATTACGAAACATATGCTAATAATGTTTAAATTTAAAACAACGATAAAACTAAACAAAATATATTATTTTTTAAATCTTTAAAGGCTACATTTTGGTCTAATTATTTAATTAAATTGATATCTTCAATGAAGATCAAACTTTTAGGTAAATCAGAAATTTTACCAAGATCATAACCTTATAACAAAATATGGATGATTAAAGAATGCTTTAGGCAAAAAATAGAGATGTGCCAGTACTAAGTACCTTCTCGGGAGTTTAAAAAATTAAAGAAAAAAGCAAGGAAAGGACTTGAAGGCAGAAAGCACGAAATTATGGGTTTTTATACGGGACACTGCTGACTAAGACGTAGTGTGTAAGTGCCCAGCAATAGCACGTTTACGTTAAAATCCATCTTTCTGAACGCACTGTTCAGAACAACCAAATCGAACCGAACCATCCTATTTGCTATTTTGTTTCATCTGAGGGCACGGCAGTGCCTCGCCAAGTTCGCGCTGCCTTACCATCTTTTCTTGAAACATTTCAGCCCATATTTGACCTATCTAAAAGTCTACTTCGGGATGAGCTACAAATCTCAAACTTTGCACAGTCGTAGATCTTCATAGAGTTAATAACCCCTCCAAATTTCATGGACTTCCATAAGTAGTAAAGTAGTTACGAAATTTCAAAAAACGTCGAAATTACCACTCACTCACTCACTCACTCATGTATAGATCATCAAAATTCTACTTTACTTCCAGACATGCTACAAAGCTGAAATTTGGCAGACTGATAGAAACTATAACCAAACCCTTGGAAAAAATCAAAAAATCCCAAAATTATAATTTACTCCCCTCCTCTATACATCTAAAGTTATGTAAAAGTAACATTGCCCACTTCCAGAAATGTCAGAGAGCTGAGCTTTGGCAGACTGATAAGAACTATGATAAAACTATAGAAAGAATTAAAACACCCCAAAATTCGAATTTACTTCCCCCCCCTATAAATGTAAAGTTATGTAAAAGTAACACTGCCAACTTCCATAAACGCTAAAGAGCTGAGCTTTTTAAGATTGAAAGACACTATGATAAAACTTTAGAAAAAAAATTAAAAACCCCAACATTTTAATTTACTTCCCTCTCCTATAAATGTAAATTTATATAAAAGTAACATTGCTCAGTTCCAGAAACGCTAGAGAGCTGAGCTTTGGAAGGCTGATAGAAAGTATTATAAAACCATGGGAAAAAATTTAAAAACCCCAACATTTTCATTTACTCTCTTCCCCTATAAATGTAAAGTTATGTAAAAGTAACATTACCCACTTCCAGAAACACTAGAGATCTGAGCATTGGAAGACTGATGGGACTAGGATAAAACTATAGAAAAAAATTTAAAAACACGAACATTTTAATTTACTTCCCTCCCCTATACATGTAAAGTAATGGAAAATTAACATTGTCCACTTTCAGAAACGCTAGGAGCTGAGCTTTAGAAGGCTGATAGGAACTATGATAAAACCATGGCAAAAAACTAAAACACATGAAAATTTTAAGTAAGGCATTGCAAAAGTTTTTAACAATATTCCGCATATTTTACTACTTTAAAAATTAAATATTATCCAATTCCTTTAAAAAAGAAGTGAAATCATAACAAAAACATTTCATGTAAAAAAAAGCCAAGTACGCGAAAATGGCATTCCGTAAAAAGAATTAAGATAAAAGTAAACTTGGCTATTATGGCTGTAAATGACTCTTAGGCACAGTGCTAAATTGAACATAAAGAAGTTTGGCTGTAATAGCAAAATTTAAAGAACCATTTCCAAACTAGTAAAAACCTATCATTTTGAAATTTGTGTTGTAGAACTTGGCTTTACTTTTATCTCAATTCTTTTTACGAAATGCCATTTTCTCGTACTTGGCTTTTTTTTACATGAAATGTTTTTGTTATGATAAGATATTTCTGCTCATAGCTAACGATTTATCGCCGATCACTTTGAGGTGCTTTATCAAACAGCCACGAATGCACAGCTTAAAAAAATTTAAATAAAATCTCTACCTAACAAGCCTTTGTCCCCTGCTTTTATAATTTTTCTTTTTTTGATATAATTTTTAGTTATGAGCTTTTTAGTTTTTTCGATTTCTTGGGACCGCATCTATCTTTTGCCAGATTTTTTTTTTAATTAAAGATTTCCAGCTCGTCCACTTTATTATCGTGAAAAAATGCATTAAAAGGTATCTTGTTGGAAATATGTCACGCTATTCTTATAAGTCTAAATAATTAAGTGATAGCTAATAAAATTTTCCAACATAACAGGAAAGGGCCTCAACCTGGCATTAATCTTTCTTTAATGGTTGAGATCGTGAGAAAATTTCGCCGCAATTTTATTGCTCTAGCAAGCCGTTAGTTTTCTTTTTCTTTCCCATTATATACAGGATTTATTGTAAGATCGAGATCGAAACGATATTTTAATACCTTTTTTGCAGGAAAAATCTTAACTGTGATTAATTGTGTGTTTGTTAAAGATTTTGCGCTATTACGAGGATTTAACATAGAACGGAACATAGTGACTAAATAATATTTTTTTTTCTACTTAGTCCCCTTGTAGGGTAATACATTTGGCCCAACGATGTTTAACTGATTTGATGCCATCACTGAAAGTCTGATTTATCCAACTCGTCAAAATAAATCTCTAAAATCTTCTGCTTGAGCTGGTCCAGTAAGTCGCTGTAGTACTCTGAATTTATTGTTCTTCCTTTTTCGAGACAATCTATGAGGAGTATCCCTTTAGCGTCCCAAAAGACCGTTGCCATGATCTTTCCAGCAGACGGAACTGCCTTTGCCTTCTTTGGAACTGGTTCGTCCTTTGCCGTCCATTGTTTGGACTGTTGCTTAGTTTCAGGGGTATAATGATGAACCCATGTTTCATCAACCGTAATAAATCTACGCAATAAGTCCCCTGAATCACGTCTAAACAGTGGCAAGCTCTCCTCTGAAATGGTTAGACGCACGAGGTTTTGATCTGGCGTGAGCAAACGTGGTACCCATCGGCGGATAGCTTTCTCATATCTAAAACTTCACATAAAACATGGTGAATTCGCTCTTTTGATATGCCCACAGCCTGAGCTACCTCTTCCAGTCTTAATCTGCGATCTTTTAGAATTAGTTTGTGAATGGTTTGCACCATTTCTTCAGAATTTGCTGTTTTTGGCCTGCCAGAACGCGGAGCATCAGTGCTAATACGACGTTTAAAGTCCGATACCTTACCTACTGTTTTAACTATGAAACTATTTTATCACGGCTCTTATCTCGTTTTTTTCCCTCTTTTAAAATTGACACACTGTATAAACTTTTATAATAAGCAGGACACAAACTACTTGACCCACTTACTTTAAACTTCGAGCGTATACTGATCACAAGCAAGGCTACACAAACACGTTGGACCAGGAAAGCAAATCAGGCCTGCTATAGGCTAGGCCGGAAACTTTTCATCCCATCCTCGTAAAATTTTATATTTGGGATATTCTTTTTTATTTGCGGTTTTAAGCGAAACTAAATAGTTCCGCAAATGCTTAGTTTTCGAGATACAAGGTGTAAAATTTTCAATTTTCAGTTTTTTCTTTATAGCTAGTGTAGTTTTTGAGATGATTTGGAACGTGTATTTAGCTACAACGCATACATTATTAAACATGCCAAATATCAGGAAAAAAAAACTACAGGGATCATGTCCCCTTTTCTTCCTTCAGAACTTTTTTGCAGTAAGCCATAGTAGATCTAAAAATATAAAATGGATTCTTTTATTCTTCTTATTCTTAACTTTTTGATCTCTTGCAATTTTTGTATCTCTAACATAACATTACATTATTTTAATTTTTTTATGGACCAGGAAAGCAAATCAGGCCTGCTATAGACTAGGCCGGAAACTTTTCATCCCATCCTCGTAAAATTTTATATTTGGGATATTCTTTTTTATTTGCGGTTTTAAGCGAAACCAAATAGTTCCGCAAATGCTTAGTTTTCGAGATACAAGGTGTAAAGTTTTCAATTTTCAGTTTTTTCTTTATAGCTAGTGTAGTTTTTGAGATGATTGGGAACGTGTATTTAGCTACAACGCATACATTATTAAACATGCCAAATATCAGGAAAAAAACTACAGCGATCATGTCCCCTTTTCTTCCTTCAGAACTTTTTTGCAGTAAGCCATAGTAGATCTAAAAATATAAAATGGGTTCTTTTATTCTTCTTATTCTTAACTTTTTGATCTCTTGCAATTTTTGTATCTCTAACATAACATAACATTACATTATTTTAATTTTGGTTTACATATGGTTTTATGTTATTTCTGAATAGCAATCATACAAATTATATTTTTTCTCAAAAACTGATAGAGATACAAAAAATTGCAGTAGATCGAAAACTTTCTGAATAAAATAAGGAATTTATTTTATAGTTTTGAATCTGCCAGTGACTTATGCAAAAATAGTTCTGGGGGGTCAAAAAAGGAGCATGACCCTGGAAAAATATCACCCTGTGGTTTTTTCCAAATATTTAACATGCCTAATAATGTACGCCTTGTCGCTAAATACACGTTCCAGATTTAACCTAAACATCTCAAAAAATGCACGAGTTATAAAGAAAAAACCAACAAAAAATTAAAACTATAACAACCCGTATCTCGAAAACAAACGACTTTTTTTTACTACCAAGCCCAGGGGCGGATCCAGGGGGGGGGGGGCAGAGAGGCCTGGCTCCCCCTAACATACAACTTAATTTTTAGTTTAGCAGCATCACTTATTTAAAATTTGTCACAAATTCTACTTATTTTAAAAAAAATTTCGCCACTAAATTCCACACCTCAATTTCTATCAAAAACCACTAAAATTTTTTTTTATGTTTGCTGCCACTTTGCCCCCCCCCCCTCTCCCCCCCGGAAATCCTGGATCCGACACTAACCAAGCCTGCTTGTCTTTACTAAGAAAACCAAAATAAAATAAAGTACGAATAAAGTAACCTTTATAAATGATTATGGCTAAAATATGCGCTAAAAAATACTTTAAAAATCTTCAAAATATCAAATATGGAAAAAGCGAACCTAAACATTTTAGACATATTATTTTAAAGAGAGTCAAGTTTCATTAAAAAGTTAATCGACTTAAAAACATATTGTAGTTACACAACGTATTTGTTTACCTAAAATATCTAATTTCCACACGTGTGTAGGAATTGTAGCCTTTTTTAAGGTGAGTTTCAAATTTGTAACAGCAGGTGATTTTAAAGAATTTTTACGGTCTATAGACTTTGTTTTTTACAGGGTTTTATTTGAAATTATATATCTAATGACATTTTAAGTATTTACGTAGTATGACATAATAGTACAGGACATTTTTTGATAAAATAAGATATAAACATAAAAACATATTTTTACCGCTGAAATTAAAATAAATAGGCAAATTTTTGTAGAAAACCTTGTGTTTTGAAACGGTGGGCGTAGAAGACATTCAAGAAAAACGTCACGTCCTGGCTATATCTTATTTAGGAGACGCTACTCTTAAACAAAGTGGTTAGTCTAATTTTTCATATCTAATAGTGCAATATGACTAATTTTACTTGGGTTAGTCATGATAGTGGGTAGATCTAATAACTTTTTAGAGAAATCGTAGCAAATGTCATGAATTAGGACTGAGTATATGCTAGGGTCGCTTAACCTGTACAACTGTCACTTTCAAGGCCTATGAAAAGTATTTTTTCTACAGGTGACCGCACAAAACTTATATGTTTCCTTAGCAACCAACATATATTGTCTTACAAACCTTTAATATCAACTTGGAGATACGTGCGCAAAGTATGTTTCCGAAACTTAAAGTTTATTTGAACTCCGCTTCGCGTCGTTATTCGCTTATGGGGAACGATAAATTTGCGTAACGATTAGGAAAACTGCTTTGTATAATAATCAAACAAATTTTCTTGTCAAAGCGAATAAGAAAGGTTTTGTTTTTCTCGTATTTTTCGGTGAGGAGCTCAAGTGCTTATTCTCACGGGTGTCCAAGATCTAATGGACACCTAACAAGTGATGACAGTTAACTGTTTCGTCCTTTTTTAACAAATAAACCTCTGGCGAAAACCAAACCTTTCTTTTTCCATCTCCCTTTATTTCTCTTTCTCTCTAAGTGCCGTCAACTGCGCAACGATTATAAGCAATCATCATGGTAATTCTGATCTTTAGTGCAACTGCTCTTAAAAATTTCTTCAGGATACTTATTCTTTAATTCTTTCATAAGTTCAGCCACAATATACTTTTCGTTTGGTTTTAGAAGCGGTTTTATAAAAAAAGTCAATTTGGCTGCGATCGTATAAAGCAAGCTTAAAGATCTAAATTTTTCCAAGCGAATGTCAAAAATTTCTGATTTCCTGTCTTAAATCTTCTTAATGATCCGAATTTATCAATATTTCAACGGATAAATTCGCCAGTCCAAAGAATGTTTCAAACACTACGTTTGAGAATTAGAGGCTGTTTAAATTCTTAGACATTTCTAATGTGTCATGAGCTAAATTTGCCATTACACGACTGGTCTATTTGCGTAGGTATGCGCATGCCGGTGGTATAATCAAAAATTCTTTTAAAAAAGTATACTCTTTTTTACATTTTAAATATAAAAATTCACTTTTACGGATTTTAATGAAACAAACTGCGCTTGGAAGAGAATCGATCAGGCTTCTGAGCAACTTAAAATTCAAGATAATGAACAAAATCAAACTTTACCCTTTGAAGGGACTAGCAAAGTGGGTTTCGTGCAGGCAAATCTTGTAGTGATAATGTTGTTTTTCTTAAACAAGTGTATTGAGAAAAGGAGTGCCAGAAAATATAAAGATTCATGTTACCTTTGTGGACCTCCAAAAGGCATATGATACCATGGATGGTGTTAGAGCAAACTAATATCAATCACACATACATAAAAGCGATAAAAGTACTATACAAAGGTTCAAAATCTAAAAGTAGAATTGGCAATCGACTTTGAAAAGAATTCCTGGTAACGAAAGGGTTAAGACAGGGATGTTGTCTCTTCAACTCTTTAATATATATATCGTAGTAGCTCCTAAACAACTAGAAACGTAAAGTACACGGCATGGGACTACAACTCAACGACCGATTTTTCATATACACTCCAGTTTGCTGACGCCCAACTAATTGTAGCTAATGATAAAGAAGCCATGGGGTATATGATGAGCAAGTTAACAGAAGAATATCAAAAGTGGAGGTTAACAGTGAACGTGGACAAGACACAGTACTTATGTATTGGAAACGAATCAAGTGAGTTAGAACTAGACGATGGGCAAACAATATCTCCATTCAATAAGTATGTATACTTGGGTGTCACATTTGATAAGACAGGAACAGACTGTAAAGAACTGGAAAAAAGAATAGTAAAAGCAAAAAAGGTTATTCGATGTTTTAACAGTATTTTATAAAGCAAAGAGATAAAAAAAATGTAAAATTTATGAAGCAAAAGCACGCTATTGTATGGAATAGAGACTTGTCGCGTAACAGAAAAGTACAAAACAAAAATGGAAAGTGTCGAAATGGATGCAATAAAAAGATCAATGGGAATATCTAGAACAGATCATATAAGAAATAAGATTATAAAAAAAAGAATGAGAATCGGGGGTCGCATCACTAAACGACAACTGATCAGGTACGGCCATGTACAACGGATGAACAACGAAAGATTATCAAAGCAGGTCCTAGAATGGCAACCAATAGGGCGCAGAAAAAGAGGGCGTCCTAAACTGGAATGGCAACAGTCAATCCAAAAATCAATGAGTCAAAAAAAACCTGACGGAAGATGATTGTATGTAGAAAAACGTTCTAAACCGGCATAGTAGTAGTAGAGATTTTGTTAATCAGAGAAATGAATAAACGGCTACTCTACTCTACTTATTCTTGTGTTATATATAGAATATTTTTTGAACTAATAGAAAATATAACTTTTCTCATAAATTTATTTCTACCAAACCAATTTTATTAAAATAAAAAATATCATGGTAAAGATTGATTGTTCTCTAAAAATCACAAGTTAAAAATCCTAAAAAAATCTTAAGTTCATTAGATATTGCGGATTAAATCGAATTTGAACTATCTAAACAATCGCTCTTTTTTATAGGTATGACGATAAATTTTTAAACCCCTTTTTGCAGTGGCGTATATAGAAAAACCCGGGCCCGAGACCCCAGGCCGTATTTTATGCTATTTTATGTTTGTATTAATGAAATGTCGAAAATATCTAAAAAAATCTTAGCTTCGGTTAAAACATAGCTTATTTTTTTGAGAACCTTAAACCGATTTTAATAGTTTTTACCTTCTTGTTGATGCATGATGCAAATAGAGCTTTTAAAAATTTTTTAAAAACTATCGAATAAATGTTGGGAACAACGAAGAAACGAGCTGAAGGGTCAAGTTTCATTTTGTCCGCCATTCTGGATTTCAAGATAGCAGACAAAAATATTCCTGCTTAAGATCCTGATTAGTTCCGTATACTTTTTCGTTATTACATAAAATCGATGGCTTATTTCAAAATGTATAACAAAAAAAACTTTTTTGTTCGATTTTTTGGCCGGCCCGGTATATAAACATTTGCCAGAAAGTAATCATTTAGTTTAATTTTTGGCCCCTTTCAATTTTAAGGCCCAGATCCGCCACTGTTTTCTGCTATCGGTAAAGATTTTATGTTAACTTAAACTATAATCTTAGTGGCGTATATAGGGGGGGGGGGGGCTAAGACTTTTTTCGATATTTTCCACATACATGTTTTATGCACGGTAAAAAAAATTGTCTTAGATTAAAGCAAATTACTTTGAAGTAAAATAAAAATTTGTGCTTTTTTATTCACCAAGAGAATATTTTCTTGATATAGCACAAAAAATGTCTTGGCTCTTTATTTTAATGGGAAACAGAAATTGTTTTATTGAATTAATCCAAGGCACCGTTTTCTCTGGAAGCAAAATACTACTTATATGAGGACAATTTGCTTTGTTACAAATCGGAGTATACTGAAACGAAACAATTAAAGAAGAAAAATAAAGTCTCATTTCAAGATGAAACACTGCCTTGAACTAAAAACAAATATTTTAATTCAAAACAAATTGTTTTAGGTAAAACAATTTATTCAAGGAAAGAACGTGTTTTCATTGTAGACAAAATTTTTTACCTGTGGGGCCTCGGACCCCAGCAAAACTCGGGCCCACCCCCCCAAAACTTTTTTCTAAATATGCCACTGCTAAAGATAACATAGGGCGCCAAATCGAATGTTAACGTGCAGTTTTACGTATACATACGTTAATCTTTCTATTATTATTTTTACGATTTTTTTTTCATGTGAAAATTCCATATATGCACAAAAATAAGACAATGTCTGTATTCTTGTAGGCGTTTTTAAACCATTGTTAAACATAGTAGACTCCTAATTTGTGTTTGTCACATTTTTGTGTTGTTTAACTTTTACTTAAATCAGATCGTGTGAAACTTGCATACCTTATCAAACACATGTCTATATAATGTAGGTAAATGATATTGCCTACATTTACGTTATAATTAGATATTATAAACTATTGCAGTTTAAATGTGAGAAAATAAAGTATTTATATAAGAAATATTTTGTTAAAAAAATAGATCAAAAACAAATTCATAACAGTTTTCCAAAACATCTTAACTGGGTTGTGTATATTGCATTGCGTCCGTTAATTGCGGCAAATTTTTAAAATCACTAAAGACCTTTGCGCTATGTTTTTTTCAACTTTCCTAAAAACTACGAAAAAAGTATTTTGTCAGCATTTCTATTTTTGTTTTGTATTTTTATGTTACGCGACAAGTCTCTGTTCCATACAATAGCGTGCTTTTCACCATTGTTTCATATATGTAAAATTTTACATTCATTTTTATCTCTCTGCCCCATAAAATACTGTTCATGAGTCCAATAACTGTTTTTGTTTGTGCTATTCTTTTTTCTAGTTCTTTACAGTCTGTTCCTTTCTTATCAAATGTGACACCGAAATATACATACTTGTTGCATGGAGATATTGTTTGTCCATCGTCTAGTTCTCACTTGATTCCTGTACAATACATAAGTACTGTGTCTTGTCCATGTTCACTGTTAACACCCACTTTTGGTATTCTTTCGTTAACTTTGTTATTTGTTACATTAAATATTAATTTGTTTATATATCACACCAAAGAACTTTTGATACTTACATTACTTGTAACAGTCGTGCTGGTTTTAGGTGTTAGGGCTTTGTAGGAGCTAAGAGTATTTAAATAGCTAATGTGATATTTGTACCTATAAGAGTGTTTTAGATGATGTTGCGTTACTTGTATAGATATTCCACATTTTTATTGGATAATTTTATATCTTAGATATCATTTAAAGTTTAATATTAGTATATGTTTTTGATTATCGGCCACCATCAAAATTGCAAGGTATCTTAAAAGTGTAATTGGACCCCGTTATGCAATAAGGAACCAACGACTCTTACTGTTTCGAGAAAATCGAGAAAAACAGGCGGAGTTTTACTCCAATTTAAATTTTTGTAGTTTTGCAAGATAGTTATGCTATTGTCCCGCAGATTGCGCTGACATGATAAAACTTTGGATATTTATTGCAGAATGATGAAGCAGTAATTTTCGGTTCAATCTTGATTTTTTGGAAATTGGCGGTTGGTTCCTTATTGCATAACGGGGTCCAATTAGTCCTATCGTTAAACCTCTTTACCCGAAAAACTGCCAATTTACATTTTGGAAATAAAAACCTTATTTATTTATGTATTTAACCACTAATACAAAAATAACTCTAAAAAGAGCATCTGGTCATTTTTATCTTTGAAACACAAGAGTTATTTATTATAAGCACTTTCTATCAAAATGTATTTTTGCTGAAACTGTTATTAGATTTGTCAGACCGTAACTATATCTTTAGTGGCGCAGAACGACAGAAATATAAACTATAATTTACAAAATTTTAAATTTTTACGAAGTCATGATATTATAGACTGCTTTAGTAGAATTTTACGAATTTTTAAAATAAATAAAATAAATGCATGCATGGAAAGTGCAATAGAACTTTGTTTTCGAGCACCAACAGCAAGAAAGAAATATTTTCGGGAAATATTAAAATAACTTAATTTCATCACTAGTGACTAGTTTTTTGGATAAAAAATTAAACACCAAGAAGCAACTAGGTAAAACAGATAATAATTAAAAACTCAATACCACACTGTAGGATTTTTCAAAAGCAACGTTACTTATAGTAGGGGAGCCCGTGAATATTGTTTGGAACTTATTTTCCTAGTCTGTGTACAGGTATGTTCTGTTAGTGATAATAATCAACAATTTTTCATTCTGGAGATGATTTTCCTATGGGTTCAAAAGGTCAGTTAATAACATGAGTCGACTTATTTTCTTAGTTCTAAATCTTTTACACTAAGAAGAAAAGATCATAAACATTATAAGAAAAGTACTCTGGCTCATCTCAAGTAGTGGAGAATCTCCCTCGCTGAAAATTTTCGAATTCAAAATTGGACTAATATGTGCCCGTATTATCTTAGTCTTGAAACTCAACATACAAACTGATCCTATAATACACTATAACTAAAAATAACTCTGGCTGATTTATAAAGTTGGAAAATGCGCTTGGCAGCTCTTCAAAATGGGAAAATCAGGAATTTATTTAGTTTTGAAATTTGTTCACATGATAGATTATAATATAATGCAATGGAGAAAATTATTCTGGCTGTTATTTACAATCACGAAAGCCTCGTCAGAAAAGCTTTACGCGTTGAAAACATCCTGCAGGCCAGGTAGTCAAATTAAAAGGGATAAAAGTAGCATGTGCGTATTTAGGTAACGGTTATTACAGTAAGCCTAAGCCCGTCGGACCCCCCCCTCATTCATATAACAAATTTTGCTTAGAAATGATCAATGAACAATTCTATCGATGTTTGCTGACTAAGAAAATATGTTCTCAAAATCTTACTGCCACCACTGCTATTAAGCGTTTTTTGGCGATTAGCTATTTAGGAGTCAAAATCAGAACAAGTTCGAATAGAGACCTATCGTCGAAAGTCAACAAAATCCAAATTTACAGTATCATTAAAATATTACTACTACAACAAAGGTCTTTTACATTCATTCAACATAAGGGACGTCTTATATATATAATGTAACCAAACAATGACAAAATCAATATTTAAGAACGAAGATACCTATAAATAAATAATGAATTTCAAAATACCTACGTACTATGGTTTTAATTAAATTGTGGTGTAAAAAAGATTGTTTTAATTGTAGTATTGTATTGAAAAGTATCGTGTAAATAAGAATAACTACTTGATGTGGTTAAGTTTTTATGAAATCGTAGAACAATAAATCTCAGTTGGCGCCAATGTTATTTAATATTATTGCGGTTTTTATTAGTTTAAATTAATGTATGTATTTTTTCAACCTAATATTGATATCTGATATTCGCTTAGTCCTTATAGTAGCGTCAAGTTTAATAAAAAAAAATAAAAATAATTGATTGAAAATTAATAAAGATCGATATCTTTAATAGAATTTACAGAATTATTTAATTATTTTGATTACAATACAGACCGAAGAAATAATAAATAAACCAAAGTAGGTATAAAGCGTCCAATTATTATCAAGAAGAAATACCTATAAAAAAAGTGACGTCTTATAATAAGCGCTATAAAACGGTTCTTGCGTTTAAGCCGGCGCAGGATGCAATAAACCAAAGAAACTCATTGCTTATTAATGTCGATTTATTAGAAAAGAATCTCACATAAAATTATTAGGAAAAAATGCTGTACATATAACGGTAACACCATTTTATGTAAGTTGATCTATAATAAATTGTACGAATTAGATCATGATCTACAAACAGATGTACAAAGTAATTTACTATAAATTATTTCTTTTAATGAATAATAAATCTACCATCTTTACCTTCCTAACCTGCGCAGCAATGGTTAATGAAGAATTTTCTTTTTGAGATAACGGCGAAAATGTGTTATTGCTAAGATAGGTCAAAATGCACCCAAACTCTCCTATAGGAAAGTTATTTAACTTTTTACTAGTTTTTAGATTATGTGCCAAAGTTGTGAAATGTAATCAAAAATTTTAAATTTTGACAGGTTGATCTTTTTTTAAAGGAAATTTTTTAGAATGCGCCTTTTCTTTTTAAATTTAAAAATGTATATTGAGTAGACGTAATCTGCGATAATAATAATAATAATAATTTTTTTGTCATGTCACTTTAGTATGTCAGTTTATTAAACTAAGTAACACCTATTACATACATTACATTATACTACATCCCAAAAAATACTTTTCACAGATCATACAATAGATTCTACAATTTTAAAACCAGAAAGAAAAGGCCGATTCAAAAATGCAATAATTTCTAGGGTCAACCTGCCAAAAACTGATATTTCTCATAATATTTTATTCCTTTGGCGAAACTATTCCAAAAGTTAATAAAAAGTTATATAACTTTCCTATTGGCATTTTTTTGTAGCATGGATAATAACGGAAAAAAGTGGGGTTGCATTAATGACAGAACACCCTGTCAATTTAATTTTTTTAAACAAACGTAAATTTTAGTACCCAGGAATTTAAAACTCACGAGTACCTAAATTTATTTTGCTTAAAAATTCCGCTGATTGACACTCACGTCTGAAGGTGAGTAAAAACGCTAATCAGCGTTGCTTTGGCATGAAAGACAGAAGTGCTGTCGTACGTCACGGATGGTTTCTTTTTGTTTGCAATTGATCTTTCCATCTATCGATCCATATATATATATAGCAGTTTATACTCGCCAGCTTTTGTTGTAGTTTCTCTTGTATCTCGGTAGATGGAGCTTCTTGGGTTTTCTCACTATAGAGGTAGGATCAGAGACAAATCGGTCTGCGTTAACTTCGCAAGGGTGTCACATTGACCAAGCAGTGTTCTGAGGAGTCCCACAGTTAACTGTCAACACTTATTAGGTGTCCACTAGATCTTGGACCCCTTCGATCTTGACAATTAGATTGGTTTAAAAAATATAATTTTTATCTAAATGAACAACAAAAATCAAGGGCTGTATTAAAAGTATTATTAAGAATAATAAATGTTAGGCGATACTGAAACATTAAGATAAAAACCACATAAACTAGAAGCACAACGAAGCGGTGCAATTATTATGGCAGTTGATTATATATTTTAAATACTTTTTAAAACAATTATAAAAATTACGTCCAAATTTTAAAGCTTTTCAATAAAAAGTTTATTTGTTTTAAAAATTATGGAGATTGGTTTTGCTTAGTTGATAAAAATAGCCAGCACAGACATGCAGTCTATGCTGTAAAGTGAAAGCTATACCTGACAAAATACCAAACTAATTTATAGATTATATTATCTACTAATAGACGTTTAGAGAATACTAAATATGCATAACCTTCAATTGCTATATTTGGATTCCAATGTATGTAATAATGCTTATAATATTTATTTAATAAAATGTTATAATGGGGCTACAGCATTTTATAATTTATTCAACAATAACAATCTTTAAATGTTTTGCATATAATTATTTTTTTTTCTCTAGCGGTGTTGACATACCATGATATTCTGGAGCAGTAGTTATGCGTAAAAAATTTAATTCTTCTCAGAACAACTTGCGTATCTATATGTAGGTACCCGTACCTACACCCGTTTCGCAGGTGTTCAAATTAGCATGGTAATTTTTAATTTCTGAAACATTATAATTATCTTATGTTTTGCATTTAGCGGCCTTAATTGTTCATATCAATGATATATCTTTATGATTTAGCTCTACCAAGAAAATGACTATATTATAAAAGGCATTAAAGGTTAGTTAGTGTAAGGGAGACGTGTTTAAACATTTAGTAGGTACCTATTTTAAAAGTGGGAAATTGTACATCAGTTTTTTGCTCCAGTGTAGGCCTGCCAAGTTCTAATATCTATAAAGATACTAATTGTTACTCTTTGTTTTCAATTATCGGTTCTGGGACAATAAAGTAAAAAACTAATTTTTGGCCAATGTTTCGGCATTGAACATATTATATATTCGATGGTTTTGTTTCAATTGTAAAGTAAGTTTTAATTATTATCCCAGAACCGAGAGTTGAAAACAAAATTTAAGGGTCACAATGAGCCAGCTGGAATAAAACAGTAAATAACATTTAAGGACTCTATTGTTTCTCGAAGTATTTTCCACGAAAATTAATGCACTTTTGCATGCGCTCAAACCAGTTGTCAAAACCGTAATTCCACTCGTTTGTTGGTAATCTCAAAATTGCATTCTTGAAGGCGTCGACTGCTGCCTCTGGCGACTGAACTCTTTGACCACGCACTCCATTGTTGAATTTCGGAAAAGTATAGAAATCGTTGGAACTTAAGTCGGGACTGTGTGGATGGTACAACAATCCGACGTTTTGTTGGGTTAAAAATTCAATGGTTTTAATGTGTGAACTTGCATTATCTTGGTGGAGGATGATTCGTCGTTCGGGGCTCGTTTTTCAAAGCTCAACGATCACTTACGGCAAACAAATGGTGATGTACCAATCGACAATAACAGTCCTTTGATCTTCCAGAGAAGTTGTTGCTACACTTCGAGAACGGATAAATTTTTTTCGGTTTTCTTCACCTTGGAAAATTCAAACAGACGGCTGACGTTTATTTCCGAGTTCATATGAGTAAATCCACGATTCATCACCACTGATAATGCTGTATTCGTTTTTCGAGTTTCCTACCTAAAAGCGGTCTAGAGTTTTCTGACACAAATTGACCCTAGCTTCTTTCTGTTCTTCGGTTAACAGATGCGGTATCCAGCGGGAAACTAATTTTGAACTGAGGTCTTTGCAATCTCAAATGAAGCCCCAATCTCCCGATATGTCACATGTCGACCTACCGTGATGATCATACGCACCTGGCTTTGAATTGTCGCTTAGGCTAATCCGTCCACGCTTGAATTCTCCATGCCAACGAGAAACTGTCGACTGATGTGGTACTTTATTACCGAAAACAGAAATCAACTCGGCAAGGCATTCTTGTTGAGATAATTTCTGAATGTTGTAAAAAATTATAGCTTAAAAAATTTACTGTAGCTACAAAACTATATGTATCGCACTGACGTTTTGAATTTAGGTTAGGTAAAGATTGAGGTTAAGTTTTAGTAACGACTTTCTATCAGTGTAGTCTTCTATGTTGCTAGATCCAAAATATAAAAGACAGCCGTACTAGCTTCTCTTATCGGACATTGTTTAAGTTTAGATCATGGTAAAATAGAGACTGTGTGATCAAATCGGAATGACATTTCAAATACTCTACGTTTACATTCTAGTCTAAATCTGGTTTTTGTATAAATAAAATCTTTTAAGTTAACACATATTCCTTTGACCAATAAATAATAGGGAGTGTTTAAAATGTTCAAAAACTTCGAAAGCTGTTGTAGCAATGAAAACACATTTAAAACTCTCACTTACTGTATAGTCAAAGTATTAGGGACATTTTGGGTTGCATATTTCACACTTCGTTACCGTTATTGTTATTACTGAGTCTGCGATTAGCAGCTTTTCGCGCCTTTATCGTTATTTACGGTAACGGCGTCCGGTGCTTACGGAAGCTGTCATTTATTGTTACGGTTTTTTTCATGCAGTCGAATTTTTTACCAGAATTCGTTAATTTGGTTTGTAAAAAGCCATAAATCTAATAAAAATAAATAAACAATTAAAACTGAAACTACAGTCGAACTTCTATAACTCGATCCGGAAGGGACAACCAAAACAGTTCGAGTTATGGAGAGTTCGAGTTATAGAAACTCGAGTTACATGGGTTAAAATACATGTAAAAAGTGCAGGGACCGCTTAAAATGTTTGAGTTATAGAGAGGTTCGAGTTAGAGAAGTTCGACTGTACTAACATAACATTTGTATTATGCTTATCTTAAGTGTTCCAAAATCTACCTTTACATGCCCTGAAAGTTTCCTTTATCCTTACTGAAAATAACGAACAGCTGTCAAATTTTTTTTGTTATAACTGACCCAAAAACACCCTATTAAAACCTTACCTTTATTTTTAGCCTTATTTTACAAAATTAATATTTCGTAGGATGAACACCAGTGATATTTTGTCACTAGCCGCATTAAAAAATAAAGATAACCACTTCCATATTTCGTTGTGGTAGTGGCTATCTTTATTTTTTAATGCGGTTTAGCTACCACTACGAAATGACATTAAGTTCGTGCGCCGAAGCAGTAATTATCACAACCAGATCGAAGTGTCAAATAAGCATTGCTAAAACCACCTAATAGGGACCTTTTGCATGTCCCATTTTTTACCTTTACGTATTTGAGGCATGCGCAGTTACCCGGTTTAAACTTTATCGCTTCCTAAATGATAATGTTTGACCTTACTTGACAATTATTTCAAGAGCTACCAATGCGGATAATCGGCATAGGTATTTAGTTTTATGCCAATTATTGAACCCTATTTTTTACAAAAACTGGTAAATATGTGTTGTTGGCAACAGTGTTCAGCAACTAACCAAAAGTTATCAATGTCATCTCTGTGAGGTGTGTAGAAAAAAAAAGTTCACTTCTTTCCTATTTGTTATTAAAATCAGCATATCTTATGTGGTTCAAGTATTGTCCGTTTACTTTAATGCCTATTTCTTCCCAATATAGGTGTTTTAAAACATCTTTTAGGGCCTAGATTTTGAACGTCGCAATAAAGTTAGCTACAGTTCATATCATTATTTTTGAGACAACTTTTGACAATTTTTTTTCGTTGGCCTATGCTATTTGTTATGGGAACAGCTGATAACTGTCAAAAAGTTATCTCAAGAATTATGGTATAGAGTTTAATTGTGTGCCTGCAGAAGGTCTCTAATATTGCATAGTTTTTTGCTTTTATCCTTAAACGATACGTTTTTTGACGCACCACAGAGACTTAAAGTCACTTTGCAAACAGCGTTATTGCAAGACATTTTCTCACAGAAAACGCCTTGCTTAAACAAACTCTTGAACTTTTATTGAATTTTTAATTGGAAAAAGCCCAAGAGCAGTACGCTGTAGCCATCTATTCTTCATTTCGACATTTTTAGATCACTTTTAACACGACAAGAATGTAGGTCAATTGAAAAGTTTTATTGACAGATTGTTATTTTACAATTTAATGGTCTACAAAATGTACTACATTAATAAAAAGAAAATTAACGCACATATTTAAAATAGGTGCGCATTAAATACAGTTTATTGCCATGAAGCAAAAAAATTAATCAACATTTTTCAAATACTTCGAGAGCGTGGAAATTTTTTGTCTTTAATTTTAATGTGTAAAGATATGCAAATATTTTTAATCATATATACTAAAAAAGTTAATAGTTTTTTTCACATATTTCAAACAATATGTGAAAAAATATGGTTGTATTAAAACAATACAAAAAAACAAGTTTATTTTTTTAAATAATAAATATTAAAAATTAGATTTTCAAAAAATATAATTTAAATTAAAAAAATATATAACTTTTATAATTTTAATATTTTTCATACTTAATGTAAAGAAACATAAATTATTTTATTAGTTGTCAAACACACTGTGTTTATTGTATTAGAATCTAGTCAAGATTCCTAATTTTATTTTAACTTTTCTAGTAAAGCTAAATTTAAACTCACAATTTTGTTGTGTTTATAGCATTTTTTGTTTTATGTATTTTATTTAATTCACTAGCTTAATCGGCTTCACTCCTTTGAGTATTCGGACAAGCACAGTAATTTCTAGAAGCCCAATCTCTTGTCTGTCCATGTATATGTCTAACAATATGTCTATCTTAATGGCTTTTTGCGTACTTTTTTATGTCTATGCTATAGTTTCAATTTTTAGGTCCCGATGAAGGTCACTATCTCAAACCTGCCAAGGTTCATTCAAAAAGTTTCTCAATTCTTTATTTTAAAATCTCTGTAAAACTGGAATCTAACTGACTCTCTTTAGTATAACCCCATAGTTAAATACCATAAACCAACATATTTGATCTCTTTTATTTTTTTGTTAAGCTTTTCAGCAAAGCTCCAATAGTGGAGTCTCCTATGAGGAATAAAAAGAACCGGTTTTGTATAAACTCCTTTCCAGAAGTTTACCAATTTCTTTTTACAATTTGCAGTAGGTAATATTTTTAGTTCGACTATAAAAAAGGGTTGGAAAAGTTTGAGGACAGGAGGGGGGGGGGGGAGCGGGTCGTTGAAATATATAAGTGTCTATGATACACTCCCAACTCCCAAGCGAAATGGCAAAAACATCGCGATACACGAACAGATAATCGCGTTTAAAGTTTTTATTTTTTAATAATTCTGCAGTTACGACAAAATGCAACATTGTAATTTTAATAGTTTTATCAATTATAAAAACTCTAAATATGCCAATAACTCAATTTTCAATGTTTTTGTAGTTATAGCTATTTCTTTCGCTTTGGATGGCAGTATGTAAGTTAAATTTTTATTGATCTAAAGCCATCTGTCATAAAAAATACATTCCCAAAGAATTATATGAATATATGCCATAGCTTAAAGGGTATTACAAAAAATGGGACAAATATTTTATTCTTAAAAGTATAGGTTAAACTAGGGCAACAAGATAAAAATTATTATCACACAAATGTAATTAATCCAACTCATTGTAGAAAAATTTGCTCAATTCAAGTAGGTACTTAATAATTTTGAACAAATATTTTCCGGATTCCACGACAATATTCTGCAAACCGAGTTTTGTTATCAACTAAATTTTCTTTGTTTCTTTTTAATATGCGTCCAATCCAAGTTAACTTTTGTACTTGTTTAAAATTGTAATCAAAATCAAGTACTTGTGGATTTAAAGGCATCCCGGCGTTCGTTGCTTTTTCGAAAATTTTATAAGCTTAATGTTTTGGTTCTTTATAATAAAAACTCGTTTACTAAAGCAGATAAATCAAAGGAAAAAAGAAAATAGTCTAACTTAAAAAAAAACTGGAATACTGTTGCCACGGAATAAGAGGCCAATCCAAGCTACTACAATAATGAAGAAAACAGTTTAATGCCTAAGAATTTAAGAGACTGTTGCTGTGTAATACATTTTTTTATGGGTCTCAAAGGGTAATCTTGCATCTACCAGGAGAGTCCTGGTAGTGTCGGATTCCTACTGACTAAAACCTGCCTGGTGGCAAGCCACATTCAATGCACTGCAGCCACTACTGGCTTATTATAGATCCTGTTGGTTCCTAGGCTAACCACTCCATTCTGTCCCCTGTACAAGTACCCGGTTTGTATGCAAGTCCTTAATGAAGCAGTCCTTAGTCGTCATTGGGTCTGGAAAAATATTAATAATGGTTACCAATCAGGCTTCAGAAAAGGTTTCAGTACAGTTGACCACCAATTAACAATGAAAATCCTAATAGAACGAGCCAACGAATACAACATTCCACTATATATCGCGTTTATAGACTTTGAAAGACCTTTCGATATCATTGAGCACTGGGCAGTAAAAACATATTTAATTAATAGCCGAATAGATCACAGATCCCAACAAACAATTAAAGTTGTAACGACGAAACCCCAACTAGAAAGAATTTCTTAAAAGTAACCGCAACGTACTCCCGCTACGTCTCAGTATACCATACAGCGACGTTATAATTCCCTAAGTGGGGAACCAATTTCTGGTTATAACTACTTGGCCAAGTGTTTAAAGTCACTGTAGTAACAACTACACTACTACGTCGTAGCCAGGTATCTACGACGTCGTAGAGGCTGTTTTTTTTTCCGTAATGGCATAAAAGTTGCGATGTAGTTGCAAATAATATAATCGTTTCTTTTTGGTAGAATTGTTACACAATATGGTGGACACAACAGTAAACAGACTCGCTTAGTTTTTTTGTTTGGTTATGGTTATAATATGAACTATGTTATTCAAAAGTGTGAGAATTTACGAGCAGAGGATCAAAATTCGAGTGCGACGCAAAGTTTTTTGTATAACATGCATTATATATATTGCAAAAAACCGGTGCGCCCGTAAAATTGAGCCGTTTTCTGGTAGCTGATGGAATTTTTGTGTTGTGATTTTGGAGGTTATGTTTTCATAATCGACAGTTAACTCCAACAAATGGTGCTTAAGAAGAGCATTTTTGGTAAGCTTCAACTAATTTGTTTATAAAATAGTATGGCTCTTTAATATGAGCTCATAAAACGACAACAAAAATATTAAATTTTCTTTCTTACATAAAAACATGGCGTCCCAAACTATATTCCCTGATAGTCGAAAAGGTTACTTGAAAGTAGTTGCGGCTTTAAAGTTGATTCAAAAAGTTATTTTGTCTACATTGTTACATCAGATGTTACTATGATGACACAAACTTTTGTGGTAAAAATTAAAGTTATAATGTAGTTGTCGGATACACTTGTTTGGGACTCCAATGAAGCTTAACTTTCTAGTGGTAATTAAGTAGGATATAAAAGTCAGGGCGACTACGAAATAACGACTAAAAAGAAAGTAAAACTTTAGCAACGTCCTATTGTGGTAGAGAAGACTATCAGAATCGACTATCAAGAAACAATCCTATAAAGTAGTTTAGAGGGTCGTTTTTACGAAACATCTACTATTTCCTGATACTAAATAGTAGTTAGAACTAAAAAGTAACAAATTTTGGTTGGGATCACCACATTTCTACTATAAGAAAGTAGCAAAGCCTTTAGAACATGTAGCCGCTACTATAAATGTTAGTTGGGATACACATACTTAATAGCCAATATATATAGCAAAGCAACAACATCAATCAAAATCCACGAAGGAACCAAGCTAATCTGCATAAGAAGAGGTGTCAGCCAGTGTGACACAATATCCCCTAAACTATTTCCCCAGGCCCTAAAAGATGATTTTAAAAACTTAGATTGGGAAGAAATAGGCATCAAAGTAAACGGACAATACTTGAACCACCTAAGATATGCTGATGATATTGCCTAAATAACAGATAAGAAAGAAGAACTGATAAAAATGCGGGAGGAACTGGATACAGCAGCTAAAAATATAGGCTTGAGTTAGAACTGCACTAAAACTAGTCATAACAAAAAGATGAGGATATCACGATCAGAATAAACCAAGAGAAAATAGAATAAATTATCAAACCGAAAAAGGAAAACCAAACGGCTGAAATCAAGAGACGAGTAAGATTGGCCTGGGCAGCATTCGGTAAATTCAGCTACATATTAAAAAATAAAAAATATCGTCAGTACCGTAAAACGAAAGTGTACAACCAATGTATCCTTTCTGTACTTACCTATGAATCCCAGACCTGGACACTTACAAAATCAAACATGGATAAGGTAACTAAAGCCCCAAGATCATTGGAAAGACAAATGTTACAAGTAAAGCAAACAGATAGAAAAAGGAATGAATGTATAAAAAATAAAACAAAAGTAAGGGATGTAAGAGGAGAAGTAGCAAAATTAAAATGGAAATTCGTCGGTCATAATATCGGACAGAAAGACGATCGATGGAACAAGTGTATTGTGACCCGGAGACCTTGGGAAAATAAAAGAAGTAGAGGAAGACCCCAGATAAGATGGACGGACGATTTGAAGAGACATGCAGGAGCTAGATGGATGAACACGGCGACAGACAGAGAAGAATGGAAGATATTGGGGGCGGCCTATGTCCAAAGATGGATCGAAGAAGGCTAGATCCATCCATCCCATAGGATGAAAAACTCTAAAGATCGCTAACTTAGGCTTCCCGTTACTAAGTAGTCATCAGCAACCAAAGTTTGAATCGCTATAATTATTTGCACCCTCCGCTAGGAAACTCAGTTTCTAGAAAAAAAAAAGATCAACCAGAAGATAAAGTATTTATATAAGATAAAAAAAGATTTATTAATTTATCGTGACCAATCAGCCGGTATTAAACCAATGTTCATTGAATTGAGCAGACAATAAATCTGTTTGATTTTATGTTGAAAACAATTAGATCTATCTGGAAATGTTTTAACCTTTTCACAGCACTGCTTTATTGTATCGCATAATTTGATTTTAACGGTTTTCTGGTGCACACCTTAGCTATTTAATAATCGAAATCGTGAGAAATCTGTAATTTTACTCAACGTTTTTCCTAATAGTTCATAGAATATAGGTCTATTTTTTTAGTAAGATGCTGAATTTTCTTAAATTTCTTCATTTTGCCGAGTTGCCCAACTTTTTCCTCTACAAAAATCCTAGCCATAGAAAAAAAAATGCTGGTTACTAGCTTTTTACTGTTACTTTTTAATTTGGTTATTTAGACATATTTGGGGTGGGGGAGAGCAACACAATTGTTATTTATCAAAAAGATAAGTTTTAACGTCCATGTTATTTGTGCGACGTCATTTTGAAGATTTGTTATACAAAAATCCTGAAGCTGATATTGACAAGCTTTAGGAATAGTTTCATACATACTTCAAGTAACTGCCATGACAAAATTCAACAGAGGTCGTGTTTTTATCGATAATATAAAAACTAATCTTCTCCTCCCACTTCACGTTGCAAGCCTTTACTTGCTAAGGCCTGCTAAATACCACTTTATTTCACGTAGCCTAAAAGCTAAAGCTGTTTATAAACAAAAACACTTTAGTACCAAATCAACCTTTCTATTGTGGGTTAAACTTATTGACATGCAATAAGCCATAAACAGAAAAACAATTGCATAATCTATCGCGCAAATATTTAAATAACGATCGCGTGTGCTTTGCAAATGACAAGAACACCTTAGCAATCTTCTCCTAAAGAATAACAGCATCTAATGTTTAAATAAAGGAAATACATAACAATTTTCTAAGTTGGCTGTTGTTGCATAACGTAGGCAAAATGTTTCGTTTTGCATTAAAATAGCATGTAGTTCACTTCAATTCGTGACTTTTAAATTGTTTCTTTAAATCTAGTTAAAACATTGAAGCAAAGACAACAACATATTATTGCACGAAGGCTTTTTTAAATATAGTAATTCCTGTTAAATTTGTGTGTACTTTTATGGACGACTTATCTTTCTCTCTAATAAAGATGTTGTTTTCAATCTAATTTAGTCTAGTTAAAACAATTAGATAGGTAACACGTTAAGTGGCTCAATTTTTTTGGAGAAATTATAAAAGTAGAACAAGTTTGTTTCTCTGCACTTTGCAGCGATTTCTGGTCTGGTAATGTTTATATTATATATGCTTAGAATGGTCCCTGATATAAAATGTTAAAATGCTAGAGAGAGCTAATAAAGTAAAATGTAAAAAAATACATTTCGGAGGGCACTACTTTAACAGTAACTTAGTCGTCTGACGATTTACACACAACATGTGGGACTTTCAAATAGTAATTTACTGATTTCAGCCGGCCGTAATAATATATATATATATATATATATATATTTTTTTTAACTTATTTGCCGGGTCCGTTGCAGAAGTTTTAAGCCAAATCTTTGCAAATAGCACTTTCTGGTGATCCGCCACAACTTCTTAAAAATTTTAGCCAGGGAATATCGTAGTAACTACCTCTGCGGCCACCAGCTCTTGGTCTTTTTATTTTGTTATTAGTTTTTATGAATTACGAACCTATATAAAATAATAAATTATTAATATCAAAGTAAAAGTCAACAATTTTCCGAATTCTTTTTTGTTTAACGGATATTATGCGCATGCACACCTGTTCTTGGTATAGGTATCCACATCATATTTGAAGTTAAATGAGATGAATAATCCCAAATAGAAAGCAATTCTTGCAACAACATGACTTTTTTTACTTTAAAACTAAATTATATTTTTAGGAAATTACGTACTGTGTTAAGTTCTTTCAAGCGGTCAAGCGGTAAATACCCCGATTCAAATTTTGGGTAATGTCTGTTTTTCCTTGAAATCGGCTGAATGCGATAAACAAGCGACACTATTTTAAAAGATTTGGTTAATGAGAAAATATATATTTGACATGCGTATAAACCATTGCGGTGATTTGAAAATTGTTGAGATTTTTCTCTTTCAAAAATGTCACCTGGGGCCTGTATTTTTGGGAGAAACTTGCGCCACTCGTAGTTTTGGTGCTGTCAAATTACTGCCCTACTGCTGTTTCACAAGAATACAAAACTGCAATAGTGAACACGAGCTCGGAGAACCGATGGCAAAAAATGTGCCCTGAGTGCAACACTGGGCTTGCCAGATACTCAAAAGTATACAGTGAAACCTCCTATAAGCGGACACTCAGGGTTCCGTCGATTTTGTCCGCTTATTGGAGGTGTCCGCTTAAAAGAAGGAACTGCGAAATTTTTATATATATTTATTAACAATTTCCGCTGCTTGAGATTTTCCGATATTAAATTTTTCGGTGATCTTTCGTGCTGAAACGTTAACAACTTCCATTTTTCCACATCAACTAAGAAGTTTTTTTACTAGGCGCCATTTTAAAATTTATTAATACCCAACTGAACAATAAAAATAAACATAGCAGTCCCACCGAATAAAATAATGTTGTAAATACGACAGAAGTATTTAGTTCCGCATTAAAACGGAAAGAGGTAATTCCCCGGCTGCAGAGTGCATTGTTGCCAACATACTGCATAATGTTTATGCCCATGTCGCGCAGCGCTCCGTCCCGTTGTCAGAAAGAAGTTCGCGTCCGGTTAAGGGAGGTTTCAGAATTTTTTAACCAAAAAAAATTGTCCGCGTCCGGTTATTAGAGTGTCCGGTTATAGGAGGGAATTTTACATGTGAAGGCATAGGCAAAAGCTTGGTTCCAACAAATGTGTCCGCTTAAAGGGAGTGTCCGCTTAATAGAGGTGTCCGCAAGGAGAGGTTTCACTGTACATAAAATTGCACTAGTTTTCCCAAAAGTATTCGCTAGTCATATATACACGTACGTACCCAGGAATTTGTCTGAGGGCCAAGACCACTAATGCTAATTAATTTTTTTATTCATGCAATATGAAGAAAACCTAAAAAATCCTTAGGCCCCGAGCCCCCGAGGTCCCCCTGGGAGCGCCCATGCCCGAGGTAACGAGCTCCAAACCTAAAAGAAAATTAATACTTTGATTACTTGATTAGATAGAGCCAAGCGTAGGCAATAAGCTTGAAAAAGGAGAACAATTCTGGGTTTTTGGCTGTTCATTTAAGGTAAATATTTTGAAAGCGTAACTTGGGAAGGTCGTACCCCTTTGTTATTGAGAAAACTTTATATTAGAGGAAAACCTTTTTTTTGGGTAAAAAACTGACGTCTTAAAGACATCATTTTTTGGCGGAGAGAGAGCGGGCAAGATGACGATATTAAGGATTAAAGCTCCCTAGAAAACCACACAGACTCGGTTTTGACTAAAAAACTTCGTTTAATTGTTAAATAAATGTTTTGGTTTACAAACAAATTAAAAAAAAAACACACAAAAATTTTAATGTTACAAATCTACACAGCAAAAAACTTAAAAAATGCATTTTCGTCAACCTGTCCCACTAGTGGAGTAAGTTGACGAGTCTATTGGAGCAAGATGACGACTAGGCGCATAGGTCACAAATGAACGTCCCCTTCTTTTCATATGCGGTGCACGCCTCATGCCACAACCCTCACACCCTCCACATTTAATCTAGTCCGCTATTGGAGGTTCAATCCGTGATTCCTGGTATTCTGGACAGAAAATATTTTCATTGTTCTTTTTTGTTTCTGATAGGTTTTGATTAACATCATTAAAAACTTTCTTTTTAACTTTTAAGACTTTACCATGGATTTTATTTTTATTTTGTTGTTCAATTTTTCCAAGTTTTTTTTAAGCTCTTCTTTATTTAAAGTCCACGTTTTAATGGAAGCTCTCTGCTTTAACGAATTCGTCGTCTTGCCTCCGCCAACTTGCCCCACGGTACAATTTTTTAGTAAAAAATAAAAACAAAAAACAACCAAAGATGGTCATTAACATTTTCTTATATTGAAAACATAATTAATAATTTCCTAGCTACTAACAAAGATTATTTTTATATTAGATTTGCTCGCAAAAGCTTATTTTTCAGCAATAAAATTTATAAGCGAACACTCGAATTATAAATGCTAAGCCACTGTACTATATTATTATTCTTACGAGCTCCATCAATCTTGAACCCATAAAACTTTGACTTAGAAGGGTTCTAATAGCACAGTAATAAACTCGTTGCCATTTATAATTTTTCGTTTAAATTGACTTCGTTAACTTGCCCCGTTCGTGATTTTGCTCTCAAAAAAGGCATAATTTGAAACGAACGAAACTGAACCGAACCGACCCCTTGCTACCCGGGACATAACCACAACTAGAAAACAGCTCGGGATCTGGCTATAAACCGGTTGAAAGTAGTAGGATCTGGGTATAAACCGGTTGATAGTAGTAGGTTGGATAGAGTTAGGAACCAAATAAGAACGGTTAATTACGGATGGCCGCTTGGATAAAACTTTGGTTAGAACTAAATCCCAAGGAAGTAAGAAAACTAGCTCACTCATCACGAACGGTGCTTTTTCTAAGTGTTGAAAGATCGCTAGACAATGCTTTGCGTGATGCAGCTGAACTATTAACATTCAGGACGTTTAACTTGCTACATCGTTGGTGGAGAATAAAATTTTTGCTAACGTTTTTAAGAGTATGGTCTTGTTTAACTCATAAAGTTTACAGTTTTTCTAAAACCAATAAAAGTCTATTAAGTAGCCATCCCACAATTTTTAGAAGGTATTGTTTGACGGAATTTATTTTTTTTTGAGATAACGCCGAAAATGTGTTGAGTGTATTTTGACCTATACTAGCAATATCGTCGTGATGTCTGTCTGTGTGTGTGTGTGTACAGTGAAACCTTTCCTTGCGGACACCTATATTGAGTGGACACTCCCTTTAGGCGGACAAATTTGTTGGAACCAAGCTTTTCCCTATTTCTTGACATGTAAAATTCACTCCTATAACCGGACACTCTAATATCCGCACGCGGACAATTTTTTTGCTTAAAAAATTCTGAAACCTTCCTTTGTTTTGTTTTTATTGTTTAGTTGGGTAGTAATGGATCTCTTTGAAATGGCGCCTAGTAAATAATTTCTTAGTTTACGTGAAAAAATGGAAGTTGTTAACGTTTCGGGGAAGGAACATCTATCAGCACGAAAGATCGCTGAAAAATTTTATATTGGAAAAACTCAAACAGCGGAAATTGTTAATAAATATATATTAAAATTTCGCAGTTCTCTCTCATAATCGGACACCTTCAATAAGCGGACAAAATCGACAAAACCGTGAGTGTCCGCCTATAGGAGGTTTCACTGTATATCTGTCCGTAACACGATAGCTCCTAAACCGCTTAACCGATTATTATGAATTTTTCAGGTAAAATATTGTTCGGTGCTGTGACGAGTTGATTAGATTTTGGTTAAAATTCATTAATGCTAATGGCAGTTTTTTATCAGTTAAAACATGAACGTGATCGAGTTTTAAATATCTCCTGAAACGTTTTTTAGACGTCCTTAATACGTTTTTGGCACTTCCTTGAAACGCTTTGGAACGTTTCCGGACGTCGCTAAAACGGTTATTAGGCGTCTCCAAATTTTCCAGAAGAAATTAAATTTTTTTATTGACAAACGTTTGAAAAACGTTTAAAAACGTTCTGTGGGAACGTTTTAAAAATGTAATAAAGACATAAAAACGTTCTAGAGACCTTCTAGGGACCTCTATCGTACCCAAGGGGACCTAGGCGAACGTTTTTAAAACGTCCCCTAGGTCCGAAATGGACGTTTTAAAAACGTTTTTAAAACGTACCTGTGTTACTAGGGAGTTTGTGTTCGGTACATTCTTGTTAATAAATAAGTGAAATATTGATCCCAAATAACTCAAATTTGCGATAAAACGCAAATATGAAGTTAAGGCCTTCCAGCGACTAACTATTTTTTAAGTGTGCCTTCTAATCTTACTAAAATCTTTTGCGATTCAACTTAAATCTTAACCATACCCTTAATATTTTGTTCTTGCGGTATATTTTAACAGGCTTTTATTCTCAATGAATTGGCTTTGCATGGTTTGGTTCTTTTTGACCCGTAACCTCTGGGCAAAAGCGGCAGAATTGTGAATATTTATGATAAGCACTAACTATTGTATTGTTCCTAATAAAATTATAATAAATTTTGCATTTAAACTAAAAATGCTTGACCTTAAAACCGAATTATGCGGGAAAAATTATCTATTTTCTCAAAAACGTATAAAGTTTAAAATAGAAACAGTTTTGGAAAAACAAAAGAAATTTGTATTTATTTAACTATTTACTTACAGAAGCACAACAAATAAAAACATTCAGGGTGGTCAATTTAAAAAAATAGTAATGTAAAATTTGTTTTGGAAACACTCTCCAAATATTACAATTTAAATCTTTACATCTAACTATACTTACAATCAAGAAAAACTATTTAAATCTAATTAATTAGTCGAGTATGGCTAAAATCGTGTCACTTTTTGCCGTATGCCTTTTTTAAAACTAAAATTGACGGATTTAAGCATTCTTTTTATGTCCTAAAAGTGACTGATTCCATACATTTCATACATATTGCATATGTTGACGTTTGGTCCAGTCGTTTTTAAAATATTCGTATTTTAAACACCTGAATAAAAGATAAGGACATTGTCATCAGTTAAATTTATGATCAGTGCTATTTTCTAAATTAATAAAATTAGATTTTTAAAATGCAAATATTGCAATAACGGCTGGTGGTCTATGGGCTGGACCAAAAATCAACACATAATATATTTTTGAATTCTATTTATTTTGAGTTTAACATAAGGTGTAAAAAATTTACCATGTTTGTATTTTTTTATACATTTGCGATAATCATTGTTTTGTTGGGTAACATTTCGTGGCGGTTTAGAATAAACCCTACTTTTGCATATAGACTTTTTTGCTATCTCTTATAATAAGAAAAAAAATACGGAAACACCCTGTACCTATATATTACCTTTTTGGTACCAATTATTTTTAACTAAAATAACACAGCAAAAATGTGTTTGTAGCATTTTTTTGTAGGGGAGGCCGTGAAGATTTTTGGAACTTATTTTCTTAGTCAGCAAACATTAATAGAATTGTTCATTAAACATTTTTAAGCAAAATATTTTATATGAATAGAGGGGTTTTCCGATGGGTTTAGGCGCAAAATGCAAAATAAGATATGAATACTAGTCAAAGGTGTACTTAAGTTAACTAAAAAAATATTCTGGCTAATCTCTAAGGATGGTAAGTATTTCCAGTAAGTGAAAAAAGATATGAAATGAGTGCCCTTATTTTCTTAGTTCTGAAAATTTATGAGATGATAGGTTGTATTATAACAAAAGCTTAAAATTCCATCTGGCTGTTATTTAAATGGGGCTTTTAAGGCTTGTCAGGGTTATCTAATGCCCGTCAGTTTGACACTTTCGATTATGTTAATTTTGCTTAGACCCAGTGATTATTTGGCATATTTTAAGAGTGAAAGTTCTCATGCACATAGGTCCGTAAACGTTTTATTGCAAAAATTAATTATCTATTTTTTAGATTGGACCTTAGAGTTTTTTAGGGCTTTCTTTATTCTTTCTGCATTATAGTATAATTTATCATGTTAAAAAATTCCAAAATTAAGAAAGTAAGTTCCTGATTTTCCAATTTTGAAGACGCCGATAAGTGCATTTTCCAACTTTGCAAATCGGCCAGAGTTATTTTTAGTGCATTATAACATCTGTTTACACGATCAGTTTCAAGACTAAGAAAATAAGGGCACAAATCAGCCCAACTTTTAGATCCGAAAACTTTCAGCCAGGGATATTTTCCATCACTTGAGATAAGCCAGTGTACTTTTGTTATTATGTTTATGATGATGATGAGTGTAAAAGATTTAAAAGACCTTTTGAATCCATCGAAAAATCATCTCCAGAATGAAAAATTGTTGATTATTATCATTAACAGGAATTTTGTGGTATTATAAGTTTGGCCACCACTTTATGTAGTCAAATGACTTAAAGTCTAAATAAAATCTAAATATCATTATCCCTTTTCCGCATCCTATGCTTATGGAGATAATCTAAATAAACAGAATAGTTAAATTGGAACGGCTAGATTATCTTCTTTATAGAGTATAAATTAAATTTTTAAAATCAACTGTTGCGGGAAAAACATGGCTATCAATATATCAAGAAATCACGTCAAGTATAGAAATCACAGGTGACTATGATCGACAATCTGTAATATAAAGTGAGTGGTAAATTGAGGTCAAATGTACGGTTCTTGTTTATTATTATATGTATGTGGACGACGACGTCATGTCTATCTAGTTAAAAACTTTAGGACGTGGTTGATTAAATCAGTTTTATGCACGTAGTAATGAGAAATTTAGCTCCCTTTGAGTATGTACAGGCTGTCCCAAATCCCGATTTTTTTGGGGGGTTTCTGTACTTCTAGAGGAGATAGAAAAAAACCACCCTCCACTTTGGAGGCTCGATTTTCAAGAGAAGCTACAATGGGTTGTTGAAAAGTTTGCATTTTGGTAGAGGGCGTATAACTTTTTTATTTATAATTTTTTTTATTTTGGTCTAAACTGCTTTTTTATAGTGTTTTTTAATAAAAAATCTTACTGTCAAATTAAATTATACCTGTCACTTTTAATTTTTAAGATATTAGACAAATTTTGTATTTTTTTAAAGAAATTACCCTCTTTTAATTCGATTTTTGATATCAGCGTGAAATTTCCTTTTAAATGACATATTACACTCACTATTTGATTAGTTTTATCTTTTATTGTTTTTTATTTTTTTAATTGCCTCTTTGTTTGGCCTTATTTTTTTATTTGATCATTTTAGAATATTTTAAATCCAGTAAAAGCGTCATTTTATAAGGAAATACCAATTTTTTTTATGTAATATTTTAAGAATTAAAAGTGACAGATA
Organism: Aspidapion aeneum; assembly: GCA_963576565.1. Lineage (NCBI taxonomy): Eukaryota > Metazoa > Arthropoda > Insecta > Coleoptera > Brentidae > Aspidapion > Aspidapion aeneum. Next base: position 34,783,341 of record OY755040.1, read on the forward strand.
AAATTTAATTAATGAGTTTTTTGAATCGGGGTGGGCATGCATTGGTGGAAACAGGGTATCAGATTGACAAGTTTAAGCTTTTTACTTTTTAATTTTTTTTTCCACAAAGTGACCGAATCCACATTTTTTGTAGGCACATATTGTATATAAGCAAGTATAAAAGGCAACTTCATAGGGGTATAGTCAACCATGGACACCGGTGTTTCGGAAAAAGGCATTTCCATCCTCAGCGTGGCTTGCCTGACACAAAGTAGAACAAACTGTCTACAAGATACAAGGTAAATCAAAAAGAATGGAAAAAATAATTTTTCCGGAACACCGGTGTCCGTGGTTGACTATACCCCTATGAAGTTGCCTTTTATACTTGCTTAATTCATTGTTTTCGGTTCCGGAACCGATGCCGTGGAGACGGTGATAGCATGGTCTGGTTGAACTGTGACGATAAGTATTTCTACCTTATAGACCGGTGGACGTTTTCGTCCCGCCATGGACCTAGTTTCCTTGGTTCGCTGTTGTTCACTCGTAGAATGAAAAATAGGGTTCACCTATTTTTCCATTCTTTTTGATTTACCTCATAGAGCAATTCCACGCCAAGTCATCCAATTTACAAAAAAAGTGTAGCCGTGACATTTTATTTTTTTCTTTAATCATGCTTAAATGAAACAGCTTATCCTTAACCACTTTTGCACAATTTTATATTTTTAAATTTAATTAGTATGTTGTACACACATTTGAAATGTCTAAAAACAGTCCAAAAAATTATGCTCATAGTAAACAGCACCTAAAAAAAATTAACCAAGAATTTTGAAAACATGCATAAAAGTAGTTTTCAAAAAAATGTGATGTTTAGCAAAATCTTTTATACTGACTTAATTAGAGAAATTTAGAGAATATCCAAAAAACGCAGAAATTTTCGAAGTTTTCATATTTTTTTAGGGTATAAATGTAATGTTTTCTTAAATTTTTGATACAGTGTTGGAAAGCTATACTCAAGGACTATATCTTCCTTGTATAAAACATATTTAAAAAGTAGACGTTACCTTGGAGTTCCACGAAGAAGTTAAGAATGTCTGGGAAATCCCTTAACTTTAGCATCAAAAATGACCCTGTCTATCGGGGTGCTGGTGGTATTCAAGTAGGGTAAATTTTTCACTGTATCATATACTTTTAAAAACAAGAATAAAAAATCTGGGTCTGTAATTCTTAAGGTTACTACACATTTTTTTGGTATTTTAATATTTTTAGTGATGTTAAATTGCATTACAAATTACAGGCGTGGATCTACGGGGGGGGATGCCCCCCCCCCCCTAATCTGAAACTTTACTCAGTTTTGACACATAGAACACACCTCCTGGTCACTATGCAAAATAGTTTTGTGAAATATTTATTATGATATTTTCCCTCAAAATAAAGTTTCTAGATCCACCCCTGCAAATTAAGGTTTACCAGAAGGTAAAGTTTATTTATATGAGCACTGTTCAATAAATTATGATCTAAACTCTCTTCATAAGGTCACTACACAAATTTTTTAAAAGTTTATTTACTTTTTTAGTAGTTACCTGCTGTCATATTTAAAAAATCGGAAAAGAAGTTGAGTTCTATAATTTCAGAAACCGAACAAATTATTTTTCTGAGCTTGAAGTAAATTTAGCATCCATAGTTAAATCATCCAGAGGAGTGAAAGAATGGTGTCCAGTTGTTGTTTGTTTGAGATTTTAATGTAAAACCAATCGTTTCACAGTACCTCCAAACGCATCACATGGGCTTTTACCATGCGTTAGTTTTGTACTTAGTTTTTTTTAATGCCCAGTGGCGTATGCAGAAATTTTCCAAGGGGGTTGGGAGAGGGGGCTTGAGTAAAAGCAAAGTCCTGCAAAACCATTTCATTCTTCTTTCAGAAAAATTAAATCTTTAGGAGAAGTTATTCAATGGCTTTGGAAGGATTAAGCCCCAACCCCCCTTCCTCCTACGTACGCCACTGTTAAACTTGAACCATTTCATTCACCAAAGAGACAAACTAATTAATGTCAGTGTCTCACCCAAAATTTATTCTTAAAACTAAAAAAAAATATCCAACAGTGTACGAAGATGGTACTTGAACCCACAAACTAGGATGTCACGCGAAACAGTATGTGGGTATAAATAAGACCCCCTGACGATGATTTTTATATATAATTTTTTTCTTTTTGCGACCGAATTAAAAAATATGATTTTTTACATGCTTTAACCAAATAGCCTAAAAGTTGATGTTAAAATGATAGACCCAACTTTTTTATTTAACTTTTCTATAAATGATACATTGTCAAGTAAAACAAGCTACAAGCGAAGTTTCAATAGACAGATAGACATGCTAATTTTTTTAGTCAAAAGTTGCCAATTATGAGGTTTTTGCGGTTTTTCAAATTTTTAAAAATTTAGTTTGCTGAAACCAATAGACCTAGAAATTTTTCTTTTACCTTGTGTGATAGTCAAGCCACTGAGCTTTAATGTGCGCATAGACTTTTTTTTGATGGACCATATTCCGCACCGGTGTAAATAATTAAAAATTGAGAAAATCATAAATTTACTATTTTTTAAAAACTATTTTTGCGATCTCAAAAAAGTGAGGTTATTTTTTTTTCTCTATAGGATCATCCAACCAATATTAAAGATTTCTTCCGTCAAATTTGTTTTTACATTAGATTTAATACAATCAAAATAAAAAAAATTATGGTCGCAACTTTTTTCTATATTTTACCTTTAAAGTTGTCTGTAAAATACAGGAGGCGACATTAAAAATTAAAATTTATTAATTTGGTATTCCTAAGGACAGTAATACATGTTATCAAAATTTGGATTTTTTTCGTGACATAGCAGCTACCCAATTGGATGATTTGGCGTGGAATTACTCCATATTGTATATGTTGACACTTGGTGCAGTCGTTTTTGAAATATTCGAATTTTAAAAACCTGAATAAATAATAAGGGCATTGTCATCAGTTATATTTATCATAAATATTTACTAAATATTACCTAAATAAAATTTTCATAAATAAAAAAGTTATAGGCCCCCTCTTAAAATGTAGCTTAAAAACGGACTGCTGCTGTCTTTACATTTAACAAAGTTTCTCTTAAAAATCGAGCCTCACAAAAGGCGGTGCTTTTCAATGCAACCTACTCAAAAAAAGAGGAAGAGCTGCCGAATGCTTCGGGGCGTCAAATCAAACGCTTGAGTCTGTAAACATCCTCGGTCGGTGCTAACCACCATATTCGTATGGTTGTCTAGTTTTACAAAAAAAATTCACTGAAAGCAAATCATCTCTGATTGTAAGACACATTTATTTCATTCCAAGAAAATCATGCTGGTTTATTTAAAAAAAAAACTTTTTTGCATGAAGAAATCTTGATTCTTCTTTCAAGACAATTATGTTTTTATTTTATTTGGAAATTTTAATTGAAAAAAAAACAAGACTAACAAATCCTGGCTGTACGAGAATGGCATACTTTTGTTTAGCCCTTATTTGAACAAAATAATATTGAAGAACATGAATTGTTCAGTGCATTTTTAATTTTACCTCTTAAATGCGACATAAACTGTCTGGAATGTTACTGTAAAAACTTAGCTTTTTCTGTAACCGAAAAAAAAATTGCGATCTATAAGGGTGATCTTCCCAAGCTAAACTAATACATTTATATATTTTATTAGTTAATAAAAGTTCACAGGAAACAAAATAATTTACTAGATTAACTTAAAATCAAATTAATTCCATCTCGCCCTGAAATACATCACTCCCTATGTTGTTCCTTTACACTTAATTTTTGTACCAGATATGTAGAGAGCTTTTACAACTAAACACATCTACATTATCAGAATAGATCAGAAAGAATCTCCGGTATAATTTCCCCAGTTAGTTATATTTCGGTTCTGCGTTCATTGGGTATCAGACTTAATGTTAATGTTATATCAATGTTTACAAGACCTTAAGCAAAGGTTATATCGATTAGAACCTTTTTATGTTGCCCTTATAGAGGAACAAGAAAATTATTGGTTTTATGGTTTTTCTTAAATCAATATATTTAAGAAAACTGAAACACTTAATTGGATACTTGAGTCTCTATACAAAACTAAAAGGATATAGAGAAAAATAATATATTGTTTAAAAGCTGGTGTCATCGCAGTTTAGTTAATTTGCTTTGAGTAAATATATGTAATTTTTTCGCGAAAATACATTTCCTAGATTTGATTTTTTTTTGTGTGGTTGCCAGAACCATGGCAGACAATATACGACATGGTTCTGGCAGTCGAAGATACCCGAATGAAGATTCAAGAAAAAGATGTGGAGCCTTCTACCATAAAAGTGGCCCCAAAATAAACTGAAAGCACCATACTCTACCGCCTTAAGTCATAAAAGGATCTTGAAATTTTTAAGTAATTTTTAATGGCTAAAAATTCCTAAAAACCAAAATGTTAACTAAGCACTGCGTACGAACGTAGTAGAAATTTGTTATAACACATAAAAATGTAATTAAAATTAAACTATGATTTTGCGTTAAACCATGTTGTTTTGCACGAACACATAATACGTTTCAACAGCTTTATAAAATAGATCCTAATTATTATAGTTGTAAAAAGACATTAGAGGAAAAAAAATGACCCCCAGCTTGCAAAAGGTGGTGTAGTCGCAATTTTGCAATATGTTGTTCACATGGAGTCCTAAAAAAAACTAAGAGCAATCTACATAGAAAAGTAAAATTGCAGATATGGATAAGTTTTTCACGCCAAACTAACACATGCAACCAATGCTGGAACTAATTACGTCAAATCCAAATGACAAGGCCAAAAAGCTTTCAAAATATTCAAGAGGGATATCTATCTATATTGTGATTCAGATCGGCTGTGCTTTGGCGCTATGACTTAATTTATATGACAAACTATACTGCGACTATAGCAGAGATGATAATAGGTTAGGTTAGGCTTAAACCTAGAACCCTTCTCTAAGTCCTGCGTTATTCAAAACTTTTATTTTTATTTAAAAGTTGCTGCTTTTACTCCTATATAATACAAATGTTTAACTGTTTAAAATTCACACGTTTTTAAAATATTTTTTTGATAATATTTTTGATTTCTAGTAAATTCAAACAAATTTAATATCTGGTAACATTATGAATACTTTTTATATAATTTATCTATTTGTATAAATTTCCTAAATTTAAATGCCAGATATGGATTGCAACGACTACCTAGAATCAAATTTTCTATTTTATTTGCGAAACAAAACATTCCACAATTTTATAAACCATTACCCCATTTAATTGGTAACCGATTGGCATTTATTTTACGGGTGTCATTTGAAAATTTAAAATTTTAATTACAAAATTTGTTCTTGTTTATTAATAGATATGTCAAACCTCCGACAAAATAAATATTATGCGATTAATGCTTAATAACCGTAAGATTTATAAATATAGTCTTAGGTTTATTTTCTAAGGCATTTTTAAAATATTTGTCATAATTTTTGGGTAATTTGTAATAACTTAATTAAAAACTTGCAACAAATCATTTAAAATAGTCGGATAGAAGTCTATAGGTTTAATACAGAAATGAATGTATCCAAGACGGTTTTAATACCTTTCTAGCCCATTGGCACACCCCAAGTGAACTATGCGCTATATCAGCAATAAAAACAGTTTTTTGTAAATATCTCAGATGCGAAATAAATTATTGAAAGAAATATGTACTATTATATTCTGAAACCTGCATATTGATGCAATATTCCGTTAAAAAATTAGAAATTTTTCAACTTTTCAATTGTCGAAAAATTGTCATTAGCATTATTTGATTTGGACCAAACCTCTTTTAGCTCGTTACAGTTTCGAACACTATTATTCATAAAAATTTCATGAAAATTGGATCAGCGGTTCCGGAGCTATATTGGGCCGGACAGACACATGCACCTACACACGGTCCAGGGCCCAGCCCCCTTATTGCTAAAAAATGTTTAGATATTTTTTACATATTTTCCAAAAAATCTGCGCACATGATTGCATCAAGGGGCCCGGCCCACTCAAACCCAAGAATTTTTGATCTTTTTTTCAAAATTAATGCTCAGATGGTTCCAAAAAAACCTGGGTAAATAACTCCATACCCGCAAGACCTCCTGGGTGCGCCACTGCCGGAAAATACAGCATATTATATACCTAAGGATAAAAGTGGCACCTTTTATCCCAAGGCGAAAAATTTGTAGCACGAGAGCATCAAGGACCACAAAATGTTGAAAGATAAAAATTCATATTACTTAGTCACGAGGCTTCTGTGCGTGCTGTTTTTCTCATTTCATAAGGGTTTTTTAACTTTTTATCCATGATCTGGCTTATTTTTTCCCTGATTTGCTTTTTATTCCTTCATTATCCTTGAGATAAAAACGGATACTTAAAATAACGTATGAAACCGCCTATTTTATCCGTAAAGTGCAAAAAAAAAACTGAACTTTAAAGATGAAAAGTGCACTTTTTATCTCGCATTTTAGGGATAAAAGTGTTACAGTTAACCGAAAAAGTCTTAGATTGTGAGATATGTGCATCAACATATTTTAACCTTAAAACAATTTGTAACGGGCTTGTAGGTAATGCTGTACAAATCCCAAGCATAACTTAAACATTATCCTACCAGCTTCAAACAACGATGGATAGATGTATAATTAAATTGCACCAATACATTTTAACATTTGGCATTTGCACAATTTTCGACATGCAAACTTAAATTCATGAATGTCAAATAAAATAATTTTCAGCTTTTGCGGAATAACTCAACTGCGCTCAGATCAGATATACAGCGCACGAAATTCACATCAAAAAGCGCACCTTTTACTGATTGCGTTTCGACCAATTTCATTTAAACCTTTAAAAAAATATAGTTTTGTTTAGACCTGGTAAAATTAAATTACATTTATTAAAAAGAACCATGTTTTCCAAAATTACTGCACTCTTTAATAAGGCTGACTGTGACGATACAGCTTGAAAAATGTATCCGATGCCTGGCTGCGAGACGAATCGAATACTCGTTCGCATTCCTCCTCTAGTGAAAACGTGCCTTAAGACGAACAATATAGGTACAAGGTACGTACACATACGTAGACGCGTTCGGCCTCACAGCGAGGCATACGAATTCTGCCTCAAATGAATACGAAGCTTAACACAAAATATGATTCCGAAGCGTAACACCATTCAAAGCCCTCTTCTTATCACAAAAAGATAATAAATCTGTTCGTTTCATTGACTACACTCACACGTTATAATCCGATTATTTACTATCTCTTTTTAAATTAATGTATTAATAAGGGCGCCTAGGAATCTTAAACACCCATGACATCAATGAAAAATAGTGTTCTACTCATTTTATTTACTAAACTAACTTATTTTCACCCAACTACTTTCTCTCTTTTTAAATCAATGTATTGGTATGTGTGCTAGGATTATTTTGCCAACAGCGCTATAAGTAAAAATTTGCTGTGCATTAAAAAGAGATGCAAATGTTCGAAAATTACAATTTATATCGGGGTGCATTTTTCAATCGAAAAATCTACCTCAGTCACGTGGTTTATAGAGGATGTCCGATTAGTGAAAATTTTGTACTCTTTTTGAATCTGCATATTTTATCAGATGGTGGTTTTAGAGAGTTCTCAATGGTTAGACAACCAACGTTCATATAACCTTGTTTTAGGTATTTAATATGATCATGTTACACCTTTTTTTTAAAACCATAAAATATCTAAAATGATACAATAAACCTATTTTGCCTAATACTCACACTATAAGACCCTATTACTATTATCCTACTGAGCTTAATACATAACTCATTTTTATTAAAAAAACAGCAATGGATTGTTGTAACATTTGTCAGTCAGTGTAATTTTTTCTGAAAATAGAAACTAATACACTACAAGAATAGCACCTTAAAATATTATTTAAAGATTCCATAGCATAAGTTAAAAAACTAGAGGATTGGGTTGTATCGGAACGGGTTAAAACGGAAAATAACGAATATTATTATTATAGTCGAAATTGTTTACAATCAGATTAAAATATCTCCGGATTGAGGTGAGATCGTGGTAATCACATTTCAAGATTTTTTTTTATTATCTGGTGAGAGAACTTTCATACGTGAGGTGTAATAATAAGTTATTGTCGAACTTACATATTTTTATGGCAATCAGAAAACGAAGACTTTTTGATGTGTGAAATACCAGTGGCAAATCTAAAAAGGGGCCCAAGGGGACAGCCACATAATCGCAAACAACAATATTGTCGCTTAAGTATATCTTTAGTTATGAATTATAAATTCAGTGCTTTAAATTTTAATACAAGTAGTTCTAAATGTAAAACTGGGAACCCCCACCGACCCATTTTTTAAAAATCCCGCCTACCCAAGCCCATTTCTATTTTGGGTTGAATTACAGTGGCCGATTCGGAAACAGAATAGAGTTTCGCCCATCTACCCCCTGTCATAAAACATTTTTAATAAAAAAAAAATTATGCATCAATCACACTTTTTTAATGTCATCTTAAAACTGAATAAACTTATCTAAAAAGCCCGGCATTTCAGCGGACTTTGAAAACACCTAAAATAAGAGGACATTAAAAGCTCAGACAAATTAAAAATAGCAAGAAATAAATTTGGTTGTTGCTGCCCTCTTGGCCCCACCCCTGCAAAAATCCTGGATCTGTCATTGTAAAATCATTTTTTATGTAAAGTGGAAAGGAGTTATTTAGTTCTAAACTTATAACTATGTAAATAAAATTAATCCACTACGGTTTAAGTTTCTTTCGTCGATAAACTTTCTTGAGACAGTGGTGCACCCAGAAACATATCTTAAGGGTGCCCAACAGTCTTAGGGGGGGGGGGGGACTGGGTCAAAAATACTTTAAATTATGCTTGGCGGGCCAGGGCTCTGAGGTTTCTATAGGTAAGATCCTTCCTTTATCAAAAATTTAAACTAGAAGCGACCATAATATAAAATTTTAAAAATATTTAAAACTACAAGGTTGATTTAAATTTGTCCCATTCAGTGTTGAGACCTTAGGGCCTTGGGGTGAAAAAGCAAAAAAAATAATATCAGAAATATGCGACAAAATACCATCAAAAAAGGGTAAAAGCTTCGTTACCCAGAGGATCAGCCTCGCCATCAAACGAGGAAACTCCGCCAGCAAACTAGGAATTATTCCGAAAAACTAGGGTTTGGAGGAGAATTTTGATTTTCTGTGACTGAATTTTATTGATAAAAGCACGGAGCTGCAGTATGGTGGGGCCATAGAGATGCGAAAAAACCACACCCTGATTTGAGATTCGAAGAAACGTCATTTAGTGAATTTTTAGGGCAGGGAATCCCATAAGACAAAAATAGCCAAATTTTGAAAATTCATATTTTAAAAACTATACAGTTTATTAAGAAAAGCACCGAGTTGCAGTATGGTAGGGCCATAGAGATACGAAACAATCGCACCCTGAGTTACATAAAACCAAAATGGCCAAATTTTGAAAATTCATATTTTAAAAACTATACAGTTTATCAACAAAAGTACGGAGTTGCAGTATGGCGGGGCCATAGAGATTCGAAACAACCACACACTGAAGGGAATCCCACAAGACTAAAATACCCAAATTTTTAAAATTCATATTTCAAAAACTATACAGTTTATTAAGAAAAGCACCGAGTTGCAGTATGGTGGGGCCATAAAGATGCGAAAAAACTACACCCTGATGTAAGATTAGAAAAAACGTCATTTAGTGAATAAGACCAAAATGGCCAAACTTTGAAAATTTATATTTTAAAAACTATACAGTTTGTCAACAAAAGCACCGAGTTGCAGTATTGTCGGGCCATAGAGATGCGAAAAAACTAACCCTTGAGTGAAGATTCGAAAATACGTCATTTAGTGAATTTTAGGGTTAACCAGAATGGCCAATCTTGGAAAATTGATATTTCAAAACCATATACAGTGAAACCTCTCCTTGCGGACACCTCTATTAAGTGGACACTCCCTTTAGGCGGACAAATTTGTTGGAACCAAGCTTTTGCCTATATCTTTACATGTAAAATTCCCTCCTATAACCGGACACTCTAATAACCGGACGCGGTCAATTTTTTTTGGTTAAAAAATTCTGAAACCTCCCTTAACCGGACGCGAACCTCTGACAACGTGAGGGAGCGCTGCATGACATGGCCATAAATATTATGTAGTATGTTGGCAACAATGCACTCTGCAGCCGGGGAAGTACCTCTTTCCGTTTTAATTCGAAGACGAAATACATCTGTTGGGTAATAATAGATCTCTTTGAAATGGCGCCTGGTAAAAAAACTTCTTATATTATGTGGAAAAATGGAAGTTGTTAACGTTTCGGAGAAGGAACATCTATCAGCACGAAAGATCGCCGAAAAATTTAATATCGGAAAATCTCAAGCAGCGGAAATTGTTAATAAATATATATCAATATTTCGCAGTTCCCTCTCTTAAGCGGACACCTCCAATAAGCGGACAAAATCGACGGAACCGTGAGTGTCCGCTTATGGGAGGTTTCACTGTAGTTTAATAAAACGGAGTTGCATTATGGTGGGGCCATAGAGATGCAAAAACTACAACATGAGTTACCATTCGAGAAAACCTTATTTAGCAAATTTCAGGGTAAGGAATCCCATAAGATTATGGGAAAATTCGTATTTCAGACCAAAATGGCCAAACTTTGAAAATTCATATTTCAAAAACTATACAGTTTGTCAACAAAAGCACCGAGTTGCAGCATTGTGGGGCCATAGAGATGTAAAAAAGCCACACCCTGAGTTAAGATTCGGAAAAACGTCATTTAGCGAATTTTAGGGTAGACCAAAATGGCCAAACTTTGAGTTGCAGTATGGTGGGGCCCAAGCGCAGATTTGAGGTTGTTAACGTGGTAATTACCCCCCTAGAAAAAAATATATGCAATTTTCAGAAGCGGACCCAGGGGGGGGCCAGAGGGGCCCGGCGCCCTCCCCTCCCTCCCAGACATATAACTTATTTTTTTTTCCTAATTAAATCTTTTGGCCTTAATTAAGAACGAAGTTTGCGTCTCAAATTTCAAAGTTTCTAGTTTTGAGGATTTTCCTTTAATATACCCACGAGACCGGTATTTAGAGCTCGAAAGATTTCTAGCACTAGAAAGTTTTCGAGAAGATTTACCGTTTGTGGTTTCTAAAAGTTTTCGACTCCTGTAAATAGAGATTATAAAATGGGAATACGTTTTTCTATTTTATAAACACATTTTGTTAGGATATGTTATAGGTAATCTGTAAAGAACTAACATAACTTTACATAATATTTGGAACTTGCCTTTAAAGGTTTTGAGGAACCTTTAAAGTTTTGTGTTTGCGTCTAATTTTTCCGAAACAATTTGGAAAAACGGTTTGACAATTGATTTGTTTAATAAAAAGTACAAGATTTTACTAACGGGTGTGCTTTTTATTAAACAAATTGCTTGAAACGTTTTCTTTTAAATTTTTCCACAGGCCATAAATAATATTTAGTAACAAAATATCAAGTTTTGAGTAATTCTCTCTCATCGTCGTATGAAAAAAACTTAAAACTAGCAAATATGGTGGGCGCAACTCAAATCTGGAATTTTTTTAGATACGCCCCTTCGTCATGTTAGCGACGAATTATGTGTTCTATATTTAATATTTTGTTATAAATTGGGTAGGGCTTTAAAATTCCAGACTAAAACATAAAATCAGGCATCAGCTCAATCTTATTTTAATAGCAGACAATTTTTTTTTTATGGATCCAGACATTTTTTTGCGGTCTACACATAATTTCTCTTTTTTATTAATTTAAGGCTTACAAAAAATACAGGCCCCGATCCTCTTCGAAAAGTAACCCATAAGGACCAAGTTAACTAACTAGCCCCCCGTTGCGAGCCTCAAATTTCAAGACAATATTTTTGACAAAAACAGCATTTTGATTTATTAACCCGTTTTTGTTCTACCGAGGCTTTTTGAAAAGTCTGCATTCTGGATTGAGCCCTACAACTTCTTTATTTCTTAAAATTTTGTTTTCAATTAAATGGTTTTTAAAGGTTAATGCAATTATCAAACTAAATTATATCTGACACTTTTAGTTTCTGAGGTATTACACAAAGTTATATTATTTCCTATGGATTGGCCCTTTTTTATTTAAATTTTTAATAATTTTTTATAGAGTTATTATTTCTTTTTATTCTTAGTATTTTCTTATAATATATCTTTTTTTGAATTTTTTTAGTTTTCCAAACGGAGAATCCTAAATATCTTAAAAACTGCGTAACGAACTGTCATTTATGACATATAGTTAAACAGAAAAATTGACGTAGATTTCGAAACAAAAACAAAAAATGAGTCATTCTGTAAGAAGATTTAAACTTTCTGTAATATCTCAAAAACTAAAAGTGACAGATAAAATTTAGTTTGACAGTTGGATTATCCATAAAAAAACCTGTAAAAGACCATCTTACACCAAAATGAAATTTTCATAAATAAAAAGTTATAGGCCACCTTCATAAATGTAGACTTTTCAAAATCCCCTTGCAGCTAAAAACCTACGAGGTTTATCAAGAAGCGGTTTTGATATTTGAAGACGTCTCAAAAATCGAGCCCAGGAGTCCACTCGTTTTTGTGTATCTCGGCTAGAAATACCTAAAACCAGCAAAAAACATCGAATTTGGCCCACCCTGTACCTTAGCGCAGTGTTTTGTTGTGAGATTGCTCAAGTGTATAAATATAATAAAATACCGAAACAATCAATAGAAGATTGATCTAAAATATTTCTCTCTAATTTGTACTGTACCTATTTTTACTCTTTCTGTCTTTCTCTCTCTCCCTCTCTCTCTGGTCTAGCACGAGAAAAACAGTACGGCCGCGGGTGCCGCTTTGCTTATTATAACGTCATCAAATTGGACGATCATGGCCTGTTTGTATTGATAGCCCCGATGAGGTATAAAAAGCCCAATGATAAACAAAATCTCAATGCATTTCGATGGTTATATGATAGTAATCCCTGCAAAATTACCGTGGAATTACTTTAAATCAGTTTTAAGAGTTTCTTTATAAGCGCAAGAAAAGTACAGATTACTTTACCTACCTCTTTTCAACAGTGAAATCTCGAGATTGCAAAAACAAATTTGTTTCTTTTATTTTGGTGTTAATGTGCGAATCAGTCGCCATATTGCCGAGATGACTTTCTCTGCCCTATAAAATACACAATTAAATATTAAAGTTTTTAGGCTTTATTCTCTTGTGGTACTCATAATTTTCGGATACCTATTTATTTTATAAATTAAATTCACAAACAAGAAGAGAAAAGTCTCTTTTGTTTTGTACTCAAAAAACGTATAATATTAATATTATAAAATTACAAACAGTCTGTCGCATCTAATTCAATTTTTGTTTAGAAACTATTTTTATTAAAACAATATTAACAGAATAATGCAGATCGGTATATATACAGGTTAGCGAAAATAACAAGTATGAAATGTCTAAGGCCGAGTCTGGGTAGATATATAATAATTAAGGATATGAACGGCATAGAAACTACATTAAAGAGGTTGTTATAAATATCACACAACTATTCTAAACAGAATTATACCAAACAAAAAGGGAACCCTCACGAGAAACAAAACAAAACAAACAAAAATAATGAACATTAACTTAGAACTACAGCCTGAAATAAGCCCAGCGGAAATAGAGGGAGCATTAAAAAAAAAATTAAAAATTACAAATCACCCGAAAAAGTTGGAATAACGGCAGATAGAGCATACCTAAAAAACTATCTACCCTTTACACTTCTTAATGTAATATTAAATATTAAGAGATAGACTAACAACAAAATTTGACAGATATCAATCAAAATAAGAAGCAGGCTTCAGAAACGGTTTCTGCACAGTTGACTACATATTAACCATGAAAATCCTAATAGAATGAGCCAACGAATACAACATTCCACGAGATATTTCGTTTATAGACTTTGAAAAAGCTTTCGATAATATTGAGCACTGCGATAGATATTCACAGCCTTAATAGCTAATACATCAATCAAAATCCATGAAGGAAATAAGCCAATCCACATAAGAAGAAGTTTGAGCGGGGTGGCACAATATCCGCTAAACTATTTAACCAGGCCCTAGAAGATGTTTTTAAAAACTTAGATAGCGAAGAAATTGGCATCAAGGTAAGCGGACTTTACTTGAACCACCTACGATATGCTACGATAACAGATAAGTAAGAAGAACTAATAAAAATCATGGAAGAAATGGATACAGCAGCTAAAAATATAGGCTTAAATATGAACTACACTAAAACTAAAATCATGACAAACACAGATGAAATATCACGATCAGAATAAGCCAAGAAAAATTAATATATACCTCTGAAACAAATTATTAAACTAAAAAAAGAAAACCAAACAGCTGAAATCAAGAGACCAGTAAGATTGACCTGGTCAGCATTCGGTAATTAAGGCTACATATTAAAAAATATCCTCGGTACCTCAAAACGAAAATATATAACCAATGTATCCTTCCTGTACTCACCTATGGATCTCAGACCTGGACACTTACAAAAGCCCAAAGATCAACGGAAAGGGAAATGTTACATGTAAAGATAGAAACAGATAGAATAGGGAATGAATGGATAACAAATAGAGGAATGTCAGAGGAGAAGTAGCAAAACTAAAATGGAAATTTGCCGGTCATAATATCAGACAGAAAGACGATCGATGGAACAAATGTATTGTAAACTGGAGACCTTGGGAAAATAAAAGAAGTATAGAAAGGCCCCAATTGGGACGGGCGGACGATTTGAAGAAACATGCGGAAACTAGATGGATAAACATGGCGACAGAGAAGAGTGGAAGATAATGGGGAAGGCCTATGTCCAAAGATGGATCAAACAAGACTAAATGATGCACTAAACTTTAAGGGGTGGTAAGAATGTTTAAAAGTGGACTAAAAGTTAAAATAACTTTTGACCAAACGTTTTTGGTTTTCAAGTTATCGTATTTATCAAGTTTAAGAAGAGGGGGAAAACTGCGAATTTGAAAAATTTGACAAAAATATTAACGAGATACAGGGTGGCCAAACAACCTTTGCAATAGGTATCAATTTGTCAATTATTTTTAGGAATTAAGGGTTTTTAAGCAAATAAATTAATATTGTATTTATCTAAAGGTCCCTTAACAATTACAAAAAATATTAATATCTATTAGAACCAGTTTTAATAAAAAAAACTTTTAAATTGGTTGAAAAAAACATTATATTTTTGAATAATTAATTTTTATAAAGTATTTTTTTAATTTATTTTAACATTTTATTATTACGTTTATTATAGCGCATAAATCCACAACATTTTAATTGTATGTTGTAGTTTTTAAAGAAGTTATCAATAAAAAAATTGTTAACTTTGAGATCCGGTCTATAAAAATCAAAGAGGTTTTGTGCAAAGTGTAATAGTTTTTTTTCTTATTGTGTAAATTGTCGTTTGGAAAGTGAGAACATTCCCACAAGTGTGAAGTTTTGTATTATCGATATTTCAGTTTGATGGTCTAAATTCACACATAAAATTAAAACAAAAATCGAGAGATCAAATTTTAGGTTGCGCTCGTAAGCGCTACACGGTAGATAAGATTCATATACGTAATATTCCAATACTCCCTGTTACCTATTTACACAATGGTTGGCGTTTGATGCAAACATTCAGAAATAAAGGTACGAAAACTGCACAGACACCAAATTTACATAGAATTTTTGTCAACTGTACGCCGATAATTTGTAACGAATACAAGAATAAAATAATATTCATGCGTAAAAGTATAACCAATCAGGCCATTTTATCTTAAGGACCGTAAAAAGGATAGACTTATACCTATTGATATTGCTATTTCAAATATGTTTGCATTCTGCATCGTAAGGTACCGTAGGTATTGCAATAATATGTACTATATGGAAATATTATGCATATGTCTTTGAAAGCAACCAATCAGGTCTTTTTTGCTTAAAGAACCCAAGGCCCTCATGTTTGCATCATGAATGGGCAGTTACCGTGTGTATTGGAATATTATGTATATGATAAGATTTAGGAACAGGATTATTTTGAAGACCATAATTACATGTAATTATCCTTAATTTTTGAAAGAAGAAAAACTTTCTAACATTTCAAGAAACAGAAAAATGCAATTGGCTTTCAGTGGACACCTAAAATGATTTAAATATAATAGGAATACATCATACCTAAGCAAGGGGCCGTTTCTAGCCTAGCGCCCCTACCCCGCAAAATAATGGATAAAATGTTGTAAAATAGATTTCTAGGCAACTAAAAAATCGAAACAGATTTCACAATACCCAAATTTTTATTGAAATTTTGTAATTTCCCTTTCGAAATTTTTTCACAGTTACGGCCCTGCACCTAAATAATTTAGCGGAGAAAATGCTGAAATTTGTGCTATTTTCCAAACTCCACTTTGAGGACTATTTTTTAATTTTAATAAATGATTAAATTTGAGTGTGATTTCTGACCTTATTGATTTCTGACCTTATCTTTCTTTGTTACAGATCTGGCGGCCATAAGAAGACTGCTGGGCCCTGAAACAATCACGACAGAAGGCACCTGTCCGAGTTGTGAAATGCCGTTCGATAAGGGCAAAAAACGAAGACTTATTGACAATTGTGGCCATGAGCGATGTTATTCTTGTATGTTCACAAACGAAGTCTGCCCATTGTGTTCCTTAAATGCGTCACTCGATGAAATTGGTAAGTATTTAAATAGGAGTTCATGTATAGACGAGAAGAGCCAATCCAAAAAAATTTGGTCAAAATCACCCAAAAACCAAATTTAGGTTAATTCCAGATAAACTCACTTAGGGTTGCCAACTTAAGGAAAGTTTGCCTTTTTTAGCGAAATTTTCGGTAGATTTAAAGGTTTAGAGAATTTTGGGGAAATCTTGATGGTGGCAAAATTTTTATTGATTTAAATTTAGTGTTCTAATTAATTTATTTAAAAAAATAAAAATTTAAATCAATATCTATCTCGTAAGCTATTTTTGATTTTCATAGTGGTCTTTATTTTTTCCCTTAGGAAGGAAGGCAATTAGGGTCTCTATCTCTTTTTGGGGTCAAAATCAAAATAAAAAGTATATAGGTAATAATATTTTATAACATCTTAAGGACCTAAAAAGTTTACCCGAATTTCGTGATGAACAAGAAAAAATGTATAAGATAAAAATCAAACAAAAAAAACGAATAGAAAAATAGTTTTAACAATAGTTGTATACCTTCTTATAACCTACACTTTTTGTTTTTAACTTTTTTCGATAATAGGTTCTAGTTTCTCTGAAAATTGTGAAAAACCGTTACTACCCCTAAAAGTTTATGGGTAAACTTCACTCTGACAACTCGGATCGAGTCTAATTTATTTTTGCTCTTGGCTGCAATATATTTTTCTCCATTTCCAATAGTTTTTATGTTGTTACTAATTTCTACTGGTCTAATAGCAGTTAAAAGCTGCATAGCTCCAATGACACAGTTATCAAAAAGCAGTAGCAGTAGAAGATAAATCTTGTACTAACATATAGAAACTTTTTTTAGACGGTCCAACCCTAAAAAACCTAGCCTGTGATAATCTTCGCGGTTCGGAAATCACCCTGTACGGCGAGATTCCTGCGAACTGCACCAACAGCGACAAATCATCTTCTTGCGACAAAATGCAAATAAGGAGCAAAGTCAAGACGAACGGACATTTTACAAATTACATGCAGGTAAAAAAGGTTTTACACCGGTGCTAATTGGCCGCATGAACGGTTTTTTGAGAACGTCATTTATTTTTTTGGCTGTCGGAGAAACTGATTTAAGAGGCGAAAAAATTTAGTCTTGAATGTGTCTTAACAAAGACTGCGTAAATAATGCAGGGGGAAGCGGACAAGATGTATGAGCGTGTCCTATTTTTTATGTGATTAAATACTAGTAATTTAGTTACTAGGGTTTTGCAGCCCCTTAAAATGGCATAATCTGTATTTTGTCACACACCGAATATAGTACCGTATGCATGGTATTTTTAAAAATATCAAAATTTTAACAAACCTTATATGAAAATGATGGATTTAACACGATTCACATCTTTAAAAAACGTAAAATTTTTCTGCACATGTGTCGAAAAAACTTTTTTGAACATGTATGGAAAAGTGTACGATGACATGACATACTTTTCAGCACTTGTCTTACAATAGTTATTTAAACAAGGTTTGAAAACGACTCTTTGCACAGGATCGAGACAGTTTGGTAACCGAGCCGAAGGCGAGGTCTACAAGTCGAGGGAGTGTGCAAAGAGGTTTTCAAACGAGTTTTTTACAATATTTTTTATACGACTGCTAATAAAGAAAAAAAATCAAATTTTAATTTAACTTGTTTTTATTTCCGACATTTTTACAACAAAACTTTAAAAATTCAACACATTTTTGACGTATCTAATCAACAAAACATACGAGCAGTGACGGTTGCTACGGAACTAAGCCAACTTATATTGATGGGTGACAACAACAAAAATCACAATGACGGGAGACCCGTATGCAGAAATGACATAGGCGTGCGCAAAAATGACATAAGCGTGTGCAAAACGTTTTGCACACAAAGTGCGCAAAATGCCATTTTCAGATCGTGTTCTCCATGCGCAAAACCCCCTTTCACAAGACAATCGTATAAAAAGTACTTTTCCACACATGTACGGAAAAGCAGTTTCATTTGATTTCTGCAAATGGAAGTACCAATTTTTACAAAAATTATTATAGTTCAACAGTGTTCTTCGGAAAAATAGCATACACAACTCAATAGAAAGTGACATTCTTACACTCTCGGCAAGTCTGCAACTTTTGTTGATTTTTTGTCAAAATTTGTATTTTTTTAAATTTTAAAATTTCCTATTTTAACAAAATACCTTTGTTTCTAAATTTTTAAAGAAATTTTGGTTTCAAGGTTTGGTATTTTTTAAAAGTTTCATCTTTCGAAAAGCTATAAATTTGGGAGAAAAGTCAAGAAAATTTGCATTTTTAGGGCTTCCCTTTGTCAGTCAAATAAATATTTAAAACAGATTTAGTTAACACGTAGGAATAGAATTAATGTTTTAATAAAAAGTGACATTCTCATTGCCATCCGGTGGGGAAGTGACATAAAGGCAAAGGTGAGGGGTACAAATTATGCAGAAATTTTCAACGAATATGAATTTGGTATAATTTGTGTGTGTTAAGCATAGTATTTTGTCCAAAACTTCAATTTTATTAGTCGGGATATGAAATTACTGCCCTCTGGCATAGCGGGGAGACAGAAACAAAAATATTTAAGGTGAATTTGTAAGAACCGAATTCGTTATAAATTTTTTTTTCCCGAAGTCGTAGCGATAGTATTTTCTGAGATAAATCTAGTGGCCAGCCTTATCGGACCACCCTGTACAATATATAATCGAATTATTTTCAGAGTCGGCAAAATTCCCCGTCCCGTATTGAAGCCGCCCACCCTGAAAATTTACCAAAGACTAGACCTAGCAATTCCAGAAATCGAATAACCACCGAAAACAATAATCAAATGACGCAAAGCTGTCCTACTCCTCCCCAAAATAGAAGAAAGTTCTTCCTGAGTCCAAGGGCGATCAGAAATCAATTTGTTGGAAAAGGATGGCGACAACAAGGAGAGGCAGCACTATCAGGTAGGTACTAGAACCACGGATCACCTAACAAAAGGTGATCCGTGCTAGAACTCTTAACGATCAGATCACGATCGTTCCTATAAAGCAGCCCCCGTAGCCGAAGAAATTTTGTCATAGTAAATTAATAAAAACAAGAGAGAGAGAGATAGACAGTGCGTGAGAGAGAAAGAGAGAGACAGATAGAGCAACGAAGTTATATGATATTTTATTTACTTTTGTCAATTCTAAGAAGTTTGAGAGTTAAATTGTAGTAAAGTCGATTAAAAATGAAACGAGCGCAATTCTGTATAACACATTGTGTTTTGTACATTTCTGCAAAAAAACTGCAATATTTTGAGAAACAGCTGATTTTTCCAGTATTAAGCTTGGTTGGCCTAATAATTTAAGGAACATAATTTTTGGGAAAGTGTTGTAATATGTTATAGTATTAGTTGTTTTTATTTAGATTATTTAGATATTTCCTAATGATTTTTATAAAACCTTCCTGATTCCATTTATTTTAAAATTTTAATATTAAATAATCTCTTAAGAAATTCTTACATTTTATTCAACTTTTTTCTAACTGTTGTGAAAAAGACTCTGAGTCTTTTTGTAGGAATATTTTAAACACCTCCACACAAAAATGGATTATTTGTTTAATTTATATGTAAATTACTTTCTTTAATTTTTTTGTATCATGTACCACGGTCGAAACTAAGGTCCCACATAGTACACAACTCACATCAACGTTAAATTAACGTAAACAAAAATAATAAAGTTATTTTTTACTAGAAAACAACCTCATACCATGTAATATTTGTTTTGGTTAATGTACAGTCGGGGACTTTTTAAATTGCCGAATTACTTTCTTTAGTTTTTTTGTATCATGTACCACGGTCGAAACTAAGGTCCCACATAGCACAAAACTCACATCAACGTTAAATTAACGTAAACAAAAATAATAAAGTTATTTTTTACTAGAAAACAACCTCATACCATGTAATATTTGTTTTGGTTAATGTACAGTCGGGGACTTTTTAAATTGCCGCCGTCGAAAATAAAAAATATTCCTATTTGAAATTCGGAAAAGTATTTTGAACCAAAACAAAAAAATTGTAAACCTTACGTCTGTCTGTATACATACATATTTTAAAATGTATCTTTTTTTTTTTCTTTAAATGATTAATTTTGACAGAAAAAAAATACAACGGCAATTTAAAAAGTCCCCGACTGTACATGCCTAAAGATAACTTAAAAACAAGGAGGAACCAGCTATAAAAAATGTAATTTTTTCCGAAGTTTCTGGTGCTGTGTATACATATAACGTCTTTTTTACCCTCGTTATTTTCACCTGCCAAATTCACATTTATAAAGTCCTCCACAACTTGTTCTAAAACGCCACTAGATAATGACTTCTCAAACCTACTAACTTTTTGCGTTATTATTTTGTCACGTTTTTTCTCTATATGTTTTTTGATCAAAAAAAAGAACAAAAATTGTAAAAGTTCACTAGTTTAAGACTTCAAGACAATTTTAAAAGGCGGCGCTCGAGACAAGACAAAATCTCTATACATAGAATATGTTTTCGTTAAAAGCTAATCAAGATTTTTCAACCATAAACTCTTTCACACAATATTAATGTGTCTTTATCAGGTTAATAACTGCTGAGGCGTGATTGTGAAGGATCAGAGATCAGTTCATTAACTAGTGTTTGGAGTTTAGAGAACAAAGCACTCCCGGATATATTTCATCAAAGTGAGAAATGACGCCAATAGATGGCACTGCTTCTATAAAATGTCAAAAATATTTGGTAGAAAAGTCAAGTATTCGCGTTTTAAAATTGGTGTAGAAAAGGAGCGAACCTGATGTGATTTTAACGTTGGTAAAAATCGACTTAGAATTAACTTGAAAATACCGTAAAAACATTGCTGTTTTGATTTGATAATGGCGTTATTACAACGCTGTTTTTAACAACGTTATTTTTTATAACGTTAACGAATCACCTATTACGCTTGTTTTCATATATGAAATTAACGTTTTTTTTTCTAACAGGTTTTAAAATCAAAGTTTTTTTCTAGCGTTTTTTACGTGTTAAACCCTTGATTGTGCTATGTGGGGTGCGGGGGCTTGGGCGAATAGCCCCAAGTTCTAAATTAGCCAGCTAAATTAAATTAAAAAATAATTATTAAAAATTGATAAACTAAGAAAGTAACAAACACAAGCATCAATAATAATTTTATTAAATGTTCTATTTCAAAATTTTATTTAACCCACTTACTGTCGAAGAGAGAGTATTTTTGTCTAATATTTAAGAAAAAACTTTTTTTTGCTCTTGACAATGAACCTTCTAAACCCGCATCGCACAACAAAATTAGCAATACGTTTCTGCATTGTTATGAAAATTGGTATTACTTTGTAGAGAACCTGAGAGCAAACTTGTGTATATTTAGCATTCAGAAATACACGAAGATTAAAGTGATTTATTCTCTAATTTAAATTCAAAATATTCAAACATCCTGCAAGAAAATCTCCTTTTACAATTAATAGTTCTTAATACTCCCACAATAGAAAACATTCATAAATACGAAGATTAAACCAGCATGGTACTTGTAGGGGCTTTTACCAGATATAACTGGCAAAAATTTGTGTACATTTATTTTATTTAGACGGTCCTTGTCTGGGCTCTAACGAGGTTTCATTCACAATATAAAGGGTCTTCAAACAAGATTTTAACTTTTTTTTATACAAATACAGTAAAAGTTAATAAAACGATTGGTCAAACGCACTTGTTAATATTTTCTCTCAAAGAAACACAAAAAATGCAGGATTTATAAAATAATGCATGATTTTTTTAGATAAAATATGAGGGCGTTTTACAAGGAATTAAATGTACTAGTATGAAAGACAAAAATGTTTTGTTGTTTTTTGTATGTTGACTGAATGAACCGAACCGAACTATTAAAACGGAAAATTTTTAAGACAAAACGTTTACATGAACAAAATTGGAAACATGGCTAGAGAAATTGCCAAGTTTTTGTTACTAGAGAATCCAGAAAATTTCACGGGACATTGTTTTCGGGTGTCATCGGCCACAATTTTAGCCAATTCTGGCTGAGATCTGCTTGCCCTTAAACGCCATGACGGATGGAAGTCCAGTTCAGTTGTCGAAGGCTATGTTGATGACTCTCTGAGAAATAAAATCAGAGAGAGAGTCTTCAGTGTCTTCTGCTCATCTGTCGTCACAGAACCAGAACAAGCGTTGTCCCTTTGGAACAGAACAAGAAAAAAAAAACAACTTCACGCTGAAAAACGTATTAATTAGTTTCCTTTGTTAATGCGTTAATAGAATATTGGTGGCCAAACTGCAATACCCCGTATCTAACATTTTGATAATTTTTAGATTATTTGTAATTTAGGCAAAATGAGCTTACTACTTTCATGGTGTATAATGATATAAGACATATATGCGTGGGAAATCACAAATATAGCGAATATATTTTTTTATACCCAATAACGCTATATGTGTTACTTAAACTGTTTTTCGCTTCCCCCGAGGCTTCCCCTGTAAAGTTGCATTTTTTCAGATACGGGATATTGCAGTTAGGCCATCGATATTACACATTTTATTAATAAAAACGAGTTAAATTGAAATTTGATTTTTCTGGTCTCTGTTTATTTGCAGTCGTATAAAAAGTATCGTAAAAAACTCGTTTTAAAACCTTTTTGCACACTCCCTTGACTTGTAGACCTCGCCTTCGGCTCAGTCAACCACACTGTCTCGATCGTGTGCGAAGAGTCGTTTTCAAACATTGTTGTTTAAATATAACTATTATTTAGTAAAGGCATATTTAAAAAAACAAGCATAGGCATGAATAAATTGGAAAAAAGGGGAAATCAGAAAAATGTTGCACTTGCTAAGGTTGGGTTTAATACATCAATGTGGTATTTCCGTAAAAGACTTATTTATTTATAACTCTTCAACTAGCGATCGCAGCCCAAAAATGCTTTTAAATCGAGATTTTCTTTATCAGAAGCTTAAATTAGGTCTAAGTAGTTAAGATTTTTGCTTGGTATAAAACACAAAAAAATAAACGTTTTTTTTTTTAATTTAAGAGAGTTTCATGGTCATTCAATGCCAGAGGCCAACCAAACTAAGTTTTTCATATTCCTCTGCTCCAAGCCACAGCTCTTTCAAAATTAATTACTAGCTTTTAATTATTTGATTTTTATGAAATTTAAGACAATAAAAAGTGGGTAATATGTCTCTATTTTTGTCAATATTTTTGCCCTATAGACCGTTTAATTGTTGGTACCAATTTTTGGCCTCAACCAAAATATGATTTTCATAATGTGTCTTTTTTACTAGGTTATTTTTAAGGATTTTAATTCATAATTTGTGGCTGATTTCGAAGGGTCTTGGTATAAAACCTCGAATTTTTATAATTTTTGTAAAAAAAAGTCAATAATTGTGTTTTCTTGGATATAAATCTCGCTTTTTTAAAGTCATTTGAGGTCCGATAAACCTGAAACCATTTTTTTTTTAAATATTTTACATGAAAATATATTAACTGGTTTCTAAATGAGCAAAATATATATAAACCCACATCCTAATAAATACAGTTTCTTGTTATCCTAGTCATGGTTGTTAGTTTTGTCATTTCCATAATCATTCTTTCCAGCATCTATGACTTCATCAACAACGTCAACGGAAGGACGCCATTGGCCGAGCGTTGTTTTGGGAAAAATTCGTTCGTTGTGGACCGCCGGGCAAAATTCCTCTGAATCCGGACTTAATCTTCTAGCAGCAGGCATGAAAGTTTGATTTGTTTGATTGCTTGTTCTGTTGTTTTTTTTTTTAATTTTATTTTAACTAATTTTTTTTAAAACTTGCACATTTTCACATTTGTTGCACAAATCGCCAGATGTAATTATGTTAGTTGTTTTCTCATACTTTAGGTATTTGACTTAATATTTACTTCCATAGATAATGGCTTTTTTAGTAAAAGAAAATTTTACTATTTTTTTATTAGAAAATCAATAAAAATTAATTTTTTTAAATCGTTTTCTAAAATACATTTTCTTTTCAAATCATAATAAATACATGTTGAAACTGATTTCTATACGTTTACATAGTTTAAACATACAAAAATAATACTAATGCCAATCTTTACTATTTAAAATTGCCCGTTAACTTAAAATGTTATATTATATTAATGTTAAAGGTTGGAAATTGGAAATATTTTTTATTGTTGCCATGTTTCTGAGCCTCGCCCCTGCATGCATTTTGAAAATTAACCCAGTTTTAATTTATTTTTATTTGCTTTTTATTCCAACCTTTTTTACAAGGTATTTATTTGTTTTAGATGCTGAAACAGAAATTAAACCTCTGGCCAAGAAATCATCTGAACACGATATGTACATGCGTTTAGGGCTACTTCTTGGAGATAATGCACGACCTAAGTCCAAACCCAACCCAACCTGTAACCATCAGTCATGCGCATCTCTCACGTCATACCAAGCCAGCACTATGATGTCTACGAATACCAGCCCTGTTTCAACGTAAGTACTTACATAATAAATACGTTCTTTCTGAATTAATATATTTAATTTTTATCCAAGAATTCACAAGATGTAGATGTAAATGATAGCTGAAAAATCTTTATAATAAAAAATGATCTCTTTTCAAATGGCCTTTTATCAATATTTAAAATATTGTCATTCATCTACTTAAATAAATTTTACATAAATCGCACATACTATTATAGTTGACTAAATGATGGTAACATTTCTTTATGGCGGGATCATCATTTATGTGATTTTTATGAAATCTTATTATTCTCTCGTATTAGGTACCTATAACTTTAGTAGAAACTTACTGATTTTTTTTTGTTGCTAGACTCACTGGAAGTTCAGAAGATCCACATCAAATCAATCCAAGTTCGGATAGTGTTGGTAGTTTAATGTCAATGTCGTTGTCCGGACAAAGCAATTGCAGTACCAGTCCGGTCAGCAGAAGACATAGTGTCACGAGTAAGTGGATATTCTTGTGTATATTCTTTGGATCTAGCTCTAAATCAATTTAAATGATACAGGACATTTTAAACAATCACAAACAGCCAAGTACCTAGCCAGGATTCGAACCCGGACTGCGCGGCCGTGAAGCAAATGTTGCTACCACTATAGTGCGGACAACATAACACATGACATAGTGTTTTAACCAATCAGCAACAGATTTGGCGTTTTGAAGTCGCCTATTTATTAGTTGGAGCGCTATTCTATGCGTTCTGTGGTCCATCGGTATGCAATGGTGTAAGTTATTATATCTTAAGTGATTTATTTAACAATTGTTTCAGCTGCCCAACCTGGTCAAGTCGAAGAGCTTGGCGTCTTTCAAAATCGAAGGACGTGCGTCCGAAGATCAGCCAGAAATGGTCAAATCAAAGGACCCGTAGATCCCCGAATTCGATTTGCTCAGTACCGAACGCCCCAGTTGACGCTTAAACCACTGTTTTTTGAGGTGCCATTGCAAGAGCCGGACCCGCTCTTCCTGGGAAGGCATTGGTTGTTCAAGGAAATGGGGGACATAATTGGTAAGATATTAGATTAATTTTACAAAGTTTTTAATTGTAGATTGCCGCACTTACATATGTATAGGCTTACAAGAATTAAAATTTATAATTATTTTTTTTAATAAAAATTTTAGCTCATTTCTGTCTCTCAGGGAAAATGAAATTATTTTGTTAAGCCTTAGATATCAAAAAAAGTAAGACATAACTTCTTTTGCTACTTCTGTGTTTGATTGGAACTCCCTAAAAAGAGGACCCATGGTCAGTACAAACCTTTAAAAAAAAAATTTCAACCGAACCGGAGCCAAAACTATCAAGAAAATTAATTTAATCGACCAAAACAAATAAAATAAAAAATTATGAATTAAAGGGGGTTGAGCCCCTTCAAGATTACCACTCAGGCTTGCACGAAGACTTCATTTGTGACAATTTACTTTATTTTCAGCTTCATCTAGTCCAGGAGTATTGCTTACCGGCAATCCTGGTACCGGCAAAACAGCTCTAGTCCTTCAATTAGTGGAGTACAGCTGTTTTGGTCGCCGCAAAGAACCCTTGTATCAATCAGTACACTCACCAGAAAGATCTAGAAGCCCAGCACATACGATGTACTATCAAATCGATTTAGTATCGGAAAAAATTCGGCAACTTGCAAGCACTATAGTTGCTTATCACTTTTGCCAAGCGGATAATAACAACACCTGTTTAGTGCCAGATTTTATACATTCTTTAGCTGCTCAGCTTTGTCAAGCACCACAGTTACAAGCTTACAGGGAACATCTCTTAAATGAACCACAACTTCAAGCAATTCTGTCTCTAAAAGAGTGCGTAGCCAATCCAGATATTGCGTTTACAAGAGGTATTTTGGAGCCCTTAGCAAGTTTAAGAAGAATCGGTAGAATAGACAACACCAATTGTGCAATTCTAATTGACTCATTATGCGAAGCTGAATATCATAGACCTGATCATGGAGATACGATAACCACATTTTTAGTTAAACATATGCCGAATTTTCCTTCATGGCTAAAAATTATTGCTACTGTAAGAACTCAGCTTCAAGAGTTGACAAAACAACTACCATACACTCGAATTACGCTAGACGCGTCTCCTTCGAATGACAATATTCAAAAGGATATTTTAGGCTATATAAATTTTAGATTACAAAATAGTCCTAGCATACAAAACAATATAACTATATCGGTAAATGGAAAACAAGAAAGTGCTAGTATAACGCAACATAAATTTGCTCAGCATTTATTAAATCTGTCTCACGGCTCATTCCTGTTTACAAAACTTACTTTAGATTTATTGGAAAGAGGACAACTTGTAGCAAAATCGACTGGATATAAAGTTCTACCTGTTACACTCTCGCAAATTTACTTGCTACATTTTAATTTAAGATTTCCAACAGTAAGATCTTTTGAAAAAGTATCTCAAATCTTAGCAGTTTGCTTGGCGGCGTTATACCCTCTTACGCTATTAGAAATATTTTATTCAGTGAACGCTTTATTGGTAAATAATTTTATCCAATGGAAAGATTTTTTGCAGAGATTCAAATTGCTATCAGGCTTCTTAGTAAAAAGATTAGACAACACATATATGTTTTTTCATCCTTCGTTCAGGGAATGGTTAATGAGAAGGGATGATAATGAAGCAACAAAATTTCTGTGTGACCTAAGATGTGGACATGCAGGAATTGCACTTAGGCTATCCAGATTACAGGCGCCTTTGGACGCCGAAAAGACGATGGAGCTGGGACATCATATCCTTAAAGCTCATGTTTATAGAAACATTACTTTGACCAATATTACTTCCCGAGATCTGCAAGCTTACTGGGTATCTCAAAGTACAGAGGACATATCCGCTGGAATATCACATTTAAGAAATATTTATAGTCCTAATGTTAAAGTTTCTAGATTACTTTTACTCGCTGGAGCCTCGCCGGATGATAAAACGGAGTTCTTAAGCAAAGCACCAGTGTTGTGTATGTTTTCTAATGAGGGTAACGTTCCTATGGTGTCTCTACTATTGGAATTTGGTGCTGACGTGGAACTAACAAATATTCAAGGATGCACAGCATTATCCTTGGCTTCTGCGAAAGGTCACTGTGACGTAGTAAGACAACTAGTTGCCGCTGGGGCTAGCCCTGGACATGCCGATGCTGTGGGATATTGTCCATTAGTCCACGCTGCTAGAAATGGCTGTTTAAACGTAGTGGGTGAGTTTGAGTTTAAACAAATTTTGTTCTTGATTTGGCCTATAGTAAGGAACGTACTGAACTGTTTTACTTTTTACTAACACATTTGTTTCAACAAACGATTTTATATTTTATACAATCTTAAATTTTGCAGTATTTTTACACTTGTCTGCCTTTGCAGGTTATTTACTGGCATGCGATTGGATCCTAAAGACTCCAGACGATGTGGAATTAGCCGAGGCTGCCCAGCAAGCGTTGATTGCGGCTTCAGGCCAAGGCCATGTAGAAATTGTTGAATACCTACTAGACATGGCCGAAGTTCACGCCGACGTACCTGACACTATTACTGGTGAAACTGCCTTAACAGTCGCTGCTGCCAACGGCTGCCACGCGGTTTGTTCTGCTTTAATTAGTCGAGGAGCAAGTATCGTAATTACCAATAGACGAGGATATACACCTCTACTAATAGCAGTTAGGGAAGGACATTGGGCTGTAGCTGAAAGACTTATTCAAAACCATGCAGCTGTCGAACAGTTAGATTCTGCAGGCAGAACTCCGCTCATGGTTGCTGCCTCTGAAGGACATATTGGAGTAATTGATTTACTTTTGGATAAAGGTAAAGTAGGTGTAGAACAGACAAATAATCATTTATTTGCATTTTAAATTCCTTCATATATTTAAATTGCAAAAAGACTATGTATCTATCAATTTAGCCTTTTTGAATTTATATATAATATCTTCCACTCTTCTCTGCCTGACGCCGTATTCCGTCCATCTGCTTTGGGGCCTTCTCCTACTTACCTGGTGTATTATTCTCTCTTATATATTATTATGGCGATATCGTCAGCATATCTTAGGTAACTCAAACCGCTTACTTTATGCCCATTTGTTCCCAATCTAAGTTTTTAAAAACGAATTCTAGGGCCTGGTTAAAAAGTTTAAAAATGCAATAAATACTCAATTAAATTAAATTGCATTATAATTCTTCAACATTTGGCGTTGGGTTCAGATTAATGCGTCGCTTTAAATTGTCGCCGCTGTCGTTTTCGGCAGCTGTTATCTATCCCAGGGTCATTTAAAGTTTTTAGGCATTTCACTTCTGTAATCAGTGCTTCATAACTTATGATTTCCATATTTAGTTTTTTAATTATGATGAATTTTTCTTTTGGCTTTCGTTTTGAATTGTTTATAGCTTAATTTGCTTTAGTATATATCAAGGGCGCCGTTTTTTTTTCAACCCACCCTAAAAATATACTATTCCGTGTTTCTTCCCTTATTGTTTAAATATTTCTCTCTTTTTCATATCTAAATTAGATTTTTTGGCTTTGCCGCAGAATCAGTTCTTGTCTCATATTTCTTTTGGATTTTAGACTATTGTTCTGTGACGTGACTAAAAATATATATTTTTGGTTTAAGCTTATTCTTCCTCTTCACTGAAAAGCGATTAAATTCTCAGTGCTTCTTTTGCAACACACTTTGTTTCAATATACGAGTTACGTCTTGGATTGTAGATCATAATCTTTTGTTACAGGAGCTGATATAAACAAAGAAGATAAAGAGGGGTTGACATCACTTTGCTGGGCCTGCCTAAAAGGTAAACAGCAAGCAGCTCAAAGTCTAATTGAAAGAGGTGCCAATCTTAATCATTCTGACAAGACTGGTAGAACACCACTGGATTTGGCCGCTTTTCAAGGTAAGTACGTAAATCTAAGTAAACTTTATTACCTGTCTCAAGATAAAAAAGTAATGTTTAAATGAAACAAACTGCTATTCTAATTGTATGATCACCGACATTAAAACGTTTTAGGTAGTGCAAGTCTCGTGCAGTTCCTTCTTGACCGAGGTGCAGTTATCGAGCATGTGGACGTAAATGGAATGAGACCGCTTGATAGAGCAATAGGGTGCAGAAACATACAGGTTGTACAATGTTTTCTGAAAAAAGGAGCCAAATTGGGACCAGCTACGTGGGCAATGGCTGCAGGCAAACCAGAAATTATGTAAGTACCGAAACCTCTTAAAAGTTTTTTACCTTCCCAATGGACAAACAAGTCAATAAAGGCTTAAAAATGTCCTTATTATTAAATCGATTAAGGTCCGTTTATGTCAAATAATAATTCGGTCTTTTAAAGCATAACATCTGACGAAACATGTAAGCCAAAATACAAATTTTTGTACAAAATTTTATAATCATTTTGTAAATTTCTTTAGGCTTATTCTTCTCAACAAGCTTCTGGAAGACGGCAACGTGCTTTATCGTAAAAGTCGCCTTAGAGAAGCAGCTCACAGATACCAATACGCTCTAAAAAAATTTCCCGCCGACGACCAGGGCGAGCATAACCAAACATTCCATCAGTTGCAAATCAATTTCTTGCTCAATTATTCCAGATGTAAAAGAAAACTGAATGTAAGTAACAATTATGACGTAACTTTGAACGACCATCCTCTTTTAGTCTACTTAATTATCTATGAATGATTTTATAATAAAATAATTGGTATTTTTTAAATAACTTGACAAGATTTTTTTTGGGAATGGGGCAGAACGTCCGTGCTTTCAAGTTAAGGTTTTATTTAAATTTGATTGAACAAATTGGTCAAATTTTTGAGCATAAAATATACCTTTACATATTAGCAGAAAATTTCGTTGTGTTTTTAAAGGTCTTATAATAAAACAATCGGAAAAAAATAACAGTTTTAACTGTCTCCATCCTAAAACAATGAAGATTTGTTCAAATATAAGGGTTAGTTCATATTTTATATCGATTTTTTATTTAAAAAAAAAGATAAAAAATTACATTAATTATAAAAATTAATGTAAAGAAAATGTTCTTTTATACTGTTTGACATATTTGTCAAAAATATTATATTCTTCTTCATTAATATTTCCAGAAATGCGCCACAAGTGGGGTTCACTAAATGAAAAAAAACTATGAAAATTTTTATATGTTAATATAATTTTTTTTAACATATTGTTGAATACATAAAAAAATTGAACCATTTTAAGTTTTTAATAAGCTTTTTAATAAAAAATAATTAATTAAAATAGTGTCAACTATAAATAGAGCTCACAACTTATTTTTGTGTGTAGATAAATAGTATACAAACAAATATATATATTTAAAAAAAATGAATAAACGTTTTAAGATAAGTAGGGGACGGGCGGGCAAAACGGGGTACATAAAGTTTAAAGTAGGATTTTAGAAAAATCTGTAATTTTCAAGGTCTTAAAATTAAGCAAATCTTTTTTATAATACTAACAATTTGTGTGAAGTGTACTTAAAATGGGATAGTAAGGTAAAATGGGATAGCGGTACTCCTGACCAAACTAAAGGTGGCAACGTTTCGCACGTGGAACATGCAGTAATCTTTTTTTATTTTTGTGTGTGCCCGTTGTAATTTTTTATTTAAATGCTGTAAGAATTGACTACTGAATAAGGTAAGATGTTATATATATATATATATATATATATATATATATATATATTTGTAAAGTTTATAGTCTTGGCTACCATAAAACATGCTGTTTTTGGCCAAATGAGAAACAATTAAAAAGTAGGATAAGTTTGAATATTTTATATGAGATTGAGATAAAATGGAAAGTTGCTAAAATAGCTAAAATGGGATATCTCGCTCTACCTCAATTAAATGACTAATGAAAACTAATTAATTTTGTGTCTTTGTTTATATTAAGCACTATTGGAATTATTTTACAGGTTATTACATATTAGGTTATTATTTAACCCAGAATTAATTTCTTTTAAAGTTAAAGTTAAGTAGAGAAAGGCGTATTCCGTGTAAATTTTTTTATTATTAATTTTCTACCAGCAGTGGAACGTTTTCGGCTTGTACCAAGCCATCTTCAGCACCACTCTGAAAGTAAATAGCAGCGATCAAGATTTTATTTGGAGTAGCTAGCGAAGGCAATTTGTAAACAGCCCCCGTTCTTTTGTTTTAAAAATTATTAGGAAAGATATATTAGAATCAAGACGCTTTTACTCACTTGTCAGAGGTTGAAAACTTTTCCTTCCATGAACAACTTCTTTTAGTTATACATATCTTTTGTCAAGTTATCTCTCATTTAATTTTATTTTTGTGTCGTATTTTTTTATTTTTGTTTTAAACTAGTTTTTTTTTGTATTTTCAATGTTAATTTTATATCCCATTTTACCTTAATAGTATTTCCCATTTTACCTGCACAATTAGGGTAAAATGGGAAACTGTAGTGGTCTAGATTTTTCAAAATAACAAATTATTTTTAAGTGTTTAAAGTGCTGTGGTACACATCGTCGCCTATCCTACGAAGGGACCTAAATAACAAAATTATGAAACTTGAAATATTTTTAATATGTTGCGGTCTCATCCAACTCTTTGGTCTCACGAAGTGGAATAGCATCATTACAAATAGCTCAGTTTTTGTCTAATTGCAGAAACGAACCTACCCATTTTTAGTTTTTTAGCTCTTGTGACGAATTTACCAAATGCTAGTTAGGTCCCTTCGTGAGAAAGGCGACGATTTGTAGCATTTTAAACGCTTAAAAATAATTTGTTATGAGCCTAAAAAGAATATTTTATCAACAGCATAATGTTTTAAACCATTTTAAGTACACTTCCTCTACCTACAGTACCTACTGATACCCAGAGATTAGAATAGCTATATAGAGATAGGATTTCACAACCAACCAAACACAGTGTGCCTGAATGAAGTATAGGTTACATAAAAATGGTTCCAAAAACTAATTGCATATTTTGAATATGGACTCTTTCCTGAGTTCAGAGCCATATTCATATAAATCCTAGCTGATCCTTTGAATTGCTGAAATTTTATCAATTTTTTGCCATTTTTCTAGTTAGCCCAGGCGCTGGCTCCTGTCACATGTGACCTAATATGTGCGCTCAGTTTGACTGCGGGGCATTGTTAAGCACCCATAGGAGTATAAAAAAATTTGGTCACGTGATCGAACTCATGGTCGTTTGGCCGCTATCTTTGAAAATGGCCGCCAAATGGATAGATTTTTTGTTTAAGCTTATCTCCCTACCCAGTCGACCGATTTTAATTTTTTAAAGCCTGTTATATTCCTTTTTTAAAGGCAAATAAATTTTGTTATGACACATTTTTTGATAAATCAAGTAGTTCTTGAGATATACCAAGTTATTAGTATTTCAGCTCGCAAAAGAATTAAAATAATACTCATGCTTATTTTATTTTAGCTTCAATATTATTGACATTTGTTTTTTTACAGAGAAGGCTTTAAACTTTTCACAGAACAGGATATTAACTTTATTTTTTTAAAGTTCGATGAAGACTGCCTTAAAGAGGGTGGTTTCTAAAACCGTTCAGAAGTTTATAGAAAAAGTGAATTTGCAGCAAAACGATGCATCCTAGTGAAAAACGTTAAGAATAATTTTTTATAGTACTTTTAATTCCGCTTCTTCTGATCATTGTCATATCTTTTACAATTTTTAAGAAAAAAATCGATTTTGGAGCGAAAACATGAAATTTTTACAAAATTGTATATTTTAGCTGGCTCGTCTAGCTAAGTAACAAAGCTAGGATGCTAATTGATACATCAAAAGAAGCGGAATAAAAAAGTACTATAAAAAATTAATTTTATCGTTTTTCGCTAGAATGCTTCGCTGCAAATTAATTTATTCTAAGGCAGTCTTTAGGGGTACCACCCATCGAACTTAAGAAGAAGTCAATACCCTCTTCCGTGAAAGGTCTAAAACCTTCTATGTAAAAAAAAACAAATGTCAATAATATTGTAGCTACACTAAAATGAGCATGGGTATTATTTTAATTTTTTTGCGAGCGAAAATACTAATAATCTTGGTATATCTCAAAAACTACTTGATTTATCAAAAAATACATAATGACATAATTTGTTAAACAGGCTTCAAGAAATTAAAATCGGACCACTGGGTAGGGAGATACGCTTAAACAAAAAATCTATCAATTTAACGGCATTTTCAAAGATAGCGGCCAAATGACCCTGAGTTCGACCACGTGACCAAACTTTTTTATACTCCTATGGTTGCTTAACAAAGCCCCATAGTCAAACTGAGCGCACATATTAGGTCATACATGACAGGAGCCAGCGGCTAGACTAACTAGAAAAATGTCAAAAATTTCGAGAAGAGGATCAGCTAGGATTTATATGAATATGGCTCTGAACTCAGGAAAGAGTCCATATTCAAAATGTGCAATTAGTTTTTGGAACCATTTTTATGTAACCTATACTTCATTCAGGCATAAAGTGGGTACACCATGCGTTTGATATTACCATTGAAAACGTGGTAAAAATAGTTGGGCACTGGTAGGCAGCTTAACCAAACCTACTTATGACTTTATCACGGTCTTGTCAAAATATCAGTTGTTGTTATTTTTGTTGTGTTTTTGTTAAAAAATAAAGAAATTTTCGGACTTTCCTACAATAATGGAAAAAGTTGTTCTGAAAAAAAAACAAATAAACAAAAACAGCGGCTGA
Organism: Aspidapion aeneum; assembly: GCA_963576565.1. Taxonomy (NCBI): domain Eukaryota; kingdom Metazoa; phylum Arthropoda; class Insecta; order Coleoptera; family Brentidae; genus Aspidapion; species Aspidapion aeneum. Next base: position 34,818,286 of record OY755040.1, read on the forward strand.
ACAGCCCTTGACATTTCTAAACTAGAGAACGAAATGTCAATGGTTAAAAAGGCCGGGACGGCAGCCATTTTTGATTTGCCGCTTTTACTTTGGTCAAGTCCAATCCTTCAATGTTCTATTATCCGTGTTTATACCCCGTTTTGCCTAGGGTCACTGCATCACGGAGACGTAGTGTCTTCTTAGCCAGGCATCCAGGATGCAGTGACCCTAGTTTTGCCCTCTCACCAAAATAGAGTCAGTGGACCACGAGTGGCGCACTAACTTTCTCAAAAGAATTCGCTATTAAAATACATCATGCATATTTTTTAATAAAGCCACGTAAGACGTCTGCCATGTTGCTCGTATTTATTGTAGCGCCCGTTACGCGACACTCGCACAGCCTCATAAATTTAGGTCGAGCTTTAAATTTAAATAAAATGTTTTTATCTTTTCCAGGAGCCAGAAGAGGCAATAACTCTTGCCAACGAGGCACTCTCGATGAAACCGAATTCCTACGAAGCGTTTTATGCCCTTGCAAAAGCAAAAATGGACTTAAAACAATACGAAGGAGCACTTAGAGACGTTCTGGATGCTCAAAGATTGGCACCGGTCCAAAACCTTGAAGTTAGAAAAGTATTGTCATATTTACAAGAGGAAATAGCAAACAAAATGTCGAGAATTTCGTCGTCAAGTCGCAGTTTTAACGTTTCTGTTGATACTTTGAATGAACAGAGAATATAAAAACATTATCTTAAAAATAATAATGTAGGTCAGGGCTATCAAAACGGACGGGCCACTATCCACTTTGTTGACGTCACATCGGGGGCTGATTTCTTTTTGATGATCACGTCACGACATAGCTGATTGTCTTTAAAATATTAAAGTTGGAATGACCGTTCATGAATATTTGATTTTTTTTAACATAAAGCCGTTTTTGAGATTGTTTTTACTATATTCTTGAAGAACAATTTTTTAAATGTATATTAATCCTTAATTTCCCAGGGCCGCTTCATTAGCTCATACAAAAATTAAATTTAAAGCAGAAACGAATGTGTTCGTTTCTGCGTGAAAAGTAATCGGATTACCTGCATCTATTTGTTTATATTCGGCATTCGGCAGACTTTTAAAACTTAATAAAGTTATTTACATGTTTACAAAAATTACACAAAAAATTATTTTTTTGTAGCGAAATTTTGTTTTAAAAATATTAACGTTGGTATTTTTGGATCCTAAATGAACTTTATTGAAAGAAATCATTAAAAAATCCAAAAAGTTTTACAATACAAACAAATAAACAAATGCCATGACAAACACAGATGACAAAGTATATAACAGTTGGAATGCGGTACATGGCGGGTAATTTGAATTCAAAATAAGGAATGCTAAATCTTGAAGATTTTAACCTTTTAATCATCTTGCATTATCACAAAAGTTTAATGGAATATCGGGATTGTGTCTGATAATATTTTGCTGATATTTCGCGGAAATCTGTAAAGCCATTTTGAAAATATCATAAAAAACGTTTTTCCTCCCATAAGACCCAATGTAAAACTCAGCCCCCCGAGAACAGCTGATTTTTTCAGGGTAGTGGCCTGTATTTTTTTGTTGGCCTTGTGTAGGTATATATTAAATTAGGGACCTTTTCAAACTGTTATTTGACATTTCGTTAGTTATTCCTGAAGCTGCGCAGTAACACTAATTGATATTTGTAGTTTAAACATAACGAGTTCCATTAATTAAGACGACCTTTTCTTTATTTTTATCGTTATTTTATAAAGGTAACTAATAGGGTTATTACCGCTTATTATTATGGATCACCAAGGTTTTGAACAGCTTTTTTCTCAGATTTTAGACCAATTGAATAAAGCTTCAAAAACACATCGTTTCCGATTGGTATGGTTTTGTAGTTATCGTTAATTATTTCCTGTTGTTATGAAAATTCAGTAGTCAAAATTTAAAGTGTTGCAAAATATCCCTTTTTAAGCTTATATTTTATATGTTGCCCTAAAATTGCCTTAAAAAAACTAAAAAATAAATTTGAAGTAAGGTTGATTTTGATCCTTGTGGCGATAGCGATTTTTTCTAGTGGGTTTTAAAGCGTCTCCGGGACAAAGTTTGCTGTCTAGGATCACCTTACATCGCCAAAGTCTAGGCAAATTGATTTTTGAAGGCCGCGGAACTGAAGTACGAGTATACAGGGTGTCCCAAAAGTCCGACTCCACCCAAATATCTTTTGAACTATTGAAGATGATATAACTATCAATTGTCTACGCCAAATGTGTCAAAACTTATTAACGGCCAAACCTAATTTTTTTCTGTTTTTGTCAAAATTAAGAAGTTTGTTGTTTTAAACAAAAAACCCATTGAGTTATATCTTGTTTGAAAGGCCTTTGAAAAACCAACATTTTGGCGTAACCTCTCCTTGCCTATGTCAAACCTGACAAATTCTATCTTCTGTCAAACTTATTCTTTTACAATTTTTGACAAATTTCACAAGTTTTGTCTTACCAAAGCTTGTTCGAAAGGTCTTTCAAAAATTGATATGTTGCCGTAACTGTCACTTGTTTACATTAAACATGTTTGCTACATTTTTTGGCAAACTTTAGTTCAAAGTGTTTTAAGATGCCAAGTTGAAATTAATTTTTTATGGGAGACATGTCTGTCGGTAGACGCATTATTGAACAGGCATATAGTTTCCCTATAATATCTTGTGCACCTATAAAAAAAATGTTAATTTTATCTTCATTTGATCGTGGCATTTTGAACACTTTAAACTGAGGTTTATCAGGAAATGTAGAAAAAATGTTTGACGTAAACAAGTGACAGTTACGTCACCATGTTAGTTTTTAGAAAACCTTTGAAACTTGTGAAATTTGTCAAAAAGGGTAGAATAATAATTTTGACAGTCGCTAGATTTTGGCCCGTTTGACATAGGCAAGAGGCAGTTACGCCAAAACGTTGGATTTGCAAAGACCTTTTAAACAGGTTTGACAGTCTACAGCTTTTGATTTGAAGTAGATCACTGATGGTTATGTCAAAATGTTATTTTTTCAAAGGCCTTTAAAACGAGGTATCACTCGATAGGGGTTTCAACTTAAAAAGTTAAAGTTGGCCTTCCCTATGCTGCCCCGTATCACTTGCCCCTTTGTAAAATAGATCTTTTGATGTTTTAAATCGTTGCGAAATATGGTTCAGTTATCTTTAATAATTCAGAAGATATTTGGGTGGACTCGGACTTTTGGGACCCCTGTATGCATACTATCTGTTATCGTTTTTTTTATTACTTTTTTTATTTCAAGGACCTATTTTTTTATTGATTAATTTTACTATTTCTGCCTTTTATAAAACACGTGTTAAAAAGTTGATGATTTATTAAAATTAATTAATTAATCAGTTAGTAGACGTTTCAAGAAATATTGGTCTTATGGGTTTCATTCATTAATATGTGTAGGGTTTTTAAGTCCTTTGCTTATTTGTAATAAGTAGAGTTTTTCATATAATATTTTTTTTGACGTCCATGCGTAAACGTCTCAAACGTTACAATATCATTTCAAAAGTTGAAAGTCCTATTTACGTCCGTACTCTATAAGGGATTAGAATTATTATTTTAATTATTATTATTATTATTATGATTATAGCATTCCTCATAAGTGCATTGTATACTATTAATTATTTTAAACGAAATACCTATGTAGGTTTATTTTAGTTAACTAAAATATCTGACAGGTCGGATATTTTTTAATACTCGCATATTTATACTTTCCAACTTAAATATATTATTATTGTAGTAACCTGCAAGTTATAATTTTTTTATATAATATTTTACATAATTATAGTTAAGGTTACGCTTTTTTGTGTGAAGAGAAATTTGTATAACTATCGGTTTTAACATATTTGTTTTCTTTGTGATTTTGTTTATTTAAAATTTTATTTATTGATTTTGTATTATATGCTGACCGTTCGTGTATACCATTCTGTAAATTATTTTTACAATTTTATTTATTTTCACGGTATCTGATACTGTTATATAAAATTAAATTATTTGCGTTTTTCTTGCCAAGCATTTGGATATGTATTCAAAATATTTAGAGTAAAAATTCAATATCCACTAGATAAGTTTATATCTACATATATATGAACAATGCAATATTTAAAAAAATATTCACAGTGTAACTGTGGGATATACGTAGCTCAAAGAAGTAGAATGTATATTTATATTGACAAGTTTGTAAACTTATTTAAATCTACATAAATATAAAGTACAGTAATTTATATATTATATTCCTAGATTTAATTATTTACTTCTTTTATCAACAAGGCCGTCTTTTCGCAAAGGCACGCAGGTCCGTTGCCTGGGTGCCCCGGGTAATAGGGGCTCACACTTTTAAGTAATAGGCGGAATTTTATCAAAAGTGCCAGGGTTCACAACATGAGGAAAAACAGCCCTATTTACTAAGTTTTTTCTTAAAAATCAGTACAAACCTGCTGATAATTTTTGGTATTACTATTTTAGTACAAACACAAAACTTATAAATAAATCGGCAGTGGTACAAAATAGTGCAGGTCAAAATAGCGCGGACAATATAGCGCAGGCATAATATCGCATCCTAAATTAGCGCATGGCCAAAATAGCGCAGGTCAAAATACCGCATTATTAAAATAGCGAAGAGCAAAATATAGCAAGTCGGGCGAAACAATATCGCTATTTTTCCCGGGATCCTAGAGGGTGTGAATCCGAACCGAACTGAACCGAAGCAAAATATTTTGGCTCGGTTCCGTTCAGTTCGTTTCGGTTCGGATTTACACCCTCTAAGATCCCGGGAAAGAATTTATGCGCTATTTTGGCCATGCGCTATTGTGACCTGCACTATTATGGCAATGCGCTATTTTTGCCGCTCTATTACGGCCTGCGCTATTTTGTACAAGTTTTTTAACGTTTTGGAGATTTAAAGCACACACGCTTGTTCAACGTTTTAGAATTTTAAAATAAAAAAATTATGTTAAAATTTTCCTCCAATTTTATTTCCGTCTGGATTAAAAATTTACATTTACCGTGTGGGCCAAAAAAAACCCATCAATTTTTTTTTTTCATTATAACTTGAACTATAAAATCAAAAACTGCACTTGGCGTAGGTATTAATCAGAGTTTTGACTAAATATATATTTTTGTTCGCCATCTCAAAATCCAATATGACGGACGAAATTAAATTGTACCCTTCAAAGATGCTCGTTTATTTTTGTGTTCCGAACATGTTTTAATTATTTTTTAAAATCACTAAAAAAGCTGCATTCTTGCCACGAACAGTAAGGTACGAATCATCAAAATTAGTTGAGTGGTTCTAAGAAAAAAAAATTTGTGTTACCTTTATTTTGAATATTATACGATTGCCTTGCCAATCATGTCTGCATTTATTTCCTTATAAATTCATTACTAGTAAACCGATTTTGATGAAATAACAGACATCCTTGTAAGAATTGATTACTTTTTAAAGATCATTATCAAAAATTATCGCAATCTTAAAATTTAAAATGATTCTTCAAAATGACGTGTTTATTATTATCATTCTGAAAATGTTTTAGTTTTTTTTTATTTATATAGAAAAGCACTACTTTTTCCCTAAACAACGAGGTACAAATTAGTAAAATTGGTGTGGTGGTTCTTAAAAAAAACTATTTTTGTTTCAGCCATTGTTTTACAGATTATACGATTGCATTTCCAATCCTGTCTGCATTTATTTCCTTATAAACTCATTATTACTGAACCGATCTTAGTGAAATAAATAAAATCATGGCGAGAATTGATCGTTTTTTAAAGATTGTAAGTAAAATTTGCCGATGTCTTAAAATGTAAGACGTTGGGCAGAATCATGCAATCGTATAATTTGTAAAACCTTGATTAAAACAAAATTAGATTTTGTGAGCACCACTACACCGATTTTACTAATTTGTACCACTTTATGCAAAAGAAAAGTTGTGTTTTTTCTAAATTAAGAAAAAAACTAACACATTTTTGAAAAATAAGAATAAACACCCCATGTTGAAGAATCAAGTACGATTCTTTTTTTTATTTTACTAATTGTTAACGAATTTATAAGGAAATGAATGCAGACAGGATTGGCAATGCAATCGTATAATCTGTAAAACAATGGTTGAAACAAAAATAGATTTTTTGAGAACCACCACACCGATTTTATTAATTGGTTCCTCGTTATGCGGAAGAAAAGTGGAGTTTTCCTATAAATTTAAAAAAAAACTAAAACATTTTCGGAAAATAAGAATAAAAACGCCATTTTAAAAATCAAGTATGATTCTGTCCGCCATCCTAAATTTTAAGATGTCGGTAAACTTTGATCATGATCTGTAAAAAACAATCAATTTTCACTAAGATGTTTTTTATTTCATTATTTTCATTTATTTCATTCAGTAGTAATGAATTTATAAAACAAATGCAGACAGGCTTGGTAAGGCAATCGTATAACATGCAAAACAATGTTGAAATAAAAATATATTTTTTAGAACCACTGAACCGATTTTGCTGATTCATACCTTGTTATGCGTGTCAAGAATGCGGCTTTTTTACTCATTTAAAAGAATAATTAAAACATGCTTGCATCACAAGAATAAACAAGCATCTTTGAAGGGTACATTTTAATTTGATCCGCCATCTTGGATTTTGAGACCGCGGACAAAAATTTGAGAAAGAGTGATGTTTTTTGTGAAATTAAAAATAAAGATTTTTCTTCTCCTACTAATTAAATGTTTCTTAATTTGATAGGACCCTGTACATCTAATCAAAGATTTTATTATGGTAATCTTAATTTTTTAACAAGCAGAATTTTTTATAAAGAGTAAGTTTTTTCATAAAATCAAAAATAAAGAATTTTTTGCTCTTGTCAACTACATCCGAAGACACATAGGCTGTCTCCAAAATAATAAATAATTTTCACTAATAAAAAATTCATGTGCCGTCAAAATGAAAACTGATACAAACTTGCGGTTTTAAAATAAAAAAATGATAGTTTGTAAATTATTTTTCATATATAATACGAGCTTGTGATTGTTTAGAACTCGACTTTTAAAATCAAATTGACGCGGCTAAGCCTTTTACCGTAAAAAATTTCGGTTTCCTCGACAGTGTTTCCAGATTTTTGGGACACCCTATATATAATATGTACATAGAGATTATTAACTAAGGTATACTTCAGTATACTAGAGATGGTCAAAGTTAAGTTAAGTGCTACAAAAATACCAAAAATAAAAAAAATCCGTGATATACGATATTCCCTGCAACAGAGTTAAAATGAAAAATTGATGAAGGTGGCAGGTCATGGATGCAAACTAAAAAATTATAAAAATAATAAAACGTATCGTTTTATTTATCTCCCGACAAATTATAGCCCCCACTACGCTCGTGCTATAAATTTTTTGCCTTGCGACAAAAAGTGCTTCTTATCCATTTGTATATAATTTACTATTTTTATGACTAATGAAAAAGTATCAAATCAATTCAGCAACTCAAATGACGATAAAAAATTTCGTGCAATAAAGTTGAAATGAAAAATTCAAATGAAATTGCAAACACCTCTAAAAACCATGATTGAGTCGCTCCTCATAATAGCGTTCAAAACAAAATTGAATTTTGAGCGTAGCTTTTGTGCACATAACGCGTACAGTGAAAATCCAATATTTAAAATGCTATTCGCACTTATTAGGTAAATAACTATTTGTAGCGACAAATACGCTTATTTTCTTTTTCTATAGCGCCTATAATTTTTCACAAACTAAAAACTTCTATATTTTAAAAAAATTACTACGAAAAATACAATGAATCTTAAAACAAATTTAATGCTCAAATATACCTGTTGAAACACAATTATCTTAAAACCAAAATATGGTATTAGTAGGGGATTAGAAGGTCTAGCAACTAGGACAGGAAAACCTTTTTCCATGCGTCAGATCTAAAAAATCAGTATTTTGCATTGAACTGGAAGCTGAATAAAAAAAATTGTGACTAAAATGTTACATTTATAAACTATGCTGATCGCGAATTATAAAAATGTTTAAAGTTTAATAGATCTATTGTTATGTGAGAGTTATGGGAATACATTGAGCTTTCAAAATTGATAAATGTTTGCTTTGACTCAAAGAACAATATACATTTAACAGTTTAACAAGTGTATTGTTTAAAGAATTGAACCGGCTATATATTTAAAACAAGTGTAAAAACATTTTCTAAAAAAATAATAAGTCATTTTTATCTATGTTTGCATTTTGGTAGGAAGTTAAGTTAAGTCAAAGTGGATGCAATAAGATGATCAATGAGAATGTCTAGAATAGATTACATAAGAAATGAGATCATAAAAGAAAGAATGGGAATCGAGGGAAGCATAACGGATGACATCACTAAAAGGCAACTGATATGGTATGGTCATGTACAACGGATGAAGGACGAAAGTTTACCAAAGCAGGTCTAGGAATGGCAACCAATAGGGCGCAGAAAAAGAGGGCGTCCTTAACTAGAATGGCAACAGTCAATCCAAAGATCAATGAGTCAAAAAAATCTAAAGATGATTGTCAGGATCGAAGGAGGTGGAGAATAGGTGTCGGACAACGTAGAAAAACGTTCTAAACCGACATAGTAGTAGTAAGTTAAGTTTACGGTTAATAGTTAACTTAAGAGAAACAGAGCTTAAGCATAAACTAATTTATATTAGTTTATGGCTTAAGGTAACAATAATCGCTGAATGTACATGACTATCTTGAGTTTCTCCAGAATTCTTAGTGCATAAAATAAAACACTTATTAATGTCCAATTTTTCCCAATTTGGAATCCTTTCCATATTAAATAAAATTGGCAGTGTAACTTATAAAATTAATAAACAGATAAATTAAATAAACGATGGGCTTGAGATCAACGCGAATATCGTAAAATTTTTTTTAAAAACCGAACTTGTTAATTTAAAATAAATCTGTTCGGACCCACGTGACCTCGCTGTTTCTGTTAATTTGTGTTATTGCCACTTTTTTTTAAATAAATTTGGGATAAAGTCTAACTGTTAAAAACTGTTCAGGGTCTTAAAAAATTATACTTCTTTCATTAGAGTAGAGAAAGTCCGAGGATTTCTTCCTTTTTCAACAAAAACAACAAAAGTAATAATAACGGACACTCTCCGCCATTTTGACAAGGCCGCGATAAAATCAAAGTATAGTAATTTTGGATCGGCTACCTAGCGGGTTACGAGTGCCCATCTATCAGTTTTTTTTATTGGTAATGTTAAACACATGGAGTGTCTACTTACTTTATTTTTGTTGGTTGTGAAATCCAATCTCCAGCTTTTCTATAATCTCTGATATCACCTAATGTTTTTCTGCACACGAATCCTGCTTCGGATATTTTCCCTTTTCCGACACCTCGGCTGGTCCTTACAAAATTGGAGGAACGGTGCGATACCTGTAGCTCTGAGCAGCTGCCGGCAGACCGCTGCCGCTGTTGCGGCCAAATTACCTGAGAACCTGAGAAAGTTGCGTAGGTATGAGAACAAACAAAGTTATTACATTTGTTTCACAGCCTCCCACTAAACACAAAAACATTTTAAATGCACGGTAAAAAAAATGTATTAGATCAAAGCAATTGCTTTGAAGTAAAATAATTTGTGCTTTCCTATTCACCAAGAGAATATTTTCTTGACATGGCACAAAAAATGTCTTGCCTCTTTATTTTAATGTGAAACACAATTTGTTTTATAATAAATTGGAACTGAATTAACCGTTTTCTCTGGAAGCAAAATATTACTTATATGAAGACAATTTGCTTTTTTACAAAATGGAGTATACTTAAACAAAATAATTATAGAAGAAAAATAAAGTCTTATTTCAAGATTAAACGCTGCGTTGAACTAAAAAGAAGTATTTTTAACTCAAAACAAATTGTTTTAAGGTAAAACAATTTACTCAAGAGAAGCACTTGTTTTCATTGTAGACAAAATTTTTAAGCGTGTGTCAAAATAATGTCTAATTTAAAAACATAACGTTAGGTTGGATGTTAGTTCTAACGTCATATTCATAGTGAAAAAGAAGCTTAATTACCCGTTTTCTGACATTAGAATAATAATCTTATGTTTTTCTAACATTGAAAATAAAATGTTTTTTCAACTTCAAAAAACGAATGTTTTTTTTATGTTTATAAGGTTAAAAAAATACTGATTTTTTAATAGTAAAAAAGAAATGTTTTTCTAACATTAACAAATAAATGTTTTTTTAACACTGAAAACTGTTTTTTTTTTCAAATATTAAATAGGGCAAATAAATTTCTTCTATTTTGGAAACGCAGAGCAGCAAGAGTTTTAGTGAACTCGACACTCAGTAAAGAAAACTCGGCTCCGTAGTTTCTAAAAATTAAATTTAAAATTCTATGTAGACAATAATTTTGTAGTAAGTGCCACGCTCCGAGGCCAAACCAATGCCTTCTTCGCATTCATGCTTAAGTGAATACTCGCCTCGACGCAAAGAATATTCAACTGAATGCCGCGGGTCCATGCGTGTGGCTGTTAACCACGCCTTTAAAGCACGTACATATGCATATGCCCGTTCGGCCTTGCAGCGAGGCATGAGAATTCAAAGCGCGTATTCACTTGAGCATGTATGCAAACGAGACATTCGTTTGGCCTCGCTACGATGCATGCGAATTCTTCCTCAAATGAATACGCGGCTTCAGGTCCGGCGGCTAACAGGCCGCGGCGAATTGTCGCATTCCCTGCCTGATTACATATAACGTTGGTATGCGATATTCCATATAAAACCATTTTTTTAAACTTTAGTTTACTTTATTTTGTGGTGCTTTATTTAAATCACTGCATACCTATTTGTTGTTCTTTCACTATACCATCTTTCCCACACCACTGGGGTATATTCCGACCCAAATATGTATTCACTCTCATTATTATTATTTATGCTTTTAATCTGCAACGTTTGTTTTTACAAAAGGCAAATATAAATAACCAAAACAACAAAAAACGTTTCTCTTACGGGCTCGTATCAATTCGCAGCGAAACTAAAAATGACGATGGCCATGCAGTTCTGGTAGTGGAACTGCAGTAGCGCCCTCTATGGTTTTAGTTTTTTTGATATAAAAAAAACAGAACAGTTATTAGCTTCATATATCTTAAGTTCAACGTTAGAAATGAGATCTAGGAAAAACATTATAAAAATAAGCATATATTATTGGTATAATTTTTAATGTTAATAAAATTATGGTTCTTTAAATGTTAGTTTCTTAACGTTATCAATAAATATATATTTGATAATGCTTTTACATGAAATTTGTTAGGACGATTTTGCTCATGTCTTGTTTTGATAAATGACGTTTTTGATAAAGTCCTATTGTTAATAATTCAATCCGTTCGCGTTATCGATATCTCACGGTTTTTCATTTGTCCTTTATGATAAACTGTGGGTTCTCAAAAATTCTGTAATAAACAAACACTGACGTGCTCGATAATTTTTCAGAAAAGCATACTTCCTATTTTTAAATAGATGTTTTTAAAGCCACGTGACCTCACGGTAATAAAATCAAAAGTGAATAAGCGTTTCCTCGAATATCAGCTAAGGTTTTTCTCCATCCGTATCCTGCTTCTGATATTTTCCCGTTTGCCAACACTGGTCCTGACAAAATGGGAGGAACGGTGGGATACCTGTAGCTCTAAGAAGCTGCCGGCAGACCGCTGCCGCTGTTGCTGTTGAAAATCAAACACCGTCGAGTCAGGTGCGTTTGGCTTAGCAGCAGCTGTGGCGGGAGTTTCGTCGCGATCGCGTAGTCTCTTCTGTGTTTGTTCCGTTCGTGCTCGTAAACGGTATGCCGCTAGTTTTTCCGCTATTTTATGCCGGTTGCGTTAAAACATCGTAAAAACGACGCTTGTTTTGGTTGGTTTAAACTTCTATTGGACTGTAAGTAGTTTTTTGTTTGTATTGTTTTGTTTTGTTTGCTTCGAAATTACACGTGAAAAGACCTTCTGGTTGCATGGCACTAATTAGTTTAGTATCGACAAACTTTAGACTTCTTTTGTAATTTAGGTAAGTTTAGTTAAACAGTTAAAGCTAGTCCTAGTTTTTTCTTTTATGATTAAATTTTTTTGACATTTTTATAACAATTAACCTCTAAATGGATACAGCTGACATATAGCCCACATAGCTCAGCCCAATCACGTACTTAAGACGTAAAAAACGCGTGAGAAAAAAACCGTTGATTTTAAAAGCTGCTAGAAAAAAACATTTATTTCATATGGGTCATTCTAAAAATTTGGGACAATATGAGGGGTAAAAGTGTAATCGACCTAAGTTATGAATATTAACACTCTTTTTAATTTACTTGCATGGGATATCGCTTTCTGATAATGTTTAGGTGTGTGGCCAAAAATCTATGTCAAAATTTGAAATATTATTGATAAAAAATAAAAATTCCTGTCCACGGAGTGGAATGGTTTCTCCACGGAGTTGAAATTTCATGTAGTTTAGAATTAATTTAATATTAAAAAAATTCTAAAACTAAAATTTTCGCATGGTATATGTTACTAAAAATGCTGTATTAAGGAGAGAGAAAATAACACATGGGTGGTAAGCTTACTTTTTTAAAGAAAAGAAAGGTTTTCTGTTTTAGTATATAAACAAAGAAACAATAAACTCGTATTTTAAAAATAAACAGGTTTTAAATAACTTAGTTTAAAAATGTATGAAATTCATAAAAAAACGCTAAACAGAGGATAATTTATTTTAATAATTTTGCATGCATAACCGTCGTCGCTGTCGTCGCATACAGAACAAGTGAAAAAAGCGTTCTGGCTCCCCGTTATTGCACTTGCTACAGATCCATTTAAGATAATTTAGGCATTGAATCCATTCAAGATTAGTATTATGTTTAGATATGCTGTTGGGGGCTAACTACTATATCATATTTTGAGTTATCTTCTTTACGTTGTTGCTGGTCAGTTTTTCGAGATTTAGTCTATGTCTGTTAAGTATCACTTTTGTTTCTTACTTTTGGAGGTAATTACATCGTTTTTACCTGGATGTGCATTTTATAAATTGTCTTTTAGCCTTATAGCTTTTGTTCATAGACATAAAATTGGTAAATAGTTGTTTTCTTAAAACTTCTGACTTCCGAAAAACGGTTTGATCTTATAACAAATTTTTGGTGTTTGTTAATGGGGAATTTTTCTATTATAATTATTATTATTCTATGTAGTCTTGTTTTGTACCGCTGCATTAATTTTTTGTCCTTCTCGACTTTTTTCTATAATGCTTTCAATTTTCTTACAGTGTCTGAGCGCTTCCTTAAAATGCTTTTTCTTCTAGACCTGAGACAATTTCCTTTAACTCTCTAGCACTAGTTTTTTACTTGCACTATGATTTCGTTAGTATTCTTTCCAATTTCTCTAAATCTTTTTTTTCTCTTCTCGATACTTACATTTCATATTGCTGATAATCTTTTTTTTGCTGTCTTCGCTTTTCTAAGTCCACCTTTGGTTTCGCCATATTTTTGCTAAAAGAAAAATCTATGTAAAAATAATTAATTTTTATGACCGGTTTGCTATTATAGTCTAAAATCAGAATGCAGCATGAGTAAATTATTTGTTGATTTTCTCACAAGCACGAAAACAAGAACAGAAACCCTGTATTTAATGCAAAAATGTATACTTTTTTAAAGTTTATTTTTGCTGTTCTTTTAAATAAATACAAAGTCATATAGCTAAATATTAACCCACCCTAGGAGATGACTCTTCAACCCCAGTACAAGTAATTAACAAATACTAGCAATTAATTTAAATTAAAGCGTCTTCTAAGGTTAAAAAACACTTATTATTTCTACTCCATAGACACCAATCTACTCCATGGACTTATAAATGTCCATGGAGCAGAAGTCCATGGAGTAGAATTTTTTTGGAAAAAAATAGTTATATATTCGCGAAACAAAAAAAGCTGTACTAATTGGCGCATAAGATTAAAATGCCAACAAATGGTCAACTAAACGCATATTTTTAAAAAAAAATTTACTTTGCTAAAAAATTTTAAACGCGTCCATGGAGTAGAAAACAATAAAAATACGTACCTGCCAACGAGCACTACGACAATCATGACGACCAATCCGCACAAAATTGAGCAATGCTATCATATCGAACGACAAAACCAAACCAAAACGCAAGTGTCAAATAGTCCAGGCGCGCTTAGTAATCTAGTACCAACCCTGGGCGGCAAAATTCTCCCAGGTCCACGTAAAAGATGTCAAATGTAGGTACACACTTTTCTTAATAATTTTTAATAACTATTTTTAGTAAATATTTGTTTTTGGCTATAGTATAATAATTATTGACTTTTAATCTTTTGATGTAAATGGCTGTTATGACCCGTAAAAAAATTGTTTTTTTTTAAATAAAGCAATATTTTAGGCAAAACGTGATGGTTACAGTCCATGGAGCGGAATTTTGATGCCTTTGGGCTGTTTTTGAAAATATTTTTAAACTGAAAACAAATAATTTAATAAAAGTTCCTAACAAAATGCATTTTATATTATTACCTAAAAATTATAGATTATTAAAAAGTATTCTTGTTTTAATAATATTGGATGGTTACATCAAATTGTCCCAAATTTTGAGAATCATCCATATATGAGAAAAAGCTTAATAGTTCATTCATTAACGTTATAAAAAATAACGTTGCTAAAAACTGCGTTGTAATAACTCCATTATCAAATTAAAACAGCAATGTTTTTACGGTATTTTTATGTGATTTTTATCAACGTCAAAATCACATTAGATTCACGCCTTTCCTATACGAATATTAATTTTAATATTTTTGAGATTTTACTAGCAGCAGCCACCTATTGTCAGAATTTTTCACTTTGACGAAATCTATCAGGGAGTTCTTCGGCCTCTAAACTCCAAAAACCTGTTAAGGAACTGATCCCTGATCCTTCACGATCACGACGCATCAGTTATTAACCTGATAAAGACACATTAATATTCTGTGAAAGTGCTTACTCTTAAAAAATCTTTTTTAGCTTTTAAAAAAAATATAATGTTTATATAGATATTTTGTCTTGCCTTGAGCGCCATCTTTAAAATTGGCTTGAAGTATTGTAGTCTAAACTAGTGAACTTTTATAACTTCCTTTTGCGTCACTTTTAAGTTAAAAAAATGTTATTAAAAAAAACGTGAGATAACAAGACGCAGAAAGTTAGTAGGTTTGAGATGTCTTAATCTAGTGGCGTTTTAGAACATTTTGTACAAAAATTTTTAAGTGTGAATTTGGCACATGAAAATAACGATGGTAAAAACTACGTTCTATACACAGCACAAGAAAATTTTTATAGCCTGATTTATCCTTGTTTTTAAGTTATTTTTAAGCATGTAGATTTAACAAAATAAATATTACATGGTATGAGGTCGTTTTCTAGTAAATATTTTTGTTCACGTTAATTTAACGTTGATGTGATTTTTATGCTATGTGGGAGGTAACGCAAAAAAATCTAATGGCAAATTCTATTAGAAATAAGGTGCAGCATTGGTGGGCCTTTTTTTTCGGTAAACTAGTGCATTTTTTCGTAATTTTTTAAAGAACTGACCAGCTTATTGTTGCACCCAGTGCACATTTTTCGCCACGGGCTCTCCCAACTCGTATTGCACTCATGCACACCACACATGACACCACAACAGTGTCATTAGACCACAAGTGGCGCACAGACCTCCTCAAAAGAATTCGCTATCAAAACAACTTCACCGTGTGTTTGACGTTGTGGATCATAGCACTAAACTACAGGCTGCTCACTTTCATCCCCCAGCTCGCTAAGCTCCACCGGGATCCATGTAAATTAGCTGATAGTTTTCATATTTTTTAGATTTCACTTTTTTTGTTTTCTTTTGTAACTGTATTACGAATTTTAATAATGTGTACCAAATTGTACCAGTCATCCGAAAGTTTAGCAGCTTTTGCCTCATTCTCAAGTTAACATTAGTGTGCTACCAGGCATAGTATCCACAACGTCAAACGCATGGTGCAGTTATTAGGTGGTAATAAATACGGAGCTAGCCTTTGATCTTTGGACTATCTTCGTTACCAACGTGGATCAAAAAGAAGGAGATAGGGATAAATGAAGAAGAAGAGGGCATTCAACTGGGCTTCGCGCCATCGAAGAGCTGACAACTAGAGAAATCTCTCTCACGTCAATGACGATCAGCACAAAGGTAAAAAAATACACCCGGTTCCCACCTATGACTTTCTCGTGGGTGCCCACTCACGCGTCACATGATCTCAATATGAAATGTTATTACAGTCATGTGACGCGTGCGCGGGCACGCACGAGAAAATCGTAGGTGGGAACCGGGTTTTAGATATCCTAGATAGGGAAACGTCGTAGATTGAAGAAATAATTTTTGAGAAGAGCGCTTAAGGTTGCTACACTGATTGATTTTAAGATATCAGCAAGGCAAACTATAGGAGCGGAAGTATACTTGCAAGAACTAGAGGTTTGGAAGAGTTACCCGCTCGGAGGTAAATACAGCAGCAGTGTACGCCATAGTACTGGCGGCAACCGTAGAAGAGGTCAGGAATGGCGAAGATGGGCATATACACGGTGTTTCACGAACATCGAAACACAGACCTTTTTGGGTATTTAGAGTGCGAATTTGGAGAAACGCTCGGACACATCGATTTTGTTTGCGACGGGGACACTTTTTGGGTATCTTGAAATTTTTGTAGCGCGAACCCCCTTCGAGGGGTATACTTTATCCCTATATTTTGAATAGGGAAAGTGGGTCCAGTGACACCTTGTTTTGAAGGCCTTTTGAATGTCCTTACAGCCGTGTAAGAATTTCAAAAATCTATCTATTAGTTTTTTTCAAATTTATGTGCAGATGTTGATTGTCGTGTGTTTCATTTTAGCGCATGCTTACTGCTACATAAGTAAAAATTGGTTCTACAAGGTACAAACTTCAAAAAAACAAAAAATCCAAGAACTGGAAGAAGCTGTTGGTTTGTTAAAATAAAGTTTTTTCCCATTCGTCTTTTTTTCATACAGCGGGCGAAGCTAGCTGCTTGATACGACGGAGGATTTAAGAGTGAGGTCTCTGGGTATGTAAAATTCCCAACCTCATTTTTTATGTTGACGCTATATGTTTAAATCGAGTTTTTATTACCAATTTTATATTTTTCCCGCCTAAGTGAGAGGTGTGGCCAATTTTCCAAGAAATTTCCGCGGGGACTCAAAAGGAAACTTGACATTACTTGTCACAGCTCTTTGTGCAGTGACTTTTAAAAACTAAAGGTTTTGTGTGGACTTCCGTAAGGTTAATATGATTTCTGCTTTGTAAACTTTTTACTGTTTTTTTATAAATACTCTGTGTGAGATCAGTAAACCCCTAAATATTTATTAATCAATTCATTTTCTTTAATCTTTTGTCCTGAAAATAATGTCCGTTGCGAGTCGAGTTCGTAGAAGGTTTTAGCGATTTTATAGCCTTTCTTTTTACGGCCTCTTGTCTGGTATTACCTTACCATTTCGGTGTCTTGTAAACTGTGTTCTGTTGCAACGTGCAACTAGGTAACTAGTTTACAATCTTTTTGTACCAGTTTTTCGTTTCAATGTTCGATTAAACTAAAGAGGATATCTTTATCGTAAAATAGGCTAAAATAGCATGGCAAACTGCGCACGTGTAGAATCGATACGGGACTTTTAATACCCTACGTGGAAAGAATTGCTGCGACACCCAAACGCAACCAAACCATTTCCTGTGTTCCTTGGTTCCGAAGATTTCGTGAGCTCTGTCCAAACAAAATGGTTATATAGTGGCGTACATAGGGTGGGGGCTTTCAAGAAGATAAATTAATCAACTAGAAGTCCAAATATGCCCATAACTCAATTGTCAATTTTTTGCAGTTACTTTCGTTTTGTTATTTGTCTATCCATCTTGGAGTTCAGGCATCCTTAAACCGGTTTGAATCTAAGTCTTAACACTTTGTGCCTTACTGGTCGCTTCATGAAACCAGCTATGAAATTGTTAGCCGAGTCCACCAGTGCATATATTTTAGAAATTTTTGATTTTCAATTTAGTTCGCACCTAAGGGCCTATCCTTAAATTACGTAACGTCAAGGGGGGAAGAGGGATTTGGCCTTGCGTTACACTCAATGTTTTTTTAATGTGTATTTTCTTGAAAATGCGTTACGAAGGGGGAAAGGTGAGTCAAAAATCTTGAATTTTAGCGTTCCGTAATTTAAGAACGTTCCCTTATTAGCCGTAAAAACAGGGAAGAACTGACAAGTATCTACACATAGTACATCTAGTGTTGGACTATGTCTAAATGATAAGATAAATGGTTTTTAGATATATCAGTGGCGACGAAACATATTAGTTAAATTGTTATTACTTTTCAAACATACTGTAAAACTACAAAATTTACAATAAAAAAATCAATTTTATTTTGCTCCAATTCTTGCTGATCATCAGTTAGAAAACTTATTTTGCGTTTAGTTGATTACTTTCAGCTATAAAATATAATTTGAACCAAAAAATTCGAAAAACCCTAATTCCGGACCCAAAGGGTTAATATCCCAGGTAGCAAGGGGACATATTTTTTACGTCGAAAAATGGTCATTTGGACCAGCAGGTCATCTACCAAAAAGTGTTGTCTTTAAGATGTCAGTTTTTTTACATCATTTTGCCGTGTAATTTTTGACGTCTTAAACACGTCATTTATTGGCCACTACCCATAACGCACATTTATCCAATTTCATGCATACATAGATGGAGCCTCAATGAATACTTTACCGATATGAGGAGAGATGAATACATATGTACGTATAATAAATTAAATATAAAAGCAAAAAAAACTTCGAGGCTTCGCTTCGAGGAGGTATACTTAAATGATTGATAGAACTCGCTACGCGTCGTTCTGTCAACGAGATTCGCGTACCGCAAAATTGATTTTCTGCACTTGTTAAGAAAATAGCTATTTGACCATAGGTGTTTTTAATATGCGGACCCGTTTACTATACCGTCTACATGTTTTCACCAAACCCTGCCAAAGTAACTACCCCGGGTCATCCAGTGGCGGTACCAGGGGAGCAATTTCCCACCCCCCTTTTGACCAAATCCACTCCAAATATAAGAGGGACATTCTAGTGTATTACACCCCTAAGCAAACATATACTATTATATACATGTTCAAAAAATCTAAATTGTCCCGCCCCTTTTTAAAATTCTGGGACCGCCCCTGGGGCCATGAGCAGATGTAGTTGTTTGCTTGTTGTTTTTAATTAACCCGCAAGGGACTAGTGGCCTCTCTATAGGATTCGGGAATATTGGATGCAATTTAACCTCATGTTATACCTAGTAAAATATGTACCAACGTTGCTCTTGTATTTTGTAAATAATTTGATGGAAAATATTTTTTTTTTGTGACAAAGCTGAAACTAAAAGCAAGGACCTCAAAATTAGCTGTCGCATATTACTCTTGCTATGGGACACTAATTTTCACTTAAAAATATTATAAAGAGAGTGTAAATTTTTCGAATTTCACCCTCAATTTTAACTTCTCATAAAAATTAATGAGACATTTGTAATATAAGTTTTTTACCTTCCTAGCCGCGCAGCAATTGCAAAAGAAGGTATTATCTTCAACAAAAACTTTTTTTTTGATATAACGCCAAACATGTGTTGGGTGTGTCTTAGCAATATCGTGCTGATCTCTGTCTGTGTGTGTGTGTATGTGTATATCTGTCTGTAACCCGATAGCTCCTAAACCCCTGAACCGATTTTCATAAAATTTTCAGGTAAAATAGTGTTCGACACTCTAAAGACCTGATTAGAGTTTGGTCAAAATCCATTAATGCTTATGACAGTTTTTTTACAATTAATTTTTTTTTTAAATGCTAACTTTTTAACGGAGCATCTCATCAATATGCGGTTTTTGGAATTACATTTTGCTCAATAATTTGTGTTATAACCAAAAACTTCGCAAGAGCTAAAATTTTTATTTTTCTAAACTTTGTAAATGAAGTTATTTTTCATAAAATTACGCAATTCTGAAACATTTCCTAGGAAATTAGATTTGAAAAAAATCAATTTATCAAAAAAACAGAAAATTATCATCAATACAAGAAAAAAGAAACATAAGAAAAGTCATCCCTAAAACTTTTTGTTACCTCCTCTGGCTCTAATGACGGCCTGCATACGTTCTGGCATGATCTCAATTTTTTTCCTGATGTAATCGTGGCCTAAGTTTGCCCATTCTTCTGATAAAGTTTGTGCAAATTTATCCAAATTAACTGGAGGGTTTTCTCGAGCTTGTAACCGTTTACCAATGTCATCCCAAACATGCTCGATCGGATTTAGGTTAGAACTTCCAGATGGCCACTCCATAACATCTATACCATCAAGGTCGTCCGTTACTACCCAGGCAATGTGAGGGCGTGCGTTATTGTGCATTGGAACATAATTGTTCCCAGTTAGAGGAGCAAAGGGAATAACATGGTGTTCTAAAATGTCTCCCACACACCTCTGAGCTGTCATTGTGCCGCCATTCACTATTAGCATGACAGAACCCCAGACCATAACAAAACCTTCACTAAAATTGTGACGAGATCGAAAGCAAGCGTGGACATACCTCTCACCATCTCTTCTGTAAACAGGTATACGTCTGTCTGAGCTATCGAGACAGTATCTGGATTTATCGGTAAAGAGAATCTTCGATTCGTCCAGTCATCGACACCCCAATCGGCGTGATCTTATGCAAATCTTAGCCGTGCTCTACGTTGAGCTGGAGTTAAAGGGGCAACTCTTGCTCTGATTCCAGCTTCCCTGAGTCTATTTTCTTCCTGTTTGTGTAGAAATCCGGGTGTTGTGAACGGTTACTAGTTCTGCTTGAAGACTAGCCGTCGTATGTTGGGTGCGAAGAGCAAATTTTAGAAATCTTTCGTCAGCTGCATTTGTGCGCCTTGTCCTTCCTGGTGCTGGTCTTCTACCGAAATTTCCAAGTTCCCTGAAACGACTCATGGCCCTGGAACCGTCAATTGGTTTATATTACTGTGAACCGCCATCTTGAACCAAAGAAACAATTTGTGCCACTTGTTCCTGTTTTAAGTTCACTTGTTTTTTAATCGAATATAAACACAAATTTAAATCCATCAGCTCGAATGAAAACTGATACGAAAATAAATTGACAAAAGGATTTTATACGTATTTACCTTTTTTTATGAATTCTCTGTAAAAAAAGGCAAAAGAAATTACTTTTTTATCAGTATACCTTCCTATCTTTTTTACACGGTGTCCATAAAATTTTGGTCAGTTTAATTCAACAAAAATAAAGTGCGTTTTTCTTAGTGATGCGATATCTTTTTTGTGGAGTGTAATACACACACGCACACATACACACACCTACCGTGCCAAGGCAAAAGAGTGTACTCGCAAAAACCTAGTTTTGAGATATTCAAAGTTTTAGTTTTTTTTTGCTGCCATTCTTACAATTATTCATAGATTTCCCTAAAAACCAGTAAGTAGACGTTTTTTTATCCACTCTCTTGACGTATAATGAAATTACGTCAAATTAACTTGATTTAATAAAGTTAAGTCGCTTACATTACTATGCCTCTGAAAAATTCATAAAATTGATTTATCTAAACAATGGCAGAATGATGTATGGTATGTTTACCTTATTTTGCCTTGGCACAACCTGTTTTAAAAAAATCGAAATACTGGTAAAATATGGTATGCATATACATTAATTTTATTTGTAAAGTAAAATTCAAAAATGAGTACATACATTATAAAAAATACTCTGCCAATCTATGGGCACCTAAGCTCACACTAGGTACTATAGTTATAGTGTGAGCTAATATAATCAAAAACTGAAATATATTTTATTCAACTCCAGACTCAATTACCTTTCGTTTGATACCACACAAGCCATGTTTTGACTTAAACTCAAATTTTTTAAATCCACCCCCACCCTTTTAAAAAATTAAAATGTATTTTGTCTAACTCTAGACTCAATTACCTTTCGTTTGATATCACACACGCCATATTTTCACTTAAACTCTAATTTTTTACATCTACCCCCACCCTTTTTTAAAAAATAAACTAAAATTCATTTTGTTTAACTCCAGACTTAATTACCTTTCGTTTGATATCACACACGCCATATTTTCACATAAACTCTAATTTTTGGAATCTACCCCCACCCTTTTATTTGGCTTGCGTTCGGTGGATTTTGTTCATTTTTAAATGGGACCATCACGGCCCAAGACCCAACTTAGGTACCAAATTTCATTAAAATCGGACAAGCGGTTTTTGAGTTATGCGGGTTGGTCGTTACAGACAGACATACAGACAGACATACAGACATACAGACAGACAGACAGACAGACAGACAGACAGCAAAACAAAAAAGTTTCAAAATCATCTGAAACGCAAAGATATATAAAAAATTTTGAAATCGGAGGAACTTTTTTTTTCTCGAAAAAATTAGGATCACCATAGCTCACACTACTTATATAGTAGTAGTGTGAGCTAATAAACAACAACTGAGATCAACTTAATACATTTTAACCGTAATATACTTTAAAAAGCTACAAGCCGTCTTCTAAAAGGTCTTCTGCGGACTCTAGACTAATTTGCCCTTATTACACAGAATTTAAATGGAAATTTTATTAGCTACAAAAAAGTATAACACATTTTTTTAAAACTTTTTAAATTACCACATCTAACGGACGCCACTGGATAGTTTCTAATCACTCTTACCCCACCGACTTATATGTTTTGTGAAAGAAAATTTTATTATCTACAATAAAGTGTAGGGGAGAGTGGGGCACATTTGAACAAAAAAAGGAAAATGGTAAAAAAAGTATCCAATTTTTTTTTACTGAACTTTTATTTTGTTTTATACCTAAACTTTGACTAAAACAGAACTTATATTCACAAAAGTTTAAAACAATGTATTTAAAAAAAACTAGGAAAAAATAAATAAATAAGGCTTACAACTGTTCAAATGTGCCCCGAAGTCGGGGTAGATTTGAACATCTCTGGGGCACATTTGAACACCCTAATTACTAAACTAACTACTAACAAAAATCGTATTTTAAACTAAAACCTGATGCTGCCAGATGACATATCATAGTCACTATCATCACAAAGAGTTTTGTAAACATTTTTTTTGACTTTTTTACCCTTAGCTTTTACAGGGTTTTTATGTTTCTTATTCTTTTTTCTCTTGCTAGTTTTTCTTCCTCCAACCTGACTTTCTCGGGAGTTTCAGTTAAAATGCGCGATTTGCCCTTTTTTCTTCCTTTTACAGTTAATGATCTTGGAGGTGCTTTTGGATATGGACGAATATCCTAAGGTGAAAGCATTATTATTTTATCGGCACATTCCTTTGCATTGCTGTCTGTCTGTCTGTAACACGATAACTCAAAAACCAATTAACCGATTTCAACCAAATTTGTCACAAAACTTTTGCGGTACCCGTGGATAAGGTCATTAAATTTTGGTGGGGGTGGAGTGACTTAAAGGGGCTAGTAGAGGTGTTTAAATGTAAAAAACACATATTTCGTAAACCACAGCAGCTAGTGAAACGAGGTTTTTAAATTTAGATTTAGAATAAAATTTGCAACAAAATTTATCTTATAACTGCAAAGTTTGTCGGAGCCGCAGTTTTTAAGATATAAAAAAATATTAAAAAATCATATCTTACGAACTACAGTAGCTAGCGAAACGCGGTTTTCAAATTTGGATTAAGAAGTACATTTCCAACGCAATTTATCACAGCGTAAAAGTTTACCAGACACTTTTTTGAGGAAGTACAATCGTATATATCTCAAAAACGACAGCAGCTAGTTGTTGTCACAAATTAATTGAAAATTTCATTTTCAACAAAAATAAAGCCAGTTCAGCAACAACCAGAACCACTAGGTAGGTCTTTTCTTATGTATAGCTGTACGTGCCTCCTGGCGCCAATTTTTGAAATTATATTTTGGCTTAAAAATTCATAAAATACCCAATTCTTTGTGGTCAAATGTGCCCCAAAAATTATGTTCAAATGTGCCCCGCATCATAACATTTTTATTAACTCGTGTTTTTTTTATACAAAATAATTAAAAAATTAAAAAGTACTAACAAAATATGCCCAAGACTTACCTCTTTCAAATAAGATATTCTAAATTTATTCCAGACAAATAAAACACCAACTGCAGCACAAAATCAAACCTTTAAAAATGTTAGCATAAGAAGCTCTAACCTTTTACTTGCCTGGGGAATCCCAGAATAAAGGCTAAACATCACAATTCCAGTGGATTGTAATTCCCCGGCAGTGTTGCCAACCTATGTTTAAAGTAAAAATTTATTTTCTTTAACAGCATACTCTAAAAATGAGATGTTCTAATCTGCTCCGTGTTCAAATGTGCCCTACTCTTCCCTAATATACATGTTTTCCTTAGAGTCTTAGTTTTCGAGAAAATTCACATAAACTGAAAAAGTGCAGCTTTGAGGTAGTTCGCCAAGAGTTTTAGGGCAGTTTTAAGATTAATTGTTGTCTAAAATCAATAAATTATACACCAATCGATGGGGAATTTTATGCTCCTTAAATTGTTGTAGTACTATGTTTTGTTTAAAGTGATAGTTTTCCAAAAAAAAAAAATTTAATTAAAATTATACACCTTTGGGGGGGATTGAGGTAGTTTTTTAAGATGATCCACGGGCCTTCACCCTATGTTTAGTTCTACCCTTTCAATAAACCCTTTTAGGGTAAAGGCCAAACTTTAACACGCACGGTAACTCACACTGTAGCATTCATACCCACTAAAATAACAAAATCCAAATATGACATGTGGTTCAACACTCCCCTCCTGTTTTTAAGATATAAGAGTGGATATGGAATATAAAAGAATTATTTGGCTTATTATAATTTCAAAATTTAGTATTCCTTTTTTGACAAAAATAAATTGTTGTTTTTGATAAAGAACGGTTTAATTAAAAAAGTACTTTACTTTTAATAATCTATAACCCTAATTCAACACCATGTAGCAGGGCCGACTCCAGGGCAGGGCAACCGCCCCGGGCGCAACGATTAGGGGGCGTAAAAATCGTTGAGAATAATACAAGAGAAGATCTATGGAATTGGTTCCGCAGGGGCGGTTACACAAAAACTTTAAAGGAAGGCCCCAAGTGTCGGTTTTACCCGGGGCGTAAAAATCTTTAGGGGCAGCCCTGCCTGTAAGGGATTATTCTTGGGACGACATGGACAAACATACATGTACCTAATTAATTTTTATCAGCACTTATTTTTTTCCAAAAATTATAATTTTTTCTTCCCGTTTTTAGATCTACTATAGGGGTTATTTATTTATTATATTTATTAAAATATATACGAAAATGCTAAAAAAAGTTTCTTAAATGTTTTTAAGAAATTTATATATTTACAATTAGAAAAGCTATGAAATTCAGTGTTATAGAAATGGTAGGTATATAAATTTCGGGTCCATCTCACCGACTTTTTTTTCGTTACTTAGCTTAAAGCGTTTCTTAATATAATCATAATATGACGTAATAAGGAACACTTAAGGCTAAGTAACGAAAAAAACAGTCGGTGCGATGGGCTATAAGAAACAAAAAAGAAAAAGACATAAAGAGAAATCAACTCGTTTTATTTTGTGAAAAAACACTACCCCCCCCCCACCCTCTTGAAGGGGGTAAAGGGTGATTATCTACTATATGCCAGATCTCCAACATAAAAATTCGTATTCGTATGATTTTTTCTGAAAATGTTGGTGTGTAGGCAAGCAAAAAACTATTTCAGAACTGACTATACAAAATAAATACTGTTTTATTTTTTTTTTTGAGGCTTCCATTATCGCCTTGGTCCTCTTGGAATACATTAAAGTGGCCACCAGTAAAACTTGGCAAAATAACACTGCTTCCCTTTTGAAGGTTTCTTCAAGACTGATCTCAAACAGCATAGTATACACTACTTTGCCTCTGAAATGTAAATTATTTAATTAGGTTTTTCCTATGGCAAAGTAAGGTATACGAATATACCTCACTTTGCCTCTGTAATTTTGCAAAAAAGAAGAATTGTTTTACGGTATGAGACAATACATTCTTTTGCCTTTGGAAAAAAAGCCAAAATTTGTCGAGTACATTCTTTTGCCTCTGTACGACCACCAAAAATATGCATATACCTTAAAATGGCCTTCCATTATCTCCATTATTTGGAAAGATATCATCAAGGTGAAAATATAAATTTGTGCAGAAGAGAATGGAGAATCTAAAAATGCAAAAAGCTAATTTTCGCCATTTTGTCGAGTACACTCTTTTGCCTTGGCACGGTAGACACATCTAGACATCACGACGATATGGCACAGGCACATGGTAGTACACAATGAAAACAGTTAAGGGTGGTACACAATGGCAAATGTATCATTGTGTGCACATATATGGTTGTGCGCTAAATGACAAAAAACGTATTTGTTTTTTGTTTCAATACACTTTTATTATTAGTGTCTTATCGACATCCCAGCGCGCCTTCAGCTGCAATATATAGAAAAAACCGAAAATTGTTTTATTTTTCGAAAAATTTAAATATCTTAGCCATCTTGTACACACTAAATAAAATTTGGCAGTTTCATTTTAGCGACTAAGGCTAATCGAACAACGTTAACAATTTTTTTCTATAATTTCTACTTTTTATTGGGACAGGGACATCCTGTATATTTGCAGGAAATCTCTGGTCATTTTGGATTTAATTAATTAATATTACCGGACCAGAACGCGGTGGTCCCGCACGTTTTTGAACTAACGTGCCGTTACCCTGAAACGACAACATAGGAAGCATTGCCTACACAGAAAAAAATTATTTGCGAGTTCGACGGCTACATACAAGAATGCGAAGAAAACTCTATTGTTCAATTTTTGTTATTTCGATGTTTTTTTTGGCTTTGCGGTCAATTCTGTAAATGCTCCGCGGGGAGTAAAAGTTTACCTTAATCCTGGACGATACGAGGGTTGTCTTTGAAGTTTTGCATATACAGCTGGAATAAAACAGTAGATAAATTTTAAAGGCTTTATTATTTCACGAAGTATTCTCCACGAAAATTAATGCACTTTTTCAGGCGCTCAAACCAGTTGTCAAAGCTGTAATTCCACTCGTTTGTTGGTACTGTCAAAATTACATTCTTGAAGGCATCGACTGCTTCCTCTGGCGACTAAAACCTTTGACAATGCAGTCAATTCTTCATTTTCGTAAAAGTATAGAAATCGTTAGAACTTAGGTATGTTGGGTCAAAAATTCAATGGTTTTTTATGCTTTGTGCGAACTTGCATTGCCTTGGTGGAGGATGATTCGTCGTTCGGGTTTCGTTTTTCGAAGCTCACTTTCGGCAAACAATTGATGATGTACCAATCTGCAGTAACTGAAATTGTTGCTACATGACCTGCGTTTTAGACAAATGTTGCGACCATCTTTTTGGATTGATCTTGGAACACTCAAACAGATGATGGACATTTATTTTCGGGTTCATATATGTAAATCTACCGTTCATCACCACTGGCAATGCTGTACACGTTTTTCGAGTTTCCTGCCTCAAAGCGGTCTAGAGTTTTCTGACACCAATTAACGCTAGCTTCTTTCTGTTCTTCGGTTAACAGATGCGGTATCCAGCAAGAAACTGATTTCCTGACCCCTTATTTTTTATGTAAAATTTTAAATTAAGGTTTTTGAAATCCTCAATGAAGCCTTAATTTCCGTGATGAGCATGCGCACAACATCGATGTTTTCCTGGGTGACAGCCGTTTTTCGTGCACCTGGCTTTGGATCGTCTCTAAAGTCGGCCACAGACACAGATACATGTTCGCGGCCAAGTACGCGCGTTCCAAAACGCCCGTTCATTGAATGAACGTGTATTTTCCTAGTTGTAAAAATGGCTTCACGTTGTGAAGAAGAGTTCCTTCTTTTGGCAGTGGCGTACGCGTATTTACAAAAAACAATGACATTTTCATCTAAAAAAAAGAAAACCGAAGACCAAAGAAGTTAGGCCAAATGTACTCTTTTGATTTAGTCTTCCATAGACATGGAAAATATTGATATAGTTGTATGAATTCCGTTAGAAATTCTTTAGAGACACTTCTTAAATTGCTTATTGTTATCGATTTGTTTATGTAGAATATACTGGTTTTAAAAATGGACCAAATTTAAGAAATGCCAAGCACAACACTGACTGATATCTCTCTGCAAGCATGAATTCTCGCCACACACTTGCATTCATCAACGCGCGTTTATGCTTACCAGTTGATGTTTACAAAAAATTTCAGGAGACATGATTGAGCAACTTTCTGTTGCGCGCGCGTGCAAATTTTCCTCACAGACGGGCGTACATGAATGCGCGTTGAGGAACGCGCGGAGATGTACGCGGACATCTCTCTGTGTCTGTGGCCGGCTTAAGTGTAATCGTCATGTCATAGTCGATGCTTGAGTTCTCCATACCAGCGAGAAATGGTCGACAGATATGGTGCTTTATTACTAAAAACAGAAATTAACTCGGCAAGGCATTCTTGTTGAGATAATTTCCTTCGAGTGTTGTAAAAAATCAATTTTATTTTTCGACTGATTTGTTAAATTAAATAAATGGATCCATGAAGGTTCTGACACCTTCCTAGCTAGGCTATTATCATACTTCAAGTGAAGATTTGAAAATAGTTTTTTGTAAATATCTCAGAAACTAAAGCTCCTAAAAAGTTTTTGGTAATAACACGTATTATTGAGCATAATATAGTCTGCTATATTTCGAAAAGTGTGTATTGATACGACGCTCCGTTAAAAAGTTAGCATTTTAAAAGTTTTTAATTGTCAAAAAACTGTCATTAGCATTAATCGGGCTAGGAAGGTAAAAATTCTCTGTAGCTGTAAAACTATTGACGTTTTACATTTAGGTTAGGTAAAGTTTGAGGTTAAGCGAGGGGTAAATATCTGAGGATATATCGTGTACAGACTGGAGGATTTATGGGGATTTACGGGGATTTACGGTAATTTACTAGGGATTTATGAGGATTTACGAGGATTTACCGAGGATTTATCAAGGATTTACCAAGGAGTTATCAAGGATTTAAATCATGTTCTGCGCAACAGCAATCGCCTACCACGTGCCAAAAATCGTTCGGGGATATCAATAAACACGCTTTTGGCGCGGCATTGCCAGTTTAACTAGACCCAACGAAAATTTGGGGAAAATGTTTATTTAATTAATCCGTATTGGTGTCCATATTATAAAGAAATTAGCTATAAAATAAAAACAACGAATTAAGCAAGTGAAAATTTAAATTTATGATTAATCGGTTTTTATGTAAAGATTATTTGTCGGATTACTTTATTCTCGGCACTCATGTTTTTTGAGAGTTAAGTTTGGCAACATCTTATGCATTTGCCATTAATTCAGCCTTTTCGAGAGCATATTAATATGCGTTTGACTTAAACAATCCAAATAGTCATTTGTTTAAGGATTTATGCAATATATCCAGTGTCGGAGTTATGGCTAACTTAATTTTGAGAACCTATGATCAAAGATTCATCGATGCAACAATTGAAGATGGTCCATATGTCCGAGTCGCTGTTGGTAATAAATCGAAAATTGTTAGAAAGTCTTCGATCTGTTGACTGCTAGAGGAAACTAAAAATAGGGTTAGTACAGACAGGCTACAACGTTTTGTTCTAAAAAGTACAGGCAGAACTCAAAAAACTAAGACACCAGAATTAGGTCACAAAAAGGTAAATTCATTAAAATCCAAAGGAACCTACATAAAGAGAAACTTGAAGAGAGGTAAAAGAGACAGCTCAGATAGTTCAGAAGATAATACCATCATAAAATATGACGATAGCTCAAGTACAGAAATGTTCTCTGAAAATGACTCGGAAAATGGTATTGAAATGGAAATTAACGTTAATGAAGGAGAATATCAAGGGAAAAACTTTCAAAAAGATTACTCCCATCAACATTCTAGTTCATCGGCTTTGACAATTTTCTTAGAGATTGATAAGTTTTATGTAGTGTATTAAGACGAAGGCTGGTTTGTTGGAAAACTTGTAAGACATGTTGATGGTACTGCCGATAATCCGATACAAAATAAACGAAAAAAATATGAATTTAAATGGCCTGGGAAACAAGATTTGTCCAACGTAAAAACAGAATATATATTTTTCGGACCAATATCAATAAAGGAGAATGAATCGAATATTTTCAATATTACCGAGAATGTCTTAAGTCGCTTACAGAAATAAAAAGTAGAATTGATGACATGTTATTAGTGAATCTCAATTGTTTTATTATTTGCTATGCTAATAAAATTTTTTTTAAATCTTTGACCGCATCTTATTACTTGCTCCTTCCCTCGCATCTAATACGTCAGGTCATTTGTCAGATTTAAATTAAAAACAAGCTACATAAGTAGAACTAGAGGCCCTCGATACATTTGACACTTGTTTGTGTAAAACAAGTGTCAAATGTATCGAGGGCCTCTAAGTAGAACTATATAGGATTTACGGGGATTTATTCGTATTTATGGGGAGTTATAGGGATTTATAGGGATTTATAGGGATTTCTTTGGAATTATTAGGATTTATTAGGAAATTATTGGTGATTTAACAGGATTTCTAGGGATTTATTAGGATTTCTAGGGATTTAATTGCCAAAAAGGATTTATGGTGTGCAACATTTTGGGCAGATATTTACCCCTCGAGGTTAAGTTTTAGTAACGACATTCGATCAGTGTCGCCCTCTACGTTCCTATATGCAAACTATAAAAGACAGCCTTCGTAGTAACTACTGACAAGGTTTTTGAGTGTTTTCAATAAGAAATATCACTCCAATGAAGTTCTTCTAATGCAAAGCAGTAGAGCAGTTATGTCAAATGTTCTCTTACACGTCAGTTAACAGTCAGACACGAGGCTCTGCAAGAAGAACTCAACCTGTACCGTCGCCAACGCTTCGGTCGCAGCGCCGAGCCGCCTCTGCCGCAAGGTGAGGTGTTCAATGAAGCCGAGGTTGAGGCTGAGTCCCCCGCTCATGGCGATGCCAACTGCGACGATCCCGCCTGCGAACCGGAAACTTCAGACGTTGATGTGGCCACTTTAGCGGATAATGACGCCGATACACTGACCTTGAAACTGACCAATGTTAACCTCCCCGGGGACCATTTACAAAATCAAGCGCCTGATATTTCTAACGGAGAATGTAAAAAACTGACCCCGCCAGACGAGTCACAATTTTTAACAGATGCCTAATAGGTAATACCAAGGATCAGAACCACATCTAAATGCACCGCAAGCCGTTTTTAAGCTACTGGGGATTTTTAAAAGATTAGCATTTTGAGAGGGGCTCTATAACTTTTTCATGTATGCAAAAAATTTATTGTAGGTATTTTTTTACCCCAACATAAAACACCAGAAAAGACTCAGCGTGTAATATGAATTTTTAACCGGCATAAAACACCATAAAATTACTAGAACATAATAAGGACCCTTATAATTTGCTATTTTCCAAGATGGATTTAATTTACAACATTTAACTTTATATTGTAGATTATTTTAATAGAAATGTCAAACCTATCACACTAAACACAATTTAAAAACTGCCACATGACGTCATGACCACCTGAACTAAAAGAGGGACCGTAAATTAGCTATTTTCCTAATAAGTGCGGAACAACAATTTTTCCGCAGGTAAACGGCAAAAAATTTGTTACGAGCGTTAGAAAAACAAACAAAAAATTAAAAGAAAGACAAGCCGAACATACAGGTAGGTAGGAATTATGAAGACTTGAAGTTTACGACCATAATTTCCCCCCAATCGCTGGGACAAATTATTCCTGCGTGTTGCAGTGCCATTTATCAAGTACTAAACATTTCATTGTCGCTGAGTGTATATTTGTTACCGATTTTCGTGGAATTTCTTGGTCTTTTACGAACAGCAAAAGGTCTTAGTACCACCAAGTTGGTACGTAAACATCATCTGTTCCTGCTCCTGACCGTTTAGAATTTAAAACTTTTTTCATTTCTCGGCGAAACCCGCCACGAAGGATATTTATTTTAGTTTTTACTGTTTCTTTTGTAGCATTTTCTTCCACTTCTTTTAATTTATCCGTTAAAATTTTATAAGCATCATTTTTTTTTTTATTTCGGTCCATGTACTCTTTTGATTTAGTCTTCCATATACATGGAAAAGATTGATATAGTTGTATGAATTCCGTTAGAAATTCTTTGGAACCACCTCTTAAATCGCTCAATGTTATCGATTTGTTTATGCATAATATAGTGGTTTTAAAAATAGACCAAATTTAAGAAAGCACAACACTGACTGATATCTCTCTGCAAGCATGAATTTTCGCCACACACCTTGTTTTCAAGAAATTTCGGGAGACATGATTGAGCAAATTTTTCCCATAGACGGGCGTACATGAATGCGCGTTGAGGAACGTTGGTTTTGAAAGAAAATGAAAATGTTGGTTGGTAAATGTTTTCTAAGTTTGTTTAAAATATTTAACCATTTTTAGGGCAAACTGCACAAAAAACCAGTAAATGACCACATAATATCATGTTATATAATAAGTGTAAGAACTAGGTTAATATCGCACGAGCATTAAATTTACATACCGAGCCGGTGAGGCGAGGTTCGTAATTACATGAGGGTGGTAATAACCATGTACAGGGTAATTTTTTAAACTGGAACACTCAGTATAACTTCTGTATTATTGAAAATAAAGGGCTAAATTAAATGGACAATTTATTTGGTTAATTTGGACAACTTTAACAACCATAACATTTTTGTATATCCTTCACTATGTACAGGGTGTGACAATAAAGTGATAGATTTAGATTTGACTTTGGGTTTGGATTTGAATTTAGATCGATATCAAAATCAAAATAGAAATAAAATTAAAGTTAAAATACAATACCATGAAATATTTCCACTTAAAAAAAAGTTCTTGCAAATCGGTTCATTTGTCCTGAGACCAATGACGGATCTAGGCCCTAAAAATTGAGGGACTCAAAACTTCTGGGTCCTAAAAGTTGGGGGTGCCCAAAAATAAAACTACTTAAATATGACCTTTTTGTAAACATTTACCATTTAACTCAAAAAACTTGAGCGGGCGCGGGCCCCCCTAGGCACCCCTGTAGAGACGCCCCGGCGAGGACATATATTTTTTGGGATTTGAGCTAAACTTCAATTCTCAAATTGCACAAATTATATTTTTTAAACAAAAATTAACCCGTCCTTTACTGGATTGACTAGGTATGCCGTGAATTACCAAGCGCGTTATTTACTGGATCTCTCAGTTTTTGCAATACCAGTAGATGACCACACACAAAAATAAATGTTTGTAAGGTTAATTAAAAATAATAACTTTAACATCCTTTCATGCAGTTTCAGTAAAGATACATAATAATTTTACAATTTCTATAGAATTTTTTTGCAGAATTAATCAACCCTTACCTTATTATTTTTAAATTAACTTTTTAGTAAACGCAAACAGCTGTACCTTTGGTTGCCAAACAAATAAGGAAGTTGAGGAATATGGTAAGGATCAAATTGCAGAATATTTTATTTATTTTGGTTTTTCACAATTCTTAATACTACAAAAACAGTACAGGGTGGTCATTTACTGGTAGATATACGTAATGCGTAATTTTAAACGAAATTCTCCTGATAATTTTAAAAATAAAGTAAAAAGGAGACAAAAATTTCTTTGGTTTAAACTTGGAATGTTTTTTAAATTCAGCATTTTTTTGCAGACAACCAAAATCCAGTTTTGCAAAACCAAAATCCAGTTAAAGATCCTTGGGAAACTACACTGCACGCCGGCTAACTAAAACTCCAGATGCGACTCCAAAATATCCCATAAAAAATTTGTGAACATTGCCTTTTTCGTTAGTGTTTTTGTTTCTGTGTACAGTGCCGGTTGTATTAAACCCGCCGAACTTAACATTGTGGGTCGTTCCGCGAGTAGGTACCGTTTGCGCGGGAACCAAAAAGTACCGACTATAAAGCAGATTATGCAGCAACAGGAAATCGTCCTGCGACCGAGGAGGAAATCGTGAATCCACCATATAGCAGGGAATTATCTTCAAACGAAATCAGCAGCAATGCATCACGAAAGGTAAGTGTCTTCTTTTTTGGACTAGATAACCATAAGCCAAGCCGGGGCTATCAAAACGGACGGGCCACGATCCTACACTTTGTTGACGTCACATCGGGGGCTGACTTTTTTTTGATGGCCTCTTCACGACACAGCTGATTGTCTTTAAAATAATGACGGTTCACGAATATTTCTTTTTTTTAAAATAAAGCCGGTTTTAAGATTGTTTTTACTATATTCTTAAAGAACAATTTTTTTTTAATGTATAGTAATCCTTAATTTTTCAGGGTCGCTTCATTAGCTCACACAAAAATTAAATTTAAAGCAGAAGCGAATGTGTTCATTTCTGCGTGGAAAGTAATCGGATTACCTACACGCGGCAGACTTTTATTATATATTATAGTATTTACTTACATGTGTACAAAAATTAAAACATCAAAAAATTATTTTTTTTATAGTGTAATTTTGTCCTAAAAAGATTAGCGCTGGTATTTTTGAATTCTAAATGAACTTTATTGTTAAAAATCATTAAAAAATCGAAAAAGTTTTACAATACAAACAAATAAACAAATGTCATGACAAACACAGATGACAAAGTCAAATACATGTCAAATACAACAGTTGGCATGCGGAACATGGCGGGTAATTTGAAATAAAAAATGCAAATTTTTGAAGATCTTCACCTTTTAATCAGCTTGCATCCTTACAAAAGTTTGGTGGAATATCGGGATGGTGTCTGAGAATATTTGACTGAAATTTCACGGAAATCTGTAGTGCCATTTTGAAAATATCATTAAAAAAAACATCTGACCTCCCATAAGACCCAATGTAAAAGTCAGCCCCCCCGAGAACAGGGTCGTGGCCTGTATTTTTTTGTTGGCTTTGGCAAGCATAAACAGTTAAGAGGTTTGTTTTGTTTAACTTGCAACTGTAATTAATATCAGTCGGTAATCTTGTAATCTTTGACATAACGACGGAATAAACATTACAAAGATGCGGGTGTAGGAATAATATAATTTTTTTAATTGATTAAGAACAATAGCAAAACATGACGTTTTAACGTGCTCGAAAATCGGGCACTTACTACAACGCTCAAGAAAAATAAAAAAATTCTCTATTATAGAAAATGGCATAAAAAGTAATAAAAACCTTTTTTTCCACAATTTTTTTAAATATTTCGATGGAAATAATGTAATCATTTTAGGTAACGTATATTAACATGGCTGATAATAAAGGTAACTAAAAATGAAACAATATTTAAATCACTTTGGTGAAAAGTTTTTTGGATTCTTAATAGAATCGTAATGTGACGTAACAGAAACTCCTTTTAGACTAAGAAATCGCAAAAATGTCGATGCGATGGCCAATTAAGTTGCTGTTAAAAGGTGCCACTTGTTTTTCCAGAAGAATTACAGGTTAAAGAAATACATGGTGTCTTAGTAGCAGGGGCTTCCATGTAAGCAAGAGAAGCATTGCTTCCCTTAAGAAATCAGTCATAATAAAAATAAACTGTTAATAGTTCACTATTAAAATTTGACGTAATTAGCGACAGTCCTGTAGGAGTGGTAATACTGTATCAGAAGCAATATATTTTGTGCGTACCTATGTACTAGAAAAGCGGCATCTTACGTTTTATACCTAGTTGTATTTAATAGAAGAACGTATCAGAAAAGGCAACCATGTGAGCAGATATCTCTGTCATACGCGTAAAAAACGAATAAGAATTCATTGTCGGTCTTGATTTGACTCGAGAGCAGCGGCGCTTTTTCGACAACCGCTAGCTCCTCGCGCTCTACGAGGCTGGTATAATTGCTTCACTCGTTATGCAGAACATAGTGGGGGGTCAATGAATGCAAGCCCAATGCGAGAAATTAGTTCGCGCCCTTTGGCCGTGCCAACAAGAGGCATCGGTTTCGGTAAAGGATATTGCAACCGCCGTTCAAACTATACAGTTGTGTGATTGTATAGTATGTTTTTTGATTATCAAAAAAGTTTTCTTCTCAAAGATTTAATGAAAAGATAAATATGTATTCTAGATAACGGTAGGCTAAGGCAAGACAATAACGTCTACCAAAAACTAAAAAAGATAAAAAGATACAAATAAGCAAGTTTAAAAAAAATAGCTTCCCTTGTCTTAAAATTTTACCGCACGCCCCTGCTTAGTACTAATAATAGTAGAAGTAGTAATGAAATTTGTTATGACCACGATTTTTATTTAAACTGTTGTTATAAGGTTTCTAGTAAAATAATTAACAAAATTAAAAAAAGAAGAAAATTATTTTACCATGTTTTTTTTTCTATTCTGATATTAAAAAAAGCCAAATCAAAATCTCAACAATAAAAATTAAGTTGAACACCCGAAATCTTAAAACTAAAAAAAGAGGAAGATATGCGGACCGCTTCGGGGCGTCAAATCAAACATTCGAGCCTGTGAACACCCTCGGTCGGTGCTTCTGCTAACTACCTTATGATATACAGTTTAAACAGCCTAGCAAACGTGGTTGCTTACAAAGTTTAAGGTTAAGAGCACGTACGTCTTAAATATATCAGTACTGGGAAAGGGCCTCTAAAAATGACAATGCTGCAAGCGTGCGGATATGTTGGATTTCAAATAAACCCTAACGTATGGCTTGGATAAATTCAGGCTACTGATAATGAGTGCTGCACTCCCAGCGCCATCTCTTTTCTAAGCTTAAAAACACCCATTATCAGTTACCTTAGGATAAATACCTTTTAATTTGTTTAAAAAAATACCAAGTAAGCGGCGACGTCAACTCAAGATAATGATTTTGTCTTC
Source organism: Aspidapion aeneum (assembly GCA_963576565.1). NCBI lineage: Eukaryota > Metazoa > Arthropoda > Insecta > Coleoptera > Brentidae > Aspidapion > Aspidapion aeneum. Next base: position 34,855,216 of record OY755040.1, read on the forward strand.
TAAAAGTTCCAAAATCCAAAGAATTTTCTTAAATTTAAATTATATTAAATTTTAACCCCAATTTTGACAACGCCAAATCATCGCATTGAGAAATTGTCAACGTCATTTAAAAGCAGTTCCGGTCAAATTTTATTAAAAGCGTCTACTTTTTAATCCAAGCCATATGTTTGGGTTCATTTAAATCCAATCAGGGCTATCAAAACGGACGGGCCACGATCCTCCACTTTGTTGACGTCACAACTGATTTTTTTTTTGATGGTCACGTTACGTCACAGCTGATTATCTTTAAAATATTGAAGTTGGAATGACGGTTCAGGAATAATTGATTTTTTTAAAAAATAAAGCCGGTTTTGAGATTTTTACTATATTCTTTCAAAACAATTTTTTTTTCATCTATAGTAATCCTTAATTTTTCAGAGCCGCTTCATTAGCTCACACAAAAATTAAGTTTAAAGCAAAAGCGAATGTGACAATCACAGATGACAAAGTCAAATACATGTCAAATATAACAGTTGGCATGTGGTACCAGGGCTATCAAAATTGACGGGCCGCCATCCTCCACTTTATTGACGTCACATCCGGGGCTGATTTTTTTTTTGATGGTCACGTTACAACACAGCTGATTGTCTTTAAAATATTGAAGTTGGAATGACGGTTCATGAATATTTGATTTTTTTTAAATAAAGCCGTTTTTGAGATTGTTTTTACTTTATTCTGGCAGAACAATTTTTTTTAAATGTATAGTAAGCCCTAATATTTCATAGCCGCTTCATTAGCTCACACAAAAATTAAGTTTTAAGCAGAAGCGAATGTGACAATCACATATGACAAAGTCAAATACATGTCAAATATAACAGTTGGCATGTGGTACATGGCGGGTAATTTGAATTCAAAATAAGGAATGCTAAATCTTGAAGATTTTAACCTTTTATTCATGTTGCTTCCTTACAAACCTTTGGTGGAATATCGGGATGGTGTCTGAGAATATTTCACTGAAATTTTGCGGAAATCTGTAGTGCCATTTTGAAAATATCATAAAAAAACGACTGACCTCCCATAAGACCCAATGTAAAATTCAGCCCCGGGAGAACAGCTGATTTTTTCAGGGTCGTGGCCTCTATTTTTGTGTTGGCCTTGGTGGTACATGGCGGGTAATTTGAATTCAAAATAAGGAATGCTAAATCTTGAAGATTTTAACCTTTAAATCATGTTGCTTCCTTACAAAACTTTGGTGGAATATCGGGATGGTGTCTGAGAATATTTCACTGAAATTTTGCGGAAATCTGTAGTGCCATTTAAATAAATCAAACAATGTAAAATTCAGCCCCGGGAGAACAGCTGATTTTTTCAGGGTCGTGGCCTCTATTTTTATGTTGGCCTTGATCCAATATGGCGAGCGCTTGTGGCAGTCATTTTCCATTAGTGGTTTTAATACTCTTTAGCAGAACTGATATATTTAAGACGTACGTGGTCAAGAGCGTTTGTTTTTTCTTCATACTTGCTTCATTTAAGCTTTTGGTGTGGTTTTTATAATCTGTCACTGCCTAATGATGTCATACAACTGGTCACTCCGAGTGATCTTGACGTCATTTTGTAATTAGGAACTTCGAGGAAAATAGCTTCTTAATAATCATTTTTAATACGTTTGGAGTGCCCATGCTTAGATGCAAAAATCGGATATCGCTTAGGGAATATTTTAAATATGCATCCAATTAGTCTTCAAAAGCTCTCGTATTTCGCAATCTTAAACCATATACTTATAGCGTTAAAATAAAGGCCCTTCCTACGCCTTTCACACTGTTTTGAAGAGCCAAGACTTCCTTAATTCGTAGTAACGCATTCGTTTACCGCGGAAGCGTTGATTTCAGGAATTTTTTTATTATAGTTTGTTTCTTTTTTGTGTAATTGTGCAGGTTTATCCGACTTACTAGAAAAAGTATTCGAATAAGTCATGTGGGTCAAGAGCAATTTCGGGTGTTTATGCTTTTTGACAGATAAATTGTTTAGCTGAGTACCTATTAGTTAACATTTTAAACAAATTGTACAAAATAAAAAAGTTGGGAACACACAGCTCACGGTCCTACAGCTGACCCTTGTGCTTAAACACACGTTTGCTACTTGGAAAAATAATCATGGGTTTCGAGTTTTTCCTTGTTGTTAGGGCAAGCTATGATCGCTTCACAACATTTCTCTTTGCCTGTATTTTAGACTATTAAGGTATATGTCTTAAACTAAGAAGAATTTTATGTAAAAAGTTTAATTACTTACTTAAATTAGTTTTTAAGCCTTATATAATTTTCAACGTTGTTAAATTACATCAACACCCAAGTTTGAGTAAGTACTTTGATCCAATAACCTTTAATAGTTCTGAAGTTTCGTAATTTTAAACCAACACAACCTTTACGCAAACAACTAAACACTTAGTTTGGATTAATAAATCGGAACTTTCCTTGCCCAAAAGTAGATTAATGCATATACCTAATAAATCCTGCTGTATTGACCGCAGTCCCAAAACGGGTACATGGTGTTTTATTATAAATGTTAAAGGGGTGAATATTTAACACATTTTGGAAGCGATATAATGTCAAATCATAGCCTGGTTTAAAAACAGTGCTAGCTGATGTTTATTTAAAAAATCAATCGTCGAAATAATGGCCTAAATACTCTAAATATTGTAATGATAGCACGTTTAACAACATCAGTGGGCGAGTTTATATTGTAGTCTAGTTTTATTCAACGATTACATCAGTTTTTTGATATATGACATATGACGTTCGTCTGACATTTTCGCAATGAAATAAGATAAAATTAATTTCTTACCCTCGCTTTGTCTGACTTAGATGAAAGCATGTCTGTAGCGCACCCAGAAATTTGTCTTGGGGAGGCTCGAGACCCCATGATATCATATTTCATTTCTCTTTTTTGTTTTTATTCATAAAATATGTGGAAAATTTTAAACAAAATCTTAGACTTGGGGGGGGGGGCGAGGGCCCCCTTCCTATCTGACCTTCAATCCTATAGCATCCCGCTGTCTGTTGATACCAATTAACGCCTAATCTTTATAATCGAAGTCACTATTATTATATCCTTCAGTGGCAGCTCATGGATTTTAATATAGGAGGGTCATTCTCGGTCATTACTCATACAAATTATGACAGTGTCTTCTTATAAGATCAAGCCAAATCATTTGCGAAAAACCCCTAAAACTGCGTACACTATAGTCAAATCAAAGTGGTACGTCATAAACATAGGTATTTTTGAAACTGCATGCTTAGCAACCAGACATCCATCGAAGATTTTTAACGATACCATCAATTGATGATTTGGTGGAATTCATTAGATAATTTAAAACCAGATTAATTTAATAATTTTATTGTTGTCATCAATGAGCTATTCGGTGAATTTACAAACTTGCCCAGTGTTTGTTATTCACTAAACAGCAAACTTTCAGCGGTTAATTTAAGTCTAATGGTAGATAATTACGCTTTAAAAAAAAAACAAAAAAAACGCCTCTTTCTTCCAGGGATGCCAGATCTGTTTTAGGTAAAAAAATAAGCAAAAGTACGGGACAAGCAAAAACAAAACCGGACATGTTTTAAAAATACTTACCGGGTGGGCCAAAAAGAATCCAGACAATTTTTTTTTCCTAACTTTTAAACTATACCATCGATTTTAATGGGACAAGCTGCACTTGGCAGAGAATTAATTAGAGTTTTGACTAAATATATATATATTTTTTTGTCCACCATCTCCAAATCCAAGATGGCGGAAGAAATTAAATTATACCCTTCAAAGATGATCGTTTATTCTTGTGTTGCGAACAAGTTTTAATTATTTTTTTAAATCAGTAAAAAAAACTGCCTTCTTGCCACGCACAAGGTATGAAAAAGCAAAATTAGTTGGGCTAACAATCGGTTTAGTAATAACGAATTTTTAAGGAAATTAATGCAATGCAATCGTATAACCTGTAAAATAATGGTTGAAACAAAAATAGATTTTTTGAGAATCACTACACCGATTTTACTAATTTGTACCTCGTTATGAGGGGAAAGGTATTGCTTTTCTACAAAAAAAAAACTCAAACATTTTTGGAAAATAAGAATAAAAGCGCCATTTTTGAAAATCAAGTATGATTCTGTTCGCCATCTTAAATTTTAAGATGGCAATATATTTTGAATACTATCTTTAAAAAGCAATCAATTCTAATCAGGATGCTTTTTACTTCATTAAAATCGGTTCTGTAGTAATGCAGACTTGATTGGCAAAGCAATCTTATAATATGCAAAACAATGGTTGTAACAAAAATATTTTTTTTAGAACCACTGAACCGATTTTGCTAATTTGTACCTTGTTGTGCGTGGCAAGAATGCAGCTTTTCTACTGATTTAAAAAAATTGTTAAAACATGTTCGCAACATAAGAATAAACGAGTATCTTTAAAGGGGAAAATTTTAATTTCGTCCGCCTTATTGAATTTTGAGATAACGGCCAAAAAATGTATTTGGTCAAAACTCTGATTGTCCCATTAATATGGATCGTATAGTTCAAAAGTTAAAATCAAAAAAAAATTGTCCGGTTTTCTTTGGCCTCCCGGTATATTTAAACTGTTAAAATGATATAGAAAAAGGTATCATTTTAAGAAGATCTTTATCATTTTAGAATAAAATTCCTTGCAAGATAACTTAGAATAACCAGTAACTCAGTTTTAAAAATTTTAAACATTTCGTGTCAAGGTCGAACCGACACAACAAATGGCGTCCCGTTAATACTTTGCCCAGGACGCGGGACAAAGCATTCAGGAACGGGACAATCCCAGAAAATACGGGACGTCTAGCAACGCCACTTTCACCTGTGTATTGAATATTGAAAACAAACCATTCGGACTTATGCCAATTATTTATTACATTAAAATAAATTAAAATATAAGAACATTGAAAACAAATTTTATGAACTTTTTTTGTCTTCATTAATTCATACTATAACAATAACACGTAGATTTACTAATGATTAAAATTAAAAAATAAGAACTAATTATAAAACGACTTTTTAAGGGTTATTTATTTTCAGGTAGTTTTACCGAATTAATGTCGAAGGGAAGGTACGGTCATATTTTGAAAAACAAAAAAATGAATAAAAAAGAATAAAATATTTTGTTGTGGAAATTCGTCCGTAGTGCTTTGAGCACATTTGCTTCAAACTTGAGCGGTTCGGGTTTGCTCTAACTTTGCGAAACTGGGCGATTGATCCAAAATGGATAAAAAGTCTCAGTATAAATTTTTTAAAAAAATTTTTACTGATTAGAATATTTTCCTCTCTTATGGACAGGGAAGTAAAAAATTGTGACACATAAACCTCATTAAAATTGCAATTTCGATATAAATATCAATAAATTTAAATTATTAAAATATCCCCAATTACTAAAGCCATATTTGTTCCGCATCGAATATTCAACAAAATCTGCGGCATAATCTAACCTTTAAATAGAATTAATCTTGTATATCTAATTTGAAATCTTGTCTTCAATCTAAGGTAAGCGCTTTCGAAAATCATTGATTTTAACAAGAGTCATTGATGTTTTATCGATTTGGGCTTTTACCGTTGTTTAACTAAAGGGAAGTCTATTTTCTAACAATACTACACTTTTTAAGGAATTTATACAAGGTGATCCAAACTTGGCGACGCTCGAATTTTAGGAAAATAACGGTGATCTTTTATCAAGCCATTTTCATGCTAAAGTTTGCGTTTTTGTGTACTTTTTTGAATTTTAAAGAATTTTATTAAAAATCTAACTGGCAACTGTATGCAATTTGTCACTTTTAGTTTTGAAGAGTGGGCGAGTTCGTAAAGTCATCAGACAATTCGTTTAAATCTATGGGGTTCGTAAATATTAACTGACGAATTCCATTATGTTACCAACTGATGGCATCTATGCTTACACCCAGTTTTCACCTATGCGTGCCCACCTTGATTCAAAAAACGTATCAGGTGACACTGCATTTAAAACCGGTGCAAAGCTATGTCCCGTCACGGGATGCGTTTTTTGAATCGGGGTCGGCACGCATAGGTGGAAACTAAGCTTTAAGGGTAGGTGGAAACTAAGACTCTGGGGGTCGGTGAGCAATATTTGATGAATGTCAATAACGTCAAAATCAGCTGTTCTTTGATTTTTTTGTTTAGCTTGCTTATTTTTTAATTTTATTGATGTTTTTTTTTGTTTCCTTGTACTTAAGCAGGAATGTTGTTTGCATGTTGCAGGGATTCATTTAGGAAATAAAACAAATAAAAAAGTAAGGTTAAAAAATCTAATTGATTGCTTTACAAACTCGCTAACTTCGTAAAGCACATCGATGACAACACTGAAGTTCTTAAATTAATCAGTGCAATTCAAATTGATGACATCGATAGATATAGATAGATAGTAACTCAAAACTTAGATCAAGGTCTGGAGTTTACTTTGGTATCATGAGACCATGGCATTGGATTAAAGGATACATTGAAAATTTTGTACTCATGCAAAATTAAATACGAAAAAAGCGAGGTTAAGAAATCTGATTTTATCGCGTTGTTATTAATTTTTCGGTGATCATCGGAGTTATCAGATGAAAGTCATATGTCAAAAAAATTAGATTACTTATTACCTTTTTGCAATATTATATAAATTAACTATAGTTGATGTTGTATATAAGTGGCACCGCGTCATAGCTATGGTAAACCAAATTTTGCGGCAAAATCTAAGTAAAGAAGCCCTAAAAAATTAATGTTTCACTTTGTACATGCAGTGTGCCGCTCGGGGTTTAATGTTCGAATGATAAAACACTAAGACCTTTTAAAGGATAGATCAAATAGGTACTTATCTAATAAATAAAGATCCGAAACATAAAAGAGGATCCAAAATTATATTAAAATGTGCGAAAACATTGATTTAGTTGCAAAAACGGTAATATGTTTTGTGAAAAGCTTCGTCATAATTTGTTTGACATAAACAGTCAAAACAACGAATAGAAAACGTCAAAGCCCGACTAAATCAATAATATGTTCGTAACAACCAGATAAGAGTATATATGTTCCTTTCTAATAAAATCGTTTAGAAGAAGACATCAATAAAAAGCAAGTAAAATAGTAAGCTAAATACTAGTTAGTGCAGTGCCTCATTTTGGGAATCAATATCAATAAAAAAATTAAAGGAAGTGCGTGCCACTGTGTGTACCCCTCTACTCCCTTCCCGTCTACCAAGGTTTTGATGACGCGGTGTCACTTTAATACAACATCAAGTATACAATTTTGTAACGCCATCAATTAAATGCTTTGTCTTAGGACCTCTGCGTGAAATAATTTATATTTATTGATTTGGCTTTCTTGCCATTTCTTACTGGATTGTGTACTAGTTTACTACTCAACCTGTCACTTTTTCGTCCTGATTATTTATTATTTTTTCCTAGAGAAGCCGCAGCTTGTTTGATTTACTAACTAAAAAAAATAAAACGAATGTCGTCATAAAAGCACGTAAAATGGGTCCGTAAAGCCAACATAAAAGTGCTTTGTTGTTCGTGAAATGATTAAAAATTGACGGAGAGTTTGGGTATGGGAATATCAAGTAGGAAATTGGGTTTTATTCCCGACGGGTTACCAGGCCTCTCTAAAATTCAAACGGCATTTTTCTGCATCACTCAAATTTAATATTAAATTTTAGCTCACACGTATACTATATGATCGTCTCAGAAATACGAAAAAAAAGTGAACTAAAGTTAGAGTAGTTTACACACCTGAGGCGTCTAGGGCAGATAATACCCCTCACCTCTTTTCTGTTGAAAGGCTTAGAAAAGATAATAGACGCCTTAATGGCCCACTCAATGCAAACCAATACGCATATCAAGCAGTAGTGGTAATTTTTCTTGATATAGAAGGAGCATTTAACAAGTCACTACCCAATTCCCTCTTTGAATCAGCATGCGCCCGAGGGATTTAATCCACCATAACGGGGTTCATCAGGTGTTGTACACTCGAAAATCGAGGAGTACCGTCTTCCTCATGTGGTCGATCTTTTTGCCATCTTGGAATCGCTGGATGTGGAGGAATTGGGATACGCTGATAAGGTAGGAGCAATCATTAGAGACATTACAGGTGTGACAGGGAACAGATGTAAAGTGGTAAACATATTCAAGCAAAACGGTCATTATTCCGTTCACCCGTAATAGGAAACTATATCCATTTGCATTAGAGGTCTAACCTAAATAAAACTCTTACTTAAAATTCTCATATCGAAAAGGTTACCCGCAAAGCCACACTCTACTTTTTATGTGCAAAAGAAATTGCGAAACAACCTGGCGCACTAGCCAGCTCAATAGTCTGGTTTGAGAAGGGACATCAAAGATAACATTCACTGCTTTTGAATGCTTTCTAAACTTATACCTCTGCTTCACATTTTCTTCCAGTCGGAGGCACGAATAGAAATCTTCTTCTCACCGAGAACTGTGAAGAGCCGCTTGGTAGCGCAAACAATGTGTCATTAGTATGGATACCAGGGCATTCTAAGTAGCGAGGGAAGCATACAATGCTACTAAATCAACCATACTAAAATGGATAGAGAACAGCTTCCAACAACACTGGTTGAATATACCAGAGCTGGCTTACTCTAAAGAGTTCATTATATGGCCTTATAGAAACAGAAGAGAAGGAATATGGACTTTCTATAGATGACAAAATAGTCAGACATGTACTGTGCGAATGTCCGACTAATTTTATTTATTTTATTTTAATGATAACTCAAACCGATATTTTAGCCCTAAATCATTGAAAAATTGTTGCTCAATTTTTGAGAGAGGAAGAGAAAGAGAAAGAAAAAGAGAAAGATAAAGAAAAATTAATTACTTACTAAAAATAAAAACCCAATAATATTCTGTCGCTACATACAAAATACTTAGACACTATGAGGAATAAAGAAATCGCTTGGAATTTGGGACAAAAAGCATTTGTAATACCTCGTGAGTCAGTAAAGCCAATTTCTGCCATCTGTTGTTATATCCAAAGCAGCTGTCGAGCGTATGTTATAAGATACCTGGTGGAATCCATACAAAAACGGATTTTTACAGTGTAGGTACACACGGTCTCAAAAATATGTCGCTGCTTCAATGTTTAGACAAAACATCTGAGGGCACGGCATGGCAGTGCCTCGTCAAGTTCACGCTGCCGTACCATCTTTTCTTAAAACATTCAGCCCGAACCGAACTATCTAAAACTCTACTTCGGAATGAGCTACAAATCTCAAACTTGCACAGTGGTAGATCTTCATAGAGTTAACAACCCCTCCAAGTTTCATGCACTTCCATAAAGTAGTAAAGTAGTTACGAAATTTCAAAAAACGTCGAAATTGCCACTCATTGACTCACTCACTCATGTATAGATCATCAAAATTCTACTGTACTTCCAGACATGCTACAAAGCTGAAATTTGGCAGACTGATAGAAATTATGACCAAAAATACCCAAATTTCTAATTTACTTCCCTCCCCTATAAATGTAAAATTATGTAAAATGTTACTTTTCCAGACACGCTAGAGAGCTGAGCTTTGGAATGCCGAAAGTAACTATGATAAAGCTATAGAGAAAAAAATTAAACACCACAAAATTCTAATTTACTTTCCTCCCCTATAAATGTAAAGTTTTGTAAAAGTAACACTGGCCACTTCCAGAAACGCTAGAGAGCTGAGCTTTTTAAGACTGAAAGACACTATGATGAAACTATAGGAAACATTTTTAAAATACCAACATTTTAATTTACTTCCCTCTCCTATAAATGTAAATTTATATAAAAGTAACATTGTCCACTTCCAGAAACGCTACAGAGCTGAGCTTTGGAAGGCTGATAGAAACTATGATAAAACCATGGGAAAAAATTTAAAAGCCCCAAAATGTTCATTTACTCTCCTCCTCTATTCCAGAAACGCTAGAGAGCTGAGCATTGGAAGACTAATAGGACCTATGATAAAACTATAGCAAAAATTTAAAAACACGAACATTTTAATTTACTTCCCTCCCCTATACATGTAAAGTTATGTAAAAGTAACATTGTCCACTTTCAGAAACGCTGAGCTTTGGAAGGCTGATAGGAACTATGATAAAACCATGAGAAAAAATTAAAAAAAAATTAAGTAAGGCACTGCAAAAGTTTTGTACAATCTTCCGCATATTTTACTACTATAAAATTTAACATTATCCAATTCCTTTAAAAAAGAAGTCATCATAACAAGAACGTTTCATATAAAAACAGCCAAGTACGCGAAAATGACATTCCGTAAAAAGAATTGAGATAAAAGTAAAGCCAAGTTCTCTTGTACGGCTGTAAATGATTCCTAGGCACACTGCTAAATTGAACATAAAGAAGTTTGGCTGTAATACCAAAGTTTAAAAAAACATTTTCAAACTAGTAAGAACCTTTCATTTTGAAATTTGTATTGGAGAACTTGGCTTTAATTTTATCTTAATTCTTTTTACGGAATGCCATTTTCGCGTACTTGGCTTTTTTTGCATGAAATGTTTTTGTTATGATTAAGCTTATTCAATAACACTGCTTACCATAATGTGGACGAAATCAGCCTGGTTATCTTGATTTTATGCGTTTTTTACTATTTTTATTCATGAAATATTTAAAAAAACTGTAGGCATCGGGGCCCCTAGTATCCCCCTTGGATGCGCCAATGTTTATATAATATGAAGAAGAAAGAAGAAGAAGAAAGAAGAAATTCTGTACACAGTTGAAAGATCACGTAAGAGTTGAGTTCCACTATCATTACCGTCTATCAGTACAATCAGGGTCAAGACTATAAGATCGGTCAAGATTGATTTGATTTCTATTGTTTGACTACAAGCAAAGATATCAAGTATTAAAAAACCCCCGTTTCGAGTAAAATGCAAATGCAAATCAGTAAAATTACAAATTTGTTTTTACAGTTCGCTTGAGTCATTAGACACTTATTGGAATAAACTAGAGAGCTGAGCCTTATTGTAAAATTGACCCTATGGTGACAGATTTACATATAAAAACTAGCTGCTTTGCTTGAAAATTCGGCCTTTGTGTATTTAAAAACCGGATTTATTAGTGTCGGTATTTAGTAAATGGAAGTTAGCGACTGTATTATTAAATTTGGCTTTGGTATGTCAATTTTGAGAGGTCAGCTGGTAGTTTTCTGTGTGAATGTCGACTCTACAATAAAGTCAGGTTTTATTCCAATAAGTCCCTATTTTGAAATATCTTGAAGAGGAAACATTGACTAATCCCAATTTTAAAATTTTGTCAAAAATTAATGAAAAACAAAATTATGTAGTCTTTCTAAACTTAAGGATTCTTTAACAATTAAAGAGATAATGGAGATATTATATTATTGTACTAATTCTAGTAGAATATCTATAACCATTTAAATTCGAATAGTTGGAAAATCAGCATATAATTATATTCCTCTAATATGTTGTGTGTATTTAAACATTGTTTATATCTATAGATAGATCTAAGAACTTTCGCACTGCTGCTACTGCTAGTGCCACATAAAATTTCATTGTATACGCGCGGATATTGTCCTACACTTATTACAAATCGCGCCTTTTGTTTTGCGCTTAAAGAACATTGCTATATTTGTGGAAGTTAATCGCCACGAATCTCTACTTAGTATTTTTACCTTCCTAGCCCGCACAGCAATGGCTAGAGAAGGTATTATTAATTTTTTTTTTTTTGGATAACGTCAAAAATGTGTTATTTGGGTGCATTTTGACCTACCCTAGCAGTATCGTCGTGATGTCTGTGTGTGTGTGTGTCTGTGTGTATGTAACTCTGTCCGTAACGCGATAGCTCCTAAACCGCCCAACCGATTTTCATTAAATGTTTAGGTAAAATAGTATTGGATACTGTAACCAGCTGATTAAATTTTGGTTGTTATTCATTAATGTTAATAACAGTTTTTTGACGGTTGAAAAGTTTAAGAAATGCTAACTTTTTAACGGAGCATCGGCGTCGCATCAATATCCTGTTTTCTAAATATAGTAGCGCACATTTTTTCCAAAAATTTGTGTTATGCCAAAAACTTGGTAGGAGCTTTCGTTTTGGAGATATTTACAAAAAACTGTTTTTAAGGTTGATATAGCATGAGGCTTACTTGGAGTATGCTAATGGGTTAGGAAGGCATCAGATGCGTCATGGATCCATTTGTTTTTTTAAAGTTGGGCACACCATTGATTTTAGAGTTTTCTAAAATTTCGTTATCAGTACTTTTCTCGTAGGTTATATTTATATTTGTGCTTTGAGCCTAAAGTTTTCTTATAATTGCTCCCTGTGTTGTCGCTTCTCAGCATAATTTGATGACCATTATTGCAATTCTTACTTAAAAGTCTCTAAATGTAGAAATCGCCTTCTTTCAAGACAACTTATTGATGTACTACGCTTTGTTAAGTCAAAACTTTTGAATAACCCTGTATCTCGTTAACTAATTACATTTTCAGAGGCGATTTGTATAATTTTATGAGTCCCTTTAAATGTATATAAGCTTGAAAAGGTTTCTGACTATGCAAATAGCTCGAAAACGCTGTGTAAGCATTCTGGTTGTCTCTTTAAATATTATATTAAATCCACCCTTAACAAAAGCAAACTTGTAGATGCTTGTAGCTATTGAATTTAAGCAAATAAATGATCATACAGGGAACCGCAAAAAGGATTCAAAATACAGGTCTGTGACTTTAATTTCCAGCCTGTGCCTTACCATTCGATAACTATCCACATGCTTTTAGTAAAGTTGCACACATTTTGCTTAAAACCTTAAGCTTCGTACAGACCTGAACAGTTCAACGAACATTGAGCCGCGCAACAAGTCGAACAACGAACAAGCCCACGAATGGGCTTTTTTGATTTTGATTTGCAGAACACTGAACATTGTGCTGTTCCAACAAATGCTCTCAGTTTTCTTTCCTTCAAGATTTAGATGTCCGTTCGCCATTTTATTTTGTCCTGTCAAAACCAACGAACCAATTCACGCTCATTATCTTTGCTCTCTGTTCCTGAAATGTTCAGGTCTGGACAAGGCTTTAGAAATGATTTTATTTCAATGATCTGATTCAATTGATGGTATTTTCAATTTTCGATGTCGGCATCGGTCCCATCAGCGTCGACTGGAAAGGCCTATTAATTCGCTTTTTAAGTGATCTATACATTTAAAAACAAGTTTGGGCTTTATTGAGTTTAAAAATTAAATATAGTCATCATTGAGTATAACCTTATAAAGTACAATTCACCTCGACTCGGGCCCGTCCGGTTTGCATTTTATCAAGGTCGGATTCGTGTTGTTTTAAAACAAAATTTTTATTTTTTTTAAATCTGAGTCTACAATAAAAATATTTATATATCACCAATAAAATAAACGGATCCATGACGGATCTGATACCTTCCTACCTAGCACAGTTCAAGTGAAGTATTTGTAAATATCTCAGAAACTAAAGCTGGGACGAAGTTTTCGGTTATAACACAGATTATTGAGCAAAATTTAATCGACTATATTCCGAAAACCGAATCTTGATGCAATGCCCCATTCAATTTTTAATAATTGTCCAAAAAAACTGTCATTAGCATTTATGGATTTTGGCTAAAATCTAATCAGCCGTAAGAGTGCCGAACACTATTTCACCAGAAAATTTTATGAAACATAGTTTAGCTGTTTAGGAGCTATCGTGTTACGGACACACAGACAGACATCACGACGATATTGCTAAGAAAGGTCAAAATACACCCAAATAACACATTATCGGCGTTATCTCAAAAAAAATTTTCGTCAAAAATAATACCTTCTTTAGCCATTGCTGCGCGGGCTAGGAAGGTAAAAAGGGAACTCTGTTTGGCATTAATTAATTTTTAGATTTGATTGATTTTGTCCTTCTCTATTTATATCAATAACTAACGAATAATTTTCTAGTAGCCAGTTCCGACTTCACTACACATCGGGTCACCTGTTACTGATAGACTCTTCAAAATGCAATTAGAATGATATTCAATTTTCTGCAAATTGAAATTGCTCCACATTCTGTGCCCAAGGGCTAATAATGGCTAGAAGCCCTTCATACACTCTAACGGTTAAAACAAGACGTTTCGGTTGGATATTGACATATGTTTAAAAAATTTTGTTTTAAGTAGTAAAAAACGATTCGTACTTACAAGCTGACATTTGCTAGATATATCATTAATTTAATAAATAATTATTGTTAAAAGTTAAAGTTGTCACAGTGGCGTGTCGTATAGGTGGCCAATTTTTAAATAAAAAACTAATAGTTGTACATACGTAGGTACCTGTTGTAGTGTTGAAGGGAATGTGGCACTTTTGTTTTTTTTTGTCAGCATCGGGTACGTTAATTTTTAGTTGTATGTACTGGAGGTAAATTGGTCTTATCCTAACCTAACGGAACAGCTAAACTAAATATGCCTACTTCCCCAATAAAGTAATTTGATTTTCAGAATTTTAGATCTCTAAAGAATCGTCCAAAAACAACAAAATTAAAATTTTCCGCTTATGAATAATTTCCGAAAACAAATGTTCAACAAATATATGACAATTTTTGCATACCTTTCATTAATCCTTTCGGGACGGGGAACGCACATTTGCGTTAGAACAAAACTTGCCGCGCGGCCGGCTGACGCACATGTGCGTTACGGGTTTATATCCCCTCTCATGCCAAATAGAGTCACAGACATATACTTGTTTCGTTCCATCAACGCGTGCGACGGTCATAAAACGGTTCGAAAAATTTTGCGTTCCAGGTCGACGTTGTACTGTTATCGGACAGTCAGTTTTCCGTTCCATCAAGCAACCTAATCTGGTTTTCGGACTCCTCTGAAAGAACTGCAGACAGGCGCATTAGAAGGCGTGGAAAAATTGTATGTAAAACACACACATTTCTAGTTTGCATCACCTGAGATAATAATAAACCATAAAATTACATTAAATTTACATTTGTCTGAAAAAATTAAAAAAACAGTGAATAACCCAAAAAATTAAAATTTTTGTCAAAATAAATTGAGTTTCACAACCAATTTTAACACGACAAAATGCCGGGTAAATATACAAATATTTTTTAAATTTTCAAAAAAAAAATGTGCAACATCTGCAGCTTCTGTTGATTTTTTTGCAAGAGCCTCTTAATTTTTATTACTGGGGACTGCGGAATGTTGTAGGTATACCACATGGAAAAAAGCTATACTGACCATAGGGTAGCCTGCTGGAAAAAGAAAAACTAGTTTAGCAGGTGATAGAGATCTTGATTTTCGTTTCTTTTGAATACTCGTCACTAATCGTTACTCGACTACTCAGTAATTTTATATATTTGTTACTATCATTAACTTGATTACTGTAACTGTATTCAATTCAATCAGACAATTAGTGCAAAATTCTCCGACTGTCGTTAATTTGAAGATCATTTAAGTACTTGCAGGTATATTTTTGTTGTTGATATTATGGAAATATTCAATTGAAATCACGATCTCTATTTCCCAAAAATGAATAAAATCGCAAAAACCTTGTGAATATTAAGGCTTTCTATAATATGTACGTAATTTCACAAATATTTTATAAAAATCAAATTAGAAAATACAAATAAATATATAAATGATAATCCTATGTAGGTAATTGTGTAATCCTTTCTGTGTGCAACTTTAATTTCGTGCTCTCGAATTCATACGTTGCTCTCGATTAATTACACGAGACGGCCAAACCTACCCTTTCTTTTAGTCACGTGACTTTGAATTTAACTTTGTCGTATATGATCACATGCCTGAAGCAAATCGAACAGGATTCGGTTTTTGAACAGTTATTTGGTCGTTCCATCTAATCCAAACAGTTTTAAAACAGTCCTACTCCTCGTAGTGCATTGCGCGCGCATTGGGATTTTTTGGACGGTCGACGGCCGGCTGACGCATCAGTGCGTGATTGTTTTTTGAGCGGGCGCGACGTACAGTACAGTAAAGCCACGAGTAGAAATGAGAATCAGCCTTCTTGCTCAAAAAAAGCTAAAATGGATGATACATAATGTGCGTCATCCAGTCATGCGGCATCGCATTTTGTCCCCGGCCACGGGGCACGACACGTACTGCAGTTAAACATCGTCCTGAAAGGGTTAAAAACAAACAGTACATAAATATTAGCTTAGCTCTATAATAGGTCAATAGGAACAGATGGTAAATGATAAAAATTTATAAAACCAACCTTTTTTGCTCGAGAGAACGAGAATCTCTCGACGAGAGAGGGTCTTCTCCGAGGGGTGGCTCGGTATTTCCTTTTGGTATACAGGTTAGGGGAAATACCAGGAAATACTTGGATTACTTGGTTAGTACTGAAAATATACTAGGAAATACCATTGAAAATACTAGGGGGGAAATACTAGGAAATACTAGGAAATACCATAGGTATTGTACCGTAGGTATTTCCTTTTGGTGTACAAAAATCGGCGATCGAGCGCCACCCCTCGGTCTTCTCTCTAGTCGCGTCTCGAGCTTTGATTCAAGAGAAAATATCTCTCTCATCTCGTCGAG
Organism: Aspidapion aeneum; assembly: GCA_963576565.1. Taxonomy (NCBI): domain Eukaryota; kingdom Metazoa; phylum Arthropoda; class Insecta; order Coleoptera; family Brentidae; genus Aspidapion; species Aspidapion aeneum. The sequence goes on from OY755040.1 coordinate 34,871,766, forward strand.
AGAGGACGAGACGCGACGAGACGCGAGAATCTCTCGTCTCGGCGGCAACACTACTCAGTTTCTGCTACGAGGTGCCTTGATGATTCTTCTTCCTTTCTACAGGCTGGACAGATAGGGCCCTTCTCGACTCCAATACGTGTCATGTGCTCCTTCTATCGGTTATCGTAGCCTGTATGTTTTTGTTTACCTCGGTGAAACACATCACTCAAATGTATTTGGGGCCTCTAATAATGGCCTAAGCGAACCTGGATGCCAGCAGATTGTCGGTGCCTGGACACTAAAAAGTTTAAAAAGTTCTTTTGTAACCTACATTAGGCGCGAATTTTAATTTTGCCAAAGAAAATGCAAACCCGCATCGCGAGCGGCGCCGACGAGTATAAAGAATATTTTTAAACTAATTACTCAACTTGTCTAGGTTCGAAAGGTTTGCGCTAGAGTGCAGAAAGCAATTTTCGTGACAGAAATTGAGTTACGGCTTTAGGTTTGCGTTTTACGAAAAATTTTGAGAGTTAAGAAAAAACTTTTCTCATCAGGTTTTCCTAGGCCATTTCTGACACGCTGGCGTTGGTTGGACGGAATAATATAAACCCTATAAAAAACATGATTATTTGACTTTGATATTGAGTAACATGATTTCGGTCAAAGCATCAAGTTCGTTTCTATACAGAATTATACCAAACAAAAAAGGAACAATCGCGAGAAACCATGAAGAAACTCCAAACAAAAGTAAAGAACATAAGTTCAGAGGTACAACCTCAAATAAGCAAATCGGAAATAAAGAGAGAATTAAAGAAAATGAAAAAAAGCAAATCACTTGAAAAGACGGAGTAACGGCAGAAATGCTCAAGTACGGTGGCAAAACTGTAAGTTAATACTCATCATATTCTCCTGATTAAAATACTAAAAGCAAAATAATCCCAAACAAGTGGAAAGAATCCATAACCATAGTTAACCACCTATTAACCATGAAAATTCTAATAGAGCGAGCCAACGAATACAACATTCTACTATATATATTGCTTTGATATACTTTAAAAAGCTTTAGATAGCATTGAGCACGAACATATACACAGATACACAGATTTAATAGCCAATATATATAGCAAAGCAACAACTTCAATCAAAATCAATGAAGGAACCAAGGCAATCCGCATAAGAAGAGGTTTCAGCCAGAGTGACACAATATCCCCTAAACTATTTAACCAGGTCCTAAAAGATGTATTTAAAACTTACAAAGTATAAGATATGCTGATGATATCGCCTTAATAACAGATAAGAAGGAGGAATTGATAAACACGCTGGAAGAACTGGATACAGCAGCTAAAATTATAGGCTTGAGTATGAACTACACTAAAATTAAAACCATAACAAACACAGATGAATATATCACGATCAGAATAAACCAATAGAAAATAGAACAAGTAGAGCAATATATATACCTAGACAAATGATAAAACTAAAAAAAGAAAACCAAACAGCTAAAATCAAGAGACGAGTAAGATTGGCCTGGGAAGCATTCGATAAATTAAGACATAATAAAAAATAAAAAATATCTTCAGTAGAAAACCGAAAGTGTTTAACCAATGTATCCTTCCCGTACTTACCTATGGATCCCAGAACCGGACTCTTACAAAATCAAACATGGATGAGGTAACAAAAGCCCAAAGATCAATGGAAAGACAAAAGTTGCATGTAAAGGTAACAGATAGAAAAAGGAATTAATGGATAAGAAATAAAACAAAAGTAAGGGATGTCAGAGGAGAAGTAGCAAAATAAAAATGAAAATTTGTCTGTCATAATATCAGACAGAAAGACGATCGATGGAACAAATGTATTTTAACCTGGAGACCTTGGGAAAATAAAAGAAGTAGGGGAAGACCCCAAATGAGAGAGGCGGATAATTTGAAGAGACGTGCAGGAGCTAGATGGATGAACACGGAGACAGACAAGAGAAAAATGGAAGATATTGGGAGAGGTCTATGTCCAAAGATGGACTGAAGAACGCTAGATAGATAGATAGACAGTGAGGAATCAATGATCGAGGTGAGGACCAACAAAAAAAAACTATGGAAAACTAAGGAGAAATAAAACCGTTTTACCCAACTAGCTCCACGAAAACTTTTTGGTTTTCCATTTAATTTTTTTATCCGTATTTAAAAAGTTTTTGAATTTTTTGTTTAAATACAAATTTCCAAATCCCCAGCGAACGTGCAAAAGTTTTTTCTGTAAAAAGCCGTACGTCCCAGCGACCGTCCCAGCATTTTCCCTAAAAACCTAATAATCTGAAAAATTGAGGAAAACCTGCCCCTAAAGTTTAAGGCGCTGATATAGTGGATGAAGTAAGGGTCAAAATGCAATAAGGGCGCGTTTTGTTTTCGTTTGCATGTGTTACATCATAGGCGCACCCAGGAGAGGCTCGGAGCCCGGCCGCATATTTATATCTATCATATGAAATAGCGATTCGGACGAGCCCGAGCTCAGTTCTTATCCATCACATGTTAAATTCATATCTATCACTTGGTATCGCGCATCAAGCGAGCTCGAGCGCAGCTTTTATCCATCACATGTTATCAACGAAATCAACCGAACCGAACCAGTATGTGCAATCGCGATATTTTAGTACATTGAATAATTTTTAAATACCTACTTAGATATCAAAAATGCAATTTTCACAATTTTTGTGTGTGTCTGTCATCACGCAAATCTTGCCAAGCTGATTTTGATGAGGTGGTAAAAATAATACGAACTGAACCGAACCATTGTTCCAAACCGAACCGAACCATTGTTCCGAACCGAAACGAACCCTAAACAGGGAATACAACTTACCTCCGTTTCTTCTTCCGTTGACAAGTTCATTCTGAATGAACAATCATCAAGGTGATGGTAACTATATTTTGCCATATATGTTGAGCTGAAGGTGAACTAATCTTATTTTCGCGATTGCGTGTGCTAGTTATGAAGGCACGTTGCTTAACAAGTGATAGATAAGAGCCTAGGTCCGGCATACCTTCGGGCTCACCCGATTCGCTATTCCAGGTGATAGATATGAATATGCAGCCCGGCACACGTCCAAGCCTAAGATTTTTTTTAGACATTTTCCACATATTTCATGAATAAAAAGATAAAATACCATAAAATACGACATCATGAGGTCTCGCCCCTCACCCCAAGAGGCCTCGGGCCCCTCCACGATATATTCCTGAGTGCGCCACTGGTTACATTACAACAAAAGTCTGGAAGGGTAATGGTGAACGGTGACCATAAATTAAAAAAGTGAAAAGGAATTATTCGCACAGGAAAAAATGCTACACAGAAAAAATGCACGCGGAGTAAAGCGCACACTAAAAAAGAGCGCAAAGAAAAAAGCGCACATAGTAAAACAGCGCACAGAAAAATCAAACAAAAAAAGTTCTGACGTATGAAAAATTCATATTAAGATAAAAGTCTTTAGATTTTTTGCTGTTACATGTTACTAACTTATACATCTTAATTTTGCTCACAAAAATAGGGTAATATTCTCGGTGTGTAACTTAGGGGCAACAGGACAACTTTCTCAAGATAAAGAGCATTAAAGTTAACGATTTTAACTTTTTTTTATATAAAGAAATTAAAATTATGCAGTGAATTTTTCTCAGGAAACATTTTAAAATGCCATATTAAACGGAATGTTTTTCTTGATATTTTTTAATAGAAAGAATAAGTCTAGCACAAATTAAAACTTTTTAAATATTATTATTTTTTATACATTTGTGGAAGTTTGTTTGACAGCCTATATCTCCTTAACTTGTAAGTTTATCAAAAAAGAAAATAATACACTTTTGGATCAAAATTAGCTAAGTATTCATTTAATTGTGACAAATTTTCTTTTTTTATTCTAAAACCTTTTTCTCCCATTCTTTAACTTTAAAAATCCTATATCTTCACAACAGATGAGTGTTGATCGACCCCCATGTTGTATAAAAATTTTCATCAGAAATAACCTCCTCTATCAGCTGCTGCACTATGGCTCCTAGGTTATAGGACACCCTATATATATATTTAAAATTTGTAAATATGTAAGTTTTAAAAAATGCTGAAATAATGTTAAAAATTTGAAAATAATTGAAATTATTTTTTTATTGAAATTCATAAAAAATATTTAAAACTTGAAGAATTTTGATTGTTTGTGAACTATTTTAATATTTTTGAAAATATAAATAAATTTTGTTTATAACGTCTTATGAATCACGTCTTAATTCATAATTATCCTAAGAGCATGAATGGGCTGTTAGACTAGTATTATTGGTAGGTCGTAGGCCGAAAGTAAGATATTTTTTCCAACTTGCTGTGTAAATAATATAGAAAACTTTTTTTTGTTTTATTTACCGGAGTTATTATTGTTTAAGTTAAGTTTTTCCTGTGTGCGGTTTTTTCCATGGCCACTTTTTTCCACAGGCGACTTCTTTCGTGATTGATTTTTTTCTGTGCGCTATTTTTCCTGTGCGCTTATTTCCTGGATTCTGAGCAAGTAAACAGAAATAAAAAAAAAATCAGCTTCTTACTTATCTGTAGTAGCGAGCCGCCTTTATACTTTACATATTTGTTTCGGGTTCTGGGGGGGGTAATTACCTCGTTTACCCCCCCCCCCCCCAGAGCCGCCAATGGTTTTGGTTGCATAGACAATCCATCAAAAGGTTTGCGGACAAAAGCGCATCTCCAAACCCGCGCGGACAAAAACCGCGTGACTCGAAACTGCGCCGACCAAACCGCGACGCGACAGACCAGAACCGCGCCGGACCCAAACCACGTCTCATCTATTTCCGCTTAATATAATGCCAAAGTATAAGTTTCCAGTCAAACCATACCTTGCCTAACCAAAGTTTTGTCGTTATCCTGATTTTTATCATACACCCTAAATGATTCTAACTTAACAAATTGACAAAACCAAACCTCAGTCAATTCTCTCTACTTTTCTTTTTTTTCTATTATTTGTATTTTATTCTTATGCTGGAAGGTCAACTCCATTAAAGAATGTCCTCTAAAATAGATATCCAAGTCATGATCTTTTGACGAAGAAGTATTAAACTTTATAAGAAGTGGTATTCTATTTCTTTTTTGTTTGTAATTTAATTTCGGTATACCATTGAGTAAACAACCCCTATAGAGGTGCAACCGGCGAGCTTTGCAATATTGAGGGGCAGAGGGCGCTGAAATAAATTCGTCTGGTACGCAATATTCAGGGATTATCATTACGATTTAGTTGCATGTGCGAGTTCCGAGGTTCATGCCTATCATACAAATGCCATTAGAACATAGTAGTTGTCTCTGAATATTGCGTACGAGAAAAATTTATTTCAGCGCCATCTGCCCCTCAATATTGCAAGGCTCGCCGGTTGCACCTCTATATAAGTCATATACTCAAAGGTTATACACAAAACGAAAAAGGAATGTAATATTATTTGTTTAACAATTATATTGATTTTCAGCCGATGAATAAAATACATTGATTCAATGTAAAAATTAATTGAATTAAAGAACTTATTCATTGTACTATAATGTTTTTCAATTAATGTTTTTTTATTCATCGGCTAAAAATTAATGTAAGCCGTACATTTTGTTTTTTTTGTGTAACTATATAGAAGTTGTTTCTAAATTTTTTAGCTCTTAGCTTTTTTCAGTAACATTTATTATCCTGCTAAGTAAGGCACCATTTTCTTGGGTAAATTAGCACATAAAAGAACAAAGGCACACAGAATTTAGAGTGCTTACTACTTCTGTACAAGAATGATGTTGCTTAAAATAGCGCAGCCAAGAAAAAGCCATTTAAATGCATTGTTGTTGGGCTGTTAAATGTTTTCTCAAGCATTTATAGAAAACAGCAAAGAAAGTACTTACTTATACAACATAGAATGTCCAATAGCTTAAAAATACAGACCATTTTTATGCATTATTTCACACAACTTTTGAAGCTAGATTCCCGTTTAATATTAGCTAAACCACAGCATTTGCGGCTAACCTTAATTTTAATTATTTTTTTACATATTCCGTCCCTGGAAGATGTTAACGTACTAATATAGATGTTACCGGACAAACCCGATTTTAGGATAAACTAGTTTTCCCTAGGCTAAATCAGTTTATCCGAAGAGCGATAGGTTGAACTAGTTTGTCTTAGTCTAAACTACTTCGGACCGCGATTCAACTAGTCTGAACTAATCTGAACTGCTTAGATGGTAGCCGCTTGGATTTGGCTCGCCGATCATAAGGATTTAGCTCCCTAGCGTTTCTGGAAGTGGGCAATGTTACTTTTATATATAATTATATAATTTATAGGGGAAGGAAGTAAATTAAAATTTTGGTTTTTTTAATTTTTTTCCTATAGTTTTATCATCGTGCCTTTCAGTCTTAAAAAGCTAAGATCTCTAGCGTTTCTGGAAGTGGGCAGTGTTAATTTTACATAACTTTACATTTATAGGGGAGGGAAATAAATTATAATTTTGGTGTTTCTAAATTTTTTCCTATAGTTTTTATCAGTCTGCAAAAGCTCAGCTCTCTCTATAACTTTACATGTATAGGGGAGGGGGGTAAATGAGAATTTTTGGGTTTTTCCAGGGGTTTGGTCATAATTTCTATCAGTCTGCCAACTTTCAGCTTTGTAGCATGTCTGGAAGTACAGTAGAATTTTGATGATCAATACATGAGTGAGTGAGTGGCAATTTCGACGTTTTTTGAAATTTCGTAACTACTTTACTACTTTATGGAATTCCATGAAACTTGGAGGGGTTGTTAGCTCCATGAAGATCTACGACTGTGTAAAGTTTGAGATTCGTAGCTCATTCCGAAGTAGAGTTTTAGATAGGTTAAATATCGGCTGAAATGTTTCAAGCAAAGATGGTACGGCGCGCGAACTTGGCGAGGCACTGCCGTGCCCTCAGATTATCTTCAGTTGACGTAGCCGCTTACTTGGCATTTTTTTAAAACAAATTAAAATGTGATTATCCTAAGGCAATTAAAGTAAAACAGTCCCATGACATAGTTATTGCTCCTTATTTTAAATAAACATTACTTATTGGATTTGCTCAACGTTTATCAAATTACTTTTTAAATTAGTAGTTTTTCGGACAATAGCTGGGCAGGCTTATTTTGGATACTGTTAACGGTATTCCGGTATACCATTTGCTCCAGCTCAGAGAACAATCTCGTACACATTTAGAATGTGTGTTCATTTATTAAAATTACTCTTCAAAATCTGTCAATTTGCAAAAAATACTCGAGAGAGCAGCTCTCGATAGATTATTTATCTCAAATGGACACTCACCCTTAATGATATAAAATTGTTTTTTAAATAACAATGTTGGCTTTACTGCTGCTTGGATTTAAATTAACGTTCTGTTCTTACGTTTTGATGCGAATCTTTTTTCTGTCACGTAGCAGTCCAGAGTGATTTTCAACCTATTTGGAAACAATAATCTTCGTGAGACGCACATGCAAATCTTTTTTAGAGCACCTCCTTATTTTTAGCCGAATATCCAAATCCTTTTAAGATAAATAAAAGAGTGCTTCAGAGATGTTTTCGAGTACAAGCCAAAAACACAATAGTGATTATAATCTCGACCAACGACTATAAAAAGAAGATATTGAGAACAAACGTGAACACCGTTTGCATTGTATTGCATCGGATAACCTTACGCAATTGACTTAAAAAATTCACGTACCTGTATCATGACATTAGTGGTGACACAGCATAGGTACTAAGACAAATTCTGAAAGAAATAGTAATTCTGAACTGCCAAGAAGAAAGTCTTAGTCTTAAAGTCATCCATACGTAAAGCATTTTCCGGGCCCCCATAGTTTTTCATAATAATTTAATGGCATCTATAAACCACTCTTAAATTTATTAACAAATCATAAAAAGAAATACGCTAAGTTACCTATGGAATGGCACTCCCTTACTTCTTCCGGGCATTTTCCAACAAACACACATAGCAGCAGCGAATTTAAATTTGCCATTGTTTCCAAAGCCAACTATAAGGGCTTCACTTTTCAATTCTTTGAACACGGATTTATGCTATAACGTATTTGATGGTTTAACAGTTCATGCTTACAGGCTTATGGATTTACGGATTTACACACCAGCAGAGAATTAAAAACGCGATCGGGTTACAAAGTATCGTCGATATATTATTTACATTCGACTTATAAATCCTCCGCAGAACGATGCTATAAAGCCATAGATTTTCGTGCCGAAAGGATTTACTCAGAAAAAGTTACGATTAAGATAATAAAGAAAAATGGCATAACAGTCCTATGTTAAAAACGGAATTATTAATAACCTGGCATTATTAAAAACGTCATTCTTCAACATGAGCAAAATTGAAGTTCTGTATAACGTCTTTTATCAAAACCGGACAAAATCAAAAAGAACAAAATCACAAAAAGGGGTTGGGCCTAGCTTGTGATGTGCACCTAAAGAAGAGCGGTTCTGATATTGCTATGTAATTAAAGCGTGTATCGACAGGGATTGCTATAGCACATACGGCATTTTCATTAAGCAAGGCCCATCCTTATAAAAGGTCAGGTGTTGGACCATAGGTTAGGATTCATTTGCAATTAGTTGAACAAGGATTTCGATTCGGTCCGGTTTAGTTCGGTTAACACCGATTTCGAGCTCTTAAAAGAAAGACAGAAATTTAAAGGAAAAAAATGGACATTTTTATTTTTTTATGTATTTTTGGGTTCAAAAACAACAATATTATTTGTTCTTCCATGATACCGACTTATATGAGAGGAAGAGAGACGGAACCAGCATACATGAAAAGTAAAGAGTAAGTTGCTCATGCTAGGCCCCTTTTTATGATTTTGTCCTTTTTGATTTTGTCCGATTTTGCTAACAGACGATATACTAAACTTCGATTTTGCTCTTGTCTTGTTTTGATAAATGATTTGTATAATGTACGGTTAATAATAATTCTGTTTTTGCCATTAGACAATTATACCATTTTCATTTATAATGTTGGACGATTCTGTTTAATGATATGATAGATACGCTAAAGCTTATGAATAAGTAACAAACCGAACCTAACTATATACCTTATTTATATGGCTAAAGTTTTTGAGGTACACAACAACGAATATAACGATACCCTAATTCTGAAACGTCGTAACCCACAAAAAAATTAAAATTAATTTTTTTGCGTCAAAGGTTAGTAATTATGCATAGCTATATGCTGCTAATTCCTCGCATCCAGAAAAAAAAAAGAAAACGTTCAGATTTCTAACTAGCCGCATATTGCTAACGCTATGTAATTTCCTTCTAACTTTTCTTATTCCTGTAAAATTTTGTTGATTTGGGTTACGATGTATCGGTTCGATAAGCGCATTTTAACTTAAACTTTTAGAGAGACAGATTTAAGGTAAGGGCCTGTCCTTAAATTACGTAACGCTCTAGGGGGGAGGGCAGTTTGCCCTTGCGTTACACTCCATGTGTTTTTTCTAGAAAATGCGATACGAGAGGGGAAGTGGGGTTGTCAAAAATCCTGAATTTTTGCGTTACGTAATTTAAGGAGGTTCCCTAACTTGACAACAATGCATCTTTTATTGAACAAAATCCATTGAAAAAACTCGAAGGTTTTGATTTCCTCTGGATTCCCTTCTATGGTTTAACAGGTAAAATATGCGCCACAAGTGGGATAAACAAGCCCAATTCCCCCTTGGTTCAATTCTTTTAAACGAAAAAAATGCGTCAAATCTAGGGAAATTTTGGCGACATATCTCCCCAATATCTTCCACTCTTCCCTGTCTATCGCCGTGTTTATCTATCTAGTTCCCGCATAGTTCCTGAAATCGTCCGCCCATCTCATTTGGGGACTACCCCTACTTCTTCTATTTTCCCAAGGTCTCCAGTTTACAATACATTTGCTGCGTCGGTCGTCTTTCTCTCTGATATTATGACTGGCAAATTTCCATTTTAGTTTTGCTACGTCTCCTCTGACATCCCTTACTTTTGTTTTATTTCTTATTCATTCATTATCGTTGTTAATACTTAATCTTAATCAATTATATTTTGAATGCACATAACGGACTGTTAAAAGTATCTTGACGTGAACATTCCAAAACTTTAGACTGCCTCTGATAGGACCTATTCGTAAGATATTTATGTAATTTTTGTTATTTTCTATTACGCATAAAAAACACATTAATGAGAAGATGAGACTTGTATTGTGTATCGACTTGTATTGTGTATCGGAGTTTTGTTCTAAATAATCAGTAAAGGAAGCAAGTTAATGGAAAAATTTGTTCGCCTATTCAACAATAAATATTCCATAAAGTGTGAACAGTTCATTTCCTCATTTTGACCCATTATTTTAATCTTTCATTCATTTAAATTCGGAAAAGCACTTAATCAGAAAAGCCCTCAGCCTTCAGCTCTTAATTTTGGGACCATTAGCAAAACTTCCGGCAACGTATTTCGCTCAAATTGACTTTTAAATGAAAGCTGTCTGAGAGTTTGTTGAATTATGTAAAGCTATTTTTAAAGTTTTGAGTAAGACGAATAAATTATGTGTAGATTTGGTAATTTAAATTCTGTATTAACCAGCGCTGATTTTACAAGTTGTTTATAATAAACCTTGATCTGGACAGAATGTAAACTTATTATATGGGGCTTTCCTCTGTCAAGCCAGCCACCTTACGATTCCTTAAATCTACAGGGTGTTTTATCTTCTTAATTGCCCAAAGCATATCTCTAATTTATGATATTTCCTGAAAAAATACGAACTTTGCAAAAAGAAAAATTACTACTGTTTAGAAAAAAGAACAAGAAGCTTTAAGAAAAAATATTGAAAATGACAAATAATCGCATCAGTGACCTTAGTACAAGACAATAAATGAAAAAAAACGCCATTTTGAAAATGTGACCCCTTTGATTTTTTATATTTTTTTGAAAAAAGATGCTCCAATATTTTGTCTATTGCCTGAAAAAATTTTAGAGTGGGCCGAGAAGAGAAAAGTACGTATTCCTTACTATAAGTCCGACAGGTTCATCTTCCACTTTGAGTTTTTAATATATTACATAGAGTTGGTGTTTTTTAACCTGTACAAACCTTTAATTATTTGACTTAAAAAATCGGAGTAAAGTTAGCCATTTCCGTATTGGTTAGGTAAATAACTATCAGTTGGGTAGATGCAAATATTGAATTTGACTTGTTCAGATGAATCAGATATATCAGGATGTACAAAAGGGTTTTTGACAATAATCACATAGTAGGAATATTGGTCAGCAAATGAACATAAACAAATAACAAAGTTTATAAGGTACATTTTCGATTTAAAGGCAACATGTACATTGGCGTAGCTAGGGGGGGGCCAGGGGGGGCCTGGCCCCCCCTGAAGTCCCTCAGGCCCCCCCTAAGATATTTTAGGCCTCCCCCTACCGACTAGTAGTAAAAGAACATGACGCTGAAAATACATACTTTTCTATTATTATTCGGGAAATATTCAATTTAAAATCATTCAGATAATGTTTACATTTCAGGAAAAAACCCTTGTCTTGCGGAATTAGGCTTTTTCTCTTTAAATTATCGGTAACTTATCTGCACTTATGCAATTTCCCCAAAAATATTTTTTAAATTTAAACATAATTATGCATGTTGAATATTTCATACATATTGGCGACATCTTGTAAAATATTATAGAAGTGTAAGTTAAATTTCGCATTTAATAAAGACAGCGACCTTGGCCCCTCTGTTTCCGAAATCTGGTTGTAGATGTCGTAAGGTTATAAAAGACCTTTTTAAACTGTTTTTCTAAAATAAATATAATAATCTTTTTAGTTTTTTTGAGGTTAGCGTTTAGTGTCTTATGAAAATTTTCCGATTTTGGTGACAATTTCATAACCATTTTCATATTAAGCTTTCCCACGTCGTTAAATGGAATAAAGTCGTCGAGCAATACCGGGAAATTTTTAATATTAATACTTACTCTAAGAGCAGAAATGACCGTTTTAAAGAATTGTATTTTTCGGTTAAATCAAACTGTTGGTCATGATTCTATCAAACAACATATAGCAGAAAACACCTATCCAAACCTCTACCAACTTTTTATAGTTGCGAGTATTCTTCCAATTTCAAGTGCATCTTGCGAGAGGTCTTTCTCTGCCATGAGGAGAGTTTTTAATTGGCTTAGAACAACTATGATTCAAGATAGACACTCAGGTTTGTCATTGTTATTCATAGAAAAAGATGTTGAGGTCGACTTAGACAGTGTGGTAGACGCTTTCAGTCAGCGACGTAGAAAACTTTCTTTGTAGAATTGCTGAATTACATACTTCCTGTGTATACATATAAATAAGTTGGTAAATGTATTATTAAATTTGTTATATTAAAATATTAGAACATTTGCGCGTATTTTTTTTTTATTCATTGCACACTTTGCACGACTCTTTAAAACCTATGTTTGCTTTTTGTTCAAGATAGACCGGGGCCACGGCCCCCCCTGAAAAGCAAGGCTAGCTACGCCAATGAACATGTAGGATTTTACGTTTTCCCAGCGATAAATTATTTGATGTGATAAAAAAGTCGCGGCAACATCTTGTAACGTGGTAAACACATAAAACGAAACAGTTAGGTCCCTAGGCTCAAGCAAAGTAGTAAATTTTGGTGTGGTGTACGAAATCGCAGTTTAGGTTCAAATCACGTGCTTGGCTCGACATTTCTAATTTCAATTTAGGAAAATGTATTTTCCTCATTTAGATGTAGTGAGCTATTTATGTATCTATAGTTGAGGATGTATATAAGTGGCACCGCGTCATAGCTGTGGTAAACCAAATTTTGCGGCAAAATCTAAGTAAAGAAGCCTTAAAAAATTAGTGTTTAACTTTGTACATGCAGTATGCCGCTTTATATTTGTAAGATAAAACACTGAGACCTTTAAAGGAGAGATATAATATAACTTACCTAATAAATAAAGATCCAAAACATAAAAGAGAATCCAAGATTATATTAAAATGTGCGCAAATATTGATTTAGTTGCAAAAAAGGTAATTTGTTTTGTAAAAAGCTTGGTCGTTATTTGTTTGACATAAAACAGTCAAAACAACAACGAATAGAAAACGTCACAGCCCGGCTAAATCAATATGTTCGTAAGTAACAACCAGATAAGAGTATATCTGTTACTTTCTAATGCAATCGTTTAGAAGAAGACATAAATAAAAAACAAGTAAAATAGTAAGCTAATGACTAATTAGTGCAGTGCCTCGTTTTGGGAATCAATATCAATAAAAATATTAAAGGAAGTGCGTGCCACTGTATGTTCCCCTCTACTCCCATCCCGCACATCAACTATAGGTCAAAAGGGAAGCGTTTAACGCCCGCGACCTCGAAATAAAAACCCGAGCCGCCAGGCGAGGATTTTTGGACGCTGGGGGCGTTAAGTGCAATTTATGGCTAAGATACATAAAATTTTACGCAGAACGATAACTAATATATTAAAATAAACATTTAAAAAAATGATGTTGTCTAAATTTCTCTAATATTTTTGATAATAAACAAATCATCGATTGACAAGCATAATCCTAAATAATCGATAGCTAATTTGAAAACCTTAAAACTCTTGAAAACCATTGGGCGCCAAAGTACTGCATTAGCATCTACGGATGTTAATCTATCTTATTGTACCCTAAAATGCTGGATTAGAGTGCACTTTAAAGCCTGGTTGTGCATAACAGGTATTTATGTATCAAGGTCAGGTCATAAACAAATCATTTAACGACCGCGCAGTGTAGATAGTAGGGACTTATTGGAATAAAACCTGATCTTATTTTAAAATGGGCCGTATTGTGACAGATTTACATACACGGTAAAAAAATTGTCTTAGATCAAAGCAAATTGCTTTGAAGTAAAATAATTTGTGCTTTCCTATTCACCAAGAGAATATTTTCTTGATATAGATAATGTAAAATAGAAATTGTTTTATTATAAATTGGTACTGAATTAATCTAAGGCACCGTTTTCTCTGGAAGCAAAATATTACTTATATGAAGACAATTTGCTTTGTTACAAAATCGAATATACTGAAACAAAACAATTAAAGAAGAAAAATCAGTCATTTCAAGATTAAACGCTGCTTTGAACTAAATAGAAATTTTTTAATTCAAAACAAATTGTTTTAAGGTAAAACAATTTATTCATGAAAAGAACATGTTTTCATTGTAGACAAAAAATTTTACCGTGTATAAAAAACAGCTGCTTTCTTTCAAATTTTGGCCTTTGTGTATTTAAGAACCGTATTTATTAGTGTCTGTTTATATTAAATAAAAGTTAGCGACTTTATTTTTAAATTTGTCTTTGGTATGTCAAATTTGAGAGGTCAGCTGTCAGTTTTCTTTGTAAATCTGTCAAAATAAAGCCGATTCCAGAATAAAGTCAGGCTTTATTCCAATAAGTCCCTATTAGGGACACTTTGGCTCTGCTAAAATAACAGAAAATTTGACATCTGATACCCTTTATTGTTACTTAGAATAACGGTAACATTCAGGGCAAAAAAGATAGATTTTGGAACACTAAAGATAAGCATTACACAAACGTTAATTTAGTAGTTTCACACACCTTCAACTTCTTGTTTATTTATATTTGTTTAATAATTTTTGTTAGATTTATGGCTTTTTACAAACAAAACTGCTAAATTTTAGTAAAAAAATTGACTGCATTTAAAATACTCTGCCAATATATGGGCCCCTAAGCTCACACTAGGTACTATAGTTATAGTGTACGTGTGAGCTAATATAACTAAAAACTAAAATATATTTTATTCAACTCCAGACTAAATTACCTTTTGTTTGATACCACACAAGCCATGTTTTGACTTAAACTCAAATTTTTGAAATCTACCCCCACCCTTAAAAAAAAACAAAAACTAAAATGTATTTTGTTAAAGTCCGGACTCAATTACCTTTCGTTTGATATCACACACGCCATATTTTCACTTAAACTCTAATTTTTAAAATATACCCCCACTCTTTTTTTTTTAAATAAATTAAAATGTATTTTGTTTAACTGCAGACTCAATTACCTTTCGTTTAATATAACACACGCGATATTTTCACATAAACTCTAATTTTTGAAATCTACCCCCACCCTTTTATTTGGTTTGTGTTCGGTGGATTTTGTTCATTTTTAAATGGGACCATCTCGACCCAAGACCCAGCCTAGGTACCAAATTTCATTCAAATCGGCTAAGCGGTTTTTGAGTTATGCGCGTTGGTCGTTACAGACAGACATACAGACACACAGACAGACAGACAGACAGACAGACAGACATACAGACAGACAGACAGACAGACAGACAGACAGACGGCGCAACAAAAAAGTTTCAAAATCATCTGAAACGCAAAGATATATAAAAATTTTTGAAATCGGAGCAACTTTTTTTTTCTCAAAAAAATTAGGATCACCATAGCTCACACTACTATAGTATAGTATATGTGTGAGCTAAAAAATAAAAACTAACGGTAACAATAAAGGACGGATACTGTAAGTACCGGGCGCCGTTACCGTAAGTAAAAACAAGGAGCGAGAAGCTGCTAATGCGCAGACTCAGTAATAACAATAACGGTAACAAAATTTAAAATACGCTACCCAAAATGTCCTTAATAACACGAGTCGCCAGCCAAGGGTTTTTACATAAAATGTAGCGACTAGCCCTCTCGGCAAAGCGACTGTAAACGAAATCGCTTAACGGACAATCCTTGTTAAGGCCCTTAATGTGCTGATTTTCAGAATTCAGTATAATTACTCGAAAATAATTTTGTATGAAATGTCAAACAATACTGATCAAAAGTACCATGCCAGTTTAAAACACAGACAGTTTGATCTGTCTGTTTGAGCTTTAGCTTTGTATGAATTGGGTTAGGTTAGGTAGTCACCTTAACTTTGCTCACAAACAGGGTAGTAAAATAATTTTAAAAAACTTGTTGAAAGGCTTTTTTTAAAGCCTGTACCCTTCCTTACTTATTTATAGTGACGGAACATAAAAAATGCAGGTTTTGTGCAGTAAATATTTATCGCTATATATTTTTGAGCCATAAATATTTAAGACGGTAACCATGCAAGCTCGGATTTGATTGGGGGGTAACTTGGTAACTACCCCCCGCCCCAAAAAACATATGGAATTTTAGTTAATAAATATCGGGCTAATAAATAATGTTTCTGCCGACCATTAAACTCCCCCCCCCCCGTAAATTTTTGCTCAGATCCGCGCTTGGCGATAACGGACGGTGACCGATGCTATAATAAATATTAAAATACCGGAGGCGATGTTATTATTTTTTCGTATTATAAGTGTATAGCTTCTACACGTGTACCCTATAATAATAGTACCATATAAGAATAATTATAGCCCTGTAAAATATGTAATATATATTATAGCATCGCTCACCGTTCGTTATCGCATTTAACCCTTTTTGTGCAATCTACACCCTCTGGGAAGAAAAACATAACTTAGGTAATTCGCTCAGTAAAGAGATTCATTTTCAATTCCAGTGCTGATTTCCTGGCGCCGAACTTTTTTGGTGTCGAATAGCCCTGACGCCGAATTGAGGGAGACCCTCCAAATGAATTACCCCATGGAATGAAATAATATGGTGTTTTTGGTCAGCAAATATAAACCTCAATTTCGTTATGGTTGTGCTAAACTAAGTGGTTAATAACGATAACTTTTTGTAAATCACACGTTTTGGACGTGCCACGCTCTTTGGTTAACGAACTGACTGATATCATATTAAAATTGCCTCAAATTTTTTTTCTCCATAAAACTGTAAGAAAATCGTTTTACGGGAAAAATAATTTTAAACTTCTCAAAACATTTATAAAAGATCTTCAAATGCCTAAGACATAACAAAAATATAAATTTGAAACACGATTTAAGTTTTGGTTGGTTGAAATGTCAATGTAAAATAACATACCACCTCTATAAATTTAGCGCTAAACATCTGTAAATAACCATGTCCTTTATTATTATTAATCACAACGGCGTGACAGGTTGCTACTGCACCATCTCAGAATAACCACAACCACGATGTACGAGACATGTACTGACCGAAAACACCCTAATGTCATGTCGGATTTCTACTTAGAACTAAAACACATTAATAGCCACACGAAGGAAAAGAACAAAAGCAAAGAGCCAGCTGTGTGACATTTGCTATTTACAAAAAGTAAATTTCGTAAAACAAATAAGTAAACGTTAGCCGAAACGAAACAATGCTTCTTGCTGCTCGAACTGGGTCACTTGGCTAACAATGGCTATAGGGGCTGTTTTATGACCAACTCTTTTTATATTGTTAGGAATGACGGTATAGACACAGACAAACAAACAAAAGAAAATTAAGTAGCTACTTCTGCCTTAATGAATTTATAAGGACCGTGTATCACGGATCGCCGAATGCTAATTCGGACCCGTACCACAGTCATCTACACTATGTCATGTATGCACGTATTACACGGTGCCGCTACTTATTTATCCCGTATGTATCCGATTTGGATGTGCTTCTGTTACACGAAACTCTCTAAATGCTGTTTTTTTGTCATTTTTTTTAGATGCAACTGTAGTATTAAAATAGGACGACACTTTTAGGGGGTTTCGGCTACTATAATTTTAAGAGAACAATAATGGTAAAAACCGCATTTTGCTATAATGATTTATCTCCCAGTACCGAGGCTTTTTAAAAAGGCTGCAATTTGAGATAGGAACAATAATTTGAGAAAGGAACTATAACTATAATTTTTTCATTTATGAAAGTTTTATGTTAGTGTTAATTGTCTGTAGGTTTTTAGCTCACACATATACTATACTATAGTAGTGTGAGCTATGGTGATCCTAATTTTTTCGAGAAAAAAAAGTTGCTCCGATTTCAAAAATTTTATATATCTTTGCGTTTCAGATGATTTTGAAACTTTTTTGTTGCGCCGTCTGTCTGTCTGTCTGTATGTCTGTCTGTATGTCTGTCTGTCTGTCTGTCTGTCTGTCTGTCTGTCTGTCTGTCTGTCTGTCTGTCTGTCTGTCTGTCTGTCTGTCTGTCTGTCTGTCTGTCTGTCTGTCTGTCTGTGTGTCTGTATGTCTGTCTGTAACGACCAACGCGCATAACTCAAAAACCGCTTGGCCGATTTTAATGAAATTTGGTACCTAGGCTGGGTCTTGGGTCGAGATGGTCCCATTTAAAAATGAACAAAATCCAGCGAACACAAACCAAATAAAAGGGTGGGGGTAGATTTCAAAAATTAGAGTTTATGTGAAAATATGGCGTGTGTGATATTAGACGAAAGGTAATTGAGTCTGCAGTTAAACAAAATACATTTTAATTTATTTAAAAAAAAAGGGTAGGGGTATATTTTAAAAATTAGAGTTTAAGTGATAATATGGCGTGTGTGATATCAAACGAAAGGTAATTGAGTCCGGAGTTTAACAAAATACATTTTAGTTTTTGTTTTTTTTGTAAGGGTGGGGGTATATTTAAAAAATTTGAGTTTAAGTCAAAACATGGCTTGTGTGGTATCAAACAAAAGGTAAGTTAGTCTGGAGTTGAATAAAATATATCTCAGTTTTTAGTTATATTAGCTCACACGTACACTATAACTATAGTACCTAGTGTGGGGCCCATATATTGGCAGAGTATTTTTAAAGCAATCCAACTGTTAAACTCTATTTTATTTCTCACTTTTAGTTCTTACGATATTAGACCAAGTTTGTATTTTTTTGCAAAATTATGCCTTTGGAATTACAAAAGTCAAAAGGCCCAAGACATTGATGGTCGGCTGTCGGGCCAGCTGTCGCACAAGCCCGATTATCGCCTTAAAAGTCATCGGTCGGCGACACCACGTGACGGGATCGATTCTTATCCCGTCCGACCAGACTTCGTGAAATTCGATCATGGGTTTCGATGTTGGAACTCGGAATTGGCTGTAGGCGACTTACGTATCTGGCAGGATGTTGTACTCGGTAGAGTGGTTTTTACGCTGCTATCTGTTATCTATATGACTTAGGCTTTAGGATGCGTGACGAGATGAGTTGGTTGCTTTCAACTGTTTGTCAATTTAAGAGTATAATCGTGAACTTGTACGTTCCTGAGAGCTTCTGACAGTAGACTCGTATGGTAGTAGCTATCTGTCTACTTTACGACTTTTGATATTGCATTGTGGTAATTCAAAATTCAGGGGAATTCCGAGAATTGCTTTTTGAAATCAATTTTTTTAATTAATTTGTCCACTATCTATCCCATATTGACTTTCTAAAATGTATTCATTTCAGTTCTAGAGAGTATTTCTATCAAATAAACACGATCCCTGAGATTAGGGAACATTTTTAAATTATGGCTTAAAAATTCACGATTTGACCTCACATACGTCCTTCCTTCGGAACGTATTTTCAAAAAGTAATATAATGCTACACCCCTAACCCTCCGAAGCGTTACGTAATTTAAGAATTGTACCTTAGAGTTTTGTCGTTGGTAAGATGAGACACCGGCTTACTACGGTCCATTTAATAAAATTGAAACCATTCTTTGCAAGGTTCTCGGTTTCACTAGCCTCGGAAGGAGAGGGGGGTAGGCTTTTCCCCAATGTTGGCTGAATTGGGACAATTGATAATGGAGCCCAATTTTTTGGGTTCTCAAAATTTTTCGAAGGCAGTTTTTCGAAAGAAGCAGGTGCTGTTCGCTAGTAGTTGAGAAGAGTGGCGTTCGCCTTCCTTCCCCCAATAATAAATTTTGGCGACGCCGGCGCCGGTACTCTAAGTGATTTTACACAGGTATTATCTGGCGTAAATATTATTATTATTAGCGAACTCAGTTTGGTTTTCTCAAAAAAACAAAAATTTTCATAGTACTGCTCATTTTGGTTGTCAACTCAAAACTAATAAGTGTACACAAGAAATTTTAAATTCAGAATACTACTACAACACAGACGCGATATTACAACCTGGCGTGATGTGGTGTACGTTGTATTGTCTGATATTGTGTATGGGTTGTTGTTTTCCAAAATTGGCAGGAGCTGTTTGGCATATGTTGTTTGGTTTGGTTTGTTGCGTGATGTAGTATATAATTTGGTGCGTAATGTGGTTGAGAAAATTGATCTAGCTAGTTGAGTGGGCGAAAATTGATCAAATTGTGGATTAAAATTGTAGTTTTTCTAAAAATAATTGTGCAGATTTATTGTGGACATCATGAAGAGCGTTTAGTGGCATTTATAAACCACTCTTAACTTTATTAACAAATTATGAAGAAAAGAAGTAGTTACCTATGGAATGGCATTCCCTTACTTCTTCCGGACATTTTTCCATAAACCGCACATGTTTTTCGTGAATTTCTTACAATATTTTAGAGAAAAAAACATAATTTTACACGACAAACGCAAAACACCGCAAAATGTAAATAAGAAACAAAGATGGCCTCCATCCACATTTTGTAATGACTTGTGGGTAAACATTTGGGCGCAATACCCCGATGGTTTTTACTGACTCAAAATTCCGGCACTACCATGTTGTATTAACACGAGCCGCCGCTGGTGTCCATTTTGGTTGTAAACTAAAACTGATGTGTACATAAAAATTTCTGAATTCAGAATACTACAACCATACAGACGCGATATTCCAGCCTTAGCAGCAAAAAGTGTCGTGATGTGGTATATGTGTTGTTGCTTAATGTGGTGTATGTGTTGTTGACTAATATTGTGTATGAGTTTTTGCCTTATCTGTCATATGTAACTGAAAAAATTGATACCTTGACTTTTTTTTTTGATCTTCAAAATTATTAAAGCCAGTTTTCCTAAATTATTAGGCACTGTTTGCCAGTAGCCTTTGTTGGTGTTTTAAGGTTTCCACCCTACGACGGTTTTTAAATTAGGGTGGAAACCGGGTTTTGGAAAGAAACAAACAAAAAACTAAATAAAATTCCCCACATCAAAGCAGTTTTTCAAACTTATAGTCTATGATTCAAAGAACAAATAAATTATAGGTGGCATTACACAAGTACGGATTTTAAAAGTAAATAATTACAGTTTAGGTAAGTAAATCTTTTCTCACAATCTCTAATATAAATTGATAGCGGCCAAATCGCACCTAATAATGTGAATTTCAAAATGAATTGAGATTAACTAACCTGATAGGTATTTCTTGTGTAAATTTATATTTGTTTATCCTGGGAAAATAGGTAGATAGATAGATATTTTGGTAGCTTATTTGCATAAAGTAATCTCCGGTTTTACCAAATCCTATAGCTGCTAAGCTCGTAATAAAATATGACATATAGTATGCAAGTTAAAATGGTTATATTCCTATATCGTGCGTAAATATTTAATAGGTTGGTGCGTATTGCGTAATCCCTTTGTCTCTTAATCCGCAGGGGCTTGAAGATATTTCTTCATTTTGACAAATAGGCCGCCATCTTGAAATCCTTACGATTTAAAGTTAAAGTCGTCGTTCGTAGCATAGTGGTAACAACATTTGATTCACACACGGGCGGTCCGGGTTCGAAACCTGGCTAGGAACTTAGATGTTTGTGATTGTTTAAAATGCTTTAACTTTGCTATAACCTTGCCAAACTGGGTAATTGATCCTGATTGGATGGAAAGTCCCAGTTATAAAAAGAGAAAAATATGTATTTTTTTCGGCATCTTTTTATACTAGATCGTCTTATTCCAAATTTGGTCTTAAAACACAGCTCCGAGAATAGATTAGCAGCATTTTCGCGAAATGCCATTTTTCTAGTTTATTTTTAAAGGTCATAAGGGTTCAAAAAGAATCAATATTAGCTCACACATATACTATACTATAGTAGTGTGAGCTATGGTGATCCCAATTTTTTCGAGAAAAAAAAAGTTGCTCCGATTTCAAAATTTTTTATATATCTTTGCGTTTCAGATAATTTTGAAACTTTTTTGTTGCGCCGTCTGTCTGTCTCTCTATCTGTCTATCTGTCTATCTGTCTGTCTGTCTGTATGTCTGTCTGTCTGTCTGTCTGTCTGTCTGTCTGTCTGTCTGTCTGTCTGTCTGTCTGTCTGTCTGTCTGTCTGTCTGTCTGTCTGTATGTCTGTATGTCTGTCTGTAACGACCAACGCGCATAACTCAAAAACCGCTTGGCCGATTTTAATGAAATTTGGTACCTAGGCTGGGTCTTGGGTCGAGATGGTCCCATTTAAAAATGAACAAAATCCACCGAACACAAACCAAGTAAAGGGGTGGGGGTAGATTTCAAAAATTGGAGTTTTTGTGAAAAGATGGCGTGTGTGATATCAAACGAAAGGTAATTGAGTCTGGAGTTAAACAAAATACATTTTAATTTATTTAAAAAAAAGGGTGGGGGTATATTTCAAAAATTAGTGTTTAAGTGAAAATATGGCGTGTGTGATATCAAACGAAAGGTAATTGTGTCCAGTGTTTAACAAAATACATTTCAGTTTTTGTTTTTTTTAAGGGTGGGGGTAGATTTCAAAAATTTGAGTTTAAGTCAAAACATGGCTTGTGTGGTATCAAACAAAAGGTAATTTAGTCTGGAGTTGAATAAAATATATTTCAGTTTTTAGTTATATTAGCTCACAAGTACACTATAACTATAGTACCTAGTGTGAGCTTAGGGGCCCATATATTGGCAGAGTATTTTTTTACTGCTTTCGATGCCCCCGCGCTCTAGCTAAACAAGATATGTAGAATCTTGCTGCCATAAAACCGAATTGTGATTTTTTAAAGTAAATTATCGTGTTTTTTTTTAAATAAATTTGTTTTTTCAAGGTGAACTATTTTTATTTAAATCCTCGATATCGAATAATTTAGAAAAGAGTATACTTATGACCTAATTTATAAAAGTTGTAATTTTTACGATTTTTCAACCGCCATTTTTAAAAATGACCGTTGCAGTGGGTCTGGTAACAAACTGAAAAAAAATCTTTGAGCATATAAAATATTGTCCTTTTTAACCGTGGGATACACCGTAACAAGGCTTAGCTAATCCATTCTCCCTCTTTGTTGTTTTGTATGTGAGCAACAAGGACTTAATCGCGATTAAACCCATAATCGCGCTTAAGTGCTTACGGTGCACATGACGGTAAGTGTTTCAAAATTCATTTTTGTACATGGTGGGCCAAATCAGAAAGACATAAAAACTAGTGGACATGATTGTCCTAAGCTCGGTTTTTGAGATATCTTTAAATATTAAAACCGATTCTTAATAGTCCTCGTGGTTACGAGGCTATTTTTGAAGGTAGCCTTTAATTTTTTTATTTATAAGAATTCATTTTGGTGTAAATTGCTTTCTTTATAGATCTCTCAAAGTGAATTTCATATGTCAATTTTAATTTTTAGACAGTACATAAAGTTGGTATGTTTTTTAGGGAATGACTCCCTTTTTATTCGATTTTGGAAATCAGGGTCAATTTTCCTTTAAAGTGACGTATCACATTCAAGATCACACTCAATATTTTATTTTATATTTTATTATTGTTTTTACACACTTCTTTAAATTATCTTTTTATTCGATTATTTTAAGCTCGGTCGTTAAATAACAATATAAAATGAAAATAATTAAAATAAATTACTAAGTGACAGAAAAAATTCAGTTTGACACTCAGATTCTCTATAAAAAAACTATAAAAAAGCAGTTTATACCAAAATTAAATTTTATTAGATGAAAAAGGTATAGGCCACCTTCATAAATGCAGAGTTTTCAAAATTCTCTAGTAGCTGAAAAACTAACAGGTCTGTCAAGAAGCGGTTTGGATATTTGGAAGACTTGTTTTTATCTATTATGACTAGAAAAACTTAAAGCCCCCAAAAAACATCTAATTTGGCCCACCCTGTACAACACACGTTTAATATAGCCGTTTGGTTTTGATACCGCTTCTAACCTCATTAGACTGTACAGTATTATTGACCAAGAAATACTATTACGATATTACGTAAAAACTTGAGTACCTACCTATACCAAGGATTGTACTTATGTGGCTTTGGCATCATTTGTGCTCTACTGATTTGTTGTAACATCATCAAGTTCCGGTTTGTTTAATTCTGACAGGAAGTCGGACACAGTTCTTTTTTTCTGTAAACCGAGGTAAATGACACCCATTGTGTTTTAAATTAAGATAATTTAAAGTATTTGCACAAACACAAATTCATATAGGTATACACAATATCCTAAAATACTGCCGAAACAAAAAAGTGAAGTATTATGGATGGGCTTGGTTCACCTGAAAAAGTCCAATTTAAATGAAGTTTTTTTATAATTGCAAAATCCCTATAACACGGTTGTTATTGAGAGTAGAAAGTTCAAGCAAAAACGGGTCGATCTGGTACATTATGACCACTTTAAGCGTGGCAACAGTTTTTTGTTATCTTTCTATATGCATAAGGTCCATTTTTTTAAATGAACACTATAAATTTTTACATTTTTGTATTATTCTTTTCGGTCTTATGGCAAAAATATGGAATATATTTATGCTACGATAAATATTATCTGAGATATAGCGCGTTAAATACGTTATATTTCAAAAAATGTTCATTGCATGCAGCATAGACAAAAAATACTCTGCCAATCTATGGGCACCTAAGCTCACACTAGGAACTATAGTTATAGTGTGAGCTAATATAATCAAAAACTGAAATATATTTCATTCAAATCCAGACTCAATTACCTTTCGTTTGATACCACACAAGCCATGTTTTGACTTAAACTCAAATTATTTAAATCTACCCCCACCCTGTAAAAAAAACTAAAATGTATTTTGTTTAACTCCAGACTCAATTACCTTTCGTTTGATATCACACACGCCATATTTTCACTTAAACTCTAATTTTTGACATCTACCCCCACCATTTTATTTGGCTTGCGTTCGGTGGATTTTGTTCAATTTTAAATGGGACCATCATGGCCCAAGACCCAACTTAGGTACCAAATTTCATTAAAATCGGACAAGCGGTTTTTGAGTTATGCGGGTTGGTCGTTACAGACAGACATACAGACAGACAGACAGACAGACAGACAGACAGACAGACAGACAGACAGACAGACAGACAGACAGACAGCAAAACAAAAAAGTTTCAAAATCATCTGAAACGCAAAGATATATAAAAATTTTTAAAATCGGAGCAACTTTTTTTTTCTAGAAAAAATTAGCTCACACTACTTATATAGTAGTAGCGTGAGCTAATATATTTTTGAAATCAGAACGAAAATGGGGTTCAATTAAAAAAAACTAATCATATTGATGACGGACCATATATTATATAGTGCGATAGCGAATTAAATTGCCATAATTTATCAAATTGACCGTTTTTTTTTAAATTTTACTCCAAATAATAACCGATTTACGAGGTACAAGGACAGCTGTGTCACCGTAAGCTATGTGCATTTTGCACGTATTAAACATCTTAAAGAGAGCGAAGTTCAAGAAAGTGATGGAAATATCATAGCTTTGACTTTTAAAAAAGCACACACACCTGTTACTTACCTAATTTGGTTCCAAATATTCTCAACATATCAGTAACTTCACAAAGTATATAGTCTACAGCAGTTTGTGGTAACTTTGCAGATCTGATTGTTGACATCGATGCCATCATTCGATGGAATATATAATTATGACAGCTATCAGCGATGAGGACAACAAAAATTAGAAGAACTTGATGCGTTTAACCTAGTTTGTAAATTCTTTGTAAATTTTATGACCTAACTCAACCTCATCTCGGGTCATTAGAAATTGGGATTAAAATCATTATAATGTTCCACCGTTTCCTCGACATAATCTAGGATTTTTGCATGAGGTTTTTGAACACTTAAAAGAAGTTCCTCATCCGAATCTGACGAACTGAATGAATCATCATCATTGTTCAACAAATTTATTGCCAATTTTGTTGCAAAGCTGTTTATAGGCAATATTTCTCAAAAAGATTTATGAAGGTTTAAAAATTTGAAAAAAAGTATATGAACCGAAAGCTAAGAATCAAAGGAGCCTTCGGCCCTTTGCTTTAAAATTGGTGTGAAAAAAGTGTCCTTTTTCAAAACAATTGAGCCGCTCTTGACACACTTTTCACAGCCACAGCAGGTTAATTTTCTCTGAATTTATTTAAAATGATATATAAAGAAAGGTCTGAAAATATAACTCGTGGAACTAAAATCAAACTTAAAGCATCTAATTTATTTTAGGAATATATTATAGAACTGCTTGCGAAAGTTTAGGTCATAAATGAGACAAGCTGCAGTCTGTTACACTACTAGACAATTTGGACCTCCAAACTTTACCAATTTCCTAACAGGTTAATATGAATAGAAGGGTTACGGTTTTAGCATTACGGTAATATAGGGCTGCTTATAAAATTTGAGGGTAGACAACTCTTATAACCGAAAACTTTTTAAACAAGAGTACACATGTGCTCATAAAAACAGGGACATGTAGTGGCAACCGGCGAGCTTTGCGACATAGAGGGGCAGATGGCGCTGAAATTAATTCGTCTAGTACGCAATATGCAACTAAATCGTACTAGTAGCCCCTGAATATTGCGTACTAGATGAATTTATTTCAGTGCCATCTGCCCCTCAATGTTGCAAAGCTCGCCGGTTGCCACTCTATATGGGTCATGTACTCATTGGTAAAAGGATAGCCCCATTTTTTCAGTATATCTTCCGATTTCACTTTTTGGTGGATTAACCACTAGTTCAAAATACCTGACACCCAAGTTAATAAAAGATGAATAATATAGGTTGTCACTTTATACTAAATTATAAATACGTGTCCAGTGTTTTATGAGCAATGTGTACTTCTACATAATAGCTATATTAATTAAGTACATGGGGCTATAAATTAATTTCATTCAAAAATAAAATACAGTTACTTCTTTTTTATAATAAATTTTTATGTTTTTAGTAATACATTTCTCATTTGTATTTGTCTTATCGTTCCAATTAAAAATTTTGCTTTACTTCCCCGTGTGAAAAAAACATAAATATGGTATCATTAAAAACCAATTGTGGCAGAAAATTATCAATTATTAAATCACTTATTAATCATGCATGCATTTACTATCAGAAAAAAAATGTGTATAACTAGCTTAAAACCAGTCCACAAAAATAGAAAATGTATGTAAGTTAATCCCGTCTTGTAGAAAGTTTCTGTTACAGATTTCAACCGCAAGAGTAATTTATCAAAAACTTTATGTCAAAAATAAAGCAAATTTCGAGCAGACAAAGTTGCAGTGGCGTGTAGTGCTAAATAAAGCAGGGTAGGCAAAAAATCGCAAAATAAATATTAGTCGTAAAAAATTACTTACCTACCAAGCTTTTTTATTAAACTGCAACACAAAAAATATCCAAACACAAATAGTATATTACATAATAAAAGAAGAAACTAACAAATTTCACACCACCGTTAATGTTGCAAACAAGGCGCTAGCCGAGTGTAAGAAAGTTACTTTCTATCGAGTTGTGCATGCTATTTTTCCTACGAACACTTTTGAACTATACTAATTTTTGTAAAAATTGGTCTTTAATTTTGTACAAATCAAATAAAACTGCCTTTTCCCACATGAGTAGAAAAGTAATTTGCAACACATGCGCGGAAAAGTATGGTGACAGTTAAAGTCATCGTACACTTTTCCACACATGTGCAAAAAAGTACTTTTCCAAAAATGTGCGGAAAAATTTCTGCCCAATGGTGAAATTTAACGGTTTTTGAGGATGCAAATCGTGTGAAATCCTTCATTTTTATATGTTTTCGTAGGAAAATCACATTATAAAATTTGAAATAAACCTAATTTTTTATCAGTTCAATTCGACGATTTTACTTCAAATGTTTTCCAGAAAAATGGAATTGTTTTTAAACGTCGCGTCGCACAGTTTTTGATAATAACTCTATGTCATAATCAGTCAAAAAAAACATAAAACCTTTAAAAAACTAAGAAACTAATTATAGAAAATTATGAAATCGGGATAATCCTGCCGAAATACGGAAAAGGACGGCCGCTGGCAAAAAAATCCGAATTTTTTTTTATGCGTAGCAATTAATCTTTAATTATTTTATGTTTTGTATCCAAATTCAACGTAAAAAAAAATATTTTTACTTTATTTTTTGTGAATATTTGATAAAACATACATAGGTATACATAGCTTTCTGTAAAAGCTAATTTTTTAATAAGTATTTGCTAGTTTGGAGTTACCACCTAGTTGGAATAATTTTTTTCAATCAGTCAGTGTAACGCACAGGCATACAGACATGCGAACAATCCACGCGATACCTCCATATTGTTTCTCTCCCATTCTTACAGCGCCAGCGATATGCGAATACAACATCTTTTGAGAATCGAAAAAGGTGCAACATTTAATATTCCAATAGCAATAATAGAAATTAATCAAGCCGCCTTCACGAGAGTCATATGTAGCACCTATTAGGAAAATATTAAGCCGCGTAGTCATTTGAGGCAGAATTCGCATGCCTCGCAGCGAGACCAAACGAATGCCTCGTTTGTATTCTTGCTTAAGTGAATACGCGCCTTGGGACAAACAATATTCAACTTAATGTTCGTTTGGAGTTTCCACTTTGATCGGATGGCGTCGCATACCGCGGAGCCATGCGTGTTGTTGTTGGTCAAGCTTTTAAGGCACGTACACTTACACATATGCTATTCGGCCTCGCAGCGAGGCATGCGAATTCTACCTCAAATGAATACGCGCCTTTAGATAAGAAATACGCGAAAATAAAGTACATGCAATTAATCGAAATATTTCTTACGCAAACTTTACAATAAAAATTTAGGAAAAAATGCTTATTTTGAATATTTTTGTTGAATACGTCATAAGTTATTTAAAATGTGATGATATAAAAAAAGTGTCTTGAATTTTGTCTAGGGTAGGCAACGCCTTTCCGTCTACATTTTATGCACGCTACTGTACACTTATATACAATTATTTAAATGTGCGTTAAATCAATGATCACGAAATCGTTAAATCTCTCGAAATCTGATATGATTTGCTGTTTTACATGTTTACATCCTATTGGAAATCATTAACACATTTACCATTTTTTTGCGATACTGACTAATGCAGCTGTTTTTTTAATTTTTTTCAAGCTTTCATAGCTCTTAAAAATGGCTGTCTACAGTATTTGAAATGAAAAAAAAAACGCATCATAAATATCAAGGGAATTTTGAAATTGTCTCGATAAATATATGTATTAAGAAATTATTTCAAATAAGTATTTTTAAATGAAATCTACAAGGTTGCCACTAGTATCACTTTTATTTAAACAGTGCTGCTGATTTCCCCGATTTTAAAGAAGCACTTGGTTTTACTCATGTCTCTCTCCTTACTCTGGTACTATTCGGCGCGGCCGATTTGGCGCGAACTTTATACAGTACAGTCACGGATCACCTAACAAAGTACAGTGTACCTACCTACACCAAACCAAATTTAGCCAAAACGTAACGAAACTTAACCCACGGATCACCCGTGCTTAACCTATCAAAATCTAAACAAATCCAAGCTAACCTGCGCCGGGTATTTCGTGCCGAATCGCTCGCGCTAAATTGCTCGCGCTGAGTCGTAACCCTGCGCCAAATTGGACACACTGAGTGGACTGTGCCGAATAGTAATTTTCTATGGATGCAAAATAAAATACTTGAGAGATGGGGCTACCACCACCCCGTTCTGTGAGGACAAGCCAGAAATTTTATTAATTTAGTGCTTACATCTCAAAAAATTTCTTGTTTGGAGTTGGGGTAGCCCAAGACCCGAGGACACCCTTCTTAATACTGCAAATTGGCAGTTTGTTTTCTGAAGTGAGTCTTGACATTAACTTTAGCTGTCTCCGTAGTGATGTTAGATTTTTACCTCAGGCTTGAAGCTGCCCTAGTTAGCACTACAATTTGGCGGTTTGTTTTCTAAAGTGGGTATCCATATTTCGTTTTTCCTTTTCAATTTTTACAATCTTCATTTCAGCGTCTTTCCATTTTGGTTGTGCCATACTGATTAAGTCTTATAAGACAGTAAAATCAATTTCTGCCCGTCCTTTGGACGAGCCCGAAAATTTTAATTTATCTTATCTTTGACTTTCCTTCAAAAAATCTCCTTGATAATTGATATTGAAACTGGGCTTTGCATACTAAGATTAACTTTCGCTATCTCCTTAGTGATTCTGAGTAAGATTCTTGCCTCGGGCTTGAGGCTATAGTCCTTGCCATAGGCAGTTACACTTTTATGACATTTCCAACCTCTTTATTTATCATATTCATACTGGGAGCAACAAACAAAATTCTTAAAAATGGCGTGTCTTTGAATTGTTTCTATCTGTGCGTTTTTTGGTAACCTACAGTCAGTATCTTTTTATCCAGAGACAATATATTTCTATTTCATGTCAAAGTCACAAAAGTGTAACTGCGTATGGCGAGGACTATACCCTAGTTATCACTATGATGATTTATATAAAAATTATAAAAATAAAAATTTTTTATATTTTTTTCAAAAATCTATCTTTTCTATTTTGTCAACATATATAAAAAACATAGCAACTCTTTTATCTTCCTAACATGTTTAGGATCGTTGGCATCTTCAGCCATTTTTAAACATTTCACTGTACAACTATTAGTACGAGGTCGGCAGTATATCCCAGTGTTGGTTTCTGCTACTTGGACTTTACCATCATGTTCTGGATAAACATGTCCCATTGGGCAATTGTTTCTAGGAAATTTGTCATCCATCACCTGTTTTCAAATTATAATTTTCTTTAAACCATTTTGTTCTTTTCATAAGAGTTGGAATATCTGGCGGTACGGCAGTGCCCCGTGAAGTTTGCGTAGACTGCTGTACCATCTTTTCTTAAAATATTTCAGCCCATATTTGACCTATCTAAAACTCTGCTTCGGAATTAGCACGAAATTCAAACTTTGCAGTCGTAGATCCTCATAGAGTTAACAATCCTTCCAAGTTTCATGGACTTCCATAAAGTAGTAAAGTAGTTACGAAATTTCAAAAAACGTCGAAATTGCCTCTCACTCGAAATGTGTACTGTACTTCCAGACATGCTACAAAGCTGAAATTTAGCAGACTGATAGAAATTATGACCAACCCTTTGGAAAACATCAAAAAAACCCAAAATTCTAATTTACTCCCGTTCCCTATAAATGTGAAGTTATGTAAAAGTAACATTACCCACTTCTAGAAACGCTAGAGAGCTGAGCTTTCGAAGGCCGATAGGAACTATCATAAAACTATAGAAAAAAATTAAAAAACCCCAAAATTTTAATTAACTTCCCTCCCCTATAAATGTAAAGTAACATTGCCCACTTCCAGAAACGCTAGAAAACTGAGCTTTGGAAGACTGATAGGAACTATGATAAACCTATAGGAAAACACCAAAATTCCCTCCTCTATAAATATAAAGTTATGTAAAAGTAACATTGCCAACTTCCAGGAACGCTAGAGAGCTGAGGTATAGAAAGCTGATAGGAATTATGATAAAACCATAGAAAAAAATAAAAAAATTTAATAAGGCATTGCAAAAGTTTTGAACAATATTCCGCATAGTTTACTGCTTTAGAACTTAAATATTATCAAAATCCTTTAAAACAGAAGCAAAATCATGTAAAAAAAAGTCAAGTACGCGAAAATGGTATTTCGTAAAAAGAATTAAGATAAAAGTAAAGTCAAGTTCTTCCAAACAAATTTCAAAATGAAAGATTCTTACTAGTTTGGAAATATTGTTCTAAACTTGACTATTATGGCTGCAAATGAATCTTAGGCACAGTGACAGTGAACATAAAGAAGTTTGGCTCCTTGAAAAATTTCTTTAGTATGTTTGAAATCTGTAATAATAATCTGGCAAAAAAAAATATTTAAAAAAGTATAAAAAAATTAACTTTTTTGTCTAGAAGTACGTACTCCTTTTGTAAAAAGTAAAAGGGTTTTATTAGTTCTCTTTTGCAACAATATCCACTATCTGATTTTGTAGAATAACTGTGTTATTATGTCAGGAAATAAAATTATACTCTAAAAAGCCGTTAACAGCAGTTACTACACAATTAAATGACTTTATAATTAGTTTTGGTGCTAGGTGGAAAAGGACTAACTGAATTTTATAATATAGCCTAATTACGTATATTGCTACATCGGGTTCAGGGGCGCAGTTAGAAGGGGTCTGGGGTTTAGCCACAAAGGATTAATTACCCTCCCAAACGAATTAGCATAATTTCTTAGGAGCCGCCTGATCCGTGAAAATTTTCGACTGCGGCGCCTTTACTTCTGAAATTAACCAAAGCTTCTGTTTGAATTTTGTTTTTCCGACTTTTTTATTATTATTTTATTTAAATTAGCCACCGTGGGCTTTTAGATGAAGATTTTGACACTTGTTTAATACGATTACTAATGATCGCACCAAAACTGTCTGACCTGTTAATAGACCCAAAAATTCCTCAGTCAAAAAGTAAGGTTAAATTGTCAAAATATTTCAGTTCTGGTATACTATATTTAAAAAAAATCAAAGCTGTTAACAAGGACTCCTAGTGAGAAGCCAGTTTTTTTGGCGCATTTGCAACAATCTGTTTTTATTGTTTTATACTCCGGTCTATGTTAGCAAAATTGCACCAAAAAGGCACTTTTTACACAACTGCAGCACGGCGAAAGGAAGGGTAATACTTTTCGCTTAAGATATGTAAAAATCTATGTATGTTGGTATTTATGTATATTTTTTTTATAGCGAAGAAAATACATTTAAGTATTCAGCAGGCTTAGGTGTTGTGTCTGGATATGTCGAACTTAAGTTTTTAATACCGACTAAAACCTTCGCTTTCCTCTTACCTTTGATCCCCACAGGAACCGCCGTTTAGGCATTATTTTATAGGGGGAGGATCTAGCTACTGCTCTTCCTTCTGGTAGCTAAATGTTATTCTTTATTTTTCTCTAATTGGCGTCATTCGCTCTTCTTCTTTCTATGAAATGCAGCTCTGTGAGGACTTCCGGCTAATTTTTTTTTTAAACAGGAATCAACATGGCGGTCGTCAGACGCCATTTTGCCACATGATATAGGCTTTAAGGCATACAAATTACATAAGTTTCAGCCAATTTTAAATAAATTTCTTTGATCACCCATCACAAATGTGCTCTAATTTGCTATAATAACTTGGTAGTCGTCCCTGCTCCACCCATCTCCGCTCTTGCTATTCCTTCCACCCTCTTCAAAAACGATATTCGCATAATTTTTTTCAAATTCTTTCTACACACCCTTTAAAAAATTTTCCAACATCATTTTACTGATTCCCCCCTCCCTCTCTTTCCCCCCTCCCCGCTCTGCTTATTTTTTAATAGTTGTAACTATAATCTTGACTTATGCACACGCTTTAAGGTTTTTTTCCAAAACTAAAAGCCAAGAAGAGCCACCAACTGCTCGGCTAAAAGTTAGAAACAAATATAAAGCAACAATATACAAACAACAAATATAAACAAAAATAAATAAAAAAACACCCAACTGCTAAATCTACGTGTACCTAGTTGTCGCAGTTGGGTGCAAAATTACCCAACAACCTGATTCATGACAATACAAAACTGTATATTGTTACAAATTTAAGTTATTTAAATTTTATAATTGGAATTTATTTAGGTTTAGTGTAGTATTAGGTCGATTTATCTTAAGGTTGTATTCTTAGTCTAGGTTTTAGTTGCGTTGTCTGTGGCTTGCGGTCGCGGTAGTGCGGGAACTTTCCGGACGTCGAAGGCTGCCGGAAAGTTCGAGAGAGATGGACGATCCTATATCTAGGGCCGGGGTCGCGCACCAGGCAGTCAGTCACAGACAACCTGCTGTAGTGGTCGTGAGATTAACACGAAGTTAATAGACCGATTATAGTAGTGAATTATTAGCAAGTTATTACTAAGTTTAAGTGCGTGTTTTTGTACATAATTTGTCGAAATAAATTGACGTATCGTTTTCAACAATTGCGAGTTTTAATTTGTCGTTGTGAACCCGTAACAATATTTTCGCTTTGGGCATCAAAACAAAAAGATGAAGCATGTCGTACATTATGAGTAAACCTATCAGTTTTGTATGTACCATTGTGGATATCTTAAACTCATCACTTGGATGGGTCATGTATCACAAAATGCAAAATTGAGCCAGGCGCAGTCGCTAATTAGGGGCAATAAATTTTAAAGATCGAGCAGTTTAATCAAATGTCATCATTGCACGTTCAAAAATAGCGAATTTTTATTGATTGATGACTTTAGGATCGCCAGAATGAGTAATTTCCTGATTATGAAGTGGTCAAAATAAAATGGCCCCTCAAAGCCCCTAGGCGGCCGGGGGCAAAGTTTAAAGTATATAAAATTAAGAAGTGGTCCACCATACCGTTTTGGTTTCATTTTGGTCACAGAGAGCAGAGTATTCAAGTCAATTCATTTTTTTGAATTATAAATCTGCCGTCCCTAAGAAGAAAATCGTATGTAGAAACTACGTTTTGAGAAAAACGGATTTAAAGTTTTATAGTTTTTTATCGTCTTATATACTTATATACTTTTAAAATAAAAAGTTTTAAAAATAAAAATCATTTTTATTTCAAAATTATAATTCAATGAAAAAGTATTTAACTTTAAACCCGACGGCAGAAATGATTTTAAAAAAATCTTGAAATAAATAACTATAACTTTTATATAGCAGACCTGTGCGTAAGTGTATGAACTACAAAAATAAGTGAGACCCTATAGTTGTACAGTCGGGGCTTTCTAAATTGCCGTTGTATTTATTTTCTGTCAAAATTAATCATTTAAAGAAATCAAAAAAAAATAATTTTTAAATATGTATGTATACAGACAGAGGTAAGGTTTACAACTTTTTTGTTTTGGTCAAAATACTTTTCCGAATTTCAAATAGGAATATCTTTTATTTTCGAGGGCGGCAATTTAAAAAGTCCCCGACTGTACAAGTTCAATAGTGTAGAAGACATAAGAAATAATCTAGAAATACATTTTGTGCCTTTGCGCCCCTACATGGTAAAAAAAATTGTCTTAGATCAAAGCACATTGCTTTGAAGTAAAATAATTTGTGCTTTCCTATTCACCAAGAGAATATTTTCTTGATATACCACAAAAAATGTCTTGCCTCTGCATTTTAATGTAAAACAGGAATTGTTTTATTATGAATTGGAACTGAATTAATCTACGGCACCGTTTCCTCTGGAAGCAAAATATTACTTATATGAAGACAATTTGCTTTGTTACAAAATGGAGTATACTGAAACAAAACAATTAAAGAAGAAAAATAAAGTCTCATTTCAAGATTTAACGCTGCGTTGAACTAAAAAGAAATATTTTAATTCAAAACAAATTGTTTTAAGGTAAAACAATTTATTCAAGAAAAGAACATGTTTTCATTGGCGACAAAATTTTTTACCGTGTAGGGGTCATATATTTAAATTTTTTTGACAGTTGAAAAATCCATCCTTGAAAGCCGATATGTGTGCTAAGTTTCATTGCTCTAGTTTATACCGTTCAGAATTAATTTTTTTTTTTGAAAACCTAACCGTACCTTTTGACTGAGACATTTGTGGGTCTCCTAACAGGTCGGGCAGTGTTGGTGGAATTATAAGTAATCGACTAAAACAGGTGTCTCAAAATCTTCATCAAAAACCTCACGAAACACGCTATGGTCTCAGACTAAGACTAAATAAATGGGAAATATCTGTCATTAAACTGTTCTTCTATGTATAACCTTATATTAGCTCACACATATACTATACTATAGTAGTGTGAGCTATGGTGATCCTAATTTTTTCGAGAAAAAAAAAGTTGCTCCGATTTTGAAACTTTTTTGTTGCGCCGTCTGTCTGTCTGTCTGTCTGTATGTCTGTATGTCTGTACGTCTGTCTGTAACGACCAACGCGCATAACTCAAAAACCGCTTGGCCGATTTTAATGAAATTTGGTACCTAGGCTGGATCTTGGGTCGTGATGGTTCCATTTAAAAATGAACAAAATCCACCGAACACAAGCCAAATAAAAGAGTGGGGGTAGATTTCAAAAATTAGAGTTTATGGGAAAATATGGCGTGTGTGATATCAAACGAAAGGTAATTGAGTCCGGAGTTAAACAATATATATTTACGTTTTTGTTTTTTTTTAGGGTGGGGTAGATTTCAAAAATTTGAGTTTAAGTCAAAACATGGCTTGTGTGATATAAACAAAAGGTAATTTAGTCTTGAGTTGAATAAAATAAATTTAATTTTTTAGTTATATTAGCTCACGGGTACACTATAACTATAGTACCTAGTGTGAGCTTAGGGGCCCATATATTGGCAGAGTATTTTTTTTGTTTTTAACCCGACTGTATGCTTTGTTTTCTGTTACCCTTGTTTTTTCGCATACTGTTCGTTCCTCTTTCTGTGTAAATCAAAATAGTCAAAACCAGGATAAAATACATTTTTTAAAGCTCCGTGAAATCACAAGCAAATTTAACCTTGCATGTGCTTCGGCAA
Organism: Aspidapion aeneum; assembly: GCA_963576565.1. NCBI lineage: Eukaryota > Metazoa > Arthropoda > Insecta > Coleoptera > Brentidae > Aspidapion > Aspidapion aeneum. Next base: position 34,908,214 of record OY755040.1, read on the forward strand.
AGCTCTCTAGAGGACTTGAGCTATTAATAGCAAATGAGCTTAAAAAATCAATGTCCAATTAAAATTTTAAGAACACATATCAACCCATAAAAGAGATATAGGATTCGGCTCTACGTTTTAAGATCACTTTTACTCAGAAAATCTAAAGGAAAAAATATTCAATTAACTTTCCGTGTCAAAATGTTTTGATTCTTTTCCAAATCACCACTCGAAGGTTACGAGTAGCATCTGATGGTACTAATTATCATTTTGATATTACGCAAAATTGAGTAATTGTTGACGTAATGGCCTGTATTAATAACATGGTAAAATTTTAAACATAATACAAAATTAACAATAAAATAAATAACAAGTACGGACTAACTGGTAGGTATTTGAAAAAATGTATAATACAATAATATTGTCATTTGTTGTCTGCCAGAAAAGTGCAGGAGGGATCTAGGAACTTTATTTCCGGGGGGGAGGTGTAATCTGTGTGTCAAAATTAAATATATGTTGAGATTTGTGGGGGGGAATTCCCCCTTTTGCCCCTCCCGTAGATCTGCGCCTGTAAAGTGTTGGTCAGTGGGTTGTCATTGGAATCATATATCCTCGTGTTTCCTTAAAACAAAAACTGGCCATGCCTACAGCATCTAAAATTAAAGTGTTTTTCGTTGGTCAATCTCGTTATAATTGTGGTTCTTTTTGTGGTTAATAAAGATAAAATTTTGTTGCAATAAGGAGACTTTTGGGATGCGCCAATCTTTAACGGTAACACTAACACACAAAACTGAGAGAAAATCATTTAACAAAAAAAAATAATTTTAAACTTGTAAAATAATTTATAAAAACAATCACAAATGTTTCAAACAGTGGTGTACGGAGGGGGGGGGGGGGGCTGAAGTCTTCTCCAGAGCCACTGAATATTGACGCCTCAAACATGAATTTTTCAAAAAAACCAAGATTAAAATGTATCGATTTGCGCTCAAGTCCCCCCCCCCAGGATTCATCTCTGCGTATCAAGCCCCCCTAGGATAGTGATTATTTTGTCGAATTTTAGTTTTTGATCTTGATGGATGGATTCTACATGAAGGACATAAAAAAATAAAATATTTAAAAAAACTTAAGAAAATAAATATACCTACGTTAAAATTTAAGAAAAAACACGTAGGTAGTACTAGCTTATAATAACTGAAACTTTGAAATCGGTTTTCTCCAACCAATACTTTTGTCACTGGCGGCCTTTAAACTAACGGGGACAGAACAGCTCATATAAAGTTAGTGCTAAATCTCTGTAGATAAACACGTCCGTTATGGGTATTAAACATAAAGGCGCGGTGTGGCAGATCGTAACTGCGTCGACTCGTAATAACGACATTCACGATTATAATGAGAAATGTGCTAAACAAAAACACACTTCGTAGACCCGTTTTAAAATTTTCGCCTTATAAATCCCTTTGTTTTAAAACTTTAACTTTTCTTTCTTGATTAAAAAAAGTGAAAAAACCGTAGAGCCTAAAAGATTTTCTTTTTAATATCCGGCCTAACAATCAACAACCATATAGCTATGAAATACAATAAACTTTAGAAGGTGAGCATGTTTATGATTTTAAGAAACAAGATTTAATACAAAAATAAGCCCACATGTTTTACAGCTCCTGCATTTTTTAAGATCTTAGCTCAAATTAGGAAATAGGGTCCAATAAACTTAAATCATTAAATGCCAAAGAATTGTAAGGGTTCGTGAGAAATCGATCGAGGGTATTTCTCGCAAATAGACTTATTTTGGAGAGTAACTGAGGGCAACACCCTAATACAACGCTACGGGTTTTGCCAAACCTAGGTCGTATCAGTGGCGTAGCGTGGGGGGGGCGCGGGGGGTTCGTTGCCCCCCCCCCCCCCCCCGCCCCGAGGGTAGTGGCGCCCCATAGGTGGGAGAGGCGCCCTTGTGACGTATCGGCCGCCCCCTCATACATGATGACCTTTTTTTTTTGTTTTTTTTTTTAGTTGCAAGATGCGGCAGAGGCGCCCTTGTGACTTATCGGCCGCCCCCTGACATATGATGACCTTTTGTTCAGAGGCGCCCTTTTGAGCTGTCGCCCCCCCCGCCCTTTCGGGCACGCTACGCCGCTGGGTCGTATACGTGATGGTGGGCTTGAAATCGTCAACACGTTTGTGTTTGTGCGTTTGGCGAACTCATACTACCAAAAAAACTTTATCTGGGTATTACACAACTATTTAGAAAAATTTTGAGTTAAAAAAACCATTGCTTTAACGGTCTAGGACAACTGGGCGCCGCCAACTGGGCGCCGGGCCAACTCGGCGCCGCCAACTGGGCGCCAGCCAACTCGGCGCCGGACTAAAATTTTTTTTTTGATAAAATGTGTAGATGGAAAATAAAATATATTATTTATATAAAAACATCTTAAAAAATCCTTTACGTAATTATCTATCACATCTTGTGAAGCGTTTTTGACACACTTCCCATTATCCGATTTGGATGATATTTGGTACAACACGTAGTGGTCCCATGACAATACAACATTAAGAACAAAAAAATCCTCCCACCCCTACCCCCACCCCTTCTATAGAAAAATGTGTTTTTTTACACACTTCCCGTTATCCGATTTGGATAAAATTTGGTATCCACATAGTGGTCCGATGATAATACAACAATAAGAAAAAAATATCCTCCCACCCCTACCCCCACCCCCTTTCCTTAGAAAATTTATTTTTGACACACATCCCGTTATCCGATTTGGATGAAATTTGGTATACATATAGTGATCCGATGACAATACAATATTAAGAAAAAAAATATCCTCCCACCTCTACCCCCCACCTCCTTTCATAGAAAAATGAGTTTTTGACACACTTCCCATTATCCGATTTGGATGAAATTTGGTATTCACATAGTGGTCCGATGACAATACACATTTAAAATAAAAATATCCTCCCACCCCTACCCCCACCCCCTTCCATAGAAAATGGCGTTTTTGACACCCTTCCCATTATCCGATTTGAATAAAATTTGGTATAGGTACATATAGTGGTCTGATGACAATACAACATTGAAAAAAAAATCCTACCACTCCTACCCCCCCCCCCCATCTATAGAAAAATACGTTTTTGACACACTTCCCATTATCGATTTGGATGGAATTTGGTATACATATAGTGGTCCGATAACAATACAACAATAATGAAAAAATGTCCTCCCACCCCTACTCCCCACCCCTTCTAAAAAAAATGCGTTTTTGACACTACTTCACTTCAAATGACTTTTATAAAATTTGGTATATGCATAAAGGTGCGATGGCAATACAGCCCGAACAAAAAATATTTTTCTACCTCTACCCCCACCCTCTCCTTCCCCCAATAGAAAAATGAGTTTCCAAACAACTCACGATCAGCGATTTCATTATAATCTAGAATAAACTCTTCTTTATTTATTTACCTCTGCATTTTTCTGCTAGATTGATTCTTGCAAATAGTGATATTTATTGATACGGATATCTTATCGTGCTAACATCATCAAAATTTCCATCAGTCGGCCATCGCTTTTATTATTATGATAATATTAGAATGTTAGAAAATTATTTTTAATTTTTAGTGCATTTTATAAGAGCTTGTGACTAAAAAATTTTTTTTACTAATTTATTTCCGCAATTTTGGATCCGCCATTTTGATTTTTTAAGTTTGAGTAAAAATTTTGTTAAATGACCTCAAGCAATGTAATATTTCAAGTTTGAGACAAATCGGTTAGTAAATAAGAAAATCCGCCATTTTGGATGGAAAAATGCAGAGGTAAATAAATAAAGTATGTCAAAAACGCATTTTTTATGGAAGGGGGTGGGGGTAGGGGTGGGAGGACATTTTTTCATTATTGTTGTATTGTTATCGGACCACTATATGTATACCAAATTTCATCTAAATCGGATAATGGGAAGTGTGTCAAAAAACGCATTTTTCTATAGATGAGGGTGGGGGTAGGAGTGGTAGGATTTTTTTTCAATGTTGTATTGTCATCGGACCACTATATGTATACCAAATTTCATCCAAATCGGATAATGGGAAGTGTGTCAAAAACTCATTTTTCTATGAAAGGGGGTGGGGGTAGAGGTGAGAGGATAGTTTTTCTTAATATTGTATTGTCATCGGATCACTATATGTATACCAAATTTCATCCAAATCGGATAATGGGAAGTGTGTCAAAAACGCATTTTTCTATAGATGAGGGTGGGGGTAGGAGTGGTAGGATTTTTTTTTCAATGTTGTATTTGTCATCGGACCACTATATTTATACCAAATTTCATCCAAATCGGATAATGGGAAGGGTGTCAAAAACGCATTTTCTATGGAAGTAGGTGGGGGTAGGGGTGGGAGGATATATTTTTTTTTAATGTTGTATTGTCATCGGACCACTATGTGAATACCAAATTTCATCCAAATCGGATAATGGAAGTGTGTCAAAAACTCATTTTTCTATGAAAGGGGGTGGGGGTAGAGGTGGGAGGATATTTTTTTCTTAATATTGTATTGTCATCGGATCACTATATGTACACCAAATTTCATCCAAATCGGATAACGGGATGTGTGTCAAAAACAAATTTTTCTATGGAAAGTGGTGGGGGTAGGGGGCGGAGTATAAATTTTTTTATATGTTGTATTGTCATCGGACCACTATGTGATTACCCAATTTCATCCAAATCGGATAATGGGAAGGGTGTCAAAAACGCATTTTCTATGGAAGGGGGTGGGGTAGGGGTGGGAGGATATATTTTTTTTTAATGTTGTATTGTCATCGGACCACTATGTGAATACCAAATTTCATCCAAATCGGATAATGGGAAGTGTGTCAAAAACTCATTTTTCTATGAAAGGGGGTGGGGGTAGAGGTGGAGGATATTTTTTTCTTAATATTGTATTGTCATCAGATCACTATATGTATACCAAATTTTATCCAAATCGGATAACGGGAAGTGTGTCAAAACACATTTTTCTATAGAAGGGGTGGGGGTAGGGGTTTGGAGGATATTTTTTTCTTAATGTTGTATTGTCATGGGACCACTACGTGTGTACCAAATTTAGTTATAGTTATATAGTTAGTTAGTTAGACAAAACATCTGAAGCTAAAAAAAGCTTGTAAAAAATTGCGTAAAGGATTTTTTAAAGATGTTTTTATATAAATAATATATTTTATTTTTCATCTACACATTTTATCAATAAATTTTTTTTTAGTCCGGCGCCGAGTTGGCCGGCGCCCAGTTGGCGGCGCCGAGTTGGCCCGGCGCCCAGTTGGCGGCGCCGAGTTGGCGGCGCCCAGTTGTCCCATTCCGTGCTTTAATCCTAGAAAAAAAGATTGCCCAACAAAATTTAAAAAGCTTTTTTTTTACAAACAACACTATACTGCGACGCCGACGTTTCGATTGTTCCTCTGCAATCGTTTTTAAGCTTTTTCAAATTACTGTTTTACTCATACTATTTACTCAACTTAATGTTTATGTTTGTCTAATTTATACTATTGAGTCTAATCAGTGTCGTACACGATTCAGTTAAATACAAATGAATAAAATAATTATTACGGGGCGTAGGGGACGAGTCGCCGCGGGCCGATTAGCCGCGAGAACTTTTGTTTAATTATTATTTTAATCAAACTTAACTTATTTTTTTTTTAAATCATAGCAACCCTGTCCTCTTGTTGGAAGATCAAAAGGCGTGTTAAACCTAACCGTGGTCAATTAATCGCAAACATATATACTATCCGGTCTTTAGACCACCAAGATTTTGCAAAAAAAATGTCTCAATTTTTCGAGAAAAAGAATGCTTTTTCAATAAGTAGTTTTCCGAAAAGCTAATTTATAAAAAAAACTAAACATTGTTTTTTTATTAATACTTTTTAAAACGCAGTGTTTCCAAAAACTAACTTATAAAAAAATATATTTTTTAAATATTTTTACGACACGAAATACACGAAACAAAATTCTAGTCTTAAATCCTATCGGCGGTAAATGGTCCCCGCGGCAAATCGGACCGCGGCGAATTGTCCCCTCGGTCAATTGGCTCGCGACGTATCGTCTGCGGCCAATCGTCTCATTCCCGTTACGGGTACAAATGCCGACCGCTACTTAGGCAAGTCGTTCGCCCCATACCCAACATTAAAACACGGTAATTGTAGATTTTTATAACTTCGGTATTTCTGAACCGATTTAGAAAATTCTAATACTAAACTGTTCGTAAGATTACGATTATATAAATTTACAAAAAAACTAAATTTTTCCAAAAATGTCAGTTACTTTGTTTTAATTTATATAACAGCCGATATGCAGCCCCATGCTGGAATAAAGTTTGCAAAACACAAATGGAAAGGCTACAAAGCTTTCAAAATAGGGTCATAAGACAAATAGCGGGAGCCTCTTGGTTTGTACGTAAAGTACAAATCAAGAGGGAACTCAACATTGAGGATATCTCAGAAACGATCCAGGAGCAGAAGGATCGTTTCATGAAACGGGTAGAAGGGCATCAAAACCCCGTGGTACGGGATGCGTTCCTTTACCGGCCCGGAGACAGGCCAGGAACCTACCAAAGGCCCCTGGATGTCTAACAAAGTTGCGCCACAAGGGCGCAAAATTGAGGTTTTAAAGCTCAGCTAAATCCACATGGAAAAGTACAGACCAGAAATAAAAAAGGTACATGATCCTGTCATGCACAAGTATTAGCTTGTCTAACGAACTGTCACGATCAGCTGTTTTTCGATCCAAGATTGTTGCCATAGGACAAACAAAGCGTTTTCCCATAAGCCGCAATGTTAACAAAAACGTAATTTAAAAAAAAAGTGAAACGATTTAATTTACAACAAAGATGCTGTTTTAAGTATTGACCCTTTGTACACATGGGAAAAATGCGTTTTTCTTAAAAAAAATCAATTAAAGCCAGTAAATCACAAATAAAAGGGACCATGTTTTGTTCAAAAAGTCAGGTTTTGTTTTTATTTACTTTTGTTTTTTTAAACTTTTTTTTCAGTTTTTTACTCAGTTTGAATCATTATTATTAGTTTCTGTGCTGTTATGAACTGTGGCAGCTGGGGAGATCTTGAAAATGTTAGTTTTGATGGAATGCCAAGTATTTTGACCTTAAAAGATCATCTTGATTTAAATGAACTAGGTATCAGCTCAAAGAAGGAAAAGAAAGTGGATAAGTGCTCTATTACCTGACTTAACAGAGGATTAATTGAAATATTCGAAAGTTTTTTGTCAGGTTTGTTTTGGATAAATATGTAACTGTCATTTTGGCAACATTTTCTATTGCAGTGGCGCACCCAGGAATATGTTTGAGGGGGGCCGAGGCCTCTTGGAGGGGGCCCGAAGCCTCATGATGTCCAATTTTAAGCTATTTTTTGTGTTTTTCATGAAAAATGTGGAAAATGTGTAAAAAAATCTAAGGCTTGGGGGTGCCCGGGGTAGTAATACAACAGCGAATATTGTACTCTTGTAACATCTGAACAGTACTGTTGTGAACTGATGAACCTTAGGTTTCACTGTACTTAAGCCCTATGTATTATAGTTCATGGAAAATCATATGGTCATGTACAGTGTGTGAGTCCAATGACAAGGAAAAACTGTATTTTAATTTTGCAAGTTTTTTTTTATATAATGTTTTTTTTAAATAAACATATTTTGTAAAGTACTTATTAGAAGTTTGCTTGATCCACCTCGGTTGGAACTCATATGTGCATATTGATCTGTTGGACTGACCTACCTATAAGTTGTGCCTCTTTTTCATGTCACTACTGGAGGGTTAACACAATTAAACTTTGTCTAAACCTAAAAATCATAGTGAAATATTTTTCACAGTTTAACGCTATAGTAGAAAACCTGAATCTGATGAGAAAAGTTTAGTCTATTTCAATTTCGTCTCTGTTAAGTGAGCCTTGAAGTGAGCTCTTTGCATGGAACTACTTATCCACTTTCCCCCACCTTGGGCTGATAGTTCATTGATTCATTGGTCAAAAAACTTCAAATACAATGAAAACTAACATTATCATTACCTCCTCCGCTGCCACAATTCACAACAGCAAAAAAACTTGACATAATAATCACTGGTGCACCCAGAAATATGTCTTGGGGGGACCCGAAACCTTTGGGGGGGCCCGATACCATTGGGGCCTCCCCCAGGTCTCATGATGTCGCACTTTATGCTATTTTTATTCATGAAATATATGGAAAATATCTAAAAAAATATGTGGCTTGGGGGGGTCCGGGCCCCTAGCCCCCCGCCCCCTTGGTGCGCCCATGTAATAATTCAAAATAAGAAAAAAAACTAGAAAAAAAGTTTAAAAAAAACAAAATAAACAAAAACATAACCTACTTTTTTGAAGAAAACATGGTCCCTTTAATTTCATATTTTCTGGCTTTAGTTTAATATTTTTAAGAAAAACGCATTTTTCCCATATGCACAAAGGATCCGTTCTTAAAACTGAATAATTTTTGAGACTAAAGCTCTTGTCGTTTTTGTAAAATTTACGTTTTTGTTAAAATTACGGCTTATGGGAAATCGGTTTGTTTGTCCTATGGAAGACATCTTGGATTTGATCATATGTTTTGTTAGACAGCCCTATTGTATCTTAGTAGTAGTAGTTTAGCCGCTACTTAAACTTGGCAAACCACCACGAACCTCGTTGCTTTAACGGCGTTGGAACGCTTTTCGCAATCACACACTATCATAACAGATCAAGGAAAGCGCGAACCAAAACGCATCTCACCAAACTTCAGATTCCTGCGACATGTGGTTTGCAAATCACGAACCAAGTTTGCCAAATTACATACTGTTGGATTACGGCTTAGCTGATAGTTCCTCCCAGTTACACTCAAGAGCAGCTCTCGATGGTACTTTTCTTAAATGAACGCACACGCTTTTGAAACTTTTTGCAAACGTTACCAACAAAAATCGAATATCTCTACATTACAACGCAAGGTCGCTTTGGTCTCTTTTCTAGATGCCTGGATATATTTTGACAGTTATTTAATACCAGAGGTAGTAACTTTCTTTTACAGTTCTTAGAAAAATGTGTTTTAATATAAAAACTAGCAGATGGCGTTACTTAGAATCATTAATTTTTGTCAAAATTTAAAGTTATCACTCTGCCGCAATCTCCACATAAGCTGCCTTCGCTATTTGCATCTCAGACGCGACGGATTTTTGGTTACGTGATTACAGATTAGTTTGAGCAAATTGTATTTAACGAACGATCCGGATCAAATCGATCAAATTTTTATAAATGTTTTTAACCGTAAATATAACCAAAAATATTATGTACAAATTGCAACTTACGCTCAGCTATAATTTAGAAAAATTTTCCTGTGATGTCGGAAATTTTATATAACTTGTTTTCTTCAACTAATCAAATAATTCAATTTCAATAATTTTGCATAAAAAATTTTTGTAAATAAAACAAATACCCAACATTAGAGAACCTGTATGTGTGAAAATATTTAGATATAGATATAGAGACGCGAGCAACCAGATTTACGTCCGACTACTCTGAGCAGAATTACCGAACGTTTCAGATCTACCTCCCCTAGATCTAGATAGAACAAACGAACAATTTCAATCAAAAAGATTAATCCGACGCAAATACCGAACACAGCTACAATACCAATAATACCTAATAAGTATAATTGAGCTTTCCCGTCAAATATTTTAACCGCCACATACTCTAGATTTTATTTCAACTCGCTATAGCTAGGCGATGTCGCTGTAGATTCATAAATTTAAAACAAAGTAATAGTAAAGTTTTGTTATTGTTATTATTCTTATTATTATTAAATTTGTATTTTTCAACCTAAAATATTCAAAACGTCAAAAAAAACATGAACCTTGACTATGCTAGAAAGAGACGTACGTCTGTGGAGAGGCTCGCCTCTTCTGTTTGTTGCCAGTTCTACGTTAGTATGAAATTATAGGATGTAAACAATAAATATATTTAGGCGGGATTTTTAAAATGATATCTCCCCTGTCCTTCTTTTGGGAGGTCGAAATCGGTGTTAACATAAAGTAAGTAAAATTTGACCGTGGTCACTTGATCGCAAACTTAATCTAACCGTGGTAAATTGATCGTAAACTTCTCCTAACCGGGGCATGTCTGGACAGGATAGGATCCGTTTGCAATCATTTGACGGTTCTGCTAACACCGATTTCGACCGTCCAAAAAGATATAAAACAAAAAACGAAAATAATTAGATTACTTTTAAAAAATAATTATTCAAAACATTATTTCCAAAACGTTGACGGAATATATCTTATCATTATGCCCAGGTATTCCCTACTTTGATCAATTTATTATTATAATTATTTCTGCAACGGTATAATTTTAGTTAATTAATATAGAGTAAATTATAAAGCAAAACTGAATGCTAACGAGCATGCACATGTATTTTCAAAACAAGTTTAGTGTTTGCCACACTTTATTTGGTAAAGGTCCAACCGGTCCCGTCCGTTTGAGAAATTAGAGAGTTGGCATTATTTGAGCTACTGTATTTCAGGGGCGCACGTAGATAAGGGTTATGGCCAGTAGCGGCTGGTGCCGTTATAAATTGGGCTTTCTATTCGCTCTTCTTTTACATGCGCAAAGTGCTCGGATTAGCACCAGTTTCAGACTAATTATGACCCCGTAGAGCAACCTCAAACATCCCACAGAATTTTAAATAGTCTATTAACCTATTTTCTTAAATTTATTTTTAAATCAATGTTAAAACTATAAGACAAGCAAACCCTATACCGAGTTCCGACCAGGTAAAACTGAACTTCTTCAAAACTTGGAGGGCCGAAAGTTGTGCTACCCCCTGGTCCGAATTCTATTCTTTTTTATTTTTTAGAAATTCTAGAGGTTATTTTGATAGGGGTAATTTTTATACGCGTGTTATTTTTTTGTAATAAATAGAAATGGCCAATATTACAATTTGAGATATTAAAAATAAGACCGGGACCCCGGCAATACCAAAGTTTGTATTCCCGAATTTATGTGATTCCTCCTCAGAGATTAATGCTCGTGATTTTTTTGGAGCATTTTGAAAGATGTGCAGGTCCAAAGTTGTTGGACAGAAAAAGAAAAATTAATCTATTTTGGCACTTATTTAGTATACGTGGCTTTTACTTGGTTTCAAAAATATAAAGAAAATGCAGAAAATCAAAATATAAAATGGAAAAATACGCCAGATACGCGATTTTTTAGAAAAAATTGGATCAGTTTTTTACAAACGTGAATTTACGATTTTGTTTTAAATCGAGCCCTTAAACGAGGGTACCGTAGTAGATCTCTTGTGTGCATAAAAAAAAATATAAAACAGTTCTAAAAACGTTACAAACTTTAATGAATACAAAATAAAACTCTGTTGCAATTTACAAATTCTTACAAGACCTTTCTTATGACCTATAAAACGAACAAGACCCAAAATATTAAAATAAATACTTTAACTTACCATAATAACAAACTGCAAAATATTCTTCAAATATAAAAATCTTATGTTTCTTTACTGACAATTACTTTAGAGGTTTTTAGTTTAAGTTCAACAAAACTTGGAATGTGACTACCTCCTCAAAGTTTGGGTTTTTATAAACGGTAGGTTGGACCTAAATAATCCATTATCCCCTATATGAAGAGCTTGGAGGAACCAAGTCAGTGGCGTTGCTGATAATCGTAAAGTTGTTTACTTTAAATTCTAGCTAATGAGCTAAACAAGATAAGCTAAACAAAAACAGAGATAAAATACATTTTATAGACAAAATTTTCTTATCTTACAGTTTTTCCATGTCCAATCACTTTGAAGGGAAAACTCTCTCGCTACTTGCTGTATCATCACGCTTAACCATTACGACTCCCACTATTCACTTTTTAGTAGTTTTTCTCCCATCAACCATCTGCTGTGTGGTAGGCGGCAACCAAACGTTTACCATTTTGGAGGGAGGCGGAACCACTTTCTTATCTCAACAGAACCATAATTTCGTTTTTCCAAGATGGTTTCGTACAGTGGTACAGTCAGGGGTTATTTTCATTTCTGACAATATCACCCAATCCCTTTGCCACGCACGCAGGATCACTTCGTGGATTGTTCATAATAAGACAAATAAAGCAAAAAAAAGCATTTCGTTTTTCACAACCGCACAACCAGTTTTCAGCTACGTATAATTTTTGATTACTAAAATTTTGGGTAATTTTTAGGATTTTTAGGTCCGGCCTATGTGGCCCTAAAGATTTTATTTGTAATCGAAGTTCATATGTCCACGTATTTAAAGTTACATAGATAATTATATAATCGACGATATTTCTTTCCATTTTGAAAACAAATAAAACCAAAAACAATGGACACGCGACCGGCAAGGGTTTTAACTACTGACCCTGACGTACCCCAAATCAAAACAAACTCATACGTCTTCACTAGGGATAGAACCGGCAATACGTCCGAAGGGCAACGAACGGTTTGGCACGATGAGTATGGCCGACGTCAACTAAAATAAATAATCCTCCCGGCCCGCGTGAGAACAACCACCCATACACCGCTAAAAAACCGGTGAAATTGAAATCTTGTCCCGCGCGGTGCTGCCGGCTTGTAATTATTTACGCTAAAAAAGTTTACCCAGTTAACAACAGACTAAAAAAAAGACACTGTTACGAGCTGATTAGATTTTGTTCAAGATCTATTAATACAAATGACAGTTTTTTGACAGTATAGAAATTGAGAATATGCTAACTTTTTAACAGGGCATCGCATAAATATGCGGTTTTCCGAATATAGTAGGACACATTTTTATCAATAATTTATGTTAAAATCAACTTTGGTTTATGAGGTATTTATAAAAAACTCTTTCAAGGCTATAGCGAGGAGTTCACTTGTAGTGTGCTAATGCGCTAGGAAGATATCAGATCCGTCATGGATCCATTTACTTTTATTTATACAGCGCAATTTATTTGGTTACAAAAATTACTTTGTATTCCAAAAAATGTTTCCCTTTATATCGTTCGCTAATAAAAACCTCAAAATGAAACTTTTTATTTAGGACATTTTTTTCTATAAAAAGTTTTCACCCACAAAAAAAAGTTTTGAAAAGTAGATATGGGCATTAATTCTTTAAAACAACATTTTACAACGTAGCAAAGGCTCTTGACAAAACACGGAACTTTTATAAATTGCCTCGGGTACAAGAAAACCTTACTGCGTCTCTGCCTCCGCTAAAATGAGCTGCTCTATTTATTAATTTGGAAGTTAAGTCTCATTTAAACGGCTAATTTATGTGCTTTTAACTACCTAAATTTAATTTATGAGCAATTATACAAGCAGATTTTATTTATTTTACTAGATTTTCCGCGTTGAGGAGCGTTGAATGCGCATTAAAAATTATTTGTTCGGAAAATATTTAGATTGAGAAATCAATTTCTCCGACTTGCTTTCGCTGGAATTTTCAATTACTTTTTAATTGTTTCGTTCGATGAAGCTGGATATTTAATAAAAGAAGCATTTAGGTCATTGTTACTTCACGCGCTTTAGCTGTATCTAATTCCCTCTGTTCGAAATCCGTGCCTTACAATTTTTTTAATGAATTAGTACCTATCTATTAGTGGTGGAAAGCTTTTTGTGAAAACAACTGCAAAGTTTTTGGATTTGACTCGGTGTTTCCTAAAAGTAAGGGGCTCTAAAAATTAAGAAACACCCAAAGGGAAAGTGTTACGAGGGGAAAGAAGGGGGTTTATTTATTATTGGGGGGTGCGATCATATACATAATATTCCAATACCCACGGTAACTGCCCATTCATGATGCAAACATGAGAGCCTTGGGGTCTTTAAGCAAAAAAGACCTGATAGGTTGCTTTCAAAGACATAACTATTAATCAAAAAGTTAACTACAAATACATAGGTATAACAAAATTGACATTTAAAGTTACTGACTAAAATCACCCTAAATAATCGCCAAAACGTGTCCATTTGTATCTGGCGCTTGTCTGTGTATTACAGTACAAAATTAAAGACTTAAAAACTACTGCAATGTGATCATAGACGTATAATACGAATGGACTGAGCCTCATGCTCGAAAATTGATTCCAGAGTGGGGCGAGTGCGGGTTAAACACGGACAAAAACTCATTATAATGTATGTACAGGGTGTCCCAAATTGGCACTTTTAGGGGGTTTAATGTACTTCTAAGGGAGACAGAGAAAAACTGACCACGCATTGCAAGGCTCAAATTTCAAGAGAAGACTTATAGTAAAAACCGCATTTTGAAATATCGTTTCGTCTTTGAGCTTTTTGAAAAGTCTGCATTTTGGTAGGGGGTCTATAACTTCGTTATTACTGGAAATTTTGATTTAGAGTAAATTGCAGTTTTATAGACTTTGTAACGAGGAATTCACCCGTTAAATTAAATTTTAACTGTCACTTTGAATTGTTGAGATAAAAAAAAGTTGCATTTTTTCTTATGGAAGGGCCTATATTTTAATTAATTTTCGAATTCGTCATTGAATTCTGATCAAAATGATGTATCATATGTCATAGTTTGATTTGATTCTGGGGCAATTGCAAAAACTTCCTCAGTTTCAATAAAGTCGTTTTTTTAACACAAAGCTTCGCACTAATTTACAAAAGAGGTCTTTCACATAGGATATAGCGTTTTTGTTTGTGCTTTGCCCTCACAAGCTCCATCTCACTCGGGAATCACTTCGCCAGCATTGCACTTATGCGACGTGCTCAGTCCATTTTTATTACAGGTCTATGAATGTAATGCGAAAACCAATCAAACAGAAATCAACCGCAGATTTCCGGCAATTCAAACTGCGATAAAAAATTTCTATTTCCTTTTGTAAACATCGAGCCATTAAGTAACACTGACCAGGTTAACAACGTGACTCTTTTACATAACAAACAGAATGTGTTGTGCTGTTGTTACAATGCACTACAAATTGACTCAACGATTATAAAAATGTAGAGCAACACTTTCAATTTTATCGATCATTTGGATATCAGCTCTTGTGCAATGCTATTTTATTGAAAAAATACTTACCGCCACTTTTTTTAAGAGGATCTTTAGTTTTAATATCTGTGTTCACTCAATAAGCGATTGTTTTGCATAAAGGTTTATGCCTTCGCCATAATTCGCTTAACGATCCCACATAGCACAAAAATCACATCAACGTTAAATTAACGTGAACAAAAATAATAGTTATTTTTTACTAGAAAACCTCATACCATGTAATATTTGTTTTGTTAAATCTACATGCTTAAAGATAACTTAAAAACAAGGTGGAATCAAGCTGTAAAAATGTAATTTTTGCTGAAGTTTCTGGTGCTGTCTATATAGTGTCTTTTTTACCCACGTTATTTTCATGTGCCATATTCATACTTGAAAAGTCTTCCACAACATGATCTAAAACGCCACTAGACCAAGACTTCTCAAACCTACTAACTTCTTGCGTATTATTTTGTCACGTTTTTCTCCATATGTTAAACAAGATTTTTCAACAGTAAACACTTTAACACAATATTAATGTGTGTTTATCAGGTTAATAACTGATGCGTAGGGATCGTGAAGGATCAGGGATCAGTTCATTAACTAGTTTTTGAAGTTTAGAGGCCAAAGCACTCCGGGATAGATTTCGTCAAAGTAAAAAATGTCGCCAATAGGTGGCGCTGCTTCTAGTCAAATCTCAAAAATATTTGGTAGAAATACCATGCAAGTCGCGTTTTAAAATTCGTGTAGAAAAGCTAATGTGATTTTGACGTTGATAAAATTCTACTTAGAATTCACTTTAAAATAACGTAAAAACATTTCTGTGTTGATTTAATAATGGCGGTATTACAACGCCGTTTTTAGCAACGTTATTTTTTATAATTTTAATGAATGACGTATTAAGCTTGTCTTCATATATGAAACAAACGTTCTTTTAGCAGTTTTTAAAATTAACGTTTTTTTTTTCGCACGCGTTTTTTACGTGTTAAACACGTGATTGTGCTATGTGGGATGACGTTCGCGGTTACCAAGTATGCGTTAATTTCAGCAATTTTAAATCATACTTCGTCAGAGAACATACTAAACATACCTCTTCCACCATAACGTGATAAAATGTAAAAAATATGAGAGTACGTCTACTATTTTTATAAAAAATTAGTTGATTGGCTAAAAATTTATCAATGTTTGCAGTTTTCCTAAAAACTGTTGTGCAGGTTTGTTGTGGGCATTGTATAAACTATTCTAGTTTACTTATATACCATTTCCCCAATATTTGAGAGCAATTGCGAATCTTTGATTTAAAGAAAATGTTTGGCTGTAAGAGTAACTGGTTGCCTACCCTAGATAAAATTCAAAAAACTTTTTTTCATATCATCACATTTTAAATAACTTACCTCATGACATACTCAACAAAAATATCCATGAGAATAATTTTTTAATTAATATCTATTCTAAAGATTGCGTACGACATATTTCGAATAATTGCATATACTGCATTATCACGCATTTCTCATATAATATTTTCCTAATAGGTGCTCCATGTGACATCTTTGAAGCCGGCAAGATTTGTTTCAATTACCGCTAATGGGATATTATTAATTCTCGAAAGACATTGTATTCTGTATCTGTAAGAATGAGAGAGACAGAACAAGGAGGCAACGCCTGATTTGTGCGCCTCCCTTGCATAAGAATATTTGTGTGTCCCCCATGCATCCGGGTACGTTGCTTGGTTAAAATTAATTCTGCTTACTATAGAGAAAGGTCGACTTTAACTGGCAAAGGTTTAGTTGTTCCAGAAAGTAGTAAATGTTTTATCGAATATTCATAACAAAATATATATATTGTATATATCGGGTGCGCCAAAAAAATACGGACAATTTTTTTTCATTATAACTTTTTAACACTTGGTAGAGAATTAATGAGAGTTTTGACTGAATGTATTTTTTTGTCCACCGTCTCAAAATCCAAGATGGCGGACGAAAATAAAATGTACCATTTAAATATGCTCGTTTATTCTCGTGCTGCGAACATGACTTAATTATTTTTTTATTAGAATTATCAAAATCGGTTCAGTGGTTCTAAAAAAAATATTTTTGTTTCAACCATTGTTTTGCATATTATTCGATTGCCTTGCCAGTCATGTCTGCATTTATTTCCTTATAAATTCATTACTACCAACCGATTTTAATGAAATAAAAAACATCCTATATTTTTTATTTCATCAAAATCGGTTCAGTAGTAATGAATTTATAAGGAAATAAATGCAGACCTGATTGGCAAGGCAAACCGATTTTGCTGATTCATACCTTGTTGCGCGTGACAAGAATGCTACTTTTTTAGTGATTTAAAAAAATTATTAAAACATGTTCGCAACACAAGAATAAACGAGCATCTTTGAAGGGTACAATTATATTTCGTCTGCCATCTTGGATTTTGAAATGGCGAACAAAAAAATGAATTTGTTCAAAACTCTGATTAATTATCTGTCAAGTGTAGTTTGTCCCCTTAAAATCGATGGTATAGTTCAAAAGTTATAATGAAAAACAACAAAAGTTTTTTTTTGGCCCACCCGGTATATAGCCGCATTTTGTTTTTTACTTCCCAGCCCGCGCAGCAATGGCTAGAGAAGGTATTCTTTTCAACGAATTTTTTTTCTTCAGATAACGCCGAAAATATGTTATTTGGGTGTATTTTAACCTATCTTAGCAATATCGTGGTGAAGTCCGTCCGTAACACTGTAGCTCCTAAACCGCTTATCCGATTTTCATGAAATTTTCATATAAAATAGTGTTCGACACTATTACAAGCCGCTTAGCTTTTGGTCAAAATCCATTAATGCTAATAACAGTTTTTTGAGAATTACATTTTTTTTAAAATGCTAACTTTTTTACGAAGTTTTGCATTAATATTCAGTTTTCGGTATATAGTAGCATTTTGCTAAAAAAATTGTATTATAACCGAAAACTTCGTCAGAGCTTTAGTTTCTGCGATATTTACAAAAAACTGTTTTCAAGGCTGATTATCATGGCTTCACTTGAAGTGTGCTAATAGGCTAGCCATGAAGATATCAGATCCGTCATGAATCCATTAGTTTTTTCTGGGTTCTGATATTTGGCGAAAAGCATCTTCATAATAGCTATAAAAAATTTGTTAGAGATATAAGAGCTTTGTTGTTTTGCGTTTTTTGTTTTATTTTGATATTTGATAATAGAGTTTTTGAGGAAGTTTCTTTGGAACTTTTTAAC
This sequence comes from Aspidapion aeneum, assembly GCA_963576565.1. Taxonomy (NCBI): domain Eukaryota; kingdom Metazoa; phylum Arthropoda; class Insecta; order Coleoptera; family Brentidae; genus Aspidapion; species Aspidapion aeneum. The sequence goes on from OY755040.1 coordinate 34,926,432, forward strand.
TTGTAGTCTAGTATGTGTGTGCAGTAAGCGTGTAAGTGGCAAAACAAAAGTATGGTTGGCAATATTTAGAACCACATTAAGGTAAGAATCAACATTTTTAAAAGTTAATAGTTATGTACCTAACAAGTGCGGAAAGTGATACTTCACCGCACGCATCGGCAAATGTTGAATTTTTTTATTACCCTATTTAAAATTAAAAAAATAGTCAAAACTACAAAATGTATGCGTTTTATTTAACGAAACTTGTACAAGCTCCGAGGTGGCTTTATCGGCGGCAACAAAAATGTCTTTAGATCTCTTCCATCTCTTCGAACATTTTCAATTATGTGTTACTTCCGCAGGAAAATGAGTGCGTGAAACGCTATTTTCCGCACGCTCAGCTTTTTTTGCAACAGTTCCTTGACCTTCTCTGACATTTACAATAGTTTGCAAAATTTGAACTGAAATAATGGCATCCAAGGAGCGGCCCCGTGTGAGCAAACCTCTAAACTTGTAACCTAACTACAATAAGAGAAATAAATATTTGCGTAAATAAATTTGTGCTCGAGATTTTTGTAAGGAAAGACTTTTTGAACGGATTTACTGGCCTGTGTATAAAATGTTGTTTCCTGCACTTATAAAACTTCGCTTGGTTTATACATTAGGGATTTCCACGGTAGCAGATATCCATTTTACTTCCTCTAAAAAAGATTTAACCCTAGATGCACCATAAGCACAGTTCTTGGATTATTCACTTAATCGCGATTAAGTCCGTGTGGGTCACATACAAAACAACAAAGAGACAGAATAGATCAGTTACGCCTTGTTATACGGTGCATCTAAGGGTTAGGGATTAAATTGACATTGAATGCCTTAGATAATTTTTAAAAGTTGGGACAGACGACTTGCTTTATACATACGTATAGGGATTGGTCTTACTTTTTACAGAAAGTGATCAGGAGTCAAGTATTGACTTGATAGACTAGAGCCATAACTCCACAGAACTATTAATTGCAGCATTGTCCGCGATTTTGCGAGCTAAGTAAGTTAAAAATAAAGATATATTTACAATCAATTTCGAACTTGCTTAGTGTAAACTTGACATATGGGTTTGCTCAAGATCATTTACATTTGTGGCCCTGATTGGTTCAGTGGACGTGCGTTCGCTTTACAATCAGATAGTGGTGGGTTCGAATCCCATGCCTGTCACTACAAACTAGAACCTACTATCCGTGTGTCAATACAGATTCACCGGACGTAGGCGTAAAGCGTGTCTTGGGCGAAGTTTGGGCATCAACGAAGTAGGCAACGTTGATGATCAATACAAGGCTTTCGTTAAGCCGATGGTCCCGTGTTAAAAGCGTAGATGGCGATAGCACGATAAAGACTCTGTTTTCGACAAAGAGCTTCAGGCAAAATCCTCCTTGAAAATAGAAAATTGCCTACCGTGGGGGTGCTTGACGGGCCGGCCAGTTAAATCTTCATCTAGTATGAATGTGAGAGTGAATAAGTTGTTATTTTCCCGGGCACCAAGTGACTTCGAGTCAGATTATCTTGGTGTCCACCGAATTGAGCTGGCATATAATTGTCTGCAATTAGCGGACAGACCCAATAAGTAGAAACAAAAACCAATGATTATTTACATTGATAATTTGACATTTGCTTGAACCAAAGCGGAATTGGAATTTGATCAAGCACCTTGGCTAGTGCAAGCTTTGACGGATTAACATAAAATTGTCTATTTTTAAAATTGGGACACCTATCTATATTAAAATATACATATACCTTAAAAGGACGGGTGAGTTATTATAAGCAATAACAGCAGTATAATATAGGGTTTTAGCGTTATTAATTTTAAAGGTGAGCTAGGTGAAGCCCTAAAGGTATATTAACTTTAATCTCAAATTCTTTTTAAATTATCATTAAATTGGTTGATTGACCGATCGAAAAATGAGGCCTAGACGATAATTTTCACTTCCAGTACAAACGATTCTTTGCAAATATATTCCTACTGTAGTTGAAAAGGGAAAAAACAAAATTGTAACATCAAAAAAAAACAGTGCTCCATTCCATATTCTATGCTATTAGTAGACTTGTTATGGTAACGTAAAAACATTCAACTTAAACTCAAATTTGGAACAAAACGTAGAGCGCTTAACGTGCAGTTTTACGTAAAAATACGTAGCACAACTTAAACTATCTAATGCGTCATTTTTAGGATGTTTTGAACCACTGTACGTCGTTACGTAGGTAGGTTATAACTTAAGCTCAATTACTCCCCATCTCGAAACTTAACAGAAGCCGAATAATGAAAGTAACCCTGGCCTATATGCGTAACTCCAGCGCTGGAGTCCATAAATGTTTTATGTTCAACTAGGTATACGTCGCAAAAATACGGTAATTTTTACTGTTTTAAGATAAATTTGGTCTAAAGAAAATAAATAGGTAATAAAGTTAAATTTTCTAGTACGGTAACTATCAATAATTAATTTATACGTTACTGGCGAAACTGAGTAAAACAGTACAGAAATACAGTTATTATCATATGTTTACTCTATTTAGAACGATCATTTTAAAAATACCACCAAATATTTTACTCATAAATTATTGCTACAATCAATGCATATGGATTGAATAACTGGAAAAATCAACAAATATTTAAGGTTCAAAGGGTATATATTTAAAAATGAACTCTTTTTGATAACTTCATTTGCAAAAGAATATACAAATAAAAAAGTATTTTTAAAATGTATTCATAATTAACTTTTTTTTATTTGTCTAGAACCTAGCAATTTGGTTTTTTTAGGAACCTTACTGTAAATAAAAAATAGCAAGATAGTGATGTATAAAAATATATTTAAAAATGAAAAAGGCACCTCTAACTAATCCAAAAACCGCAACCCAGGGATGTTTCAAAACACTTTAAAAAAAAGTCATCCCTTAGCAGTAAGAGAATATTGGTAGTTTAACTTTTTATATTTTTTTAACCAACAACACACACACCATATCATGCAACAAAACATACACTACATCACGATACTTATTGATGCTAAAGCTGCAATAGAAAATAACAAGCGATATAAAAAAACACATTCAAATAAAAAAGGCATCCTTTAAAGCCGCTTGACATGGAGCAATAGCAGTTGCATGCAAGATTAAGGTGCCTGATATAACATCTCTTGTACAAATAAACAAATATTTTTTATTCTGGGACAATAATCTTGCATGCAACTGCAAGTGTATCAAGCGGCCTTTAGCAAGATGACCAACCAATCACAGTAACACCACATCACGCAGCAACACATACACCATATCACCACACTTGATTGATGTTATCGTTGCAATAAAAAATCGTAAGCAATCGATGTATAATAACATCTTTGAAGTAAAAAAGGCACCCCTTAGCACTACTGCTTGATTCGTTTTTTTATGTTTTTTTTAACCAACCTACACCTAGGTACAACACATACACTACATCACGACTCTTAATGATACTAACACACACAGGTCCTCTTCATTTTGATCAATAATACCAATTCACCCTAAATTTCCTAACTTCCCGAGAACATTTTGGGGGACCTTACTCCCATTCCCCCCTTTAGCGACGCCAGTGACCTTAAAGTCCGAATAATACGACGGCACTGATTGAGGTCATAAAAGAATTTAAAATTCCATGCAGAGTAAATGCGGACAGGATAGCTTTCAGGCTCTGAAGGGACGAACAAAAATGGTTCATGATTTCCAGTCACGTGAAAGCTGAAAGAGTTGGAAATAAACTGAGACCCTCCGCACTGCAGGAAGTTATTGTGTACATCGGCATCGATAAGCATAAAGGTTTACGCCTAAATATTTGTTAATATTCACACTTTAATAGAGTACTGCCAACTAATTTTACGTTCCTTATCAGCCAATTGTAACATTACTGGCTTATACTGTTGCCAGGATAAACAAACATAGTGCGTACGGCTGCTCTTTGTCTGGAAGCAATGGGTTTTGAATAAGGAATTTTCCTGCTATTTGAACGTGACCTTTTTTTTAATTAAAAGGTTGATATAAAGTTTTTAACATTTACCGAGTGTTGTTTTAAGATAACTTCAACCTTTTTGTTATTTAACACCTTGAAAGAAATACACCCTTTATAAATTCCAAATTTTGTTTTATAACCACATTATTCAACATAATGATAATTGCAAATTGCTTGTAAAGAAATTAAAGTCAGTCTTGCACCGTCACCCGATAGGTGGCCACATAGCGAGCGCAATAACAATAAAAATAAAAGGAGTGATCCCACCTGAATTCTGCTGTCACTGTTGTGCCACAAGGAGGGTAAGGCAAGTCAGAGCTCCGCAAGAGAAGTTAAGGAATCTGCAAGACAAGGTAGTCACAGAGCAGGCTGCATACCATCGTAGCAGAAAAAGGTAACAGAGGTGCGAGGAGGAGGTCCACAAAAGGCAGGTTGTGATGGCGCCTGGGCAGGTAATCTGAGTGAGGAAAGTCAGAGACAGAGCCGGATAAAAAATGCTAAATTAAAGATACATTAGAAAATTTGCCAATGGATAGAAGAGATAATAGCTTGATATAAAATAATCGTTCCAAGACAAACAGATAATTAATTAACAAAAAAACACTGACCCTTCACACGGGGCTCTCAGAAATGTATCCATAAATTTCTCATTAAGAATTGCTCATCTCGCCACAATAGAATTTTCCGCTTATAGCGCAAACACCAGCGATGTATTCGTGACTATTTTTTAGCTTTCTTTAATGTTTAAGCCATAATTAATTCACAAACGATCAAAATTTTGACCTTTTCACCATATCAAATTTTGGAAGAAAAGAAAACCAGTGTTGCCGAATCCAACCTAGGCTTTTGACCAGAAGAAAAATTGGACCAGTTGGATGCTGTTCATTGATAGAAAAAACTTGGTCACGTTTCGTAAAAAAATGTAAGCAGTGAGATAAATTACTATTTTAGATAGAAAAGAATATCAATAATAATAAAAGAATTGAATTATTAATTCCAAGGAATTATGATACCAGGCACAAAGATTTGTGCGTGCAAACAGGCATTAACAGTCTCGTGCAAACATGCGTTAAAAATATGGTGCAACCGGGCAGCTAATTCTTGGTAAGCGAATTTAAATCAAATTGAGTGACCAATTAAGAATTTGTTATCGAGTCGCAAATTAAAGTCAAAATAAAATAAATTGCTATACAAAACGTCAGAAAAAAATATTCTATATTTTTTTTTAATAACTATCTTAATTTTTGGAGTGAAATAAAAATGCTACACAATTATAAAGGAATGGCTATAAAAAAAATTGATTTTTATTTTGCCTCGACCACTTGGCAGCCTTATACACTAACACTGTATAATATACAGGGTTATTAAGCCTAGATCTTGCATGGGAAAAAGCCGTGAGTTTAGGTATAGACAGATAATGAAATGAGAAAAAAAAGAGACAGACATAGACCGAGGTTGCCACTACAATTTAAGAATACAAGTAAGATAATGAATTTTTTTTCTGATTTGGTATTTTTACACGATTTTTCTTTAAAAATAATGAAAACCACATTAAAGTTGTTCTTTTTTTTCTAACCAATTTCCTTTCGTGGATGGTAGTGGATTTATCATGTTGATTGATTTGTTATTTTTAGTTCAGTTCTGTTTACAAAGATGGCGCTAGAATTAAAAGTACAAAAAATATAATTAAAGCTAATTTATTTAAATTTGCGACTGTTTTGGCTCATAAAGTAGTTATTTAAAAAGTTTTAATAAACAAATCACTATTTTGAAAGTAAAGAAAAAAGTTGTGCTTGATTCACAGTCTGCCCAGTGTTCCCAGATGCAGGAAATTTTCTCTTTTTCGGGAATTTTCAAGCCTAAAAGGGAAAAAGGAAATTCTCATTTTTACCGAAGAAACGGAATTTTAGTAATACTAGTAATGAATACTTCTATAATATGTCCTACGTTGCCAACCCAGCTTTTTTAAGGATTTTATAAAAACATGAAAAATATTAAAATTTTTGATGAACTTTTGGTTTAAATTTTAAAATATTTTATCTATGGCCCCTCTATCGTCATTAGAGAATTATTGAAATAAAGCCAGGCTATAATAGTGCCAGGCACAATTTCGACACCTTCACATTGTAATATCAGCTGTGATCTTTCAACACACGGCCTTTGTTTACTATATGAACCGGAATAAATAGTGCTTTCTTTTATTAATTGAAAATAAACGACGAAAGTTTTAAATTCGACTTAACTGTCAGTTTTCAATGTGAATGTGTCAAAGTAGTGCCTGGCACAATTATAGCCTGGCTGTATTTCAATAATTCTCTATTAAATACAATAATTTGAGTTTAATTTTAAACGTTGTATTGTATATTTTTCTTTGAATTTATGAGGAATCAAATTAATTTAATTAATTAAATTAAACAACAACTGCAAGTATTTCCTAGTGGATCTACTGTTACCGGAATCGATAGAGCTGCAAGCAATCTACAACTTTCAATGTCTATCTCTCTCTCTGCGGTATTTCTCCCACTTGTATCCTATTACATTTTATCCAGTATGCATTTCACAGACTTGATATGTTTGTCACGTCTCTGTCCAAACAATGAATCATTATGCATGGAGGGTCCTTTAGCTAATTAGAGTAACGTCGTTATTCATGCAATTGGTCGGATGATAACAAAATGTTACAGTAAAAACTTTGAACAAAGAATGGTTCTCCCAAAAGAATTGCTCAGTCAACTGAAGGTCAGTCATGATTTGTGACGTCAGTCGCAGACCACTGTTCGAGAACTGGCCAACGTTTGTACGTCTTATAAACAACAAGTAAAATTAAAGAAAGAAACATAATAAAAAGTTTGTCTTCGGCCGGGACTCGAACCCGGAATCTCTTGCTCTGTACGCAAACGCTCTTTCACTAAGCCACCAAAGACCATACATAAATTTTCGGAAAACTTCTATCCATGTATGTGTGTGGTGTCTTAATACAAGAACGAGAAACTCTCCGGGTATTAACTCGCCTAAGCCATTCAACTAACTTCTATAATTCTTCTTTCCCGCTGTCAAAGGTATGAAAACTCAAATTAGACTTAAAGTATCAACGTCTGAAAACATGATATCAACTTTTTCGTGTGTTAAATTTTTTGATCGTAATGGGCGATTGCCAGTATAATTTTTAAATACCAAATTGTCAATAATACAAGGACCCAAAACAATAAACAACTAGTAAAATTAAAGAAAGAAAAATTATAAAAAGTTTGTCTTCGGCCGGGACTTGAGCCCGGAATCTCTTGCTTTGTACGCAAACACTCTTTCACTAAGCCACCAAAGACCATACATAAATTTTCAGAAAACTTCTATGTGTGTGGTGTCTTAATACAAGAACGAAAAACTCTCAAGGTATTAACTCGACCAAGCCATTCAACTGACTTCTATAATTCTTCTTTCCCACTGTCAAAGGTATGAAAACTCAAATTAGACTTAAAGTATCAACCTCTAAAAACATGAGATCAACTTTTTCGTGTGTTAAATTTTTTGATCGTAATGGGCGATTGCCAATATAATTTTCAAATCCCACATTGCAAATAATGCAGAGACCTAAAACTATAAACAACCAGTAAAATTAAAGAAAGAAAAATTATAAAAAGTTTGTATTTGGCCTGGACTCGAACCCAGAATCTCTTACTCTGTACGCAAACGCTCTTTCATTAAGCCTCCAAAGACCATACATAAATTTTCGGAAAACTTCTATCCATGTATGTGTGAGGTGTCTTAATACAAGAACGAAAAACTCTCAGGGCATTAACTCGACGAAGCCATTCGACTGACTTCTATAATTCTTCTTTCCTACTGTCAAATGTATGAAAACTCAAACTAGACGTATAGTATCAACGTCTGAAAACATGAGATCACCTTTTCCGTGTGTTAATTGATTGCCAATATAATTTTCAAATACTAAATTGCAAATAATGCAAGGACCTAAAACTATAAACAAGTAAAATTAAAGAAAGAATAATTATATGTACCTTTTTTTATAGGTCAAATCGCTTAACCCGCCTTCTCTATGGTAGGTCAATTTTGCTCAAGGTTACACCAAGAGTGAGAGCTAAGCCGAGTTGGTGAAACGTTTAATCTCGAGTTTAACCGCTAGGTGACTCGCTAATGAGAAACTGGCCCCAAAAGTATCTGGCATGTGAACGCGAAAACTCCTTACTATTTCTGACGTGACGTCAGTTGTTGACCTCGAGAACTGGCGAACATACGTCTTAGATTTTCTGTGGACTGTTTTCTTTCTCTAGGACCTTTTGAAAGGGCTCTATAAGATTGTCACTAGGATAATAATTTAACCAAAGATAAAATTCATATTTTTTCACATTTAATGTTTTGCATGTACAACGACGATAAGCTAGTTTGATTTGTCTGCCTGAATATGACGCATACACGCTCGCTTATTTTACTAGTTTACACAGGAGACATGAATACATAATAGATCAAATTAGGGGCCGTAAAATGGATTTTTTTTAGTTATAGCTATTTACGTTACAAGACCAAAAACGTGTATTTTACAGGTCGACCTGGAAATTTACAGGGTGAGCAACAGGCGAGATCTATAAACCTGGGGAGACCTGTAAAATCAGTTTTCGGTCATTTTATATTTTAGAATATTTTAATAGAAATAGCAAACTAATAAAAATAAACATAGTTAAAACCTGTCCAATAGAAATCATGACCACCTCGATTGAAAGAGGGATCGTAAAAATATTTTGTAAAGTGACACTTTCCGTATAAAAAATTGTACGAAATGTGCTTGTTTTTCCGTCACACACAGTAAAATTTTAGAGACTATTATAGCCGGACATAACTATTTTTAAGTAAGTCATCTTTGATTTAAAATAGTGACAAATCTTTGTTTTTATCAATGGTTTTTATTAGAAATGCATAGCTTCGACTTGGATTGTAGCTTAGCAAAATCTGTTAGAAAAATATCACAATTTTGTCGATAAATGTAAAAGTTATTTTCTAGCAAGAATGTGATATATATACAGGATGTTAATAAAGTATGTCACCAATCTTCACAGGAGGATTTTTTGAGTGATTTTAAGAAAAAAACTTCAAATAAAAATGGTTTCGCAAATGCTCAGTTTTTGAGATACAAGGTGTCAAAGTTTTAATTTTTTGTTGGTTTTTTCGTCATAGCTCGTGCAGTTTTTGAAATGATTAGCTTAAATTTGGAACGTGTATTTAGCTGCAAGGCATACATAATTAAGCATACCAGATATCAGAAACAAACTACAGGATGATATTTTTTCAGTAGTTAGGCCGTTTCTTTCCTACAGGACTTTTTTGCAGTAAGCCAATGGCAATCCGCCAGTGACTTACTGCAAAAAAGTTCTGGGGCCAAAAAAGGATATGTATGACCACGAAAAAATATTACCCTGCAGTTTTTTTCTAATATTTGGCAAGCTTGATGATGTAGTTGTGAATAAACGTTTCAGATTTGAGCTAAACATCCCAAAAACTGCACGAGTTATAAATAAAAATAAAAAAATAATAAAATTATAACAACCAGTATCTCGTTTTTTCTTAAAATTACTTAAAGAATATTCCTTTGAAGTTTGGCGACATATTTTATTAACACCCTGTATATATAAACTTTGTTAGAAAACTTTCAGTATTTACTAAGATCTTTAAACTTAGCACTTAGACCAGGGTCTAAGTACTAAATTTATAGTGGACTTTTTTTAATACTTACAGGACTTATAACTCCAAAGAATTGTTTCACGCTAACGTGCAATAGCATACTAAATATTTCTGATTGAGTTTGATCTCACAATAATTCAAATTTACTTTAAAAATAAAGAAAAACTAAATAAAGATTTTGTAATAAAATGTTATTTTTGCATGGAAATCTAGTCCGTGCAGTCATAAAGATTCCCGTTAAAAATAGTCTCAAATTGTAGTACCACCCCTGAGGGGGGGTTTAAAATTCGAAAAACTATAGAAATAATACATGATCGATAAAAAAATATTCAAAATTTAAAATTTTTTAAAGCTAAATAATACATAAATAATTTAAAACTGTCTCTGGTGATGCACTGCCGTGTAAATACGAATCAATATTTATATTGTAATACGCGTAATATACCTATATTAGAATTCCTTCTTCAGTTACACTGCACAAAAATAGTTGAAAAACTTATAATAATAAAATCAATAGAAGTTGTGTAATTATTGGTAAAATTAGAAGACCGCTGACACCCACTTATATTGTTTTCATTGGACATCTCTAAGTGACGTTTGGACGTTTTTTACTTTTTTTTTTGTTTTTTGGTGTATATAATATCATTGTTAAGACGGAAAAGGTAGCCTATGTTGCAAGGTTTTTATGAACAAATTATATAATTATTTTAAAACTATTGCATCCATGGAAAAGCATAAGTTAAACCTTTAACCAAAATCTAGACTTTTAGATGTAGAATTTTAAAACCTATGACTTTAGAACCTTTAGTAAATAGGTAAGGGTGTAAGTTTCCTCCCAAAAAACTAAAATAAACTTTGTCTAATGTTTTCCTTAAAAAACAGCAACAGTTTATAAATTCCTTAAAAATAGTCCTAAATTTTTTGTCGTTGAAAAAGAAAACCTCTGATTTAAGTAATAAATCGTTGTTTTTAGCTTTATAAAACTAGAACATTTTCACAAATTCCAGGAAATTCAGCTATAATTTTAAGCAGTTGCCAGAGTTGCTTAAAATGATTTGTTAAATTTAATTTATTGTTGATTTAAGCTTTATTATAACTTTAGATCAGTTGAGTTTAAATCAGGTTGGGTAGACCCAATGAAAGTTAAAGCTATTAGCTTAGGTTAGGTTCAGTTAGTGTAGTTAATGGGGGCAGCGGCGTAGCGTGCCCGAAAGGGCGGGGGGGGGCGACAGCTAAAAAGGGCGCCTCTGAAAACTGATGAAAAATCTTATGGCACAGAAAAAACCAAAAGGTCAAAAAGGCGCCTCTCACAAATCTTGCGACCAAAAAAAAAACAAAAAAAAGGTCATCATATGTCAGGGGGCGGCCGATAAGTCACAAGGGCGCCTCTGACAAATCTTGCGACCAAAAAAAAAAAAAAAAAGGTCATCATATGTCCGGGGGCGGCCGATACGTCACACACGGGCGCCTCTCCCACCTATGGGGCGCCACTACCCTCGGGGCGGGGGGGGGGCGACGAACCCCCCGCCCCCCCCCCCCACGCTACGCCGCTGAATGGGGGTCCTCCGGAAATTTTCGAACAAGGGCCAGGAGTTTTGTTGCTACACCACAACAGAATGTTTGTAGTTTTCGAGATATTGCGGAGTCCCAGTACTTAAGCGACACCCTGTATATTCCTTGAAATTAAACGTCCAAAATGCCTCAAAATCGACCGCCTTATTGTACACCCGGTTTCTTGAATAATGTCGCTACTCAAATTTTAAGGGAGATAAATTTTTTATCACTGAATCTCCTATTGACAAGAATAAGAAGGAATTCACTATTCTTTAATACTAATAGGCCGATTAATCTGCCTTGGTCCCTAATCCTTGAAAATGCGTCAAATTTATGAACATTTTCGCGACATTATTTATGATCCCAAGTGTACATAGCTTTAGTTTTTGCCCTAAAGGTAGTAATTTCAAGAAGTTCTCATTAGACCAACATCTGTCGTGAAACAATTCGCCGTTTTAGAATACTCGTCCCTATTTCACTGCTAATGTCCAAAGTTTCAAACTCTCCACCGGAAGTTTGCCACTAAAAGCTGCATGAACAGTTCATTATGTAACGATGTGCAAGGTTTTTATACAGGGCTCTTATAGCTAGATCCAGAATGCCAAAAAGCTGTATGTTAGGGTATAGTACACTCAGACAGAAAGTGAAATGAGAAAATGAGTGACGGATATAGGGTTGCCTTTAAAGTTTTAAAGTTTTTACATGTTTAAAGTTTAGTTAAAAAAAATATATATTTTTCTTTCCACCATCCTTTACGAGTACTACTCAATTTTATGTTCAAGTAAGCACTACTACACCTTTGTTAAATCAGCAAGGCCATTAAAGTGTAGATTTAAAATAATCATTAAATTTATATAAGGTTCCTGTAGGAAATAAGTCTTAGCTGGTAATAAGGCCCACTCTTAATAAATATACAACCCGACATACACCAACTGGCGGAGTAAACATCCTGAGTGGGGGTGTTATAAACAAACTATCGTGAGCTATCCATTCCGTTCGCGCGCTTTTATATTTTCTTCTATTTTGAACGTCTGAACTGAGGCAAAAGTTTTTAGCAAATTATAACACAAGTTGTTTGAATTGGTAGGTCACTGTTTCTAAATTGTTTTTTTTTTTTTAAATAAAAGATTAATTTTAGTTTTTAGTTAGTTTTAGAATATGGGGAAAATTTGTCTCAATATCTAAGGCCAGTAAACTACAGAATATTTGAATGCTGCATTGAATGCAGTACAGTCAGGTAGACTGGGATAACGAGTTGCCTCCAGTGGGCGTTATTAATGTCTCTGGCAGAAATAAGGCCCATAAGTAGAGCTTTTTATGGAGCATTAGATTTTGTTTTAAAACTGCCTTAGGTGGGCCATATTTGCAGGTACCTTTTTATAATATTGCGTTTTGGTAAAGAAAAGCATTTTTTGTATTATTAATTTCTACTTTAGTTATGTAATAATTTTAACCTTAAATGTACGTTTATCACCTGTTGTTTCTTTTGCTTTACAAATTTTATTTCTATAAAAATAATTGGTTAGTTTTCCGGTTTGATTGTCTAGTTTTAAACATATTTCTTGTACTTATGCGAAGAAATTTGTTTGCAACGTATTTTATAACGTACAAATAACCTATCGACATATTAGTAACAAACCATGGGTATATTAACGATCTGGTTGTGCAAGCATGTAATATGCCCAGTTTGCCATAAAATAAAATAAATATAAATAAAATTAAATATAAAAAATATTTTATCAAATTATCCTTTAAATTTATTGGGTGGGGCCAGATCATTAAATTGGTATGATTTTCGAAGTTATAAACTAAAGAAAAGGTTAACATGACACATCCTGGTTAGAAAAGGACACCGAAAAACCAATTCTTATGGGCGTTGGCCGTCATGAACAGCAACAACAAACCACGATTTTTTATAAATGGATAAGCTTTTGTTATTATACAACAATAACCAGGCACGTAGACAGCTTTTCTGTCTGGGAGGTACTACCATATAGAATGTATTGTTATTCAGTGACGGCCCATGAGGCTTTGGACAGTAGTCAGAAATCCTCGCAACCGCCGAAGGAAAATCCGCCGAAGGGGGCCACGTCCAAAAAACCTTAAAATCGTTAAAAAAACAATAAGATCAAGGGTTGTCCAATATATTTATTTTTAGGAATAAAACCAGTCATCGTAAAATTTTGAACGATTTACCAGTTTTTCCGGCTTTGTAGTATTTTCTCAAATCTATTCTTTAAACTAGAGAAAAAAGAAATACAGACAGACACCTGATCGGTCGATGTAGCTACAGTTGATTTCATTACTTTTGGAACATTTTTTTTTCGTTGGCCCATGTTATTCATATGATAACCAGCTCATAACAGGTGGCATGATTTTCGATAAAAGTTGTTCTATTGGTCGATAGTACTAGAAATGAAAACCAACAAATTGCAACAAAGATGATGTCGTTAGCATAGACCAATTGAGATGCGCTTGTTTGAGGCAGATCTATTGTTTATACATAGTTTAGAGAATGACCCTGCTAGAATTTTAATCCGTTTAAGATGAGATATGTACTCTCAGGGCATTATAAAGTGACTTTTTAATATCTTCTACCTAAATATATTTTTTTAAAGGGTTAAATGGTTAAATAGTTTATGTGCTTAATGTAACCACCAAACATTAAGGTATACACCACATAAATCTGTATCATGTAAAGAATATATACAGTGTAACAAAACGAGATTTAAATATAAATGGTTTTTTGCCATTTATAAGTTTTTAAATATATAAGAACAATTAAAATTTATGCCAAAGGAGCTACTTGTTTTTAGGCATTGATTTTCAGGATCACTGTATTTTAATGAAAGTTGTATTTGGCCAATCTGTCCTTTGAGCCAACTAAACATCAAAATAATTTGTATTTTCTAGCTGGAAACAAATTTAGATACTGTGTAATTTTAGTTTGTAACGGTTTTCTAAGTCGACGCATCTCTGGTTTACGCTGGTGTCTTTTCTCTTTGTCTAGAGCGTTTAAGGCACAGTTCCTTTCTTTGTGGAGTGCTTTAGCATTACACTTTGGGCGAATCAACCGCAAGCGATGAGTGCCTAGAAGGCGCAGGGTGACTTTCGCTGAGACAGGAAAATCGTTACAAAGCATTCTTTTAGTTGATTTTTGTAGGCTTTACTTCGCTTGATTTCGAAGATTTTTTTTTAGCTGGGGAAATGTTAAATTTTGTCAATTATTTTACCTAATATAAAACTATTTTCTTTGTTATTGATAACTATTTTGATCTTTACTTTTAGAGTCTCTATGTTTTTCGGGTTTTTTAACATTAAACACAAACCATTCGTTGCCTTAAAATCGGCATTTTTGATCAATATATTGCCCAAACCTAAATAGTTATAATTAGTAAATTAAACAGTTGATTGAATACCTTTAATCAATCAACGTTTAAAATGTTGCTAAATAAATATATTTACAACAAACATACAAAAGGTTCCTAAAACCTAAAAGTTTAAAGACTATATATATACTTCAATATTAGAATACAGAAGTATAATGGTAATAAAGTTTGATATTTGTTTAATAAATATAAAGAAGTGAATGTGTGAAATTTCAAAGAAGAACATTGAACAGGTATATGATTTTTCAACACTGTTTACATATTTGAGAAAAAAACTTATAGCAGGGCTTCCTCCAAGAATTGCCAAACTCCCTTTCGAGATCGTAATAAACAATACATTAATTTTATCAGCCATTTAAAATGTAGTACAAATTAATAGCTTACAACATTGAAGCCTTGGCCACTCGATTTGGCAGTACTGCAGGTACTACTGTTAAGGCCACCTGCTACAAAAGCATTAAAAATAAATAAAGAGTCGGTCGGTAGTGGTGTAAACATTCGTACCCCAGTACCCCCCTTATCTACGTGCCTGACAATAACACAAAGTACGATCTCAATGAGTAGGTGTGTAGGTTAAATCCGTTTTACAAATTACCAACCATCCAGCTTTAAAAGGTTTTTATTTCACCTTTTGCAACAAAAGCGTTTGGCAATCAACTGCAGGTAACTTTTAAATAACATAAAACAGGAGTTAAATATGGCTTTCTATCTAGCGAAAATAAAACTTGAAAATACGCCGGTTGTAAACCTCCATCGCTTTTACTTTGTCTGTTTTTGACGTTAACAGTCAAGTCGTCCCAGGGCAATGAACAACTTACGCCTTGTCCACAGTTTGGTTTTTAGCAAATACAGGGTGTCCCAAAAATATACCGACAAACTGTAAGGGGTAGTAGGGGCCATCAAAACACACATTTTTTGTCTAGTAAACATATTTCGGCAAATGAGCCGTTTGGGCTCTAGAACAAAAAAACTGTTTTTGGTACTTTTATTTTGCGCATTAATTGAATCGTTGTTTACAGTGCAGTTTATTCATTATTTTGTTTATTAGCATATAAATTATTAACAACAAGTGAAATTAAAGAAAGAATCGGGGATCGAACCCGGGATCTCTTACTATCTAGGCAAACATTCTAATCACTGAACTACCGAAGCCATACATAAATTTTTCGGAAAACTTCTATTTATGCAGGTTGCGGTGTCTCAATACAAGAACGAGAAACTCTCAGGGTATTAACTCGACCAAGTCATCCAACTGATCTCTCTAAATTCTTCTTTCCCACTGTCAAAGGTATGATAACCCAAATCAGACGTAAAGAATCAACGTCTGAAAGCATGAGATCACCTTTTCGTTGTTTGCCTAGATAGCAAGAGATCCCGGGTTCGATCCCCCGCCGAAGCAGAAAACTTTTTTCTTATTTTTCTTTCTTTAATTTCACTTGTTGCTTATAGTTTTAGGTCCTTGCATTATTTGCAATTTGGTATTTGATATAAATTATTGTTTACAATAATTGTTAATTGTAAACAGCGACTCAAATAATGCGCAAAATAAAAGTACTAATAACAGTTTTTTTTTGTGCTAGAGCCCGGGTTTACAGTTTGTCAGTATATTTTTGGGACACCCTGTATATTATAAGATTATATAGCGGGTACTATCTCATAACGCCATAAGAGGATTGAAGCCGAGAAAGAAACAACGAAATATCCAATCTTCCATAAGTCTATGGCAATATTTTTAGACGATTTCTGCGCAAGCCCGAAAAAATATTTTGTCATTGGGTAAATTTTAAACAGACAATCGGGTACATTTGGTGTTTTTTACTTGCAGCGATCAATGAATCTGGAACTTGGCGCTTTTGTGCACCTTGACAATGCAACAGGATATGATATAGACTTATGAGAAGTTCATATAAGTACATGTATTTCACTATTTTTTATTGGCCGAAACACGCTATAATAATATACCAAAGCCAACAAAAAAATACAGGCCAGGACCCTGAAAAAATCAGCTGTTCTCGGGGGGCTGACTTGAAGGATGCAAGATGATTTAAAGGTTAATATCTTCAAGATTTAGCATTCATTTATTTGAATTCAAATTACCCGCCATGTACCGCATGCCAACTGTTATATTTGTCATGTATTTAACTTTGTCATCTGCGTTTGTCACATTCGCTGCGTTTGTCACATTCGCTTCTGCTTTAAATTTAATTTTAGTGTGAGCTAATGAAGCACCTCAGAAAAATTAAGGATTACTCTAAATTTAAAAAATATTGTTCTGCCAATCTCAAAACCGGCTTCATTTAAAAAAAAATCAAATATTCATAAACCGTCATTCCAATTGAGACAATCAGCTGTGTCGTGATGTGACCATCAAAAAAAATCAGCCCCCGATGTGACGTCAACAAAGTGGAGGATCGTGGCCCGTCCGTTTCGATAGCCCTGAATAGAATTGGTTATTAGCTTCCCTCTGTAGGCCCGGACCGACCCATCGGGCAAACAATGATGGCTATTTACGTGCAGGCGACCTGCAGTCCATAGGCTGCTGCAGAGTGCGGCAGATCAGATCTACAATCCAAGTTACACTATATTTAGATTTCCACTCAATCTGACTGCAGCCCTGTCCCTGCAGCTCGTCAAAATTTTGCAAAATCTGATTGTTTTGTAATATAATAACATAACACTGCAAAATTTGGTTTATAAATATATACAGATAAAATTTAGGCAGCTTTCGATACTGAGACTGTGAGCCAGATGCCTGTATGAAATGAACAACGAATGAACGTGTTTGGTGGATCGTAGTCCGGGACGCGTCATCTGATCTTCAGTCCCTAATGTTAAAAATGCTAAGTTTTCACTTGCGGCACCAAGTGCTCCTGCATATAGTAAAAACAAACAATAACAACGAAATTTTTGCACGTGGCGTTTAGATGCATCTTTTTATGTATTTTGACTAAACTACCCCTTCTAAGATTCACCAATTCACATAATTTTCCCAGGCGAATTTTTAGTTACAGTTTTGTCCCTTCCCTCTCGTTCACGGAGAGAAAAATAGAAATTTACTAGATTTTTTAAGCCACATAAATACAATAGGTATTATACTTATGTGTAAAAAAAACGCTTATCACACTACCCACATAGCACAAAAATCACATCAACGTTAAATTAACGTGAACAAAAATAGCAAAGTTTTTTTTTACTTGAAAACAACCTCATATCATGTAATATTTATTTTGTTAAATCTACATGCTTAAAGATAACAAAACAAGGAGAAATCAAGCAATAAAAATGTACTTTTCGCTGAAGTTTCTGGTGCTGTGTATATAACGTGTTTTTTACATTATATTTTTTTTAAAAGCTAAACAAGATTTTTTAACAGTATTATCAGGTTAATAACAGATGCGTCGTGATCGTGGATCAGGGATCAGTTCCTTAACAGGCTTTTGGAGTTCAGAGGCCATAGCACTGCCTGATAGATTTCGTCAGTGAAAAATCCTGACAATAGGTGGCGCTGCTGCTAGTAAAATCTCAAAAATATTTGGTGGAAAAGCCATGCAAGTCGCGTTTTAAAATTCGTGTAGAAAAGGCGTGAATCTAACGTTGATAAAAATCACTTGAAACTAACGTAAAAACATTGCTGTTTTAATTTGATAATGGCGTTACTAAAACGCAGTTTTTAGCAACGTTATTTTTTATAACGTTAATGAATTACCTATTAAGCTTGTTTTCATATATGAAATAAACGTCTTTTTCTAGCAGCTTTTGAAATCAACGTTTTTTTTTTCACACGTGATTGTGCTATGTGGGTAGGTACTTTTAAAATCGCTGGCATAGAATTGTGTGGAATAAATTTCCTAGGATCTAAAAGAAACTGACATTAAACTATTTCTGATGCGCCACGCACTGCTGCATAGACTAGGTACCTCATTTTCTTGGAGAGTCAAACGATTTTGAATTTATGTTACGCTGCAAAAAACACATATTTCTTCATTTTTCAAAACGTAAGTTTTGTTTTAATTTAAAGATACGTGATTAGTCTCCTTGAATTTTTTTTTTATTTACAGCTATGGTTTTATTAGAATGGATCCAAAAATACAATATACCTAGATAATATGTATATTTCCTTATTTGGATATGTTTTTTGAACGCTATATATTTTGTCCAATTTAGGTAGCCTCGATTTTTATTTCAAAGAATAAATTTTATATCAGCTTGCTTTTAGATTGGACTAAAGTATCGCTTTTATCTTCAATATTCCTGAAAATGTAAAAAATAGTCTTACTTCCTAAAAAAAACAGTAGGGCTGGTTAAATGAATTATTTTTTAGTATCAGTGCATCGTAATACTTGATATTGCCAAGATGCATGAGTAGTCCTATAGTATGAATGAGCGCCCCCTCTCCTACAACTACAACAAAAACTCGCACACTTTAAAAGCGAGTGTGCTAGACAGAAATAAGAATACATTAATAAACGGCTTGCCAAGAAATCAAGGCTATAAAAGTCTGGACCAGTCCTTACTTAACAAATTTTTTTTCTAATATCACTGTTATTTATTGCGGTGTTGCCAACTCTTAAGAGATACATTTTTATAGTTTTTATGATCAGACAACATGTTAATGACAGTTGGCAATTGACAGTTGACAGGTGACATTTAACAATTGACATTTGATAGTTGACAGGTGACATTTCACAGGTGACCACAGACAGGTGACAGCTGACAAGTGGCCGATGTGGTAGGAGAGGAGGGGCCGCCCAATCATACTATGGGACTACTTTCATGGAATCTATCAGGCATTTTTGACATCACGCATGTTATGGGCACGTACCTATTTGACGATCTCGGGAACAGGGGTGATGAAAACTTTGAAAAAGGATGGAAAGGGTGGCATAGCTTTTTTGAACTTATGATATGGTTGTAACAAAAAAAAGAAATTTTTTGCTCAGGTATTACACGTTTGTGCCTTTGGTATTTGGAGTCTCCTGAAAAAAGGAGGAACGTAAGTTTTTATCAACTATCCACATTTTAGAGAAAATGTGTATTAAAAACTTTAGTGTAGCGAATTAAATTACCTCTTCAAAAATGTATAATTTAAATTTAGCAGTCTAGTGTCGTCCCAATTGTAGTGTCCTTCCAACATTTTGTATTGTTTTATTTATCAGTTCACTTATAGTTTTGATGTTTGTGACTTTAGTCAGTTCTGATTGATTACAATTTTATCAAACAATGTCACTTCTTTATTTATCAATTTAACATCTTAAACAACGACATACAAACATAACAAGAACGTTACACCAATGTTGCCCAATCAATAGCTCATGGGGAGCAGGCAGTACCAAATACCCTGTTGATTATGTCAACGCAATGTGATACTAAGGAATTTTTTTTTAGAGGAGCAGGTAATGGATGGTTTTTGGGGGAGCTTCACCTTTTTTTGGAGGGTGTTTAAACTATCGATGCAGAAAGCTGCCAAGGTTTGCTGGATTTTTTTTTATTTATTTATTATTTCAGGGGGGGAAGGGGTTCTACTACGTTATACCTCGCTCGTCAAAACGCCCTATATAACAATTTTTTTGTATGGAAATGATTCTTTGGACTATTTTTAGTCGATTTAGATACGGGAAATTTAAAAAAAAAGTATGATTTTTTTTTAAATAATTTTTTAAAAAACGTTACATAGTGATTTTCTCTGACTTGTTTTGGTTGAAAAAAATCAATTTCTATCACTGCATCGTCAAATTTTCGACATAAATTTGTAAATTAGCTTAGGATTAATAATTTAACAATTTTAAATTAATTACATACCTAGATTTTCATGTTTTTTCGCGGTTTTTTCACATAATTTGAAAATTTGTACACTTGACCTTCCCACAGATGTTTTGACACATTGATAGAAATTTTTTGCTGGGCCAACTGTTTCCGGGTCATTCGGCCATATCAAATTTCCCAATTCAATTTGCTTACGCTGACTTACCCTCAGATGCACCGTAAGCACTTAAGCGCGATCATGGGTTTAATCGCGATTAAGTCCTTGTTGCTCACATACAAAACAACAAAGATTGAAAATGGATTAGCAAAGCCTTGTTACGGGGCATCTGAGGGTTAAAGGCCCAAATTATAGGAAATTATTTATTTAGAACTATTCACCAAGAATAGGCGCAGCCGATTCTTGGTGAATGTGCGGTACGGTTCGGTTCGGTTCGGTTCCATTCAGTTCGGTTCGATTCGGTTCGGTTCAGTTCAGTTCGGTTCGGTTCGGTTCTGTTCGGTTCGGTTCGGTTCTGTTCGGTTCGGTTCGGTTCGGTTCGGTTCGGTTCGGTTCGGTTCGGTTCGGTTCGGTTCGGTTCGGTTCGGTTCGGTTCGGTTCGGTTCGGTTCGGTTCGGTTCGGTTCGGTTCGGTTCGGTTCGGTTCGGTTCGGTTCGGTTCGGTTCGGTTCGGTTCGGTTCGGTTCGGTTCGGTTAGGTTAGGTTCAGTTCGGTTCGGTTCCGTTCGGTTCGTTTCGGTTCGGTTCCGTTCGGTTTGGTTTAGTTCGGTTCGTTTTGGTTCAGTTAAGTTGCGTTCGGTTTGGTTTTAGGTTAGATTTGTTGGGTCTTAAAGTAATTCAGCAGGAGTCAGCGCAGCCGACTCCTGCTGAATTGCTTTAAAACACAACCAACCTAATCTAAGATCGACCCAAACCGAACCAAACCGAACTGCTGAATTTCTGTAAATCATCATTTTCATAATTGTTTCTGCATTTTTTTCATTATAAATGCTCAATAGTCGATTTTGGACGATTTTGCGGAGTCAAAAATGCGCGACAAATTAAAATGTTGGAGTAAAATATAAGGTCGAACGTTAGATTTCAAAAATATGGTGTAACCATTTTTCTATGCGTAAATACATTTCTAAAAAACCATAACTTTTTATCGCTTCTTGCCAGACAGTTGGTCACCTTATTTTTGGCTAAATTACCATTTATTTAAAGCTCAGTCGATTGTGAGCCGTCCCTCTCTTTCTCGAAATACGTCAAATAAATTATTTCTATAGCAATTTGTATATTTTTTTCTAATTTTTTATTTTTGAAATTTCTAAAAAAAATGCGAAAAATCCGCATTTTTTTTTCTTGAAAACAGTATAAAACGACCTCAACTTATCATTAAAAAAAGAAACACCCATTTTCAAGCATCGAGGTATAACGTAGTAGACCCGGGGAAGGTTTAACACCTCGAACCACCTCCCCATATGTCAAAAGATTATGGTCCATGACACTATGTGGTATATCATTGCCTGAGTTTTTGGCTTTAATATTGGTTTCTAATTACTAGATAATCTTGCAGATGTTATCTGAGTTGAGCACAGTAGGTACGTGGAGCACAACGCGCCCAGAATGGAGAGGCCTCGAAACGAGTCATTGACAACCTATGGAACCCCAGACCGGGTATTTTTTAATCCGGTCCTCTTGTTCCTTAGAATGGAGTGTGCAACAAAGTCCGCCTTACGAGATATCCAATCTCATCCGACCTGATTACCGGTGTGAACAAAGGTGTAGGACTAAATTACAATACACACTCACTCTCATAATCGAAAATCTTGTAGCAACCGAGAATCCTCACTCACTTTTGTTCAGCACGCTAAGTCTTCCTGTTTCTTTTCTTTTTATGTAAATTCCAAAATATCCTCAATAGAGGGAAAAATAAGAAGAAAGATAGACAGAGAGAGAGAGAGAGAGAGAGAGAGAGAAAGAGTTGCTGTTCCTCTGATTAGGCCATTGTGTTTTGTTTTGTCATTCTTACCCCAAAAAACTTTGGAAAAGACAAACAAAACATTTTTCATCAACCACGGCGTTGATGTAAGAATTTACCGAATAGCATTTACGTGATCTGGGTATGGAGAATGCTGTGAGGAACAAATGGAAGTACATATATGTAGTAACTTCTGACTTTTAGAAAATTCTGCCGTCTATCGCAGCTTAGCGCTAATTGTTTTAGTGGTTGAGGGACCCTTGCGTCTTTCTCTGCAGAGCTCAAAAAAGCAATTATCATTTTGTTGGGAAAATTAAATTTTTGGTAATAAAATTTTGCCTGCCACGCCATGCTACATAACGACATTTACTGTTAAAGTTTGGCAATACAAAAGTTTTCGAAAATCTTTCTGTTTTGCTCTTAATTAAATCTCGGAAGGATGCGCGTATTCGCTTTAAATGCAGCGTAGGATAAATACTTGCATGTTGGCCATTTAAAAAAAGCTTGTTCTGGGCTGTGTTGTAACTTTTAATAGATCAAAGACTCATAGTTTTGACGTTTTCCTGCAAGTTTATAACAAAAAAATTATAACACGAAGTTAGAAAGTTACAACAAAAAAAAAACCAAAGGTAAAAATCAAGTATAGGATAAAACCGGGTGAGATGGTGATAAAAGTTTTAAATCTCTATGGAAAATTTGTTTAGATTCGTGAACCTTTACTTACCATCAATAAAAGTTCTAAAATGTAAAAATTAACTCAAAACTAACTAATTTCCAAAAATGTGAACCAAAAAAAGAATGCAACAATTTACGAGTTTTCACCATCCCATTCCACCCTATTGTGTGAGATGGTTAACGGACTATGGGACAGTTGGTGATGTGAATATATTATAATCAGATAATACCTTCATTTCTATTTATATATTATTATTATTTATATTGTAAAAAACCTTAGTATTTCTTAGCTGTCAGACGTCTACATACATAAACAAATAAAGGTCTCTTAAAATACGAGTCCCTTAAAATTAAACATTTCTTAGTTACCAGTTCTTTAAATTTAGGAGGCCCCTAACTTAAGGGACCCTTGACTTTCAAGGACCTATAACTTTTATTTTATTAAGGGCGTTTTAGCTAATTGATTCAAAATTGTTAACAAGACATTTCCTGAACACTTTCAGCGTTTTCCAGAACATTTTCCGAGTATTCCATACTTTCACTGAATAGTTTTAGACTTACTGAAGGTTTCATACAAAGTACAACGATTTACCATCTCTCTCTAAAAAATTGTCACCATCTTTCCCATTTTTACGGGGAGATGGTAAACAGCTTTATGCGAATTCACTTGGTTGTTAATAATTTTTTAGGTTAGACTATGCATTTAGCTTCAAACATCAAAATATTAAACAATAACACTGATAAAACAATATGATACACATATACTTTATCGCATCTCGAATATCACAGCACAATAGTCCAAACGACATATCTTTCGTAATGGCCAAATTCTATTCAGCGTCTCACCCAGTTTCATCCTACCTAGTCAGAAATTTTTTATTTTAGTTCTATTGCTCGGAACCGTAATGCTAATAATTTCTAACCAATCATCCTTATGGTCACTCAATGAACTTCGTGATCTAGTGACCTTAATCATCTTAGCCACAGAAGTAATTTGCTCGAACTTTTTTGTGACTAGTGGGCAAAAACGTTAAAATATCACAAATATGTAGCAACGCAAGAATAAACACTTTACAAAATTAAAACAAGCATGGCAACATGGCAAAAAAGGTGATGTTTGACAAAAAGAAGAAGTTTCACCTAATTCCAGAGCTTAGTAATTTTCCCTCATTTATTGAGAGAAAATCCAAACGCGAAAATGCCTGAGCGACTTTGTTAACTTTAAGAAGCTTAGAGCAAACCAGAGCCGAAATTAGAGCAAAAAAGATACGTACAAGACCGAACAGATCTTTAATGAAAAACCAGTGAACTTAATAGGGATTTACACTACAATTCATTAATAGGGATTTATTGAGCGCGCATTATTAAGATTGTTAGCTTGCGTTTATCAAGAAAAATCCTTATTTGACATCTAAGGCCTTGTATGCCTACAGTTTGTAACACTGAATTTATACTAAAGAAATAAGGCTCGAAAAAGCAAGTCTTATTTTAATAATATGAAGAAAAATTCATGGCATCGAGACGTTAAAGGCAGAAATAATCAGATTATATAAAGCTTTTAAGATATGGGTTTACAGAAGTATAGGTACTTAAGATGTCGTGGGTCAATCGAAATATTAAATTGTAAATTATTTGGAATTATATAACTTCGAAAGAAAATTAACTTGTCACAATTAAAGCCAAGAAATGACCTAAAGCAATGGCTGACAAAAGTGGTCTAAGTATGGTTCGGTATCACTTTTAGTTGAGTTAAATAAGGTGGCACACCACCAGTGCCGATTTAAGGGCCTATCGGGCGCTAGGTACTAATGAAAGACGGGCCCCCCTCGCTTTTTAAAAACTAATATGCATTGCACGCAAAAAAAAACAGGAGACCAAGTTGTATTTTTTTTGCTTCTTTAAACTTTTTCCTTTACAATAAAATAACAGGGATATTGCGAGGAGATAGTCAAAAGACATAACAAAAACAGGTTTGCTAGCAGTTCTTCAAAAGGGGGACAGGGTAGCCCGTAGACACCTGTGCCACGGATCACCTAGGTGATCCGTGCCTGTGCTTCGTCCTTATTCGAGCGTTAGATAGGTATGTATGTGAGTCGATATTCAATAAACTGAACTTTTATACTCCAAGATTACAAATCTCTTAATTCTCACGTAAGAGACATTTTATGAAATAATATAAACTAGGCATAAGCGTAGTGGAAAAACAAAAAAATGGATTTTAATCAGTCTGAGCCCTGAATTTGAATTTGGAAGATAAAGTAGGTAATTTTTGTGTAAAAATTTTAAAGTTAAATTTGTTAAAAACTTGTTTACGCACTGGTTATTTTTTTACTGGAACTATAGATTATAGGCTTCCTTCTAACGCCGTCTTGAAGGCGGAAAAAGTGCAATCAACGTTCATCTGACCTAAAGGACAATTTCTGTTAAAGCAAAACTATTTAATAGGTAGCTAAGTAGATTCATTCGATACCTAATTTAAAAAAATAAAAATAAAATAAAAATATTTTAGATTTTGATTATAAAAATATTTAAAAATTAAAAAAAATGTTTTTATTAATAGGATAAAAATTTATTTAAATTTTTTGATATTTAAATAAATATTCCAGTAAATTATTTTTCTAAATTAAATGTTCCTAAAATGCAATTACCAATTAAAAGGTTGTTATGAGGTAATAGTTCTAAAGAACTTGAGTGGTGCATTATTATGTTAACTACCTACATTGATTTTAATACTAGTTTTCCTAAAAACCCATAATGAAAAAATCTTATTTTTTGCCTTTTTTCCATCACAATAAAGGTAAAGTGAAATTAAGACTTTGAAGCAGGGCCCTGTGGGCCCCCTTGAGCCTACGGGCCCTAGGCAAAGGCCTAGAGTGCCTACAGGAAAAACCGGCGCTACCACTAATTGGTAGGACATTGCGATACCAGACGCACATAAAAATAATGGGGTAAAAAAGCATCACTACACTTTTGCACACTTATCATTATCCGTAACAAATGCTAATACGTTATTAGGCAAACAAAGTTAAAAAGCAAATGTATGAACCTTACGTATCAAAGGCAGTCAACTAACTCTGCCGTCTAAAGCGACCAAAGCGACATGGGAGTAATTGCAAAATTGAGTTTGTAGGCATTTTGGACTTCTAATTGATCAATTTGTCTCCTCAAAACTCAAAAACCATATAGGTTTAATGTAACTGTCTAAATGACAGTGTTACATGTAAACGCAACTCCAGAATTCTTACTAAAGGGGATTATCTCAGTTTCGCGAAAAATGCTGTTACAACCTCTTTGTTTTGGACGGCAGAACTTGACCTTCAAAATCCAAAGGACACAGATATTGGTTTGGATGCGTTAGGGCCAGCGATCATACACTTAATATTCCAATACTCGTGATTACCCATTTACACAATAAGCGAATTTTGAAGCAAACATTATGAAATAGATATATACATACATACAGAGAAAACTGTATAAGTCTGATCTTTGCAAGTACCACATGTTGGGCTGCAAGAAAGACAAACTTATGATCACTTAATATGCACTTAATATTGTTATTTCGTAATGTTGCCGTGGGTATTGGAGTATTATGTATATGCCAGCGATACCCTACGGGTGCGTTAGCTATCCGTTCCACGTAGAGTTTTGAAAGGCACGTAACGATTCTGCGCATGCGCAGTTCGATACTGATACGAGCAAATATAAATAGATGCTTTTTTACCCTAATTTCGCGAAAGTAACCTAAGCCATTCCTGTGTTGATTTAAGAGACAGAGAACTTGAGATCTCAATTAGACGAGCTATAGCTATTTCTAAATCTGGCAAGCAGCTTTTCTAGATCATGGACGTATGGATGACGTAGAACGTTACAACTCCTCTTGGTAAGGCCAGGGAATTTAAACTAAAATAAGTCCGTTCTCCGTTGTCCACAATGTAAATTGAACGTACCTAGGATGGTTACAAGATCAATGAGACTTACAATCGCATGGCATAAAATAAAGTTTTTAGGATATTTATATTTCCTAATGTTTTATTGCGGCTTCTAATAAATTAGGAAAAATTAATTTAAAAAGGAAGCGAAATAATCTAATTTAAACAGATGAAGGAAATTACGAACGTTTTTTAATTCACTGCGTGGAAAACAGAATTTTAAATTGTGCCTTTTACGATAATTTCAAAAACACAAAAATGTTTTCAAGCGGGAATAAAATACTGGAAAACTTTTAAGCCAAAACGAAAAATAGCGCAATTTTATAAAACTATTATAAGCTAGGTCTAAAAGATTGTACTTTTTCTGGATCAACCCAAGTTTTTATTAACATAGAAAATCCGTACATACAAAGGTGTTTTTTTTCAGAAGTAGTTATCAGCATGGTTTTCGCAAATAGTTTTTAAAAAAAGTATTAGGGACTTATAGGAATAAAACCTGACTTTATTTTGGAGTCGGCTTTATTCTGAAAGATTTACAAAGGCAACTGACAGCTGACCAACCAAAGTCAAATTTAAAAATAAAGTCACTAACTTTTATTTAATAAAAACAGACACTAATAAATCCGGTTCTAAAATACACAAAGGTCGAATTTTTAAAGAAAGCAGCTGCTTTTTATATGAAAATCTGTCACACTACGGCCGACTTTAAAATAAGGTCAGGTTTTATTCCAATAAGCCCTAATGTCCCAAAAATTTTATAAAACAATTTTTAGCGCCACGTTTCCCGATCCTGTATACAAGATTCTCAAACAGAAAAAAGGTAAGGATGTTTTCGCCGCCAATTTTTTAGAAAATCAAAATTGTTTTTTCATAATAAAAAGGAGGAAGTCAACCGAAATTTTGATTATCCACAGAAAATTTTGTTGAGCCGTTGGAATCTGTAATCTAGTAGTTCAGGTAAAAAGATAATTGAAAAACCAAAAAAGAACAGTTAACAGAATTTTATTTCTCAATAAAGATTTCCAGCATCATTATAAAGAAAAAGATTATAATAATAGCGAGTCTAATTCAATTAATACTCATCAATCAATATCCTCAATGGTTACTAATTACCGGAAAAACCAAAGTGAATACGACTCCATAAGAGCAGCGATGGTTGTACCAGCTTCTGTGTGGATTACAAGATGCTTAATGATATCATATAAATAAATTTGCAAGATTTTCTTAAAGGATATATCCAGTGTATTGGGAAGGTGCGCGGTATTATAATCATAAAAAGATAGTAAGCTTAGACTATTATTTTACCTGTTGGTCTAAGATAATAAGTCATAGTACGTATCATATTTAAAGATGACAGAAAACGTTAAGTTATGCTTAAGGATGATGCAGATGATGCAGATGCAGATGCAGGCAGATCTTGTAGTGATAATGTTTTATGTCTTAAACAAGTAATTGAAAAAAGAAGCGCCAGAAATATAGAGACTCATGTTACCTTTGTGGACCTACAAAAAGCATATGATACCGTTCCAGTAGAAAAATTATGGACAGTGTTAAAGCAGACTAATATCAATCATACATACATACAAGCGATAAAAGAACTATACAAAGGGTCAAAATCTAAAATTAAAATTGGAAATCGACTTTCGAAAGAATTCCTGGTAACGAAAGGCTTATGACAGGGATGTTGTATCTCTCCAACTCTTTTTAAAATATATATCGCAGTAGCTCTAAAGAAGTGGAAACGAAAAGTACACGACATGGGAATACAACTTAACGACCGATTTACCATATACACACTACAGTTTGTTGACTACCAAGTAATTGTAGCTAATGATAAAGAAGACATGGAGTATATGATGAGAAAGTTAACGAAAGAATACCAAAAGTGGGGGTTAACAGTTAACGTGGACAAGACTACTTGGGTGTCACATTTGATAAGACAGGAACAGACTGTAGAGAACTGGAAAAAGATTAGTAAAAGCAAAAAAGGTTAGTAGTTGTCTTAACAGTATTTTATGGAGCAGAGAGATAAAAAAGAATGTAAAATTTAACATATATGAAACAATGGTGAAAAATACTAAGCAAAAATGGAAAGTGTCGAAATGGATGCAATAAGAAGATCAATGAGAATATCTAGAACAGATCATATAAGAAATGAGATCATAAAAGAAAGAATGGGAATCGAGGGAAGCATAACGGATGACATCACTAAAAGGCAACTGATATGGTACGGCCATGTACAACGGATGAGCGACGAAAGATTACCAAAGCAGGTCCTAGAATGGCAACCAATAGGGCGCAGAAAAATAGAACGCCCTAAACTGGAATGGCCACAGTCAATCCAAAAATCAATGAGTCAAAAAAACCTGACGGAAGATGACTGTCAGGATCGAAGGAGGTG
The DNA here is from genome assembly GCA_963576565.1 of Aspidapion aeneum. Lineage (NCBI taxonomy): Eukaryota > Metazoa > Arthropoda > Insecta > Coleoptera > Brentidae > Aspidapion > Aspidapion aeneum. The sequence continues at coordinate 34,955,793 of OY755040.1, forward strand.
GAGAATAGGCGTCGGACAACGTAAAAAAACGTTCTAAACCGACATAGTAGTAGTATGCTTAAGGAACAGTAAAATCATTTTTCAAAAATTTTAACGGGTTTTTTTTTAACTTAAATAAAACTTTTTCACTTTTCGATTAAAGAAAAAGGTATGTCCTATTTACTTTGTGTATGTACTTATAAACTTAAAATTTTTTACCTCCCCAACATCTATATCCAGGAAGGTGAAGGTATTAAAATTGGAACCTTTTTTTACATCACGTCTGTCTTTCTGTACCGGAAAAGCTCAAAAACTAAGAAATCTATTTTAATAAAATTTGTAGTATACATGGTCGTTGCTGTAAAAAAGTTTAATTAAAACTGGTTTACCCTAGACAAGTTTTTTTAGTTTTGTGCCCTGCCCCTGGGCACTGCTGGCAACGCTCATGCAACGGCACAGGATTCATCAGGTTTTATTTATTTTCGTAAAAGTTTCCATAATTTTAAAGACATGCTGTGTAGTTTCCGGAAAATCGCTTGCTTTTTGTACGAGTGTGCAACAATACCTCTTACACGATTAGTTCGTCAATACTCTCCACAGTATTTCCCCGAATTCTCGTTTGGAAAATGGAGATGTCTCCATAAAGCTCCAGTCGTAAATCGTTGAAAAGACTAGGGACTAAATTTAGCAGTATCCATTAAGAACACGAAAGAGGATTTCTACACCTGATACAAGCAGAACAATTAAATTTATATTTTGGGCATCATTATTGTCTAAACGCCATCTGATCTTTCTACTGAAAAGTTTGACAGTTATCACATCCTTTTCCATAATGTTTTTATTTGTGCGCATTAGCGGTTCTACGGGGGGGTTAAGGGGGTAATTACCCCCCAGAACCCGAAAAAATTATAATAGATAAAGTATAAGCAAAGAAGATAATTTTCTTTGGTATAAGGTCGACAGGTCAGTTGATGGCTGAAAAAAATTATATTTTTGTTGAGCTGCTTTATCAGAAAAGCATTTAAGGAAGAAGTCACCTCTGGAAAAACGTGCACACGAAAAAAAGTGCACAGAGGAAAAAACTCCGGCAAATATTACACAAAAAGTAGTCTCTACATCTCGATGCATCGAATCCAAATACGGGGTTTGTTTTGCCTGTACATCTCCAAAATTTCGCATTTTTCTGTATCTGCGCGAAAAATTGCAACGTTTTTATATTATAAGGGCCCCAGATAAGTAGGTTTGATCAAATATACAGATAACTTTTTTATTCTATGTGCCGGTGTAAATATGACCTATGACCTTAGGGTAAGAAAAACTGTCTTACTCTAGACCTACGACCTACCAATAATAATAGTCTAATGGTCCATTTATGCTCTTAGGATAACTATGACCTGGACCTAAATCAAAAGAGGTTTTAATCAAAATTTCCCAAAAGAAATTTACATTATTAATGATAAAAGATCTTCAAGTTTTAAATATTTTGATAATTTTTAACGTTTATATGAATTTCAATAAAAAAATTTCAAAATTCTAAAAGAACTTCAAATATTTTTAAAATTCAAAAAATTTTCTAAATTTACATATACAGGGTGTTAAAAGCAACTTGGTAGCTTTGTATAAGCAACTACGGCCAATCGAATGACGTTAACAAATTTTTTCTAGGCCTTCTAGTTTTTCTGAAACCATAGCCAACTTTGTTATTTCTTATGACCGCCATATTAAATTTATATGTCAATAAATAGAGCATTAAAAGCTTTTCAACCATGTATAATAAGCCTATCTTTGAATGACGGAAAATGTGAATTTATTTAAAAAACTGTTTTGCACTTGGTTGGCTGTGAAACAAAGGCCGTAGTTGCGTTTGTTGTCATACCTACGTAACTATCTGTCAAAACTTTGTCAATTATTTGATTTATCTGTTGGAGTTTAAAAATTTCTAAATTACTTAAGATTTTTTTTTAGTCACATTATCAATTAAATGTAGCATGGAAAGGTTTCCAAATTGGGAGAAAGTAGATATGTATGAATGTTATATTTTGTGTAATAAGAAGTTCGAGATATGCAATTTCAGACATATCCAGAAAGACGACAACCAGGTTTATCAATCTTCAAAATACTTAGAAATAATTTAATTCAATATGGTTCCTTTAAAAAACAAAATCGTAATCGACAACCTGATGAAAATGTTATAGCTTTGGTTTTACAAAGTGTCGTTGACAATCCTCGCATCTCCCTTCGTGAACTGAAAAATAATGTTAAAGTACCCAAATCAACTGCACAAAGAATTCTTTAAAAATTTAAGTATCATCCATATACAACACATATTAGTCAAGCACTCCGAGATGGTGGCTTAAAAAGAAGAACCTTGTTTTGCAATTGGTTCATACAAAAATCGCAAGAAAACCCTCAATTTCCGCTTAAGGTTCTGTGGTCCGATGAAAGCAGGTTTACAAACTGCGGGGTGTTTAACAGACATAACTACGTGTACTGGGCCAATAAAAATCCGTTCTTAAATCGTGAGGTGCACCATCAAGTTAGGTGGGATTTGAATGTAAGGAGTCATAAACGGACACTGTTTTCCATAATAACAACATTTTTCATAATAATTTGACGGAACCTCGATATCTGGAAATTCTACAAAATTACGTTGACCAAATTTTAGAAAATTTGCCTCTTCAAGATGTAGCAAACATGTGGTTCCAGCAAGATGGAGCACCTCCACATAATGCAAGAATCATACCCGACTATTTGAATCAGCAACATGAAAATAACTGGATCGGAAGTCGAGGTCCAGTTGCCTGGCTTGCACGTTCGCCGGACCTTACGCGTCTTGATTTTTGTATTTGGGGATGTTTAATGGATAAAGATTATTCTACTACTCATAATAGAAAAACTTGAGCCAGCTGTTGTTCAAGCCATAGAAGAAATTCTTGTACAAATGGTTAAAGATGCATGTATGTCTCTAATTCATCGACGCAAGATTTGCATGAATAACAACGGTGGAGTTTTTGAACATTTGCTTATTTAATTCAATGCTTTACCGACTATTTGAATCAGCAACATGAAAATAACTGGATCGGAAATCGAGGTCCAGTTGCCTGGCATGCACGTTCGACGGACCTTACGCCTCTTGATTTTTGTATTTGGGGATACTTAATGGATAAAGATTATTCTACTACTCATAATACAATAGAAGAACTTGAGGCAGCCGTTTTTCAAGCCATAGAAGAAATTCCTGAACAAATGGTTAAAGAGGCATGCATGTCTCTAATTCATCGATGTAAGATTTGCATGAATAACAGCGGTGGAATTTACAAACATTTGCTTATTTAATTCAATGCTTTGTTATCGGTTTTTAGTTTTATTTTAAATTAAATAAGAAATGCAAACTTTTCTTTCAGAAATAAAAGATAGATTTTACGAAATTGTATTATTTCTTAGCCAGAGAAAAATTAAAAAATAAGGGCCTTAAAGATATGCATATAAATCAAATAAATGGAAAAGTTTTGAAACGTAGTTACGTAGGTATGACAACAAACACAACTACGGCATTTGTTTCACAGCCAACTAAGTGAAAATTTTTTAATAAATTCACATTTTCCGTCATCCAAAGATTAGCTTATTATACACGATTGAAAAGCTCCTTGTATGCTCTATTTATTGAAGTATAAATCCAATATGGCGGTCATAAGAAATAACAAAACTAGAAGGCCTAGAAAAAAATTGTTAATGTCAATCAATTGGTCGTAGTTAGTTGCTTATACAAAACTATCAAGTTTCATTAAATTTGTTTGCAAGATAGCGGCAATATTTCAATTTTTCAAAAAACACAATTTTTAGTTTTTGCTCGACATTTTAAAAACCCCTGTAGTTATTTTTAATTTTGATACGGAATCTGATTGGGCTTAGAATATCGCAACTCTTTTCTCATTTAAACAAACTCGTATCTCTTACCATGTAGTTGCTTTTATTTAGGACACCCTATATACAGGGTGTCCCATAACTTGGTAGCCAGGTGATAGAAGAGTTTATTTCTGATAAAAAGTTTATATAACGTGGGGTCGATCAACACTCATCTGTTTTTAAAATATAGGATTTTTAAAGTTAGAGGAGTAGGGAAAAATATTTTACAGAAAAAAACTGTATCAGTCAAATGAATACTTAGCTATAAGTGCGATCCAAAAATGTATTACTTCCTTTTCTGACAAAACTTAGATGTCAAAATATCCTCCAGAAATGTAGGTATAAAAAATAAAAATCCTTAAAAAATTTAATTTTTGCTTACTAATATTTTTGAAATATCAATAATCTTTTATTTATTTCTCTCCGTAGATACTTATTTTTAATAAAAAAATATCAAGAAAAACATTATTCCAGAAAAATAGTTTTTCCTAAGCATCTAACAAATGATAAGGTTAGAGTTGTGGTGCAAGAATAATCTTTATTATTTGTTTAATTGGGGCAATTTTACTGTGATATCGCTGGTTGTTACCGTTAGTTTTGGAGCAATGGCTAAGCCATTAATATTGTGCCATCCCTGGGGATATTTCCGAGAATCTTTGAGGGTTTTAGAGACCAAATTTATTTTCCGGATACATTCGCAAGACATTTCCTTTTATAAATTAAGGGATCAATAACAAATATTCTAACAACTTCAAAAATAACATTAATCTGAAATTTTGATAAAAAAGACCCTATTTTAAATAGAGAATAATTGGAATAATAAATAATTCACAGCACACCGGGCTATTTTTTTTTAAGTGATTATTAACAGGCTGATTACCGAAACCTGACATAACATAACAAAAAAAACTTATCTGGTCAGGAAAGTTTTTTTTTGGCATGCTAACCTAACCGGGTCACGTTGGGGTACTCACATAACCAGGTAAGCTTAGGTTTAAATTTCTTATTTTTTTTATTTTTCTCCTTTAAAATATTTTGTTATTCGACCTTTTGATTTTCGAGCTTTTGCTTTCTGAGATATTGTCGTTTGACCTTTTATTTTTCGAGACTTTGTTGTTCACGATTTTTGAGATTTTGTTTCGCACTTTTGTATTGGAAATTAATAAAATATATTTTATAAACAACAAATGAAATTAAAGAAAGAAAAATAAGAAAAAAGTTTTCTGCTTCGGCCGGGGATCGAACCCGGGACCTCTTGCTATCTAGGCAAACAATCTACCACTGAACCACCGAAGCCACACATAAATTTTTCAGAAAACCTCTATCTATGCGGGCCGCGGTGTCTCAATACAAGAACGAGAGACACTCAGGTATCAACTCGACCAACTCTTCCAACCGATCTCTAAATTCTTCTTTCCCACTGTCAAAGGTATGATAACTCAAATTAGACGTAAAGAATCAACGTCTGAAAGCATGAGATCACCTTTTCGTGTGTTAAAATTTTCTGATCGCAAAATGGGCGATTTTCCAATATAATTATCAAATACCAAATTGCAAGTAATGCAAGGACCTAAAACTATAAACAACAAATGAAATTAAAGAAAGAAAAATAAGAAAAAAGTTTTTTGCTTCGGCCGGGGATCGAACCCGGGACCTCTTGCTATCTAGGCAAACATTCTACCACTGAACCACCGAAGCCACACATAAATTTTTCGAAAAACCTCTATCTATGCGGGCCGCGGTGTCTTAATACAAGAACGAGAGACACTCAGGTATCAACTCGACCAAGTCATCCAACCGATCTCTAAATTCTTCTTTCCCACTGTCAAAGGTATGATAACTCAAATTAGACGTAAAGAATCAACGTCTGAAAGCATGAGATCACCTTTTCGTGTGTTAAAATTTCTGATCGCAAAATGGGCAATTTGCCAATATAATTATCAAATACCAAATTGCAAGTAATGCAAGGACCTAAAACTATAAACAACGAATGAAATTAAAGAAAGAAAAATAAGAAAAAAGTTTTCTGCTTCAGCCGGGGATCGAACCCGGGACCTCTTGCTATCTAGGCAAACATTCTTCCACTGAACCACCGAAGCCACACATAAATTTTTCGGAAAACCTCTATCTATGCGGGCCGCGGTGTCTCAATACAAGAACGAGAGACACGTATCAACTCGACCAAGTCATCCAACCGATCTCTAAATTCTTCTTTCCCACTGTCAAAGGTATGATAACTCAAATTAGACGTAAAGAATCAACGTCTGAAAGCATGAGATCTCCTTTTCGTGTGTTAAAATTTCTGATCGCAAAATGGGCGATTTGCCAATATAATTATCAAATACCAAATTGCAAGTAATGCAAGGACCTAAAACTATAAACAACAACTTTATACTTTCGTAATTCAATGAATGTTTTGTCAAAGCTAGCCTAGGTATTGGAAGTGGCAAGTTCCCAGATTGACGAGTTGTATAGTAACGACCAGTTTGAGTATTTGGTTCTTGAAGCTTCTTTTTATGAACCAGGCTATCACCTGCTGCACTATGGCTAATAGGTTATGGGACACGCTATATAGAGATCATTGGCAATAACTTGTGCTGTTGTACAGGGTGTGTGTTGTACCATATTATACTCAATAGCTATCTCCGTTAATATTAATCTGACAGTCATGTTTAAATTAGCAAACCTAAAGGATTTTTACTGAAACATCAGAATTTGATGTCAAAAATGACATATGTCAAACACTTGGTTAATTTTTTCAAACGAAATCCCTATACAGTGAAACCTCTCCATGCCGACACCTCTATTAAGCGGACACTCCCTTTAGGCGGACAAATTTGTTGGAACCAAGCTTTTGCCTGTGTCTTTACATGTAAAATTCCCTCCTATAACCGGACACTCTAATAACCGGACGCGGACAATTTTTTTTGGTTAAAAAATTCTGAAACCTCCCTTAACCGGACGCGAACCTCTGACAACGGGACGGAGCGCTGCACGACATGGGTATAAATATTATGTAGTATGTTGGCAACAATGCACTCTGCAGCCGGGGATTACCTCTTTCCGTTTTAATGCGGAGACGAAATACATCTGTCGTATTTACAACATTATTTTATTCGGCGGGACTGCTGTGTTTATTGTTTAGATGGGTAATAATAGATCTCTTTGAAATGGCGCCTAGTAAAAAAACTTCTTAGTTTATGTGGAAAAATGTAAGTTGTTAACGTTTCTGAAAAATAACAACGTTTGGCACAAAAGATCGCCGAAAAATTTAATATCAGAAAATCTCAAGCAGCGGAAATTGTTAATAAATATATATATCAAAATTTCGCAGTTCCCTCTTTTAAGCACACCTCCAATAAGCGGACAAAATCGACGGAACCGTGAGTGTCCGCTTATGGGAGGTTTCCCTGTACTTTAGTTTTTTGGTCGATGGGATTATTTTTCTGATTTCAAAAATATATAACATGTTGACATTTGGTTGATCTGTCAATAGAGTTTAAATAAGCAAGGTTGAAGAATTTTTCTTTAATTATGAAAATCTGACGTCAAATTCTTGTTAAATGTTGACATATATCAAATTTGACAAGTGTTTGACACATTTCATTTTTGACATCAGATTCTGATGATTTAGGAAAAATCCTTTAACTTTGCTAATTTCAACTTTACTGTTAGATCCGTCGAATATTAAACCAGATTTTCTAAGGTTAGATCAATACTAACGGAGATATCCTTTTAAGTCAAATATGGTAAATCAAAAGTCAAATAAATAACTCGAAAACTGAAAAATCAGAAAAAGGAGCTCTTTCGATTAGAAAAATAAAATTCAGTTTAAAAAAATTAACCATGTATCAAAAAGTTTTTGTCGTATGAAAAATCCCTTAACTTTGCTAATTTAAATATTACTGTCAGATCAATATTAACCGAGATAGCAATTGAGTAAATTATGGTCAATCGCACCCTGTACAGTTTTCTCTCTTTCTCTAATCGGGTTTAGATTTGCAATCACGTATGCTAGATCGAAAAATGCGGTCGGCTCTGGATTACATAGACCGCGCGAGATGCCAATAAAAATTAATTAAATAAAAATATCGTACAATGCCGTCGTATACGATCGCCCACTTTTTTAATATCATCTTAAAATTGTCAAAACTCGTCTGGAAAGCCCGGAATTTTATCGCGCTTAAAAAACTTTCAAGGAAAATTGTTTAGTAAATCAATTGTGATACTTATTTGAAACTGAAACCATGCGATGTTTCCAAACAATGCACTGTTTCTATGTATTCTACAAATGTGTGAATAATAGGATGACATTAAAAAAGTGAGCGAGTGTAAATACCACCTCGCAGAACTATGAGTGGTCCCTTTAAATTTAAAAAAGAATTGAATAAATCTATATGTAAATTTTTTACCTAAATTGTACATTTTCTTTGTTTCAGGTAAAGTGGCACGAACAACGAAATTCACTTAGTATTGCCTTCTGAAAAAACAGCAAAAATAAAGGAAAAAGGTAGGAAAACCTACGCTCCTATGAAACTTTTTATTGAATTTGAATTGATCGCACCAAAAAAGGAGAAAGCATAGCAGCAAGCAAGCTACAGTGCGAATTTCTTAAATAGTTTATGTTGTGATGGTCATTACACGCTAAGAAAAAAATTGAGTCGCGAGCCGAAGGCAAGTATCTTTGTTCATCTAAGCGTGTAATGACCATAACATGCGAGTTAGTGTAGGTATGGATGTATGAATGTACGGTAGTGGCGGTTAGCACCCGTCAAGGATCTAACCTGGCACCTAGGCCGCCTTTCTGGGCCCGTTGTGCACCGCATACCTACTGTGTTCGACTCAGATAATAATTTAAATACTATCTAGTATATTATAGAACCATCATGATATAACACATAATGCCATGGTTGTAGCCTTAGACTACTGATGGGTCATAAACCTTTTGACATAATCAACAGGGTAAACAAAATTGTCTTAGATCAAAGCAAATTGCTTTGAAGTAAAATAATTTGTGCTTTCCTATTCACCAAGAGAATATTTTCTTGATATAGCACAAAAAATGTCTTGCATCTTATTTTAATGTGAAACAGAAATTGTTTTATTATAAATTAGAACTGAATTAATCTAAGGCACCATTTTCGCTGGAAGCAAAATATTACTTATATGAAGACAATTTGCTTTGTTACAAAATGGAATATACTGAAACAAAACAATTAAAGGATAAAAATAAAGTCTCATTTCAAGATTAAACGTTGCGCTGAACTAAAAAGAAATATTTTAATTGAAAAGAAATTTTTTTAAGGTCATTTTTTACCGTACAGAAAGCCACAATGTGTCCGCACTAGCTGCTAGCTCCAAAAAGGCACTCCATATACCCTGTCCCATACGGTGATTTCCTAAATGCACGGTAAAAAATTTTGTTTGCAAAGAAAACCCGTTTTTTTCTTGAATAAATTGTTTTACCTTAAAACAATTTGTTTTAAATTAAAATATTTCTTTTTAGTTCAACGCAGGGTTTAATCTTGAAATGAGTCCTTATTTTTCTTTTTTAATTGTTTTGTTTCAATATACTCCGTTTTGTAACAAAGCAAATTGTCTTCATATAAATAATATTTTGCTTCCAGAGAAAACGGTGCCTTAGATTAATTCAGTTCCAATTTATAATAAAACAATTTCTGTTTCACATTAAAATAAAAAGGCAAGATATTTTTTGTGCTATATCAAAAAAATATTGTCTTGGTGACTAGGAAAGCACAAATTATTTTACTTTAAAGCAATTTGCTTTGATCTAAGACAAGTTTTTTTACCGTGTGGCCAGGCAGCCGAATCCATTGAGAGAATCACCAGATTAACACCCCTTTACCATAAATGTTATCTGGTGTGATCCCAAAGGTTACCAGTAAAAAAAAAATTCAGTTAACGTACTGGTCAATGCGCGTCCGTTACCAGACTACCCATTTACCCATGGGTCAAGGCTCCTTTAGTAGTCTCTTACCACAGACCTAGGGGTTACCTTGGTGCTATTCTTATCTGCGGACACCATACGGACCGAGTTAGTGTAGGTACTAATCACCCGCGTAACTAGCTTTCCGACCAGGGTTTAGGGGGTGCAGTTCGGTTCATGCTATGCCAATTTTTTATTTCACAAATCGATTTTGCATTATAAAATGTAATTTATTTATCTTCAAAAAACAAATAAATTCCCTAAATAAATAATGAAAATCCAAGTAAAATATATTTATGCTACTGGCGTATCTTTCTCTAGTTGGCAACGGTTTGGCAAGAGAAAAATAAAAGGCAATAATATCTGTACAGCTGCGAAGGCAGCTATAACATTACCAAAGTGAAGGATCGCAGCCCGCAAAAATTATAGATTATAATATATATTATTAGCCCGTTCCTATATCTTTGAATGAATATGTAGTGACAAAACGTATATAAAAAAGCAAATGTTCCATATCACCGATTTTAATGAAATAAACTGCAATTTCCACAGAATTGATCAGGCTTTTCAATTCTGTCTGCATTCACTTCCTCATAGATTAATTTTGACTGATTCAATTTTTGTGAAAAACAAAGCATAAATGGTAGAGGTCGATTGCTCTATAAAGCTCAGAATAAAAGTATTCCGCTATCTTGATATTTAAAATGGCGGACAGAATTAAACTTGCCACTGTAAAGAGACTCGTTTATTCTTCTAATGTTTCGAGAAACTTTTCGACTTATTTTGAATTTGTAAAAAAGGTCTGCCCAAGCCGCGCACAACGAAGTAAAAAAAAATCGATTTACTAATACACTAAAATCTTAACAAATACTGAAGCGCTTTTAATGACTAGTAGATTGCTGAACTTGTACTACTACCATATGTCGGTTTAGAAGGTTTTTCGATGCCTATTCTCCAACTACTTCGATCCTGACAATTATCTTCTATTAGGTTTTTTTAGGTCTTTGGATTGACTGTTGCCATTCTAGTTCAGGACGCCCTCTTTTTCTGCGCCCTATTGTTCTGTTTCGTCGCTACATGGCCGTACCATATCAGTGATTTAGTGATATCATCCGTTATGCTTCCCGCGATTCCCATTCTTTCTTTTATGATCTTATTTCTTATATGATCTGTTCTAGATATTCTCATTGATCTTCTTATTGCATCCATTCCGACTATTTCCGTTTTTGTTTTGCATTTTTCTGTTTCATATATATTAAATTTTACATACTTTTTTATCTCTCTGCTCTCTGCTTACTTGGTCTTCAGCAAACTGTACTGCGCCGTGTACTTTACGTTTCCAGTTTTTTAGAGCTACTGCGATATATATTTTAAAAAGAGTTGGAGAGATACAACATCCCTCTCTTAAGCCTTTCGTAACCAGGCATTCTTCTGAAAGTCAATCTCCAATTTTAATTTTAGATTTTGACCCTTTTTATAGTTCCTTTATCGCTTTTATGTATGTATGATTGATCTTAGTTTGCTCTAACACTGTCCATATTTTTTCTACTGAAACGGTATCACATGCTTTTTGTAGGTCCACAAAGGTAACATGAGTCTCTACATTTCTGGCACTTCTTTTCTCAATTACTTGTTTAAGACAAAAAACATTGCCACCCACCCACTTTGCTCTTCTTCTTCTTATTCATGAAGATCATTCTCTATTAGATCTCTAAAAATCCTACCGTACAATCTCCTAGAGCTGAACTTTTATAGAAATTTAAAAAAAGGTGAAGTTTTTTTCCTGACAAATTATTTCGTATTTCGTTCCACTAACTTAGGGCGCATGTCAATTTAAAAAAAAATCTATCAAGAGCTGAGCTCTTGAGGGCATTTCTCGCCAATGCACACATTTTGGGGAGGAATAGACAATTACTCTTCAAACTTTGCAAGCAATGCTCCCGATAGGAACGCTATCACAAACAAAAAGCATGAACCAGGTTCGGCAAACCCCGTATCATTGGATTCCTCCTTTTTACGTTAAGGAAGAATGTTATAATTGGGTATTTTTTTAACGAGCTACGGATATTTGATTTATTCCAGCTGACATTTGTCACCACTAAACCTTACCTATCCATTACGTTCGGTGGTGAAAACCCAATAATCCATCAACGGTTTAATAGTTATTTCACGCTCCAACGTTCGTCCAGCTACAAAACTCACCAAGCTAAAACAGCTAGCTAAACGGTAAAGTGATTAACTGCCGAAAAGCTCCTGAAACGGCAGGAAATGGAGCTATTATTGCAGGAAATGTACCGCCCTATACTTTTTCAATTCAATGGGGTAAAAACAGGAAAATAACCACAAGGGAGTTTTCGCAAAAATATCAGTAGTTTAGTTCAAGAAAAGAGACTTTTTATTGTTTCAAATACCTATAAGAACTTACTTATTTTGTAAACTGTAAATGTAATTGATATCAGAACGGCCACACATTTTATGAACAATTTTTCTAAATTTTAAGACTTTGACCCTTTTCGGAAAAACTAAAATAAAAAGTAAATTCATTTTTTATTACATTTTATAATTTAAGCTCTTTAAAAATTTTTCAAGAGAATGGTTTTATTACTTTAACTTATCAAATTATAAAAAAAATATAAACAATACATATAGTTGATATTGTATTAAAGTGGCACCGCGTCATCAAAACCTTGATGGGCGGGAAGGGAGTAGAGGGTACATACAGTGGCACGCACTTTTTATTCATATTGATTTCCAAAACGAGGCACTACACTAATTAGTAATTAGCTTCTTCTAAACGATTTCATTAGAAAGGAACATATATACTCTTATCTGTTTGTTACGAACATATTTATTTAGCCGGGCTTTGACGTTTTCTATTCGTTTTTGTTTTGACTGTTTTATGTCAAACAAATTACGACCGAGCTTTTTACAAAACAAATTACCGTTTTTGCAACTAAATCAATATTTGCGCACATTTTTATCATACACATATAAAGCGGCACACTGTATGTACAAAGTGAAACACCAATTTTTTAAGGTTTTCTTACAGTAGGTGGTAGACGCTTTTTACTCATTGGGCGTCGACCGGTGAGATACCACCATGCCAGAAGTGAGTAGCGCTAAGTGGTATCACCACGTTCCGCTACTGCGCTGGCAGTCCGGTTCCAACAATGAGTAACAGATAGCATGATGGCGCCTCCAGGATCAAAATATTCCGGAGGTAAAATACCCGACCACTCGGATCTCCGGGCGTCGGGTGATCCTGGGGGTCCTTCATGCAAAGATATTAAAAGAAGACCAAAAACTCAACTCAGAATTGATTTTAGCAATATAAGAGGATTAAGTACCAACATGAATTCAGTTCACCAACATCTTGAAGAACAAAGACCTGACATCCTTGTTCTCACCGAAACTAAAATCAGTTCTGCAACACCTATTGTGAACTATCTTTATCCCGGCTATGACCTACACCACCGATTTCGACATAATTTTGGGATTTGTGTGTACATTAAAAATGACCTTTCATGTCATCGAGAGGAGAAGCTAGAACCAGCGAACCTCGATATCATATGGCTGAAATTCACCTCAAAGTCATCGACCAAGTTCATTTGCTGCCTCTACCGACCGCCAAGTAACACCGAGTATCAAAACTTTTTTGCAACATTATCCGAAAACTGTGATAGTATACAGTCTAACTATCCACATGCGGAAATTGTTTTTTTAGGCGATTTCAACGTCCACAATATACACTGGCTAAAACACCACAACAAAACAGATAATGAAGGCCGGGAAGCAGAAGCTTTTGCCATAAGTTGTGGTCTAACGCAGCTTGTCGATGAACCTACCCGTATCTCAGAAAGGGGTGAATTTGCAGCGCTTTTAGACTTGTTCCTAACTACAAATCCTGACTTGTACACAATTCAAGTAGATCCCCCACTTGGTTCATCCGATCATAAACTTATAAGAACAAAGTGCGAAATGTTCATACCGCCAAGCCAACAATCACTTCCTCGTAAAATGTGGCACTATAAATCGGCAAAATGGAATGACCTTAAACAGTTTTACCTGGATTTTCCATGGCAAGAGGTTTGCTTTAAAACAGCTGATCCCACTATTTGCTGTAATGAAATAACAAAAGTAATCTTATCTGGAATGGATGCATATATCCCACATACAATAAAACGCAGAGCTAATGCAAAACCTTGGTTCAACAGCCAGTGTCAAACGGCTGTACAGAAAAAACACAGAGCATATAACCTTTGGAAACGACAACAAACCGCTCAAAACCACACAGAATTTATAGAAGCCAGAAATAGTTGCAAAATTACTATTGACGCCGCCAAAGAAACATACAATCAAAGAATAAAAAACAGGTTGCTGAATTGTCCAAGTAGTTCTAGGTCCTTTTGGTCTCTTGCAAAAGCCGTTGGATCAAACTTCACCAAGTCATCCATACCACCACTTACAGATAAAAATACTCACTTAGCCACAACATCAGAGGAAAAAGCCAATATGCTGGCCAAAATCTTTTCCTCCAACTCAAACCTAACAGTGCCAAATGGAAAAACTCCACCGTTCATTGAAAGGGTTTCCCACAGTATGCCAGAGGTACCCTTTTGTCACAGAGAAATACGAAAATCCCTTAAAAAGTTGGATACAAACAAAGCAATGGGTCCAGATGGCATTCCCGCGATAGTACTCAAAAATTGTGCTAGCGAACTCACCCCAACTTTCGCAAAATTATTCAATTTATCTTATAGGCAAGGAGTATATCCATCATCATGGAAGTCTGCCGCAGTACAACCCATTCCAAAGAAAGGAAAAAAGACAGATCCGTTAAACTATAGACCAATTGCTCTACTTCCGGTGATATCAAAAGTAATGGAAAGAGTTGTGAACAATCACCTAACCAAGTACTTGGAAAAATACAAAATTATCAACGACAAGCAATACGGATTTCGAAAATATAGGTCAACTGGCGATTTACTTACATACGTCACTCACTTATGGCAAAAAGCGATTGAGTTGCGAGGTGAAACAAGAACAATTGCCTTAGATATATCTAAAGCATTCGATAAAGTCTGGCATGAAAATTTGCGCAACAAGCTCAAAGCAACGGGATTGTCGCCGAGACTTTGCACTTGGTTTGAAAGTTACCTTAAGGATAGATCCATTTATGTTGCACTGGATGGCCGGAACTCCAACTCTTACCAAATAAATGCTGGTGTGCCACAGGGAGCAATCCTATCGCCAACACTTTTTCTGATTTACATAAATGACCTCATAGATAAAACAGTAAATCCACTTTATTGCTTTGCAGATGATGGCAATGTAGTCTCCTCAGTCATACCACCCACTCAGTGTCTATCCGCACGTGAATTCCATCATCTTAGACTAACTCAAATATCGCAGATAAATAACGACTTGGAGATAATAGAGGACTGGGGCAACAAAAACCTTGTACAGTTCAACGCGCAGAAAACCCAAGCAGCCCTGTTTTCAAAAAAGACCAGCACCGGTGAGCCAAACATCATGCTATCTGGAAGTGCTGTCACATTGCAGAGCCAGTTGAACATCTTAGGGGTCACTGCAGAGACCAACATGTCTTGGCACAGTCACGTGGCAGATATAGCTAAAAGGGCGTCCCAAAAGCTTGGGGTCCAATTTCGTACAAGACATCTGTATACACCAAGCCAACTGCTGACACTCTACAAAGCCCAGATTCGACCAACTATGGAGTACTGCTCACATATATGGAGTGCGGCACCCAAACATACCTTAATGCTTTTGAACACCGTGCAAAAGCGAGCTATCAAGCTGATCAATGACCCCGCACTTACCCGTAGCTTGGATAGTCTCGGACATCGAAGAACTGTGGGCGATCTCTCTCTCTTCTACAGGTATTATCACGGAAAATGCTCTAAAGAGTTGGCACGTATGATCCCCCCGGGAGTAGCACCTACTAGGCGAACACGTCAAACAGACGGTAACCATCAATTTACTGTCAAAATAGAGGCACCAAGAACCTCATTATATCAGAATTCATATCTCTGGAGAACAGCATCGCTGTGGAATAAACTCCCTGCGACAGTTTTCCCTGCAGGTTACAACCTGAACCGTTTCAAAACCAATACACACCAACATTTCCGCGCACTTGCCGCTTGTCGAGCGTGATAGGGATCTCCTTGTGAGTGCGCATACCCGTAAAAAAAAAAAAAAAAAAAAAAAAAAAAGTAGATTTTGCCGCAAAATTTGGTTTACCATAACTATGACGCGGTGCCACTTATATACATCCTCAACTATAGATAGATAGATCAAGAATAGATAGGTATTTCTGTTTTTTTTTCAAAGCATTTTCTTTATTTCAAATTGTTGATGCCAACAAGTAGGTATTAACTTAGATCATTTTCCCAAATCGATTTCTTCTTTGAAATTTTATATGACTAATTTTAAATTTTATCATTTTTATGGAGGTTTATAAGGGCCTGTCCTTAAATTACGTAACGCATTAAGGGATGGAGGAGGTCAGACTCGTTACACAGCATTACAGGGGGTGGAGGGGTGTTCCGTGTCGCGTTTCGTTACGTCCTTTAAAAGTAAAAAGGTTTCTTTTGTAATATACAAGATAGCTTTTCTAAATATAAACAAACTTAAATGCTCTTTAACGAAACAGCACGTTTTAAAATCAATAGTAATACAGGTACGTTTTAAAAACGTGTTTAAAACGTCTACTTTCGACCTAGGAGACGTTTTAAAAACGTACGTAAAAGAACCTTAATGTCCAAAAAGTCCCTGTAACGTTTTTGGGAGCCTTTTTTTTTAAACTTCCCACAGAACTTTTTTAAGACGTTTTTCAAACGTTTACCAAAACGTATCGGAAACGTCTAGAAAATGTACCAAGGGGTTTAAAAATGTTTTGGGGACGGTTTAAAAACGTTTATTTTGTACCTAGCGGAAGTTTTTAAAACGTACCTTTAGGGACTTCAATATCCGAGGAGCGTTTTGTGGGTCTTTTTACCTTTTGTAAAACGTCCCTGCAAAGCGTTGTTTTTCGGATAATTTCCAAATTGAATTTTTTATTCTGCAAAATTTGTAGACGTCCAATAATTGTACAAAGTACGTTTTAAAAACGTTCCGAGGATGTTTTAAAAACGCTCTGGAAATGTTCTAAAAACGTTTAGGTGACGTTTTAAAAACATTCTACTAATCCACACAAAGTCTAGGCCTCGAGCCCCCTGGTGTGGGCCCCAACGTATTAGGCCTCATTATAGTGGGACCTCTTAAAACTTGACTCCTCACCAATCTGAGTACCATACCATAGAAAAGTTTTACATTTACTTTTTTCTGATCAGCCTGTAGACAATGATGATAAAACTAGTGGGACAAATGTGAAGGCCTTAAAAGTACGTTTTAGAAACGTCCTGACTTGCCCTTTTTCAAACGTCCTTTGTAGAACGTTTTACAAACGTACTTTACGTACGCAAAAGTTAGGGCTTTATGGAACCAAAAAATGTTATCTTAAAATCATTTTGTTTTGCGTATTTTTTAGGTGCTCAAAAGTTAGGAACCTAAGGGACCTAAAAATTACGTTTTTGCGTTTTCAAAACATTCTTTTTGGGACGTTTAAAAGACGTAGTTTTTGGGTGTGCAAAGGCGGAGCCTAAGAGACCTTAAAATGATGTTTTAAATGTCCTGATGAATTTAGGGTCATTTTACGGGTAAATTGAGGCCCGAAAGGGACCAAAAAAGTTTTTTATTTTTAAAACGTTTTTACATATTTCTAAAAAGTTTTGAAAATGTACCAAATTATTTTTGAAACGTTACATTTTGAACGTTTTTTAAAACGTACTTCTTAGGTATGGAGACGTCAAGACCTAAAGAGACAAAAAACAAAAAAAAAATTGAATTTTTTTTAAATACTACTTTTTCAAAAAGCAGTTTTTGTAAAAACTAATTAAAAAAAAACATATAAATTCTTTTTAAAAAATTTTAAACTAATTTTTTTAAAATAGGTTTACTAGACGAACTAGACAAAATTTCAATCTTAAACCTCGTCGGCTTCGAACTGTCCCCGCCGCGACTTGTCTCATTCAAACTGTTTTTAAGGCTAATATACAATGGAGTTTACTTGGAGTGTACTAATGGGCTAGAAAGGTATCATTTATTTTATATAGGGTAATATTTTAAAAATTAATAACGTTGCACTTAATAGGGATCAATAAACCCAGATCTCCCCTACTGAAGAAGCGGGACCAGAGAAACTTTTTTTTCCCTATTTTAGTAGCGTGTGATCATTATAAATAATGCGTGGCAGCGAACATGTTAAGTGCTCAAAAAATTAGGAACATGTTATAGATCTTAAATTTATAAAGGCTAATTTTCTGGAGCACAACTATTACAACGACGCGACGTTGCTACATGATATGCATCTATTAAAATATTAAAATGATTTTTCTGACATATGGTTAATAGTGAAAGCGCAAAGATTTATTACAATTCTACGATTGCAATAAACAAATATTGATATTCTACAAATGTCTCTTTGATTGACGCCATTTACCATTGTGATTTTATGTTCTGTTTAAGGAAGTTCAATAAATCATCATTATGAAAGAACATCAGCTGCATGGAATTACAAATGCAATTTTCCCATGAAAAGAAATTACGTATTTTTTGCACTTAAGAAATAAAAATGCACCTGTTATCCTTTATTTTAGGGGCAAAAGGACATTTGTTATTTTTGTTACTTCTTAAATTCCCAAATAACTGCGAGAGGAAGAGTTTTCGTCATTGCCTGGCAAAAAATCTGACGACGAACAAAAGTCAGTCTTAAAACAGTTTTATGTAAATATCTGAGAAACGAAACTTCCTACGAAATTTTTGGTTATAATTTACACAAATTACTTAGAAAAATGTATTCTACTATAGGAGGGCGTCTTTTATATTTTGCATATAAAAACATAGAGGGCGACACTTATCGAATAACGTTACTAAAATTTAACCTCAATTTTTACCTAACCTAAATTTAAAACGTCAGTCATATAAGTTTTATGGCTACAGTAAATTATCCTAACAAAAATGCATTGCCGAGTTTCTGTTTTCAGTACAAAAGCACGAAATCAGTCAACAGTTTCTCGTTGGTATGGAGGACTCAAGCGTGGACGGATTATCCTTAGCGACGATCCAAGGCCAGGTGTACCAAAAACGGCTGTCACCCAGGGAAAATTGACATGTGAAACATCGCGAGATTTTGGCTTTATTGGGGGCGTCAAAGACCTCAATTCAAAAAAATTTGCATGAATAATTAGGGGTAAGAAAATTAGTTTCCCGCTGGATACCGCCTCTGTTAACCGAAGAACAGAAAGAAGCTAGGGTCAATTGGTGTCAGAAAAGTCTAGACCGCTTTGAGGCAGGAAACTCAAAGAACGTGCACAACATTGTCAATGGTGATGAATCGTGGATTT
Organism: Aspidapion aeneum; assembly: GCA_963576565.1. Lineage (NCBI taxonomy): Eukaryota > Metazoa > Arthropoda > Insecta > Coleoptera > Brentidae > Aspidapion > Aspidapion aeneum. The sequence continues at coordinate 34,975,089 of OY755040.1, forward strand.
GCTATAATCAACCCGAAATTAAACGTCAGTCTTCTGGCTGGGTGTTCCAATATGAAGAAAAGCCAACAGAGCCATCTGTTTCCGAAGTGTATACAAAAAGAAGATCGCGACAATTGCCTCAAAAGCAGGACATGAAGCAACAATTCCTCTGGAAGGACTGAAAGCGAGGGGTAAACCGCGTTGGTATTTTGGTGTACAAATCTTGGGTATTAGGCGAATTGTTAGAGGAAATAGTGGGTATTAGAGATATTATTAGGGTATTAGTGGGTATTAGTAGGCATTAGTGGGTATTAGAAGGGTATTAGATGTAATAGCCGGAGTATTAGAGGAATTAGTCTGGGTAATAGCTGTATTAGAATTATAAAAAACATACGATTTTTCAAACTTATTTCCCTATTTACCACAGAACAAGTCCAATGTAACCTGGCATCTGGTACCTTTCGACGCGTATCAATATGCTACAGTAGATTATGAGCATTTTTTATGGGAACCTCCTTATTAGTAGATACATATTAACGATTTGGCAACATTGCCTACACCTGTTGTGAAAAAAACCGTGCGTATCGAGGTGCGTATCAAGTGGTAAACTTTATGTATTTTTGTGGTGGCAGTGAAAAAAAATAAGGTAAGTTATGTTCAGTAGAAATGTCTGTGAGACTGATAATTGTCTATATGATTCATTTTTCATAATACTTTAATTTAAGTTGGCAATCGGCTAAAGCAATAAAGTCAGCAATAAAGTTAGGTTATGTTAACTCCAATATTTTCATGCAGCACCGAGTGCAGCACGATTGCTATTTTTAGCTCACACATATACTATACTATAGTAGTGTGGTGATCCTAAATTTTTCGATAAAAAAAAAGCTGCTCCGATTTCAAAATTTTTTATATATCTTTGCGTTTCAGATGATTTTGAAACTTTTTTGTTGCGCCGTCTGTCTGTCTGTCTGTATGTCTGTCTGTCTGTCTGTAACGACCAACGCTCATAACTCAAAAACCGCTTGGCCGATTTTAATGAAATTTGGGAACTGGGCTGGGTCTTGGGTCGAGATGGTCCCATTTAAAAATGAACAAAATCCACCGAACACAAACCAAATAAAAGGGTGGGGGTTGATTTCAAAAATTAGAGTTTATGTGAAAATATGGCGTGTGTGATATCAAACGAAAGGTAATTGAGTCTGGAGTTAAACAAAATACATTTTAATTTATTTTAAAAAAAGGGTGGGGGTATATTTCAAAAATTAGAGTTGAAGAGAAAATATGGCGTGTGTGATATCAAACGAAAGGTAATTGAATCCGGAGTTTAACAAAATACATTTTAGTTTTTGTTTTTTTAAGGGTGGGGGTAGATTTCAAAAATTTGAGTTTAAGTCAAAACATGGCTTGTGTGGTATCAAACAAAAGGTAATTTAGTCTGGAGTTGAATAAAATATATTCCAGTTTTTAGTTATATAAGCTCACACGTACACTATAAATATAGTACCTAGTGTGAGCTTAGGGGCCCATATATTGGCAGAGTGTTTTTACAATGTTGCCAATAATAGTGTAATACAGGTAGTAATATGATATTTCAAATTCAATTTTAAATTTTTCAAGGGGTCGAAATAAATTTAAGTATAGTATCGGCAAAAAATTTAAAAAAAAATTTATTGGCTAAATCGTCTTAAAATGGGGGGCCCAAAACGCGTAGAAAACCTATTTTCAGCAAAAAAAAAATTTGTGTCTGTCGGTCTATAAGTCTGTTGGTGTGTCGGTCTGTTAGTTTACGTGATAACTTTTGAATGAATTGAGCTATCGACTTGAAATTTGGCACACAGGTAGAGCTCCAGAGGAGAATGGTTCGGATTGTATTTAAGCCAAATCAGCCCAGGGGTAGGGGGTAAGAGGTGGGTTGAAGTGCCAAAAAAATGAATTTTTCGGTGTAAAATGCAATGAGGACGGTTTTCGGGGTCTGTTTTCACATGCAAATTTTTAATCAGGTTGTTCAAAAGCTGCATGACGTACTTAGCTTTGGGGATGGGGGTAAGAAGGGGTGGGGATGTGGTGAGATGGAAAATATCGTGTAATATGTCGTTTTTGACGTTTGCGGGTTCGGGGATCTCATTTCCATGAACTATACTCCAATTCAAAAAAAATTAAGACAACATTTAGTGAGAGTTTGACAAGTCTGACATTTAAATGTTATTTGTAATGTCACATTTGTCAAACAGTCAATAAAAAGTGTCTCAATTATTTTGAATCGGAGTATATTTGTTATTATTCTTAAATCCAGAGCTTGGTGGTGATTTTTAAGAAGGGGGGGGGGGTAAGATACAAAATATCGTGTAATATGTCGTTTTCGAGGTTTGAGAGATCGGGGATCTAATTTCTATGGGCTATTTGTCGTTATTCTCAAATCCAGAGGGTTGGGGTGAGAGGTACATATAAGGGATTATACACTAAATACCGTCAAAAGGCAAGTGATGTGCCATTTTCATGGTTTTCGGAGGTGCAAACCTCATTTTTTTAATTTAAGATATTTTTGAAAATAAATAATTAAGTTGTTGAAAGAAGGGGCCACCCCCTTTTTTTGGAAAAATCACATGATGTGGAAGTTATGATTTCATTGGCAGCGTTTTTCTTTCATGTTATTGCAATAAGTGATAAGGTGACAAGGTGGAAGGAAATTCTACCTAATTAAAGTGTTACTGAAGGATGGGTCTGCAAATCGATCTGCAGTTATTAAAAAATCTTCATTTTGCTGGCTCCTTAGTGAATCTAACGGTCACATCAGTAACGATCGCCTCAAAAGGTTTATAATCAAACCAAGTGACCATACAAAATTAAAAGCGAGATTAAAAGTGAAAAAAAGTGAGCGAGAAGGGGAGTCCGAAATTAACCCAAGAAAATGTAAGCAAAAACGATTAAGAAAAGGAGACATTGGAAGATTCGCAGACAGAAAAAAGGAGTCTAAACGCGAAGGAAATATGTGAAACTGAGAGCGAAATGGATGAGGCTGATGGTGAATTTGATCAATCAGAATCCTGTGATGAGAAATTCATAAAGGAGATTACAATAGGAAAATTCTACGCCGTCGTATTCTTAAAGAAAATCAATTCAAGGTCAAATTTCTAAAATCACTTTGTCTGGCCGAGGCAAGATGACACCGACATCGTTGGGCTAAAATATATTTTTTATGGTCCCCTGGAGCTAACAGGAAGTGGTCCTTTCAATTTAAGGAGGCATAACCTAATTACCATAAAAAAAAAAATATAAAGAAACAGCTGAATAGTTTTATTGTAAATTGTAATAATTTATTTCCAATTAATTTTTTTTATTCATAGCATATTTCGGTACACATTATTTACGTTTATTGTTATTTCTCGTTGAAGATTTGTTCAAGACTCGGTTCAAAATGATTTGGAAATAAACATTATTTTGAATTAAAAATTTAGAAGTTTTAATTGTTTAAAATATTGGTAAGTTTATAACCCTTTCTCATTCAAGGCAAGTAATAGAGTGTTTTTGGTCAGCACATTTGTCTCCAAAATCGTGGTTGTGGTTATTCTGAGTCGGCGCAATAGCGACCTGTCCCGTGGTTTTGTTTAATTACCACAAAGGACGTGGTTAATTACGGATCTTTAGCGCTAACTTTATGTGAGTGGGTATGGTTATTTTACATTGACATTTCAACCAACCAAAACTGGAATCGTGTTCCAAATTCATATTTTTGTTATGTTTTGAACATTTTTGATAATTTTGATGAAAGTTTCAAACTATTTTTCTTGTAAAATGGTCTTCTTGCAGTTTTATGAAATGACAGTTCGTTATGTGGCGTGTCCAAGAACTGTGTTGTTCGTGACAAATAGTTATGGTTATTAACCACTAACATAACCACAACTATAACGAAATTGACGTCTACATGTGCTGACCAAAAACACTCTAATAACTTTTTAACTGCGAAAAGTGGATTTTTTTCCAGAGATATTAGTGGGTATTAGTAGGCTCGAGTATGTATTAGTGGGTATTATTATGGGTATTAGAGGGTAATAGAGGTATTAGTTTACCAAATTCGGGTATTAGAGGTAAAATGAGGTATTAGTGTACACAATTTTGGAGCGCGGTTTACCCCTCGACTGAAAGTCATCGCTGGATCTCCAAAAACGAACCCCGAATGACGAGTCATCCTCCACTAAGACAATGGAAGTTCGCACAAACCACAAAAAACCATTGCATTTTTAACCCAACAAAACGTCGAATTGTTGGATCATTCTTCATACAATCCCGACCTAAGTCCCAACGATTTCCATACGTTTCTGAAAATCAAGAATGGACTGCGTGGTCAAAGATTTCAGGCGCCAGAGGAAGCGGTCGACGCCCTCCAGAATGTAATTTTGACAGTACCGATAAACGAGTGGAATGACAGCTTTGCCAACTGGTTTGAGCGCATGCAAAAGTGCATTCATTTTCGTGGAAAATACTTCGAAAAACAATAAAGTCTTTAAAGGTTATCTACTGTTTTATTTCAGCTGTATATGCAAAACCTAAAAGACCACCCTCGTATTCCAAAAACTGAACCAAACCGCATATTATTGCTATACTTCCGTTAAAAAGTTAGCATTTTTAATAAATTTTTAACTGTCACATAACTTTCATTGGCACTAATAGATTTTCACCACAAAAATCTAATTAGCTCGTTAAAAAGTCAAACACTATTTTTCATAAAAATCTCATGAAAATTGACTTAGCGGTTCCGGAGCTATCGTGGAACGGATAGATACATACACGGACACACGTCACAAAGAGATTGCTAATATAGATATACCAAAATAACACATTTTCGACGTTATCTCAATTTTTTTCGTCGAAAACATAACCCTTGCTGCACGTGCTAGGAAGGTATAAAAGGTTTTTACCCTAAAATATATTACGCCTCCTTTTTTCGCAATTGGCACCTCTAAATTTCACAATTAAGAACATTGTAAGTAACGTACTAAAGTCGTTATTTATAGGCTATAGGGACTTTGGAATTGGAATAAAACCTGATTTTATTTCAAAATCGACATTATTGTGAGATTTACATATAAAAAGCAGCTGCTTTCTTTTAAAATTCGGCCTTTGTTTCTTTAAGAACCTGATTTATAATAGATAGTTTAAGTTGTGCTACGTATTTTTACGTAAGCATGAGATTTGACAGTTACGCAAGCGCACTTCGTCACACCGTCGTCAAGGTCACGTTAGGAGCTTACGTATTTACGTTAGCTTACGGCAGTCTGCGGGCACGCGGGCACCTTAACGTTACCAAAGAATAGAATTGGTTGATTGACCGATCGAAAAATGAGGCCTGGACGATAATTTCCGCTTCCAGTACAAACGATTCTTTGCAAATATATTCCTACTGTAGTTGAAAAGACAAAAAACAAAATTGTAACATCAAAAAAACACAGTGCCGAATTCCATATTCTCTGCTATTAGTAGACTTGTTATGGCAACGTAAAAACATTCAACTTAAACTCAAATTTAGAACAAAACGTAGAGCGCTTAACGTGCAGTTTTACGTAAAAATACGTAGCACAACTTAAACTATCTAATAAGTCCCTATTACTGTTAAATTACGTTACAAAATAACGTCCCATCCGTACGGGCCAAGTAAGATGTTAAACTCACGCTAAACTCTTTTTGGGAGTTTTGTTTCTTTTTATAGTAAAACCGTTACACAATAAAAATTAAGCATTCATATACGTAGGTTATGTATGATACGCAGTGGGAACTAGTACGCACCTCTCTGCGGCAGATTTGGATTGTTTATTTTGGTCACTGATTGTTTTACCTGCGTCGAAACTCTATTATTACTTTTATTATAAAATTGGTGTCGGATTTAAATAAAGGAAAGACTTTTATTTATCTTTGTTGGTTCTTATTTTTGTAAATGCATAATGGCTGGAGCCCTAAAAAGCATCAAATCGGGTAATCATACGCAAAATGGGCATAATATTTTTACAAAATTATAATTATTTTACCCTCCTAGCTCTCGAACCTGCAGTTAAAAAATATATTGTTTTCAAAATTAGCAACGATTCATTGTAAAGTTTGTGTTTCTGTTCGTCTATAACTTAAGCAATGATAATTTTTGTCTTAATAAGCAGAAAATAATTTGATAAAAATTGTCAATATTAAGATTTCTAGATTAAAAACGTGCGTATCATTATCTTCCACGTCGGGGAATCATCCGCAAACGATACATAATTTTATTAGTCTGATCCAAAGTGAATTTTTTTTAAAACTAATAGTTAACAGCACTACATTAGGGTTAACATCGTCGATGATTATTTCTCAAATACTCCAAATAGTCAGAGGTGTAACACACATTATTGTTTTAAAAGTAGGCGGAATTATGCTTAGATGCGTACCATTCGCCTCCTCTTCCCTAATGTTTGTTAAAGTTTTATATTAGTGTATTCAAAAAGTTACACACGAATTGTTGTTTTGCTGTTACACAGCACTGTGTAAATGTATAAACCTCCACACATTATTTAAATTTTAAACAAACCGCGAGTGGCAAAAGCGCGATGCAGCAAAAGCGCGAAGTAACAAAACCGCGAGGAACAAATGCTTGAGTAACAAAAGTGCGATATAACGAAAGAGCTAGTGTCGAAATCGCGAGTAACAAAAACGTGAGTAACTAAAGCACGAGTAACAGAAGCGCGATGTAACAAAACCGCGAGTAACAAAAGCGCGCATGTTTATAACTGGCGATACGTTTATTTCCATAGTTAACAGTGGATGACTTTCTTCCCGGGATCCTAGAGGGTGTGAATCCGAATCGAACTGAACCGAACGAACCAAACCAGCATATTTTAAAAAAAACTTTCCTGACTTCTGTCCAGGAATCCTAGGTTGTGAATTCGAACAGAACAGAATTCGGTTCAGTTCGGTACGGATTTACACTCTCTAGGATCCCGCGAAAAATGGCGTATTTAAATCGCGCTTTTGTTACTCGCACTTTTGTAAGTCGGGCTTTTGTTACATCGCGCTTTTGTTACTGGCGCTTGTCTTACCCGCGGTTTTGTCACTCGCGGTTTTGTCACTCGCGCTTTTGTAACATCGCGCTTTTGTTACATCGCGCATTTTTCACTCGCGCTGTCATTATTTTTTAGTATCTATACTTTTATAAAACAGGATACCGAGGTACCACCTAAAGAAATTACACTATTTAATCTCGAGGTCTAAATGATCTCCTGCAGAGCTTTTAAATAGCTCGATTGGCGTGGCTTGGCGGTTTTAAGCCAGCTCATAGTTTAGGTTTTAGCGATAAAATTCGTGAGGTTCATTTCCCATAAATTTCGTTTGTTATTAAACCTCTTGTTACAATCTTGCGGGCATTTTAAGTTCATTTACCTTGGTTTGATTCTCAGCAATATTGTTTTAGGATTTGTAAGCGGTTTATTAAGAAAAAAACAAAAATGAACTGGCATGTTTAAAGGCAAAAAAATATTGAATCGAGGTTACGAAAAAAAATAATTTGTGCTTATTTGCAGCACGGATCACCAAACAAAGTGTTTCGTGTTTGTGGTGTCAAAAAGTTTTTTTTTATTACGGGGAACAAAAATAGGTAGTTATATAAAAATACTCTGTTAAATGCTGGGCACCTAAATTACGTTACTTAAAAATTCAGGATTTTCAAGTCCTTCTCCCCCCGCTGTAACGCATTTGCAAAAAAAAACACATTTTTAAATAAAAAAAAACACCCAACTGCTAAATTTACTTCATCATCATCATCCTTATAAAAAGCACTATGCATTTACAATTAATTTAGCTTTACCCAAAAAGTACGTGTAGAGTTTTTACGGCGTGAACAGTATTACCTTCCATTGAGTGATGGTGGGGGAGGAGAGAGGAAGGAGGAAACTAGTAAAATGGTGTCAAAAAAAATCTTAAAGCGTGTGCCAATTGAATTTTAGAAACCGCTCTAAATTTGTAAAAGGTATAGCTACAACTAAAACGGAGGGTGGGGAGAAGAGAGAGATAGGAAGGGAGAAACTAGTAAAATAATGTTGGAAAAAAAATCTGAAAGAGTATGAAGAAAGAATTTTTGAAATATTTGATAAAATTATGCGAATATGGTTTTTAAAAACGGTGGGGGGAATGACAGGAGGTGGGATGGATGGGAGCAGAGAGGACTACAAAGTAACTACAGAAATTTAGATAATCAAAGGAATTTTAATAAAATCGCCTGAAATTTAGATAATTTGTATGCCTTAAAGCCTACATCATGTGACAAAATGGCGTCTAAAGATCGCCATGTTGATTCCTGTTTAAAAAAATATAGGCCTATAGCACCTTCGGGATCCGTAGCAATTCAAGGACACCTTTTTTGTCAAAATCGGTTCCGCCGTTTAGCTTCTAGCGTGACACAAACCTATTTACTTACATACATACAACAATCGAAAAACATTACCCTTCCTTCCTCCGTGCTGCAGTTGGATAAAAATACGTCAAATATTCTTTTTTGGGGCCATTGTGTATGTGTGTATTTCTGTCCGAAACATGATAGCTCCTACACCACTGAACCGATTTTCCTAAAATTTTCAGGTAAAATAGTGTTCGACACTCTAACGAGCTGAGATTAGATTTTGGTCAAAATCCATTTATGCTAATGACACTTTTTTGTCAATTAAAAAATGTTTAAATTGCTAATGATAGATTTTTGACAATTCAATTTTTTTTAAAATGCTAACTTTTTAACGGAGCATCGCACCAATATGCGGTTTTTCGGAATATAGTAGGTTACATTTTGCTCAATAATTTGTGTTACAACCAAAAACTTTGTAGGAGCTTTAGTTTCTGAGATATTTTCAAGGCTGATATATATAAATGGTTCCATGACGCATCTGAAACGACTTATTTTTTCTAAAATTTTTGCTTGTCCCACATTTTTTTTTAAATTTCGAAATATACTTAATTTTCTAAAATTTTCGCCAGTGGCGCCATTCTTTTTTTGTCTTTTTCTACCTATTGTACGACGCGATTTTGTGTGAAATTGAATAAAAATATACAGATTTAGAGATAAACTTATGTGTTAATTAATATAATAATATAATTAATTTATAGAGAGAAATTTTTTGCAAAATTTACAATTTTAGATTTTTCACAAAAGTTACTTTATTTTTCAAAAAATCAAAGAATCAAAATGTTTGTTTTTTAACTTTAAACTCTAAAATCTTTTATATGATACTAGACATTTTTTATAATACCTATTTAAAAACTTTGATTATACAGGCTTTTCAAAGAGCTAGAAGTTCGGTTAAATAAGCAAAGAAAATTCGCACAACGCGTCGGTGAGTTATAGTCAAAATAAGAATATTTAAGATTTTTTTTCACTGGGACACCCGCTATACAGGAACTACAGTCGATAGAAAATTTAATTTTAAACAAGATTTGTCCATGGAATTTTTCGCCTAAAGGCAAAAACAAAAAAGATATTAACAATTAACTAAAGGCAGAGAGCTTTCGATAAATTAAAAAAACAAAGCCCATATCCCGTAGGTTTAGGAAACTTGTTAATAACTTTGTTATTTTTGATTTTAAGTCATAGGAAACAACTTTTGTTCAAAGCAAATTTTCTTTTCATTGGCGTTACTGTATACCGGGTGTCCCATTTAAAAAAATGTGTTTTTTACCATAACTCACCTACGCGTCATTAAATTTTGTTTCTGTGGCCACCATCGAAATCAGCGAAAAGAATACCACAACTTCGTCTAATTAACCGACCCTATATCTCTAATATTAACGAAGTTAGAAATAGTGCCGACTTAACACCCTGTATATGGGTTTGAATTACGCGAATGTTGGTTACCGACAGACTGTCAGAAAGATAGACATGAACACAGCGGCGGATCCTAGGGGGGCCCCTTCCTAACATAAAGCTTATAATCTTTAGTACTATTTACAAAATCACCAATGGATAAACCACAATTTTTTACAAATAATTTTTTTAAAAACATTTCATAAAAAATTCAATATATTGACACAAAAATTTGTTTATTTTCCAAAAATTTTCGCCTGTGCCGCTTTTTATTGGCATGTAGTGGCAAACTTCACAGCTCACTTACATTGCACAAATTAAACGTTAAAAACACACACTTTTTTAAGTTTAATAGGTCGCTTTTTAACGTTATTTTCAAAACCACGTTATTTTGGTGTGATTTTAACGTAGTTTTAAAAATAACGTTAAAAAGCGACCTATTAAACTCAAAAAAGTGTGTTTTTAACGTTGTTTTGATTTGTGCTGAATGAGCAGATTTAATTGAAAAATCGAAAAAAAAAATTGTTGGTTTCTGCTGCCGTCTTGGAATCACTCTCTCCCACCGCCCTGACATCCTGGATACGCCACTCCAGACACAGGTAGAGAAGCATTAAAAATGTTGGCAAAGCCACCTGAGGGACATAAAAAATGAGGCCATTTTAATTAAATCACACAGTAAAATGGCGAAATGCTCACAGAAAATTGCCAGAAAAAAAAGGAAAATAAAACTGTAATTTTCCCTTGTCGTATTTGCTTTGTCCCTATTATTAAGGATAAAGCACTCTACAGTGGGTACAAGGGACTCCACCAAACGAGTCTGCAGAGAGGTTTTTAGTCATTTTGCCCCACTACCCACTAAACACAAAAACATTTAAACACAAAAACATTTTAATAACGTTAAAATAATTTATAAGTTAAAAACATAACGTTAGGTTGGATGTTAATTCTAACGTCATATTCATAGTGAAAAAGAAGCTTAATAACCCGTTTTCTGACGTTAGAAAAATAATCTTATGATTTTATAACGTTTTTTTAAAGTGTTTTTCGAACGTTAAAAAAATATTGATTTTTAACACAGTGAAGAAACAGTGAAAAAGAAATGTTTTTCCAACATTGAAAAATAAATGTTTTTTAACAATGAAAAAATATATTTTTTTCAAATATCTCTAAAGATAAGGTAACATAAATAATGTAAATAAAATTCTTCTGTTTTGGAAACGCAGGGCAGCAAGAGTCCGTTGAGGTTTTCGTGAACTCGACACTCAGTAAAGGCAATTCGGCTCGTAGCTTCTGAAAATAAAATTTTAAATTTTATGTAAACAATAATTTTGTAGTAAGTGCCTCGCTACGAGGCCAAACAATTCATGCTCAAGTGAATACAAGGCAAACAATTTCAAGGCGCGTATGCACTTTAGCATGAATGCAAACAAAGCATTCGTTTGGTCCCGCTGCGAGTTTGCTAAACCCTAAAGACGATTTATTATTATTATATAATTCTGCCTCAAATGAATACGCGGCTTAAGGTCCGGCGGCTAATCGTCCGCGGTGAATTGTCGCATTCCCTGTCTGATTACCTATAGGCATGCGATATTTCATACAAAACCATTTTTATTCTTTTGTTTACTTTTTCTTACCTGATTTTGTGGTGCTTCATTTAGATCACTGCACACACATTTGTTGTTGTTTAACTATACCATCTTTCCCACACAACTGGAGTAATATTCCGATCCAAATATGTATTCACTATTAATACTAATAATTGTGCTTTAAATTTGCAATGTTTGTTTCTGCAAAATGCAAATATTTTAACCAAAATTACAAAAAGCGTCTTTGCTACCACTCGTATCAACTCGCAGCGAAACGCAACTAATGGCGATGATCGTGTTAGAAAAAAAATAATTTTTTTTTAACGTTTTTTTCGATTTTGTGCTTAGTGGGTAAATGGGCAAAGTGACGAAACTATTCAAGGAAGCTAATCAGCGTTGATCTGACCTGAAAGGCAGAAGTGCTGTCGTAGGTCACGGATGGTTTCCTTTTCTTTGCAATCGATCTTTTCATCGATCGATATACAGTGAAACCTCCTATAAGCGGACAATCACGGTTCCGTAGATTTTGTTCGCTTATTGGAGGTGTCCGCTTATGAGAAGGAACTGCGAAATTTTAATATATATTTATTAACAATTTCCGCTGCTTGAGTTTGTCCGATATTACATTTTTCAGCGATCTTTCGTGCTGATAGATGTTCCTTCTCCGAAACGTTAACAACTTCCATTTTTTACGTAAACTAAGAATTTTTTTAACAGGCACCATTTCAAAGAGATCTATTACTACCTAATTGAACAAATAAATATAAACATAGCAGTCTCGCCCCCGCCGAATAAAATATGTTGTAAATACGACAGAAGTATTTAGTCTCCGCATTAAAAAGAAAAGAGGTAATTCCCCAGCTGCAGAGTGCATTGTTGCCAACATACTACATAATATTTATGCTCATGTCGTTCAGCGCTCCGTCCCGTTTTCAGAGGTTCGCGTCCGGTTAAGGGAGGTTTCAGAATTTTTTAACCGAAAAGAATTGTCCGCGTCCGGTTATTAGAGTGTCCGGTTATTGGAGTGAATTTTACAAGTAAAGAAATAGGGAAAAGCTTGGTTCCAAAAAATTTGTCCGCCTAAAGGGAGTGTCCGCTTAATAGAGGTGTCCGCAAGGAGAGGTTTCACTGTATATAACAGTTTATACTCGCCTGCTCTTGTTCTAGTTTCTCTCGTATCTCGGTAGATGGCGCTTCTTCACAAAACGGTCTGATTAACTTTGCAAGGGTGTCACATTGGCCAATCAGTGTTCTGAGGAGTCCCATAAGGACGACTTATAAGGTGTTCATTAGATCTTGGACGCCCGTGAGGTTAAGCTTTCGAGCTACCCACGGAAAAATATGAGAGAAACAAAAACTTCTTTTTACCCGATTAGCCACGAAAACTGGTTTGATCATTAAAAACTTTCTTTTTAACTTTTAAGACTTTATTATGGATTTTATTTTTATTTTCTTCTTTTTTTCAGCTTTTCTTTATTTGGAGTCGACATTTTGAATGAAAGCTCTCTGCTTTAAATAGCAAAAAATAAAAACGAAAAACGAGCAAAGATGGTCATTTACATTTCCTTATATTGAAAACATAATAAATAATTTCCTAGTTTCCAAAAGCTTATTTTTCAGCAATCAAATTTTATAGACCACTCGAGTTATAGATGCTGAGCCACTGTACTTTTATTCTTACGAGCTCCATCAATCTTTAACCTATAAAACTTTGACTTTAAAGGGTTCTAACAGCACAGTAATAAACTCGTTGCCATTTATAATTTTTGTTTTAAATTGAGTTCGTTAACTAGCCCCGTTCGTCATTTTGCCCCGCTCTCCCTTGCCACTTTATCATATTTTTGATTTGACGGTCTTTGTATTTCCGAAATGGTTCGATTTAATCAATATTTTTTAGAAAAAATAGAGGTCGAACCAAAAAAAAATATCATTTTTGAGTATTGATTTTTTTAAATTACATCCTAAGATTTGAAAGGTATTTAAAAGACTTTTTAAACATGTCATATATTACCAACATGGTGTAAGTAGTTTTCGAGATATTTATTTCTTTTTTAATACCTATAAGTTTGAGCCAAATTGACAGTTCTTAATTACATCCATACGTCTAGGGACTTTTTTTTTCATCCCGGATTCGGATTCGGCGTCGAAAAATATCAGGGTCTGTCTTACGAATCTCGAATTTTTTCGTGGGGTTGTGTTATCTTCATGCGTATTGTCATCGAAGAAATTAGATGTTATTTCTTCGATGGTATTTATTGTTCTTGTTATGTCTCATTTATTCGCTTGGCAATGTTTTTTCACCCGCGTTTTAATTGTTCCATTTTTCTGTAGCTGCGGGTAAGGCCGTTAATCACTTTTTATGGTCCCCAAATGAATAAAGGTAAAAATTTTGTACGGTATGGTAGGAGATAAAGCAATTTATGCAGCTGTTATTGAATATAAACACGCGCCTTAGCTGGCTAATTTGTGGGAATGGGACAATTCGCCGCGGCCGATTCGCCGCGGGGACAATTCGCCGCCGGTCGATTCGCCGCGGGGACAATTCGCCGCCGGCCGATTCGCCGCGGGGACAATTCGCCGCCGGCCGATTCGCCGCGGGGACAATTCGCCGCGAGATTTTTTGTTTTATGATATTATCATTTATTATTTAGCTTGACTTCATATAATATATTTTTATTTGTCTGATCATAACTTTTTTTAAACTTTTCCAACTAGGTATTTGGTGGTTAGTATTCAATAAATTTTTTTTTTTTTTAAATAAATAAAATGGCGGATCCAAAATGGTGGATTTTCCCATTTATGATCTAATATGCATCAAACTCGGAAGTTTGCGATCTTTCAGGTCGCTGATTATTATTTTTATTGGTTCATAAATGAAAAAGTCCGCCATTTTTGATCCGCCATTTTGATTTTTTTTAAGTTAAAAATAATAATCAGCGACCTGAAAGATCGCAAACTTCCGAGTTTCATGCATATCAGTTTATAAATGGAAAAATCCGCCATTTTGAGTTTTTTTTAAGTTTAAGTTAGAAATCATAATCAGCGACCTGAAACACCCCAAAGTTCCGAATTTGATGCATATTGGTTCATAAATGGGAAAGTCCGCCATAGTTGATCCGCCATTGATTTTTTTTTGTGTAAGTTAAAAATAATAATCAGCGACCGCAAGGATCCCAGTTTGATGCAAATCGGTTGATAAATGGGAAAAGTCCACCATTTTGGACCCGCCATTTTATTTATTTTTCGAAAAAATATAAAAATTTTAATTGAATACTAACCACCAAATACCTGGTTGAAAAAGTTTGAAAAAAGTTATGATCAGACAAATAAAAAATATATTATATGAAGTCAAGCTAAATAAAAAATGATAATATCATAAAACAAAAAATCTCGCGGCGAATTGTCCCCGCGGCCAATCGGCCGGCGGCGACTTGTCCCCGCGACGAATCGGCCCGCGGCGAATCGGCCGCGGCAAATCGGCCGCGGCGAATTGTCCCCTACCCCTAATGTTTAGGGGTCCTCAATAGTTTATGATAAAGGACAAAAGAAAAATTGTAGAAATATCACAAAGGAAAATGGTATAACCAAAGTTTACACAATTATAATATAAGTTGCTGTACTTATCAAAAATCAATGGAAATATAGAATTCAAACTCGTGCCGATGCCGACGAGACGTAGGCTGTCGCTGGTCGTATAGTTTTTGCAAAGTCAGTTGCACAAAGGTTAAACGACCATCGGCATATCCTTTAAAGAAAGTGACATGGGCGGTGGTAGATGAAAATTATTTCATTTAATTATGGCGTAAACTAAAGAAATAAAAATAGATAATAAAACTTTATATTCCTATACCTACAGAAACGACACTGATTTATTTTCTAACTCTGCATACTGCCGACTAAAGGCGTCCCGCAAAGAACACCTCCCATCTACCAATCAGGTACCGTCTATCCACCTGAACTGGGTCGGTCAGAAAACAAATACTTTGTGCTCGGCCCGCAAAGAGCGCGCCTTTTCTCTGTCGGTAGGCTTGAAATTATATCAGGAAGATTTTATATGAATTTGGACAACTTTTGAAGGGCAGATTGAAGCAAAATTTCATGAAATCGATAGAACCCCGTATTAGGAGCATTTCAGGTGACTTTGCAAAAACTATAAGTGCAAAACAGGTGTGCGATTCGGCGTTTAATGTCGCCCGCTGGCTCAAGTGCAGCAACTTATATTAAACTTTAGTATAGTGATTGCAAAGTCAATTGAACAAAGATAAAAACCGACCATCGGCATATCCTTTATAGAAAGTGACATGGGCGGCGGTAGATATACTCATTAAAATTATTTCATTTCATTATGGCGTAAACTAAAGTAATAAAAATAGATAATAAAACTTACTATTCCTACACCTACAGGAACGACACTGATTTATTTTCTAACTCTGCATACTGCCGACTAGAGTTCCCGAAAGGCACACCCGAAAGCATTGAAAAGCGCATCTCAAAAAAATCTGCCAATCAGGTGCCGTTCATCCACCTGGACTCGGTCAGTCGGAAAACAAATACTTTGTCGTCGGACCGAGAAGAGCCGCGGCTCTTCTCAGTTTAAGTTAGTATTTGTAAGTTTTCGACATTTTCTCCTTCATTTCTAAAAATAAAACTACTAGCCGAATCTTCCTCAGGTAATGGCCGAATGTACCCTATGCCCCTGGGGAAGATTTAGTTATATGACATAAAAAAGTAATTGTTTTCTTGTTCCCTAAGCGTTACATTTAAAATCTAAAATGCACTCAAATGGTTTCTCTAATACTCCTTCAGTTATTTGTAAAAGATCAGAAATTTAATAATTCAAATAGGTTCTTAGCTACTGCTAGTTAAACACTAATATGCCGAAGCATCCCCAATTCTCCTATATCAATATAGCGTGTACTAAAACCATACCTACTTATTTATTAAACTAAATTTATACCGCATTATAAAATTGGGTTTTTTAGTTTAAGTAAGTATACCTGACCAGACCCGGCCTAGTTTTTAAATTTGGCAAATCTACGGAAGCAATGCGACAATACCCCCTTGCGCGAGAGAACGGAGATAAGTTGAAAACACATTTTTGAGAAATTGCCAGTTAAAGTTTTTTGTACATTTCATAGTTCATTTCCTGACCAAAAAAAAAAACAAAACAGAACTTAGGATAGTTTTAAACCACGATAATTTCTGAATTCAGTATAGTAACGGGTCACCTAACAAACAGATAAATAAGCCGGCTGGTCGTCTTTGATCTCGGAGAATTGAACGATGGCTGAGCATTGGGAATCAAACTCAGAGCCGGACTAAAATAAATTTATCATAAAATATGAATGTTTCAGATTGTTGATGCGAAAAAATATTTTTACTGCCAGAAACAATAAAAACATTAAAATAGTTTTGTTTTGCTAAAAATGGGAGCTAAAATGAATTTTAGAGTCTCGGCCGCGTAAAAATATTATATCTTGTCCGCTGTAGGGGACTATGGAAATAATGTGTTCTATTGAATGAGAGATATGGGAAGCACAAAAAGAGGTCTTCTTCTTCGTTCAGAATACGTTAGCATGTTGTCGTTTCCAGTATACCCCACACAAAAAAAGAAAAAAATTGATTGCTTTTTTTGTTGTATTGGGATAACATTTATTAAGTTTCAAGAGGAGTAAAATTGTGAATTTTAAATATAAGAAGTTTGATATTGTAGAGTAATTTCTTAATTTACTGGAATCAGATATTATTATTAGTTTTTTAAAAAAATTGAAAGTTTAAGGAGATACAGGGTGACCAAATAATCTTTACAATTAGCACAAAATTGCTTCACGGTAAATTAATATTTTAAAATTTAGTAAAATCCAATATTTAAAAAAAAATAGTTGTTTTATATGTATTCTTAAAAGTGTAAATAGTAGCATAATAAAAAACTATAACAAATTTGTGTCAAAAACTCTTGACCAATTGTTATATAATAGTGTATTTATTATAGAGGGTTTAATTTAAATGGTGCATGAAACTTTAAGGGGTTGTGGAAATGGTCAAAACAAAGATTTTTTTCGCATTACATTTAGACCTCTTTGTTTTTACAGGGTGTTAAACTTAACATTTTTTTGCGATTTTTTGTTTGTTTCTTAAAAATTTTGACAGACCATTAAAATTTTGTGGAATTATGCATTACCATAACGGTAATCATGAAGTTTCAAAATTATTCAAAAATATCTAAAAATATTGAAAGGTATTACCCAAAAATCTGTTTTAAAAATGTTAATAAATTTAGTGCTAAAATTCATTTTTTTCTCTTTTTATTAACGGCCCTTTAGATGGATAGGGGGCAATTCGCCGCGGCCAATTCGCTGTGGTCCAATTCGCCGCGGGGACAATTCACCGTGAGATATTTTTGTTTTATGATGTTACCATTGGGAATTGCTTAAACAGTTGTATTTAGCTTGACTTCATATATATTTGTATGATTATAACTTTTTCTAAACCTTTCCAACATTTTTTCTATTAGGAAAATAAATAAGATGGCGGATCCAAAATGGCGGATTTTTCCGTTTATGGACGGATTTGTATCTAACTCGGACTAATAAGATTTTTAAGGTCGCTGATCATTAATTAACAAATTTTAAAAAATCAAAATGGCGATACATGGCGGATTTTTTCATTTTTGAACCGATATGCATCAAATTCAGAAGTTTGGGTTTTTCAGGTCGGTTCCCATTTTGATTTTTTTCAGTTTAAGTTAAAAATAATAATAAGCGCCCTGAAAGATCCTAAAGTTTCTAGTTTGATGCATATCGGTTCATAAATGGCAAAAACCGCCATTCTACATTCGTCATTTTATTTATTTTTTCCAATTAAAAAATGTTGGATTGTCTAGTTACCACTAAATAAATAGTTGGAAAGTTTGAAAACATTATTTTTATAAAAAAATATTATATGAAGTCAAGGTAAATAAAACAATGGTAATATCATGAAACAAAAATTTCGCGGCGAATTGTTCCCGCGGCAAATTGTCCCCGCGGCAATTCGATTGGCGGCGAAATGTCCCCGCGGCAAAACGAGCTGCGGCCAATTAGCCAGCCGCGGCGAATCGGCCGCGGTTAATCGGCTGCGGCGAATTGTCCCCTACCCTTTTAATTTGTGAACCTCTGCTTAATTTAAGGATCAAAATACCAATCTACAAATTTCCCTTTTCTACAAACTGAGCTTATGCCACTGTTTCATACAAAACACCAAAAACTTTCTAAACAAAGCATAGTTTATATCTTGTTTTTTAGGATCTAATGGCGGCGCATTTTTAAATTTGAGATAAATATAACAAATCCTGCTAAAGTAGAAAAAAAATAAAAAAACAAAATCAAAGGGGTTGCAGATCTATATGTCCTTAAGAACTCTTTGTACTTAAATCATTTACAGATTCATCTCATAGGACATTTAATTATTGAACACCTTGTATAGGATATGGCAAAAGTTTTAAAAAAATCGAAAGATAAAATAATGTATAAGTTTGCCTTATAGGATTCTGCGGAAATCGAAAATTACTTCGATTAAGAGTATACCGTCGCGTGGATTTACAGTATCTTACGGCACAAACCGTTCCCATTGTTTAAAATCAAAAATAACATATCAAATACAAAAATCACATCTACACACCACTAATGCTCAACACGTACTAAAAGTTTAAAAAATATTGAAATACAGAATGCGCCTCTGGAGTGGTTGACCCCAACATGGCAGGCTGCGTGAAAGATGCGCGTAGCACCCCCCACCACCTGAGTTCCCTATCTGTTTGTTAGGTGATAGGTGATCCGTGGTATAGTAGAGTAAATTTGTAGGGTATTTTAATAAAAAGCTGCAAAAAGGGTATATTTTTTTATATTTGGCATGGTAGTAGCCATTAACTTTGAAATCAATGGTTCAATCGAGGATCCCCGCATTTCCGGCATTGGAATCCAAGATGGCGGCTGCCAAAGTTAAGAAAAAAAATGAATTCCCTGTTTTAAGACAAATTAAATTAATTTTGATA
Organism: Aspidapion aeneum; assembly: GCA_963576565.1. Classification (NCBI taxonomy): domain Eukaryota; kingdom Metazoa; phylum Arthropoda; class Insecta; order Coleoptera; family Brentidae; genus Aspidapion; species Aspidapion aeneum. The sequence continues at coordinate 34,994,491 of OY755040.1, forward strand.
AACTTACTTTAAGTGGGACCTACTTAATTTAAAAATGTATAAAAAAATTACACCTGTCACTTTAAAACAAAATGGCGGCTATATTTAAAAAAAATCGTTTTTTTCGATATTTTCTTTATTTTTTTGCGCGATATTTATTTTTAATACCTTATATTAAAGCCACTGACCAGCTCTTTAAACCTAATGAAAAAAAGTTATTAGTTTCTCAGCCGACACAAAGATGGCGTTTAATATGTCAAAAATAAAAGAGACCTTTATAACCTGTAGACCAACGTAAATTAAAAAAAATTTTTTTTTGGATTTTATCAATAGTAAGCCAAGTTTTGTAAAAATTTCAAAAAATTAAAATTTGACATTAAACATTTTAAGATGGCGGCCGAAGTTCAGATAAAAAACTTATTTTTTTGTTCTTGTTTGACAGAACTAGTATTGCCGTGTAATATATCGATTTATACTAAATAGGGGTCGCCGATTTTAAATATTTCATTATAAATGACACATGTCTATTATTAATCAAGATGGCGGCGTTCAAAATATAAAAACAACATTATCTTCTTGGTTTAGTAATTTTTTTTAACAAGATATGGTGTTTTATATTACTCTTAATTAGTTTTAAGTCATAATGTACAAAAATAATATAATTTATTTATTTTTTAAAGATGGCGGTCGAAAAAGTAAAAAAAAAACACGAAATTTAACAAAAAAAAACTGGAAAAAATAAGACATCTAGGTAAACAAAACACAGATATTTTAAAAATGTCAAAAAAGTTGACATATGTCACGTACCGAGTGATTTAATTGAATTGACCATATTTTACTTAATAGCTATCTCCGTTAATATTAATCTAACAGTAACGTTTAAATAAGCAAAGTTAAATAATTTTTTCTAAATCATCAGAATCTGATGTCAAAAATGACATATGTCATACACTTGTCAGACTTTTGACATAAGGTTTATTTTTTTTAATAAAACACCCTGTATATAATTTTTTTAGTTGATAAGACTCGTTTATCTGATTTCAAAAATATATAATATGTTGACATTTAGACCAGCCGTTATTGAAATATTTGCATTTTAATAACTGAAATAAACAATAAGGATGTTGCCATTTTGTTAATGAATATAATTTTTAAAATGCAAATATTTCAACAACGGCTGGACTAAATATCAACATATTATGTATTTTTAAAATCAGAAAAAGGAGCCCTATCAATTATATATAAATTATATACAGGGTGTGTAATTTAAAAATAAACCATATGTCAATAGTTTGAAAAGTGTATGACATATGTCATTTTTAACATCAGATTCTGATGATTTGGAAAAAATTATTTAACTTTGCTAATTTAAACGTTACTGTTAGATCATTATTAACGGAGATAGCTATTAAGTAAAAAATGTCAATTTATTCAAATCACTCGGCACGTGACTTTTTTGACATATTTAAAACATATGTGCTTTGTTTAACGAGATGTCTTGGTTTTCTGTTTTTTTTTGTTAAATTTCGAAAAAATAAACAAAAATGTTTTTTTTTTTACTTTTTCGGCCGCCAGCGCCATCTTTAAAAAATAAATAAATTCTATTTTTTTTGTACATTACAATTTAAAACTAATTAAGATTAACATAAAACTACATATCTTGGTAAAAAGATGTACTAAACGAAAAAGACACTGTTGTATTTATATTTTGACCGCCGCCATCTTGGATAAAAATCGACATATGTCATTTATTATTAAATATTTACAATCGGCGACCCCCATTTAGTATAAACCAATATATTATACGGCAATACTAGTTGTGTCAAACAAGAACAAAAAAATTACTTTTTTATCTGAACTTCGGCCGCCATCTTAAAATGTTAAATGTCAAATGGTAACTTTATATAAATTTTTACAAAATCTGGCTTACTACTGATAAAATCGAAAAAAAAATTTTGTCAAAATTTAATTTGGTCTACTGGTTGTAAAGGTCTCTTTTATTTTAGACAAATTAACCGCCAATCTTTGTGTTGAATGGGAAACTTATCATTTTATTTAAGCAGGTTTAAAGAACTGGTCAGTTGCTTTAACATGAGGTATTAAAATAAATATGGCACAAAAAACAAAGAAAATATCAAAGAAAAACGATTTTTTTAAATATAGCCGCCATTTTGTTTTGCAGTGACAGGTAATTTTTTTTTACATTTTTAAATTGAGTATATCCCACTTAAAGTAAATTTATCAAAACTAATTCAATTTCTCTTAAAACAAGGAAATCATTTTTTTTTCTTAACTTTGGCAGCCGCCATCTTGGATTCTGAGGCCGGAAAATCGGGGATACTCGAATGAAAATTTAGGTTTTGGTGTTAGGTACTACTATGCCAAATATAAAAAAATATACCCATTTTGCAGCTTTATTTTACAAATTTACTCTACTAGTAGTGGTCAGGCAATGGCTAGGTTAATGGTTTATAAACAATGTAAAATATTCTCCGCGAATATAGTTCAAATAATTGCTTAAATTACGCCTAATACATAGCTAGAAACCATAATATTAATGGGCCTCATTAAAACTGGTACACACACTTTTCAATATTTATACAACATTTATTATCTGCTGCTAAAAGTTTTTAATCAAAATGTGAAAACAGCTATACGGGTTCAATAACAAAAAATAGTTTATTAATTAGTTAAAGATTTATATTATTGCCATATTTTTAGTACCTATAGGGTTGCCAGATGCCCCGTTTTTTCAGGATTGTCCCGTTATAAAATATTTTGTCCCGCGTCCCGAGCAAGGGATTAACGGGACGTCATTTGTTCCGTTTTTCGAACTTTGCAATAATTTTAAAATTTTTAATCCGTTCTCAACTCAACTACAACACAAAAATGATAAAACTATTTTTTAACAAACGTTTACGTAAATAAAGTGCATTTCACTGGCATCATTCTTAAAGTCGCGCGGTCCACTAGTAAATATTAATAGTGAATTCTTTTGGGAATAAATCCAGCACTGGTGCACCACTTTTTTGTATATATTTGGGAAAACTAGTGCAACTCTTTGTACTCTTTTAAGCAACTGACAAACTCACAGCAAATTCTTTTGAGAAAGTTAGTCCGCGACTCGTGGTCACTGACACTGTTTAGGTGCTGTCAAAAAATTGCCCCAGTGCAGTTTTAAAAGAATATGAAAGTGCACTAGTGCAACACAAGCTAAACCTAATTTTTTTTGTATAATTTTATATATTATAATGTAATATTATATTATATAAAATAAATGAAAAAAATAGCTAACCTCTATCAATCTGTAAATCTCTGGCGTCCGTGAATAAGCAGATAAGTCTGAAATTTTGCCAAAATAAGATAAGTAGATTTATTTGTCAAGCAATAGGTGCACAAAACACATTGTTTTCCTGATTATAAGCCTGTGAATATACAAACTTGTTAAGAATTACAAGAATTTTTACATTTAGTAGCTAGTTATTTTTTTGAAATGTTTAAAATTTTACTTAAAGTAACTTATCTGCTTATTCAACGACGCCAGAGAAATAAAACCCATTATCTTTTGATTTATCTTATACAGGATGTTTCTGAAAGATTGAAACCATCTTTTTACAGTGTTAAGTAAGGGGAGGGCAGTTTTTAAATAGGTACCTTATTATTTGCAGGTTAAAACTAAAACTAAATACCCACTTGAATAGAAAAAGTTGGCTGAGTGATTCCACTAAAGGGTGGTTCTTCTCGGCTAAAGGTCTGTTTAAATTATGTAACTCTTATAAAAGTACTGTGAAGTATGTAATTTAACTAATAATTTCACTTAGTTAAGGCATTTTAAATAGGTTCGGTTTGGGTACCTTAAATTATGTCACTGCCACAAAAAAAGATACCCTTATGTTACCTTGAATGACTTATACCCGGTTTCCACCTATGCATGCCCACCCTGATTCAAAAACCTGTCAGGTGAAGCTGCATTTAAAACAGGTGTCATGGTAGGCACGCATAGGTGGAAACTAGGCTTTAGAGAGTAGAGAAGTAGTGGTATTTTGAGTGAAGTACATAGTTTAAGAATGGCATTTTAAATAGGTTGGGTTTGGGTACCTTAACAGTTATCACAGAAAAAATAATTTAATAACATAATTTTGTGGCAATGTCTTTAATAAAAAACAGAATATTAGTTTTACAAAATCACTAAACATTCTATGAGATATTTTTATGACAAAAACTCTGACAAAAATAATAAACCAAATTAAACCACAGTGGGAAACCACAGTGGGAACTAGATGAACACTTTTATTTTGTCTCTGGATGAACATATCTTACCTAACTATTATACTGACTCTTCTAGTCAGGAAGATAACTGGCCATATCAGGCCTAACCTGGATTTGCGGTATATAGAAAATTTTGTTACTGGTTTTAAACATTTTCATATAATGAATTAAATAAAAGTTTTTAAAAACATAAAATCAAGACTGGGCATTATCAATAGCTATTATGGTTTTGTTAAACATAGTACAAGCTTTGACCCTTCTTCCTTTAGGAACATTGTCAAAAAGACAACGCCATCTTAGATTTTCGACTATTTTTTCCTTTATCAGTATTTTACTCAAAAAGTACTATCTGTTTGAGAAAATATGTTGAAAGACAATTTAAAGCCTATGAAAAAACCTATCAAATGAGATATTTCCAAGCTACCTACATACCGAGGGGTGAACAGCTCTCACAATCGGTGTACACATTTCTCACAAACTTTCACAATCTTTACACAATCCCTCCCAATCTGTCACAATCTTACCACAATCCCTCACAATCTTACCACAATCCTTCACAATCTTTACACATCAAGCACTCACAATCTTTCACAATCGTTCATCCCACAATCCTTCACAATCTTTACACAGTCTGTCCCAATCACTCACAATCTGTCACAATCTTACCACAGTCCTTCACAATCCCTCGCAAAGGAAAGTATAGACATGATGACCTTTTTTTTTTGGTTGCAAGAATTTTTGATGGGCTGTTGCCCCCCCGCCTGTTCAGGCACGCTACACCGCTGCACAGTCCTCCACAATCCCACGCAATCTTACCACAATCCCTCACAATCTTAGCAAAAGATTGTGGATTTTCACAATCGGTGTACACATTTTGGGTTAGCTGTTCACCCCTCGCTACATACTATGGTTCCAGATATTATTATCCTTAGGCATCCCCAACGTTCACATTTCAATCAAAATAAATACACCAACATTTTTAAATTTAACCAATTTTCTCAAAAACAAACACTTTTTGTAGGCAATAAAAATTTTCATTTAAAATGTGTATTATCCAGTTCTGTTTAGATTGTTGGTATCACTCCAATGGCGACTGTAAATTAAAAACATATTTAAGAAATTATAGTATATGTTTTTTGCTGGTCTCACAAAAACTAAGAATTTTAGGAAAAACTATGTATTAGGCTTTATTTTAGAGAATAAAATTTTCTGTTGAATGCAGTGTAACTTAATAGGGTCATGTAGGAAATCTAATTTTTAATGAGGCCATGTGGTATTTGTTGTCTTAAAAAATTATGTAAACAGATACTTAAATCTTAGTTGCAATTTTCACTCAAGCCTGTTAGGGTCAGGTACCCAGTAGTTGACCATACCCCAGTAATTGACCAATTTACCAAAGAATTATTAAAAACAAGGTCCCTGCATTCTCTATTTCAAATGTTATCGTCCCTGTAAAATGTTTTGTCCTTTGTTTAATAGATGGCACTGTCATACCAATGAAGTCTGTTTAAAAGGCTGTAAAATGACATTTAAAAGTTGGGTTATGTTAGCTAATGGCTGAATGTGTGTTGTTTGTTATAAGCATGGTAAGTTTACTATTTTATTTAAATCTATGCCCATCAACTAACTTATTGCATAAAAAAGTAGGAAGCATATGTTAGAAGAAAGGAGATATATTAAGTTAAAGGTTTTAATTTGTATTTTTGTCAAATTAATATTTTTTTGTTTAAAATCAAGCTGGTCAACTACAGGATAGAAAAAATTGATAATTTACTAGTAATTGACCATGGTGGTCAATTAATGGTTTTGTAAGAATATTGATAAGTTTCATATTAACTTATTACACCGTACTAGGAATTCATTATTAAACCGTTTTTGTCAAAAAAAATGTGAAAAATAAAACTCTTTCCAATAATTGACCACAAAAATCAGTGGTCAATCTCTGGTTTTGTTTAGTGGTCAATTACTGGAAACTGTATGTGAATCGTAATCTGATATCAAAAAATAAATAGATAAAAGGCTTTTACAACATTAGAATGTTAACAAGGGCTATCCCTTAGTGGGTAAAAGTTAAAATATTTATATATTTTTTTTAGCATGATGGCGGAAGAGCAAAAGAAGTCGAAAAAATTTTTTCAGTATTCGGAAAATGATCTAGCGCGGGCAATTAATGACGTAAAAAATGGAAACTCTTCTATACGTCAAGCGGAACGAACTTATAATGTTCCTCACTCTACATTAATTAATAAATTAAAGGGAAGAACTCCAGAAACACGCAAAATGGGTCCTGCAACAATATTGACCAAAGAAGAAGAAGATATACTAGTGCGCTGGATTAATGCTTCCGCAAAAAAAGGATTTCCTCTCAATAAAAATCTTTTGTGCGAAACTGTAAAAGATATCGTCAGTAACGATGGTCGTCCGAATCCATTTAAAGACGGACTTCCAGGGAACAAATGGTTTAACGCCTTCCTGAAACGGCACCCAGAAGTCAGCCAACGTCACGCCGAATCCATCAATGCAGCGCGAGCCAGCGTTTCTGAGGCTTCCATTAGGGATTGGCACAAAGAAATTAGAGTATTCCTGGCCGGCCAGAACGCAGAAGATATTCTTGAAGATCCATCCAGAATTTTTAACTCTGATGAGTCCGGATTTGCGACTAACCCTAAAAGTGGTCTTGTTCTTGGACCAAAGGGAATGAAAAATTTCTACGAAATTAAAACTGGATCAGAAAAAGAATGCATAACAGCTCTTTTTACAATTTCAGCAGATGGAAAGATTTATCCTCCCATGATAGTTGTCCCGTATAAAAGAATCCCAGCAGAAATATCACGAAACACAAATCCTGATTGGGTAATTGGTAAGTTATTGCTTTTAGATCACCCAATCCAATCTCACCGGCTATTTTACGCGTTCTTTAGCGTTATGGATTACTTATTAGTTTTAAACAGATAACCCACCAAAGTACTAAGAAACGAGTAAAACAACCGGTGAGATCGGGCTTGATATTTTTTTAGTTTGATTTTAAAGTCAACTGTTTTTTTAGGGAGATCAAAAAAAGGATGGATGACAAGTCAAACTTTTCACAGTTACGTATGTAACACTTTTTTGCCATATTTAAAAAAAAATAGTGTTAAGTTTCCGATCCTTTATTTCCTCGACGGTCACAAGTCACACTTGACCTACCATCTCAGCAAATTTTGTGCAGAAAATGGCATTTTTCTTTTTGCACTCTATCCAAATACCACACATATTTTACAGCCGGCTGATGTTTCTTTATTTGCGCCACTAAAAGGAAATTGGAAAACAGTCGTATTAAATTGGAAAAGAGCAAATAACAATAAGCAGGTAAACAAAGCGACGTTTCCTCTGCTTCTGGAGAATGCCACGCAGCAAGTTACTGCTGAAACTATAAAAAATGGGTTTCGCAAGTGTGGACTCTACCCCTATGATGTGGAAGCTATAGATTTTAAAAAATGCATGAAGGATGCCTCGAGAATATTGGGTGAAAATAAAGAAAATAATGAACATAAAGTTAAACCTGCCGAATTTGAAATTCCCCATTTTCTTTATTTTGAGTCAGTAATTCCCCTAAAAAGAAGACAAGAATTTAAAAATGCAGAAATGGGTGAATGGAATGGTGACGAATCGGCAAAAGAATTATTTGAAATTTGGAAGAAACTAAAAAATAGATGCAAGAATAGAAACATAGAAATAGAAAATGAACGTACAGAAAGAGTCGAAAATGAAATGGCCAGAGAAGATAATACAGAGATAGAGGAAAGTAATATAACAGAAACAGACGAAACCGACAAAGAATCTGAAAAAACTGAGGAAAATACAAATAAAACGTCTGGAGAAAAAATACATAACATAACTGATACCCAGGAAGAAATTGAACAAGGAGCAAATAATGCAGATGCAAAAGAGGATAAATCATTTGAAAGAGAGAAGACTCCAGAACCAAATACATTAAACGTTAGCCAAAAAAAATCAATAAGCACTTCATTTTTGGATCACATTTTTTGGCCAGAAGAGACACCGGAAAAAAAAATCCAAGCCACGAAAAAAGAAAGATTGCCTTATGCTAGTACATCACAAAGATGGCTACAGTACCATGAGAATAAAGAAAAACTTAAAATTCAAAAAGAAAAAGAAAAGCAAGAAAGAGCCCTTGAAAGGAAAAGAAAAAGAGACGAAAAGCAACAAAAATCAGGAAATAAAAAAATACCGAAAAAAAATTATCAAAAAAGGAATATTAAAATAAAAAGTATATATGAATTCTCAGACAGTGAAGAATGGTCCGAAAGTAGTGTGGACGATAAATCCGAAGAACATAGCGATGACAGTGACAACGAACCACTAGCCAAGATTGCTGAAGCAGGGAAAAAAATAAGGGAAGGAGATTTTTACTTGGTTAAATTTCCAGGAAAAAAGAAGGAACACAATTATGTATGCACCATTCTAAATGTTCTAAATAAAAATGATATAGAAGTCCAAGCAATGTGCCCTGTTGATGAGGATAAATCAACTTACAAAATTATAGATGGTGACATCAGTGTTATTAGTAAAAGTCAACTTTTAAGCAAGCTTGATCAACCAGAACTTATTGGTACCGAAAATCGTATTAAATACAAATTTTCCTCAGACATCTTAATATAGAAGTGTGTAAAATATAATTAAAATTATTCAATAAGCATTTTTTGTGTTAAACTTAGTTTTTTTTATTGTAATACAGTAAAGTTTATTGATTTGTGGTTTTATTCCTTATTGTAAATAACTGGTCAACTACTGGAAAAAATATGGTCAAGCACTGGTTGCTTAGTGGTCAACTATTGGCAAATCATGAAATTTTTTACATTAAATTTTTTTTCTTTTAAAATAAAAACTTTTTTTCTTTTTTGTCAGCTGCTATTAAATCTTAAAACATAGCCAAACTTAATGATATTTTTTGTTTTATTCAAAACTTAAAACTAAGGGAAATAGAAAATTTTATTCACGAAAATTTCCTTAATTGGTCAATTACTGGGCAACTGACCCTATGTCATTTAAAAAAAAATTATTGTCAATAGGGTGGCATAACCTATTTTTTGACAAACAGCTTAATTCTCAAGAAAATGAATTAAAGACTTTGAACTGAACTAGATTTTTGATGAAAAAAGTTAGCAGTGTGTCCAGAAGTGTGTGTTTATAAAAAATCACCCCACATTTTACCTAAAACATGTCAGTTAACAATCACTAAAGCATCAATTAACAAAGGTATGTCTAATTCCACAAATATTTAATACCTTAAAGCATCTTGTAATTTCCTCCGAGCCAAATTAACTCTGTCTTCTTGCCTTTTAATATCCTCTTCTGAAATATTTACGGCTTGGACTAAGGGCTGCTTGGGGTCAAGAAAAACCCCTGGATTTGTAACCAAGTCTTTCTTCGTTCCTGTCTGTCCTGTAACAGGAGTGGTTGACACATGTAGAGCAGTTGCTACACTCTGGATTATTGTTTCTTCAGTTACATGTGGTCCAACAGCTTTTAAGCCTTTGGGTAGTTGCATGCCTTCAAATTCTGCTCCATCAATATCACATGCTCGCAGACCCTCCAATCTTTTTTCCCAAAATAACTGTTTTGGCTTTTCCTGATTGCCATTCTTGTAGTCAGATTTGACTTTACTTTCTTGGGTTTTATATACTGTTACAGGTTGCTTAAAAATAGATGCTGTTTGGCGGATTGGAGGCACCAAAGAAGCGTCATTTCTCACACCGCGGCCACTGTAGTATAAATCAACTTTTCCTACTTGTAAACCTGTCTTGCGAAGGGTCTCTTGCTCGGTACGTGGCCATCTTTTCGTCACCTGGTTACCGCATTCGTATTTCGTTTTTTCGATAGTTATCCCACTCATTTTTGCTCACTTTTTTCAAAATTGCAACAAAAAATCAAAAACTTGTGAAAACAACAACAAATAAGTTAGGTTAAATATTAAATAAACGTCAGCAAAATGACAATTAATAACTTGTTTCCATCTACTGGGGCAAACGTGAACTGAATAAGCGGAATGCGGAGGCCCGCGCCCAGGCTGCATTATGAAACTTGGCGGTCGCGCATGCAGAGGTCCCCACTATGCTGCAGGCAAAAATCACGTGCAGATACGAGGGCAAGACACAAACAATGATATATTAGAATACAGGGTATTGCAATGAAAATTTACCTCAAAATAAATCGGGAAAGGCGCTATCTATTCATAAATTACCTACGTAATCCGAAAAATCTGGATTTTTGAACCACTTACGTAAAGCATTACAACGCAATGCAAAAGGTCCCTCTCCTCCTCGACCGATACATACATTTCATTTATAAATAACTCATGGGCACCCAAAAGCCTAATTTTTAAAAAAATAATTTTGACCTATTTCATGAATAAAAAATAAAATTACATAAAATACAGCATTATGGGGTCTCGTCTCCCCCCTAGACTTCCCCCCCCTAGACTTTTGCCCCTCCCCTAAACTTTTGCCCCCCCTAAGACATTTTCCTATAAACTATACGAGCTGCCAAAAAAATAATACAAAACTATGAGAACAAAACAAAATTAAGATTAACAAAAAAGAACTGTTGAATAATTTTAAATTTAAAGACGTTTTTTTTTTTAATTTTAAGTTTATAAATAATGTAAACGATTTTTTCTTAAACATCTGTCCCAACATAAATAATAATAAAACCATAGCAAGTCAAAATGTAAAACCTTTTGAAAATAGTATTAAATTGCAGTGTGTAAATTCCTAAGAAATAATTAAAATCATTAAAAATTTTAAAAATCATGTGGGCACGATGAAATAAATGTCTTCGAAAGGAGGCGGCAGATCTCCTGCCATTGCCTTTTTCCCCTGTAATATACTTATTTTTGACTACGGACGTCTTTCCCTCACTGCTTAAGATATCCGTGGTTACGTCTATTTTTAAGAGTTGAAAAAACAATTTGAAAAATTATCGCCCAATATAATTACTATCTAACATCAGCAAAATTTTTGAAAAAGTAGATTATACTGAAATGTGTAAACTTTGTCTCAAAAAACTATTTTGTGAAAAACCAATCTTTTCATTCAGACACCACCCGATTTAAAGACAACTTTAAAGCTGCAAAAGCTAATTATAGCTACATGCTACATTCAAAAAATATTTCCCACAATATCCTATGAATTCGGAATACCCTTCCACTGAATGTAAGAGAACTCCTACCTAGACAAATTCAAAACAAAATAAAAAACTCTTTTAAAATGAGGGCCGCCTACTTATTATAGCTTAGATGATTTTTTTAGAGATGGCAAAAGATTATAATGTAAAAAATTTGTGATATAGAACTGTGATAAATACCTACGCTAATTATGTTTTCCTTGTAATGGGTTGTAATATTTTGACGTGCAATCTTGTATATTGTAAAAATTTTGAGTTGATTCTATTTTTTAGTTTTGTAATGACACAGAAAACAGAGAGAACCTTAGTGTACTTAGAGACCCTGTATGTATCACATATTTTTACAAAAGAGAGACGCGACAAACCTATCAAAGTCACTGAAATTAACATGTTTTGGTTATGCTATTTTCTTGCCAAGTTCATTGGCGTTTCACTAAAATAATTTAAATTGTCAGCGGTGAGTGACATCAATCATCATGCAACATATTAACAAACATGTTTGTCCGCACCCCTGTATAAGTTTTGTTAAAAATCGTTTATTTTTATTTTCCGACGCATATGAATTAACAAGGACAGAAACATCTCTAAACATCCCTAGATTTTTTTATCTTTTGATTTTGACTTAAATAAATATGACTTTGAAGAGTTTGTGCGTCTCTTTATTCTTTAAAATATGTCATACATACATGGTCTCTATTAGAGTCCCTGTATGTTGACATATTTGGATATATTAATATATCCAAATATGTCAACATACAGGGACTCTAGTCTCTATAAGTGTTCTATGTTTGACTACTTTAAAACTTTAAACGGGAGCATGTTCAGGAATGACAAAAAAAATAGATTAAGTATAGACATGGAATAAATAGTCCAGTTATTTCTTCGATGGTATGGATAATGTAAAATCAGTTATGATTACAAAAACTAATATAAAAGAAATCTGAACTGAATTTTATGAAAAAATAAAAAATAATATATTTTTTTATTTATTTAAAGACAGTTATAAATATAATTAAATATAACGTAGTTTGTATACAGGGTGTTATTGAATAAATGATGAATAGCAAGTGTATATCAAATTTTACAAAAATATCTAGATAGCAGTATCAGAGAAATTATTTAAGAGATTTTTTGAACATTTTTATAACACTAGGTAAAGTTAAGATGCAGTAGGTAGATACTTGTATATAAGGTGTGTAACTGATAGGAAATGAATCAATGGCGTATCAAACAAAATTGACATTTCTAATAGTTTCTGGTTGAAGAAAGAAATATAGCTATATTAGGGGGGTTACATTTTTCATTTATTATACAAATAAAATAAAATAGTACACGTAGGTACTGCAAAGAAGAGAACCAATAAGTGAACGTTTTTGGTCCTTTTTTGTTGCCGTGCAGCTGCGGTACACTAGCCTTTCTACTATATCGACCTTGCCTTATTGCTGCAAGGACGTTGCCCAGAATCTGTTACTCCGGTCAACTTGCAAAACAAGAAAATAAATAATGAAGTTAGAAGCCTATTGTTTAAAATAATTATATTAATATAATTAATTTTACTTTAATCACTTTGCTTATTATATGTGTTTTGAGCCCCTCGCCTGATATGCACCTTCTATGAGACCATTAAGCCGTGAAATGATTTAAAATTAATTAAAAATTCTGCTGAATTAATTACCCTTATGTATAGTTTGTCATATATTCATGGGGACCAATTATTTTTATCATAAATAGTTTTATTAAATTTACGACAACGCGATTTTTATCCACTTCCACTTTGTTGTTTCAATTTTTAAATCAGATAGTGGCCGGCCTTGTTCATTAATTTTTAGTTTTTCTTCTAGCGAAAAACCACTAAAAGAGTTGTTTAAGACGCTAATTTTATTCATTTTCACTTAAAACAAAAAACATATGCAGATTATATCTTTTTGTTGAAGAATTTAGAGGGCGTAAATTAAATCATACATGCTCCACGCGCATGAACAAGACGACTAAATGGCTGGCCAAAGAAGGGCAGCATAGAAAAAGAAGCTGGCAGGTTGCTGGCGTGCCTGGCACATATTCGTTGATTCCTTTCATTAAAATAATGTAAAAATTGCCCAACTCTGTCGCTCATATAGGCCACTGGTAAAAATCTCTCTGTTCGACGGCGCCAGCAGATAAGCAGCACACACAACACCCCCACACACTCTGCGATTTAACGGCAGCCAGCGGGCCCGGCCAGACATTCGACGTGCATTATCGATTTGGAGTGTGATCCACTGCATTGCACAGGGTTTACCATATTTTATATAAAAAAGAAATGCATAAAATAACAAACATATTAAAATGTTTTAAAAATAAAAAAATGTGTTTTTGTAGAAAACTAAGGTAGTGCCATGGTTTTCAGCAACATCAAAGCGCTAGTATTGATAAAACCGCAGACTTTGCAAAACTGAGGAAATGAAGCAGGAAGAATTGATTTTGGAGATGACTGATAGTCAGTTTTCCGGATAATCAAAATGAAGATGCCAAAAACGCAAACAAATTTTATGTGTTTAAATGCGACCAGTGTGACTACAAGACCAAACAAGTTCCTTTTAAAACTACATCCGCTGCAGCGTAAACATTTGGAAGAAATCGATTGGTATGCATTCATTGTGATACAAGGCCAAATTTAAGGCAATTTGAAAAAACATTCACTGCGCGGCATAAAAGCGCAGACAAAATCGATTGGTTTAAATGCAACCAGTGTGACTACAAGACCAAACGCAAGTGCAGTTTAAGAAACATTTACTGCGGCATAACTCCGCCTTTATGCCGTCGATAGGTTTAAATGCAACACGATTGCAATTACAAGTTTAAACGCAATTCTGATTTAAAGTGGCATTTTCAGCAACATCAAAGTGCAGACAATTCGTTTATATCCGAACTGTGTGATTTTAAGACCAAAAACAAGTTTAAAAATACCTGTTCCACAGCATAAAAGGGCAGGCCAAAAAAAAGCAGCTTAATGCAATCAATGTAATTACAAGGCTAGAGGCAAACGCACTTTAAAAATACATTTGCTGAAAAAGAAACACGAAATTAATTTAATAAACAAATTTTATCTGTTTAAATGCGACCAGTGTGACTACAAGACTAAATGCATCCATTGTGATTACAAGGCCAAACTTACGGCCAATTTAAAAAACATTCGCTGCGCGGCATAAAAGCGCAGACAAAATCGAGTGGTTTGAATGCAACTAGTGTGACTACAAGGCCAAACGCAAGTGCAGTTTAAGAAACATTTACTGCGGCATAAAAGCGGAGTTGCAATCGATTGGTTTAAATGCAACACGATTGTGATTACAAATTTAAACGCAATTCTGATTTAAAGTAACATTTCCAGCAACATCAAAGCGCAGACAATTCGTTTATATACCTGTGTGATTTTGAGACCAAAAACAAGTTTAAAAGTACCTATTCCACAGCATAAAAGCACAGGCCAAATAAAGTAGCTTAATGCAATCAATTTGATTACAAGGCCAGATGCAAATGCATTTTAAAAATATGTTTGCTAAAAAAAAACACGAAATTAATTGGTTTAAACATGCGAGTTTAAGACCAAGTGCAAGTTTAATTTTAAAGTAAGTACAGAATGTCTTTTGTGAGAGTTTCTGTAAAACAAATATACACTTATTCCAGGGTATAATTTAAGTAATTAAAAACTACAACAGAATACTTTGAACAAAAGTTAAGTACGTACGTTACCACAGACTGCAAAACTGAGGAAATCAAGCAGGAAGAATTGATTTCGGAGATAACAGTTTTTTTGAACCTGATACTGAGTTTTCCGGATAATCAAAATAAAGATGCCAAAAACGCAGACAAAATTAATGTGTTTAAATGCGATCAGTGTGACTACACGATCAAACATAAGTTTATTTTAAAACTACATCCGTTGCAATGGCTAATAATGTATAGGCCTTAGTGGTATATCTTTGAGCCAAAGTGTTAAGCCTAAATCATACTGTTGTAATCTGCAGAGTTTTTTTATGAACTGGGTGGAACAAAAAATATGCCACTTTAGTCAAACTCAGTATGTAGGTACGTGGGCATAATAGATCCATTTGTGGTCGCAGTCCATGGAGGTCCAGTAGGGCCTGCCACCACTTTCGAATACATACATACATACATCCGTTGCAGCGTAAAAATTTGAAAGAAATCGATTGGTTTGAATGCATTCATTGTGATAACAAGGCCAAATTAAAGGGCAATTTGAAAAAACATTCGCTGCGCGGCATAAAAGCGCAGACGAAATCGATTGGTTTGAATGCAACCAGCGTGGCTACAAGGCCAAACGCAAGTGCAGTTTAAGAAACATTTACTGCGGCATAAAAGCGGAGCTGAAGTCGATTGGTTTAAATGCAACACGATTGTGATTACAAGTTTAAACGCAATTCTGATTTAGATGGGTATTTTCAGCAACATCAAAGCGCGGACAATTCGATTATATCCGACATGTGTGATTTTAAGACCAAAAATAAGTTTAAAAGAACCTGTTCCACAGCATGAAAGCGCAGGCTAAATAAAGTAGCTTAATGCAATCAATGTGATTACAAGGCCAATGGCAAACGCATTTTTAAAATACATTTGCTGAAAAAGAAAGACGAAATTAATTGGTTTAAAAATGCGAGTTTAAGACCAAGCGCAAGTTTAATTTTAAAGTAAGTACAGGATGTCTAATCATAAATGTGTTTAAATGCGACCAGTGTGACTACCAGATCAAACATAAGTTCCTTATAAAACTACATCCGATGCAGCGTAAAAATTTGGAAGGAATTGATTGGTTTGAATGCATCCATTGTGATACAGAGCCAAACTTAAGGGCAATTTAATAAAACATTCGCTGCGCGACATAAAAGTGTACAAGAAATCGATTGGTCTGAATGCAACTAGTGTGACTATAAGGCCAAACGAAAGTGCAGTTTAAGAAAAAATTACTGCGGCATAAAAGCGGAGCTGAAGTCGATGGGTTTACATTCAACATGATTGTGATTACAAGTTTAAACGCAATTCTGATTTAAAGTGGCATTTTCAGCAACATCAAAGCGCAGACAATTCGGTTATATCCGACCTGTGTGATTTTGAGACCAAAAACAAGTTAGTACCTGTTCCACAGACAAGGCCAAATAAAGTAGCTTAATGCAATCAATGTGATTACAAGGCCAGACATTTGCTGAAAAAGAAACATGAAATTTATTGGTTTAAAAATGCGAGTTTAAGACCCAGCACAAGTCAAATTATTAACACCATGTATACTGCTTAAAATAAAAAACGAGTTAATCCAGTCGTATCAGATTTTTTTGAAATAAGCTGTACATACCTAACAAGAAAAACAAACAAACAACACTAGAAAACAACGTAAATTTCACAAATACGATAGATATTGCCAGAGCATTTAACCAACATTACGCGGAATTGGGTCACAAACATGCTAATAAATTAAAAACTCCTTACAACCTAGCTTAAAATACTTTTTGTAATGAACATTTTATTTTCCTTGACCACCTGCTTTGAGATCCAATTAGGTATATATTTGAAGCAAAGCATATATCTTAAATTAAAAAAGGATTTGGTGTACGACTCAAATAAAGCAGAAACATTAAAGCATATTTTAGCAGTTAACTCACAACATTTAAGCTTTTTATTCACTACATGTTTAGACCAAGATTACTTTCCTAAAGCATTAGAGATTCGGATCATAAAGCCTCTTAAAAGAGTGTGAATCCAGATCGTGTTATGCATTAAAGACCGACAACTCTAATTTTAAGCTCGCCTTTACCTCTTGAGCTACCTCAATTATTGATTTTGGAACTGTTAAATAGGGTCTCTCTCAAGGTATGGTTCTAGAGCCTGATATCTGGCCAAAAGTTAGACAGATTACCAAAGATTGGTTCGACTTAAATATGCTAAGAGTTAACATTAATAAAACTTAACTTATAACATAAATATTGCGCTCGGAAAATGTAGAAAAGAGAAATTCCTATAAATATCTAGGTATTATAATAGATTTTTATTTAGAGTGGGATTTACACACCGCAAACCTTGTTAAGAAGTTAAGATATCTTGTCTCTACATTTAACTGTTTTAGATCATACTTTCAGAAATAAGGCACTTTGTGCAATCTCATGAAGCTTAATGTGAGTCAAATGTGGATTTCTGAAAGTGATATAATGTCCAAATGAAAAATTATTTAAAGTACCTACCTACATGATTTATTTAAATAGCTATTAGACAACTGTTTTGCAAAACTTGCTGCAAGTCTATCAAAAAAAGAAACTTTATTAACAGTCGCATAGAAACAGGGGTCTGATGAGTCATAGGTGTCTAGAGCCAATAGAAATCTATTAGAAAGAGGCATATCACCTATTTAGCAACAAAACTCCAGATATTATTAATAAAATAATTAAAGTAGACAGTATAGAGAAAGAAGAATACATTTTTCTTTATGGCATGCTGTCGTCTCTAAGAAGAAGCCGTATTATACATTACTATTGTCTTTAAATTTTGAAATATAAATAATACGGTTTTATTTTTTTGACTTTTTATTTCAAAATTATACGACTATAAAACTTAAAATTCTTCTTAGAGACGGCAGTATGGTCCTGGAAAGAAATCCAGTGTTGGGACGAATGAGTTTATTTTGCTATGCATCCATTAATATTTCCAACATTTTAACTGGGTTAGTACACCATGATTAATACGATTTTACTATATTATGTTTAAATAGAATTGGATTTTTAATGTCGTTTATTACCTAGGTAGAATAGATTAATACATATAGGATGAAACATGTCACGGAAGTGAAATAATGGTATTTTAATACACAAGGGAGAAAAAGTCAGATACGTCACAAAACTTATATGTACGATATTTTCTGAAGACCTTGTGTTCCAAACCAGAAAAAAGCACTTTTTGTTTAATTGTTAGAAGGAAAGTATCACTTTTTCTAAATTTTGTAATTACCATTTACCACAAAAGAAAATAAAAAATCTCCAGAAATCGGAAATTAATCTTTTTTCCGTCCCTTTTCGGTTAAGTTGGTCATGACTTCTGTTGAGACTAGGTTTTTGTTTTTATTTTATTTATTTATTTAATTTAACGTATTCACATTTACAAGAATTATAAACAAATATTTCTTACTTAGAATTACCTTCTTGCCAGAAAACTTGACCCTTCTTTTAAAACGGTAAATAAGTCAAATTGACTACAAAATTTCTTAACATTTCTGCTAATTCTATTAACTGGATTAAACATAAAATAATAAGTAGGTACGACAATGCTGGACATGTAACAGTGGAGTTTTACGAGTTATGCAACCTGGAATATGAAATTGTAAGATGGAATGACAATTCTGGACTAAATATAAAATTATCAATAATATTGAAAGCAAAACATACATCATAATACTCCCTTCTGTCCTTCAGAACATTTAATTGCACGAGTTATATGTATCTTCCACTGAGAGAAAAAATGCCATTCCTACTAAGTTGCAAATTTAATAAATTTACGCTGAATACTCTCGAGTCGATCTATGTAAATATTAAAAAGTGGTGACCATATAATGTTAAAAAACTCAAGAATTTATCTTACAAAACTTACACATAGTAGTTTTAGTATGTTTACAATTGCAAAATCCTGGTAAGATCTCCTTATAAAATCCCACATTTTATTTGCACGGCCCATGATCTTTTCATGATGTTCGGAAAATGTTAATTTTTAATCAAGAAATACTCCAAGATCACTCAGAAGAGATACTCCTTTTAATACTTTATTACCTAACATGTACGTTAGAAGAGAATTATTTTTTAGTCTACTGAACGCATAACTTGACACTTTTCAGTGTTCAGTGTTATACCATTCAGATTACACCACCTATCAATTTTATTTTAATTATTTTGGATTCTGAATTGATCCAGCTGTGAGGTAATTCTGGCATATATCTTTAAATCATCAGCAAATAATAAGTATGCGACCCTGAAAAAAGAACAACTATAATTTATAAAGATATTAAAAAAAAAGAGGACCCAAATGTGACCCCTGAGGAACCATCGATGCGAAATTATGGGAAATAATTAAAATAAAAACTGACTCAGAACCGAATGTAAACAATACGCCTGCCTTTAACCGAACATTATTTCAATAATGTACGGTTGTGCAACACCTGATTCTTTGCCCTGCTAAAGCATGCGACGTTGTCATGACAACAAACGGACGCCTTCATCCCGCGGCAAATCGAGTAGACACAGGCGAACGAAAAGCAAAAATCGTTTCAACAATGCTTGGCTGTACGCTGGACCTGCACAGAATCCGCGGCGGGTACTGTCAAATCGAATGGCCAAGGCTTGAGTGTTGCAAGCCACCAATTTGTGCAACAACTTAAATGACTGATACAAGCATTGAACGTTACATAATTTATTATTTAATAAGATCTCGAAAGGTCATTTCGCGGCTCTTAAAGGAAGTGCTACTATAAGTGTTTTTCGCAATTATATAAACAATGTAGGAAAATCATACATACCTGTTCAATTTTCTTCTTTTAAACTTCACATTTTCACGTCTATATGTATATTCAATGTCATAACTGTAACGTTCTTGTTATGTTTGTATGTCGTTGTTTGATGTTAAATTGATAAATAAAGAAGTGACATTGTTTGATAAAATTGTAATCAATCAGAACTGACTAAAGTCACAAACATCAAAACTATAAGTGAACTGATAAATAAAACAATGCAAAATGTTGGAAGGACACTACATTCCTCCCTGCTCTTCATTAGACAAAATCTTTCATCCAATGTGGAGTACTGGTGTGACGTCTAGGCCGACCAGGAACTGAACAACTTGTCTTGGACTCAGGTTCGTTCATCTCATGAGAAGTGGAAGGCGAAATCAATGCTGGACGTTGGATGGGGTTTTGCACAAATGGAATACCATTTTCTTCCAACTGGTCTGGATCAAAATTGTTAAGATGATTTTCATTTTCTTCTAACGGCATAGGATTGATGTGGCTTTCATCGCTATGCTGGGTATCTTCATTTTCAGCTTTGTTGAAAATATAATCAGATCTGGAAACAGGTTTCACAATTGGCTGAAGGGGAGATGGAGAAGATCTGGATCTGGATTCAATTTCCTTGGCTACTGTTGGGATGAAAATCTTGAAAAATGAAGAATTTCTCTCAATGTTCTTTCTATTCCTCTGTGCAACAATCTTGTCACCAAAGATTTTTACAATCCTGAATGGTTCCGGATCATAGAAGGACGTAAGCGAGTTTTTTCTCAACTGTTGACAGAGAACCAAATCTCCAATTTTGAACTCATGAGATTTGCAATTTCGTTTCTTATCAGCATACTCCTTTTGTTTCAACTTATTCCGTTTGTCTGCTTCTTGTATTTCATTGTTACTTCCGTGCTCCTGCTTATCAAGAATAGATGGAAAACATGTTCTTACAGGTCTGCTGAACATGAGTTCATAAGGCGTCTTGGATATCGTGGAATGAGGAATGCTGCGATAGTTTGCAAGGAATTCTTGCAACTGCGAATCAAATTGGCTAGTCTCCAAATTAGCACAAACCAAAGATTTCTTGATAGTTTTTACAAATCTTTCAACCATGCCATTAGCTTCAGGCCAATACGGAGTAATTTTTCGATGAAGTATCCCATAAGACTCAAGAAAATCTTTGAAATCTTTTCCGTTGAAAGGTGGACCATTATCAGATTTGACAATGAGCGCTCTTCCGAATAACGAGAAGTATTTTTCAAGTATTGGTTTAACTGCCATGAAGGAAGTGGAGTTCACAACTTCAGCTATTGGATATCTGGAGTATTCATCAACCATTAAAAATATGTATTTTCCGTTTGGAAAAGGTCCAGCAAAGTCAACATCTAACTGTTCAAAAGGAGTTCCAGGAAGTTCTGAGCTCTGTATCGGACTTCTTGAGACATCGGGTGTTACAGCTTGACATGCAGCACAGCTACGGACATAGCTTTCGACCATACTATTAATATTTGGAAACCAAATTTTTGTGCGTATCAGCTGTTTTGTTCTCACAATGCCTAAATGACCTCTGTGCGCTAGTTTTACAGCTCGTTCACGAAGAGATGTTGGAAGAATTATCCTTGTACCCCTAAGTAAGATATTTCTGTACAACGTGATTTCTTGTATGATATTTTTGAATGGTTTGAGGTCTTCATCACTACATGAATAATAATTTGATGAATTATCAATTATACTGGAAAGTTTCTGTAAGGTCTTGTCTTTTACTGTTTCTTTTTCTACTTCATCCAAGGTCATTGATTTCGGAAGGCTGCAAGAAGTGTGGAAACTAACATATTCTTCAATTTTTGCTGCTCTAGGGATCTGTTTATCGAATGGATTTCTTGACAAGTAATCTGAAGGATTATTTTCACCCTTTTGATGAAAAACGTCAAATGAATACGGCTGTATCCTTAAACAAAGTCTTTCTATACGCAAATTTGGTGCTGATCTAGGATTTTGCAAGATGCTTATCAATGGTTTATGATCGGTAAAAAGTTGAAATTGTTGGCCATACAAATAAAGATGAAAATGTGTGATAGCCCAAGATACAGCTACCATCTCTCTCTCTCGATCTGACTATATCTTTGTTCTACGGATGATAATGCACGGCTTCCATACGCAATGATGTTATTTTTGTTGTTATCTCTTTGTGAAAGAATGGCACCAACGCCATTTGGACCAGCATCGACGTGTAGCTGAGTTGGCTTCTAAATGTCATAATATGAAAGGTTTTTTAGGTTCATAAGTTCATTTTTCAGATCTTCAAAAACTTTTTGGTGTGTAGAAGTCCATTTCCATTCTGCTGAACTTAAAGTGAGATCTCTCAAAATTTTTGTTTTAGATGCAAGATTTGGAATGAACTTTCCTACAAAGTTGATCATACCAAGTAGACTTCTAACTTCGGATGGATTGGTAGGTGATTGCATGTTTACAAAAACCTCTACTTTTTCTGGATCAGTATGGATACCGTCAGAAGAGAATACATATCCAAAATATTTGATTTTAGATTGATTAAAGATAGATTTTTGTGCATTGATTGTTAGATTAGCTTTTTCGAGTCTGGTAAGAACTTTCAAAAGAGCTTTATTGTGGCTAGCTTGATCTTCTTCAAAAATTAAAATATCATCATTGAAATTAATGACACCATCAATGTTTGATAGAACTTGTCTAATTGTATTTTGAAAAATTTCAGCAGCTGCGTTTATTCCAAAAAATAGTCTTTTGTATCGGAAAAGACCGATGTGCGTAGAAAAGATGTTTAGAAGTTTTGTCAAGAAGCAACTGATGATAACCATCTTTCAAATCCAATTTGCTAAAAACTTTTGCATTGTTCAAAAGTAATACTAGGTCATCGATTGTTGGTGTCAAATGACGTTCTCTTTTGATAGCTTTGTTTGCTGATCTCATATCTACACACATTCTAATTTTTGTTGGATCAGATTTTGGTACGACTACAATAGGAGATACCCATGGGGTAGGACCTTCAGCGGGTTCTATGATGTCCTGATCTAGGAGCCTATTTATTTCAGCTTCGACTTTTTCTCTCATATGAAATGGTAAACGTCTATACTTTTGCGCAACCGGATGAACAGAATCATCAACATGAAGTTTAACCTCAAATTGATTGAATTTTCCAATACCTTTCACAACATTCGGAAAATTCTGTTTGATATACTCTGAATCAATTACTACTTTGTTATTGCTTAAACTAAATTTAATCAGATTCAATCCATGTGACGTTTCATAGCTTAATAATGGTTCGGCATTGCCTTCTATAACATAAACGTCTGCAGTTATAGATTGATCTCGATATGAGAAAAATCCATGAAATTTGCCAACTACAGGAAGATGTTGTTCTGAATTGTAAGGACATATCAATGAAGAATCTTGGAAAAGTTTAACATTTGATAAACTATTTAAGATGTTCTTGTTAATAATGTTCACTGAGGATCCTGTGTCAACTATGAAATTTTGACTAATTCCATTTAGATTTAACGTAACTCGGGGAAGAGTTGAGATTTTGTTTAGTTTGTAAACAGTGAAAGAGGAATCTGAATCAGAGCCTACTTCAATAGCGTTGATACGTTTGTTAGTACTACTGTTTTGGTTCAAGCTTGTTAACTGAATACTATCATTGTTTTTAGAAGAAAGGCACATCTTACTAAAATGACCCCTTTTGGTACAAGAATGACAAGTTACATTTCTGGCTGGACATGACTTAAGTCCATTTTTATGCCAACTGTTTCTACAATAAGAGCAAATGTTGTTATCTTTACCTGATGATGATGGTTTATCTTTATAGCTCGTGTTTATCACCCTGTTCCGGTTCACCATAACTTCTGTCTCGCTTTGTTGGGATGCTTGCATCTGGTGTAGATGGACTTTTGTAGTTTCCAACAGCTTGGCTTTCTGCAGTAGTTGTTCCAAGGAAACGTTCTCTGTTAGTGCATACTTGCGAAGATCTTTGTTCCTAGTTTTTGAAACAATTTGACTTTTAATTTCACGTTTTTTATCAGAAAATTTTTTTAGAAAATGAAAGTAGCCTGGCGTAAAATTGATCCGTAGTTTCATGCTCAAACTGGTGTAACTCCCTAAACTGATATATTTCAAAGTCTACATTGATTTTAGGAGCAAAATATCGATCTAATTTTCCTTTCACTATAATGTATGGAGACTCCTCAACAGTAGTTTCATTATTTGTCGGTAAATCCGGTAATGAACTGTATAAATCATAAACATCCTCACCTGCACAATGTAGTAACATAGCTTTTTTACGTTCTTCATTTGTAATACCTGTAGCTAAGACATAGTTTTCTCTCAATGTATCTTGCCCATCTTACACCTACATTGTGGATATCTGTTCTCATATCAAATGATGGAAACACACTGGTTTGAAATAGGGCCATCTTCTACGTTTTTTTTTTGATGTTGTCAAGTCAAAAAAAATTCTTGTTAAACTGTCAAAAATCTTCAAAATTTGTTTTGATTTTGTGGAGCTGTTTTCTGTTGAATCAACTTGCTGGGGTTCTTCTTAGAATCCTCGTCGCCAATGTAACGTTCTTGTTATGTTTGTATGTCGTTGTTTAAGATGTTAAATTGATAAATAAAGAAGTGACATTGTTTGATAAAATTGTAATCAATCAGAACTGACTAAAGTCACAAACATCAAAACTATGAGTGAACTGATAAATAAAACAATACAAAATGTTGGAAGGACACTACAATAACTATTAAATTTTCTGTTCTTATACTAATATATAAAATCTCTAAACTTTTGGGTTAGGAACCTTTTCTTTGTAAATATATTTATTTAGCAACATTTTCAACGGTGATTGAATAAAAATATTCAATAAACTGCTTAATATTACTGTTTAGGTTTACGATGTTATAATGATTAAAAATGCCGATTTTAGGGCAATGAAAGGTATTGTATTCGACGGTAATAAAACCAGAAAAAAAACACTGGAAAACAATAAAATAAAAAGTTTCAAAATTAGTATCATCTCTAAAAGTTAAAATAGAAATATAAACAACAAAAGGAATAATTTTGTACAAAGTTAAAATAATTATCAAAAGTTAACATTTCTCCAGTTGAAATAAACCCCCTTAATTCAAGCGAAGTGACTCTAAGGCTAAAGTGTTCTGCAAAGAAAAATCAAAACTAAGGTTTCAACGCTCTAGACAGACAATACAAGCGTAAGCTAGAGATGCCCGGCTTCGAAATTGGTTACAAGTTAAAATTACACTGTGTTTTTTAAAAATTTAAAATAATTTGTTAAATTTTTTAAGTTATAAAATATACATTATTTTAATTCTGGTAGCTCAAGAACAGATTAGCAGAATACAACTTTTATAAAAATACATCGATCCTGAAAACCATGCCTAAAAACAAGTCGCTGGTTGCCATACATTTTACTTATTCTTAACCCAGTCTTTTAAATCCCATTTTGTTAGAGGAACAATTTTGGAAGCAGACAACACAAACTCAAAGGTTGCTCAATATTGCTTTAGTGGAAACGTAGGTATAGCTTTAGAGTCAATTTTTAAATCGCCCTGTAAGTTATAAGTTGTAAAGTTCGCATTCTTAGTCCATAGTTTGTTCTTTGTACATTTACCTACAATCTCATTCGCGGTATTGCCTTCGGTATCGCTAAATTTATTAACGTATCGCTAAATCTATAAACAAACCGGCGCAAAATAAGTTTAATTAGAATGTCTTAAATTGCGGTCGCCAATAATTTCGATTAAAATTCCTCTTTATTATCTTTACGTGTCTTGTACAATTCTTAAAAGTCATTCTGCGTTCTAAATATAGCAAAATAAAGGCCAATTGTTCTTCCTTACCAAGAACTACCGCGCGTGCATTTCAGATGCTGGGCTGTGAGAAAATTGTTTAAACAAAAAAAAATTATTTAAAAGATAAGAACAAGATAATAATGTCGAGGATAACGTACGACGTGAATGGTGAGAGTTTTTATAAAATGTAGTTTTGTGGGACAAGTAGTAAAAAGAGATTGGACCATTATGACAGCGTAAGAAATTTAAATTGTTTAACTTAATAGTAACAACCGCATAATCAGGAAAGTATTAAAATCACAAAATAATAAAACTAAACTAATTGATTTAAGTATAAGAAATAATTTTTTTAATCGATCATAAAGTGTGAAATTAGATCTCTTTTTCTGAAATGTTCTCTATAGGGTGTCCCGCTTATAAATGTAACCCTTCTTTATTTCCCTTATTGATATTAATGCTACCGTTGTTTGATCCATCAAACAACGATGCTACCATGGGCGTAGTCAGGGTCTCGCTCAGGGTGGGGCAAAGATTTAGATTTAGATTCCCTGTTTCTTTCTAGATTCAAAATTGTATAATACATTTATGCTATAATAATAAGTCAAACCCAAACCCCTGAGACTAAAACCGATTTTATTTTAAACTGATTTGTCGTATAAACACCAATAAATCCGTTTTAAGAACTAAAACCGCTTTTAGGTGCGTTTAAACGTAGTAATTTCATGGTGGCTCCAATAATCAATCTTTCGGGAAAAATTGTTGATAAATGTCCTGTTAAAACAAAATGTTGATTTTTTATGTAGGTACGGGATAAGTGGTTATATTTGCGCGACCTTTATCAAAAGTTGCATAATTTTTTCCTTATTATCTTTTGAATTATGTCAGAAGTATCACATGTCATTCTTTATGTTAAATTTTGTGCAGCAACTTTCTTAAGTCAGAGAGAACACCCTGTATATTATTTCTTACAACTAAATATGCAGTTTTTGAGTTGCATTAGTTATAAATTACACATTACTTTTAAAGTGTACTAATGATAATCGACTTGGCCCAGGGTTCCGTATACTTTAGTGTACATTTGTAATATAAATAACTCAAAAACCGCCTAAGTACCCAAGAAATATTTACATTACTTTCAACTAAATGTAACCTGAACCGAAGTCATACTGAGTGATAATTTAAGTCGCGAATTGATTTTGCATTAGGCCACGTCGCATCTATATCAAAACCGACGTTGTTAGACTAAAGTCAGTGTATTTAATAAACGATCCATCGACGTCGGAAAGCGCAACGTAGTAGTCTCCCAACGTCGTTCGTATGTTGGTTTGTTCACCGTATAAAACTTCTGACCAGCCCAACCAACGACCAACCGACGTCGGCTTTGAAAGCCTCTAGTGAGGGTCCCTCAACTCAAGCCCAAACTAGCATTTAGTTCGATTGGTGTATTTTACGTCACTTTTGCTTGACCTAATTCACGTTCGTTCATACGACCTACGAGTTGCGTGTACTTTTTTATTTGGTCACGATTTACGACAAAAATTGGTATAATGCCATTAGGGACCTATTGCAATAGTGCCAGGCACAAGTTGTTCCGGGCACCATATTGACCGTTTCGCATTGCAAACTGACCGTTGATCTTTCAAAATTGACATACCAAAGTCGAATTTATAAATACCGTCGTTTATTCATTATTAGTGGCGTCACTATTAAATCCGGCTCGTATAATACACAAATAAAAGACCTAATTTTGAAAGGACACAGCTGTTCTTCTAATGAAAAGCTGTCAATATAGTGCCCGGTACAATTTGTGCCTGGCACTATTGCAATAGGTCCTTATTATGTCAGATACAGAAATCCGCCATTTTAAAGGGGTTAGCGTGTGTCGGCCTTTATAAAATATATTTTTTTATTTCTTAAATTAAGGGCGATATTGGAGGCTGCCACTGGAATAATTATAAAATGATGTTTAGGGAAAACGGCAGTGCATTTTTGCCACAAAATCGGCTTTAAATAATATATTTTTTTAAAAGTCAACTTCTTTTAAAACTTTTATTTATTTAAAGCTTAGAATTTTAAAGAGCTTTATAAAATAAACGGGCTTTCGTTTAAAAATGTATTTTTGTATTGTGCTTGAAAATTTAATTATGTTCTTTAAATATTATCTTAATGATCAATTTATTATCCGTGATAATAATATAATGCATCCATTATTGTGTGACCTATTCTAACATGTATAACGTATAACTAAATATACTGGTCATGCTCAGAGACGTAATTTAATAGCATGCATCAAACTTAAATCAACGTTGGCAAAGCTACATCGAAGCGACCCGAATCTGTTTTCCCCATTAAGGTGCATATAACACCCGGTTCCCATCTACGACTTTCTCATGGGTGCCCGCTCACGCGTCACATGATCTCAATATAAAATGTTATGACAGTCATGTGAGGCGTGCGCGTGCACGCACGAGAAAGTCGTAGGTGGGAACCGGGTTTAAGGGCTGTCAGGCGGTCGAGACAACGTTGGCATCCGACGACGTTTCTTTGGGACAACGTAAGATAACGTTCAAATGGTGCTTAAATAGGGACATTTTGGGTCAGGTAAAATAACAGAAAATTTGACAGCTGTTACCGTTATTGTTACTAAGAATAACGGCAACATTCAAGGCAAAAAAGATAGATTTTGGAACACTTAAAATAACACAACACAAACGTTAATTTAGTAGTTTTACACACCTTCAACTTTTTGTTTATTTATATTTGTTAATTTATTTTTATTGGATTTATGGCTTTTTACAAACCAAACTACCGAATTATAGTAAAAAATTCGACTGCATTAAACAAAACAATACAAAACTAACCTTAAAAAATAGCGGTAACATTAAAGGCCGGCCACCGTAAGTACCGGGCGCCGTTACCGTACATAACAAAAAAGGAGCGAGAAGCTGCTAATGCGCAGACTCAGTAATAACAATAACGGTAAGAAAGTGTAAAATACGCGACCCAAAATGTCCCTAATAAGAGAGATGATGACTTTCATTCTGATAGAAAATATAGGGGGGTTCCCTTTAACTTTGGAAAGTTGCTGTCAAAATTTGACATAAGAAATGATATCTTACACTTCTGACATAGTCCAAAAGATAATAGGAAAAAATTATGCTACTTCTGTGTTGAAAGTTTTTTTATATCAGTACTACAGGGTTCCCAAGCTTAGATCTTCCATGGAAAACTATTGAATAATTAAAAATAATACTCTTACTCGACTGCACATCCCCATTGTGATTGACGTTAAACTTTATCAACTAGGTATTTTTTACATTTCTTTGCAAGAATTTGATCAGTTACCTAGTTTGGTGTTTTTATTTTTAAAATATCGTTTAACAAAGAAAGAAAATATTTTTATTATTAAAAACCAAATAAAAACTGACAGTGCGAAACAAGTATGACTTATTTTCGAATAACCCCGAACTGATCGTGTTAATATGGTAAAACCATGTAAATATGCCTACACTTACCACTTTTAAACTGAAGTGGCAACATTGGTCTATGCCCTTCTCTTTTTTTCTTATATTATTTTCTGTTTGTCTATACTCGAAAACTCGGCCTTCGCCAATGCAAGATTCAGACTTAATACCTTGTATAACCAATGACCCTGTACCTCGTTATGATAGCCCCATTCAGCTAATTACTTCATTGGTTTATTTAATATAAATCAAATTAAAATATTATTTAAAAAAAATAACTTTTTTGCTCAGTCACGGAGTAATCCCTGTGGAAAAATTAAAAAACTCGTTTTCAAGCATATTATTTAATAATAAGCACTTGCGTATTAAAAACCCTCGTCAGCGACTCAATTTTTTACTAACCCTTGTACTCTTTATAAAACGAATTACTTGTCAACTCGTTTTAAGCAAGTTTTCCGAAAAAAATAGCACTTGATTAATAATGCATGGCAGCTCCTCCTATTTATTTTTTCGGAAATGTTATTGTAAAATACTTACGACTGGGCGAGGTACACGGCCGAACACTTGACGAACAGTCGTAGTCGAATCGGACGTATATTTTAGGTAGAATTGTCTATTTTATAGGATTATTTCTAGGATACGTTCGTTGACGTTAACCGCACTTGATGAGAGATCGAAAATGTCATACAATGCGCATGTGCGCAGGTGAAATGTTCCTCGCGATATGACTACGCGAGTTAGGCGACCAGCAATACATCACAATTCCCTCCACACTTAACTCTAAACTACCCTTAAATGGTTTTTGAGTGACATACACAAACATACAATTTTAACAATTTGTATTGCACTTAATCGATGTCCAAAGTGTAGTCTTTGAACCGACTTGGCAATTTGCTTTGTGAGCTTCTTTTCAGTATTGCCTCTTCAGTCTTGATGTCACTTTTTGGATTGTCTGTCACACCAGGATTTGGAATCCCATAAAAATCACTTGAAACGCTCTCATTGTCATCTATGAATTCTATAGTTTCACTATTTAAGTCATCATGGCTACTACTGAGCTCATCAAGATTTTGCAATCTTGTTTCCTGGCCTAGTGAAGACGTGGAAGGAATTTCAGGATCTTTTAAAACTTCTGTATTGCTGTGTCCTTATTTTTCGTGGCAAACGACGTAAAAGATGTGGAAAAAAAAGTAGGATCGCTCATAGCCTTGGTGGGAGCGAACACATATAAGCTTCTTCGCGATCTCTGTCATCCTAAATTGCCGAAAGAAATTAAACTTGAAGAACTTTCAAAAATGATGAAAACTCAATTTGCTCCGGTTTTATCGGACTGGCGGGAAAGATCAAAATTTTGGGCGGCAACACAAAATGAAGGGGAAGGGGCGCAAGAATGGGACGCACGAGTGCGTAGTTTGGCAATAGAATGTTCGTTCAAAACAAGTTTAAATTTTTGTTTACGTGAAAAATTTGTGTCAGGTATGCGTAGAGGACCTGTTTTTGACCGGATTTGTGAAACGTCCGCAAAGGACTCGACAATTAACACCCTTGATAACTCGCGGTGCAGCGCGAAAACATGCACGGACAAAGTGCGGCTCAATCGGTGGTGGTGCGAATAAAAGACTCGCCCGTTTTCCAGCAGTCATATGGGAAACAGTATGGCCGTCGGTTTAGGCAAAAATATCAAAGTGCGCGATAAAAATCGGGAAAATTTTTATTAAAAAACGTGCGATGTCTGCGGATGGGTGCATAACGGGGACGGAGAAGGTTGTCATAAGAAATACCGTTGCAGGGCGTGTGGAACTCAGGGTCACTTGGCAAAAAAACAATGGTAAAGTACGCCGACAAAACTTTTTGGTGGAAAATACAGCAGAAAATTCGGGTCAAACAGAGTCAATTGTGGAAAATGTCATACAATGCCCATGTGCGCAGGTGAAATGTTCCTCGCGATATAACTACGCGAGTTAGGCGACCTGCAATACATCACAGTTATTGATAGGTGTTGTAAGAACAAAATAATGTTGATCTATTATGCAGTTTATTTAATATAATAAATTAGGGCAAGCCCGGGTGAGATGGTGATAAAAGTTTCAAATCCCTGAAGAAAAGAAATACAAATTTGTTTACATTCCAGAACATTTACCTAACATCAAGATAACTCAAAACTAACAAATTTCTAAACATATGAGAACAACGAGACTGCAAGAGTTTTCACCACCAACCCTATGTGGTCACTGAATTAGAAATGTTTATTGTAGTTATGTTATTTGGGTTTTAAACCTTGTGGTCAACGGGGTTCAGAAACTCGTATCTAGAGGGTGTCATGATGTGTCTAACTATTGGGCTTCAAATGACATTGCAGTAAATGAAAATATTTCTTAAAGGAGCCTGGAAGACTCTACTAAGGGAACGTCCTTAAATTACGTTACGCAAAAATTCAGGATTTTTGACCCTCCCTATCACATTAAACAAACATTAAGTGTAACGAAAGGCCAAACCCCCCTCCCCCCCTCAAGAGCGTTACGTAATTTAAGGACAGGCCCTAATATATTAGCCTGGTATTTTTACCTTCCTAGCCCGCGCAGCAATGGCTAGAAAAGGTATAAGATTCGACGAAAAAAATGTTTTTGAGATAACGCCGAAAATGTGTTATTTGGGTGTATTTTGACCTATCTTAGTAATGTCGTCGTGATGTCTGTCTCTGTGTGTGTGTAGGTGTGTGTGTTTGCGGGTGTGTAGGTGTGTGTGTGTTTGTGTGTGTAGGTGTGTTTGTCTGTCCGTAACACAATAGCTCCTAAACCGCTAAACCGATTTTCATAAAGTTTTCAGGTAAAATAGCTTTCGACCCTCTAACGAACTGATTAGATTTTGGTTAAAATCTATTAATGCTAATGACAGTTTTTTGACAGCAAAATAAAGCATCGCATAATATGCTGTTTTCGTAATATAGTAGACTACATTTTTCTTAATAATTTTTGTTATAACCAAAAATTTCGTAGGAGCTTTGGTTTCTGAGATTTTTCCAAAAAACTGTTTTCAAGGCTAATATATCATGGCTTCAATTGAATGTGCTAATAGGCTAGCTAGGAAGGTATCATTATCATTATCCGTTAAATTTTGCTTGAGTCTGCAAAACATTTGTTTATGTTCCATTTGGTCGATTAACCTGCTAATATGGTTTTTCTGTGTTGGTTGCAGGTCAAGAAGCCTAGGCGCGGTAGTGCGATATCCTAGCCCGGCAGACACGCCTACATCCATGAGTTGCAATCATTTTGAAAATCTAGAAGATGCCAGAAAGATGGTTAGAGATTTAGGACAAAAGACGAGGACTCAGGCTCAGCAAATTATGGCTTGGAGAAGAGCTTATAAAATGCAGGTAAACATTTTTATCTGAAAATTAATTTATGAAAGTTACTAAAATTGGTTAAAATTAAAATGAAGCACCATATTAAGTAAAATAACATTTATTTCTAGCGGAAAATGCTTGTGGCAAAAAAAAACTGCATTTAAGGTTCATTCGCAGACTCCTTTAAAACTCTTCTTAGTGGATTTCAATGGTTTTTTTATGTAAAACACAAAGTGGTGGTTCTGGTTCAGTGTCTTAAAACATTACCTTTTCCATTAGAGTAGGGAAAGTCCAAGATTTTGTCTCTTTTCCAATAAAAACACAACAAAATTAACAACAAGAGAGAGTCGCCGCCATTAATTATGACAAGGCCAAGATAAAATCATAGTATAGAAGGTTTGGTTAGGCTGCTTAACTGATTGCCAAAGGGAAAGAGCCACGTTAGAGCCAAATACGTTAGAGCATAAATATGGGGCATACCCATGGATTCTCACACGCGATGCTTGAAGCCAGGACCCGCATTTCATTCTTAATGTTCCTTTTTCGGGTAGACAGGATTTCGGTTACTGCGCATGCGTCAGTTTTGGTGGTTTTGGAACATACTCCGTTATTTCACTACATTATTTGACAATTGTCAATAAGTTAGGGCTACAATGGCTGAAAATTTATCAAATTGTGGATTAAAATTGTAATTTTTTGAAAACTAATTGTGCAGATTTATTGTGGAGCCATAAAAAGTTTTTAGTGGCATCTATAAACCACTCCCAACTTTATTAACAAATTATAAAGAAACATACAAGTACTCTACTATGAAATGGCACTCCCTTACTGCTCCCGGTCTTTTTTCACAAACCGCACATGTTTTACGTAAATTATTTCCCATTCTTCACAGAAAACAACATAATTTTACACGACAAGCGCAAAAGATGTAAACAAACAATAAATATGGCGTCAATCCACACAGCAGCTGTGTATCTACCTGACAAAACACACGCATGCGCACTTAAAAATTCGCGCCTGCGAATTTAAATTTGTCATTGTTTCCAAAGCAAGCTACAAGTGCTTCACTTTTCGATTTTTTGAACATGTATTTATACTCTAACGTATTTGGTTGAGGTGAATTAAATCATACAATATAATACAAATTTAATTTTCTACACAATAAAGTAAATAATACTTACAAACACGCACATAACATAGTGGCCATGTTTCCTGCAAGAATAGCATCCAGGAGCTCCAAAGATATCTTATATTTTAAATTATTTAAGGATGTACAACTTTCCTATTTCTTTCTTAAAAAATGTGTTTTCTGCGAAAATTCATTCACGTAACAGCAATACCAAAATCCAAAATCGTGAGCCTAAAGACAAGGGCTTTAACTAAACTCAATACGACTTGAATTTTTAAAAAAATATATTTCTACACATAATCCGCCGTCATCTTGAATACCTAAAAATACCAAA
This sequence comes from Aspidapion aeneum, assembly GCA_963576565.1. Classification (NCBI taxonomy): domain Eukaryota; kingdom Metazoa; phylum Arthropoda; class Insecta; order Coleoptera; family Brentidae; genus Aspidapion; species Aspidapion aeneum. The sequence continues at coordinate 35,028,547 of OY755040.1, forward strand.
GTGTGTAAGAGTGGCATCAACCGGTTCCTCAAAGTAGGTTTAAAGCCATTGGGATCCAGAGCTGGGCAGTAGTTAATTACGTAGCTTTAACATTTTTACCTTCCTAGCCCGCGCAGCAATGGCTAGTTACGTTCCTAGCCCGCGCAGCAATGGCTAGAAAAGGTATTGTTTTCGACAATTTTTTGAGATAACGCCGAAAATTTGTTATTTGGGTGTATTTTGACCTATCCTAGCAATATCGTCATGATGTCTGTCTGTGTGTGTGTGTGTGTATTTTTTTTCTGTCCATAACACGATATCTCCTAAACCGCTGAACCGATTTTAATAAAATTTTCAGCTAAAATAGTGCTTGACACTCTAACGGGCTGATTAGATTTTGGTCAAAATCCATTAATGCTAAGGAGTTTTTTGACAATTAAAAATTTTTTAAAATGTTAACTTTTTAACGGAACATCGCATCAATATGCGGTCTTCGAAATATAGTAGACCAAATTCTGCTCAATAATTTGTGTTGTAACCAAAAACTGCGTAAGAGCTTTAGTTTCCAAGATATTTACAAAAACTGTTTTTAAGGCTGATTATCATAGCTTCACTTGAAGTGTGCTAATAGGCTAGCTAGGAAGATATTAGATCCGTCATGAATCCATTTATTTCTGTAAAAATAGTCGTATTCTAATGACTTTTTTCTCCTGGTAGTTATATTCGATAATTTTTAACTACTTTTTTATTAATATATTAACTACATTTCAATCATCATACATCACATAATGATGAAATGTACAAAACAACCAGCGATTTACGTACGCATGCTATGTAATCATAAACTTAGTTAATTATTTAACTACCAACTGTTAGTAGTTACTAGCTTAACTACTTTTTTGATTAAGTAGTTTAAGTATTCTGCCCAGCTCGGTAGAGTTCCCAAAATCCATGATACAATTTTGTAGACCTAAAATGCAGTATACACTTTTTTTACAATCTCCCTCACTATTATTGTTTAAACTTTTTAGGAAATGCTGGTTGCCCGACTTCAGAAGGAAAAGTCCGAACAACTGAAAACTTTAAGCGCCAAGCTTTTACTCCTAGAATCCAGATTAATCAAGAAACAAAAAGAAATAGCGGCCATGTTTGCCGTTAGAGAGAACATTATTAACAGACAACAAAGAGTGATTGAAACTTTAACTAGCAGGTAAATTAAATTCTCACAAAGACATAGGTTTGAAGTTCATCAAATAGTTTTGACCGACTGAAATCGCATTTTTTTATAATTTCATGACCAATTTTTCCAAATTTTGTGACAACCTTTTTTGGAAAAAGTAATGACTGTTTATGATTTTTTAAAATAAGATTTTAGAACAAGCTCTACAAAATTTCTTTAAACTTTATTACTTAACTTATCAAGTTGCCTTTTGTTGTTGATTCGTGCTGTGAATTATGACGATCAGTGTGAAATTTTAAGACTTTTTATGGAGTTTTATGACAAACTTCAATTTTGATTACTTTTCGTAACACTTGACGTGACCTTTTAAAATTTTTTATGATCACCTTCAGATCCTATGACTTTTGATGATTTTATCATCGGTAACCGCCCTGCAGTTTGAACCCACAACATTATTGATAAAAATGTTGATTTTTTACAACTCAAAAATGGTTTGTAATTTAAAGAATAAACGATTTTCTTATTTAAGTGTCTTAAAAATATTTAAGTAACTTAACGATGTAGGGGAGATTTAAAACGTGTTTTGTGGAAATTACTTATGACAATTGAACACTGATTGGCCTGAAATTTTATGACTGCTTGTTTTTATGGCATTTTATAAACACCCTTAATTGTCATAAATTTTTTATGATTTTATGACATGGAGATTTTCGAGGCCTTAAGGTTTGATATCCCGTAAAAAATGTTATGACTTTTTATGGAATTCCATAGCTAACTTTAAATGTTATTACTTTTTATGACACTTGACCAATAAAAGCGCTAATATTTTTATATCTTTTTTAAAAATTTCATCAAATTTTTATAACTTTAATATTTATTTTATTGTGGGACCTGAATGAGGTGTAAGACTTAAATTCAAATGCAAGAACTTACAAGAAACGACCGGTCGAATGCCATGACTCTATTGTGACATCGGACGGTCAGGTTCGGTTCGGTTCATCTTAGAGTCGTTTTGACACTTTAGAATTTAGGACGACAAAAAAATTTATGGCGTTGAGTTCGCAGTAAACAGCCAACCAAACCAAATCTTTAATATTCTTTCTAATAGCTAACTTCGTAGCTAACTTTAAATGTTATTACTTCTCATGACACTTTACCATTAACCTCCCTGAACGTTTAATTTTCTTTATGACATTTCGTTAAATTTTTATGACTTTATGATTTTTTTAAATGTCAGTGGCCTGAAAGAGGTGTACGATTTAAATTCAAATGCAAGAAATTAAAAGAAAATACTGGTCGAATCCCACGCATCTATTGTGACAACGAACGGACAGGTGACACGCCTTATCTTAGCATCGTTTTGCTTGATGACTCTGAATTTAGGACGACAAAAAATTGTATAGCTTTGAGTTCTCAATAAATAGCCAACCAAAACCAATCTTTAATTTTCTTTCCGGTGTAAATGTCTTTTTATGAACTTTAGTAGCCAACTTTAAATGTTAGTACTTCTCATGACACTTGACCATGAAACGCCATAAAATTTGCATCCGTTTTATGACATTTCATAAATTTTTATTACTTTATGATTTATTTTATTGTCAGTGGCTGCCCTGAATGAGGTGTAAGATTTAAATTCAAATGCAAGAAATTACAAGAAAAGACCGGTCGAATCCCACGTGTGACATCGTGCTGACACGCTTTTTATGTCGTTGTTTTGCTTGATAACTCTTTAGACTCTGGGACCACAAAAAATTGTATGGCTTTGATTTTTTGGGAATTGGGATTACGTTGAATAGCTACCAAACCATTAATATTTTTTGATCTAGGTTGACAGATAACGGTTTAGAAGTTCCTCAAGCAGAAATCAATGAGCTGGAAAGCTGCTTACCAGATCTTGACTCAATAAACGACTCGGATAGTGCGGTGGTTTTAGAAGAAACCGACTCGGACTCTAATGTTTACCATCCTGTAAAATTCAGAACAAGTAGGGGTAAGTTCTCTAACAAATTTAATAGTTACAAATGTGGAAGAGCGGAACGGACATGACCAATCGAATTATCAACAAGTATAATCAAAGCAAGTTTAACTTTTAGTTAAATACTCCGCCTCCAGAAGCCATTTAGTAATTAAACCTTTAAATTTTAGTTTTCATTTTAATTTAATTTAACCATGCATTAAATTACTTTTACAGACCCTATAGTTGATATTTTATTAAAGTGGCACCGCGTCATAGCTATGGTTAACCAAATTTTGCGGCAAAATCTAAGTAAAGAAGCCTTAAAAAATTAGTATTTCACTTTGTACATGCAGTGTGCCGCTCGAGGTTTAACGTTCGAAGCATAAAACACTAAGACTTTTTAAAGGAGAGATCAAATAGGTACTTACCTAATAAATAAAGATCCGAAACATAAAAGAGGATCCAAAATTATATTAAAATGTGCGCAAATATTGATTTAGTTGCAAAAACGGTAATTTGTTTTGTAAAAAGCTCCGTCATAATTTGTTTGACATAAACAATCAAAACAACAACGAATGGAAAACGTCAAAATCAATAATATGTTCGTAACAACCAGATAAGAGTATACATATATGTTCCTTTCTAATGCAATTGTTTAGAAGAAGACATCAATATACAGCAAATAAAATAGTAAGCTAATGAATAATTAGTGCAGTGCCTCATTTTGGGAATCAATTTCAATAAAAAAATTAAAGGAAGTGCGTGCCACTGTATGAACCCCTCTACTCCCTTCCCGCCCATCAAGGTTTTGATGACGCGGTGTCACTTTAATACAACATCAAGTATAGATAAATTTTGAAAATGTTTTGACTGATGTGTTCCACAGAGAACACCAACTGAATATTAAATATACAGGGTGTAATTTAAATGATGGATCAAACTTTGGTGGTACAAAAGGTCAAAAGAAGAACAACATCCAATTACATTTGGCATCAGACCTCTTTGTTTTTTATACAGTGTGTTAATAAAGTATGTCGCCAAACTTCAGAGGATGATTATTGAGTGATTCTAAGAAAAAACCTTTAAATAAACATGGTTTGGCAAATGCTTAGTTTTCGAGATCAAAAAGTTTCTGAATAAAACAAGGAATCCATTTTATACTTTTGAATCTGCGATTGGCTTACTGCAAAAAAGTTCTGGTGGAAAAAAAGAGGCACGACCCCTGAAAAAATACCACCCTGTAGTTTTTTTCTAATGAATATCCGATGGATGCCACTTGTCATTTCTCAATAATTCATATTTCACCAATGAAAAAAATCGGATGAATTTAGAGACTCTCCCAAACGTGTCGAAGAAAGAAAAAATTTATGTGGTGTAAAACAACTAACAAAGGCCACTCAGTCTCAAATATCCATAATCAAAAACCCAAACAAAAATTAACATGAAACAAAATAAAAGCATGTCAAATTTATTATAACATAATACCCATTTATCTAAAACTTAAAATATTTTTAAGGTGGTATTACCGTTGCCAGATCCATATCCGATGCCATAGATCCTAACCTAAAATACACTTCGATTAGAAGAAACAATGGACTGTTAAGAAGACCAGAAGTTCTCGAAACTGTTTACAGGTAAGAATGCTGTAAAAAATAATATATAAGCTGTTATAGTTAAGGCAAGATTTCGGAAAATCCACTTTCTAGAAGCATTTTATATTACTTTTTGGCATTCAGACACCAATTTCATTAACAAAACCGGTACTGCTCATTCTTAACTAAAATGTCGTGTGCAAGTTTTAGTTTTCGTTGTATGCTCTTTCATTTCGGGCTTGGGTCTACCCCTATTTATTATATTAACTTTTTGTTAATCAAAAAACACACTATACAATCACACAATTCTATAGTTTTAACGGCCGTTGCAATATCCTTTACCGAAAACTCTTGCTGGTACGCGATTGTGAAATGCGTTAATACGAACAGACTGCTTATTTCAAGGCTAAAGGGCCCGAACTGAATTCTCGCATTAAGCTTGCATGCATTAACCCCCCACTAGGTTTTACATAACAAAAGAAGCAATTGTATCTGGCGCGTAGAGAGCGAGGAGCCAGCGGTAATCGCGAAATCGACGGTGCTCTCGTCAGATCAAGACCGACAGTCAATGAATTCTTATTCGTTTTCTACGCGTTCGACAAAGACAACTGCTTATATGGTTGTCATTTTTTCAGTGTCGTATAAGATTCCGCTTTTATGGTTGTCATTTTTTCAGTGTCGTATAAGATTCCGCTTTTAGACATCGGTACGCGCAAAATATATTGCTTCTGATACAGTCTTACCACTCCCACAGGACTGGCGCTAATTACGTCAAGTTCTAATAGTGAACTATTAACAATTTATTTTTATTATGTCTGAATTTTTAAGGGAAGCAATGCTTCCCTTGCTTACATGGACTGCACGCCCTTTCAGGGGACGTCACAAATAGCGAGTGTTTTCCAGAATATTCGCGTGAATACCGCAGACCCTTTGAGTTGATTGGGCATTCCTGTCTATTTCCAGTTCTCGGGTTGGACCCAAATTTCCCAAATCGATAGTATGTCCTTTTGGCCAATGATTCTCTTAAATTTACCTAAGTGCGCCGGGGCTAATACTCAAGTGAGAATTCGTAACGAGAACCAAAAGTTAGACTTTTTAATATTCTTTTAAAAAACAAGTACGAGGTCTGGCAATCAAATAATTACACTATTTTTTTTACGCACTGAATTGAATCACTAAACTTAGCACATCGAGCAATCCCTATGTTGCAAAGTCAACTTTATTATGGCATCTAGGATTTCCAAGTCCCGGGATCATATATGTTTTCGGGACTTCGGGACCAAATGTCAGGTCCCGGGACTAGTCCCGGGACTGGTCCCGAAACTAAAATAAAAGTAATTAAATTAATTTAACACAAACAGAACACAGGTTTATTGATATTGGTAAATGGTTAACATAAAAACAAATTGACAAACGTAGCAAATAAAAAGGTAAGTATAGGGAAACATTACTTTTGTCCAAAGTGAGATTTAAGCGCCACGAGTGCATTTAAGGACTCATTATTTAATCTTAAACGAAGCTTCTTACAAACACCGCCGCCCACTCAGAAAGCTCTCTCCGATTGGACGCTGGTAGGTGGTATAGTCAGTAAATGCTCGTAGCATTGCCGCAAATATTGTCCTCGACAACCGCCATCCTCAAAAAGGACCATTTCTCGTTTTATTATTTTTGAAAAACGATCTGGTTTTGCACTTGATGACGTTTGTATGATTGCTCTTGTACTTGTTGAGGCAGTAGCAAATATTGCATTTTCAATAAATCCGTCTAACTTTTTTGCGATCCTTTCGCGTTCTTACAATAGACGGCGCTGCGTCACGGTTATTATGCATGTGTCTGGTATAATTTAGCGGTTTCGGGACCAAGTTGACTTTTTTTAGGAAAAGTCCCGGGACCAAGTCCCGGTACTGGATACCCTAATGGCATCCAAAATATGCGTTCTAAAAGACTGCTTAATATACGAGGTCAAGAAAATAAGACTGTAAAAAAAGGTTACCAAATAAAAATCTGTATTTTTTAATAGTTTTCTTTAAATTAGTGGAAGCTAAAATGTCTCAGAATATGAATGGACATTTCATTTGTCCGATAAAACATATAAATATTAATAAAAAGGGCATTTTTTGCGGACTCACACATATAACGCAACTTTAAAATATTTTTTTTTTCAGTGTTGAAGAAGATGGTGACGACAATCAAAATGATAAAGCTGACGCAAACCAAAAACGAGAATGTTTTGCTCGCCGAAAATCCAACTGCAATATCGACGGTTTAGAAGAACTTCAAACCAAATTATCGCAATCAAATCCTTTAGAAGACCAAACCAACAGAATACCATTTAATAGCGAAAACAATGTACAGTGTGACGATGCGGACAACCAAAGTTCACAAATAGGTAGTCCTGTAAAAACATACAATAGAGTAATGTTAAATCACAGATCTGTTACCAAGCCAAAGGATGTAAAATACAAAAGAATCAACAAAGCAAAATCAAAAAGTTTAGAGGAATTGCGGGGGCGATTAAAAAATTGGGTAGAACAAGGTAGTAGGATACCAGGGATGACTTTGGAACATAGTCAGAGTTATGCGTGAAATTAGTATCAAAATTAATTCCCACCAGTATAATTATTGCCTAAAAGCAACTAAAAAACCTTCACTAATAAAACGTTTTGGTTTATGATCTAAGTCTCGTACTAACTAAATACTGGTGTTCATGTCAATTTTGGGTAAATTGTTAAAACAAGAACCCTTGATAAAAATGAATTTGAAATAAAATCAAAATATCATATCATAATAATAAATATTTGCAATAATATAATAATGCTATATTATTACTTTCCGAGTTTTTTTACGATTCCTTACGAACAAGTCATGTAGTAAAACAGGGATTACTTATAATTTAATAAAATTGTAAAAGAGCACTAATACAAAATTGTTAAATAATTTATATGATTGATTAATTCCCATTCTTTGTTAAAAATTCAAGACAATCAAACTTGTGCCAAGTATTTTTTGAATGGTCATTTTGATTTCCCAGAATTTTAATTTGTACTGTTGAATTTTATATAAAAAAAAATATTTCGACAATGAATTTATTGCGTGTGTAGCAATACTTCAGCGTTTCTTACCGATAGATAGGATGAACGTGCGCAATAATACATGTTGTATTATGGGTACAGGTACAGGGTTTTCCCGTATATTTTTACACCATATATAAAATTTTTATTTGAATAGATATCAAAATATGATAAATACAAGTTTCTAAATTTTTTACGAAGTTTAAGAATATTTGTGTCACAATGTCACAAAGAAATTCTAAATGTCAAAATTTGACAGGTCGATGGTTTTTTTAAACGGAACACCCTGTGTATTATTTTAGATTTTTATAGACCTTTTCTTTCTGACTTCAAAATTATATATGTTATTTCGTTTATTAGTTTTGGAGGTATATGCGTTTAAAAGTTTTAAAAACTTAAATTGGTACTCTTTAAAGCATCAAGGCAGCCATGAAAAAGACAATCGCATTGACACAAAAAGTGATGCTATTGTTTTGTTTACTTCTCAAATTTAGTTTTAAGAGCGGTTAAAGAAAATTTTTTCCGAGGAAGAAATTCTGGATATGATTAAATTCTAAAAACACATTATTATGGCCAGCAAATAGCCACAATTTGTCTCCCCTTGATTTTTTTGTGGGGCTACCTAAAAAACAAGGTGTATTATAACCGGCTGGAAACACTTCAAATTGTACAAGAGAAAATAGATCAGACAATCTTCGATCTTAATGGAAACTCTATCTATCAAGCTATTTACAAAAAATTTATCTGGACGCACGGCAGTGCCTCGCTAAGTTTTCTTGAAACGTTTCAGCCCCTATTTGACCTATCTAAAACTCTACTTCGGAATGAGCTATGAAACTCAAATTTTGCACAGTCGTAGATCTTTATGGAGTTAACAATCCCTCCATATTTTACTACTTTAAAACTTAAATATTATCCAAATTTTTTAAAAAAGAAGTGAAATCATAACAAAAACATTTCATGCAAAAAAAGTCAAGTACGCGAAAGTGGTATTACGTCAAAAGAATTGAGATAAAAGTAAAGCCAAATTCTCCAATACAAATTTCAAAATGAAAGGTTCTTACTAGTTTGGAAATGTTTTTCTAAACTTGGCTATTACGGCTGCAAATGTCTCTTAGGCACAGTGCTAAATTGAACATAAAGAAGTTTGACTGGAATAGCAAAGTTAAAAAGAATATTTTCAAACTAGTAAGCACCTTTTATTTTAAAATTTGTATTGGAGAACTTGGCTTTACTTTTATCTAATTTCTTTTTACGGAATACCACTTTCGCGTACTTGGCTTTTTTTAGATGAAATGTTTTTGTTATGATAAGAATTATTTAAAATTGTATTAATAAGGAGGCTATGTGGAAAATTGCCAATCAAGTATTAGATATTTATTTTTTTCTAAAAAAAATTGTATTATTTTTTTATTTTACTGGCATTACAGAATCACCACGGATGATAAATATTAATAAATTATATACCTTACAAAAACACTAGCATCACTTTTTGTGTCAATGCGATTGCCTTTTTCATGGCTGCCTTGATGTTTTAACGAGTACCAATTTAAGTTTTGAAAACTTTTAAACGCATATATCTCCGAAACTAATAAACTAAAAAAAAATCTATTAAAATCTGAAATAACATATAGGGCGTTCCATTATAAAAAACTTCGTAAAAAATTATGAAACTTTTGTATTTATCATGTTTTGATATCTATTCAAATAAACGTTTTAGATATGGTGTAAAAATATACGGGAAAACCCTGTACATTGTTTTAGGGGAAAAGTACACTCATTTCATTTAGCTAGTTATGTGCCCTCAGTTAATCAAAATATCTCCAAATTACTAATAGCTATCGAAAACAACCCTCCAAGTGTTGTTGATTGACAGTCATAATAATTACACTTTCTGACATTTTCCTTCTTAAGTTTTTAAAAAATGTTGCGCTATGGACAACAATCTGTGAAATCTATAGAAGATATAATATGAGATTTATAATATACAAGTACAGTAAAATTTATACTTTCAATAGGGAAGCCTGTTTAGAAAAAGAAAAACTAATTTAGCATGTGTTTGCCCCGACTTTAGCCAATCCCGGCCTCTGTAGTAAGACTTCAAAAAAGAGGGGGAACACCAGAGGAGAAATTGTATTGTGATGAGTAACGTTTCATCACAAAAATATCTGGGATAGTAAAAGCATGGACCACCCTTAAGCCGGGATCAAACGATCGTGTACTTGGCGAATAATTGTTACTTGCGTATACTTGCCATGTCGTGTGAGTGGGTTACTTGTACAATTATTTGTCACTCGTTGGTTTTCCATTTGTGGTCGGTAAAAATGGGCCGAGTCAAAGGGCTCACGATTATTCGTACACTTGCCAAGTACATACATAATTATTATTATAATTATGTTCTCGTACCTGTAAATTGTCTTGTGAGCGCCCTGTTTGCTATCGCAATTCGCAAAGCTTGGATACTTGCCAATTACGCAAATAATTGTGTATTTGCCAAGTACACGAGTCGTTTGAGCGCGCCTTTTAGACACTCGTGCCTCAATGCGGCATCGGCGGGCGGAGTTTAGCATCAATCGACCAGTGGTTCAGGGGAAGACTTATGCTACTCCTCTTATATTATAACACTAGATAAATTAATTTATCTCTTTCTAACCGGCCTTTCCTATGGACAGTAAAAGTTTTACCAATAGGGTATAGTTTTATTTAACTGTTATTCGAGTAATTTTTTTCCCTGAATTACATATACTTGTGCATAAAAATAGTCAAATAATTTTGCATTTAAGCGTATTTCCATAAAAAATATCATTAATTTATTTTAATATTTAACAAAATATGAAAATAAACTTATATGTTGTTTTAAGGTAATACGCTTTTATGCAAATTAGCCAAAATTTTTATGCACTAGTGTAAATACTAAGGACATTTATCGTAAAGGCAAACTTTATACAAAGCGAAGCCTGACATTGATTTTCTATTTTTTGGTAATTAGTTTTAAATCTTCCTCGGTTTCGCATTGACAGCTTTTGTTTTACACAGTCTGATGGTACATAAGCTATGTATATTTATGTATTTAGAAATAAAAAGTTTTGTTTCAAACTATCTTGAAACTCTATTATTAATAAATAGATCTTTAGACTGCTAAAACCACATTTTTAAAATAAGAACGAGCCGCCAAAAAAATAGAAAATCAATATCAGGCTTCGCTATCTCTAAAGTCTGCTTTACGATGAGTAACCTTAAATAAATATCCCCGAAAAGTAAAATGGTTTACAACTTCGAAGTTAGATGTGCTCAGATATCTACCAGTTTTATTTAATCTTGAAAAATAATAAAAGCATTGCAATCATGTGATCAAATATAAACATTAACGTAGGAATATGCGTTTTACAGCTAGGTATTTTGTTTCCTTATAATATTCTGTATGATTTTTATTGAAATAGTTACGGTATAATGAATTGTCATCAAATAAAAGTGTTAATAAATAAAAAAGCCTTGAACCAAAGCCTAAAATTGTAAGTAGATACTAATTTTTCTATGTATGTTGGACTGGTGATTTTGTAGAATGAGAATAATATTATGTCGAGTGAACGTAACTGTACATAATTGTAAATTAAATTAATTCAATATATTATTGTAAAAAATCATGTATTATAACATTAAAACCGTTTAATTGTGTAATTTCTAAGTATTATATTGTCGTCATGCAAAATAACAAAAAGTATTACAAACATGAAAATAAAAAATATTTAAAATAATTTAAAGCATTTCGTTTTTCTTTTTAATCACAATAAATTTTTAATAAATAGAATAAGATTTCTTATGCGTATTAAGAAGATTCCCAATAACTATACTAACTTGTTAAACAAAACGTATTAAATCATTCAGATGCTCTCCTCCCCCACTTCGTTTATATACAAGTACCCTTGTTTTATTAAAAAAACATTCGAGCACTTCTAAAAGAGTCCATTTTTGATAAGGCGTTAACTCACATAGGGAACAAAGCCACCTAATTCTTGACCCGACACAAAAATTAATTCTTGAACATACTCCCATTAGTTCAAGAGTTAAATGGTAGATAAACGCTCACGCCCCCTCACTTTCGTTTCTGTACCTCTTTGTTTCCTTCTAGAAATTCCTTTAAAAATACAGTTGAATTTTAAATATTTGTTGAAGTTTAGATTATGATATGCTTTACTAAGGCAGTTTTTGTAATGTATGTGTTAAGAAAGTGAAAAAGATGCAGAAGCCTTTGGGGGGGTTTATTGTTGCACATTCCAGACTGAAATTTCGTAACGGACCGCAGGTCACGTGACTTATCAAGCATACGGCCTTCTAGTCAGCATCTTATTATTTATTTTTCTAACTCTGGGTTAGCTTACTTGAGAATCATCCAGAAAATTTGATCCAATATCTCTTTTTCAGTAAATGATAATAAAAAATAGAAAGTACGTTGATTTTGTTTACAAGAGACGCCACCAAGAGGTGAAGCCGAACCTTAAAAATTGACTGGAAAAATACTTTAATTGCATTTGTGGTTTACTAGAAGGAAAAAGTAGAGATCAGTTTTTGTTAAAAGGCCTTGATAAACTTTTAGGGGAGGAAATAACTGTTATATTTTAATTTTTTTTTGTTTTTCATTTTATAAATGATTATTTAAGTTTAATCTATTTTGGAAAGCAATAAAAAGAGAGTCAACTGCAAAAATATAAAATACAGCCCACAAGCGTAGCCATGATGACATCAAGGAGTAGACAAAATTAAAAGTATAAAAAAATATAATGCAAAAGATGCTTTGACCATTTTGGTATTTGCTTTTTAATCAATTTTTTACTAGGATCGAAAAAGTGTTCCTCCTACTACGCCCTATAATTACACCCTATAACTATATATGATACTAAAAAAGCTAAAACCTCGGTAAAACCCTTTGGTGCCCCTCACGAAAGTTCTGAATTTTTGTTTAATTATCACGTTCTCAATATTTTAAAGTTTTTATAGAGTTTTAATCACAGTACTAAAACCTAAAAAAAAGCTTTGGTAAAATATAATTGGTTAGAAACTACATTTGAGGTAAAAGATCCACAGCCCTAAAAAAAATTCAGAAAAAGAAAGACAAAAAAATTCTGAGGGGCACCAAAGATTATAAGCTAAGTATATCCTTATATAAAGATTTAAGTAAGCTAAAATAAATACTGCAGAACCATTATTTCATAATTTCGCTAGTTTTTCTTGTCTGGAACTTATGGCACAAAAGGCTCACCGATTTTAATAATTTTTGGTACATTTAATAAATTTATAATTTTTCTAGTAAGTATATGTAGTTTTTTTTTTAAATAAAATTTTGAAAGTCAAATAAACCGCCAATTTCGCTCAAACATGTACCAACAAACATTAAATAATCTCAAGAACCCCTTAAACCAAGTTATTAATATTAGGCTTATGTTATGCAAAAGGTCTATAAACTAATATTCGAATAAGGAATCGATTTTTTATAAAAAAACCAAGTTAAAATTTTGAAAAAAAAAAATTCTCAAAAAAGTATTTTTTAATTAAAAATTAAAATGTTTTCACAAGATCCTTACCAAGTTTTAGGATGGGGAAATTAGGAGTTCATGTAAAAAAAATATTAATAATAAAAATACATGGAAAAATAGTGGGAAAAGGATAATTTTCTGAATACAGTAAACAACACAGACATTTTAGAGAAAAAATAACTAGAAAAATATAAAATCCTAGAAAATATCAAAACTAAAATATTTTTTTATATACTTTTATTTTGCCTGATACTTCACAATGATTGAAATAAGCATGTGTGTTATTTCAAGAAAATAATTGTTTTCCAACTATTTTTCCATGTTTAAAAAAAAAATAATATGAACTCATCATTTCTCCATCTTGAAATTTAATGCAAATCTTGCTAAACATAAAGAAGGAAAAAAAATAAAAAATACTTTTTGAAAAATTTTTAAAAATATTTTTATTTTCAAAAATTTGATTTTTGGGTTTTGTAAAAATTAATCATATGATAAAAAGAATTTTAAAGACTTTTTAAATAAGCCCTATATCACTACTCTGGTGTCAGTAGTTCTTGAGATATCTTAATTTTGTTAAAGTAAATGTTTTACCTAAAATGGCAGTTTTTTTAATTTTCAAAATTCAATTATTTAACTACTTATCAGAATAATTTTAAAATTATTATCCTCTTTGTGGGTAGAATGAATGTACCAAAAATGATCAAAATCGGTGAGATGGTCTGCCAAACCTCCATTTTGTTTGGTTAATTTCCTATGAAATGATTCAAAAACCAAAATTAATTTTACTACTACCAACTGGTCACTTTAAAAAAAAGTATTTTACGTGCGTTACAGTAGAGTATTGGACACTTAAAGTTGCATACAAAAGGTGCGTTCGGGTAATACGGAGTGAAGTGAGTAGGGTGACGTGGTAGTGGAGTAAGAGTGCGTCAGAATGTTTGGAGTGGAACTTTAACAGTCGAACGCGACGGAGTAAAAAGTGTAAACTACACGGAAAAAATGCATTGTATATAATAATAGAATAATAGAACCTTTTGCAGGGACTCCATTAGCTAAATTTATCGTTTCGTAATATGACATTAAACAACAGACACAATTTTTATTTGCGTTCTTTTTGTCATCTTTTATTTATCTGTCAAAAGCCTGTTTGGTGTTCTGTAGGCAAACTTGATGACATTTGGTTATTTATTGGAATATCTACCAGTTTTATAAAAGACATTTTCAATAATTGGCATAAAATTTAATTTTACGGGATTACCCCGCATTGGTAGCTTTTGAAGTAACTGTCTGGTATCAAAAATATTTTATGCGCGGCAACACTGTCTCTAAATAAAGAAACTAGTAGCCTGCGTTATTTGAACACAAGTAAGGTCAAACATTATCCTTTAGTAAGGGATAAAGTTCAAACCGACATGCCTTAAATAAAGGATAGTGAAAAATGGGACATAAATAAAAATATTTTTTTAAGAGAAATTGTTTCTTAATTTTTAATTTCATAATTTATTTTTATAATAACTGAATTATTGAATATTTGTATAACATATACTAATAAATAAGTTATAAAATTTAAATATATTTCCCTTTCTCAATTTTTATATAACATTTGAAAATATTGGATTACTATAACATATATAAATTAATAATTTTAAATACATATACATATTTATATTTATTTTTAATGTGTTTTTTTTTTTCGTGTAACCTAACTTTTAGAGTTATTTTATTTTAGTCCCTCGGGACCAAAAGTAATATTTTAGATATATAATTTTTTGTTGCAGGTGTAATAGGGTGCAGTTTAATGGTTGTCACATTGAAATAGTGGCTATATGTTTTAAACAGTTACTGCGCATGCTTGCTCCGACACCCTACCTTCGCGAGATGGGACTTATGTGAGTTCTGCTCCACTCCTAATACCCGAACGCTAAAAGGCATTGCACTTTTCAAACCATTTTCATTACCCGAACGGTTTCAAAAAGAGTGAATGGAGTGCATTAGCCAAACGCACCTAAGAGTTTAGTAACTTATAGTCAAAAATCGTGTCCAGTAGGATAGTTCTGGAAGATTTTTTTAAACTGCTTAGATCAAATGGTAGTAGGTCACACAATTTTTGGTCACCGGGGGTTTGCCTCCAATTTGAGTGGCAGTGCCTGTGTGACATCATAAATCCATGTTTTTTCACAAACTTTGGCTTATAACTTTCGCTAAATTAGTTAACAGAAAAACTATTCATAAGTTTTTTGTTTGCAAGGGAACACCAATTAATATAGTACAAAAATTAGCTCCATATCTCAAAAACTGACAAAGATAAAAAATAGTAACTTTTTTTTCAAAAAAGAATTGAAGTTTAGAGTAACCCAAATCGATTGGCTATGGATCACTTAATTTAAAGTCGCCGGGTGTTTGCTTCAAATTTCAGTAGGAAGGTCTTTATGACGTCATAAATCCAAAATTATGGCATTTTCCATGTTTTTACAAATTTTGGCTTATAACTTTCGCTAAATTAGTTATACCAAACACAATATCTATTTTAGTTCTTGAGATACAAAGCTTAGTAAAACGACAGTTAAATTGTTGTTCTATTGTAAACAAATCATAAACTATACAGCATAAGCTTAGTAAAACGACAATTAAATTACAGTCGAACCTCTCTAACTCGAACCTCTATAACCCGAACCCCTCTATAACTCGAACCTTTTAAGCGGTCCCTGCACTTTTTACATGTGTTTTAACCTATGTAACTCGAGTTTCTATAACTCGAACTCTCCATAACTCGAACTGTTTTGGTTGTCCCTTCAGGTTCGAGTTAGAGAGGTTCGACTGTATTGTTCTATTGCAAACAAATTATAAACTATACAAGTTAACATGGCAAAAGGTCACACGCGCCCTCAAATTGGAGGCAAACACCCGGTAAATTAAAATTGTGTGATCTATTATCTAGCGTAGTTTAAAAAAATCTTCCACAACTATCCCACGGGATACCATAGGCCTCTATACTATAAAGAAGCTATTATTTCAGTGCGCAGTTACCGTATCCTAAGCAGTTTTTCACGTGTGTTGCGATACTTGGGGGGTGTCTTCTAAGGTTTAAGTTTTTTAAGGACTCTGTTGCAGACGCATCTTACACTAATAACAAAGCACCATAAATGGCTTGCCTACTTTGTGCCTAATAATAATATTGATAATAATACATAAACCATATGTAGAACTACCTAAGTTTGTCGAAATATCAAAAATAAAAAACTTTAAGTTTTAATAAAAATAGACAAAATTTTTATACTTACCTAAAGAACACTTTTTGTATTGGACAGTTTCTCAGTTTTTTCTTTTTTGTGTTTTCTGGGAATCTTTTCGCCTTGTTTTTAATATTGAAAAAGAAGACAAAAATAAGTTTATCAAAAAACATGTTTACTGGATCGTACCCTTGATAAATGCCTGGATTACTTTGCAAGCAGATTGATCCATCCCAAATACATCCAGAACGTTTTTCACCTTGAACCCATCCTCAGTGAATTCTCCTGGTAATCTAGGCGAAGCCACAAATACGGAAATTAACCTAAAACAAAATACCGTCAATTAGGGAAGTTTACTAGCCCATTCATATTAGCTGAAAAAATCCTGAAACTTGGAAAATTATAGCTGCAAGCTCGATTTTTGTATAATTATTCCTTAGCATCTCGTAGACGTCCCCATATATTCTCCGTCAAAAACCCCCTTGAGCTTCTCTAGATATAAGGCCCCAAAAGTCCTTAAAATCAGTTTTTTGCGATTTTCTCGAGAACTTAAACCTTCTTTAAAAAAGTGAAGAGAAAAAAAAATACGTAAAATCATTTGGTTAGGTGGTAGACGCTTTTTACTCATTGGGCGTCGACCGGTGAGATACCACCATGCCAGAACTGAGTAGCGCTAAGTGGTATCACCACATTCCGCTACTCCGCTGGCAGTCCGGTTCCAACAATGAGTAACAGATAGCATGATGGCGCCTCCTGGATCAAAATATTCCGGAGGTAAAATACCCGACCACTCGGATCTCCGGGCGTCGGGTGATCCTGGGGGTCCTTCATGCAAAGATATTAAAAGAAGACCAAAAACTCAACTCAGAATTGATTTTAGCAATATAAGAGGATAAAGTACCAACATGAATTCAGTTCACCAACATCTTGAAGAACAAAGACCTGACATCGTTGTTCTCACTGAAACTAAAATCAGTTCTGCAACACCTATTGTGAACTATCTTTATCCCGGCTATGACCTACACCACCGATTTCGACATAATTTTGGGATCTGTGTGTACATTAAAAAGGACCTTTCATGTCATCAAGAGAAGCTAGAACCAGTGAACCTCGATATCATATGGCAAAAAATTCACCTCAAAGTCATCGACCAAGTTCATCTGCTGCCTCTACCGACCGCCAAGTAACACCGAGTACCAAAACTTTTTTGCGACATTATCTGAAAACTGTGATAGTATACAGGCTAACTATCCACATGCGGAAATTGTTTTTGCTAAAAAAACCACAACAAAACAGATAATGAAGGCAGGGAAGCAGAAGCATTTGCCGTAAGTTGTGGTCTAACGCAGCTTGTCGATGAACCTACCCGTATCTCAGGAAGGGGTGAATTTGATCGCTTTTAGACTTGTTCCTAACTACAAATCTTGACTCGTACACAATTCAAGTAGATCCCCCACTTGGTTCATCCGATTATAAACTTATAAGAACAAAGTGCGAAATGCTCATACCACCAAGCCAACAATCACTTCCTCGTAAAATGTGGCACTATAAATCGGCAAAATGGAATGACCTCAAACAGTTTTGCCTGGATTTTCCATGGCAAGAGGTTTGCTTTAAAACAGCTGATCCCACTATTTGCTGTAATGAAATAACAAAAGTAATCTTGTCTGGAATGGATGCATATATCCCACATACAATAAAACGCAGAGCTAATGCAAAACCTTGATTCAACAGCCAGTGTCAAACAGCTGTACAGAAAAAACACAGAGCATATAACATTTGAAAACGACAACAAACCGCTCAAAGCCACACCGAATTTATAGAAGCCAGAAATAGTTGCAAAATTACTATTGACGCCGCCAAAGAAACATACAATCAAAGAATAAAAAACAGGTTGCTGAATTGTCCAAGTAGTTCTAGGTCCTTTTGGTCTCTTGCAAAAGCTGTTGGATCAAACTTCACCAAGTCATCCATACTACCACTTAGCCACAACACCAGAAGAAAAAGCCAATATGCTGGCCAAAATCTTTTCCTCCAACTCAAACCTAACAGTGCCAAATAGAAAAACTCCACCGTTCATTGAAAGGGTTTCCCACAGTATGCCAGAGGTACCTTTTTGTCACAGAGAAATACGAAAATCCCTTAAAAAGTTGGATACAAACAAAGCAATGGGTCCAGATGGCATTCCCGCGATGATACTCAAAAATTGTGCTAACGAACTCACCTCAACTTTCGCAAAATTATTCAATTTATCTTATAGGCAAGGAGTATATCCATCATCATGGAAGTCTGCCGCAGTACAACCCATTCCAAAGAAAGGAAAAAAGACAGATCCGTTAAACTATAGACCAATTGCTCTACTTCCGGTGATATTAAAAGTAATGGAAAGAGTTGTGAATCACCTAACCAAGTACTTGGAAAAATACAAAATTATCACCGACAAGCAATACGGATTTCGAAAATATAGGTCAACTGGCGATTTACTTACATACGTCACTCACTTATGACAAAAAGCGATTGAGTTGCGGGGTGAAACAAGAACAATTGCCTTAGATATATCTAAAGCATTCGATAAAGTCTGGCATGAAAATCTGTTCAACAAGCTCAAAGCAATGCTCTTGGTTTGAAAGTTACCTTAAGGATAGATCCATTTATGTTGCACTGGATGGCCGGAACTCCAACTCTTACCAAATAAATGCTGGTGTGCCACAAGGAGCAATCCTTTCGCCAACACTTTTTCTGATTTACATAAATGACCTCATAGATAAAACAGTAAATCCACTTTATTGCTTTGCAGATGATGGCAATGTAGTCTCCTCAGTCATACCACCCACATGTCTCTCCGCACGTGAATTCCATTACCTTAGACTAATTTCCCGAGCACTAAATTTACTTGTTGTAATCGCTATGTTCACGTCAATCAGCGATTAATAGTGGCTTATTCTTTTGAAAACCATACAGATACTTTATCCTATTAACTAAAAAGTTTATTTTCAACAAACGTGGAATTTAGTATTGTAGTATTATTTGGCTTAAAAATTCCGTTGATTGACGCTCACTGTTTTGATGACGGGTAAAAATGCAATATGCGTTGATCCGGCCTGAAAGACAAAGAGCTGTCGTAGGTCACGGACTAGTTTTCTTTTATTTACATTCGATCTTGTATAGCAGTGTTTCGCCTGCTTGTTTTTTGTTTCGCTCGAATCTCGGTATCTTGCGATAGTTTTCTCACTATTTACATTTGGTTAGAGACAAAACCGTCTAATTAACTTCGCAAGATTTGTCACATTGACCAGCAGTGTTCTGAGGAGTCCCATAAGGACGAAACAGTTAACTGTCAACACTTATTAGGTGTCCATTAGATCTTGGACCCCCGAGAGGTTAAGCTTTCAGGCTACCCACGGAATAATATGAGGGAAACAAAAAACTCCTTTTTGCCCGATTAGCCACGAAACTTGTTTGTATTTTTAATATTTTAAAGTTGATTCTGTATTTTTATACATGGGATCAAATATTTAGATTTCGGTTTTTTTTTCAAAAACATTAATTTTACTAAAAATTTGTTATAGTTATCTCATTAGAACACAACATTACAAGTTTTATTCTTTTCTTGGCTACTTGTAAAGGGTTAAAACTAAGGATTTGTTAAATATTTTTAAGTGTGCAGGTTTTCCTTAGACGTGACTTTAATATTAGCGAAATTTTCAGTATAATCTGTTTTATATTTTTTCTTCTGAGGAAAAGAAATGCTTCCTTTTATTTACTTTTTCTACAATAATCGGTTTCTCAATTTATGTGCTGTTGAACGTAGTTCGAAAAATATCGTCAGCTGCTTTTGCTTTTTGCACAGGGTCGCTGAAATACAGGAAGTTTTGCATAAAATCTAACAGCAAATGTCACATAAAAAATATTCTTGAGACTGCTCATAACACAGTTATGCCGATTTATACCGATACAGGATTTTACCGATTATACTGGAGAAATCATATACATAGTAGTATTAAAATTGAATTAAATCGAAAATTTATCGCATTGGACCATCTCTAGTAGTTTACCTGGACGAAAGCTTAGTTAGTCAGCTATCGCTATGTACATATTATATATAGGTTGTTTTAAAAATGCAAGTTTGTATCAATTCTGGGCACGTGCATTTTTTATTATTGAAAATGTAAGTTTGTATTATTTATCATTTTGAGGTCATCCTGCGTATTTGTTCTGGTTTGTTTAAAACTCGCCTTTTTAAATTATAATCAACACGTCTAAGCTTTTTCCGTAAAAACTTTCAGTTTTCTAGACAAACCAGTGATTCCAGATTTTGGGGACAGCCTATATATAATATGTACATAGAAATAGCTTGCTAACTAAGCTATCCTTCAGGTTAACTACTAGATATATTCAAACGCGATAAATTTTCGATCAAAAATAACTTTTTTTAGAAAAAAATTAGGTTCATCGGGGCCAGCGCTGTTTAAAGTAGGCCTTTTATGCAAAACTTGATATATTTGAGACCCTGTATAAAATTTAAAAGCGATTATTGAAGATATTTTTCGAACTATGTTTAATAGGAGATATACTGAGGAACCGATTATTGTAGAAGAATAAAGTAATAGCCCAAGTAACATTATTACCACTCAAGGTTTTATTAATTTGGTTCCTAGGTTATTTAGAGGGTGCTGTTATGGGTTTTAGGATCAATTTGGCTACATAAAGGTAATTTATATTGCCAATTACCTAAAGGGGTGTTATACAACCAAAAAGTGATTTATAAAGGGAGTATAATAAAACTGATATTCCTACTGTTTCTTTTAGTTACTTTTGGTTTTATTGATTTCTGATTTATAAAGATGGTCTTATAAAACCATTATTGTCTGTTAAGTTAAACTAAGTAAGCCTAGTTTGTCGGGCGCAAATATTTTCTTGTCATTCGCACTAAAGGCCCTACATATTTAACGATCATAACAAAAACATTTCATGTAGAAAAAAGCCACGTACGCGAAAATGATATTCCGTAAAAAGAATTGAGATAAAAGTAAAGCCAACTTCTCCAATACAAATTATAAAATGAAAGGTTCTCACTAGTTTTTTTAAACTTTATTTAACTTTGTTTTATATTAATTAATAAATAAAACATTGCAGTCGTGAATTTGAGAAAAAAAAATCCTGGAACTTTTCAGGCTTTCTAATATATTCCCCATATTTTTCAAAAACTGTTGGCATTTTATGTGTGTTACCAATTTTGTTAGAACAATAACAGTGGTTAGAATGTTTGCCTAGATAGCAAGAGATCCCGGGTTCGATCCCCGGCCGAAGCAGAAAACTTTTTCTTATTTTTCTTTTTTTAATTTCACTTGTTTATAGTTTTAGGTCCTTGCATTATTTGCAATTTGGTATTTGATAATTATATTGGCAATCGCCCATTTTGCGATCAGAAGTTTTAACACACGAAAAGGTGATCTCATGCTTTCAGACGTTGATTCTTTACGTCTAATTTGAGTTATCATACCTTTGACAGTGGGAAAGAAGAATTAAAGAGATCAGTTGGATGACTTGGTCGAGTTAATACCCTGAGAATTTATCGTTCTTGTACTGAGACACCGCAGCCTGCATAGATGGAAGTTTTCCGAAAATTTATGTATGGCTTCGGTAGTTCAGTGGTTAGAATGTTTGCCTAGATACCAAGAGATCCCGGGTTCGATCGCCGGCCGAAGCAGAAAACTTTGGTCATTTAGTTTTTTTTAATACTTTAGGTCATCACAAAAGTGTTTTATAGAGCTAAAAGGTTATCTTATATCCTTTTGTTTTTATAGTTACCAGTAGTTTAAAACTAAATATGATTAGATAGGCGGCCATATAGAACCTAGTTTCCTTAAGGTTTTTAAGAGTGGTAAATATAAACTTTAGACTTTTGGTTTTTGCCATTACTTTTAGGCATTTTAAAAAGGTTTTATAGGAAGGCTTAAAGGTAATCTTAATTCTTTTGTATTTATAGTTACCCATAGCTGTATATTACATATTACTTAAATAGGCGGCCATATAAAACCTTGTTTCCTTAAGGGTTCTAACAGAAGTAAATACTTTCGTGTTTTATTTTTTTAGTCATTTCTTGTAAAAATAATAGATATACCTAGGTACAGATTGGTACCTACCTATTGCAAGATTGATTAATTAAAGTCCAATAATTAATAATTGTACAGTTTCCGTCCTCCTGGGTTGGACACCCAGGCCTAGATAAGGCCTGTTTAGACGGCCAATATAAGAGGTTGCCCTCCAACCTGCAGGCACAACGAATATCATTACACTCGCCCTCTCGATTGTGTCGAAATTGCACAATAAAAAACATTTAAGTGTTGAATTATATGCTTTTAAACACTTTAAAAACAAAAACAAAAAATTTAAGTGAGGTTATGTTGACTATGTTTACATTGTTCTTTTTTGTGGGTTTCATAAGGGCACTAAAAAATCCTTGTTGCGATACAGTAACAAATAAAACCAAGTGATCACTATAACAACCATAATGGCGTATATAAATTTATTTAAAAAATATTGTAAAGAGAAAATATTTATCTAGTCGTTTAAGCAGTGTTTTTTAATAATAATTTTACTTTAATTTTGAATTATGTAAACTAAACAGACTTTTTTAATGGTGAATAGTTTAAATGATTTTTTTTTTAATTTTAAATATTTGTTATTTTGTTATCAAAAAACTATTAAAAAGCATTCTTGAGCTGGCGCACTTGTTTTGAGAGCTTTTCGGATACGATTTTATCAGAAAAATAAATCTGGCATGCAATTTGATCATCAACAAACGACAAACTCGGTATATTTTTATGTGATAAAATAATTTTGGGACTAAATTATTATATATAGCCATTGTGAATCTAAAATATCGCCATAGCTTTTATAGGAAAACTTCTTTACTCTAAAGGTATTATGGTATTCAACAGAATCGCCAGGATACCAAATTACCAAATCTAGTTTTATAATAGGACAGAGGACGTTTCTGAGTTGCTTTTAGAACCTGGCATAATAGCTTTAGGCTCTAAAAGGTTCTATACTGGTGGAACCGCTAGAGGGCGAAGCTGGAGTTTATTTCTTATGGTTTTATAGTGAGCTTAATACATAGGTTGCCACCACCAATTGGGGAGTCCCATTTAGGAGGTCTAAGGGGTATATAAGGGTAATGGGAACGTGCCAGCGACCAAACATTGAAACTAATGGTTTTAAGGAAAGGCGCTGGCAACCTTTTAGCTTCTGCTATAAATAAAGAAATGTTACAGATTTTACTGAAAGTTTCGCTAATATTAAAATATATATGTCAAGTCTAAGAAACACTTAAAAATATTTCACAAATCGTTAGCTCTAACCTTTCGAAATTTAACAAGAAAATAATAAAACTTCTATTGTATGTTTCTAATGAAAAAAGCTGAAATTCAAATTTTAATCCACTGTATAAAAATACAGAATCAACTTAAAAATATTTAAAATATATTTTTGGGTTAAGGGAATAAGGTACTACATAAATACCAAAAATAAAGAAAAATCCGTGACATCCAAGCAACGACTCTGTATGGTTTTCAAAATAATGACCCTAGTTTTAATTTATCTACGTACTTTGCGTTCGGTATATCAATGTCCTTTCGGTACTTTTCAATGCTCTGAACCAACGTAGTCTTGTGCTTCTCCTTAACATCCTTAGGAACAGCTGTCATCGAATTTTGGTTGACTATGTTAACAAACACATCAAACTTTTTCTTTTGACCTAATGCCCAATCAATCGAAGCCGTTCGAACACAATAACTGCTTTTTCTTGATTTGATTTTATCGAAAAGGTCGGTGAAAGTGATTTCTAAAAATAATTTGTAGGGAAAAAACATGTTTTAATATGAACAAAATATTTTTTTTACTCTAAATACTTCTTTAATTGGGTTAAAGTATTTTTGCGATTTAGAAATAAACTGGAACCAAACGTTTTATACAGGGTGTCCCATTTAAAACGTTCCACCCGGGACTTTTTGAGAACTGCGGAAAATTTTAAAAATGTCGAGACACGTGGATTTTGTTTGCGAGTGGGACACTTTATTGAGATTTTCTAATATCTCTATCTATCCACCTAGCGGGTGCGCGTCTCACCCCTTGATTTTGAATAGGGAAAGTGGGTGATGTGATGTGATACCTCGTTGGAAAGGTCTTCTTTATTTAGAACTGATTTTATTTTTCATTTTGAACGACTAGTTTTAAAGTTCTCTAATCTGAACTAATCACATAATTTCACTTAGACCTGCACAACTTCATTATTAACGTTGTAAGGACTACATAATTCATAAAATCCAATCCAATTCCAATTTGTTCGTGAAGGGGATAGACCATTTTCGTACAATTAAAATAAAACTTAGTTCAAAGAGAACATAATTTAAGACTAATCCTCCGAAAAATGATTAAAATAATACAACGAAAAATTTATCATTAACTTTTTTTGTGGCATTCTAAAAAAAATTAACCTTGGAATGATTCCGAAAACGAAAAACAAAAGAAAGATAAGGGATTAATTTAATTTTAAAAAATTGGGATTTTCACCAAGGTTATGGTCAAATTTGAAGGCAAGAGGGGGAAGAGGGGATGATTTTATAAATTACGTAGTCCTTATGACAATAATACAGTTGTGCAGGTCTAAGTTAAATTATGCGGTTAGTTCAGATTGCTCATTTAATAAATTCTACATCAAATAATTCGAAAACTAGTCGTTCTATATGAAAATAAGATCAGTTGTGAATAAAGAATTGAGAGACTTTTCCAACGAGATTGGATAGATAGAGATGTCCCAAAATCGCGAAAGTGTCCCTGTCGCAAACAAAATCGACGTGTCTCGACATTTTTGCAAATTATTCAGCAGTTCTCGAGAAATTCCGGTTAAAAGGTTTTAAATTATTATCTATAATAATCTACATATTTTAGTTTAATTATTATAAATTTATTCTTTTTAACTACTTATATAAAAAGTGGTCCCCACCCTAACTAATTTTTTCTTAAATTAGCTCCCCTGTCCTGGGAAGTCGAAATCGGTGTTAACCTACTAACCCTGGTCAATTGATCAGAAACGAATCAACCTGTCGAGACGTGACTTCTGACCGTATTCCACCAAACAAAAAATGTACCCATAAGACAGGTTAGGATACGTTTGCGATCAATTGACCAAGGATAGCTTCACGCTAACTAATTTTTCCTTAAATTAGCTCCCCTGTCCTGGGAAGTCGAAATCGGTGTTAACCTACTAACCCTGGTCAATTGATCAGAAACGAATCAACCTGTCGACACGTGACTTCTGACCTTTTTCCACCAAACAAAAAAATTTACCCAAAAGACAGATTAGGATACGTTGGCGATCAATTGACCAAAGTTAGCTTAACAGCAATTCCTACCCCCTAAAAGAAGGAGAGGGGAGATATAATTTAAAAAAATGGTTTTGCGATAAGGCGGTTTTAAAATTCCTGCACAGCCTTTAAGACATTGTTTATATAATTTTTTTTCTTAAAATGGACAAATACATCATTTTTAAAGATTTACAAAAACAAAATTTTTTTTGTACGTATATTCTTTTATCTTTGCGCAGTAGAATTTCTAACTGTCAACTTACTTTTGTCCACTTTAATAATGCTGATCTTTTCATTCTCAAATGTAGCTATGAGAGCGTCGACTCCAGCTTTTAGCAGGGTAAAAGCATAGGCGACAGAAGCTTCCAGCCCACTCAAGGGTTTGCAACCAACCGCGTTGGCATTCTGCGCTTTTTCTGTAACGTCGATCGTAATCAAAAAACGTTTTTTAATTGGAGGTAAACTAAAATTCACAATTGTCTGTTAAGTTAAACTAAGTAAGCCTAGTTTGTCGGGCGCAAATATTTTCTTGTCATTCGCACTAAAGGCCCTACATATTTAACGATCATAACAAAAACATTTCATGTAGAAAAAAGCCAAGTACGCGAAAATGATATTCCGTAAAAAGAATTGAGATAAAAGTAAAGCCAAGTTCTCCAATACAAATTATAAAATGAAAGGTTTTTACTAGTTTGAAAATGTTTTTTTAAACTTTATTTAACTTTGTTTTATATTAAATAATAAATAAAACATTGCAGTCGTGAATTTGAGAAAAAAAATTCCTGGAACTTTTCAGGCTTTCTAATATATTCCCCATATTTTTCAAAAACTGTTGGCATTTTATGTGTGTTACTAATTTTGTTACAACAGTAACAGTGGTTAGAATGTTTGCCTAGATAGCAAGAGATCCCGGGTTCGATCCCCGGCCCAAGCAGAAAACTTTTTTCTTATTTTTCTTTTTTTAATTTCACTTGTTTATAGTTTTAGGTCCTTGCATTATTTGCAATTTGGTATTTGATAATTATATTGGCAATCGCCCATTTTGCGATCAGAAGTTTTAACACACGAAAAGGTGATCTCATGCTTTCAGACGTTGATTCTTTACGTCTAATTTGAGTTATCATACCTTTGACAGTGGGAAAGAAAAATTAAAGGGATCAGTTGGATGACTTGGGCGAGTTAATACCCTGAGAATTTCTCGTTCTTGTATTGAGACACCGCAGCTTGCATAGATGGAAGTTTTCCGAAAATTTATGTATGGCTTCGGTAGTTCAGTGGTTAGAATGTTTGCCTAGATACCAAGAGATCCCGGGTTCGATCGCCGGCCGAAGCAGAAAACTTTTTTCTTATTTTTCTTTTTTTTAATTTCACTTGTTGTTTATAGTTTTAGGTCCTTGCATTATTTGCAATTTGGTATTTAATAACAATACTTATTGCCACGAAATAAAGAATGGATCTTACTTAGAAACATAAGTAGGTAATTTTTCATATTTTTATTACCTGTCACATGATATTTCAAAACATTTCTGTAGAGCCTTCAAAATGGTGGTACATTTTGCCTCAGTTCTTGTTTGTACTTTTTTCAGATCTTCTTCAGATAATTTTTTATCAGTTTTTAAATGCTCAACTAGTTTTGGATCCATTGCCCTAAAATTGATGGAAAGTCTCAAAATAGTTTTGATTTTTGTTCCTTAATTTTTTTTGGCGCTAATTTTTATCAACCCAAACCAAAGTCGAATATTTTTGAAGAGCATGTGTTTTAAGAGCATGTGTTTTAAGAGCATGTGTTTTATGCAGTCAAATGTACCTGGATTCTCTTTTTTATTTATTCCATCTCATTTATAATTTTTTTATTGGTATATTCTTACTTTTCTTTTCTACATATATATTAAAAATAGTGTTTTTATTATTATTATTATTATTATTATTATTATTATTGTTATTATTATTATTATAACTTTTGTTTCTTATATTGCTTCTGTGACAGCTAGGTATACCTAAGAAAACCCCCAATAGTCTCCCATTAGAGCTTTTAATATTTGTTGTTGTGATAAATATTTTCTAAACTTAATATATGAATGTATTTATGGTTTTTCTTTTTAATTTATGTTTTTTGTGATAAATCTTTTATTGCTTTGCATTTTAGAGATCTGTTCGCTACTGTTTAGACCTATAAGTATCTTAACTAAGTTTTTATGTATATATATATATATTTAATTTTGAGATCTATTTGAATATTATAAATTTTATTTACAGATTTATTTATTTTTACTTATTAATGATTTAATGCATTAGAAAATATTAGCACGATTTTTTTTTAAATTTAACCTACAAGAAAAGTTCTTTTGTATTTTTTTTAAATTTCTTATTATTGTTATATATTTTTCTTTCTTTCTCTTTCTTTCTTGTTATACCTTTCATTATACCATTCATCATGTTAAGGTGTTTTTGAAGTTAAATAAATTTAAGCTTAGCTTTGTCAATAAGTCTTAGTCTTCGACAATAAAGCAAATTTGAACTGAATCAAATATTGGATATTTAGGGAAAGGTGCAAGAAATTCTGTATTATAGTTTTGGTAAATACGAAAGGCGTATGTATAATTATATTTTAAATGTTTTGAAGAGAGCAAAGACGCGCACTTTTTATTTTGTTTCAGCTTTCATTAGGGTTGGTATAGGTTGTCATCAACAGTTACACTTTTGTGGCATTTCCAACCTGTTTAAAATATTGTTACAAATTTAAGTTATTTAAATTTTATAATTGGAATTTATTTAGGTTTAGTGTAGTATTAGGTTGATTTATCTTAAGGTTGTATTCTTAGTCTAGGTTTTAGTTGCGTTATCTGTGACTTGCGGTCGTAATAATACGAGAACTTTCCGGACGTCGAAGGCTGCCGGAAAGTTCGAGAGAGATGGACGATCCTATATATAAGGCCGGGGTCGCGCACCAGGAGTCAGTCAGAGATAACCAATGGTAGTGATCGCGAAGTTAATAGGCGGATTAAAGTAGTGAATTATTCGCAAGTTGTTAGTAAGTTGAAGTGCGTGTTTTTGTACATAATTTGTCGCAATAAATTGACGTATCGTTTTCAACAATTGCGAGTTTTTAATTTGTCGTTGTGAACCCGTAACAATATGCTTAATGAGAGCAACAAAAAAATTCTGAAAAACAGCATCTTTGAGTTATTTTATCTATGCGTTTTTTTGTCAACCTACAGTCAGCATCTTTTTATACAGAGACAGCAACAGTTTTACCTTTAATTTTATACCAACATGACATATTTAATTTTTAATATATTTTTGGTTAGGAAATATATCAGTCACAAAAGTGTAACTGCATATGGTAAGGACTACACAACTTTAATTATACTTAAAACATTTAAATAATTTTTGCTGTAAATACAATTATTTACAAAATATGTCCTTAAACAGTAGCGTATATAGAAAAAAGTTTTGGGGTGGGCCCGAGACAGTTTTGGGGGGGCTCCAGACTCCATGAGGCCGTGTTTTATGCTATTTTATGTCTGTAGTCATGAAATATGTGAAAAATATTTAAAATAAATTTAGAAAAAAAAACTTTTTGAAAACAAGCTTTTATAAAATGGACTAAAAAGCATAAAATAATTATTTGAGTGTTCTGATATCATAATAATAAAAGCGATGGGCGTATTAAAGGAAATTTACCCATTTTTGTTTTAGCCTTGTTAACTCGAAGTTTAGTGAAAATCCAAATTCATTATATGTATATATTATATATATACATAGCAGAGAAATGTAAGGGTAGACAATTTAACCCAACCCAACCCTACTCAAGCTACCGCTACATTTTTCTGATATGGATGGACATTACTACGCTTGCTTCATATTAGGCAGATCAACCGCGACCGGCAGTGTGTCGATTTTTTGTCACATTGAAAAAGAATAGTGGCCCATCATCGGTTGTGGACGATCCACCAAATGCGCATGGAAAGGTATTTATCTAATATTAAATACACCCATCGCTTTTATTATTATGATATCAGAACACTCAAAAAATTATTTTATGCTTATTAGTCCATTTTATAAAAGCTGGTTTTCAAAAAGTTATTTTTTCTAAATTTATTTTTTAATTTTTAGATTTGTCTAAGTATGCATTTCAGCTACAGGTTTTATTAACAGTGAATTTTGAAATCAATCAGGTACCTACGTGGAAGTCAGTTGAAATTAATCAGAAAAACTCGTCATTAAATCGTCCATTTCGAATCCGCCATATTGAATTTTTGTAATCTGACCAAAAATTCGTAATCCTCATCCTCAAAAACCCCCAGATACATATTTTGGTGGAAATCCGAAAAACTAAAATTTTACCCCCTCTCCGCCATTTACGTTAGGGGGAAGGTAGGCAGTCAGTGATACCACATTATTGGATTGTCATCGGAACTATAACGGTATGCGAAATTTGAAGTCAATCGGATACGTGGAAGTCAGTTGAAAGTCATCAGAAAAACTTGACATTAAATCGTCCATTTTGAATCCGCCATATTGAATTTTTGTAATCTGATCAAAAATTTGTAATCCTCATCCTCAAAAACACCCAGATACCAATTTTGGTGGAAATCCAACAAACTAAAATTTTACCCCCTCGCCGCCCTTCTTAGGGGTGAGATAGGCAGTCAGTGATACCACATTATTGGATTGTCTTCGGAACTATAACGGTATGCGAAATTTGAAGTCAATCGGATACGTTGAAGTCAGTTGAAACTAATCAGAAAAACTTGACATTAAATCGTCCATTTTGAATCCCCCATATTGAATTTTTGTAATCTGATCAAAAATTTATAATCCTCATCCTCAAAAACCTCCAGATACCAATTTTTGTTGAAATCGGACAAACTAAAGTTTTACTCCCTCTCCACCCCCCACGTTAGGGGGGAGGTAGGTACCCGATGAAACCATATTATTGTATTGTCATCGGAACTAAGATGCTATGCGAAATTTGAAGTCAATCGGATGTTTGGAAGTTCTTCAAAAATGAGTTGCAAGATTTGATTACATACATAACCACATACATACAGGTGAAGTTAAATAAAAGCTTGTAAAAACTTAGCTCCAGGGAGGACTCGCCCCCCATACATACGCCACTGCACTTTGGTGGTATATTGGAATGGTGTCTGAGAATATTTTACTAATAACAAAACCGTTTTAAGATTGTCGAAGGTAATACAACGGGTGCTTCAAAATTACCGATAATTTATATGAAAACTTGTTGTCAATTTTACGAGTTCGAAGAACGAGTAAAATTAGACAATAGGCTTGAATAAAAATTATATTGTTAATTTTTAAGAACGAGAGGTTTTAATTCAAATATTTCTCGAATAACATAAATGGATCCATCATGGATCTGATACCTTCCTAGCTGATTCGCACACTCCAAGTGAACTTCGCGTCTGGTAATTACATAAACTATTGAGAAAAATGTTTTTCTATATTCCGAAAACCGCATATTGATGCGATGCTCCGGTTAAAACTTACGTTATTTTCAATTTTTAAACTGTCAAAAACCTCTCATTAGCATTAATCGATTTTGACCAAAATCTAATCAGCTTTTTACAATACTGTACACTATTTTACCTGACAATTTTATGAAAATCGGTTTAGCGGTTTTGGAGCTATCGTGTTACTGACAGACATACACACACACATATGGAGCTCAAAATACAACCAAATAACACATTTTCGGCGTTATCGCAAAACATTTATTTTCGTCGAAAATAATACCTTTTCTAGACATTGCTGCGTGGGCTAGGAAGGCAAAAACTGAGTTCAGACACTTTTTTGGTTTACTTTTACCTGTTTTGTATATATTTCTGATTAGATTTACTTCAATTTCCCATTCTGTCATATCCTCAAA
Organism: Aspidapion aeneum; assembly: GCA_963576565.1. Lineage (NCBI taxonomy): Eukaryota > Metazoa > Arthropoda > Insecta > Coleoptera > Brentidae > Aspidapion > Aspidapion aeneum. Next base: position 35,060,345 of record OY755040.1, read on the forward strand.
TTTATTTACAACATTAAAAAACATGAGATTTGTCGACTAAGTAGTTTATGCTGTGCATGACAAGTTGAAATAACCGCTGTAATTCTTAAACATCTAGCTATTAATTCGATCCTCGTTGACTGATTGAGAAAAACCTATTCCTACCATAAGAGCCTATAAAGTAAGAACTAAACATCTAATTTTTTAAAGACGAGGACTTGTTTTGTTTTTTTCTTGTCTTAAGTATAATAATTCTAGCTCAGGGAGGCTCACTGGGCTTATTCAGCCCGAGCATAATTACAACATGGAAGGAGATGACTTTACTTCAATGAACTTCTTCTAAATTGTAAAAAAATCTAGGGCTCATGATGTTTATTAGGAGCAGATGTAACCTGTCAAAATTCACCTCAAAACTAAGGCTACCCTGACCGAAGCTGCTAGTTGACAGTTATTGGTACCTCATCAGTAAAAACCATATTTTATGTTTCTTTTTCAGATACTTACCCACATTTATTTTCTTTCCATTTTATGTTTATGCTCGGGCTGAATAAAGCCTAATGAGACTGAAACGCATAATCTCCAAGCTACCTTTATCTCTGCGGATTGCCCGTGAAACCCTTTTTTGCTTAGTGGTATAATAATAATTATATTTTTTAAGAAATCATTTCACGTTAACAACTTACTTTCCTCCTTTTTCCAATCTTTTCCAGTATGTAAAAACTTGAATCGGATGAACTTTACTTTCTTTAATTTTGTCTACATTTGTTAATAAGGTTTGTAGGTAATCGTGAACGACGTTTTTCGGTTTCAGAAATCCTTGTTTGTAAAGTTTACCTAGCCAAGGCAATACTTCCTGAATTGTCATATTTTTCAAAGAAGCTTCCCAAACCTACAAAATAATTTTTAATTAATAGATATTTAAAAAAAAACTTTCTTCTACTCCACTACTGATCCACCGTGCCTTCATGCATTATTTTTCAATATTCATTTCGATATGCTGGTCAGGCGTTTCAGTCCGCGTTTGACAATGCTACTCTGGGTAGTGCCTTGGTATGGTCGTCGGCTTCACACGCAGGACGTACCAGGTTCGCGTCTCGAACAACGATGAAAAAACAAAAAAAAGTCTCGTCACCCTGCCGCCCACTTCCTTTTCACGTAAAATATAGGTTGACCTTCAACATCAATATACGCAGGTGTAGTTCAGGAGCCGATACGCAGCCAGCCGAGAAACCAGAAATAATAACCAGAAGCCGTTTATAAGGGCTATATAGTCGATAACAAGATGGCGCCAGCATAAATCTCCTATACAGTCAACACACGACGACCACGACTGTTGCACTGAAAAGGAAAGGAGTATATGGTCTATAACCGAGTTCTGCTGGGACTAGAGCAATGCTAGATAGATGGAAGTCTAACATGTAGCAGGACCTCCTTTCGGAAGGGGTGTAAAAGCGTGGGTCCACTGTGTGTAAAATCCCTGCCCTCAAAGAGGTGCCAGGCAAAATTAAGTCCTCTTAGAGAAAGAAAACTTGCAAACTAAGGGGCACGTGCATCAGTTTGGTATATGGTGTACGGACAAATCGGAGTTTGCGAAAAGGACGCGGCCTGTGTTAGTGTCCCCACCACTATTACTACTACCATGCCACACTGTGGAGATCATAACAAGTTCAAAACACGTGTCTGTGGCTGATGAAACTTTAGAGGTTAGGTGCATGAAGAGAGGGTACTAGTGGAGAACAGGGAAGTTGTTTTTGTAATTTTAAAAAGCTCCACTGTGAGAAATTTTGGATTTCAAATTTGGATACGCTGGTCAGTCCATTTAGTCAGTGTTTTGACATGTCACACTAAAGAGATCATAACAAGTTCGAAACACGTATCTGTGGCTAGTCAGTTTTTAATTCCTTGTCGCACATGCGAGCCCCCCCTGCTGATGAAACTTTATAGATTCCATGCATGAAGAGAGGGTACTAGTGGAGAAGATGAAAGAGAGTGTGAAAGTGAAGTGTAGTAAAGTGTCACTTTTTATTCCTTTGGATACAAAGTGATAGAATAAAGATAAAAAGTGACAATCAGGAATGCAAAGTCAAAAAGCTAAAATCCCATTAAAAAAATCGGAAAATATTTCAGAAAGTGCGAAATATCATGACACTTATTTGATGTCCAGGGAGATTTATTTCATGGAGGTCTATTAAAAAACTTAAGCAAAAAATCAACTTACTTTTGCCGAAAGAAGCAGCGTCGGAAAAACTTGCGCGACTGACATCTTCTGTTCTGAAATAATTTTGACAGCCTCATCCACATTTTTAGTACTTCTCAGTTCATCAGCTTTTCTCATAACCTCTAGCAAAGTTTTAGTCCCTTCTGGTTCAGACTCGGGCAGTTTTTTGGTTAGAATGTAGTTTATTACGACATTTTTTTCAGGCGAATCCGACTTAACGTGGGCTAACTTAATAAGATCTTTGTGCGTCCATTTGTGAAATCTATTGCATTTAGCATAAGACTGCGCCAGTTCCATTGGAGTTTTGTTTTTATAATATTTGCCAACTAGTTTAATTACCTAAAATGGTCAGGAAATACTTCAAATTTTGACAAAAAGAAAACGACTGTTATTCTCATAAATTGGCTTAAAAACATTAGGTTTTGAAAACGCTAAGCGAAACGCACAGCACCCTTCTCGCATAGCATTTGCGCTGACCGATCAAATTTGGTATTCACGTTGGTAAACGCGCCTTTGGGATGGATTTCGCTAAGCACATATTGGCATCCTTGCAAATTCTCGCTTTATGTTTATTTTTTTGGCATTTGTGGTATACATTAGAGATTTTTCCCCCAGTTAGATATTTTTGGTATTTATTAACAACAAAATCTAGAGGTGATAGTTTTAGTACAGTTTAGCATAGTGCAAACGCCTTATCAAGGCGAGTGGAAGGTGACTACATATCCGAAAAAGTAGCGTACAATTAGCAGTATCGTACCACACTAGTGCCATCAAGGGGCGCTTCATTTATTGTATAGTAAATAAATGAAGTATATTTTGATGTTTGAATCACATGCTCCCTGTCTCCGAGGGGCTGAAAATTTTCTTTATTTATAGGTATAGGCTAAAAGGGGGCTGTAGTATAGGATTTTTTTAGAGAACTATAAAGCACAAAACCTTGATAAGATAAAAGAGTCAAATAAATACTGTAGACTGTGGCAAAAATGTGGAGCAGTCAATCGCCCCTCTGCTTCAAGTTTCTACACAACAAAGTAAAAAAAAATCCTACAATAGTATAGTTATTTGCCAAATATAAATGTTGCTATATTATAAACACACAAACAGACCTACAAACAATTATTTTATGTGTTTTTCATTCATAAATTCTTCTTTTGGCAAAAAACAAGTTTTTAATTATTTAATTCTTGTTTTCAGATTTCTGCCTTTGTGAAGATATTTTCAGCAAGAATCAAATTTCAAAACCTGTCACCGTAGTAGTATTAAGATATTTTAAGCAAGAATCAAATTTCAAAACCTGTCACCGTCTATAAAAATTTAGTGTTACGTGTCTTCATTGAAAATGCAACTAAAAAGTGCACAATTTTACCAAATACCTAAACTTTGGCAACTTTGCGCCCCTAGCACGGCACTGATTGGGTCTCAGGGCAAACCTCATGAATGCAAAACGAATGCTGTTTTGCCAAGGTTCAGCTCCGAGATCTAGGCCGTACTTTGCTCGCAAGCCGGTTGCATTTTCAAATGAAAACACGGTACCATGTACCTATGTGTTAATAAAATTAAGAATAAAAATATTTTAACAAACACTGCTTATAAACATTATTTACTGCTAGGGCTAGCAGTTTCTTAAGGTTGATTTATACGTATCGAGAAACTGCGACCAGTCTCACTGCTTTGCCAATACTAGTTTAGTGAGTGTCTTAACATGATTGTAATGGCCCCTCCTAGGGGATAATAATAAAGCTTATATTGTCGGGTACGATTTTATTTTAAATGGAAAACAGTTTTAAAAACGTTACAAACTTTAATGAAAACAAAATAAAACTGTTGTAATTTACAAATTGTTACAAGACTATCCTTATGGCCTATAAAACAAACAAGACCCAAAATATTAAAATAAAAACTTTAACTTACCAAAATAACAAACTGCAAAATATCCTTTAATAGAAAAATCTTATGTTTCTTTACTGATAATTACTTTAGAGGTTTGAGTTTAAGTTCAACAAAACTTAGAATGTGACTACCCCCTTGTCTCCTCAAAGTTTGGGTTTCCATTAACAGTAGGTTGGACCTAAACAATTCATTATCCCCTCTTTGAAGAGCTTGGAGGAACCAAGTCAGTGGCGTTCCTAATAATCCTAAAGTTTACTTTACATTCTAGCTAATGAGCTAAACAAGTAAACCTAAAGGAAAACAGAGATGAAATGACATTTGATAGACAACAGTTTCTAATCTCACAGTTTTTTCCGTAGCCAATCACTTTAAAGGGAAAACTCTCTCTCTCTATTTGATGTATCCCCACGCTTAACCATTACAACTCCCACTCTTCACTTTTCAGTAGTTTTTCTCTCATTAACCATCTGCTGTGTGATAGGCGGCAACCAAATGTTTACCATTTTGGAGTGAGGCGGAACCACTTTATTATCTCTGCAAAACCATGTTTTGCGCTTTTCGTTTTTCCAAGATGGTTTTGTACAGTAACATCGTCTAGGGTTATTTACATTCTTGACAATATAGACGTAAACCATAAATTTTCATCATATTCTAACAAAGAAAATAAAGTTTTAACAGAAAGTTTGGTCAAAAATCTTCAACAATTAACAAAATTTAAATAAAATTCGTTGTCACAAACGTGCTTGATCTGAAAACTCTTATTATACAGGACCACAACTATGTAAGCACCAGCAGGAGAGTAAGACTGGTGGCAGCTACAGGGCATGAATAAATCAGAATTTAGAAAAACCAGAAATAATGTTATAGGTATCAGACTTTGTTCACCGAGGAAGGAATAAAACACATTAAAAATAAACATTTTTTTGAGGAAATAGTAGATATTCTGAAATTGTTTGTTGTGGCAAACTCTTTTAAATGCTCGTAAACTACTGCCGGTTTTTGTCAAATATTGTAGTGACGTAGCGGAGTATGTTCCGAAACCACCAAACGCGTGTGCAGTTACCGAAATCCTGTATACCCAAAAATGAAAGGGGGGTAATGGCTTCAAGCATCGCCTGTAAGAATGTGTATGACCTGTATTTAAGCTCTAAGGTATTTGGGTGTTCCCAATAAGATTCAAACGCTCGGGTACCTACTCTACTGGCTACCTTTACCTATACTGCAGAAAACTTGCTCATAGAGAAATTTTAATTATTTATTTGTGTGTACCACTCAAATGGATTTCAAAGAGAAATACAGTAAATCTTTATTCACAAACTCCTTAAAATTATTATTTCTACCTTGAAGAATAACAACCTTCTTGTACTTAAAGTATAGGATGAAAGCCTCCTTTAACCACTATAAATAAAAAATTGAACAAAAAGATTAAGCAAAACTTTTTAAACACGGTTATCGTTTTAAAAAAATGTTCACGTGAATACCATTTTTGCCTTTTGGTCAGATGCTTAGCGAATTTGACGTTATAATAGAGTTAAGAGTTTCAAAAACGCTATGCGTTTTTGATTACGAGAATACCTCTCCTGTCCGATTACTAAACACAGAAATAGATCGGACACATACAAGTCAAGCTCAAGAACAATTCATGACAGTTCAAGTTTTTGGCGCTCTGTGCTTTCGATATTATGATACTTTTAGTTTGTTTGTAACTTTTAAATTGTCAGTTGGGAATTGACTTTTAAAATAATATTTAGAAAATTAATCGATAAATTTGCACTCAGCAATCATTGTAAGCAATGTTATCATTTTTACCATTTGGTTGAAATAAAGTAGTCGAAAGTCGTTTTTATTTCAATAAATCTTACTTTTTTAGGGCCGAGATCAGGTTTGAGGACCTTGAAAATATATTTTTTTAAATCTACATACCCGAGAACCTATAAAACGATACCCATATTGAATATGTTAAAACAACACCAAACAGCTTGGACTAATAAAAATTAATCAAAATACTCTTCTATATTCTTTGAACTCGTAGAATTATTATAATTAAGCACACTAATTTTATCTTACCCCTGTAGATAAACTGGATACTTCAGTTCTAAACTGTGCATGGTATCTGATAAACTCAAAAAACTCTTGGTCAGATTGGGCAATTTCTAAAACTGTGGAAATAACTTTGTTTTTTGACTCGGGATCCATATTTTCAAATAATAACATTTTCCGAAGAGTTATAAACAAGACACTTCTTTGGGGTAAATTCTCATCTTTGCTTGCTACCTTGAGACCTTAAACAAATTTATATCAATGTCAATGGGCTTAAACTAACTAACCATAGTACGTTGATTTAACGCAAATATATTTCACTTCCGGTTACCAGTTTGAAATATTGCACAATGCTGATCCACATACAAAGACACAAAAAAAACAACGGGAGACACTCGATTAGAGGGACTTCCCCCCCTAATTAAGTCATCATTGTATAGGTATGTTTTTAGGAAACTGAAATTATATCCAAAAAGATATAAATAATGTTCCTACAACTTTTTTCTCATATAGGTCACCGCCCCTTAATGACTTCATCAGTGTATAACAAATATTGGATCATATAACAAAAGGATAGAAAGCTCTTGAAAAATGCTATAAACATTATTTAAACTATTTGTTTAGACCCCTCCCTAATGCCGTCATCAATGTACAAACGGCATGTATTAAGAAAAAAACAAAATATCTTCATTATAAATGGCAATATTATTAATGCGGTGGTACATCGTTGAAAAGCTCTCAAAAAATGAAACATGTTCAAACATTTTTCTAATACATACCTACATTTTGTACATATTAAACAATGGCGACGGCATGAAGGGAGGAAAAACCTGTCCAAAAACATTTTTACATAGGAACTTATTTGTTTTTCAACAATGTATCATCTAGTAAGGCGACGTTCGAAAAAAATTAAATACAAATGTTGCATGTAAATCTACAACTTTTGTATAAACCATTTTTGTACCTAACTTTAGAATTTAAAATTCTTGGCTTGAGATATTTGCTGAAACTGATTATATCTGTCTCCGTAGAGACGTCAAGTTTTGCCTTAAACCCGAGGTTACCGTGACTAATACTGTAATTTAGCAGTTGGTCTGTTTTCAATGTTCAAGTTCCATATTTCTTTTTCAGACATCATCATCACCATTTATCGTCCCTTAACACTGGTTATATTGATTCTGAGTGCACAACAAGGCCGAAACTCCCGGGTAGTATACGAGCTACTAAAATACCTCTTTTGAGGATTTTCCAGCAACTTTCTTTATTTTTCCCGTTTCCTGTGATATATTAAGTTTCCTGCAAAAGTTATTTTGTGAGGTTAAGCTTTCGAGCGACCCACGGAAAAATACGAGAGAAATAAAAAAAAACTTATTTTTACCCGATTAGCCACGAAAACTTGTTTGATTTTTAATTTACAGGTACTAAATTTTACGTTTTTTAATAATTGACTCGGTTGACAGACGCGATGCCGACGTATTAATGGCGGAATAAACGCAATCAGCGTGCGACATTGACCAAGCAGTGTTTTGAAGAGTCCCATAAGGACGAAACATTAGACCTTGGACCCCCGTGAGGTTAAGCTTTCGAGTAGGCATGGGTAACAAAGCAAATTTTCACGTGTCGATACAATGACGCTGACACTGCTTGCTGTATCGAGACAATGTGTCAGCACAATAGTGTCATGACACAGTGAGAGACGTGAGCTCTAAACGACTCAAAATTGTGCCAGCCTTGGCAACACTGATTTATATTTTATTTTGGCGGCGCATAAACACTGCTTTGCTTTATCGTTGTTTGTTTTATTCTACGTTTTCGGTATTTGATAATTCGGGGAAACCCTGACTTTCGAGTTAACTGTACCCGAAAGAGAGAGCTGTGTCGCAGTAGGCATAACACTAATCTTATTTAACCTAATCTGTGTGCATAACTAGTAATAGGGTATCATGACACTCTGTGCCATGCAGTCGTGGTATAATACGTTTATCCTATCCACGGGCTTTTTATCAATCGTGACGTTACTTTTGATTTTTTAACAATACTGTGATATAGTTGCAACAATTAAAAAAAACTGCCAGTTATAGTAAATAGATTTGGACAAGATATAACGCGTCGAACATTTAGATAGCGCACAGTGCGTCAGTGACATCTTGTAATTGTAAAGTGTCATACAATTTGTTGTAACTGTGTCAACACACATGACACCGGGAACTGTATCGATACAAAAGTGCCATTCAACACTTTGTTACACATACCTACTTTCGAGCTACCTGAACTGAAACGCAACAAACCAGAAATAATAGATAGGTACTTACATAATTTTTCGGATCACATTTTATATTTTAATAAACCTACCTTCTAACAACTCATCCAAATTCGCCATGCTATAATTATTAAGAAGTTCAAATGTGTGCTTGCATAATCTAGTGTGTTCATCTATGTTGCCAACTTGGAAAAAACAATTGGCATTATTGTAATAAATCACTCGTTGGAGAACTTCTTTGTTGGTAAATGGATTGGACGCCATAGTCTATGATAAAACAAAATGTTTTTTTTTTAGTAATGCATGTTTATTAGTAAAAGCTATACTTAAACTAAGTATAAAAAATAGTATGACTAATCTCGAAATATAGAAAATATCTCTGGCAAAATTGTCAAAAAATTAAATGATATTTCCCATATATAGAGATGAGTCATACTCTTTTTTATACTTAGCTTATAAGTATAGCTTTCACAAATATATGCATTACTAAGAAAAAAGTTTCTTGAATTCATGTCTTCTTTTGCATTTTGCGACCTCACCCAAAAATAGGAAGGGTTTATATATAGACATTTTTTTCTTAAAATTGCTCACTGAACAATTCTATTAATGTGAAGAAGTACTCCATAACTTTCTGTAGAGGTTCCAAGGAATAAAAAAAGAAGAAAAATGTGTCATAAACTCAAGGGGAAATTCGCTGGTGTTAATCACTTTACATTTTTCTGTGAATCACATCGAAATGGCTGTGAATCACTAGAAAATCACTGGGAAAAATCTGGCCATCACTAGGAATCATTGGGAAAAATGGAGATTACTATACGTATTTTGGCGTAACGAATTTCCCCTTGCATAACCTTAAAGAATACAAGAAATAAACAGAAAGCAGAAAATAAACTTAATTTTAAGTACTTAGTAGAATGTTATAATGTGGGAATTAATGCCTCGGTGCCAGTTTAATCTAAACTGTTTTGAGGTCTGTAATAAATGTTTATTAAAGAAAAATTACCGATAATAAAAGTAGTAGCGCACCTAGGTATTTGTCTTGGGGAAGAGGGGGGCGAGACCCCATGATGTCGTATTTCATGCCATCTTTTGCTTTATGAAATATGAGGAAAATATCTAAAAAATCCTAGGCTTGGAGAGGGGGGAAAATGGGCGCGCCCTTGATTAAAGGATAATTGTGCATTAAGAAAATACTAAATAAACCCAATATTTATATAAAGTTAGCAGACCACCATTTTTAAAAACGGACATGGCAAATTTGTTGTTTTCACAATTTACGAATAATTAACCTCTAATTGTGTACTTATTTTTTTTTATAAATTCATTATTTCTTTAGGTGTTCTGCTAACTTTATATACATATCTTTAATTACGTTTCTAGTATAGTTCTGCTAACAAAGGCTCTTCTCTGCTGCTAATATCAAAAATTAAATAAATTTATTTTCGGGCTTATCCTCAGAATGGGGTAATGGCAGCCACTGACATTGATGTAAACGCCGCCTTGTCAGTGATAAAACTAATTAATTTAGTCTTTGATATTTGAGTTATTAAACCGTTTTAATAGTTAGATGTAAAAAACCATAATATTTTAAAAAATCTTATAATGCGTCACTAATTTACTATTACCTACCTACAAACGAAGGGGAACAAAATTTCCATACAGGACCAGGGTCGCCCGATATACAGGGTGTCCCAAATAAAAGCAACTACATGGGGATTTCGGAAACGGTTAGAGATACGAGTTTGTTTAAATAAGAAAAAAGTTGCGCTATTCTAAGCCCAATCAGATGTCGTATCAAAACTAAAAATATCTACAGGGGTTTTTTGAAAAATTGAAATATCGCCGCCATCTTGCTTTAATGAAATTTAGTAGTTTTGTATAAGCAACTACGGCCAATTGAATGACGTTAACAATATTTTTCTAGGCCTAGTTTTTTTGAAACCATAGCCAACTTTGTTATTTCTTATGACCGCCATAATGGATTTATACTTCAATAAATAAAGCATAAAAGAAGCTTTTGAACCGTGACTAAGACTTTGGATGACGGAAAATGTGAATTTATTTAAAAAATATTCTTTCAATTAGTTGGCTGTGAAACAAATGCCATAGTTGTGGTTGTTGTCATACCTAGGTAACTACCTACCCATTTATTTGATTTATATGCAAATCTTTAAGGCCTTTATGTTTTAATTTTTCTCTGGCTAAGAATAAATACAATTTCTTAAAATCTATCTTTTATTTCTGAAACAAAAGTTTGCATTTATTATTTAATTTAAAATAAAACTAAAAAATAAAATGTTCGAAAATTCCACCGTTGTTATTCATGCAAATCCTGCATCGATGAATTAGAGACATGCATGCATCTTTAACCATTTTTTCGGGAATTTCTTCTATGGCTTGAACAACGGCTGCCGTAAGTTCTTCTATCGTATTATGAGTAGTAGAATAAACTTTATTTTTTAAGTATCCCCAAATACAAAAATCAAGAGGCGTAAGGTCCGGCGAAGGTGCAGGCCAGGCAACTGGACCTTGATTTCCGATCCACTTATTTCCATGTTGCTGATTCAAATAGGCAGGTATAATTCTTGCATTGTGTGGAGGTGCTCCATCTTGCTGGAACTACATGTTTGCTACATCTTGAAGAGGCAAATTTCCTAAACCTTAGTCAACGTAATTTTGTAGAATTTCTAGATATCGAGGTGCCGTCAAATTATTATGAAAAATGTTAAATAGTATGTGTCTTATGACTCCTCCTAGCCATACATTCAAACCTCACCTAACTTGATGGTGTACCTCACGATTTAAGAACGGATTTTCATCGTAGTTATGTCTGTTAAACACCCAGCAGTTTATAAACCTGCTTTCATCGGACCATAGAACCTTAAGCGAAAATTGAGGGTTTTCTTGCGATTTTTGTATGAACCAAAACAAGGTTATTCTTTCTAAGTCACCATCTCGGAGTGCTTGACTAATATGTGTTGCATATGGATGATACTCAAATTTTTTAAGAATTCTTTGTGCAGTTGATTTGGGTACTTCAACATTATTTTCCAGTTCACGAAGGCAGATGCGAGGATTGTCAATGACACTTTGTAAAACCAGAGCTTCAATATTTTCATCAGGTTGTCGATTACGATTTTGTTTTTTAAAGGAACCATATTCAATTAAATTATTTCTAAGTATTCTGAAGATTGACAAACCTGGTTGTCGTCTTCCTGGATATCTCTGAAAGTACATATCTCGAGGTCTTCCAGCATTCTTATTACACAAAATATAACAGTCATACATTTCTACTTTCTTCCAATTTAGAAACCTTTCCATGTTAACTTTGATTGATAAAGTGACGCAAAAAAAATCTTAAGTAATTTAGAAACTTTAAACAGATAGTTACGTACAGCCTTTGTTTTACATCCAACTAAGTGAAAAACAGTTTTTTAAATAAATTCACATTTTCCGTCATTTAAAGATGGGCTTATTATACATGGTTGAAAAGCTCTTTTAATGCTCTATTTATTCACGGTGGATAGAATAGACCGGTGTTCGGATCTTATAAATATATGTCGAATTTTCACGTCACTGGTTTTTAGCAACAAAAGTTAGATATGATATGAACAACTAATATTTTTTTGATTTTTTTGAAAACTAAAGCAATTTTCGTACTATTTTTTAGTATATTCTTATAAAATAATATTTTTCAGACATACCAGTCGTTATTTTTTTTAGCCCGCTTCATTTCTCTTTACACAAAAACTAAAACTCGAAGAAAATAATGTGTTCGTTTCCGCCTCAAAAATTATCCGCTGACCTACTTCTTTGTTTACTACCCAAGAGTCCTCGGTTCACCTTTGATACTAAACGATCACATTCAGTTTGACTTGTATTTCAAGTTTTGTGTAATAAAAAATAAAGCGGGCTAAAAAAAAATAAGGACAATACGTCTAGAAAATTACATTTTATAAGGATGTACTAGAAAACAGTAGGAAAATGGCCTTAGTTTTCAAAAAATTCTAAAAATATTAGTTATTCCGTTGTTTATAACAGATCTAACTTTTGTTTACAAAAATCAGCTGGACCACCAGTGACGTGGAAAATTCGACATATATATATATATATATATATATATATATATATATATATAAGATCCGAACACCGGTCTATTCTATCCACCTATTTATTGACGTATAAATTCAATATGGCGGTCATAAGTTGGCAATGGTTTCAAAAAAACTAGAAGGCCTAGAAAAAATTTGTCAACGTCATTCGCTTGGCCGAAGTTGCTTATACAAAACTACCAAATTTCATTAAATTTGTTTCCAAGATGGCGGCGATATTTCGATTTTTCAAAAACCACAATTTTTAGTTTTTGCTCGATATTTTAGTAACCTCTGTAGATCTTTAATATATTGATTAGCGCAACTTTTTTCTCATTTAAACAAACTCGTATCTCTTACCGTTTTCGAAATCCCCATGAAGTTGCTTTTATCTGAGATACCCTGTATATCAAGTGATATATATCACGATATAAATTATGATATACCAAAATAAAGGTATTTTTTGGATTTAATGTTTTTTTTTTTGCATTTTAGCCAAAGGACAAAATTTCTGATATATATGGGATATATCCGATATTATGATATTTATATAAATATCATGATATTTGCCAACCATGTACAGGACTATACAGGAACCTAAAATACACTACAGACTAAGGACACATCGTAAATACTTTACGATGAGTAACCTTACTACAGACCCAAGAAGTCTATACAGAGCATTTCACAACTTATCTGACAAAAGTTCTGAGTGACATAACAAGGGGTGCCTGAAGGAGTTATAGGTTACCACAGTTTTTAGGTTAAGTAAAATGGCATAAAAAACTAATTCTACTTTTTGAATAGGCACTCCTTCCCCACGGTCCTTAAATAAACCGGTTGTCTGGTAACTCTGTGTCATGACGGCCGTGACGTCAGAGCTACGTCACAGTTTTCCTAGCAATCAGCAGTCAAACGCTGTTTATAGCGTAATTTACGTCTTTTGCCAGGAAACTTTGTACATTTTGGGTCTTGTCGTCTTGTACGTAGTGTTTATACCTGTTCTGTGCTTGCTATAAATGTATTATACCCTGTTTCCACCAATGCATGCCCACCCCGATTTAAAAAACGCACGTGATGGGCCATGGATTTGCACCGGTTTTAAATGCAGCGTCACCTGATGCGTTTTTTGAATCGGGGTGGGCATGCATTGGTGGAAACAGGGTATTTAAGACTAACTAAAAGAAATTTTAGAAAAAGATGGTTTAGTTTATATTGCAGGATTTTAGCACAAAAGCATCACAATGAGTCCCTGAACTTGGTTGCTATACATATGAAAATGAACAAATCAACATGCAATCATATGCCATGCCATCTTGGGTGCAAAGCCTTTCTTTTGGAGGCTTAACTGAGCCATCATAAAAAGATGTTAACAAAATGGAGAAATGGTTCATAAAATTACATGGTGGCAATTTTAAATTTATTAAAACAAATATTGTGAAGCGATCTACTTTATATATCTAAATTTATATTTGAAAAAGTCTCTATTCCATATAAATTGATAAATTTATTTGTATTAAGTATAAGAATCAAATTTATAAATACCAAAAAGCAAAATGAATCCACAATGAAACGAAAGCTTGATGATACAGGGACTGATGAGAGTCGAAAAACAGTAAAAAAGTTAATGAAAATTATTTTGTATAGGTTTTGGTTTTTGTTACTTGCAATATAATTTAAAAATGAAACTGATAAGGACCATTCTTAAATTATATATTGGGTATTCCAAGTTAAAAGTCCACCGTGTTCCAAGTTAAAAGTCCACCATATTGCTAACTTTGTTATTATTAAAAATAGAAAAAAATTTAAATTGGCAAACTGGTAGAATTTCTTAAAATTATATTTTTGTTTTTTGAAAAAACTCGAAAACTCAATGTTTGATTTTTTTATTTGAGCATCTTTAAGAGCATCAACAATTCTACTAGATTGCCAATTTAAACTTTTTTCTATCTTTAATAATAAAAAAGTTAGCAATGGTGGACACTCAACTTGGAATGTAATGGTATAATGCTCAAGTAGGAGGGAAGGAATATTAGCGTTACAGTCAATGTATTTTTATTATAATTTTTCTTGAAATGCGTTAAGAAGGGGGATCAAAAATCATTGTGTTTTGTAATTTTGAATGTTCCCTTACTGCCATTGACTTAAAGTAATTTCAATTTCCTTACTTTTAATTTTTTTGATAAAATTTCTAAATAAAAAAAAACTCATTTTAATTACCTCCTATCCACAAAAAAAAATCAATATTGCAGTGTTCGGCGAAAAAAGTTAAATTAATATGAACAAGAGTGTTGAAATAACTTAGGAAAAGTATTTATAATCATGTCTTGAATCTGATATTTATAAAACTGTTGGAATTTTTATCATAAATTTTTAAATTATTTGATTTTTTAATAAATTTTGGTATTTTTACGGCATCTATCTTTATTTCTCTCATAATATAACGCATAGGTCTCTTTTTATTGATCTTGGAGCAGGCATATTGCCATGTCATAGGCTGCCGAGTTCTTATTGGCTGGGAGTTACCAGACAACCGGTTTATTTACGGACCGTGCTCCTTCCCAGCCCTTTTCTGTGGAAATGTTGCACAGAGATACACCTTCTGATATGTACAGAGTGGTCCAAATTGGACACTTCTGATAGGAAACACCCATTTTTAGAGGAGATAGAAAGAAACTAATCTAAATGTTGCGGGCTCGATATTCATTAAAAAATTAATGCCGAAAACCGCACATCAATCACTACTTACAAGATAGGTTGGGTTATTTATTTTACGTTATTTTACGTTTAAGTTACGAGGGTGGGTCGAAAATGGGCCAAATTGAAAACCACCCTATATCTTGTAAGTAGTTTAAGATATCGATGTGCGATTTTCGCCATTAGTTTTTTAACGAAAATCGAGCTCGTAACATGTAGGTTAGTTTTTTTTCTATCTCCTCTAGAAATAGGCGTTTCCTATCAAAAGTGTTTAATTTGGACCACTCTGCACAGTGGGAGCCAGAAATCGTGATCAAAGTTTGAAAAATGCTGCTTTAAAAAACCTTATTTTGACGTTTGTGGTAATCGGATCGTAATAATTTTATAATAATAATAAGGAAGGAAGCATTACTTTTTTTATCCTAGTAAGCGATATCATATTGAACACACATAACATTAAAATTTTATTAAGCTCACAGGAATAATGTCATTTTTAGCCATTTTGGTCTGCAAACATAACAGTTAGTAACCTTTAATAAAGTAACCTTTAATAAAGTTCCACACAAGTAATATTTTTACCAAAACTCTAATTCTTTTAATCTACCCCCATCCTTCTGTTTGGCCTGTGTCTGATGGATTTCATTCATTTTTAAATGGGACCACCTAGAGCCAAAATAACCCAACCTAGGTATCAAATTTCATTAAAAATTGGGCAAGTAGTTTTTGAGTTATGCACGTTGGTTGTTACAGACAGTGTGACAAAGTAGTAAGACAAGATATATAATAACTTTTGCAGAGCAACTTTTTTTTAAAATTTTTGACATGATTACCATAGCTCACACTACTTAAATAGTATACATGTGAGCTAATATTCTTTCCTATTTCGATTTGAATAAATACAGCTTTTAAGATGGGGAGAAGTGCATATTTAAAAAGTACAATTAGTTTTTTATGTAACCTGTAACTCGTTCAAATGAGATTAAGAATTACAAATTTTTTTTTATAAATCCTACTTTTCTATTTTTTTAAAAGCTGTTTAAAAATTGTCTGCATTGACTTCAGTGAATGCTTACGTGCTTTGAATCAAATTGCAATTTTCAACAGCTTGACATTGACAAAATTTTGGACTTCCATTGTATTTATTTCAGTGGCATACACAGAAATGAATCCTGGTAGGGGCTTGAGCGCAGATCAATTCACAGAGATGAATTTTGGGAGGGACTTGTATGTATGTATGTATGTATTCAAAAGTGGTGGCAGGCCCTACTGGACCTCCATGCACTGTGACCACAAATGGATCTATTGTGCACACATACCTACATACTGAGTTTGACTAAAGTGGCATATTTTTTTTTCACCCAGTACATGAAAAAACTCTGCAGATACAACAATAAATGATTTAGGCTTAACACTTTGGCTCAAAGATGGGAGGAACTTGAGCACAGATCTATTCTTGATTATTGGGGTCAATTTTTAGTGACTCTGGGGGGCTTAAGCCCCTCCTCTGCATATGCCACTGTTTATTTTAAACACAACATTTCAGTTAGTAAGAATCTCTAACTTGAAAACCCTTAAAGATTCTTACTAACTGCAATGTTCTGTTTAAAATTTAATTAATTGATTCATTATCTAAAAGAGTGTAAAATTGGTTGGAAATGGTTTTTCAGAAAAGAAAATCTCAAATTACTGACTATTCAATTTATTTAAAATCATCAGGGTTCTTTTAAACAGTTTTTTATTGTCAAGTTTGAAAAATAGAGAAAACACAAATAATCAATAGCCTTAATTGCTATATTAAGACACAAAAATGTACTTTCTCTATTTTTCAAATTTGACATTGAAAAACTATTTAAAAAAATCCTGATGATGATTTTAATTAAATCAAAACGTCAGTAATTTAAGAAAAAGTTTTTCTGAAAAACCTGTCTGCTACCCAACCAATTTTACACAATTTAACAAAAAGGGTTGCTACAGTCCATTTCATCATTTATTTTATCAGCTCTTTACCATAATTAATAGCCTAAAATACATTACCTCACTTTTTTAGAAGTTTTTGCAATTGCTCTAGAATCTAGAAAGGTAAAGTTTAATTAGAATTTTAATTTAAAAACATATTTAAACTTAATTTAAACTCGTCTATTTTTAAATTAAATAAAATATAACTTGGACATTAGGTTTACAGATCTAAAATGCCTACCTTGAGACTGTTATTTAGGTCACCACCTATAAGGTACCCACAAAACACCTAAGGTACCATAAATAATGTAAATGGTGACCCAGAAAAATTTTGCACTATTGCAAACTTTATTTAAAAAAATCTTATAAAGCTTGTAATAGTAGGTCAAATTACAAGAAAAATAGGTAGCAACAGATATTTTCGTACTGGCACATATACAGGGTGTTCCAAGTTAAGTCCACCATTGCTAACTATACTACTAACAATGAACAGTTTAGAAAAAGGTTTATTTATTGAAAAAGTTGAATATTTTTTTTTAACAACCCTGTCACCAACCAACCAAATTTTATTAATGTGGATGGCTGCCTTATATGTAGACAATTATATATATTTACCTATTCTGAAAAGTTAAACACAATTTTTAAAAAACTTTTCACTTTTTTTCTGCTAATCCAAAATGCAAAGCACAGAACACAGAACACCAGCACAGAACACATGCAAAGCAAAAATGGAATGACAGCTGAAAAACAGCTGATTTTTACATCAAATTTACTGACAGAGTTACAGCTGACTGCAGTGATCTGTTTGCGAGCAAACTATAGACAAAATTTCGCGACTAAACTATGGATACGTGTCCTTTTGAGAGAAATACCCAATCTCGCATATTAGTTTACTTTACTTTTTTTTCTTGTTTTCTTGCGATCTTACTATAGCCCAGACAGCACACTTCGTCCCAGGGACGTACATTTTATGTTCATTTTACGTCGGTACGTCCCAGGACCAATAAAGTACATACTATGTACGTACAATTTTGTACGTACATATTACGATCACTAACTACGCACATTTTATGCATCCTTCAAGTCGGCACCAATAAGGTACGTACTGTGGACGTACAAATGTGTACGTCCATGGTACACACACTAGGTACGTATATAGTACGTACATTTTACGTTCAATTTACAAATGCGCTTACCACGAGGCTTACCATCAACATTTAACAATGGATTTTGCTAAGGGAACGTCCTTAAATTACGTAACGCCAAAACTCAGGATTTTAGAGCCCCCCTCCCCCCTCGTAACGCATTTTCAAGAAAAATCACATTAAAAACATTGAATGTAACGCAAGGCCAAACCCTCCCTCCCCCCCTAAAGCGTTACATAGTTTAAGGACAGTCCCTCCCAAGTAACACAAATTGCTGAAAAACAGCTACCAAAACCCTTTAAGAGCAAAACTGAATGTAAAATAGCTATTACAGCTGTATGCCGTTTCACAGCTAAGCAGCTTCTAAAGTGTTGTCGTTGCTGATTAGGCAATCTTTGTTTAGCTCTCAAGGTGTCCATAAGAGCTCCAAAATATAGCACGTTAAAGTAATTTTGTCTAGAAATAAACAAGAAACAATGGCAACTATTGCAAAATAACTATTTCCTGTAATGGACAGAGACTTTACTAAAATGGCTGAAGAAAAACTTGTTATGTTCTACACTACTGTGATATAATCGCGCAAAAAAGGCGGTTTTCATCGTCAAAATGTTTGCCAGGTTAACTTTTCTGATGAAACAGGTCAAGATGGCTCGTCAAAACGCAAGCGCCTCGAAAATTCAGAATAATAAACGTTTTTTTTCGGTGTTTGTTTTTAGGTTAGAAATTATTTTATTACAATTATCCTCTAAATACCTGATAAATCAATTCTTAGTCATATTTTATTGAATTTAGCACTTTCTAGAATTTATTTAGGCCCGGGATCCCCTGCAAATTAATATTTTTTAGTCCATAAATTTAAAGAAAAATAAATTGGAAAACCATCATGGCCGCCTCGGCCGTCTCATTGGTTTCAGCAGTTTACCTCTAGACAAACTATTTTTTAATATTTAAGCCTAAATAATGTTGATTTCTAGCTAACTTGCCTTCTAACAATTGGCCAATAGGTAATACGAAAAAAAAAGAAGAGTCACAGATGTTATCTTTCATCTTGGGCGGTGTCACAACAACAAAATAAACAAATATTTCAATTAAAAATAGTGCGAACGTTAGAAGATAAATTTATTACGTGCCCTACCACAGTACCCCACCAGTGGGAAGCAAAAAACATTGTATTGGCCATCGCCATCAGAAACCCTTAAGCTGGGTTTATACAGAAACATAGCATATCATAAGACATAGCATGACATAAGATATCATTACAGAAGGAAACTGTAAGGCTGTTTATACAAAAAATATAATAACATGACAACATACAAGCTTGGTCCAAGTTCTTTAAATGAGGCCCCACACACTCTCAGTAATTGGTAATTGCAAGGGGAGAATTCCCACAGTGCTTGGTACTGGCAATTGACTCTGGTGCACTCTGCTTGGAATCAGGTAAGTCTAAATAAACAGACTACTAAAGCCGCTTGACTTGAAGTAAAAAAGAGTGTCATTCAAACCAATGAGATTAAAAAAATATTTTTTGATCTGATGGATTCAAATATTGTGCCATGACATAATTTGTCATTAAGAAACACTATTTTTTTTTTGAACATTCTGATTTGACTGTTTTTTACTAAACACCAAGGGGTGAACAGCTCTCACAATCGGTGTACACATTTCTCACAATCTGTTCACAATCTTTACACAATCCCTCCCAATCAGTCACAATCCCTCACAATCTGTACACAATCTTAGCAAAAGATTGTGGATTTTCACAATCGGTGTACACATTTTGGGGTTAGCTGGTCACCCCTCGGTTATTAAGTAGCAGGGCCGGTAACAGTAAATTAAGAGGGCGGCAAAGGAAACTATAGACACGGATCAAGGTGATCTGTGCTATAGACATGATGACCTTTTTGTTTTTTTTTTTTTTGGTCACAAGAATTTTGATGGGACGGCCCCCCTACCCCGTCCCCAATCCCCTCACAATCTTGCCACAATCCCTCACAATCTTAGCAAAAGATTGTGGATTTTCACAATCAGTGTACACATTTTGGGTTAGCTGTTCACCCCTCGCTAAACACACTCTTGACTACTAATTTTCACTTGTCCCAAGTAAGAAAAAATGAAAAAAGCATGGCACATTGATTGCCTTGTTTTTTTTAATTTTTAGGTAAAAAAGTTTTATTTACATTTTTTAATTTTAGAAGCAGTTAAAAGAAATGAAGTACAAAGTCCAGAAAACAAACCAGAATGGGGCCCATTTGCCCAGCCCTTGGGAATGTCAGCAAGGAAGCCAAAAAGGGGGTCTGCTTGCAATTGACTCCTACTCATTTTACACATTTTTTTTTTATAATTATTAAAATTAAATTATATAATGTACAGGGAATTAAACATCTTTGCTTTATTACCATGAATGTACGGTAGTGGCGGTTAGCACCCTTAAAGGATCTAACCTGGCACGTAGGCATGCCTTTCTGGGTATGTTGTGCTGTGTACTTACTGTGTATGACTCGGATAACAGTTTAAATTCTATCTAGTAAATAGAACCCAGTAGACTTCAAAATATATTTTAGGCCAGAAACTTAGTCATGATATACCACATAATGCCATAATTATAGCCTTAGAGCACTGGTGTACCTTTTGACATAATCAACAGGGTACAGAAAGCCACAATGTGCCTGCACTAGCTGTTAGTTCAAAATAGGCACTCCATATACCATACCTTTTGACAATCAACAGGGTACGGAGAGCCACAATGTGCCTGCACTAGCTGTTCTATATTTTTTTACCTACTGGTCAAAGCTTGTCCGTTACCAGACTACCCATGGGTCAAGGTTTCTTTAGTTAGCTCTTACGACAGGCCTGGGGGTTACCTTGGTGCTATTATGCATATTCATAATCTAAAAAAATCTAATAAGAAAGGGGCCCCTTTTGCCTCCCCAACCCCCATGAATGTAAAATAATAAGTTTGGAATTATTGTTATAGAAATAGCGGTGAATGTATTAACATTAACATTTAAATCTATGTTTTTATATTAATGTTTGTAATTTGAAATAGCATGATTGGCTAATAAAGATTTATTCAATTCAATTCAATACACCATTGTATCAAATGTGTATTACATTGGTGAGTGGTCCAACAGAAGGGTTCCAAAGATACAACAAAAAGGAGGACAATTTAGATTTTTTGAACATACATTGTATAGACTTAAAAAATTAATTAGGCAGCTCACATAGTGCATAATGATGACAAAGTTAGTGCTTAATTATATATCATCTATTAATGCTAAGCAGGCAGAAAAATGGAGGACCAATGTACCAAAATCAAGCATTATGTTTGTCCATGGTGCATTATGTTGTTATATACACCAGCCCTTGAGTTACAACAAAAAACAGACAGACTGATGAAAAAATTTTGACAGCACTTTTAAGGTTCACTCAGGACTGATAAGTACCAGGCAGGAACCCTTGTAATGGCTTCATTGTGTGCTCCCTGACAAGGCATCGCACCAGGGTTTCAAGGAACCAGTCACTGTTTACCCAACTTTAGTTCCCTGTCAAAGATAAAGGGATACTCTAAAAGATGGGCAAATAACTATATTTTATGGCTGTGAGTGGACATTTGTTTAAACAAACATCAAATTGCTTGTTTAAATAAAAAACACAACACACAACCAGAGATTAGGTTAGAAAAGAAAACAACACAGATTAGGTAAATGAAAACAACAAACAGAAGACACGGTCCGTAAAGAAACCGGTTGCGTAACTCGGTGTTTAGGCGACCGGGCCGTGACGTCAGGGCTACGTCACAGTTTTGCTAGAAATCAGCAGTCAAACGCTGTTTATATCGAAATTTCGTCTTTTGCGAGGAAATTTTGTACATTTTGGGTCTTTTCGTCGTGTAAGTGTTTAAATACCTATTACGTTCTTACTATAAATATATTAAAAACTAACTAAAAGAACTGGTGAGTTTTTAAATATAATTAAAAATTTTAACAAACACAAATTTTCCTGTGTCGGTTGTTTTCTACCCATACAATGTGGGTCATACAAGGTTACAAGGGGAGCTGGGACATAGACCTTGGGGGTATGGGTTTTCTCTCCATACTGCATCTGATATCTGCAACCAACACATAATTTTTAAGATAACTTTTTGATAGTTATCATCACAATCAGTATAGGCCAGGACAAAGATTATGAAATGAACTTTATATACACATAGAAAATTACTAATAGTTTAAAAAATACTCAATGTTGTTGGCTGTTTTTAAGGCGCCTGATGCTAAAACTAGTTCTTAAATGATGTACCTATTACACAGTGTTCACGCACAAGCGTTTTCCATTAATTTTAAGTTTTATACCTATTTTGTTCCCTCCCGCGTATTTCCTTCTTACCCGCAACTGTCTAAATATATTTGGGCACATTGAACGCAATGCGCAGGATCAAGAGAGATTCCAACATGTCCGCTCTCTAAAAAGGACATATTTTCCGTTCTTCCTTACTTTTCAACGAAGTGACAACATTTTCCGGGTTTTAAACTAAAGCTAATGACTATTTAGTGCTACCTTCAATCAACTTGGTAATGATGATGCTGTAAGCAGGACCCTGCAGAAGAATAACAAGAAAATCGACTCGGTAAGTGCCCTAGCAATAAGCAGTTGTAGATTTCCTTAAACGAACCTATGGCATAACTTTCACCCTTCCTTTCCGATCAATGTTACGCAGGTAATTCCTTCCATACAGTCCACTCTTCCTACCCGCTGCGTGAACACACAGCATACCTACCTCTTCATGAAAAAAATTAAACTTAAAAAAAAATAATTTAAAAATTTCGTAAAAATTGAGGAAAATAATATTGCTGTTAATTTATTTTAAATATTTGATTTATTTTCTCAAAGTTAAAAATAACGAAAATATTCCAAATTAAAAATTACGCTTAGACTACTTGCTACCAACTAAAATTAAAATACTTACGTAATTTTGAATTTAAAATTTCTTTGTTATTATTTTAAACTTTAGGCAATTTTTTTTTAAATAAAATTGTTTAGAATTAAAAGGCCTATCAGAAAAAATATAAAATACAGGATATATAAATTTTTTTAAATGTTTTTTGAAAAAAACCAAAAACCGATGCTCTATTTTAAAAAAATTTAAGTATCTTAAACAGCATTAAAAATTCTACTAGTTTGCCAATTTAAACTTTTTTCTATCTTTATAATAAAAAAGTTAGCAATGGTGGACACTTAACTTGGAACACTCTGTATAACGCTCAAGCAGGAGGGAAGGCATATTAGCCTTGCGTTACAGTCGATGTATTTTTTATGATATTTCTTGAAAATGCGTTTTGTAGGGGTGATCAAAAAAAATCCCTTACTGCCTTATTGACTTTTAGTCATTTTAACTTCCTTTTTTTTAAATTTTTTTGTATAAATTTTACACAAAAAAATCTAGTTTTAGTTATTTCCTACCCACCAAAAAAAACCAATAATATGTGGCTAGTTTGCTTTAGAGTTCGGCGTAAAAAATTTCATTAAATTGAACAAGAGAGTAGGAAAAGTATTTATATTCGTGTCCTGAATCTGATATTTATAAAACTATTGGAATTTTTATCATAAAATTTTAAATGATTTAATTTTGTAATAAATTTTGGTATTTTTTCGGCTTTTAAATAGACCTATCTCTCTTTCTCTCATAATGTAACCTATAGGTCTTTCTTTATTGACCGTGGAACAGGCAAAATGCCGCGTCATTGGCTGGGAGTTACCACACAACCGGTTTCTTTACGAACCTTGGATCAGGCATGACAATAAATCTCCTTTTTTCAAGAGTCATAATCGCACTGCTCTTTTGGCCAAGCATTTTTGGGGGCTGTTCAAAAGTTTTGTAATAAACAGCTTGAAATACAAAATTGCTAAATTGTTGCTTTTTCTAGCTAAATAATAGGAATAAGAGCTTAAAATTTATGTTATTTAGCTAGCTAAATTTTAGCATGCTTATAAGCAATTATTTAACTTTAAAAGAGCAAGTCCTGTATAATATTACATCAAAAGCCATTTCACCCATAAACACCTGCTATCAGAGAGGTTCTATAGCTAAAATAATTTCTAAACCACAACTAGCTGTTTTACAGCAAAAACTAAGCTCTGACAACACTTTCACAGCAAAGTTTTTGCTTTTAAACTATATTGTCCACTTTGTGTTACTTGGGCCTAATAGATGGCGAACACTAGTTAACATTTATTTTAAATAATGAATCAAGCAAAAGAAACTTCTAACTTATCGAAACTTTAAGCCTCCAGGTAAAACTAGAAGATCCACTCTAATGCAGGAATGTCCAAGAAGCCGGAATTGTTTTAAACGGTACCTAGTCCTAATCCCTCACTATATTTTAATTTGATATCCTATGTGCGTACCATTGACGTCTAGGGTACGTTCATTTCAGGTACTACATAGGTACCATGTACGTCTGGACGTAGAAAGTACGAGTTTTTTACGTATATAGTAGGTACATTCGTCCACAATACGTCGGATGTTCGTACATAGTACGTACTTCAGTACGTCCATAGTACGTACAAATCGAAGGAAAATAATGGCTAAAGTTACGTCCCTACAACGTACATATATGGACGTAAGTCCTTGTGCTCTCTGGGAGTTAGGGTTGCGCTAATATTTTTTTGCACCAAACATATTTTTGGATCCATAACTTTATTAAACAGTCGAACTAGATTTTTTGGAGAGCCTTGCAAAACTATCGGGTAATTTTCCATTGTATGCTTAAGCCCATGGAGATACATTTAGATGCAATCAATATTTCTTTAATTAAATGAAATAAATAAATAAATGAACACCTTCCACTGCCTTTTAAGGACTCCTTTAGGATTTTTGTTTATTTTTTATACATGACACAAATAAAAAAAAATGAGGATAAAATGGAGATATTCCATTGCATGCTCGATTTACTTTGTTTTATGTTATTTTTTGTTCAAGATTTTTTTTTTGTTTTGACAAACAATATTTTAAGAAAAAATTTATACAGGCTGTTTTAAAAGTATCGAACTGCGCATGTGCAGAATCGTTACGGGAGTTCCGAGACCTTCCGTGGAATGGATAGCTGCGGTACGGGGTGCCGCACCCGTAGGCTATCGCACCCAAACCAATTTCTGTCTTCTTTGGTCTTCGAATGTCAAGTCCTGCCGTCCAAAACAAAAAGGTTGTAACTGCCTTTTACGCGGAACTGAGATAATCCCCTTTAGTAATAATTCTCGAGTTGCGCCTCATTTAATACTGCCATTTTGACAGTTGCAATAAATCCAGCGGCGTAGTTTAAGGTTTTTATTAAAGTCCCTGGTTTTCGTGATACAGGGTGGTAAAATTTAATTTGTTTATAGTATTTTGTTTATAGTTCTTGCAGTTTTTGAGATGTTTGGCTTAAATTTGGCACGTAGATTTTAAAACAAGAAATAAAATCCTTGTTTCATTTGCAAACTTTTTTGTTGCCTGCATTTTTTGGTATTTAACAATTTTAGAGAAAATCGCTGTTGCACCAAAGACTGCTATCATAAAATAAAAAAAATGCTCCAGTATGACATGGCGAGTATTTAAAAAAAACAAATTAATGTAAACTTATTTGGCATGCCTAATAGTGTAGTGTCTATAAGTTAATGTACGTGCAAAATGTGTGCTCAATATCTTAAAAACTGCAGGAGCTATAAAAAAAATTAACATTCTGTATCTCAAACACTAAGCGTTTTTAGACCTATGTTTATATAAACTTTTTATCTTGAAATCACTCAAGGAATTTAAAAATAAAATTATCCCACATAGCGCAAACCAAAACAACGTTAAAAACATACACTTTTTCAAGTTTAATCGTCGTTTTTAACGTTATTTTCAAAAGCACGTTATTTCTGTGTGATTTTAATGTGGTTTTACAAATAACGTAAAAATGCGACCTATTAAACCTAAAAAAGTGCGTATTCTTGACGTTTTTTTGCTTTGTGCTACGGGGGATTTTACTAAGTCCAAACACCCTATATAAATAACCCCTGTATAACCCAGATAATGTATCCTACGGGTCGCAGTTAAAAAAAACGTTAACAAAGACTATAAAGCGTATGAGAACTTACCCTAAATCTTACAAAAAAAAATTCATCAAAATTAAAACATACCACCGTTTCCTTTTTGAAACTGATTCTTTGCAATAATATAAGTCTAATGTTTGTGTGTTTATCGCACTGCCGGTATTTACCCGGCAAATGTATTATATCCATTGTATCCCCGTGTCCACCCCGGCCTCTTCTAACAAATCACCAAGCCTCCTTCCTTTCTAATTGAATTTTTCTAACTAAAAAACCAGCAAACCGTTCTATTTGAAAAATACTCTCTCTGCAATTACAGCATTAACTATAATTTACATATAAGTTGTATCTTAGTGCCCTATTAACCTATATTTCTCTTAAGAAAATAGCCAACAAAAAGAAATGCACATATTGGTTCATGTAACGTAATTCTATTAACCAATTGTAAGAAGCCGCCATACGATGTTCAACCTTACGAATATTTATTATATTAAATTATGGAGTAGCGTCTTTTTTTAAGATTGCTGATTCATTGGACCTTTACGTGTCTGATAGCACAAAGTATTAGTAATCTGTGGTTCTGCGTTAATACCTTCGTCTATGGTTAATACGTTGTTTTGAGTGTAAGAGCTTTGGTCTGTTAACCTCAGGAAAATCTTAAATAAAAAAGACAAAATTTACGTACTTAATTTATAACAATTTATTACCATCATCAAACGTAAATTAACATCAACAGCAATATCAGAAAAATATTTTGTAAGGCAAACTTATAAAATTAACCAGTGCGTGCGGTTCATTGTATCTGTTTCTCCTCTATAAAACTTTACCACACGCTCTCCTAATAAATCAAATAAATTATCTAAACGTTTATCTGTTTGCCCGAGTTTGCCGACAGGCCGACAGTAAGGTTTATTCTTCGATTCTAGGCCTAATTGGTTTGACAGGGATTGATGCTAAAACATAAAATTAATATCAAAAATATTGTAGCAAGGTATTCAAATTATATGTTTTTAGCATAAAAAAGTCATAGAAACCTAATGTAACAAATTTTAAAACTATGGAGAATATATTTTTTTTTGTTTGGAAGTAAAAACGAACCTTTGCACTAAGTATAAAAACCGCAATTTTTTTTAATTAGGTTTTGAGCTTTTGATTAAACTAGGTTTTTTCAGGAAAAATACGTTAACTATTTAGGCAATGTAATATCTTAACTTCAAACCTTCCCAACTCATTCAAAACAGATTTTTTTTTCTGTTTCTTGTAAACTAAGATGGTCTGGACATTAGGTAAGTATATTCCACTAACAACATATTTAAGTTCACAATTTTATTTATCACGCGATGTCCAACATTTAACATTAGTTTGTTCTACAGTGCGACGTAGTGAGCTGTCAGAACACAAACCTAACCAATAGGATAACAGCATTTTCTAGTTAGGCCAGTGAAACGCGTTCAAAAGTGCAGATCAACTTTAAGTGTCTAGTATCTATTAGCTAATAAACTTATCAGTTAATTATTATGCATTGAAATAAACCATTTTAATGAAGTTGGTGTAATTTTTATTAAAAAAAACTTTTGACAAGTTTTATTCTCGGTGTGATAAACTGTTACAAATAATTATCATTTAAAAAATAAGACTTATCCAACAGAGAGAAAATGGTGCCCCCAATTTTTTGAAATGCAGTATACACCAACCAATCATACCTCTTTTTGCAAAAATAAACTTCTCGATTGTTATAATAGGCGATTCAAAGGCCAGTGTCACGAAAATTGATAAAATCACAGTAACCATTAGGGCCCCACACCAGGTGTAAAACTAAAAGAAAACAAAAATAAAAAAAACCTGTTTTACACTTGAAGAATATTTTTAGACTGCTTCACATGCCGCTTATAATATTTAGAGCCTAATGCGAAATGTTACACAAATTCATGGGTCCTTAATTTTTAGCAGTTGCGAATTCTGTCGAACACAAAAAAGCACTTTAAGAATTTGTTCCTAATTTTGTTGTAATACAAACTAAATTATTAATTAAAATATTTAATAATTAAGTATAGTTAAATTATAAAGAAATTGCTACATTTTTTAATGTTTTAATTTCATTCGTTGATCGTGGCATAAAATTATGCAAGAATTCTTGCAATTAGGCTAAGATTTCACCAGTAAAGCCATGTATGAAAGAGGTTAAGACTTGCAACAAGGCACAGGTTATGATAAATTACAGAAAACCTATTCGGGCACCTTTATAGTTGAATTTCAGTGTTTTGGTATATAAGTATAAAAGTCATACAATTTTAAAAAAAATGGGTACTTACAAGTTGAAAATTACTATAATGTAAAGGTCCTCTTAAAGTGCTCGTCCAAAATACCACAACTTCCTCATTGATCAAATACATCGAGTAGGTGAGCTTGCCTCCCACTTGCATCAAACCACAGGACAAAATCCAGTTAATTATACCTTAAAACAAATTTGAGCAGCAAATATGTATGCAAAATAGAATTAAAATTCGAACATTTTGTTGTCAGAGACCACGAAAACTTTATTTTTATTGTAGTTTATGTGAGTAGTTCGAAAGAACGTTATAGATACGCTCTTCCAAGATCTTATTAAGGAATTAACAAGTATTAAGAGTTGTCTCATCCTAACGGAACTCATACGAATTATTCCGAACATCGTCTTTTATTTGACGTAAGTAACTAAATAATGGCGATTCATGTTTATAAGTTAAGTTGGTTTAAAATTTTACCTCCTCGTCCGTTGTGACATGCCCATGTGACATAAGTAAGCCCTAAACACCAAAGCGGTCTCATCAGGCTCGTGTAAACCGACTTATTAATGTAACTGTCTGACAGGATAATTGATTCTTGAAGTACTATACCCGCAAACATGGACGACAGCGATAATATCCAGAAAATGACGTTATTAGCCTAAAATTATATTGTGCGAGAGGGCGGGTAATATATTACCAATTACACCAATATTAAATTGACACTGGTGTCATATTAATATTTGAATTACAGCACGCAAGATCGTTCCATTCAAAATTAGCCCTTATTTTCAGAAATATATATAGAGGTGGCAGCAAACTCTCTGCATTACTACTTTAATTGACAGGGGGATAAAATTGATTATTGTATTATCTCAATCGACTTCAAATTTCTTAGACAAGTTAAATTAATATTACCTGTAATAACTTTTTTAGAACGCAAGCAAAATATAGATTTTCCAAATTACTTTTAACTAAAATGATTTTAATTATAATTTAAAAAAAAATTGTGTTGATATACTTACTGGAGAAATTTTGTTGGGATTGAAGTGTCCTTGTCTTATAAAAATAGCAAGTGTCATTCCTATAACGTAATCCACTATTCGGGAATGTGTGTCGTATTCGTAAAAATTTCTAAAAAAAAGTAGGTAAGTTTACAAAATGTAGATAGCGATTATCCTTCTTGCTGTGGCGTTTGCTGCAATGTTTACCATAAATCTGGCAGAGGATAGCGTTACACTAGCCTTATTAGGAACTGGGCACGAGTTCAAAAGAGTTTTCGAGCTGTATTTAATTTTATTTGAACCGTCACTTTCTACTACTATTAGAACCAAAACTATTTAAATTAATCTTTAAATTAAATATAAATAAAAGATTGTTACAATTTTGACCCTTACTTTCTCTTCTTTCCTTAATAAGGAAAATTTATACTTACGGATCATAATCCTGCCATTGAAGTTTTGTTAAAAGGGGTAATATAGCGGCAATTACGCATAGTAACGTCATTTCGATCAGGACAGCCTTAAAATGTTTCCTTTTGTATTGAATGCTTAATGGAATTAAAAAGAGGAATGAAACAACAAACATTTGCATGTCCGCTGCTACATACCATAGCTGGGGCATACACTAAAATCAAATAAAAAATTTACTTATTACTATTGTATAATATTGAATGTGTCCTGCTTTGAGGAAGACAGCCTCGTATTTCATTTAATAAGGTGCGAAAATTCTATACTAGAACTACAATTCGATCAGCTTTTTACCAATTCTAATATTTGTTCAATTTTCCTACCATCTCGTCTCGGTTGAAGTAATTCTGAGTATACAAAAATGCTGCTGCCCAGTGCTTCTTACAATTATTTATGAACGCAGTTTGAACTAAATCCTTAAGGGGTCCCATGACCAAACTGGTCTGTAAAAAGACGAAGACAAGGAAGACCATTAAAACGGCTGGTGTAAGTCTAAAACCAAACAAGCAAAGATAGAGTAAAAACACTGTTTAACACACTTTTACAATTTATAATAATTTATGTCTTGTTGATTTTTAAATACGACTAGATAAGAATTTAATTGTATACCAAGCTCAAACGGCAAGTCAAATCGGCATAAATTGTGCAATATAAAATAACTAGAAAACGTATTTTTGCAGAACGCCACTGCGTGCGCCATTCCGCTTTCGTTTACAACTCGAGTAATACAACTTAAGTAGGGCTATAGCGTTGTGGGTATTTTTTGATTCCCTACGATATCTCCCACTCTTTATGCAACATTCATTCAAAAAGCATGGGTCTATTCTGCGTTAGTCTGCATATGCACCAGTAATAAAGACATGTTAAAAGAAATTGTATGTAAGCTTACTCTAACCTAATTACCTTAAATATCTATGAAAAATAGCCCAGGGGACGTTGAGAATTTGCTTCAAGACTGGCTTGTTTGCTTCAGTTTTAAAATAAAGATAGGTCAACAAGAATCCAGAGATAAAGAAAAAGGTATCAACAGCTAAATGTCCAGTCTGAAGGTAGGCTGAATATTTCTGTCCTAGGAACTAAAAAATTTGAGACCTTTTAAAATATGTAAGCGTTATTCAAAACCTAACCAAAATAATAAAATTAAAGATAATAAAATATGATTGGCAAATAACTAACCGATCTTTACAAACTTACATCTATTCCTTCATGCCAGTTATCCAAAGGCAAATAGTAAAAAAGGATTCCACTGTGTCCCGCGATGATCCATAATATTCCAATAAATTTTAAACCGTTGAAAGCTAAAATTTGCTCATGCGCACTTTTGCTCGTGGAAATTTGGAAAAGCTTTTTCCCGTTCGAGTAGACTGAGAATGCCACAAAGATAGGATGAGCTGGATCTGAAAAAATAGGTTACTTATACAATTTTAGTTAACAATTGTTTTTTAAAAAGGCACCTTTTAATTTGTGAAGTTAAAAAAATGTTAAATTAAACTTACTTGCCTCGCAGTAATAAAGAAAAACATCATAGATAGTGGAAACAATCATCAGCAAAACAATGATAAATATAAAACTCCTGAAAAATAAATATTTCTTTTTTTATGTTTATTAAACTACCTAACCAGAAATACTTACGCCACAGCGATATCCCAACCATCCCATTGGTTAATTTTAGTTGTGCAGTAAACGTCATTTATTAAATAATCCCAAATTGTTCCATTTAATTTTAAAGCCTTTATCACATGAGTATTATTACATTTGTTCGGGATGCAATACGCCAATTTAAAAGACTCCTAAAGTCGGAGAAAACTACTATTACGCAAAATACTTATATAAGAGTTTAAGATGTAATGTTTGAGTCGTGTTTTAAGGAGTTTATTATCCGCAAACTAAACTTTATCATCTGCTTTTCAGTTTTTATCGTTTCTTTTTCTTGACTTGCGTTTGGGTAATTCCAAATTGCATAATACTTTACTCACAAACGTCTTGCAATTACGATATTTTCAATTTACACAGTGTGGCGCACAACAAAATATTATTTTATTTTTTTTAGCTACGACCACAAATAATATAGCCTTGCTAAATTCTTTGTGCTACGCAAACTTATTTTGCTATTTTTAAGTTACATCATAAAATGTATTATCGCACTACTGGTGTACGCAACTCATTTTTATTAATTAATTACATTTTATTTTTTATTCTTCGCTTACTTATCGGTGTCTTTTTTTGTGCTAGCATGATATGTTTTGAAAAAAAAAATTATGTAAACTTGTTTTTCTGAATGAAATGAAACTTTGAATTTTTTAGTCTATTTTATTAATTTTGTTTTTTGATAAATTTGGCATTGTTGCGCTCACATTTAACTTTTATTCTGACATATAACATTGAGCGCAATCTCCGCTCCCTCGTGAGAGTGGGGACATTCACTTAGAATCCAAAAACCCACCAACATATTTCCCATTTAATTTTAATAGCTTTTTTGGACCAAAATTCCAGTTTAGTTTTTTACCGGTCCTTCACATTTTTTTTTCGTTTGCCCTCCTTATCTAAAACTTATACCATACTAGTACCATAAATAACTGTTAGGTATATTATATACCAATTAATAATTTTCGTCTGTTTGTTTATTGGTACCTTTGCCTTTTAATGCTCGTGTTAATGGTCTTGGAAAATATATTGTGCCTATTGATAAGCACCTATGTATGTCTCCACCCTTTGCAATATTTACTACTTTTCTTTAATGTGGGTACACATTAGCTAATGAAGAGTATATAATTATTTTAATTCAATTGAATTCTTCTGCACTGGTCGGAAAAGACAAGAAAACCGTATTTAAAACAAAATTTATTCCGACCATTCCGCCTTCCTTATAAAGGGACAAACTAAATACCCAAATCCAAACGTATACATTTTAAATTCAATCAAATCAAAATCGACAAGAAGTTTTTGAATATAAGGATTGGTTTAGAGAATAATTCAAATATTTAAATTATCAGGAACGCAAAAACATATAAAAAGATTGTAATCGAAAAAAAGAATGATCTTGTTTTTCATCAAAGCTTACTTACGCTGATTACTTTGCTTGTATCCATTGTATAAGGTATGAGAATACCATAAGGACAGTGTTTACCCATAACCCTTAATTGGTCCTTTTCTTTAAAGTCGATATCTAGGCATTCATCAAAACTACCGTGGTCTACCCCGGAAGACCATAACAACCCGCTAGGGACTTTAGACCATGCGTCCAGCACTATAAGAAAAATAAGGGTTGATATAGTTAGGTTTGGTTCGGTTCGGTTACTATTTACTTACTTTTAATAGCATCATTGGGCCGACTCAAAAGAATATCTACCTGTTGTTTACATTCACCATATTCACCCGATTCTTCTAAGATTTGGGAAAGCTGTTTAAGAAAAGTAATACCATCTTTCGGTAACACACTAAAGTAATTTCGCGCAATAGAAATATTTACTCCGCGACATAAAACTGACTTAATAGCTAAAAATATTATTAGAAAAAATATTGTGTGTTTAGCCCCAAAATTACCCATTTTAATAAAGTATGATTTTTTATGTGTAATTATTTATTTTAAACACATTCAGGGTAAACAATAAATAGGTGACTCAGACGTACTCAGGGGTGGATTCAGACCTAAATTTTAAAAAGGACACATGAAAAAATAGGGGCCTAAATAGAGTTAAATGCCCGCCAAATTTCCTCAAAATAAGTACTTTAACCTTTCTATACAAAGCTCAACATTTTTTTTTCGTATAGAAAATTTAAATTATTTTCCTTTTATTCTAGAAACAAAAGCTAAAATTTTGTTTTCTTTATTATTTTAAACCATTTAATTTTTTCTTCTCTGGTTTTACCAATCATTTCACCTAATTTAGTTTGAGCTATTGGCAATAGTGCCTCTCGCTTTAACAGCCACATATATATGTAAAAATATTTCTGTCTTATTAATTTAAAATATGCGTGGCAAAAACTGAAAAATTTTGTGAGAGAATGTTTCCAAACGCAACTTTTGGTATAGTTACTAATTACTGCACGGATACCGTATCAACCACGTTACCTAAGCTCATTTTTATTTATTTTTTTTGCGGAAACCGCAAAGGTTAGACAGAAAAGTCATTTTAATTAGTTTTCATGCAGCCCACTTCGTGCAAGGATGTTTTATTGCCTTTTTGTCATTTTATCTTATGTCCATTTTACGTCTGCACGTCCCAGACCAATTCGGTAAGTAAATGAAATCTATATGTTTTTACCATTGGTGAATACTACACACACTTATATTCGAAAGATAGATACGTACATTCTACGTATATTTTAAAGAGGCTTTTGCAAATATCTGACAATGCACCAGTTCATATCTCATCAGGCCCTTAAGAGGCGTTTAAACACGTAAAATACATTTTTTAAAGGATAGTATATTATCAATGAATTAAACCAAGACAAGAGATGGACAAGTCCCAAGTAGCATTAAGTCGTTGGTTATACGGCGTGAATTGCGTGTCAGCGTTGCGTCTAAACGTGTACATTAAGTCAAGCTCAACCTCGATTTGAACCAATTTGGTGGACGATTTTTTGCTCGGGTAAACCTCATGACAGTTAGGTCGTAATGACTACATGATATTGATTGCTTACTAATTTACTCGAAATAAATGAAATAATTGTTACTGCTTATATGAATTTATGCAAGACTTTATATAGCTTAAAATCTTATCAATAATTTTTTTTTACTATCAAGTATTACCTGTTTTAGCCATCCAAAATCTGCGCGACCCTATTCGTATTTTTACAGAAATATATTTTAATGAAGTTGCAGCGAAATTACTTAAACCATGCTTTTCTCTATATAATATGTGGAGTTTGATTTTAATGCTCAATTAGCTCAAGAAATTAAAGAACCCACACCATAAAATGTGGTACAAATTTGGGGTCTGAAAAAGTTTTGTAAAGGTCGTCATCACGTCCAAAATTATACCTTTAAACGAAACGGTCGCGAGCAGTTGCGTAAATTACCTTTACCGAAGGGTAAACGATGAGAAAACGTAGTTTCGTCGATGTTGGTCATATACGATCAAACAACCACTCAAAACCCTTCAGGCAACGTTTACTTTCAGTTCAAATTTAGTTTTCACAACCTTTACGACTAATAAATGCTATTTAGGGTATCAATTTCATACTACACCAGTTCCAAGTTCCCAGTACGCACCCATTCCTGGTACTATTTCCTTTGAGGGTGTGGTCTCCTAGGTTTGGTCCCGTATATGACGTAAAATGTATATAGCATAGTATGTGCTGTACCATATTCGAGTGACCTATCCACAAAGACATACACGTCGTTGGAATATGCTCATTCACAATACGTACTGAAGGATGATGTTTGTCCGAGCGTTACGTATCAGGTACATACCATGGCTGCTTGGGTTTCTGTAAACAAACATAAACATAAAATGGCGTTAAATCACATTGTGCAAAGTACTAATCACAAAACACCAAAGGTTATAGCATCTTAAATTAAAACAGTGTAAATCTTTTAGTGCCTAGCAAGGCTACATGGACTTTTGCAATACTTAAATTAACGTAGAGATTCCGCAGCAAACTTATTGATTCACAGTAATACAAATATAAGCGGTTGCGCCCTGCTCTAGTCTTTACTTGAACTAACTCATTGATTTGGAAGTATAGGTATATTAATTAAGTCTTACATTACAAAATTCTTTATAAAAACTGTTTTGTGTGGACTAGTTCTCATTTCGGATCCGGCGCTGGTATAAATTAAAAAGTCTAATTTATAATAAGAGTATAAGTGTGAATGCATTTTGGATCAAAATCTTTAAATAATTTCTTATGTGGGCCAATATTATCTCAAGTGGTTGCTTCTAAAGATTAAAATTGATTAAAGTCATTGCCCTACAGTTTCCACGGGAAAGAATAATCTTTATAATGAAGTGGCTGTCGGTTAAAAATAACAACAATTTTTCATAATTCGCCATAACCTATTAATAAGAATCAATAACATCTCAAGTGAGTGCTTCTACGGTTTGAAAATCATTCACAAGTCATTGCCCTCCAGACTATACAGAAAATAAACTGTTTAAAAACTTTCTATATACCTACATATTTTGGGAAAATAGACAACGTAAACGCACTGGATATTAGGGAAATTTTGGGTCGCGTATTTTACACTTTGTTAGCGTTATTGTTATTACTGAGTCTGCGCATTAGCAGCTTCCGCGCTCCTTTTTTATTATGTACGGTAACGGCGCCCGGTACTTACGGTGGCCGGCCGTTAATGTTACCGCTATTTTTTAAGGTTAGTTTTGTATTGTTTTGTTTAATGCAGTACCGAATTTTTTACTATAATTCGGTAGTTTGGTTTGTAAAAAGCCATAAATCTAATAAAAATAAAATAACAAATATAAATAAACAAAAACTTGAAGGTGTGTGAAACTACTACATTAACGTTTGTGTTGTGTTATCTTAAGTGTTCCAAAATCTATCTTTCTTGCCCT
The DNA here is from genome assembly GCA_963576565.1 of Aspidapion aeneum. Taxonomy (NCBI): domain Eukaryota; kingdom Metazoa; phylum Arthropoda; class Insecta; order Coleoptera; family Brentidae; genus Aspidapion; species Aspidapion aeneum. Next base: position 35,096,939 of record OY755040.1, read on the forward strand.
GAATGTTGCCGTTATTCTTAGTAACAATAACGGTAACAGCTGTCAAATTTTCTGTTATTTGACCTGCCCCAAAATGTCCCTATTAAAGACTTATTGCCACAACTTTTATTTAAATAGTGCGAGACCTTAACTTAACGCGGCTTGGACGGATAGTTTATTGGAACAGGCTTTTTATACAGCTGTTCGATAATTTTAACTCCACTATTAAATGTTTAATCATTAGGTTGGTGTATATGAGGTTTCTTTTTTATTTTATGCTATGTTTGTTGTTTTGACGGTCATATTTTTAAAAGAATAGAAGATTTATGGTGTACTATTTTGGCTAAGACGAACAATATCATAGTACATACACCATTTGCTGTTAGAAACGGATGGGGACAATTGGTAGCAAGCGAGAAATGCTTTTAACTTAAATATTTATAAACTTTCCGAAGAGCAATTCATCTATAATTTTCGTAAGTAAAGTTGCCAGCTCAGCTGACATATTTCTACTATTTATCAAAACAAGGTCAAGTCACATAAATACTGCATGATTTTATTTTTGCAATAATAAAGTCTAGCACTTTGTTTGAAACTCCTAGACAATGATTAAATTGAAAACAGTTAGAGATACTTATTGCCCATCGCTTTTTTTTTCATTACTTAGCCTTAAGTGTTCCTTATTACTTCATAATATTATTATATTTAGAAACGCTTTAAGCTAAGTAACAAAAAAAAAGTCGGTGAGATAGACCCTTACTAACCGAAACGTCATGTCTAAAATAAATAAAGATAATGGAAGTCAGAAATTTTGTTTCTAAAGTCTAGCACAATTTCGCAAGCGTAGAATCAATATACTACTAGCATTATTACTGCTAGACCTCATTAGACTTTCAATAAGTTTCTAATATATTAAACCCCAAAAGTTATTGAGAAAACACTGATATTTTTCCTTGGCGAACAATCACTAGGTTGAATTCTATTCAAATTATTTTCAAGACATCAGTCCATTTGACCCAAAAAGGTTAATTATAAAATCTCTCCTTGTTCCTCAGCGCATGTTAAATGATATCACCCCAAAATGATCAATCATAATGCGGCCTTTGGCGCTATGACGCAAAAGAACGATAAGTGCGTTTTGCGCTAAAGAAGGTAGTTAAAGTTATACTACGTATTTGTGCGTAAAACTGCAGGATAGATTTTAAAATTTTAGTTTGAGTTGAGGTTTAAACGTGACCATGCAATGTCTACTCATAGCAGATATTTTGAAATGTTTCACTGTGTTTTTTTGAGGTTACACTTTTGTTCTCTGTTATTTTAAATGCATTGGGCACAAATTTTCTTTTTTAATTTCAGGAGCAGATAAATTAACAGTGATTCTCTGATAACTCCCGCAGGCTGCAGCAATATAACGTAGGTACTCATGCTGCTTTGCTGCTTACGTGACCTTATCGAAGTGGATTTTCCACCCGTCAAATCTCACTCTTAAGTACAAATACGCAGCACAACTATCTATAGACTCGATGAATCTCAACTAGACAATACATAAGGAGACACATAATGGGCAAGGACTAGTTTAGGAAAGTTCGACCAGGGCAGCCACCCGTGGCGCAAAGACCCAGTAGCGTCAAAATCGTTTTAATATAATGCAATTATAATTTTTGCTCACGGCGCATCGTTGTGTGGGCTTATAGCGACTAATAAATAGGTAAATAGAACCTTCTGCCAGAACCGATAAGTTTAGGTATTTGTAGTTGCTAGTAAAGACCCTATAATCCGTAGACAGGATTCCTAATTTTGTTCTTAAATGTTACCATTCTCAACAGCTGCTCCTTTGGTTCGTTTATTTCAAAAGAAAATCAAGTCAATCATGGTCATCTCGCGAAAAAATCTACCACAACTCGAATCGGAATTTAGGGTCAGCAAACTATTGGTAAGTAACTTTCTTTTTTGTTTGCTGTCATCTATCGTCTACCATCGATTGTCTGTCAAAAATTTCAAAACAAAAATTTGTTTGTTTTTAAAAATTAATATTTAGTATAAAAATATTTCTATCATTAATGGTCATAATGTGAAAAAATTAATGTTCTTTTTTCTGCAAATTTGTTTTTAATATAAAAAGAAATATTGGGGTTATTTTCAGATTTACCTATTTTGTCCTGTTTTTTCCATATGTTATGTGACTGAATTGAAAAAAGGTGAGCAAAGTGTTTTTCTGTGTTTTTTCCTGTATTCTAATTGATATTTAAGGGATTATAAGTTGCCCATTACATACCTACTATCTGTACTGTCATTGTTATGTCACAATCCCTGCTTCCTCACTGACATGTAAAATATTCTTACATTGAAAGCAATGGACATATTCACATTACACCCTCATTAAAATCTTTTAATGTAAGAATAATTTTGTGGTGTTATGGCAGAAGCTGATATGTCACACATTTCTCAATTTTGTAGATATCTCAGTAGGTACATATTAATGATTGGTATATACCTACTTTAGTTTTGTGCTGGCAAGAGCTGATATGTTATTGTGAAATAGAAACTTCAATAAAACATAAGGCAGTTCATGATATGTCAATTAATTTCAAATATCGGTATGCCTAAACTTGACTAACAATACAAAATTTTTAATAAGCGACATATCAGCTTCTGCCATACTACCACAGAATTTACATGTTGGTGACAGTAGGTACAGTGAAAAAAAATGTAGGTAGGTCTAGCTAGAGTCCCTGTATGTTGACATATTTGGATGTATTAGAGTTGCGACAAGCCCATCAATACAAATTGTGAAAGGCTTTTGCGGCCATCAATTGCTAACAATTGTTAGAATGAGAACATATCCACACTCTTTATCTTATAACAAACAGTGGTAATATAATTAATAAAAAAAATCAAAAGTCACTCAAAATCATTGTGCTGATTAAGTGACCTTAAATGAACTTTGTAAGCAACAAGACGCTAGCCCTACCAAGTCCACTTCCAATCCCTGACTTCGCATGCGTAGATCTACCAATATTATTTACCTCATGTATTAGAATAGATGTACAGGGTGATTTTCACTTGAATGATTCTAACCACATGAAAATAGAAAGTTTCAAAAACCTTACCTAATGAAACCTAATCAGATCTAACCGAACCGAACCAAAGCAAACTAAACCAATATTTTTTTTTCAAAAAAAAACTTTCCTGACTTCCTACCCGGGATCCTAGAGGATGTGAATCCGAACCGGACCGAACCGAACCTATCCAAACCTAACCCTACCCAACTAAACCTAATTAGCAGTACGTGTTGTAGTTTAGTTTGGTTAGATTAGGTTTGGTTCAGTTTAGTTAGGTTCGGTTCGGATTCACATCCTCTAGGATCCCGGACAGGAAGTCAGGAAAGTTTTTTTTTCGTAAAAAATTATTGGTTCAGTTTCCTTTGGTTCGGTTCGGTTAGATTTTATTAGGGTTTGTTAGGTTAGGTTTTTGAAACTTTCTATTTTCATGTGGTTAGAATCATTCAAGTGAAAATCACCCTGTATTTATCTATTCTAATACATGAGGTAAATAATATTGGTAGATCTGCACATGCGAAGTCAGGGATTAAAAGTGGACTTGGTAGCGCTAGCGTCTTGTAACAAAGCATGTCATGTTTGTTTTTATTTGTCAAAAAGTTTAAAATAAAAGTCAGGGAAATTACAAACAGAAAACCAAGTTTTTATTTCGAAACCATAAATTTTTAATAAAATAAATATGAACCTATTCCTGTTTCCTAATTAGCTCTTGTAATACATCAAATAAGAGACATCAATTTTCTAGTATTCCCAGCAATCCAGAATTTTAAACAATATGGGTAAAAATGTTAATGCATTCATCAGCAAAAGTTGGATCTAATACCAAAATTTGAGAGGTAAGTGTAGCTTTTCAAAATTAACAATAGGATTTGAAATGAAGGGAGCAATTTGGCCGGTTGTTAATTTATTAAATTCAATTCAATTAATCAAAATCCTGTCTAGACCATCTCTTTGTAAGTCAAAAAATAAAATCACAATTTCATAAGTTAAACTCATTCATTGTTACTCATGACAACAGATCACTATCCAATAATGTTTTTTGTCTCTCAGAAACCTCTACCCGAGCCTCTACTGAATAAACATAAAATAAACTCAACCTCATACACTAAAATTGATTATACAAAAATGAAAACTCTGGCTGACAGTACTAAGTGGGATATTATTTTAACACACATGCACCCTGAAGCAGCAGCTGAAAGCTTAATAAAAAATATAACTGAAATAACAAAAAATTCAGAATATACCCTTCAATCCACTCATTATAAAAAAATTAAACCTTGGATAACAAACTCTATAGTTAAATCTATCAAAACCAATCGGCTTAAAAAATATTTAATCAGAAATCCAACAAATCAAAAACAAGAACATTACAAATTATATTGCAACACTTTAAATAAAATAATAAAGGATACTAGAAACTCTTATTATAAAAATAAAATTAATGAAAACTCTGGAAACATTAAAAAGATTTATCAGATAGTAAATGAAGCTACAAATGTGAAAAACAAAAATTCTTCACTTACTCAAGTCAATTATAACACAACATTTTAACAGATCACATATCTCTAATGCATGTCATGATTACTTCATAAATGTAGGGGAAAAGATGGCAGCAGCAATAAAAAATCCAGAAAATCCTTTTAAATTTGACAATATATCACACACATCTATGTTTTTGAGAAGAACAGATGAAAATGAAGTAATCATGTACATAAACAGTTTAAAAGAAGATAGCTCACCAGGCTGTGACAATATATCTGCTAAAACTTTAAACTTTTTACATCAACACATAAAAAAACCACTTGTACATATTATTAATCTTATTTTTAAAACTGGGGAAGTTCCATCTTTCTTTAAAACATCTATTGTTACTCCCATTCACAAAGCCAGTGACAAAAATAATACAGAAAATTATAGACCAATTAGTGTAATATCAAATGTAGCCAAAATTTTTGAAAAATGCTTTAAATCTTGTTTTACAAATTACTTAAATGACAATAACATCATGTCTAAAAACCAGTTTGGATTCAGAGAGGGGGTAAGTACCTCTGATGCCATGTTTAAAGTTGTCAACAGTGTCACAGATCATTTAAATAATAATGAAAAATGTATTGCCATTTTCTTAGACCTAGCAAAAGCCTTTGACACAGTTTCTCATACCCTCCTTTTACAAATCATGGAAGCATACGGAGTGAGAGGAATCGGGTTGGAGTTAGTTGCAAATTATCTAGCAGATCGACAAACCAAGATTGGCAAAACTCTTAGTGATCCTAAAACAGTGACACATGGTGTTCCTCAAGGGACAGTTTTAGGGTCTCTTTTCTTTACAATCTACATAAACAGTCTTTGTAGTCTAGAAATTGATGGAAAAATATATTCATTTGCTGATGACACTGTTGGTATATTTGCTGGCAAGACATGGGAAGAAGCCAAAGAAAAGTTAAAATCTGGTTTCAAGAAAATTAAAATTCTCCTAGATACATTAAAACTTAGTTTAAATATTAAAAAAACTCAATATATAGCTTTCTCATTAACAGAGGCAAACAGACCAGATTTTACCACAATACAGTTACAAAATATAAGTGAACATCTTAAAGAAGTACAAAACTCAAAGTACCTGGGAATAATGATTGATAAACATCTCAAGTGGAATGAGCATGTTCTTTATCTTTGTAAAAAAATAAGATGTCTAATTTATTAATTTTACATTCTTAGAGATATTTTAAACAGGAGAATCTTAATAATGATTTACAAAGCCTTAGTAGAAAGTTTATTAAATTACAGGTTACTGGTTTGGGGGGTACATATAACTGCCATTTAGACCATCTTAAAATAATTCAAAATTATATTGTTAAAATTGTTTTAAAAAGACCACGTTTGTATTCAACAAATTTATTATACACAGAGGAAATTTCAAATCTTAAAAGCTTGTATGTTATCAATGTGTGCAATTTTATTCATTTAAACAATAAATTTAAAAATAAATACATTTCTCATACATATCAAACAAGAGGTAATACAAAAAAATTTTAAATTCCATTTTGTATAGAAGCAATCAGGGCCATCATTTTGTAACTTATATTGGACCAAAACTATATACCCTAGTACCTAATTCAATAAGAAAAACAAATAACAAAAAGCGTTTTAAAAAACTATTCAAAATATTCTTTTTTTCAAATTGTCAAGTTTTTCTAGATACCTTTTAAGTATTAATTTAGGTTAATGGAGTTTTTTTTTATTTAATTATTAAATTAATTAGTTTTCTTTTGTACAAATTTTGTACATTTTTTCTCAAAACTTTTGCAATACCTAATATTCTTAGTTAGTTTTAATTATGTTTATTAAAATTGTAAAAACAGTAAATACTTATTCTATATTAGAGAAAAAAAACTGTGATATGTAAAAGTACTGCTCTAGTACATACAGTTATTTCATACCTAGGTACTAAAATTTAATATTTTTAAGAAAGAAAAAATGTATTAGAATAATAATTATTGTAAAAAAAATTGTAAAACATTTTGGTTAATAAAATACTAAATACTAATACTAAGTACATATGTATACGTAAAACATAAACATAAAGCATCCTATTATATAACAAAAGTGTTCCGATCGCTGTTATACAGGGGGTTTTCTTTTAACTTTTAAAACGAAGGTAAGTTTATAATATAAATATTTTTTGCAATTTTTGAGTCACATCGATTTTCTTTGTGTGAGGGAGATATTTTGAGCGCTTATAGATAAGGAATATGATTCGAGTTTTGCCTTGTTTTGATGGGCATCGTTTATTAGTTTATTTTATTATAGATAAGTTGATCGATTTTCGAAAAACAAAGTGCCTTGAAGCGATAGATATATAAAAGGCCTAGCCACTTGACTTGTCTTCTTATCCAGTGGCGCAAATACACAATCCATCTCTGCTTATCGATATGCGCTCAAGCCCCCCCTCAGGATTCATTTCTGCATACTCCACTGCCTATATAATATATGGTAACTTTAAATATAAATATCTAAAAAATTTATAATTTCGGAAAATTTCCCCTATATAGCAAACAAAATTAACGTTTTCAAGCGTTTTTTATTTCATTTGCTAAAAATTTCCATAAATCTCTATATTTTTCTTTATAATAGAAATACTCTGTATATACAAGTCATTTTTCTAATGTTATTTAAAAACATATTTTTTTTTAGGACCACCTTGAACAAGAAGAGTTATTATTTATTCCAAAAAAAAGGAACTCTACTTTCAAGAAATTCGACGAACATATGGAAAAAATTGAACTGTACCAAAAAGAATGACAATTTAGTTTTAAAGTACAAAGAGTTAGAACATTTTTGGCCTCCTATCAAGTACAGGAAGAATTTCTCATTTTACCACTTTTTATCTATCTATTTAAAACTATTTCCATCAGAAAATATTAACAAATTGATGTGACTGTCAAGTTCTCTCTGAATAAGAACCAAAATTCAACTATAATTTGCACTGGAGTGGGCTAATATTTTCCTAGAAATTAGTGTCATTATATTTATTATAATTATAATTTATTTTTATTTAACCGTCAGTCGGTTACTAAATATTTACTCTCGAAGTTTTTGCATCTCGAAATTTTGACATATTTGGTCTGGGAGACGTTAAAGCATCTAATTTGTAGGACGAATGTTTTCTCATGTTTGATATCATAAAATCTTTTCTGTTAAGAATCACCCTCAATAATTTTCACACATGGAAAAGTTGAACGTTTTAGTAAAAGAATGCTATTTATGAGAATTCAGCCTGTTCCTCCTTACTTAAAACATAGATCGGTGTACTGTGGACTAAAATCTTCCGAAGCAGTTGCTATATTAATAAAAAAATCATAAAGTACTTTGTTTAGGAAATAGTTACATAATTATTGACAATGTGATATGCACTTTGGATGTTACCTAACTATATGTTATTTTATAATTAAATATATACATAATAAAAAAATTTGTGGCTTTCTTCTTTAGGAAAAAAACTTAAAATAACGAAATGATAAACACACAGATAAAATCAAAATGTTGATTATCTGGATTTATTTTACTGGACCGCACCCCCGGTATACATACATATCTACTACTTTATATTGGGCCCTCTGTATTGGGAGGCCTTATTAATTTTCCGTTGCTAATTTTCAATAGAGTAATATACTCGTACCACGCCAATGAAAATAACATAACCTAGACGCAAATTCAAGAATGACATTGATGGGCTTGTCGCGACTCTAATATATCCAAATATGTCAACATACAGGGACTCCAGGTCTAGCTAATGTCATGTATTGTATTTTTTTAATATCATTTTATTGCTATCTTTTTTATTTTTTTATTATTTTGGCTGTTGTATTGCTATTCTTACTATTGCTTTTATTACTGTTCTTTTTTGTGACAATATTTGCTTGATTATGTATCTAAAAGTTTATACAAATAACAATATACTCTACTCTACTATACTCTACTTAATAATAATAATAATAAATATATTTGCAATAACCACAATACATTTTGTGCCAGATTTTTTTCTAAATTATTGCAAAAAGGGACTAGAAGGCAATAAATTGATCTAGTCCAGCCCCTTGTCCTGTGGAATTTCATACACCTACTGTGGCCAGCTGATCACCCCTTGAGTAGAGTTAATAAGTAGGTTAGTTTTTGTCTTAACTCATCTATCATTCTTTTTTTTGTAAAAATAACAGTAATAGGCATAACAGACATGGCTGGTGAGTTACATCAGTTAAAATAGTAAAACTGTTGGTGCCTTGGCAAAAAGTCCCACTTAACATGTAGGTAGTCAGAGATGTACAAGTTTTAAACAATGAAAATTTGTATAGAGGATGGCATGCAATGCAATCACAAACAATATCCAAGTATCTGAATATTTTATAGACCATCTGAGTTGTAGCGTTAAGCCTATAAACTAGAAGATTTCTGTTTTTTTAGTTTACAAGCCTGTTGGCAAGAAAGAAATATTCTATTCAAGTATGTATTATAATTATTAAAAGATTTTTGATGCTAACTGCAGTAGAGAGTTTTAATTTAATTGGAGTCAAACTTTTGGGAAATCTTTAGTTACCATCTTGTTAAAAGATTTAGAAGGTAAAAAAAGGCCTAAAACCTCATATACAACTATACGATGCAAACTCCATTTGTCCAATTACAATAAATAAGAGATGTTTATTGATACTAGTTTTCATTACAAGCAAATGGTTTTTACAAGCAGATTTGACAGTGAGTGTCTTGATTCACCTGGATGTGTAATGACCATAAAATGTGTGAGTTAGTACCCACACAAGTACTATACCTACATTCATTGAAAATACCAAATCTAAAGATTCTAGAGTAGCTACATACTTTATTATGCAACATTGAAAGATTCGAAGAGAATTAAAATGTTCAAATTTCAAAACATTTTAAATTAAAAAGAATTAAATTTTGAAAATATTAAAAATTTTTTAGTCTTAAAATGTTTGGTATCCATGGGTAGAGGACCGACACAAAAGACAATATTTCCGTTTTAATTGATCCTTGTTCAAGTAAGGTCACTGTATAACGAAGTTCACTTTGTTATATAGTGACCTTATGTTCAAGCCCTAGAAACAATGAACAAGTTACATTAGGAATTTTATGAAATTTGAAAATTTAAATTTAAAGTATAAATAAATTTTGTTTAAAAACTTTTTTTGTTGTACTTAATTGTGTCAGTGGCCTTTCATTATGCAAGCGCGGATCTGGGCATAAATGTAGGGGGTAATTGTTGACAAAAAAATTGTGCATATTTTTTTTTAGGGAGAGGTAATTATCTAGAAATATAATTTCGGACTTCCATTGTCTTTATTTATTTTAACCACTACAGGGTAAGTCCGAATCTTTTGTCAAAAACTCGGAACATTTTGTCGAGGTTTTAAAAGGTATTGAATTAGATCCCGGCGATAGATTTTTAAGTTTTGATGTAGAAAGTCTCTACACCAACGTGCCAATAAATGAGTCACTCAGTATCATCAAAAACAAATTACAAACTGATTATACACTTCACGAGAAAACAACGCTATCAGTGGAGGGGGTGATGGATCTTTTGGAGCTCTGTCTCCGTAACTCTTACTTTCAAGTGAAAGATAAGTTTTACGCGCAAAATGATGGACTCCCAATGGGTTCATCTCTTTCGCCAGTGGTAGCAAACATCTACATGAAGTGGTTCGAGGACACATTTATTATATGGCCGGAAAATGATGACGAACTACAGAATTTTCTACACCATTTAAACGGTATTCGACCAACAATCCAATGCACCATGGAAATTGAAAAAGATTCGGCCTTACCTTTTTTGGATGTTCTTGTCAAACGATTAGACAGAAACATTCAAACCACTGTATATTAGTAGAGTAAATTTGTAGGGTATTTCAATAAAAAGCTGCATATTTATATTTGGCATGGTAGTAGCTAACATCAAAAGCTAAATTTTCAATCGAGGATCCCCTGATTTGCGGCATCGGAATCCAAGATGGCGGCTGCCAAAGTTAAGAAAAAAAATGAATTCCCTGTTTTAAGACAAATTAAATTAATTTTGATAAACTTATTTTAAGTAGGACCTACTTAATTCAAAAATGAAAAAAAAATTATACCTGTCACTTTAAAACAAAATGGCGGCTATATTTTTAAAAAATCGTTTTCTTCGATATTTTCTTTAATTTTTGCGCGATATTTATTTTTAATACCTCATATTAAAGCCACTGACCAGCTCTTTAAACCTAATGAAAAAAAGTTATTAGTTTCTCAGCCGACACAAAGATGGCGTTTAATAAGTCAAAACTATAAGAGACCTTTATAACCTGTAGACCAAATTATATTAAAAAAAAATTTTTTTTTGGATTTTATTAATAGTTAGCCAAGTTTTGTAAAAATTTAAAAAAAGTTATAATTTGACATTAAACATTTTAAGATGGCGGCCGAAGTTCAGATAAAAAAGTAATTTTTTTGTTCTTGTTTGACAGAACTAGTATTGCCGTGTAATATATCGATTTATACTAAATAGGGGTCGCCGATTTTAAATATTTCATAATAAATAATGACACATGAAAATATAAAAACAACATTATCTTCTTGAATTGGTAATTTTTTTTTACCAAGATATGTGGTTTTATATTACTCTTAATTAGTTTTAAGTCATAATGTACAAAAATAATATAATTTATTTATTTTTTAAAGATGCCGGTCGAAAAAGTAAAAGAAACACATATATTTTTAAAATGTCAAAAAAGTTGGCATACGTTGATTGAATTGATCATATTTTACTTAATAGCTATCTCCTGTAATATTAATCTAACAGTAACGTTTAAATAAGCAAAGTTAAATAATTTTTTCTAAATCATCAGAATCTGATGTCAAAAATGACATGTCAAACTTTTTACATATGGTTTTTTTTTAAATAAAACACCCTGTATATAATTTTTTTAGTTGATAAGACTCGTTTTTCTGATTTCAAAAATATATAATATGTTGACATTTAGACCAGCCGTTATTGAAATATTTGCATTTTAATAACCTAAGTAAACAATAAGGATGTTGCCATTTTGTTAATTAATATAATTTTTAAAATGCAACTATTTCAACAATGGCTGGACTAAATGTCAACATATTATATATTTTTGAAATCAGAAAAAGGAGCCCTATTAATTAAAAACATATACAGGGTGTTTTATTTAAATAAATAAACCATATGTCAATAGTTTGACAAGTGTATGACATATGTCATTTTTTACATCAGATTCTGAGGATTTAGAAAAAAATATTTACATTTGCTAATTTAAACGTTACTGTTAGATCAATATTAGCGGAGATAGCTATTAAGTAAAATATGTCAATTTATTCAAATCACATGGCACGTGACATATGTCAACTTTTTTGACATATTTAAAACATCTGTGTTTTGTTTCACGAGATGTCTTGGTGTTCTTAGTTTTTTTTGTTAAATTACCACGTTACGCCGCTCGCAGTTCCGCGCTTGTTATTAGTATGTCCAAAGCTTAATTATTATTCTAGGAGTAAATTTGCCTTTACAGTTGGGTTGGGAATTGAGATTGTTGATTGTGGGTAAAGTTTTTAAACGATTTTATTTAACTTCACAGAGCCTATCTGGCTTTCTATCAAATCTTGAAATTCATTGTGGACATACTTCCCGTGAACCGATTTTAACGAAATTCATAACAGTAATATGGCAATACAATATTGTTACGGGTTCACAACGACAAATTAAAACTCGCAATTGTTGAAAACGATACGTCAATTTATTTCGACAAATTATGTACAAAAACACGCACTTAAACTTAGTAATAACTTGCTAATAATTCACTACTATAATCGGTCTATTAACTTCGTGTTAATCTCACGACCACTACAGCACGTTATCTCTGACTGACTGCCTGGTGCGCGACCCCGGCCCTATATATAGGATCGTCCATCTCTCTCGAACTTTCCGGCAGCCTTCGACGTCCGGAAAGTTTCCGCACTACCGCGACCGCAAGCCACAGACAACGCAACTAAAACCTAGACTAAGAATACAACCTTAAGATAAATCGACCTAATACTACACTAAACCTAAATAAATTCCAATTATAAAATTTAAATAACTTAAATTTGTAACACTATCCTCCTCTTCAGGTTTGATCGTCTCGATCAACATTTCCCAGGTAAGGTTTTAGTCTGTCTAGATGAACAACTTTCATCTTGGACTTCGGGCTTCTCTGGATTCGGTAGACTACATCATTAATTCTCTTAACAACTTTATAAGGCCCTTCCCATGGTGGTGTCAACTTAGGTGATCTTCCTTTCTTGCGTTGAGGATTGTATAGCCAGACTTGATCATTCTCTTTGAACCCTGAATAGTTTGCTTTCAGGTCATATCTCGCTTTCATGCGGTCACTGGCTATTTCTATTCGCTCTCTAACCACTTCATGGATATCGTGCAGCTTTTGCCTTAAACGTTCGACATAGTCATTAACCTCTAAGTGTGCTTCTTCAGGTGAACCAAACATGATATCACATGGTAAACGCAGTTCTCTACCAAACAGGATACTAGATGGAGTAGCTCCTGTCGTATTGTGAATGGCAGTTCTATAGGCCATCAAAAACAATGGAATATATTGGTCCCAATCTGTTTGGTGCTCATCAACAACTTTGCAAAGATGTTCCTCTATTGTTTTATTAAATCTTTCAACCATGCCATCTGACTGCGGATGCAAAGCAGTAGTCCGTGTTTTATGTATTCCTAAAAGGTCACAGAGATTCTGGAAGAGCTTTGATTCAAAGTTTCTTCCTTGATCTGAATGTAGTTCCAAAGGAATGCCAAATCGGCTGAAAACATCATTTACCAGAACTTCTGCAACTGTAGCGGCCTCTTGGTTAGGCAAAGCAAAAACTTCTGGCCATTTGCTAAAATAATCCATGACAACAAGGATGTATTTGTTGCCCTTTTTAGTTTCTGGAAATGGTCTGGCCACATCAATAGCAATGCGTTCGAATGGCAGACCTACGTTATATTGTTTCATTTGACCTCTGGACCTTGTTTTGGGACCTTGGCTGGCTGCACAAGTCGAACATCGGCGGCACCAGTTTTTCACATCTTGAAAGTAATTGACCCAATAAAATCGGTTTCGAATTTTGTCCATGGTTTTATTTATGCCTAGGTGCGCGCCTGATTTTCCACCATGGCATTCGGCCATTATATTGTCTACCATGCTCCAAGGAACCACTACTTGATTAATCACAGTAAGGCCATCGGCACTTTCCCAGGCACGTTTAAGGATGTTTTCTTCTACTATCAGTGAATCCCATTGTGCCCACAGTGATTTGAATATCACCCCTTGGTTTGCGATATCTTGCCATGATGGTCGTGGCTTGTTCTCTTCTTTCAATCGCAAGATAGGTCCTACATCTTTGTCGTTAAGTTGTGTGGTTCTAATCGAAGCCGACATCCATTCTTCATCTGGTTCTAACTTTATCTGGCGCACGTAGGTAATTCCTTCTTTCTGGTCAATTTTCCTGCAATGTTTACAATCCTCGGGGCAAGGTCTTCTGGACAATGCATCTGCATTACTATGCACCCTTCCTGCTCGGTGCTTAATTTGATAATGGTATTGTTGTAGCTTTTCTATCCATCTCGCGACTTGCCCCTCAGGTTGTTTCATTTTCATGAGCCACTGTAACGCAGCATGATCCGTTCTAATCAGAAACTCTTGTCCGTAGAGATATTTGTGAAAGTGATCTACGGATTTAACTATGGCTAGGAGCTCCTTTCTAGGAACACAATAATTTCTCTCTGGTTTGGATAGCTTCTTGCTGAAAAATTCGATGACCCGTTCTTCTCCATCTTGTACTTGGGAGAGTACTGCTCCTATGCCATCGTTGCTCGCATCAGTATCTAATATGAATTTTCTTTTTGGAATGGGATATGCAAGAATCGGACTAGAACATAATGCTGCTTTTAGTCTTCTAAATGCTTGGTCACATTCGGTATTCCATTTGTAAGAAGCTTTATCTTCTGTAAGTCTATGTAACGGAGACGCTATTTTGGCGAATCCTTCTACAAATCGTCTGTAGTATGTACACAGACCCAAAAAGCTTCTCAATTCATGTTTGTCACGAGGTTGAGGCCATTCTTTTATTGCTTGTAGCTTGTTTTCGTCGGTATGGATGCCTTCTCGGGAAACGACGTGACCCAGGAACTCAACTTTTTCTTGGAACAGAAAACATTTCTTTGAGTTTAATTTAAGATTTGCGTTCCTGATTCTTGAGAATACTTCTCGTAAATTATCTAGATGTTCTTGAAATGATTTCCCATTACTATGACATCATCCAAATAGACTAGGCAGGTTTTCCAAGTAAGACCTCGTAGAACGACTTCCATTAGTCTTTCAAATGTAGCTGGGGCATTGCACAGGCCAAATGGCATCACATTAAACTGATAAAGTCCACTTCCAGCAGAGAATGCAGTCTTCTCTTTATCTCTTTCAAAGATTCCTACTTACCAATACCCACTTTTCAGGTCAAGAGTAGAAAACCAATATGATCCTGCCAACGTTGTTAATGTGTCGTCTATTCTTGGCAGTGGGTAACTATCTTTCTTGGTCACATCGTTAAGTTTCCTGTAGTCGACACAAAATCTAGTACTTCCATCCTTTTTAGTGACCAACACCACAGGAGATGACCAAGGACTTGATGACTCTTCAATAACACCGTCGCTGAGCATTTTATTAATGAGATTGTGAACTTCTTCTTGCTTGGCCATTGGTAGTCTTCTTGGGGGTTGTCTTATCGGTTGGGCATCGCCAGTGTTGATAGCATGTTAAATAAGGTTTGTGCGTCCCGAACTACTCCTAGTTTCGAAGATATTACTTTGTTCTTCTATAAACTCTCTCGCTTTACTATATTCTTCTGGAGTGAGATGTTGCCAAGTTGACTCAAATTGCTGAAGTACCTCCATTGGTAACTTGCTTGTATCCTCGGAAGTTGGCTCTTCACATCTTGTTACTTTCTGTACTGGTTCAAATAATGCTACCACCTCCCCCTTATTAATTTTGACACTATTTGGGAAAATATTGGCGACTCTAATCGGGATGTCTTTATCGGTTTTAACTAGTGATTTTGCAACGAGGTAGGTGTTGGGTGTGTTTTGTTGGCTTATGAGTCCGACGCAGCTTGATGTTTTACTTTCCAGCCTTCCAAAAATTATGGTCTCACTGTTACCGACTAGTCTTGTTGTGCATACTGCCACGACCTTTATTGGTTCTTTATTGAAGTGACTATTTAACAAAATGAACTCTTCATTCCCAAATCTTAGGGTATTAAGTTTATTATCAAACGCAAATCCATGTTTACTTATCAAGTCCATTCCCAAAATAAATTCGTCTTCTATTTCGACAACCAATACAGTGTGGCGAATCTTCAATCTTCCCAGCTGTAGGTCTATATCTGTCTGCCCCAACACGTCGGCGGATTCTCCAGTCACAGTCTTAAGTGTTATTTTCTTTCCTATTGGTCGAATTTTATATCTCGTTGCAATTTTGAACTTAAGCAGGCATGGCAGCACCAGTGTCTACTGTTATATTAACTTTTCTCCCATTAATGAGTCCGTCGATGTTAAGACTGTCAGCAGTATGTTTTAGGATCTTAATAGAGTAAATTTTGGGGGCTCTATTCCCATTAGCCAACACCCGCCCCTCTGCGTTGACTAGTTTTAGTTTTCCTGATCTCTTCTTCGGTACTCTGTCCCGCTAGATGGCGAGCGAGACCTTATTTGGACGCGACAATCGCGTTGAATATGCCCTGTACGTCCGCATCTGAAACACTTTACATTTGGAGGGGATCGTCTGCTTTCTTTCAAAGAGTCAATCTTCTCTATCAGTGATTGAAACATTTGGTTTAGCGTTTTTGAGTTGACCTCATGTCCATTGCTCATTTCTTCTCCCTCCTGAATTGAAACAGCTCTTACTTTTGGCCTGGACATATTATTTGATGATTCATTTTCAAGGGCTGGAATCAACACTTCACTGCTGTTATGGAAGCGTTCTCGACGAAGTAACTTTACTAAGTCCGTGTCTCGTAATCCGTTAATAAAGCGATCTACCGTGAAGGGATCTCTGTAATTTTCTGGCATTTCTGGGTAAGCTAAATACATCAGCCTCCTGATATCTGCTTCATACTCTTGCAATGATTCTCCTGTTCTTTGTTGACGAACATTTAATTCTGACCAATGTAAATTTCGCAAGTGTTCGTCTCCATACCTTCTTTCTAGCGCTGCCACTAAAGCGTTATAATTCTGTTTTAGTTCGACTGGAATGGACCGTAAAAGTCCGAGTGCAGGTTCCCGTAGAGCTACTAACAACGCTCTAGCTTTTTCGTCCTCGTCCCAACCATTTGCAGCGGCGGCAGCTTCAAATTGTTGTTTGTAGGTGGACCAGGAGGACGTACCGTCAAAATTTGGAGACTTAATGTTCTGGTTGGAATTCACGACACATCCCTGAGCTTTTATTTTGTTGTGTTCTGTCTGAAGCTGTATAAGCTGTTTCGACACGTCCTGGAATTTTTCTTCCATGGTTTGAAAAACTTCTTCCCTTACATTCTGTAGTTTGTTCTCCACTTTTTCTTCAACATGTTGTACCTTTTCTTCAACATTTTGTACCTTCTCTTTAACATTTTGTACCGTTTCTTCTACATTCTGCAAATTATTTTGTACCTTTTGTTCTACACTATGCATTCTTTGGGTTATTTCTTCCTTAAGATCTTCGGTTGCAGTCTTGAACTCTTCTCTCAGCTGTTCGGAGTTGCTCTTTATCTGATCGAAGTTTTCTTGCATGCTATCTAATGTCTGCCTCATGTCATTCTGGTTTTGTTCCATGGTCTGTCTTATATCGTTCTGATTTTGAGCCATTTGAGCTGCTAGAGCCTGTATCATTTTAGTTAGATCTTCCATCTTTGCCGATCCTTGTCTAGTAAGCATCAACTTCCTGATAAATCACTTAAAACGTCTATTTTAGGGCTATAAAGCGAATGTCGAAGTCGGTTTTTCAATATCTCTTCCAATTCTTAAATAGAACCTAATGGAATGTTCTGGAATATACTGGTAAATGCTACTCTTTCTGCTACTAGGCAAATGTAGAAGTCACATTTTGATTATCTCTTTTGGTTCTCGAATATACCGTCGTAGAATGTTATGGAATATTCTAGAAATAGTTTCTAATTCTTACTTTTAAAATAACTAAGCTACTGTCGAAGTCGGTATTTGTATATCTCTTCTAGTTTTTGAATAGAACGTCGTAGAATGTTATGGAATCTTCTAGAAATTCTTTCTAATTCTTACTTTTGAAATAACTAAACTAATGTCGAAATCGGTATTTGTATATCTCTTCTAGTTTTTGAATAGAACGTCGTAGAATGTTATGGAATCTTCTAGAAATTCTTTTTAGTTCTTACTTTTGAAATTACTAAGCTAATGTCAAAGTCTCTTTTTGGATATTTCTTCTAGTTTTCGAAAAGAGCGTCGTAGAAAGTGATGGAATGTTCTAGAAATTCTTTCTGATTCTTACTTTTAAAATTACTAATCTAATGTCGAAGTCGGTATTTGTATATCTCTTCTAGTTTTTGAATAGAACGTCGTAGAATGTTATAGAATATTCTAGAAAATCTCTCTAATCATCAATTTTTGGACTGTAAAGTTAATGTCGAAGTTGGTTCTTAAATATCTCTTTTAGTTTTTGAATAAAACAATATCGAACTTCTTCGAATATTCTGGAAAAATCACTTACTGTTTTTCTGTCCAATTGTCCTATCCGGTGGTAATATGTAAGGGTAGTCTTTGCACTATTCAGTTCCGAATATTCTGGCAAAATCACTTA
This sequence comes from Aspidapion aeneum, assembly GCA_963576565.1. Classification (NCBI taxonomy): domain Eukaryota; kingdom Metazoa; phylum Arthropoda; class Insecta; order Coleoptera; family Brentidae; genus Aspidapion; species Aspidapion aeneum. Next base: position 35,115,381 of record OY755040.1, read on the forward strand.
CTGTTCTTCTTTTTAATTGTCCTAGCCGGTGGTACTGTGTAAGGATAGTCTTTGCACTATTTATTTCTTTTAATCTCACTTCTGACACGAATTGTTACGGGTTCACAACGACAAATTAAAACTCGCAATTGTTGAAAACGATACGTCAATTTATTTCGACAAATTATGTACAAAAACACGCACTTAAACTTAGTAATAACTTGCTAATAATTCACTACTATAATCGGTCTATTAACTTCGTGTTAATCTCACGACCACTACAGCACGTTATCTCTGACTGACTGCCTGGTGCGCGACCCCGGCCCTATATATACTATCGTCCATCTCTCTCGAACTTTCCGGCAGCCTTCGACGTCCGGAAAGTTCCCGCACTACCGCGACCGCAAGCCACAGACAACGCAACTAAAACCTAGACTAAGAATACAACCTTAAGATAAATCGACCTAATACTACACTAAACCTAAATAAATTCCAATTATAAAATTTAAATAACTTAAATTTGTAACAATATTATGAAAAAATTTGGGGGTTAATGGCTCGGGTAGGGGGTATCTTTAATAATGATTTTATATTGAACTTAAAAATATATAATGTGCCATTAACGCTATTGTTAATTATAGACAGTAGTAAATAAAAATCTGCCAAATAATGTTTTACTTTTTAGTGCTATATTTTATTAAAATCTTTTAACTTAAGTAATGTTACTTTTTTTATTTATTTATTTGTAGTAAGAGGGCTATTATTGTTGTTTCAGTGGCCACTTGTTCTACAATAGGTTAACATGTTTTCTGCATTTAAGAGACTTGCAAGCAAGGGAGATGGTTCTCAGAATAATGTTAGCCCCGGGGCTGGACCAAAACCCACAGCAATGTCAACTTCTTTGCAAAAGAAGTTTGGAAAGGGAGTTCAGTATAACAGTAAGTAGCTACCTGTATTCTACTTAATTTTTTCTCTACTGTGACCCATTAATTCAGGTTTTAAATAAACTATTTACAAAATATCTGATAAACTACCCAAGTAACATTATTACCACTAAAGGTTTTATTAATTTAGTTCCAAGATTATTTAGAGGGTCCTGTTATGGCTTTTAGAATCAATTCATAAAGGTAATTTATATTGCTAGTTACCTAAAGACGTGTTATACAACCAAAAAGTAATTTTTAAAGGGAATATAATAAAACTAATATTGCTTCTGTTCCTTTTAGATACTTTTGGTTCTATTGATTTCTGATATATAAAGGGTCTTATAAAACTCTTTTAGCTAAAGTTTCATTCAAAATAAATAAATATAAACTTCACTCATATAAATATTCATTATAATAGGGCAAAAACCTTACTTTATATCCTTTTGTTTTTGTAGTTACCAGTAGTAGTAATAGTAATAGGCGGCCATATAGAACCTAGTTTCCTTAAGGTTTTTAAGAGTGGTAAATATAAACCTTTGGCTTTTTGTTTTTGTCATTACTTTTAGGCATTTTAAAATGTTTTATAGGAAGGCTTATTGGTAAACTAAATTTTTTTGTGTTTATAGTTACCCGTAGTTGCATATGAAATATTATTTAAATAGGCGGGTATATAAAACCTCATTTCCTTAAGGGTTCTAACAGAAAAAAGTAAATACTTTCGGGCTTTAGTTTTTTTTATTAGTTACTTCTGGTAAAAATATTAGATATACAGATTGGTACGTACCTATTGCAAGATTATTTATTTAAAGCACGTATTCAATTTAATTCAAAAAGTACTTTATTATCAAGAAAATCAGATTTTCTGTTGACAAAGCCTGCTATATCTAGTCCTAAAAATACATAATGTTCAAAAAATACTTAACTTAGCTAATAGATCACTTAGATTAGTTTTAGTCTTTCTAATGGAATCACATATTGCACTGTTTGTATAAGTAATTGTATCTTAATAAAACTACAAAAAAACACAATAAATAAAAATTATAAGACAAAAAGAAAAGTATATCTTCCCAAGGCAATATCAAGCCTATAAGTAATTTAAAAAAATAAATAAAGAGCAATTAAAAATAAAAGAAGAAGAACAGAGTACCTAACAAAAATAAAACGTAAGAAATGGTTAAAATTAAATCTTGTAAAATTAAAAAATAAAAATACATAAAAAATAAGTGCTATTTAGAAAATAATGACAGATAGGTACTTAGGTATGCTGTTAAAATAAATAAAATAATAGGTAAAACTTAAAAAATCACAATACTCTTTAAAAAATATTAAGCACAAAATTAAAGTTAAAACGAAACAAATCAAAACAATTTAAAAAATAATAAGAAAACCTATGAAATAGTCGTTATAAAACTCAGACATAAAGTAGTACGGTCTATCAAGAAGCAGATTTTTTAACCTTTTCTTAAACTGTCTAAGTGATGTGACAAGCTTAATGTTGCTAGGCAAATGATTGAAAATCTTTCTGCCCTCATAAATAAGAGATTTCTGGACCAGTGCGCTTTTGAGAACTGGCAACACAATGTTGCTATTTTGTCTAGCTAAACGTTGTTCAGTATTACAAATAACAGACATATTTTTAAACACGAGGCTTGATGTCTCTAATAAAAACAAAGATGTAAGAGAATATCTTTTTTCAACAAAATGAGGTCTACAAGATTCCCTCCCGTCAACATTACATAAAAAGCGCACTGCCTTTTTCTGTAAAATAAAAATAATTTTTAAAAGATGCTGATGAGCAAACCCCCAAAAAGGAATCCCATATTTCAAATGCGACTCAAACAAAGAAAAATAAACTGACCTTGCTATAACATTACCCAATTCGGTCCTAACAAACCTCACTGCGAAGCAACCAGAAGAAAGATTTTTACTGAGCCTAAGTATATGTTCTTTAAATCTCAACTGGGCATCAATGAAAACACCTAAGAATTTGCTAACTGAATTATTTAGCAGGGGATTGTTACCAAGATTGATGCTTTGCATATTGCACTTAAACCCAATAATATTAGTTTTGTCAATATTGAAACACAGTCGATTAAAATCACACCATTCTTTAATTTTGACAAGATCATTAGAAATATGTTTTTTTAAGATATTGAGTGCGCAAATAGTGTGAGTTCTCCTGAAATTTTTAATCTAACAAGATCATTAATATAAACTAAAAATAAAAGAGGACCCAAAACTGAACGCTGTGGTACGCCACAATCAACCTTAAGAGAATATGACTTCGAACCAGATCCGACAACCGACTGATGACGAGAACCTAAATATGACTCAAACCACCTGAGAACATTCCCCCTGAATCCATACTTCTCAGCTTGCGCAGCAGTATTCCATGATCCACATAGTCAAAGGCCTTCGATAGATCACAGAACACCGCCGCTGCAGCCTCACCCTTGTTGATCTCAGTGTACACCCTGCTCAAGAAGCTAAAGATAGCGTCATATGTTCCCTTGGATGCTTGAAAACCAAACTGCTTGGGGGTAATAAACCCATGCCTGCTGAGGTAACTCCACATGCGTTTTTTGACAATTTTCTCGATAACTTTAGAAAGTGTTGACAAAAGCGAAATCGGGCAGAAGTTAGAAGGAATATCAGTAGGACCACCTTTGTGCAGAGGGATAACAATAGAAGATTTAAGACTGTCTGGAAAAAAGCCTTTATCAAATGAATCATTTATAGCAGTACATAAGGATGTTATAGCGTTATGCGGTAGTTTTGTTAAAATTTCTGCCGAGATCTCATCTTCACCGCAAGATTTCTTTTTTTATATCAAGAATGACATCATAAACTTCTTGTGTGTCCACTAGATAAAATGAAATGAGTTAGAAATTGAGATATCTGACAAATAATCAAGAGGATCTATGACGGAAGGAAGATTTTGTGTCAAACTACTGGCTATACTACAATAAAATTTGTTCAATGTATTCGGATTAACATTAACCTCATTTGGCTTACCGGATCCTCCCGAAAAATTGCTTATGATATTTTTATTTTTTTTGATTTGTTTTTTGTTTATACTGGGACTTTCCATCCAATCAGGATCAATCGCCCAGTTTCACAAAGTTTTAGCAAAGTTAAAGTATTTTTAAACAAACACAAACAACCAACCCAACAAACAATTAAAGTTGTAACGACGAAACCCCAACTAGAAAGAATTTCTTAAAAGTAACCGCAACGTACTCCCGCTACGTCTCAGTATACCATACAGCGACGTTATAATTCCCTAAGTGGGGAACCAATTTCTGGTTATAACTACTTGGCCAAGTGTTTAAAGTCACTGTAGTAACAACTACACTACTACGTCGTAGCCAGGTATCTACTACGTCGTAGAGGCTGTTTTTTTTCCGTAATGGCATAAAAGTTGCGATGTAGTTGCAAATAATATAATCGTTTCTTTTTGGTAGAATTGTTACACAATATGGTGGACACAACAGTAAACAGACTCGCTTAGTTTTTTTGTTTGGTTATGGTTATAATATGAACTATGTTATCCAAAAGTGTGAGAATTTACGAGCAGAGGATCAAAATTCGAGTGCGACGCAAAGTTTTTTGTATAACATGCATTATATATATTGCAAAAAACCGGTGCGCCCGTAAAATTGAGCCGTTTTCTGGTAGCTGATGGAATTTTTGTGTTGTGATTTTGGAGGTTATGTTTTCATAATCGACAGTTAACTCCAACAAATGGTGCTTAAGAAGAGCATTTTTGGTAAGCTTCAACTAATTTGTTTATAAAATAGTATGGCTCTTTAATATGAGCTCATAAAACGACAACAAAAATATTAAATTTTCTTTCTTACATAAAAACATGGCGTCCCAAACTATATTCCTTGATAGTCGAAAAGGTTACTTGAAAGTAGTTGCGGCTTTAAAGTTGATCCAAAAAGTTATTTTGTCTACATTGTTACATCAGATGTTACTATGATGACACAAACTTTTGTGGTAAAAATTAAAGTTATAATGTAGTTGTCGGATACACTTGTTTGGGACTCCAATGAAGTTTAACTTTCTAGTGGTAATTAAGTAGGATATAAAAGTCAGGGCGACTACGAAATAACGACTAAAAAGAAAGTAAAACTTTAGCAACGTCCTATTGTGGTAGAGAAGACTATCAGAATCGACTATCAAGAAACAATCCTATGAAGTAGTTTAGAGGGTCGTTTTTACGAAACATCTACTATTTCCTGATACTAAATAGTAGTTAGAACTAAAAAGTAACAAATTTTGGTTGGGATCACCACATTTCTACTATAAGAAAGTAGCAAAGCCTTTAGAACATGTAGCCGCTACTATAAATGTTAGTTGGGAAGTACCTCGCCAGGAATCGAACCCGGACCGCCGGTGTGGGAAACAAACATTGCTACCACTACACCACGACGGCGACGTCGATATTCCAGCATTATTTTTGTTTGTCTTTTGAATTTTCAAGTCTAGCACTGTAATACTTTTTTTTAGCTAAATACTCAATAAACCAGCCACAGTCTTTAAATAATTTTCTAGTATAGTTTAACCTTCGAAGATTATTTGAGGATTTTTTAATCCCTGTAGTAAGCCAGTGTTTTATATTTTTCCACTTTGGTTTGATCCAACGTAATGGAAAGTCTCTCTTAAAATTATCCACTAACACACTATGAAACGCACTAAGAGTTTCTGGAGCCTGCACAATGCCGTTCCAATTAACATTAGAGCAGTGACTTTTAAAATTGTCAAAATATAAATTAATAATTGTTGTGCTTCCGTCGTCCTGGGTAGGACACCAGGGCCTGGTTCTTTCCTGGGATCCTAGAGGATGTGAAACCAACCCAAACTGAAACCGAACCAAAATATTTTTTCCAAAAATTATTTTCCTAAATTAGCTTTCCGTTTTATTGGGAGGCTGAAATCGGTGTTTTTCTAACCTTTGTCAATTGAGCACAAACGTGTCCTAACCTATGACTTGGGGACATTTTTTTTTGTGGAAAAAGGTCAGGGGGTTAGGATAAGTTTTTGATCAATCGACGAAAGTTAGAAAAACACCAATTTTATTCTCCCAGAAGGAGGACGGAAGCTAATTTAAGAAAATAATTTTTTGAAAAAATGTTCGGTTTCGTTCGATTTCGTTTCAAACCCTCTGGATCCCTGGATAGAAGTCAGAGAAGTTTTTTTTTTAAAATATGTTAGAAAGAGATACTTGAGTTTGAAAAATTAGTTTTTAAAGAAAATGTTTTCGAAGAAAACGTTTTCGAACAATTTTCTCTTGATACTTTCTAATTTGTTACAATCACTCTTTTGTTACTTCGCGCATTTATTATTTCGTTCAGTTAACTATAATATTTGCTATTTTACTATATTCGCCCTTTTATTATTTCGCACTTTTATTACTTCGCTTATTTATTACATTCGCTTATTTATTACATCGCACTTTTATTACTCGCTCATATATTACTCGCTCTTTAATCACTTTGCTTAATTGATATCGCTCTTTTGATATTTTGCCCTTTTGTTACTTCGCTCTTTTATTACTTCGCCCTTTTGATACTTTGTCCTTTTGATACTTTGCCCTTTTGATACTTCGCTATTTTGATACTTCGCTCATTCGTTCCGGAGCCCAAAAAGTGCGTGTCTCAGCATAGACATAATATTTTGTATATATTTATGAAACCAAGAAGATAAGCCAGATCTAAAATCTTTAAAAAAATAAATTAAAATCAATAATATGAACGATATCATCTATTTTTGATCAAATGTCAATAATTTGACAAGTATATATAATACAATAATTTTTTTCTGAAAAATTTAAAAAAGGTTCTGTTTTAGCGGGTAGTCCTGTACTACGGGTGTAGCAAAGAGTTATTTGTAATAAAACTGGATGTTGTTTTTTAGTGAAAATTATCATTAAAGGTGATCGAAACGTGGGTAAGACGTGTCTTTTTCACCGTCTACAAGGTCAGAAATTTGTGGAAGAATATATCCCTACTGACGAGATTCAAGTCACTTCAATTCAATGGAATTACAAAGCTGCCGGTAAGTAAGTTGAGATCTGTAAAACATGTATTTTGCAACGCTGAAAATGCAATTTGTTCAAAAACGGCTGAGCTAAAATCCATTTTTTTCGGTTTAGGCTGTTCCGTAAGAAACTTGCCATGTTTGTGTTTTTTTATTACTTTTCGACATTCATTTATTTTGTTAGATTACATTTTCGGCCGGTTTCGAATAAACTTTACAACTTTTGCATTTAAACTTTTTTTCTATATCTTATAAAAAGCACAGTAGACCTGGGTTAAAATATACAGCAACACCCGGTTAAGAATGTCCCAAATTCGGTGTTTTTGGGAGATTTAAGGTAGGGATTTCTAATGGAGGTCTAAAAAACTGACCCCCACTTGCGAGCCTCGATTTGAAGCAGATGATTAAAGGTAAAAACCGCATGTTGATAGAACAAGCGTCTTTAGCTACCGGCTAATGTTTTTAAAAAGAGTGCATTTTGGGAGAGGTATAATTTTTTTATGTATGAAAATTTTATTTTGGTTTTTTAGGGGTTAATGTAGGTGCTTCAAATACAAAAGTTGCATAATTTTTTCCATATTATCTTTTAGACTATGTCAGAAGTCACAAATTTTATTCCCTGTGTCAAATTTTCACAGCAACTTTCCTAAGTTAAAGGCAACACCCTGTAAATTATTATTTAAAACTAAAGATATATTTGCCCTGATTTCAAAAATATATAGGTTGTGGACATTTGGATAAGCGATTTTTGAGTTATATTAGTTTTAATTTATTGTTAAAGTGGAGATAATCCACTTTCCATCGGTGTAGCGTGGGAGGGCGCCTCAAGGTTACTGGCGCTTCATGGGTACCCTAAGCTTTATTAAGTAGCAGGGCCTTCAAAGTGAGGGGGCGGCAAAGGCAAATCGAGGGGGCGGCAAATCGGCTGTCTAATAAAAAAGAGAGTACCCCCCGTCCCTTAAGGTACGCTACGCCGCTGAAGGTTCCATATACTTCAATGTAAATTTGTAACCTAAATAACTTAAAAACAGCTTAACTGGATATTTACAAACCCTGTTTTTAAAATCAGAGAAAATAGATCTTTATTTCTGCCAAAATTTGACATAGGAAAAGACATCTGATACTTCTGACTGCCCGAAAGATAATATGGAAAAAATTATGCAACTTTTGTATTTAAAGTTTCTATCATCTACATTAACCCTATACATTGCTTTTTTTTATACTTTTTTTTATAAAGAATCCAACTCTCAAATTTAGTTTTCTCTCACGTTAGAAATTACATAAAGTTTGTATTTTTCTTATGGAATGACCCTCCTTTTATTCGATTTTTGAGGTCAGCATATAATTTCCTTAAAAATTTTTTTTATATATTTTTTATTATCTTTATTATTAATTAATTTCCTTATTGGAAAATTTTTAAATATTTTAAACCCACCAAACAAATTAAAATATAAAATAAAAGCAAACAAATACAAAGAATATAAAGAAATAAAGGGGTCATTCCATAAAGAAACTACAACATAATATAATAAAAACCCCCGTAGCGCAAAAACGGCTTGTTTTATTAAAATGTGGTTTCACTTGAAAATCGAGGCCCGTAAGTGGCGGTCAGTTTTTTTCGATCTCCCCTAGAAATACCTAAAGCTCCCCAAAACCACCGAATTTTGGACACCCTGGACAGTCAGTGCCAAAACGTCAGATCTAAACACTTTTTTTTTCATATTTCTAGATGACATTGTAAAAGTAGAAGTTTGGGACGTAGTTGATAAAGGCAAAAAGAAAAAACATTTTGATGGTTTGAAATTAGAAAATTGCCAACTAGAAATGCCTGAAGAACCTGCATTGGATGCTGAGTTCTTGGATGTTTACAAGGGTAAGCTTTAGACGCGATTCCTACTACATATACGTACCGGCACCGTATCGTCAGGGACAGAATAAATATAAACATTGAAAGCAATGGACGTATTCACACTACACCGTAACGGTCCCGTAAATAGTGTACGTATGTGCCGGTCGTATAGTACGAATCGCACTTTAGTTGAGGCTTTACTGTATTTTGTAATTTAAACATGGGCATTTGGTATGGAAAGGTAAGTAACCCACACTTTTTTTTAGGTACGAACGGTGTTATTATGATGTTAGATCTCACTAAAACGTGGACGTTTGAATATGTCCAACGTGAGCTGCCAAAGGTTCCTAGTCACATTCCTGTAATTATTCTGTCAAATCACTGTGATATGTCGCATCATCGTACCGTAACGGCGGATCATGTCAATTTTTACATTGAGTCGATCAGTGGGTAAGATTTTTGCAACATCAAGCATTTGTTTAAAAGTTTTAGACAATGGTTGAGTAAAAACAAATTTTTTTTCTAATCCTTCTAGTTTTAAGGTTACAAAAATGTCATAAAATTGAAAAGGGTGTGGTCTCAGCGGACACCACTGTGTTTGTTGTCATATTGGTTAGATTAGGTTAAAGAAAATATAAAAAAATATAGAGATTGTTTTAGTCCAAATGGGAAAAGCGCTGAAATTATCAAGGATGGTGATGTGTAGCTTAGTATATTTCGGAATAATTCCAAAATTCCATGATTTTTTACTTTTTTTCAAATACCACCTTCATCTTTCCAATTTTAATGATTTTTGGTAAAATCATGGTACCAGCAAAGTGGATGAAGAATCGAAATTTTCTGATCTCGATTTTTCTTTGTGGGGTTATGTTATCAAAGGAAATTAGTTTGTAATCATTTATGTCTGGGACAACTTCCAAAATGGCTGTACTACTAAAACTTTAAAGCTCGTTTATTTTTGAAAAAACCAAGAGCAGACAAAATCAAGTGTTTTTTTAATTGTCATTTATTTTAGCAATCGGTCAGCCGAAGTCCGACACACCGAAGCTTCTATGAGAAACGGCTTCGGACTCAAAGTGCTTCACAAATTCTTCAATCTTCCATTCCTCCAGTTGCAAAAAGAATCTTTACTTACCCAACTACAAAGAAATGAATTAGAAATAAAAGCAACAGTTCAGGAACTTGAAGCTTTTTGTGAGTCGGATGAAGCCAATTATATGTAAGATACTTAAATGTGAGCTACTTAAAATCAAAAGTCATCAGATAAATAAGTAAAACTAAAACAATGTCTAGGATTAGTGAGCAGGCATGTAACATAGCACAAAATCGAAAAACAAATCGCGCAACTGAAACAACATACTGAACCTTCTTCGTAAGCTAAGCATTACGCTCTCAAACTATTGTACAAACTCATGTATTTCTGCCAACATTGCTGATAAAGAACTACTAAAATCAAAAAAATGTTTTTTTTTAAATTTTATTTTGCATTTTGTTCTGTAAAGTTTTAAAAATTTTATAACGAAAGTGTTCTGTATGCATGTCAACGTTTTATATTACGTTTAAGGATTTTAATTTTTTGTAGCAAATTTTTGGACGGTTTGGTAAAAAAACGAAGAGAGACTGCAGACTCTAACGCCAACATACCGCCGCCAAATTTAAAACCTCCAATAAGCGGCGGAAATAGTCCAGGGGGAGTTGGTAAGTATGATGTTAAAGCCCTTTAATTATATCTAAATATTTTTCCTATGGAATCTATGGGTTTACCCTGTATATACCAGCTTCTTCTTGGTGGTTCTTTTCTTGTGCCAAGTCGAATGAGCCTAGCTAACCTAATTGTCATACTTCTGAGGTTGCGTCTTCCTCAAATACTAGTACTAAATCCAAAGTATTAGACATCCTCTACTTCTACTACAAATAGTAACTAATGGTCCATACTTTATTGTGATTTGTACTCTTTTATTATAGATATGAAACGTTCTCAGAGCTGCTCGATAGTGATCGGTGCAGGTAAACCGATTCCATATGGTAATCCAACCCAGATTGCCGAACAGTCGAGGGCTCATGCGTCTTTAGTGTCAAAAAGTTCCAGTATGAGTTCCGGATTTGTTTCTAAGCATCTGGGTAAGTAAGAGCCGACTTTCTTTACCGGAAATGTAAGTAAAAGGAAACTTTTTAGGATAAGGAATGGAAAATAGGTCAGAGCGATGGACCCTCAAGCTTCTAAATCGATTTTACATTTTACCTTTTATAAATTCGCCAGAGAGGATAATGAGCGGTTGTTTGTTGAGCTTTCTATACCATTGTACTTACCATCCATCATTTGTTTATTTCTTCCGAAATTTCTTGTTTATCTAAGGCATTAACCTCGAGATAAGATTTGGAAAGACATGGTTCTTACCTGGGCACAAAGTAATTGTTTAAAATATTTAAAAAAATATTTTTTTTTATTATTTTAATCTACTTTGATATTGCCAGGAGTCGCTAAATAAGACAGGCGCAAAAAGTGAAATTTTAATATTTGAGCTCATTATCTGGCAGTTTTGCAGCATGTCAATTACAATAAAATTCTATGGTGTGTATGGTTTGACATGCTGTGTGTGATTCAGCAATTTCTCTCAAACATCTTCTAAGCTCCTTTTGAATGTGTCTGTACATACAATAATATCGTCGAGATAATGATAACGCCGTGATGTTTATATAAAACCTTGCCAGGTCGCTGGGACTGAGTGTCAACTAAATGGTATTGTTACGGGTTCACAACGACAAATTAAAACTCGCAATTGTTGAAAACGATACGTCAATTTATTTCGACAAATTATGTACAAAAACACGCACTTAAACTTAGTAATAACTTGCTAATAATTCACTACTATAATCGGTCTATTAACTTCGTGTTAATCTCACGACCCTACAGCACGTTATCGGTGACTGACTGCCTGGTGCGCGACCCCGGCCATATATATAGGATCGTCCATCTCTCTCGAACTTTCCGGCAGCCTTCGACGTCCGGAAAGTTCCCGCACTACCGCGACCGCAAACCACAGACAACGCAACTAAAACCTAGACTAAGAATACAACCTTAAGATAAATCGACCTAATACTACACTAAACCTAAATAAATTCCAATTATAAAATTTAAATAACTTAAATTTGTAACACTATCCTCCTCTTCAGGTTTGATCGTCTCGATCAACATTTCCCAGGTAAGGTTTTAGTCGGGCTTCTCTGGATTCGGTAGACTACATCATTAATTCTCTTAACAACTTTATAAGGCCCTTCCCATGGTGGTGTCAACTTAGGTGATCTTCCTTTCTTGCGTTGAGGATTGTATAGCCAGACTTGATCATTCTCTTTGAACCCTGAAGAGTTTGCTTTCAGGTCATATCTCGCTTTCATGCGGTCACTGGCTATTTCTATTCGCTCTCTAACCACTTCATGGATATCATGCAGCTTTTGCCTTAAACGTTCGACATAGTCATTAACCTCTAAGTGTGCTTCTTCAGGTGAACCAAACATGATATCACATGGTAAACGCAGTTCTCTACCAAACAGGATACTAGATGGAGTAGCTCCTGTCGTATTATGAATGGCGGTTCTATAGGCCATCAAAAACAATGGAATATATTGGTCCCAATCTGTTTGGTGCTCATCAACAACTTTGCAAAGATGTTCTTCTATTGTTTTATTAAATCTTTCAACCATGCCATCTGACTGCGGATGCAAAGCAGTAGTCCGTGTTTTATGTATTCCTAAAAGGTCACAGAGATTCTGGAAGAGCTTTGATTCAAAGTTTCTTCCTTGATCTGAATGTAGTTCCAAAGGAATGCCAAATCGGCTGAAAACATCATTTACCAGAACTTCTGCAACTGTAGCGGCCTCTTGGTTAGGCAAAGCAAAAACTTCTGGCCATTTGCTAAAATAATCCATGACAACAAGGATGTATTTGTTGCCCTTTTTAGTTTCTGGAAATGGTCTGGCCACATCAATAGCAATGCGTTCGAATGGCAGACCTACGTTATATTGTTTCATTTGACCTCTGGACCTTGTTTTGGGACTTTGGCTGGCTGCACAAGTCGAACATCGGCGGCACCAGTTTTTCACATCTTGAACGTAATTGACCCAATAAAATCGGTTTCGAATTTTGTCCATGGTTTTATTTATGCCTAGGTGCGCGCCTGATTTTCCACCATGGCATTCGGCCCTTTTATTGTCTACCATGCTCCTAGGAACCACTACTTGATTAATCACAGTAAGGCCATCGGCACTTTCCCAGGCACGTTTAAGGATGTTTTCTTCTACTATCAGTGAATCCCATTGTGCCCACAGTGATTTAAATATCACCCCTTGGTTTGCGATATCTTGCCATGATGGTCGTGGCTTGTTCTCTTCTTTCAATCGCAAGATAGGTCCTACATCTTTGTCGTTAAGTTGTGTGGTTCTAATCGAAGCCGACATCCATTCTTCATCTGGTTCTAACTTTATCTGGCGCACGTAGGTAATTCCTTCTTTCTGGTCAATTTTCCTGCAATGTTTACAATCCTCGGGGCAAGGTCTTCTGGACAATGCATCTGCATTATTATGCACCCTTCCTGCTCGGTGCTTAATTTGATAATGGTATTGTTGTAGCTTTTCTATCCATCTCGCGACTTGCCCCTCAGGTTGTTTCATTTTCATGAGCCACTGTAACGCAGCATGATCCGTTCTAATCAGAAACTCTTGTCCGTAGAGATATTTGTGAAAGTGATCTACGGATTCAACTATGGCTAGGAGCTCCTTTCTAGTAACACAATAATTTCTCTCTGGTTTGGATAGCTTCTTGCTGAAAAATTCGATGACCCTTTCTTCTCCATCTTGTACTTGGGAGAGTACTGCTCCTATGCCATCGTTGCTCGCATCAGTATCTAATATGAATTTTCCTTTTGGAATGGGATATGCAAGAATCGGACTAGAACATAATGCTGCTTTTAGTCTTCTAAATGCCTGGTCACATTCGGTATTCCATTTGTAAGAAGCTTTATCTTCTGTAAGTCTATGTAACGGAGACGCTATTTTGGCGAATCCTTCTACAAATCGTCTGTAGTATGTACACAGACCCAAAAAGCTTCTCAATTCATGTTTGTCACGAGGTTGAGGCCATTCTTTTATTGCTTGTAGCTTCTTTTCGTCGGTATGGATGCCTTTTCGGGAAACGACGTGACCCAGGAACTCAACTTTTTCTTGGAACAGAAAACATTTCTTTGAGTTCAATTTAAGATTTGCGTTTCTGATTCTTGAGAATACTTCTCGTAAATTATCTAGATGATCTTGAAATGATTTCCCCATTACTATGACATCATCCAAATAGACTAGGCAGGTTTTCCAAGTAAGGCCTCGTAGAACGACTTCCATTAGTCTTTCAAATGTAGCTGGGGCATTGCACAGGCCAAATGGCATCACATTAAACTGATAAAGTCCACTTCCAGCAGAGAATGCAGTCTTCTCTTTATCTCTTTCAAAGATTCCTACTTGCCAACACCCACTTTTCAGGTCAAGAGTAGAAAACCAATATGATCCTGCCAACGTTGTTAATGTGTCGTCTATTCTTGGCAGTGGGTAACTATCTTTCTTGGTCACATCGTTAAGTTTCCTGTAGTCGACACAAAATCTAGTACTTCCATCCTTTTTAGTGACCAACACCACAGGAGATGACCAAGGACTTGATGACTCTTCAATAACACCGTCGCTGAGCATTTTATTAATGAGATTGTGAACTTCTTCTTGCTTGGCCATTGGTAGTCTTCTTGGGGGTTGTCTTATCGGTTGGGCATCGCCAGTGTTGATAGCATGTTGAATAAGGTTTGTGCGTCCCGAACTACTCCTAGTTTCGAAGATATTACTTTGTTCTTCTATAAACTCTCTCGCTTTACTATATTCTTCTGGAGTGAGATGTTGCCAAGTTGACTCAAATTGCTGAAGTACCTCCATTGGTAACTTGCTTGTATCCTCGGAAGTTGGCTCTTCACATCTTGTTACTTTCTGTACTGGTTCAAATAATGCTACCACCTCCCCCTTATTAATTTTGACACTATTTGGGAAAATATTGGCGACTCTAATCGGGATGTCTTTATCGGTTTTAACTAGTGATTTTGCAACGAGGTAGGTGTTGGGTGTGTTTTGTTGGCTTATGAGTCCGACGCAGCTTGATGTTTTACTTTCTAGCCTCCCAAAAATTATGCCCAAGTAACATTTCTTTATTTATAGCAGAAGCTAAAAGGTTGCCAGCGCCTTACCTTAAAACCATTAGTTTCAATGTTTGGTCGCTAGCACGTTCCCATTACCCTTATATACCCCTTAGACCTCCTAAATGGGACTCCCCAATTGGTGGTGGCAACCTTTGTATTAAACTCACTATAAAACCATAAGAAATAAACTCCAGCTTCGCCCTCTAGCGGTTCCACCAGTATAGAACCTTTTAGAGCCTAAAGCTATTATGCCAGGTTCTAAAACCAACTCAGAAACGTCCTCTATCCTATTATAAAACTAGATTTGGTAATTTGGTATCCTGGCGATTCTGTTGAATACCAGAATACCTTTAGAGTAAAGAAGTTTTCCTATGGCGATATTTTAGATTCACAATGGCTATATAAAATAATTTAGGTCACAAAATTGCCAAAAATATCAGAGTCCCAAAATTATTTAATCACATAAAAATATACCGAGTTTGTCGTTTTGTTGATGATCAAATTGCCTGCCAGATTTATTTTTCTGATAAAATGGTATCTGAAAAGCTCTCAAAACAAGCGCGCCGGCTCAAGAATGCTTTTTAATAGTTTTTTGATAACAAAATAACAAATATTTAAAATTAAAAAAAAATTATTTACACTATTCACCAATTAAAAAGTCTGTTTGGTTTACATAAATCAAAATTAAAGTAAAATTATTGTTAAAAAACACTGCTAAAACGACTAGATAAATATTTTCTCTTTACAATATTTTTTTAATAAATTTATATACGCCATTATGGTTTTATAGTGGTCACTTGGTTTTATTTGTTACTGTATCGCAAAAAGGATTTTTGAGTGCCCTTATGAAACCAACAAAAAAAAACGATGTAAACATAGTCAACATAACCTCACTTAAATTTTTTGTATTTGTTTTTAAAGTGTTTAAAAGCGTATAATTCAACACTTAAATGTTTTTTATCGTGCAATTTTGACACAATCGAGAGGGCCAGTGCAATGATATTCGTTGTGCCTGCAGGGTGGAGGGCAACCTCTTATATAGATCGTCTAAACAGGCCTTATCTAGGCCTGGGTGTTCTACCCAGGAGGACGGAAACTCAACAATTATTAATTATTGTCAACAATTATTAATTATTGGGCTTTAAATCATCAATCTTGCAATAGGTAGGTATGTACCAATCTGTACCTAGGTATATCTATTATTTTTACAAGAAATACCTAAAAAAATAAAACAGTAAGTATTTACTTACTTCTGTTAGAACCCTTAAGGAAACAAGGTTTTATATGGCCGCCTATTTAAATAATATTTGGTAACTATAAATACAAAAGAATTAAGTTTACCTTTAAACCTTTTTAAAATGCCTAAAAGTAATGGCAAAAACCAAAAGTCTATATTTACCACTCTTAAAAACCTTAAGGAAACTAGGTTCTACATGGCCGCCTATCTAATCATATTTACTTTTAAACTATTGGTAACTATAAAAACAAAAGGATATAAGATAACCTTTTAGCTTTATTATATAACACATTTGTGATGACCTAAAGTAATGAAAAAACTAAATGACCAAAGTTTATATTTATTTCTTTTTAAAAACTTTAGGTAAAATGGTTTTATAAGACCATCTTTATAAATCAGAAATCAATAAAACCAAAAGTATCTAAAAGGAACAGAAGGAATATCAGTTTTATTATACTCCCTTTATAAATCACTTTTTGGTTGTATAACACCTCTTTAGGTAATTGGTAATATAAATTCCCTTTATGTAGCCAAATTGATCCTAAAACCCATAACAGCACCCTCTAAATAACCTAGGAACCAAATTAATAAAACCTTGAGTGGTAATAATGTTACTTGGGTGGTCTCACTGTTACCGACTAGTCTTGTTGTGCATACTGCCACCACCTTTATTGGTTCTTTATTGATGTGACTATTTGACAAAATGAACTCTTCGTTCCCAAATCTTAGGGTATTAAGTTTATTATCAAACGCAAATCCATGTTTACTTATCAGGTCCATTCCCAAAATAAATTCTTCTTCTATGTCTGCAACTAATACCGAGTGACGAATCTTCAACCTCCCCAGCTGTAGGTCTATGTCTGTCTGCCCCAACACGTCGGCGGATTCTCCAGTCACAGTCTTAAGTGTTATTTTCTTTTCTGTTGGTCGAATTTTATATCTCGTTGCAATTTTGAACTTAAGCAATGATATGGCAGCACCAGTGTCTACTGTTATATTAACTTTTCTTCCATTAATAAGTTCGTCGATGTTAAGACTGTCAGCAGTATGTTTTAAGCTCTTGATAGAGTAAATTTTGGGGGCTAAATTCCCATTAGCCAACACCCGCCCCTCTGCGTTGACTAGTTTTAGTTTTTCCTGATCTCTTCTTCGGTATTCTGTCCCACTAGATGGTGAGCGAGACCTCATTTGGACACGACAATCGCGTTGAATATGCCCTGTACGTCCGCATCTGAAAAACTTTACATTTGGAGGGGATCGTCTACTTTCTTTCAAAGAATCAATCTTCTCTATCAGTGATTGAAACAGTTGGTTTAGCGTTTTTAAGTTGACCTCATCTCCAGTGCTCATTTCTTCTCCCTCCTGAATTGAAACACCTCTTACTTTTGGCCTGGACATATTATTTGATGATTCAATTTCAAGGGCTCGAATCAACACTTCACTGCTGTTATGGAAGCGTTCTCGACGTAGTAATTTTGCTAAGTCCGTGTCTCGCAAGCCGTTAATAAAGTGATCTACCGTGAAGGGATCTCTGTAATTTTCTGGCATTTCTGGGTAAGCCAAGTACATCAGCCTCCTGATATCCGCTTCATACTCTTGTAATGACTCCCCTGCTCTTTGTTGGCGAATATTTAATTCTGACCAATGCAAATTTCGTAAATGTTCATCTCCATATCTTCTTTCTAACGCTGCCACTAAAGCGTTATAATTCTGTTTTTGTTCGACTGGAATGGACCGTAAAAGTCCCAGAGCAGGTTCTCGTAGAGCTACTAACAATGCTCTAGCTTTTTCCTCATCATCCCAACCATTTGCAGCAGCGACAGCTTCAAACTGTTGTTTGTAGGTAGACCAGGAAGACGTACCATCAAAATTTGGAGGCTTAATGTTTTGGTTGGAATTCACAACACATCCCTGAGCTTTCATTTTGTTGTGTTCTTTTTGGAGCTGTATAAGCTGTTTTGACACGTCCTGGAATTTTTCTTCCATGGTTTGAAAAACTTCTTCTCTAACATTCTGTAGTTTGGTCTCCACTTTTTCTTCTACATTCTGCATTCTATGAGTTATGTCTTCCTTAAGGTCTTCGGTTGCTATCTTGAACTCCTCTCTCAGCTGTTCAGAGTTGCTCTTTATTTGATCGAAGTTTTCTTGAATGCCATCTAATCTTTGCTGAAATGTCTGTTTCATGTCGTTCTGGTTTTGTTCCATGGTCTGCTTCATGTCGTCCATGGTCAGTTTCATATCGCCCTGGTTTTGTTCAATGGTCTGTCTCATATTGTCCTGATTTTGCTCAATGGTCTGTCTTATATCGTTCTGGTTTTGAGCCATTTGAGCTGCTAGAGCCTGCATCATTTTAGTTAGATCTTCCATCTTTGCCGATCCTTGTCTAGTAAGCATCAACTTCCTGATAAATCACTTAAAACGTCTATTTTAGGGCTATAAAGCGAATGTCGAAGTCGGTTTTTCAATATCTCTTCCAATTCTTAAATAGAACCTAATGGAATGTTCTGGAATATACTGGAAAATGCTACTCTTTCTGCTACTAGGCAAATGTAGAAGTCACTTTTTGATTATCTCTTTTGGTTCTCGAATAGACCGTCGTAGAATGTTATGGAATATTCTAGAAATAATTTCTAATTCTTACTTTTAAAATAACTAAGCTACTGTCGAAGTCGGTATTTGTCTAGTTTTTGAATAGAACGTCGTAGAATGTTATGGAATCTTCTAGAAATTCTTTCTAATTCTTACTTTTGAAATAACTAAACTAATGTCGAAACCGGTATTTGTATATCTCTTCTAGTTTTTGAATAGAACGTCGTAGAATGTTATGGAATCTTCTAGAAATTCTTTTTAGTTCTTACTTTTGAAATTACTAAGCTAATGTCGAAGTCTCTTTTTGGATATTTCTTCTGGTTTTCGAATAGATCGTCGTAGAAAGTGATGGAATGTTCTAGAAATTCTTTCTGATTCTTACTTTTAAAATTACTAATCTAATGTCGAAGTCGGTATTTGTATATCTCTTCTAGTTTTTGAATAGAACGTCGTAGAATGTTATAGAATATTCTAGAAAATCTCTCTAATTATCAATTTTTGGACTGTAAAGTTAATGTTGAAGTCGGTTCTTAAATATCTCTTTTAGTTTTTGAATAAAACAATATCGAACTTCTTCGAATATTCTAGAAAAATCACTTACTGTTTTTCTGTCCAATTGTCCTATCCGGTGGTAATATGTAAGGGTAGTCTTTGCACTATTCAGTTCCGAATATTCTGGCAAAATCACTTACTGTTCTTCTTTTTAATTGTCCTAGCCGGTGGTACTGTGTAAGGATAGTCTTTGCACTATTTATTTTTTTAAAATCTCACTTCTGACACCAATTGTTACGGGTTCACAACGACAAATTAAAACTCGCAATTGTTGAAAACGATGCGTCAATTTATTTCGACAAATTATGTACAAAAACACGCACTTAAACTTAGTAATAACTTGCTAATAATTCACTACTATAATCGGTCTATTAACTTCGTGTTAATCTCACGACCCTACAGCACGTTATCGGTGACTGACTGCCTGGTGCGCGACCCCGGCTATATATATAGGATCGTCCATCTCTCTCGAACTTTCCGGCAGCCTTCGACGTCCGGAAAGTTCCCGCACTACCGCGACCGCAAACCACAGACAACGCAACTAAAACCTAGACTAAGAATACAACCTTAAGATAAATCGACCTAATACTACACTAAACCTAAATAAATTCCAATTATAAAATTTAAATAACTTAAATTTGTAACAGTATTCTATACCACAAGTAAAAACCCCAACCTGTCATTCTATAAAGCAGTGCATGGTTAGATATACGGTGTTCACCATGAAATGGAAACATGAGTTTTTATGATATGGATTCGGTGGTAGTCCTCTTTAAGCTGGATAGGTAGTCTATCCAGACATTTTAAAGATAATTTAGTTCGAGAATCAAATACGGACGTAATTTTTCCGGATCACTGCAAAGGCTTTTATCTTGATCTATATCTTTTCTCCAGTTTATTTAATAAGCAACTAATGACGTATTCTTTTCTATTCTCGGCCTTCCTTTCGTCGTTTCTAATGGAAAATCTATGTTATTTGTTTTAAGGCAAAAAAAGTAATCGATGATCGGACATCCAAGAGTAAAAGAGCAAAAATTAAATTCTCCTTCCGGAAATTAAAAGCAGCCCCAAATTGTGAATCCGAAATATAAATTTTATTTTTACGTAAAAAGTTTAAAATTTAAGCTTAAACTTTCTGTAATACGATACCACTCCGAAAACTCGTCTTACCTTTCCAACCTATTCGTGGTCGGAACGTTAATTAAAGTTCACATTTTCCTCCTGTGGCCGGTACGACATATCCAAGGAACTGTATTCACTTTTACACAGGTTAACCTTTTCAAAGCTAAGTGTTATCCCTCCGATTAGGGGATTCAGCAGTTCCTCTCAGACATCTTCTAAGCGCCTTTTATTTGTTTTTTCACTAGCCACTGTTATTTGCCAGTAAAAACAGACTTAACTTAGGCATCAACACTAGTCTCCTGCCGCAGCGCCGGCGCCGATTGCAAGTTTGAAGGTACAGTAGACTCGCACTGGTGTGAACACACTTTTTCAGCAGTAACTAGATTTCCTCTAAATTATGTGTACAGTTCAATTTAAAATTAGGTAGTAAAAATGTATAATATCTAACTTAATGTTTTTTAAAATAGACGTACGTAGTTTGCACAGTCTCGAAGGTATCGCAAATATATTTTTTTTGTGTTCACACTAGCGCGAGTCTACTGTATAGTGAAAGGGATAATTATCGGCTTTTTTAATCGATACAGAACCGATATTTAACTAATTGATGTGATTTTCCTCTTTTTTTAATAACAATAATGTGTAATGCCCAAAGAGAGTGAGTTCTACAATTTCTCGTTTCAAGATTTCTTGCATTTTAACGGCAACATACTAAGGACTACCATAGATTACTTTATTATCACTATAGGCGATGCACACAGAGATTTAAATGGGTTCTATGATTCCTTGTTTCAACATTGCTTGCACTTCAGCGTCAAGATATTTCTGAACTGCTGAATATAGAGTTTTAGTTTTATTTATTCTTCTGCTAGAGTTGTACATCTGAAAGTTTCCATTTTCCCAAAAGCTGAATTTATGAAGGTATTCACCCGTATTCAACTGTATTTAACCATTGTGCTTCGATCAGCATACGGTCTATTGGATAGAACACAAGCCTCCTTAATTTTTTCACAGACGTATGATCGGTTCTGAAATTCGCCTACTTTTTTGTACTGGGACCTTCCATCTGTTCCACTTACTTTTTCATCAGGCGTATGATCGGTTCTGAAACTCCTTTCAATTGCAATTAAATATGTTAAGATTGGTTGAATTTAGAAACTACTTTTTTATATTGCTACTTTTCATCCATCGCTAGGATCAATCATCTAGCTTTAGCGAACGTTTGTACCGATATATGCCTTGTTGGGATGTGACAATAACAACCATGTACCCAGGTGGGACCCAAACCCACAAAATCCGTAGCGCACTCGGTCTACGCGCAGTCGGTCCCGTCATACAGCAAGCATTGCAGGCACGAATCAACGCACTAAGCAGGTCGGCCACGGTTCCCTCTACTTATTTTTTTAAATTTAAAACTAAAATCAGAAAAGTAAAATATTTTAAAGATTATAAAAGTTACTCTATTAAATAAAATGTTATGAAACTTCACTGGATGTTCGTATATTTAGGTGGACCGACCAACGACGAGGGCAAACTTCCGGACTTAAAAAAATTGGAAGTGAATCCAATTACGTCGGTGGATGAATTTTGTCCAGATGGCGGGCAGCTGACGAATTTCTTAGACGACATCCATTTTAACAACTCACAGAATAATTTTAAAGTTGTCGTGGATGAATTATCCGATTCGTAAGTATAAGAATGATACTTTTTTTTAACAAATCACGTAAATTGGGCGGCCATTATTAATATATTAACATAGCCTCATACTTTAAAATTTGACAGCAATAAAAAATAAAATTTTCTTCTTTTGGTTAACGTCTTAAAATTTGCCAATATAATATTTTACTCTACTTACATATAATTTATCATATTTTTTTAACCTAATTATTAATATTTTATTTGTTCTTTTAATTGGGATGATATATAATAGGAACGCTTAGTTTATAAGGTATAAATTTTCGGTGTAAAAATTATTTATAAAATTTGTTATTGATCAATAAGGGAACACGGCTTTTTTGTTACCGCTATTCTCAGAATTACTTAACCGATTTCAATGAAATTTGGTATATATGCTCTATAAGCTATTACGCTTGGTTAAATCATTTTTTACGCTAAGACGCGTGCAAGTCGCCCTAACCGACAAAGTCGGCTATTTGAAATTAATAAAATAACAAATATATTTTTTATAGTTTTTGGCCAGTTGTTATGTACTTAATGAAACAAATTAAAATTTAATTATTTCTTTTAAAACCTTGTCAGATTACTATGTATTCAGATATTTATAATACTCCACAATAGAGCGGTCTATTTTTTACGTGATGAGTAACAGAATGAATTTTTTAAATAGCTTCATTTTGCTGAGAAGCCTAACTTTTTTCTCTGCGAAAATGTTTTAAAGAGATTCCTAGCATAGCGTACAGACGCTACATGTATTCTAGTATTACTAGTATTTTTTTTTTTAATTTTTTTTTATTTGTCAAACACACTGTGTTTTTTTTATTACAATCTAGTCAGTAAGACTAATTAACAATTTTGTTTTAACTTAATTTACTAGAAAAGTCAGATTTAAACTTAGGGTTCACTCAACAGTTCTCCCCGCTTTGTTTAGTCTGTAACTCACAATTGTGTTGTGTTTATAGCATTATTTTGTTTTATGTGTAATTCACTTAGTTTACTAGCTCAAACGGCTTCACTCTTTTTAGTCGTCGAACTAGCATAGTATTGTCTAGAAGCTGAATTGCTTCCACATTCACATGCCGATGGAGTCTATCTTCATGGCTTTTTGCGTACTTTTTTATAGTCTCTGCTACAGTTTCGATTTTTAGATCTCGATGAAGGTCACTATTTCGAACGTACCAAGGTGCATTCACAATGTTTCTTAATACTTTATTTTGAAATCTCTGTACAACTAGAATGTTACTCTCTTTAGCACAACCCCATAGTTGAATACCATATGTCCATACTGGTTTCAGTATTTGTCTATAAAGCAGTAACTTATTATGAATTGTTAAATTGGACTTCCTTCCAATTAGCCAGTTCATTTTTCTATACCTTATCTCAAGTTCTTCTTTTTTTTTCTTAACATGTGCTTTCCAGCGCAATTTGGCATCAAGTGTCATACCTAGATATTTTGCCTGATTCGAATATGGTACTGGAATGTTGTTAATTGTTATTTGTATGTGATTTATATTTTTGTTTGTAAAATCAACATGAATTGATTTGGTTTCATTTAATTTTATTCGCCACTTTGTGGTCCAACTGTGAATTTGGGTGACTGCATCCTGAAGTTTTTCTATGCATTTTTCAATAGATTTTTCTACCGTCAATAAACCAGTATCATCGGCAAATGTTGCTAAGTGACAATTTTCTGGCTTTGGGATATCACAAGTGAATAATAAGTATAGATAAGGGCCTAGTACGCTACCCTGGGGCACGCCTGCTTGAATTTCTCTTAAATTTGAGTATGTGTCTTCCTGTTTTACTCTAAAATGTCTATCAGATATGTATGATTCCAAAATATCCGAATATTGTTTTGGCAGAAACCTTTTTAGTTTAAAATTAAGGCCTTTATGCCACATTTTGTCAAATGCTAGAAAAACTGCAGAACAAACTTTTCCTTCTTCTAGTGCTTTTTCTATTATATTAGTAATTCTGTGTACTTGATCTATCGTGGAATGCTTGTCTCGAAAACCAAATTGATGAGATGGAATAATTTCTTGTCTTTCTATGATGGGTTTTATTCTTTTAAGCAATAATTTTTCATAGAGCTTGGATATAATTGGCAGCAAAGATATTGGCCTGTAAGATGACACGTCATGGAGTGGTTTTCCCGGTTTTGGAATCATGATAACTTCTGCAACTTTCCACAGTTTAGGTACATACCTAAGCCTAAAAGACGCATTAATTAGGTTGCATAGTTTTACGATAGCTTTTCTGGGGAGTTGTTTTATGACTACCCCGTTAATAAGATCATACCCTGGGGCTTTTTTCGAATTAATATTTTTGATTTCTGTTAATATTTCTTTTGGTGATGTAAGCTTAATATGGTCCTCGATTTGATGGGGTTCATTTAAATGAAAGTGTTCATCTGGTGCTTCGTGGGGCTGAAATGTTTTTTCTAAATGACTTGCAAAAATATCTGCTTTTTCTTCGTTACTCCTTGCCCACTGGTTGTTAGATTTTCGTATGGGTGGAATTTGGATAATTGGTCTTTTAAAATCTTTGGTTGCTTTCCAAAGGGAATAGTCGGTATTTTTATAATCTGTAAGTTCATTAAGAAAATGGTTAATAGATTCATTTTTTATTACTAGAATTTCTCGCCTAATGCGCTGCGTCATGTTGTTGAGATTTGTTTTGTCCCGAGGATCACGGCTTTGTTGCCACTTTCTTCTTAGTTTCCTTTTTTCCAATATAAGGTCTCTAATTTCCTTTGGATAGTTTTTTCCCTTAAAAATTCTCTTTGGTTTTGGACTGTTTTCCCAAGCTGCTTGTTGAATATTTGTAACAAAATAATCAACTTCTTTATCGATTTGTTCTGGCGTTTGCAATGGTACTGATAGGTTTATTTTTTCTGACAGACTTTGTTTAAAACTAATCCAGTCAGTCAGTTTATTAACTAGTGAGATATTTACTTCTTTCTTTATTATGTTTTTACTAAGAGTTAGAATAATAGGTGAATGATCTGAGTGTAAATCAAAACTTTCTTCTATATCTACAAAACTTAAAGATATATTTTTTACTATAAAAAAATCAATTAGGTCTGGAATTTTTCCTGGATCTGTTGGATAGTATGTGGGCTTACCAGTTGATATCGGCTCACATTGATATTCACTAATAGCTAGTATTAAGCAGTAAAAATAATTTTTTTCTTTAAATTTAAGAATTTTATGATATCAAACATGAAAAAACATTTGTCCTACAAATAAAATTATATGACAACCGTGTCTCCCACCCCAAACATGTCAAAATTAAGAGATGTATAAAGTAACAGTAAATAGTAAAGAATTAGTAACCGGATATATTTTTTTTGTGAGTTGAAAAATATCTTTAAAAGTAAATTGCCACATTGTCCCTAAAGTCATATGCTTGGTTTTGTGAGTCCGACACAGAAAAACTTCTTCATGGCAAAATAAAGCTTTTTGCGGAAAATCACCCTGTTACTCATCGGTTTAAAAATAGACCAGTTGATTAAAACTTTAATATTTTCATATTTTATTAGTTTTATTTTATTATGGTGTATTAAAAATAATTATTGTAATTGTTTTAAATTTTAGTGATACAGATACTGGAAACCCTCTGGTATCCGAACTACAAGAAGACTTTGATCCGGAAGATCAGTTTTATAATTCAAAACACAACAAATTAAGCAAATATGCATTTGTGAATGGTCCAGTAAGGGTAGATGGCAGTAGTGAGAATGAAAATGAAAAAACTGCGCCGGGTAAGTAAAGCATATTGATAAAATAAAATAGAATAACAAAATAAAAATATAAAATAAAATATTATAATGAATGTTTTATTACTTCTCGGGATCACCTTGAGTGAAACATCATAATACAATAAGTCGGTCTGTAACATTTTAAAATACCATTTAAATAAAAACTTTACATAATTTATTTCTTATTTTAAAGATATAGGTAAGCGTCACTTTAAATTAAACCCGTAATAGAAGTTAGAAGAAAAATTTTAGATGTTTATCATTTATCTCTTAAAATACTACCTTTTGTTCCTACCTTGTCATAGTAGAGATGGCTACTACGAATAGGTTGAGAAAATATGTGAAAAAAAAGAACCATAGAAAACTTATAAAAGGAGATATCTATAAACTGAATATGTACTTTGTTTTCCAAGATATGTATTTAACATAATTATCACAAACAACGTGTCAAGTTTGGTTAAGTTGGTTAAAAGACTTTTGAGCTATGAATAAAAAACATATTTTATTTTTAAACTGGATGAATCTCCCAGAACAAAGTTTTAAAAGGTCGCCTAAAAAACATCATAGATTTAATTTAATTTTCATAAGATATAAAGTTTAAGAAACAAATAATGTAGCCTAAACAATTTGTATATAACTAATATTTAAAGTATTGTGACGAACCCAGTGGCGTCCCAAGTAACATTTCTTTATTTATAGCAGAAGCTAAAAGGTTGCCAGCGCCTTTCCTTAAAACCATTAGTTTCAATGTTTGGTCGCTAGCACGTTCCTATTACGCTTATATACCCCTTAGACCTCCTAAATGGGACTCCCCAATTGGTGGTGGCAACCTATGTATTAAACTCATTATAAAACCATAAGAAATAAACGCTAGCTTCGCCCTCTAGCGGTTCCACCAGTATAGAACCTTTTAGAGCCTAAAGCTATTATGCCAGGTTCTAAAAGCAACTCAGAAACGTCCTGTATCCTGTTATAAAACAAGATTTGGTAATTTGGTATCCTGGCAATTCTGTTGAATACCATAATCCCTTTAGAGTAAAGAATTTTTCCTATAAAAGCTTTAGCGATATTTTAGATTCACAATGGCTATATAAATAAATTTAGGTCATAAAATTGCCAAAAATGTCAGAGTCCCAAAATTATTGTATCACATAAAAATATACCTATATATGAGGAGTTTGTCGTTTTGTGGATCATCAAATTGCCTGCCAGACTTATTTTTCTGATAAAATCGTATCTGAAAAGCTCTCAACACAAGCGCGCCAGCTCACAAATGCTTTTTAATAGTTTTTTGATAACTAAATAACAAATATTTAAAATAAAAAAAAATAATTTACACTGCTAAAACTAGATAAATATTTTCTGTTTACAATATTTTTAAAATAATTCTATATACGCCATTATTGTTTTATAGTGGTCACTTGGTTTTATTTGTTACTCTATCGCAACAAGGATTTTTGAGTGCGCTTATGAAACCAATAAAAAAGAGAAGGTAAACATAGTGAACATAACCTCACTTAAATTTTTTGTATTTGTTTTTTAAACTGTTGTGTTAAATTTAAATGTTTTTTATCGTGCAATTTGCACACAATCAGGAGGGCCAGTGCAATGATATCCGTTGTGCTTGCAGGTTGGAGGGAAACCTCTTATATTGGCCGTTTAAACAGGCCTTATCTAGGCTTGGGTGCCCTACCCAGGAGGATAATAAATAATCAATCTTGCAATAGGTAGGTACCAATCTGTACTAGTACTAGTAAAAACTAAAATACGAAAGTATTTATTTACTTCTGTTAGAACCCTTAAGGAAACAAAGTTTTATATGACCGCCTATTTAAATAATATTTAATATGCAGCTATGGGTAACCAAAAATACAAAAGAATTAAGTTTACCTTTAAGCCTTCCAATAAACCCTGTTTAAAATGCCTAAAAGTAATGGCAAAATCCAAAAGTTTAAAGTTTATATTTACCACTCTTAAAAACCTTAAGGAAACTAGGTTCTATATGGCCGCCTATATAATCATATTTACTATTAAACTACTGGTAACTACAAAAACAATAGGATATAAGGTAACCTTTTAGCTCTATTATAAAACACTTTTGTTATGACCTAAAGTAATGAAAAAAACTAAAAGACCAAAGTTTTTATTTATTTCTTTTTAAAAACTTTAGGTAAAAGGGTTTTATAAGACCATCTTTATAAATCAGAAATCAATAAAACCAAAAGTATCTAAAAGGAACAGAAGAACACTTTTTGGTTGTATAACACCTCTTTAGGTAATTGGCAATATAAATTACCTTTTTGTAGCCAAATTGATCCTAAAAGCCATAACAGCACCCTCTAAATAACCTTGGAACCAAATTAATAAAATCTTGAGTGGAAATAATGTTACTTGGGGTGGGTATATTGCGGTGAATTTTAATACTATTGCATTATAGATTTTATACAATTGTCTTAAAAACTGAACTTTAGACCATAAATCTTCTTTTCCAGGGATTTTGTTAAGCTACCAATCCACTGGCGTCCGTGTTTCTCGGTAAATTAAAAATTTTAAAAAAAAAACTTTTATTGCAGTTTTTAATCAATTTTCTCAAAAAAGGGTCAATTTTCTGGAAGGATCTTTAGTAGAAAATTTACAAACTTTTAATTTATTCTAGACGAATTCGATATGAAACAGACAAATGACGAATTTGATTCGACGATAAATTCGGAAATATCCGAGTTGACTTCGGATAATTATGACGGATGGATTGCACCCGATACAAAATGGAGGAGATCACCAGAAGGTAGCCTATGTTTTGCTTTATCCAATTAGGGAATTTCTATTCAGGTTTGGTCCTGACTCTAGTTGACATTTTTTACAAAGTTTTTCTAAATTAATGACTGATTCCTAAACTCAAATTTTTGTTTGCCTATTTTATTAAATCAGTGAATGGGTATGGAATTAGTAACTGGATACTTAAATATAACAGCCGATATTTATCGTTTTCATGACATTATGCACAGCAAAAACCTGAACCAATCTGAAGTTTCTTGACGGTATAAATCAATGTAGAAATATGATAAGAAATTGACGTAAATCGACGTACCACAGAATACGTAAAAGTAAACCTTTAACCTGATAATTTTTTTTCAAGCTTATTGTTTAATTTTACTTGTTCTTCGATCTCAAATCATTTTATTGAAAAAAACGTACAAAACAGCACATAGAAACAACATTTAAAATTTTGAAAAAAACCAATTTAGGAATTATTTTGACAACCAAAGTGCCAAACCAACCTCCAAGGCAATACGTTGGAAATTCAGTGGGTTTTGTCCAAGGTTCTTTCCAAAATTTTTTAATGCGGTTGCACCAGTATTTTATTATTTTCAACAAAAAGGCCCGATTCTGTTTCTGGTTCAACCACAACCAGCGACAAACTAGCTGTCCTTTATTAAATGTCGAGACTACTATTATCTACTTTTAAAAATGGTGTATTTTTGTGTTCTGACATAATGCTGCCACAAAAGCTCCTCAAATTTTGTAACACAATACGCTTTAGATTATGTCAACAATTTATCCCAAAATCTTTTTATTACAGCCCAGTTAAAACAATTTTATAAGCGTTTAAAAACTAATTAGGATTTAAAATGCTCATTGGGGTCCACAGGTGGTGAGGACAACTCAATGGTCAGTCAAACGCTTGACTACAGCAACAGTGACAATAAGTACGACGATACTACTAGTGTGACCTCATCAAATGTCCAAATGGAACTGCTTACGTCCAAAAAGACTCCGGGTGGCTCTAGTGGGACTGTAAGTGAAAGTGAGGATACACAGACTTCCAATTCTGTTAAAAAAGAGAAGCATAGAGACAAGGTAAGTTACAACAGAAAAAATATTTTGTCTTGTCCCTTCGTCTTCATTTTTCTCGTGTTCTTGACCTCTTTGAACCTCCGCAATGAGCAAAGCTATCTCTTCAGGGTGTTCGATGTTTTTGAGTAGTTTCTTCATGTTGATTGATTTATCTTGATAGATAATCTTTGTTAATTCTCATCCTCTGATGGTTTTTCTTAGTTGCAGTTAGCAGTTACCGGTTATGAGCCCCGTCAACCGTCTGTTTTGTCTTTTTATTAAGCTTAAGGGTTCACAGTAAGAACACTTATCGTAGAGCAAGCTCAATGCTTTACGATACGTGTCCTTAGTTCACAAGTGAGTTGATGAGGATGAAGATGATATTACCATTTTCTTTGTCTTTGTCAGATACACTGTTTTTATCGTATTAATATTTAGTCACTAAAACTATTCAGCTTTTTCGTTTTAGCTTAACTTAGTAGAAAAGTTAAACTTAAACTTAGGGTTCATTCTTAGAGCATTCAATTAATAGAGGAAGCTTAATACCGAATCAGAGGCAGGTTTTTTAAAATGCCACAATGCCAGTTTAACAATGTAAATATTCTTAAACGAGTTGGAGGTATTATACGAGGGTGGATCAAATATAAACAAGCCTTTGTTTATAAACTAGTTATTTAGAAACATGACACAAAACAGAATTTTTTTCTACTTTTCTACATATCCCCCTTATCTTTTAATACACTTTCCCCAACGGTTTGACAGTTTCTTAATCCCGTTTAATAAAAGGAAGCTGGGCGGGTATCTGAACCAGTTGCGCACGAATACCTGCACCTCTTCATTGGTCTGAAATTGCTCGCCTCCCAGTGAATCTTTGAGTGGGCCAAACATATGAAAATCGCAAGGTGACAAACCTGGACTGTGTGGAGGGTATTCCAGCACAGTCCAGTGCATTTCTTTGATTTTGGCCTGTGTTAAAGCTGCCGTAGCAGGTCTAGCGTTGTGCTTTTCTCTTTTGGCGATAATCCAGCTTTACCTGGTCCCTGGTCAAGTAAGTTGCAGTAGTAAGCCGCGTTTATTGTTATTCGCTCGTGAAAAAAATCGACTAACAAAACTCCTCTCCAGTCCCAGAAAACGGTCGCTAAAACTGCCTGCAAAAATGATGGTACGCGGACGACGTGGGTGACTCACGTTGTCGACGCGCTCACGGCCGTCGTTAATTTCTTTACACCAAGTTTTTACAGGTACCCACGAAAGCGTCTTATTTCCGGACTGTGCTCGCCATCTGCATCGAATTTCACCAGGTTTTACGTTTTTGCATGTAAGACATTTATTGATTATTCTTTGCGCAACACGGCTGTGTACTTTCTTCTCGCTCATTGCGATTGCTCCTGGCCAAATGAGCATCGCGGCACTACGAGCCGCCTACATGCTGCTGAATATCCCCACTCCAAAATTATAACGGCCACGTTCATCTGGAATGACTTTTCCGCTAGTAAGTTTAAAAGGCTTGTTTATATTTGGTCCACCCTCGTATAAAGTGATATTCAGCTTGAAATTGTGTTAAATAGGCTGTGTTTTTATTAATAAAAATATACTTGGCAAAAAGAATTTCGTTTATTGGTATATAAAGAAAAGCCCACATTTGTTTTCTTACTTAATTGTGAAAAGAACGTTTTGAATATACTTAAGTGTACACACTCTTCCATAATGCACAACACTTTACTATTTTTTAGCAAACAAATCTAAATAAAACACACTTACACCTAAACTTAAAAAAAACTTTTTATGACTTTCAAAATGACACATATAAATCAATTATCAAATAAATAACTCAAACTCAACCCCTGTTAAATACTTTGTGTTGCCTAAATCAAATATAGAATTGGTGACGTTGCCAGTAGTACCGCAAAGCTTGGCAACACGAATTCCCGTGTTTATTTATTGTAGAAAAATAATAAACTTGTGTAGATGTTAAACTAAGGCTTTCTCTAGTTAATTCAATGCTCTAAGGCTTCACTCAACACTTCGCGGTTTGCTTTAACTTTAGATCCCAATTTTGTCTTGCTTAATTTAATGATGATGATGAAGTCATGGCTTTTTGTGTACTTTTTTAGGTTGTGATGAAGGTCACTATTTCCAACGTACTATGAAGCATTAATGTTTTTTAGTACTTTGTTTTAAAATCTCTTTACAACTAGTATGTTACTTGGTCTCTTTCGTACAAAAATGCTTTATTTTTATATGGGTTTTTTAATTTAATTAGTGCTTCCGCGAAAACCAAACATACTGCTGAAAGAAACATAAAAAGCGATCCCTCTCAATTTTGGTATTTCATCAATAGCCAGAAATCGTCATCTTTAATTCCGGATGTATTTTGTTATAACAATGCAGAGTTTTCTTCCATTGACTGTTGCCTAAGGGGTTTCTGACTTTTTCAAGAGTGTCTTCAACTCAGATCCTATACCACTTTCCAATAATCACACGTCCAGTATTCCAAGCTCTTCCTGTATTAGCGTAACCGATTTTACAGAGGCAAGCAGTTAGAGGTCATATATACTGATTTTTCAAACGCCTTCGATAGAATTGACATCGGTATACTATTGAATGCACTTGAAAGTTTTGGTTTTAACCTTCCATTGCTCAACCTAATAGGGTTCTACTTAACCGACAGACGACAATATTTATGCGTTAATGGTGTCAGGTCTGCCGAGTACCGTGTCGGCTCAGGAGTACCACAGAAGTCTGTCTTGGGTCCTCTCTTTTTTGACATATTTATAGATGGTATGGGGAGAGGCTTCAATTCAGATAACCTTTCTTATGCTGATCATTTGAAAACCTTTCGTGTAATATATGATATCTTTGACTGGATAGCTTTGCAAAATGACTTGAGTAAAATTCAAAATTGGTGTGTCGAAATTAACCTCCACCTTAACACTGCAAAGTGCAAAGTTTACGTATACAAATAAACCTACCTATATTACTTATGTTTATACAATAAATGGCCACATTTTTGATAAAAAGGTATCTTTGATTTTAAGTCGAAAACACCATATTATCTGCCTCAAGAATGCATGGCTTTATTGTTTGTATATCCAAAGAAATAACCAGCATCTCAGCTCTCAAAAGCCTCTATAATGCTTACATAAGATCAAGACTAAAGTATACGCATCTGTCATATAAAATCCCTATCAGGCACGACACGTAGAAAACCTAGAGAGAGTACAAAGGCGTTTTTTAAAATTTTTATCATGTAAAATAGCCCCGCTCAAGGTACTCAGCAAAATGAACTAGATTTGAACTCCCATCCCTAAGTAGCAGAAGGCAGTATTGAACCCAGACAATTCTTTACAAAATAATTCATAACCAAATAAACTGTGCAGACTATAACTCCTCGTGGCGGGTTCTAGATAAACAACCACTTTCACTTAAATATTCTCCGCTTTATATTATGTGTGAATTTTGTAATAGAACCCCTACTATTGATATTTTCAACATCAACTTAAAACAGCTCAAAAATACGCCCAAAAAATGTTTCCGTGTTTTACTAGGACAATACTAACTTATTTTAAAATAAACTTTTGTTTATATTGTAAAATTTTATAGTATCCTGTTTTCCTATCATTGTAATTGGAATCGCCCGTTATGGTATGGTGAAATAAAATAAAATAACACCACAAAAGTGATTGCCCACTTTGCTCACCGCTGAAAAAGAAATCTTTTGATTTTCGCGCTTCATACTAACATACGTTTTAACGAATTTCTAAATTGAATTTATTTTATTTATCTTAGAATGAAAAGAAAGAAAAGAAGCACAAAAAGCCCAAAGACAAAGAAAAGCACAAATCCAAAGAAAAAGGCGAGAAAAAACATGGAAAGAAGTCTCGAAGCGGTACTTCCTCCCATACAAAAGACGAACTGGAGGAATTTTTAAATGGCAGTCCTAGTTCTCCCGTTGACGTAGCATACGAGGCGATTTAGTATTGGAGCAGATAAGCTGACATTGTGTGATCTTTAGTTATTTGAAATAGTACTACGTTTTCATGTTAAACTCAAGATCTTTTCAAT
Organism: Aspidapion aeneum; assembly: GCA_963576565.1. Classification (NCBI taxonomy): domain Eukaryota; kingdom Metazoa; phylum Arthropoda; class Insecta; order Coleoptera; family Brentidae; genus Aspidapion; species Aspidapion aeneum. The sequence continues at coordinate 35,149,234 of OY755040.1, forward strand.
ATGTAGCACTTTTATACCCATTACGTAAACGCGACTCAAAATAAAACGCGAATCGAGATGCTTGCCGAATTTTTTTCTCAGTAGCCAAGCATACCTTATAAGTCGCGGTTTTGTTCTATGGATCTAATCATTTGATCTACAATTTTTGTTTTAAGCCCCAAAATTTAACAACTGGTTCCAACTTACCAATTTAACAAAATTGATTGACATTAAGTTAATATCTAAAACTCGAATCGCGTTGTAAACGTGTTCAAAACGCTCTATTAAAAACCGAAAACCAAGAATCATATTAAAAGCGTATTTAGTTTGGCATGAAAACGCAGTGTACGTAAATATATGCGAAAAAACATGAGTTTATCTGGTGCCACACGAGGTGTATCTAGAAAATACACAGCTACATGCGAATTTCCAAATGCTGCAAACAAAGGTGGTAAGTAATTTCTGTGAGCTGTTTGAGAAATTTCCGTCGCTTTTGTTTTTACCCATTAAAGGTCACAGAAAGCAATATAGGAAATCTGAAACCTCTATAAAATGGGAGCTGGCTGAATTCTTATAACATCTCAGACAAAAGAAAAGTCTCGAGAATTGATGCGGCATTGCCACGTTGTATTGCCAGACTGATCCTTTGGGTAAGGTTTTTAGCTTCGTTATCCCAAGGTCCAAAGGCGCTACTGCAAATTGCACAAATAAAAAACCGCGGTCCTGCAATTCTTTGTATTTTTTTTGTGTCTCCCGACCTTGCAGCTTCGCCTGCTTTAATTGATGTATAAGACTTAACTTTGACATAAAGTGTCTCGGCATGTAGCATCCTATAACAAAGCTTACCATTCTTCCAGGATCATAAAGACATTCCATCGACACGTTTGCCATCATTTAGTTCAAGTATGGATGGAATGTCCGCAGATGTAAGTGAGCGTTTTATTATATCATTAACCGACCCATGACGTGCCACTCTTCCTACACTTTTTTGGAAACTCAAAAAACGAGAGAAAAAGCCTATATAAAAAATATGAAATTTGAGCCAAACTGAAGCAATTTTCATTAAATTTTTTAAAAAAATAGTGTTTGATTTTAAGAGTTGCTTATTTTCGGACATTTGGAGTCAACAAAGTTCAAGGATGATTTTTAGAGAACATATATAGGGATGTGTCCCAGATGTTAAGAAATAAGTATACAAAAATCCAGCAGAAACAAAATGAGTAGAATCAGCTAGAATACCTTATGATTTGGTGTAAATCAAAAATGTGGTTAAATCAACCATGCAAAATTTGTAATTCTTATATTAAATTAACAACTTTTTTTGTGAAGCAACAATAGAAATTGTGGTGTTACTGAAACAAATGCATTGCTACACTAAAATAATACTCCTGCTAGAATTTTGTTAATAAGCTTTGCTTTCTAACAATTCGCATGGTATGATGGTATTGAATGGGAAACTTACTTATTATAAAAGATAGAGGATTGGGGATTTCACATTACTGTCCTCAAATTTCGAGTCCTAAAAAAATATGAAAAAAGTTTTTTCCAGCCCTTGTAGTTATGGAGCTACGCAGGAAAATTTAATAATTCGAAATTGGTCATATCTTTGTTATCCGTGCAAACATTTTAATTTTGTTAAAACTTCTCTACAGTAAGTTGATCCTGGCAATAAAATTACGTTTTCGTTTTTTTGGTCCCTAGAGTCGGATTCGAGATTTCAGAAAAAAAATTTATAAGTTAATTACGGGCCTGCATTTTTTTTCAATGTTTATGCTTCACATTAAGTTTCCAATTAACCCCTAGCTTTAAAAAAAATTGAAAAAAAATTTAGATCCGTATTTTTTTTATTAATTTTTTTCTGAAATCTCGAATTTAACTGGACGGATCAACAATTTGACAACGTCATTTTATTGAAAGGATCAACTGTCTGTAGAGAAGTTTTAATAGAATTGAAATATCTGCCCTAATAAGGGACTTCCAGGATTCCACATTTTTTAATTTTCCCTCGTATCTTCAAAACTACAAGGGCTAGAAAAAATCCTTTAACACTTTTTTCTCTCTCTTTTATAATAAGTTTCCCATTCAATACCATCAAAAATGGGACACCCTGTATAGCCTAAAGTTGGTGTATCGGATTGACAAGCTATTGGTCGCTTCATAAAATCTTGTTCAACCTATCTTACTAGCTAAGGAGGTAAAAAATCATAATTTCATTTAATCAACTATTTGGCAACATAAACAAATTTACGTTTAAAATTAATAACACATCTTGTAAAAGATGTGAAAAGTCTGTGTGAGTGTGTGTGTATGTGTTGTTATACCATGACAGAATAATTTTGAACAATTATTGTTCAAACAACTGGATTTTGATGTTATAACAATAAGTTTGTGTAGACAAAAAAAAATTGCTTTTATTCTTCTTAAGTCAATTCTTTAAAAAACGCGTGTTACTGGCTTTTTACTTAAGATGGCAACACACGTGCACGATTGGCTGTCGTATTGGTTTCTGTGATTTCGTCAAAGTCTAGGATGCATACGTCTAAAATTAATTAAACCACTTGAAAAATTGTGGCTAAAAAAAGACTAGTTTTTTTTTAACATAGGTAGCATAGACTTCTCTGCCAAATTTTTCCAGTTTTACAATAAACTTAAAGTTAACCCGAGTTGACGCACCTGTGCCTGTGGTGCTAGTCCATAGACTAATGAAAGACGATACCTTAAGATATAAATTAAATAGGATCGAATTGTATCGATACAGAGGGTATCAATATTGTTTTTATTTCAATATTAAGAGTGGACGTCCATCTCTAGCATAAACTACTTCAGACAATTGATCATTTTGGGTCATGTGATTATTTTTAGACTTAGGTGACAAACAAAGCATTGTTGCGGTTTTAATCACTATGCCCATTTTCTTTTTTAATTTTTTTGTTTGATTTTTTAACGATAGTTTTAGGTTGCAGTTATAAAATTGAGTTAAGTTCTTAATATAAGCAAATTGCAGCATGGCTTAAAATAGATTTATTCACGTTATTTTTTTCTTAAAAAAATAATTGGGACAAACTCTGGCCTATTTAACCCTTTCGGACGGCTGATGCACCTTATGCGACACCCAGGAAATGTGCCGCCCAGACGGCTGTCGCATATACTCGACGGCATGTATACTTACTCCTGGACGAATGTCGATTTAGATGAGGCGCATATAATTTTTAGACTTGGTACACAGACTGCTGTCGCATCTTTTGCGTTCACTGCATACTTGACCACTCAGGCAGCTGACGCATATGGTCAACACAGTCGATTATATGCGACATTCGGCCACCTTGCAAATCCAGTTGTGTGTTGTATATTTTTGTTTTTTATTGGCTCCATTATTTAGAAGTGTTTTTTTTGTCAATACATTACACTTTTACGATATAAACGTGGATTTACATTTAACTACAGGAAAGCACAACTTCGGAGTAGTGTCGCACATAGTCGGCAGCCGTGTCTGCGGCACGATCTAAATCTTCGTGCGTACGGAATCAAATTCTCGGGTAAGGCCTCGTACGGAAAGGGTTAAGATAGGAATCAAGCAACTTTCCTCTTTAAGGGATTTTAGCCAACTGTTTCGATTCTTCACTGAAAGCACTCGTAACTATTCTCCTTAGTCTTGTTAAAAAGCGGGACTCCCTTATTTAAGCAACCTATACCGGCACAAAATGTCGGCATTTTTAGAAAAAATTAAAAATAAAACTACATGTATTTTAATGTAAACAATGCTTTGTTGCATATCGGGGATGACACGATATGTTAGCTGATTTATTTGTGACGTCAACCCAAAATGATCAATTGCTACAGTTAAACTACCCAGGGTCAAGTGGTGTAAAAGTGAGACACCCAAAATCCCGTTGAAAAATGAGACACACAAAAAATACTAATAATTGAATTCCGACAGATTTTCTGTTATAAACTGATAGCAGCAGTTGTAAGGACCTCATACTTACAATTTATTTAATTTTTTTTAATAAAAATAGGCTCATAATTAAAATTACAAAGTCCATAGTTTTATTTGTGGTACAAAACTTTTGAAGACGTTACCGAAACTTTTGTCGTGTTAGTCCGTAGATCGGTTTTCCTATAAATAAATATTTTAGCACTTATTTGTTGTATTTAGGTAAAAAAAAACCAAACACTTATGTCTCAATTTTACCCTGAATGTCTTATTTTTGGCAATCCGACTTATACGTGAATTTTATCACTGTCTCATATTTCGCCTGACCTGTCTCATTTTTTAACTTCTTCAAGGTAAAATATGAGACACAGTTTTAGTTTTTTTTATCATATTATAGGTTAAATTTCTATGTTTTTACGTTTGCAATATTTTTCTCATTATCGCTTATATCCTAAAAAAAATTCGAGTCCTACAGAGGAGTCTAAAATCTTTAAAATATTTAAAAAGTGTCTCATTTTTAGACCACTTGACCCAATATGTCGCGTGACACAACGGTCGCGCAGATTTATGTCTTGAAATACATTGTTTGTTGACAATTTCTGGTGACACCCTGTACAGGCAAAATAAATTAATGATATTTTATCAAAAATTGCCACATTAAGCAGGAAAAAATAAGCCAAAATTATTGTTGTTTTAAAATAGGCCTTACATGTTAATAAATAAAATATAGCTTTAAAATAATAATATACTAATTGTTAAAAATTTATTTATTAATATTATCAAATATATTAATACTGCAAGAGTATATACCATTTTGTTTTTAGTAGGGTGTTTTAATAATAATAATAATAATAATTAATGCTTTTACTGCCACATTTAAAAACAATGTAAAATACATAATATCTACAGGTTAATTAAGCTTAAATGTGACAAAGCTTAGAGTTCGCCCTTTCCAATTAAGGATTACTGGAAATTGGGCTCTTCCACTCAGGCCCTTGGAAAAGAAACTAATGTTTAAAAAAATATATTTTCAGAGAGCAAATCAAAAAGAGATGTGGTTGTATTATTTTGACAAACAAGTTTGTGTAGTTAAGCGGGTAAAAAAAATTTAGTTTCTTCGTTTTCTCGTAGTTTTTCACGACAACCTCACCAGTAAGAGTTTCTTAACAGTAACCGCAACGTACTCCCGGCACGTCTCAGTATACCATTTAGCGACGTGATAATTCCCTTAGTGGGGAACCAATTTCCGATTATTACTACTTTGCCACGTGTTTAAAGTAACTGTAGTAACGACTACACTACTACGTCACAGCCAAGTATCTAGTTATTTGGGTGTGGCCAATTGCCATTTTTGTCAATACCAATGCTTGAGGCTGGTTTTTGATCCGGTGTTCTGTAGAATCGTTGTTTTGTGAGTTTTTGATGAGTTTTTGTTGATGTTAATGATGAAAATGCGTGTAGTTGTCGTAGTTAAATCTGTGTTATTGCCTCTTATTACAAGTTTGTTTACACATTTTTAGTTTACATGTGCCTCGGCCGGGACTCGAACCCGAAACCTTTGGCTGAGTACGCCAACGTCCTACTAAATGTTTCTGGCAAGAGTCACGGCCGAGGCACAGAAAACTTTTATTTTCCGTTCTTTTATTTCACCATTTTCGCCCCTGGTATGGAAATTGTTGTTTAAAATTATGAGTTAAACCCGAGGGGTAGGACAATCTTCAAAATTTGTACACCTATTTCAGTAATGTCCCACCCCTCGGTAAAACCTTGCACTTTGGTAAGTTGTATTTTGTTATTGTTTGTCCTATTTCCTTTACTATATTATTAAGAAATATTTTTTAAATGTTGGATGTGTCCATGTGAAGTTGTAAGTCAATCAGGATAAAAAGAAAGAAAATACAGAAATGGTCAGTTTGCGATTTGTTCTCGTAGCGGTCAGATCGGTCTTATCAGTAGTTTTTTGCTGGTACTTTTTCGCGAGTTAAAATTTATTATATTTAATATTTCTTTTTGCATTAAAATAAGTGTATCTTGTAAAATAAAATAAGCAAATAGGTTATTATGGACATGGAAAGCGGGGGTTTACCCCCCGAAAAGTTACCACTCCCAGGTGGTTACACAATGGAAAATTCTACTAATGTCATACCTATGATCACCAATAGTCCCGACAAAAATCAAAAAAAAGAGAAAGTAGTAATCATTTTTTCCGTGCTAAACGTTCTTAAACAAAATAACTCTTTTGATATAAATAAAAACGAACTTATTAATCTAATCAATAAAAAATATGGCCAGAAACCTACTGAAAATTAAACATATCACTAGGGCTAATTAACTTATGGCAATTCCTGTTAAAAAAAAACACATTCACAGACTATCAGTCGACAGAAAATTTTAATATTTGTCAGTGGAACTGCCGGTCGGCAGTATCCAACAAAAATAATCTAGAAAATCTATTAGCCCTTAATAACATTCACATTTCAATATTATCTGAAACGTGGTTTAAACCAGACAAATATATTTCCTTTTCAGGATACAACGTAATCCGTAAAGATAGGCAAGATGGCAAGGGAGGGGTGGCCATCTTAATCAGAACCAACATAAAATATTCTGAAATAGTAGGTCCAGATTTTGAACAAATTTCGTATGTAGGTATAAAAATGAAATTAAAAAATGATAGGGAACTAAGTTTAATATCCCCCCCAATACAAGAATTTCGCAAAATAAGTGGTCTCAATTTTTTAGATTCATTAAAAAACCGTTCCTTATTTCAGGGGATTTTAATTTACATAATAGAGCATGGGGATGTGCAGCTAACGATGTCGCAGGAAATATTTTATTAGAATCATTGGATACCCACAATATAGTATATCTTAATAACGGACAGTATATTAACCCTTCAGGTGGTTATAATTCGGCAGTTGATTTAACACTTACATCACCATGCTTTCAACCCTATGTTGATTGGAATACTCTAAATGACACTTTCGGATCTGATCATTTACCTATATTAATGCACTGTAATATATTACCTGTTAACATTCAATTCAGAAAACACAGAAAATGGAATACTAACAAAGCAAATTGGAATATGTTTTTTATTGAATGCATAAAAAAGTTTTTGGGCTCAAATTGCCTTACTTATAGTGAATTTCTTTGTTCTCTGAATGAAATCTTAGAAAAGTGTATTCCTGTTTTGCACGAGAAAAAAACAAAAAAAGGGGGGCAAATTTTGGTGGAACGAAAAATGCGATGTAGCAGTAAATAACCGCAAAAAATTATTTTCCATATACAAAAACAATCCCACTATCAATAATTTGATGAATTATAAGAGAGCATACAAGTAAATTAATCCTAAAACAAGAAAAGAAAAATGATTTTCACCAATTTTGTTCATCTTTAAATAAAAATACACCTGTAACGGAAGTTTGGCAAAAGGTAAACAGCTTTAAAAATAGAAAACAATGTAATCTCATTCCAATTACAAAAGAAGACGAGTGGGTAGAAGACTTTTACAAAAAACTCACACCTTTATTTGCTCCCAACAAGATTCCCAGCTTCGAGGACCACTCTGATGATGACGCGAAAAATTTGTGCAGGCCTTTTGACATTGAAGAACTTAGAAAAGTCTTAAAAAACAAGAACAATTCTGCTCCTGGAAGAGATAATATCCAGTACTCAATGCTCTCACATTTTCCTGATTGTGCTCTGCGTACATTGCTTCGAATATTTAATAGTATTTTTGACGGCTCACAGCCTATTCCAGAAGACTGGAAAGACTACATTATTGCTCCAATATTGAAACCAAATAAAACGAGTACCTGCGTCGAATCCTACAGACCAATAGCCCTGGCATCCTGTCTACTTAAAACCTATGAGAGAATGATCAAAAATCGCTTAGAATTCTGGATGGAAAAAAATAAGAAATTTCCAAGCTCTCAGTATGGTTTTCGACGTGGTAGATCTACGCAAGAAGCAGTAGCTAGTTTGGTTACAGAGATTCAGTTGGCGTTTACAGTAAATGAAAGTGTTGCTGCATTATTTCTGGATGTACAGGGTGCATATGACAATGTCAATTACAATATTTTGGTAAGCAAAAGGGCGGCAATTGGTCTACCCACAAAACTGATCAAGAACATTTTTAGTCTTTACAAATCTAGAAACATTTATATTCTAACTCAAGATGGATTTACTGACTGGAGAGTAGCAAACGTTGGTCTAGCACAAGGAAGCATTCTAAGCCCCGTTCTATATGTTATTTTCACATATGACTTAGAACATATAGGAGACGACAATGTTAAAATACTGCAGTTCAGTGATGATGTTTGCTATTTTGCAACGGACAAAATTATCGACAACGCAATACAAAAAGTTAAAGAAAGCTTCAGCGAAATAGAAAACTGGTTTTTTAAAAACGACATGACAACATCTTCAGAAAAATCCAACATTTGTATTTTTACCAGAAAACGTTCTCCTATTCCAGAAACAATAGATATGAGGAATGATCTGTCCATTCCTTGCAAAAATATCGTTAGATATCTTGGAATTTGGTTAAATAAAAAGTTATTGTGGAAAGATCACATCAATCACATTGTTAAAAAAGCAGAAAAAGGCATTAACATTCTCCGCTCTTTCAGCCACCAACATTGGGGTGCAGACCCAAACACTGCACTGCTTTTCTACAAATCTTATGTAAGATCGATTTTAGATTATGGATGTATCCTGTATGGATCAGCAGCGGAATGTCATCTAAATAAAATTGAAGTGGTCAAAAACAGATGCTTAAGATTATGCAACGGCCTTTTGAAAAGTACTCCTATTTCAACTTTAGAAGTGGAAACTTTGGAACCTCCTCTTAATTTAAGACGAAACCTCCTGAGCGACAAGTTTGTACTAAAACTTTACAACAGAAACAGTGTTCTAATAAACAAAATCCATGAATTGTCGATTCTCACTTTAACTGACGCTTACTGGATCGTTAAAAAACCGTTGTTAATGGTTTCAAGTTACTTGTGGATGTGAGACTTTAAAGACAGTATTTTTTGCTCAAACAATCTAATTTTCGAAATATTAGAAGACAATTTTTTTAAATATATACCAAAAATTGTGATAGATAACACTTGTGGTGACCCCGTGACGTCAAGAACGATCTTTCTAGATGACTTAAACTTAAAATGGAACTATTACGATCATATTTTTACAGATGGCTCGGTAGTGGACAATAAAACTGGTTCTGCTTTCTACCATCAAAATTTAAATTATTATGAACAATTTAAACTTACAGACGATCGATATTCTCTGCTGAGCTATGTGCAATATGGAGAGCTCTTGAGTACTGCCTGAAAATAGACACAAACTACTTTTTTGTATTATTTAGCGACAGTAAAAGCGCCCTCGAGGCCGTTAAAAATAGCTTTGTAAATCTACCTGCTAATTATATTCTTATATATATTCTTAAAACTTTAAAGGAACTAATATTAAATAAAAACCAAGTAGTGTTAGTGTGGGTAAAAGCTCACATCGGTATATATGGTAATGAAAAAGTAGATGAATTCGCTAAATCAGCCACATCTTTCGAAGAATATTCAGAGAACTTTCGCATTCCTTATTCTGATTCATTCAAAATATCTAAAATCAAGCTAAAACATAATTGGCAGGAAGATTATAATAGGTCAAGTAAAGGTATATATTACAGGGAAAGCTTTAAAAAGATTCCAAAACATACTTGGTACCACCGAGAAACAAATAGACATTTTATAAGAACGATTTCTAGGCTAAGAAGTGGGCATATTTTATGTCCTATTTACAAATATAAAATAGGTATCCAACAAAATGATCTTTGTATTTGCGGCCAATTAGGTGATATTAATCATCATATACTGGGTTGTACCAGATTTGCGCAAATAAACTGTAACAAATTGTTAAACTTTTTCATATGAACTTAGCGAAGCAGCCTTAAAAACGGTCAAAAATAAGAGCGACAAAATTAATTTTTCCACAACTAATTCACGACTAATTAACGGCAAATTATCCACCTAGTCACGATTCGATCTGCGATGGGTGCTTCGCTAACTTCATGCTCATGCTATGCTTCAACTTTTAGTTTTGATGCCCAAAGCACTTACGAAATTATCCAGTTTTGGATTTTCATGAATCAAGTTATTGTGTAATTTTGTACCCAACTGCGACTAGTAGGTACATACAAGTAGATTTAGCAGTTAGATGTTTTTCTTTACTTAAACTTTTTTTGATTTCCAACTTTTAGGTTTAATTCTTATTTAGCCTCATAAAAACACTGCATTAACCATTCATTTAGCTCCTGCGCTACTCCTGCTTAGTTTTATGATAAAATGAGAGACACTGCCCGTGTTTATCATTGTATGACTTTTACGTTTACTAGAAATTTATAAGATACGTATAAAATATTCCGTAGACCTGTAAGAAAACCAAAGAGGAATTAATTAATGAACTATTGGATCACAGAAATGTGTGCTTAATTCAATGTGTGACACATACACAATTCATTTAACTAAATCAAGGTATAGTTTTTGCAAAGTCACCTGAAATGCTCCTAATACGGGGTTCTATCGATTTCATGAAATTTTGCTTCAATCTGCCCTTCAAAAGTTATCCAAATTCATATAAAATCTTCCTGGTATAATTTCAACCCTACCGACAGAAAATAGGCGCTGCTCTTTGCGGTCCGAGCACAAAGTATTTGTTTTCTCACCGACCCGGCACAGGTGGATAGACGGCATCTGATTGGCAGATTTTTTGAGATGCGCTTTTAATTGTTTTCGGGACCCTTTTAGTCGGCAGTATACAGAGTTAGAAAATAAGTCAGTGTCGTTTCTGTTTACGCCGTAATTAACTGATATAATTTTCATGAGTATATCTACCGCCGCCCATGTCACTTTCTTTAAAGGATATGCCGATGGTCGGCTTTAACCTTTGTTCAACTGACTTTGCAAAAACTATACCTAATTATTACCTCAATCATGCATTTGTGTCAAATATTGAACTAAGCCCAAAGGGTAGATAGGTGCGTTTCTACAAACATTAAGTGAAGGGGGGAAGGGGAAAGAGAGGGGGAACTAGTAAAATGGTGTTGAAAAAATGCTAAAGCGTGTGCAGAAATAATTTTTGAAATCGCTCTATATTTGTGAAAGTTATAGCTACGACTATTACTACTAAGGAGGATGGGGAGGAGTGAGGGAGAGGTAGGGGAGGGGGAGGGGGAACTAGTAAAATGGTATTGGAGAAAAAATATTAAACCCTGTGCAGACAGAATTTTTGAAATCGCCCTATATTTGATAAAATTATGCGAATATGATTTTTGAAGAAGGTGGAATGACAGAGGGGAGATCAATGGAAGCAAGGAGGGCTACAGCAAATTAGAGGACTTTTGCAATGGGTGATCAAAGGCATTTCATTACAATGGCCTGCAGTTTAGGTAATTTGTATGCCTTAAAACCTGCATCATGTTACAAACTAGCGTCTGACAGTGGCGTATATAGAAAAACGTTTCGGGGTGGGCCCGAGACCGTTTGGGGGGGGGGGGGTGAGACCCCATGAGGCCGTATTTTATGCTATTTTATGTTTGTGTTCATGAAATATGTGGAAAGTATTTAAAAAATCTTAGCTTCGGGGGGGGGGGGCTTGGGCGCCCCAGCCCCTTATATACGCCACTGGCGTTTGACGAACGCCATGTTGATTTCTGTTTAAAAAAATATAGCCTATAGCACCTTCGGAATCGGTAGAAATTCAACGACGCCTTAACATAAATACATATCCCAAGCTAAAAACATTACCCTTCCTATCGCCGCAATTGGGTAAAAAATAATTAGCCTAGAAAGATGGCCCAAAAAGTGTCTTTTATTTTATTACAAAATATAATTTTGATGATTTTAATTCAACGGCTTTAGCTATCAAACGAGGTTAAAAATAAAAAGTCTCCCATGCACCACTGTAAAAATACAAAAAAAGTCTTTCAACTAACGCGAGTTACAAAAAGTCGAAAAACCCTAGTATACAAGTTAGTTACATCAACAGTTAAAATAAAAAATTGAGTCACAAATTTCTTCGACCGTCCAACAATCCTTCAAAAAGTAGGCCATATTCTTTAAACCTTCATAACAATAAGTCGTCTTAAAACAACAGCCAAAACAAGTGATCTTTCACAAGCCTATTTATTTTTTCTGACGGACCAGTGAACCAGTTTTGTTCGCGCCTGATTTGAAATTTTATTAAAATAGGCTTTTTAATTCGGTCATATTATTATAAATTATAATTATTGTTGCTCCAGTAATAAACACCCATTAATTAAAAAATAAATCTGATTTAATTCTACTTTACCATACCACTCTCGTTTTTTAATAATATAAAAGTAAGATTCGTCGACGGATGAAAAGTGAACAATTAGGGATAAAAAGTAAAAATTGGAATGAAAAGTTACTTATCAGGATTAAAAAGTAAAAGGCAACAGTGTTTACATTGTAAACACTACGTAAAAAGTGCCACTTTAATCCCTTGGTATTATAATGTAAATATTAAAATTGTTTTTTTACTTTTTGTCCCTAATATCTGGCTTTTTATTTCGATTTTTGCTTTTAGCCCTCATCCGTCACTATTGATATCAGGGATAAAGTCACTTTATATCTCGGAGTTATAAATTCCACTATTTTACCCTAAAATGCAGAATAAAAAGTGCACTTTATATCGATAAAATGCAAAAAATTGTTTAATTCGTCATTTTAATGCGAATTTAAGGCTGATTTTGAAAATCGAATAAAAGTGGGGTCAGTCCAATTGAAAAATACTAACTTTATGTAACACCTGAAAAACTAAAAGTGATAAATAAAATTCAGTTTGTCAGTTGGATTTTTTTTTGTAGAAAAAATGTACAATAAAATGTAATTTTACCAAAACCAAATTAAACCCCCTATCCAAAATGCAAGCATTTAAAAAACCCACCGTAGTTCGTAAACGACTTCATGTATTCAGACATGGTTTTCAAATATGTCATACATACAGAGTCCATAGTTGTCACCTCTCAACTTTTCTTGAAATTTAAGTACAAAAGGGGGAGTTTTTCTCATATACCTAATAACATATTTTCTCTACCTCTCCTGGAACTAAGTACCTTAAATTGGATGTAAAATTGACAAAAAAGATTTTATTGAATAATTTTGGGTTTTCAACATGGTGCCATAAGTAGTTAGATAGAAAAAAAATTAAAAGTGATAGCGGTACCCAAAAGTCTAATCGTTTAAATTTAAAACAAAAAACTTGTATTTTATACAATTTTTACAGTTTTTTTAATTAGGTATGAAACAAACTTGATACAAATAGATACAATATTGTAAGTAACAAATTTAATTTTTAAGCAGCTTTATCTCGGTCAACATGGTCATCGTCATGGTTCGCGATAGGTATATTTAAAAAGTATTGTATTTAAATTTATTATTTCTGTTTTATAATTTTTTATTGGAAAAACCGCCGAATAATGCGCTCTTATATCCACTGGCGTCGTCAAGGGTGTGACAAGGGGGAAAGGTTCCTTCCTGTGCATGGCAGGTGGAAAATTTAGGCTGAGTCGAGAAAATTGATCGAAATGGAGAGGATTTTTTTTTTTGGCCACCAACATTTTTTAAAGGCATTTTTCAAAAGGTAGCGTTTTGTTGCTAGTTGGGAAGAGTAAACTTCGCCTCCCCCACGGTTTACAACATACAATTGTTCGAATGCTTCGAACAATAAACCAGATCGAATGTAAATTGTAATTTCACATTATATTAACAAAAAATTACAACTTGACTAACTTATTGAAAATTGATTTATACTAAGAAGTTCGGCTTAAACTTGGAAAACGTTCGCGATTATCATTTGATGAAAATTTAAGATTCAAGTAACTGATGTTTAACTAGATTTTTTCTTTGATCGACTACTAACTTAGGTAATCTAAGTTATAGAGATAAAAAATGATTTATTCCAAACTTTGACCAAATGCCAATCGCAAACCTGTTTCAAATTTAGCCAAACTTAGAACCTTTCGCAAATGATTTTTCCTGGATAATTTGATCAAGCAACTAACGACAATATAAATTGCCACACAACAGGGGCGGACCTACAGCGCAGGTCCCCCCAACTTTTTGAGTAAATACTCTGGTAAATGTTATGGTGCATGACACACAAGATTAATAGCAGAAAACAGATATTTTCAACCCTTTGTTCATTTGAGAGTACATATGTACTATTGTGAATGTGTGCTCTCCTGAGAGATACTGAGAGTAGGCCCACACGGCTTTTAGGCTCAAAATTAGCATCCCGAATGTTGTTTGACATTTGACTCCGGCCTTTTAATAGTATTTTAAAACTAACAAATAATTTTGCCTTTGGTACCATCGTTGTTTGAGGAGATTGAGGAGATTACCATCAAACAACGGTACCATTAACGAAATTTTTCGGCTGCGGCGACTTCTTTTCTTAAATATTTGGTTTTCTAACATTTTCATTTGGCATTTTTGTTTTTGTTTTTAGCAATTTTTTTTGCCGTTATTTTTTTCCAAAAACTACATAATTTTTCTAAGCTAAACCTTTTGCCCGCTGTGCATTTTTTTTTGATTTTATAGTAATTTTAAAATATGTATTGAAAAAAATTTCCTAATTTTTCAATAAATTCGCCGAGTACCACAAAATCTTTTTTGAGGCGCGATTTATTTTCGAAAATTTATTAATTTTTTTAACTTTTTATCAGCACACACACAGAAAAATAGCTGCTTAGCGGAACAATATTATTTTTATTGCAAAACGTTATGAATTTGGGCTTTTTTACAAAAGCTAAAACCTAAACGTGTATAATTTCATATTTTTATCATTTATCTGATTAGGTTCGAAATAGCGACATTTTTTTTCCATTTAACCAAAATTGTATGTCTTACCGTTTCCGAAATCGTCATAAGACCCCATGTGGCTACTTTTATCTGAAACACCTTGTATTTGATTACATTTAAAAATTAAAATTAATGTCAAAAGAAGACAGCTTATTTTAACTTAATTATAACATTACCAATATACGATAACCTAACTGGATAAACAACACAAAGGTCCCCATTTTTCTAATTTAAATTAACATAGAAAACTGGACACCAAATGGGCCATTTTGAATCCGACATGTTAACCCACATAGCACAATCACGTGTTTAACACGTAAAAAACACGTGAGAAAAAAAAACGTTAATTTTAAAAGCTGTTAGAAGAAAACGTTTATTTTATATATGAAAACAAGCTTAATAGGTCATTCAATAGCGAAAAAATAACGTTGCTTTAAACGGCCTCATGTGAATTCTAAGAAGATTTTTATCAACATAAAAATCACACTAGGTCCGCACCTTTTCTACACGAATTCTAAAACGCGACTTGCATGGCTTTTCTACCAAATATTTTTCAGATTTTACTAGAAGTAGCGCCATCTATAGGCGACATTTTTCACTTCGACGAAATCTATCCGGAAGTGCTTTGGCCTCTAAACTAGTCTAAACTCCAAACAATAGTTAATGAACGGATCCCTAATCCTTCACGATCACGACGCATCAGTTATTAACCTGATAAAGACACATTAATATTGTGTGAAAGTGTTTACCGTTGAAAAATCTTGTTTAGCTTTTAAGGAAAACAATGTATCTATAGAGATTTTGTTTTGCCTTGAGCACCATCTTTTAAAATTGTCTTAAAGTGTTGTGGTCTTAAACTAGTGAACTTTTAGAACTTCCTTTCGCGTCACTTGTTATTTAAAAAAATGTTATTTATAAAACGTTACTTTTAGAACAGGCTTTCGCGCCTTTTTTTTATCAAAAAACTTATAGAGAAAAAATAATACGCAAAAAGTTAGTGGGCTTGGGTAGTCTTAATCCACATATTGTGGAGGACTTTTCAAGTGTGAATTTGGCACATGAAAATAACGAGGGTAAAAAATATACATATACACAGCACCAGAAACTTTAGTAAAAATTACATTTTTTATAGCTTGATTCCTCCTTGTTGTCTTTAAGCAAGTAGATTTATTAAAATAAATATTACATGGTATGACGTTGCTTTCTAGTAAAAAATAACTTTATTATTTTTGTTCACGTTAATTTAACGTTGGATGTGATTTTTGTGCTATGTGGGAAATTATTTATTTCTGATTCAAAACTTATTATCCACATCCTCATAGCAGCCAATTTTAAACAAAATCGGACAATTTTTGAATTTTTTTAGGGTCTAATTTATTTTCCGCGCCAATTCGAAAAAAATGTGTAGTGCAAAATAATCAAGTTTAATTATTATGTATAAGAATTTGACTAACACCTCCCACTTTATTTTTAAATCATATTTTTTTACTTACTGACATATATATATTTTTTATAGAAAAATACGAATTTACAAGCTACTTAACTTTAAAATTCATGGCCACAAATTATAACTTAAAACACTGTCACTCGACAATTTTAATTAAAAAGTTTGAAAACAAAACAATGTTTTGTCATTGCCAGGACTGTATTTTCCATTGAGTTGTATAAGGCTCTGGTATTTTCCAAGCTTTAATTTAAAAAATTGAAACAAGGGTAGGCTTATAGTCCCTATACAGGGTGTTTCCTAATTGAATGTCAATATTTATGGGGGTGATTTTTGGGCCCATTTTAAGAAAAAACTTCATATGAGCATATGTCCTAAACGTCTTACCTTTTGAGATACAGGGTGGTAAAGTTTTCAAAAATAAATCATTTATTATTATAATATCTGTGTATATTCAAAATTAAACGCTTTGCCCGTAAAATTAACCTTTTACTGTGTATGATTTTTGTTTGAACTGGTGGTTTGGGGCTAAATGGGGTTTTTACCTAGTAACCTATAGCCCATTCTGCCCCATATTTTTTTTTTAGTACATCACTGTAAGTTGTATTTTATGTTGTCTTTGCAAGAAATGGGCGCAAAATCCGTGTAGGAGAGTGAACAGCGATGACTAGATCGCTGAAATATTTTATAAATTTTGTAAATACTAAACTTAATTATTATAAAATGTATTTTTTATTACAAATTTTTATTTTTTAAATAAGTGTCTTAAACTTGGTTAGTATTTTAATAAATAAAACTTGTCCTACAAATATATTGATTATAAATTACATAATGGCCCGCCCGTTTTGCCTCATATAGTTTTTCTATTTTACCCCGTATGCGGGGAAATATGGGGCAGAGTCAACTTTTTACAAAAATAGAAATAAAAACATGAAGTTCTAAATTGCTTAAACTAAAAATTAAAACATAAAGATAACATATCTAGCTAACTTAATTCCAAATGACGAACGCAATGGTGATAATTTAATAGGAGAAATAAGCCTATAAAATTAAGTCTCCCATTTTGTCCCTCTTTCCCTTACAGTACAAAATGTGTTTCTCTTTGAGAATTACTCTCGAGAGCACACACCCTTAAATGTCCATACCTAATTTTGCAAAAAAGTAATTGCTGTTTTTGAATTTGTTTGGTCAAACTGCTCGATCTTTAGAATTTATTTAGGTGCCACTCCTAAAGGCAAACTCCAACAGTACGTATCCTGCTATTGCAAGTGTACGTCAGAACACTTTCTGTAAACCTCAAATTTTGATTCAGAAAATCTGTGTCTCGCTTAAACTGATGACCGGCCTTTTTGGAGGATTAACCACTCAAAAGTGAGCCACAATAGACCCATGGGTCGTCTCAGGGGAGGGGTAAACGTAGTAAATGACAATACTTTCTGTACCCTACCTAGAAGGGCCTTCCTAACAGGTTTGAATTTTTTTTTCGATATTGTAGACCTATGGGTAATTGTATGAGCTAAGCCAGCATGAACCTTAGCGAGGGGCAAATGCAAAAAAATATAAAATAGGTATTTATTGAAATAAACAAAACGAAAACGAACATACTTCATACACATCAGCTTTCTAGATCTTAACCTATTACAGTAAAATGAAACGTCTGGAATCTTCAGCAAATCTGCTTAAAATCTCTTCCACTTTAATTTTTTTTAAAACTAATTTCAGGTGCAGAAACTTATTATATCCTCTGAAAAGATCGTTCTACAGTACTACCTACATACAATGCTTGCAAAATATGTAGAGCAGTTTTTGTTGATGGAATAGTTATTTAAACAACAAGGTTTGAAAACGACTCTTTGCACACGATCGAGACAGTTTGGTAGACCGAGCCGAAGGCGAGGTCTACAAATCGAGGGAGTGTGCAAAGAGGTTTTCAAACGAGTTTTTTACAATATTTTTTATACGACTGCTAATAAAGAAAGAAAAATCAAATTTTAATTTAACTTGTTTTTATTTCCGACATTTTTACAATAAAACTTTAAAAATTCAACAATTTTTTGACGTATCTAATCAACAAAACATACGAGCAGTGACGGTTGCTACAGAACTAAGCCAACTTATATTGATGGGTGACAACAACAAAAATCACAATGACGGGAGACCCATATGCAGAAATGACATAGGCGCGCGCAAAAATGACATAAGCGTGTGCAAAACGTTTTGCACACAGCGTGCGCAAAATGCCATTTTCAGATCGTGTTCTCCGTGCGCAAAATCCCCTTTTACAAAACAGTCGTATAAAAAAAAAATTTCGCTTGCTTTGCAGCTTCTGCTACTTCCAAACTTTTTAGATCCTATTTATTATTATTTTTGTCTTCAAAATTTGTACCATAACTTAACGCCAACCATAACTTGTCAAGCCCGTTTAAATGATTTTTATTGCGCATCTTTAATTTACTAAATGACAAGTCCAGCATAACAAACGGCTGTGGTGCCACTAGTTCGCAAACTTATTGGATTTTATCGGAAGAGCGATACTTTAATAGTTATTTACCCAACAAGTGCGGAAAGTGGTACATTTCCGCACGCTCGGCAGTTGCACGAACGAAGCGGAGCGGAAAAGATAGTTTCCGCACGAGTTAGGTACAATGTTTTTCCAACGAGTATTTTTGTCCATGTGCCTTGTCAAAAAAACATGTTTTAATTCGCAAAGATTTTACAATAATGCTAAAAAATGATACATCAGATAGAATAGTTACACACATCATTTAATTAGTCCTAAATATCTTCATTTTTAATAAAACAAAAATCGTGCGGAAAAGTAACTTTTCCGCACGATTTTTTTACTTTTCCACACGAGTTATTTATGCACGGAAAAATAATGAAACAGGATTTTTTTATCATGATATATTAATAAGAAACTTTATATAAAGAACATTTAATTGCACTTTGTGTTTGTTGCATGCTGCATAGCATATACCGTAACATCAACAGAAGAACGTCGTTTCTTATTTGAATTTGATTGGTTGGTGTTTGGCCTTCTACAGAAATGCCTTGATCAGTTTGCTGCTGAGAATTACTAGTGTAGTGAATGGAGGAAGGTATACTGCCGTCCTTAGTAAGACTCACCTATCCACGTTTTCACTTATTTCGAGAAAAGCGAGTTTAAAGTTTAAATGCTTGCTAAGAGTACATAGTAATATTTTTTTTGTTTTACAAAATAAAATACTTCCGAATAAAAATGTTGGTATTTTTCTTAAAAAACAGATGTAAGTAACCTATTTGAAGCCATTTTCGGTCCTAACTCATTTTTGACTTTTTTGCAGATAGGTGGGTCTTACTAAGGACGGCAGTATATTGGTCTGTACAAGCTGTAACACATTACAGGATTCTTCCTTCGGTGCTTCTGGTAGCATCGGTACAGCAGCACTTCTTGAAAATGAAACTTTTGTGTAGGAGGACAGGACATTTGGAACCTATTGTGAACAGGAAAATTCTTGCATTTTGGACGTGCGGAAAAAAATTGTGCGGAAAAGTAAAAATGGTGCGGAAAAGTAAAATTGTGCGGAAAAGTACATCTTTCCAAACGAAAAATCGTGCGGAAAAGTTACTTAATTGCCATCTTGATAGTTTTTAAATGCCTTTTTAAATACAGAAATACTTTTGTTTTTTAAGACCATCACAAAGGAGAGGAATAGTTGGACCATACTGTCTTCGTAAAACTAATTCACAGAAAAAAACGAATTATATCCTTCACAGTATATATCGTATTAACTTCATTGAATAATTGTTTTGTTTGAAAATCAGGAAATCCTTAAAATAATTTCTACATTTAGGGGGGCAAATGCCCCTTTCTCCCCCCGCTACGTATGCCCATGACAGCTCTCATATTTTATATCTTTATCAAAAAACCCAACGGATGATAAGTTTTGACGCCATGTATTTTAAAGAATTCACTAAAATATTCATAAAAAATCTTCAGTTTTCTGGTGGTAAACATTTTTCAAACGCTATATTTTGTAGTTATTTTTTAATATCTATTATTATATAATTTAACTCATGAATTTATCTGTGGGCTAGCTATTAATTTTTTATCGGCGCGTTGCGTTGGCTAAAAAAAGTTTCGAGCAACTTCATTAATAAAAAATATATATCACCTCGTTTTTGTTAATTTAATCAAGAGACGTGTTAGTTTATATAGCGATGATTAATTATTGCATTTTTTGTGATTACCAGTTTAGAAATATGTTGTATATTATACAACATCGATTTCTGATTCTGTAAGTACCTAATGACCATAGATAAAGGATTTGCGGCGCGGTTCAGTGAGTTTTTATTAGATAGGCAACTCCAGCTGTTTGACAGGTCGTTAGCTCTGTGGCGCCCACTGCAGAGCTTAGTGACGAACTAAAAGGCGAGGCGGGAAATTTGAATCGCCTTTTATAATAAATTTTCTTTAATTTTAAAGTTTTTATAAGATATAAACAGATTGAAAATGATATATAAAATGCAATAAATAAAACATTTTTTAAACGAGTTTTTATTATTATAAAAAAAGCTACAAATTAACGACTAACTATTGATGAAATAATACATTAACAGTGGCGCACCCAGGAATGTGTCTTGGGGGGGCCTGACAGCTACGAAGCGCGCCCTCAAAAAACTTGCGACCAAAAAAAAAAAAAGGTCATCATGTCTTTTTGCAACTACGCCACTGCTTGGGGTTGGGGGGGCCCAAAGCCTCCTGATGTCAATTTTTACGGTATTTTTCATGTTTTATCATCAAATATGTAGAAAATATATTAAAAAATCTAAGGCTTGGGGGGGCCCAGGCCCCGCCCCCCCCCCTGGGAGCGCCCATGACATTAATCATAGGTACTAGATTATGGTAAGATTTAAAATTAAGGAATAAATTTATTCGAAGTACATTACGCTATTGATGAAATAATACATAGTCTAATTGATTGGTAAAATAAAATATAATGCAAAACCAAACACTGTCTAGTATATTTAAATTTGCTTTTAACATTTCTGGTGAGTGATGAGTGAATAAATAATGAAACAGTTGTTCGTGAAGAGAATCATTCTAAGTGTCTACTTTTTAACAGCTCGACGAAAATCTGACATGATTTAAAAGTACCTCCTCGCCTTGGTTGTAAGTTGTGTAGGGTATGTTTCAAAGCAGTATATATATAGCTTATCAATGGTCACACATATCATCGAAAAGCTGAAAACAATAAAAAAAATCAACTTATAACCACATTAATCATAGGTACTAGATTATGGTAAGATTTAAAATTAAGGAATACATTTATTCAAAGTACATTACGCTGCTGGGTAATCCCTCGTTTACCCATCAATTAACCCCCCCCCCCTTTTACTTAATATCAAACGAAAGGGCATGGGCAAATAAGGCACCTACCAGGCATTGGAAACCTGTATTCAGAGTTCCGTAAAGTAAGCGATAAGAAGTTAGAAAGACACTACCAATACAAATTTTATCAAATGCCAATCTAACCTCAAATGAGAAAATAAGAAAACTTACCTTAAAATTTCTCGAAAAACTATGCATTTTATACTCGTCTGAACTTTAGACACTTCACCCAGAAAAATTGCAAAAGTTACAAATTTAACAAAATTTAATTTTAATGCGTCACAGCAGCAAAGATTACCTACATAAGCCAAAAAGATAGATTTTAAATGAACCCGAAATAAAATGCGGTGGTAGAGGTTTTTCTACCTGAAAAAAAGGGGGACGGAAAATCCAAACCACAGATAATTCTCAAAAAAAATAGAATATGGAACAAACGAGCGACCGCAGTGCCTAATAAACGACCGCGGTTCAGTCCGGTTAGTTTTAGATCGGCAACTTCGGCTGTTTGACAGATCATTAACTCTGTGGCGCCCACTATTGAGCCGTTTCGCGAACTAAAAGGTGGCGGGAAATTTGAATCGTTTTCTACAATATTTTTTTTATTTTGAATGTTTTTATTAAATTTTTAATCTGTTAATATTTTATAAACACAAAAAATGTCTTGATGTCTGATTCAAAATGGTATTAAGTGCAATAAATAATACATTCTTTTTTCACTGAGATTTTATTGTTATTAAAAAAAAAATTCAAATACCCCATAAAACTAAATAAAATAATACAAAGACTAAATAAATTAATTTTCGGGCTGTTCCTCAGAACAAGGTAGTAGTAGCCATATAATAAGTGGGCATCCATATTTCATTTTTTTCTTTTCAGATTTTATCACCTTCATTTCATCGCCTTTCCATCCATTTTGGTTATGCCATGCTGATGATGTCGAAGGAGACTGAAACATCTTTGTTTAAATTAATTTAATTAGTCTTTGACCAAACCTTAAAAAATTCCTTTTATATTGAATAATACATACACAAAATTATAAATATTGTAATTGATTGGTAAAAAACCATACAAATATATTGAGAAACCAAACACTGTTTTGTTTAACTTTGCTGTTATCATTTTTTGTAAGTGAATAAACTCTTCTCAATGAAACAGTTATTCTTGAAGAGAATCATTCTTAAATGTTGACTTTTTGGCAGCTTAACGAAGATCATGTGATTTAAACGGTATGTCCCAACCTTGGTTATGTAATTTGTGCAGTGTACTCTTCGAAGCAGTATGGCTCATTAGTAGTCACACACCATATATAAGCTGAAAATCACAAAAAAAACTATTACCCATAAAGGTATAAAATTAATGAGAAATACATTAATCCTTAGTGCATACTGCATATGTTGCTGGGCAAACCAGGCATATAAGTCTGGCGGCATGAATGTTGTCTTAAAAATGTTTTTTTTCTAAAGAGATCCGTTTCTGATAGTCACATGAAGAAGATAAAAACCACATAAACTATTGTTTATCTTGGTAAAAACAGCAAAAACTTTATGTAATAAAAAAAATACCAACACATCTAACCTCAAAAAAGAAAATAATAAAACTTACCTTAAAATCTCTCGGAAAACTATGGATTGAATTCCCGCCTCAACTTTGAATACTACACACAGGAAAGTAATACCGAAATCTCATTGTTTTTGTCGAAAAACTGCAAAAAAATTGAAATTTAATAATGCGTCATTTACGCGTCATTGATTATTGGCACCACAGATTTCTTCGACTAAAGGAAAAAAATAGATTAAAAATGAACTGGAAATAAATAATATAATAATAAAACTTACCTTAAAATCTCTCGGAAAACTATGGATTGAATTCCCGCCTCAACTTTGAATACTACACACAGGAAAGTAATACCGAAATCTCATTGCTTTTGTCGAAAAACTTCAAAAAAATTGAATTTTAATAATGCGTCATTCACGCGTCATTGATTATTGGCACCACAGATTACTTGGACTAAAGGAAAGAAATAGATTTAAAATGAATTGGAAATAAAATGCGGGAGAAGAGGTTTTGGTACCTGTATAAAAGGGGGACGGAAAGTCCAAACCACAGATAATTATTAAATAAAATAGAATAACGAACTAAACCCGCAACTGCAGTGCCTGTTTGGAGCTGTTTCGGAACCAATACTTGAGACCTGTCAATTTCTTAAGAGTTTCCTAGGCATGCACAGAGAGATGTCTGCGTGCATCTCCGCGCATTCATGTACGCCCGTCTGTGGGGAAAATTTGCACGCGCGCGCAACAGAAAGTTGCTCAATCATATCTCCTGAAATTTTTTGTAAAGATCAACTTGTAAGCGTAAACGCGCGTTGATCATAGCTTAATTAATTAAGCAGCTGTTTTTCTCTAATGGAGGCTTTTAAACCTAAGTTTAAATCGGGAGTTTATATAGCGGTGATTAGACAGATGGCGCTGACGGGGAAATCTACACTTCTGGCAGTGGTCTGGCAACCAACATAGCTTAAACTATTGATCGCCTTGCGTCACAGATTGTTGACGTGACGTGACAGTCAAAAAAAATTTATGGCATCCTAAAGGGAGTGTTTTGTTACTTTTGGTTGTTATTTTTGTGAAATTTCATAAAAAACTTAGTTGTTCGTGTTTGTTATTTATCGGTAAACAAAGAAAAATTCATAAGGCTTCATAATGGATGATTTTTGGTCTAAAAAAGATGTACTTTACAATGCAGGTAAGCCTAGTATGTAGCAATTTGGTTTTGAAATGACATGGCATCGGAATTATACAATTAAACAAATAAGTAATTATTGAAATTTTGCTGTAAGGTTACCTAGTCCTTGTTGTCAATCTTCCAAGTCCTAATTTTTTGCATAAATTTATTCTTAATTTATACTGGGTGTACTAGATTATGTTAGCATTATTGCTAACATCACTATTAATTGGAGGTAGGTGTTTTTTAAGGAAAACCCTGTATATTTTTACACAAGATGATAGCAAATAATTTTGTAAACAGAAAGGTTCCTATGCACCACTGGTCTAAGCTTGTAGCCCCAATAAAAGTGAAGTTCGCAATATAGTGCACACTTAATCTGCGACATCCTACAAAAGTAACTTGTTATATTCAATTATTTTTAGCTACTTTTTTATAAATATTTAATTACTTTGTAAGTACCTTTTGTAATAAAAATATAGTCCACTTAATTAACTAATAACTACTAGTAATTATGTAGTTATATGCTTTACAACTAAATCTGCCCAGCTCTTTAGCGATCCCTATTACTGTTACTTTGATAATATAAAGAGAAACAGTGAAGACTAAAATAAGTTTAAGATTTAAAACTATCCTGCCTAAAAACTGGTTCACAATTCTGGAAAAACCTCGGGAAAAATCAATACAATCTTATCTTGTTAGTAGGTACTATATGTTTGGTTTATGATTCTTCACATTTCACAAAAGTAACAGATTTAAAAGATATGTTTCACAAACATAAAATTTCTATTAAATCTTGTCAATTATCATGATTTTGGCACATGAGAATTGATGGAAGTTTTTATGGAACTATTCATATTTTGTGTAAGACACATAATAAGTGGGTCAAATTTTCCTAAAAAAATCTTCTATAATATTTAAATACTGTTCACAGGGGAATTTTTACTAATTACAACTTTTTTATTTTCAGAAAAGGATGAAATGAACCTTGACTATGAAGCAGGTGATGCCAATGAGATTATCTTAAGGAATCAGCTTTTGACAAATGGGAAGCAAAACAAAAGAGATCTAGATCTAAGTATTTTTACACATTTGAATTTAATTAATAACTTTAAAACTGTCTTCTCCACTTTTCAGTTATTCTGTTTTTTTAATAAATTATGTATTTAATTATTTCCTTTGTCTTTTTACCCAACCTTTTATAATAATATAGAAAAAAAAAGGTTTTGTAAAAAGGACCAACTCAGACATAATTTGAACATAAAAAAAGTTAATTGTCTTGATTACAATGCGACTGAAAAATAAAAAGATTTCAAAAGGACAAAAAATCGCAATAATTTTTACTGGCCCTTTTGAACTCTTTTATTTTTCGGGCGTATTACATATTGGTCCTTTTTGAATCAATCCCGCCCGACCGAAATTTCCGCATCCAGCGCCATCTCTTCGCACAGAGCGGAACTACTGTCAACTAAAATTTTTTCGGACGTGATCAATATAACGAGAAAACTTAGTTCCAGACTTTAGCATTGCAGTTGGTCTTCTGGTAGCCACGCAGACCGAACCGCAGCTTTTTTTTTTGTGGCGTTGATGAATGCAAGTGTGTGGCGAGAATTCATGCTTGTATGACGAGATATCAGTCAGTGCGGTGCTTGGCATTTCTTAAATTTGGTCTATTTTTAAAACCAGTATATTATACATAAATAAATCGATAACAATGAGCGATTTAAGAGGTGTTTTCAAAGAATTTCTAACGGAATTCATATAACTATATCAATCTTTTCCATGCCTATGGAAGACTAAATCAAAAGAGTAGGGTAGAAGGCCCGGTTTTCGTCCAGTTAGTAAAAATGTCAAGTTTAAAGCCCTAAATCTTTATCTCCTAAAAGGATTATATTTTTGAAATTAAATAATTACCATTCCTTAAAGCTTTAAAAACGAAAAAAACCTCATTTTAGGTACAACTCTGTAAAGCTGGAGTTTCTAGAGAATTAAAATGCAAACATTTTCACTTTTCCTAGTTTTCGACCTGGTGCTGCCCTCGTTCCGTCCAAAAATATCCAGCTTTCGACCGGTCTAAAACTGGGGTTTTCCTAGGTCGAAAAACGGTTCCGTGAGTGTCGAGAACCGGGTATTATTCGACCATTAGCGGACGAGACATAGGTGTGTGTGTGAATGTCGAGAATCGGGTATTATTCGACCCTTAGTGGACGAAACATTGGTGTTTATCGCCCACTCCTGGTCGAAAACTGGCAATTTGAAAGCACATGTTTGCCGTGATTTAAGAGCAAGCGTTCAAACTAGGGATTAAATTTTAAAAACAGATGATTTTTAATAAAAATAGCAGATAAAACATTAAGCGTCGTTTCTAGAGAAGAATAGCCTTGCCGTATGCAAATGCAGTACTCCCACCCGCTGGTACCCGAAACAGAAGTGAAAATATCCTTTTTTGGCAATTCTGCTCAAAAAATTCCTCTCACTATAAAGGACATAATTTTGTTAAAAATTGCTAAAAGGGTAAACTTTAAGTACTTTACTTAAAGTACAACTAAATGAACAGTACTTACATATAGGCTCTTGTTACTTAAACTGTTTATAACAATATACAAATTGTCCTTGATTTTGTGAGGTACCTACTTTAAGTACAGGGTGTCCCAAATTGGACACTTTTACAGGGTTTAAGGTACTTCTGGGGGAGACAGAGAAAAACTGACCACGCATTGCGAGGCTCAAATTTCAAGAGAAGACTTATAGTGAAAATCGCATTTTGAAATATCGTCTCGTCTTTGAGCTACGGGGCTTTTTGAAAAGTCTGCATTTTGGAGGGGGGGCCTGTAACTTCGTTATTATTGGAAATATTGATTTAGAGTAAATTGAAATTTTATAGACTTTGTCACGAGGAATTCACCCGCTAAATTAAATTTTAACTGTCACTTTTAGCTTTTGAGATATGATATAAAGTTGCATTTTTTCTTATGGAAGGGCCTATATTTTAATCAATTTTCGAATTCGTCATTGAATTCTTTTCAAAATGATGTATCATATGTCATAGTTTGATTGAGCGGTTTCGGAGATAATTAAAGTTTTTTATTTTTGTCTAGTGTGCGTTGAATGACGTCATGCGCCATTGACGTGAAAGCCTTGCGGTCAAATGCTACTTCAATGCTCCTATAGTTTAGTTGTCTTATACTATGCAAATCAAGTTGGCCTTGCGTTAAACAATTTGACATTACGCTTTGATATGAAATTATTTTGGACAAAAACGCTTTAATTTTATTTTGAAATAAGTATCATTTTTGTTACTTTTTATAACTAGGCTTTGAGGGCAGTCAGCTGAATTATAATTTTTCCAAACCAGGCTTACTATATTTTTGACTGTGTAAAATAATAAAAATACTGGAGTGCCTTGACCTGCCTGAAGCTGAATATCTCCTAAACCGCTCAATAAAACTGTGACATATGATACATCATTTTGAAAAGAATTCAATGACAAATTCGAAAATTAATTAAAATATAGGCCATTCCATAAGAAAAAATGCAACTTTATGTCATATCTCAAAAACTAAAAGTGACAGTTAAAATATAATTTAGCGGGTGAATTCCTCGTAACAAAGTCTATAAAGCTGCAATTTACTCTAAATCAAAATTTCCACTAATAACGAAGTTATAGACCCCTTCAAAAATGCAGACTTTTCAAAAAGCCCCCGTAGCTCAAAGACGAGACGATATTTTAAAATGCGGTTTTCACTATAAGTCTTTCCTTGAAATTTGAGCCTCGCAATGCGTGGTCAGTTTTTCTCTGTCTCCCCTGGAAGTACCTTAAACCCCCTAAAAATGCCCAATTTGGGACACCCTGTACACTAAAACAAAGTACTTTAAGTACATCAAAGGTTGGTACTTCAAGTGGGCGAGGGCCAAAACATCGAAACACAAAATGTCGAAAGTACAAAATGTCGAAAACAAAATATTGAAATTTAAAATGTCGAAACTACAAAATGTCGAAGTTACAAAATGTCGAAAAGCAAAATGTCGAAATTACTAAATGTCGAATTTACAAAATGTCGAAATTACAAAATGTCGAAAATAACAAATATCAAAAATAGAAAATTTCTAAACCTTAACCTAACCCGACCTTGACATTACCTAACCTAATCTAACTAAACCTAATCTGACCTAACCACATGAAAATAGAAAGTTAAAAACCTAACCTGACGAAACCTAATCAAATCTAGCCGATCCGAACTGAACCGAAGCGAACTGAACCAACCAAAGCAAACTGAACCAACGATTAAAAAAAAAAAAACTTTCCTGACTTCTTTCCCAGGATCCTAGAGGGTGTGAATCCGAACCGAACCGAACCAAACCGAACCGAACCTAACCGAACCGAACCGAACCTAATCAAATCTAGCCGAACCGAACCGAACCGAACCAAACCGAACCGAACCTAACCTAACCTAACCAAACCATACCAAACTACAACACTGCTAATTTTTTGGAATTTCGACATTTTAAAATTTCGACATTTTGTAATTCGACATTTTGTAATTTCGACATTTTGTAAATTCGACATTTAGTAATTTCGACATTTTGCTTTTCGACATTTTGTCATTTCGACATTCCCAGGATCCTAGAGGGTGTGAATCCGAACCGAACCGAACCAAACCGAACCGAACCTAACCGAACCGAACCGAACCTAATCAAATCTAGCCGAACCGAACCGAACCGAACCAAACCGAACCGAGCCTAACCTAACCAAACCATACCAAACTACAACACTGCTAATTTTTTGGAATTTCGACATTTTAAAATTTCGACATTTTGTAATTCGACATTTTGTAATTTCGACATTTTGTAATTTCGACATTTTGTAATTTCGACATTTTGTAATTTCGATATTTTGTAATTTCGACATTTTGCCTTTCGACATATTGTAGCTTCGACATTTTGGAACTTCGACATTTCGACATTTTGTAATTTCGACATTTTGTACTTTCGACATTCTGTCTTTCGATGTTTCGTCCGCCGCCCACTTCAAGTACCATAAAATTTCCTTAATATATAATAAAATGCCTATGTAATTAAAATAATTTTTATTTTGTGTGTTTAATATAGGTAGGTACATATGTAGGTATATGATAAAACTTTACTTTACTGGAGTTCTATTGCTCAGACAAATCATAACCTGTTATAACATTCACGCATCATCTTTTTAGCGCAAAGCATACATATTTATCGTTTGGGATAATCCTCTTAAAGTCTTAGGTCGAGAAAACCTATATTTCGACCATAAAAAACAATAAAATAATGAGGATGGTCAAAGCAACCCAGTTTCTCGACCGGTCAGATTTCAAGAGTTCGAATAATACCAGTATTTCGACCCTCAAAAATTTTAGATTTTTCTTTCAAAAATTTCCAAAGAGATAATTTAAAAAAGGCAGTCGGGAACTGGGACATAGATTGTATATAATAAAAACTTTCTTCTATGTCTGTTAAAATTGATCTAATTTAAATAAATACAACATAAGAGAGAACCAAAGGCAAAAACTTAAAAATCCGGTTTTCGACCGCCTGGTCGAATAATTCAATTTGCCTTTTCATTATTCTAGTTAACCGACTCCCCATTTTAAAACATAAAATATGTATTATATTTGTAAAACTACTCAACTTAAGTTCTATTTCCCGTAGGCTCCTCCACTAACCAAAAATGAAGATTTATTGAGTAAGCTTTGAGAGCGTGTGTATGCTCTTAAAGAAAAAGTTGCACATACGTTGTTTTTGGCGCGATTTTAATCCGATTTTCACCAGTTGGTGAGGAGAGGACCAATGAACAAATACCCCACTTATATTAGGCCACACATAGTTCGTTTTCTTATTTTATGGCAAAAAGGATCAAAACGGACGAAAACTGGTGATGGACGGCTAACCAGGGAGTTTACCCTACATGGACCGAAATAAAAAAAATGATGCTTATAAAATTTTCACAGATAAATTAAAAGAAGTGGAAGAAAATGCTACAAAAGAAACAGTGAAAACTAAAATAAATACCTTTCGTGGCGAGTTTAGCCGAGCCAGCTCTAGAAGCTGTAAGTAACAGCTTGTGTCCATACGGAGATAATTTCGCCAGTCGTTTACATCCAATCGCAATTATTCTATTAAATTTATATGGGAAAAGTGATTTCTTTTCAAAAGCCATTCCTTAAACCATTTGGTCTTCGGTTTTCTTTTTTTAGATGAAAATGTAATTGTTTTTTTTTAAATACGAGTACGCCACTGCCAAAAGATAGAACTCTTCTTCACTACTTGAAGCCATTTTTACAACTAGGGAAATACACAAATATGTATCTGTGAGTTGGCATCAGGCACGTTCATTCAATGAACGGCGGGCTTATTGGAACGCGCGTACTTGCCCGGGAACATGTATCTGTGTCTGTGGCCGGCTATAGAAACATCCCATTTCCCTGTTTAATTTATATTAATTTAAAATTAGGGTAAACTGCCCAATTGTCGTCCAGTTAGTGGACAGTTCAACTTTAGAGCCCGAAATCTCGAACATTTTACATCATTTGGTATTATGAGCGGCTAATTTCCATTCTTTGATGATTTAAGAATTCAAAGATAATTAATTTAGACTTTTTTGCTTTAATCTAACAGTTCCAGACAATTAAAATGAAAAAAATGTCGTTTTGCCCAGTTTCCGTCCACGGCCTTCCCTCCTTCCGTCCAAAAATTTCTAGTTTTTTGACCGGACGAAAACTAGGTTTTGGTGGTTCGAACAACTGGTTTGTTGGCGGTCGAAAACTGGTATTATTCGACCATTTTAGGACGAAGAATAGGAATTAATCGACCACACGCCAAATAAACTTGTAGGAAATTGGGGTTTTTTGGACGAAATTCACAAGGAAAAACTTGATTTGAGCAGATTTAAGAGCAATATTCCCGCGAAGTTCGTTAAGCATATTAGTGTACCTAAAAAACATAGTGGAACAACTGGAAGAGTATTCGGTTTCTTGCGTTTAATTTTCTTGTTGAAGGCAACCTCAACTTAAATCTTGATGGTAAACTAGTAAACTAGTTAGTCACCATTACAGTCGTTATTATCACGGATCACCTAACAAACAGATAGGGAACTCAGGTGGTGGGGGGTGCTACGCGCATCTTTCACGCAGCCTGCCATGTTGGGGTCAACCAGTCCAGAGGTGCATTCTGTATTTCAATATTTTTTAAACTTTTAGTACGTGTTGAGCATTAGTGGTGTGTAGATGTGATTTTTGTATTTGATATATGTTATTTTTGATTTTAAACAATGGGAACGGTTTGTGCCGTAAGAGACTGTAAATCCACGCGACGGTATACCCTTAATCGAAGTAGTTTTCGATTTCCGCAGGATCCTATAAGGTAAACTTATACATTATTTTATCTTTCGATTTTTTAAAAACCTTTGCCATATCCTATACAAGGTTGGTTCAATAATTAAATGTCCTATGAGATAAATCTGTAAATGATTTAAGTACAAAGTGTTCTTAAGGGCGTATAGATCTGCAACCCCTTTGATTTTGTTTTTTTATTTTTTTTTTATACTTTTGCAGGATTTGTTATATTTATCTCAAATTTAAAAATGCGCCGCCATTAGATCCTAAAAACAAGATATAAACTATGCTTTTTTTAGAAAGTTTTTGGTGTTCTGTATAAAACAGCGGCATAAGCTCAGTTTGTAGAAAAGGGAAATTTGTAGATTGGTATTTTGATCCTTAAATTAAGCAGAGGTCCACAAATTAAAAGGGTAGGGGATAATTCGCCGCAGTCGATTAACCGCGGCCGATTCGCCGCGGTTCGCTGATTGGCCGCGGCTCGTTTTGCTGCGGGGACATTTCGCCGCCAATCGAATTGCCGCGGGGACAATTCGCCACGAGATTTTTGTTTTATGATATTACCATTGTTTTATTTACCTTGACTTCATATAATATTTTTTTATAAAAATAATGTTTTCAAACTTTCCAACTATTTATTTGGTGGTAACTATACAATTCAGCATTTTTTGATTGGAAAAAATAAATAAAATGACGAATGTAGAATGACGATTTTTGCCATTTATGAACCGATATGCATCAAACTAGAAACTTTAAGAGCTTTAAGGGCGCTGATTATTATTTTTAACTTAAACTAAAAAAAATCAAAATGGGAACCGACCTGAAACAAACACAGCGAATTGGCCGCGGCGAATTGTCCCCTACACACCCCAGGGCCCTTAATAAAAAGAGAAAAAAGTCATTTTAGCACTAAACTTATTAACATTTTTAAAACAGATTTTTGGGTAATAGGTTTCAATATTTTTTGATATTTTTGAATAATTTTGAAACTTAATTATTACCGTTTTGCTAATGCATAACTCCACAAAATTTTTATGGTTTGTTATAATTTTTAAGAAACAAACAAAAAATCTAAAAAAAAATGCTAACACCCTGTAAAAACAATGTAATGCGAAAAAAATCTTTGTTTTGACCATTTCCACAACCCCTTAAAGTTTCATGCATCATTTAAATTAAACCCTCTATAATAAATTATTATATAACATTTGGTTAAGAGTTTTTGACACAAATTTGTTATAATTTTTTAATATTAAGAATACATATAAAACAGCAATTTTTTTGTAAATATTGGATTTTACTAAATTTTAAAATATTAATTTACCGTGAAGCAATTTTGTGCTAATTGTAAAGATTATTTGGTCACCCTGTATCTCCTTAAACTTTCAATCGAAAAAACTAATAAATAATATCTGATTCCAGTAAATTAAGAAATTACTCTACAATGTCAAACTTCTTATATTTAAAATTCACAATTTTACTCCTCTTGTAACTTAATAAATGTGTAAATACAACAAAAAAAGCAATGCAAAACATGCTAACGTATTCTGAACGAAGAAGAAGACCTCTTTTTTGCTTCCCATGTCTCTCATTCAATAGAACACATTATTTCCATAGTCCCCTACAGAAGATAAGATATAATATTTTTACGCCGCCGAGACTCTAAAATTCATTTTAGCTCCCATTTTTAGCAGTACAAAACTATTTTAAAGTTTTTATTGTTTCTGGCAGTAAAAATATTTTTTCGCATCAACAATCTGAAACATTCATATTTTATAATAAATTTGTTTTAGTCCGGCTCTGAGTTTGATTCCCAATGCTCAGCCATCGTTGAATTCTCCGAGATCAAAGACGGCCAGCCGGCTTATTTATCTGTTTGTTAGGTGATCCGTGTTATTATTCTTGGGTCGAGGAAATTTAGTCGAAAGATCTGTGTACTTTTTTTGGTATACCTAGAAATCCAATTTGATTTATTTTTCTTTTTGTACACACCAGGTACCTACCTAAAAAGTATATGGTGTAATCTGAAAAATTCAATTCTATTTTATACTAGCTAAATAAAAAAATCTTCAAAAAATTAAAAAAGACTAACCTAAATAATAAAATTATGAACACCAATGCAATTTTTTCAAAAGGATTTGTATCTCAAAGATGATAAAAATTACCAAAATGCATTTTTCACTATTTAAATTCTTATAAATTTTAAACTTTGCAATGTGGACCATTTTTTTATTTTCCCTAGAAGTACCCGAAAAATTTCAAGAGTTTCCAACTGGGAATGCCCTATACTTATAGGTAGGTCCCTACTTCCATTTTTTAGTTACCTATTTTAACAAGAAACAGGCAGGGATTAACTTCTTAATTGCCAGTGGTCGAAAAAAACCTGTTTTTCGTCCGTCAAAATCAACAAAAAATTGATGTGGTCGAAAGATTCCAGTTTTTCGTCCGGCCATATTTTGGGTGGTCGAAAAATTCCATTTCTTCGACCAGCCAAATTTTGCCGATTTTGTGTCAATAATAATTCTGGTAAACGAAGAGAAAAATGCGGACGAGAACTGGACATGATATTTTTGAAAAAAAATCTGTTTGCAATGTGTCTTAAAATTTCACTAATTTTAATAATAAAAGATTAGGATAGATTATACGTACATGGAACAGTAACCCAGTTTTCGTCCACCTGGACGAATATTTGTTTTTGACCTTTTTTTCATCGAGTTCGGCGACCACCCATTTTTTGATAGAAAAACTAAGAAATTGTAACTAAAAGTGATATTTTTCGATGGGAAAATTATTATTCTAACTAAAAAACATAAAAGTTCAACACATTTTGTAAAATTCTAATACTTACTCGCTATTTCCCGCAGGCACCTACACTAGCAAAAACATAACGAAAACTTCATTTTGGTTCAACTCACGTTCACCCTACTAAAGACAAGACTGTATTGGCTAAACTTTTGGCGCGATTTAAAAAACGACTTTACCGTTTGGTGGGGGAAGGATCATTTTTTAAGAAAGTGTCCATAGATGGAGCCATATTGTGCTTGTTATCTTATTTTTAGGCAGAAAGTGCCAAAATGGACGACGATTGTGGGTGGACGGCTAACTGGGTGTTTTACCCTACTTAAAATTAGGTAGTTTTCGGAAAATATGTATGTTTTTCTGTCTTTAAAATCCCTATCCCTAAATGAAAAACATGCTCAACAAGGAGTATCTATTTTGGTCAACAAAAGATTTAGAAAATATATCACCAACTGGGAAGCAGTAAATGAACGGCTAATAAGAATGAATATAACAATAAAAGGAATGAGACTTACGATTTTTGGAATCTATGCGTATAATGACGATGCAAATGTAGCCGTGAAAGACAATTTTTTTGAAGAAATCCACAATGAAATATCAGCAGTAAGTACATCTAGAGAAATTGTAATATTGGGAGATTTAAATAGTAGAACAGGTAACAGAGTAAATGATCTGACAGTTGGCCAATATGGAGAAGATGTTGTTAATGACAATGGAAACCGGCTTATCACAGTATGTGAGCAATTAGACCTAAAAATCCAAAACGGTTTTTTCCAACATAAGAAAATACACAAATATACCTGTACCAAACCCTCACAAAACCTGAAATCCGTCATTGATTATCTTATCACTAAACAAAAGACAAAACTAAAAATTCAAGATGTCAGAACAAAGCGTGGATCAACATGCGGAAGTGATCACTATTTTCTGGAGACCAAAATTCTCTTTCCTTATCAAGGCCGAAGCCTCCATCAACAAAATCTTGATGATACAGTGAATGAGGAAATTGATCACTGTCAATATAATCTACTAAGCCTAGAACATGACAGCGTAAAAAACTTATACAAAAAGAGACTGAACGAAAAACTTAATTCAAGTTCAGGTGAAACCCCAGATGAGGAATACGAATGTATCACATTAAGCATCCATCAAGCTGCAAAAGAAGCACTAGGATTAGTGGAAGAAACTCCTAAAAGAACAAAACCATACTGGTGGGATGCTGAGATTGAAAGTGAAATAGAGGAAAAAAGGAAATTATATCACACGTACTTATCCCAAAAGACAGATAGAAGCAGAGAAGAATACAAAATCGCGCAATCAAAGGTGAGAAGAATGATCAGTGATAAGAAGAATCAATCATGGATGCAAAAGTGCCAGAAAATAGATTCTTACTTAGGAGGTAGGAGAAGTACTGAAAGCTGGAAAACTATAAGATCGATCAAAAAAGAAACATGCAGAGATATTATTTCACCAATACCAGACAAAGAATGGGATGAGCATTTTAAAACACTTTTAACTGAAGATAGAGCAGAATTCAAGGAAGACGAAAGAGACAATATCATTAGAACGATGGGATCTCCAGTACCCCTCACAATATCTGAGGTCAAAAACGTGTGCAAAACCTTAAAAAGCGGTAAATCTGCCGGACCCGGAAATATCCCAGCTGAACTTATTAAATATGGCACTGAAGAATTGTTTTGTAGATTACGGAATCTTTTCCAAAGATATTTAAATGGAGCTGTAGTACCAACTGAGTGGAAAACGTCATATATATCCACAATACACAAAAAAGGAAGGAAAGATATATGTGACAATTATAGAGGTATATCTGTAACTAGTACGCTAAGCAGAATATATGGCAAAATAATAAGAAATAAAGTGGAGAGCGAATATAAAGATATGGAGGCAGAAGAACAAGCTGGTTTCAGGGCGGGTAGATCGACTTCAGATCATCTCTTTTGTATAACCCAAGTTATTGAAAAGAAAATGGCATACGGACAAGAGCTCCATCTGCTTTACGTAGATTTGCAGAAGGCATATGATAGTATACCACTAAATCTACTTTGGAAAGCGTTGGAAAAGACAAACATAAGCGTACAACTAATTAAGGCCATCAAAGAGTTATACCGCAATAGTAAGGCAAAAGTTAAAATAAAAGCAAAACTAACCAAAGGCTTTCAAGTAAATAAAGGTCTTAAACAAGGTTGCTGTATCTCGCCTACGCTCTTCAAGATATATTTGGAACAGGTCCTTAAAGTCTGGAAGAGAAAATGCCAAAACATGGGAATTCCGTTGAATGAAACCACCATGTATACTTTATGTTTCGCCGATGATCAGATAGTGGTGGCTCAGGATTATGACGACCTCGAATATATGACACGAAAACTAATAGAAGAGTACAATAAGTGGGGACTAGAGGTTAATATCAATAAGACAGAGTATATGTGTATTGGTGGAACGAAACAGGATCTAATCTTAAATACTGGGCAGCGAATTCAGTCCTGTGATGAGTATAAATACTTGGGTCTGAAAATTACAGCTGACGGAATACTAGACAAAGCTATAAAAGATAGAAACGTACAAGGAAGAAGAGCAATAACTTTATTAAATGGAATAATTTGGGACCAAAGTATATCAAAACATAACAAAAAGCTTATATATAACACAATTGTAAAGAGTATTATTACATACGGCTCAGAGGTGTGGCCAATCAAAGATAGAACAGAAAAAATGCTTTCCGCTACGGAGATGGACTATTGGAGAAGAGCAGCAGGGAAATCAAAAAGAGAAAGAGTTACCAATCAAAGAATAAGAGAAATTATGACAGTGGGTGAACGTACTCTAGTGGATGATATAAGAACAAAACAACTGGTGTGGTACGGACATGTACAAAGAATGGATGATGGAAGACTACCTAAACAAATATTACAATGGAAACCAACTGGCCGAAGAAAACGAGGAAGACCAAGGAGAAGCTGGAGAGAAGGAATAGATAGTGAAATAAGAATAAGAGGCCTAGATGATGAATTATGGGCAAACAGAAACGAGTGGAGATTGGGTATCGGAAGACGTAGAACGTTGTGAAACCGATAAATATATATATATATATATAAAATCCCTATAAGATGCCATGTAGTTACTTTTATCTGGGACCCTCTGTGTAGACGGTGTAGCATGTTCGATGTTTTTGGGAGTTTAAGGTATTTCTTACACTCACGCGTCACATGATCTCAATATGAAATGTTATGACAGTCATGTGACACGGGCACGCACGAGAAAGTGGTAGGTGGAAACCGGGTTTAAGCAAGATAGAAAAACCAACCCCACTTGCGAGGTCCTATTTTTAAAAGAAGCTTAAATGTAAAACCGCATTTTGATTTTTAGGCTACGGAGTTTTTTAAAAAGTCTGTATTTTGGGAGGGTTCGGTTCTTTTTTATTTATGAAAATTTAAATTGTGTACCGTAAAAAAGTTTGATATTTTCTTTTTTCTGATCAGCCCATGTAGATACTAATACTACCTATAGGTTAGGGACCCAAGCGACCTAAAAAGTACGTTTTGAAAACGTCCTGATTTGCGCGTTTTTAAACTTCCATTTTAGAACATTTTATAGCGTACTGTTTAGGTATGCAAATGTTGGAGCCCTGGGGGACCTTAAAAGAACGTTTTGAAAACGTCCTGTTTTGCGAGTTTTTAAAACGTCCGTTTTAGCGGGTCTTCAAAAGTATATTTTAAAAACGTCCAAAATGAACTTTTTTTAATCGTCCCATTCTGAACGTTTTTAAAACATAGTTTTTAGGTATGGGGATGCTGGGACCAAAAGTGTACGTTCCTGGGATGTCCGGTGTTACTACGAAGGTATGCTGATAGGTGCAGTGTGAACCAATTTCTTTGGATTTTGGGTTTGGGGTGTTTTGGCATAGCTGTCAAAAAATTAAGAATAGTTTAAATACCTAAAAAAACAGCATTTTGATACATCACACCGTTATCGAGTTGTGGGGCTTTTCTCAAAAGGTTTATTTATACAAAAAAAAACCGTTAAATTAGTTGTTTTGGATTTTTCAACTATCAAATTGGATTTAATTTGTCACATATTTTTAAGGGGGATATTGTTTTGATTTTTTTTGGAATGAGCTTTTTTAGTAAATTAATTTTTCTGTTGAAATTTCCATTTAATTAAATTAAGTATTTAAAGGACATATCATAATTTTTGAGATAACTTTTTGACAGTTAACAACTGTTTACCATAATAAATAACATAGGCCAACGAAAAAAAGTTGTCAAAATTTGTCTCAAATAGAATGGTATGGGGTTTATATCACAATAATTGAGAGTTTTTTAATATTTCTATTTTTTTTTGTTTTTTTTTTATTTTATTTTTTATCACAACATGACTTTTCAAGATATCCATTAAAAACTCAAAAGTAATTTCAATTCATTAGCTGAATTAATTTTTACGAAATTAAAAAAAAACTTTGAAAGATCCAAATAGAGGTATTTTATTAAAATCATCAAAGACAAGGTCAAGAAGTAAAAATTTAAAGTAATTACAACTTAAAACGCCAAAAGATATCAAAATAGAACCTCCTTAAACTTAGCATTACCACTTAAAAATTGGATTTTCGCAATAAGTGAATTTACTGTTGTGAAAGGAAAACATTTGTCGCGCCATACCCACTTTCCAATGCTTACTTGAGACTAAACTTCGCATTAATACCATTAAAAAAACTAAAATTAAAAAAAACCAAACCTGTGGAATAATAAATATAATTGTCGTCATATATTCACCTCTATAAACTTAGCATTCCCACTTAAGAATTGGATATTCGCATTATATGCGTTAATTGTCGTAAATTTGTCATAAAAAAGAAAAAAATTTGTCGCGCCACCCGTTTCTCTAGAAAGGGATGGTAATGCTAAGTTGAGTCTCAACTTAGCAACTACCACCCTAGAAAAAATGAAAATTTTCAAAAACCAATATTTTAAAATCGTCGTAAATTTATCGTGAAAACAAAAATTTTCTCGCGCCAGCCGTTTTCCTGAAAAGGGGGTGTAATGCTAAGTTGCGTCTCAACTTAGCACTACCACCCCAGAAAAAATTAAAATTTTCAAAAACTAATAAATGCATTGATTTTCCTAAATTTGTTGTAAATTTGTCATGAAAGAAAAAAAATTATCGCGTCATCCATTTTTCCGAAAACTGGCAGTGAGCAATTTTGAGATTTGTCAACCATATCTCAGTGATCTTTAAGCTCTTTCACATGATCATATTTAAACCTTTTCGCGCGATTGTAAATTTTTGGTGAAACAATCATTATATTACGTCCCACTTTAACTTTTCAATATAACCTTTTGTTTTAGAAATTTCGAAAAAAAGTGAACTTCTCAAGAAATATTTATATGCATTAATTGTCATAAATTTATCGTAGGCAAACGGGTCGCGCGAAAAATTTTCCTAAATAAAAAAGTTATAGACCTCTTATTAAAATTCACATTTTACAAGAAGCTTCTGAAACTGGAAGGTTATGAGCGAGGTCATAAGCAAACTGAGGTATTTACCACTAATTTTCTCTTGAAATTTAAGCACAAGCAAACTGTGCATTTTGAGAAAGAAGTTTCCAACTTTTTTATTTCTGAAAATTTAATTTTTGTGATCTCCGTTTAGTTTTAAAATCATAATAAGATTTAAGTGTTTTTATTTAAAAAAAAATTACAATGCATAAGACATAAATAGGTACCAGCACGGATCAGGGTCAAAATATAGGGGTGGGGGGTGATAGTCGATGAAAAATTTATTTGTAATATATTTTTTTCTAGGGGAGGTCACTTTCCTGTTTTCGTTTTTTTGTAAACAAAAAGTGCATAGTTTTATTTCTAGGGGTAATTACCACGTTACCCCCTCCCTCAAATCCGAGCTTGAATAGGTAAGTTTTCACTAAATTTCAAAAGAAACAAAGAAAAATCGTTGCGAAAAACAAATCAAAAACACCAAAGCCGTTTTTTTTTTCTTGGTTAATATATTGTGTTTTGTAAAAAAATGGTTTAGTGTATTATTTTCCATGCTGTGAAATTTTTTTTCCTTTCCAAAAATTATTTGCACTAGTCTAATTAATAACTATGTTGCAATAAATAATAAAGACGTTGTTTCCAGTGGCGGCTGGTGACGTTATAAATTAAGGGGGGGGGGGGCAGAAATTTAAATTGCATGAAAAATGAAATAAAAAATCTTCCCGAAACAATTTTATTTTAGTATTTTCCAAACAAGCAGCTACTTTGTGAAGTTTTAAGTTTATTTGTTTATAGATAAAGTCCATTCGCCGTTCTTTTTATGGCCCTGTAGAGCAACCTCAAAAATCCCGCAAAATTTTAAAAGTCTATTAACCTACTAAGTATATATCTAATTTTTGTCTATAGGCACTATTCAATTGGCACCTAATATCAGTCTTGTCTAGCATAGAAAATTCTATGTGGTTATTTAAATGAATACCACTTACTTTGTGTCTTTTGAACTTTTCACTAAAGTGCTTGATATCACACATTTTCCTTGCACGCTGAATCACTTCGTGGATTATTAGACAAAAAAAGCATTTCTTTTTTCACAACCGCACAACCAATTTTCAGCATCGTATAATTTTTTATAAAATTTTCTGTTGTAAGTTTTTATGGAACACCCCTCCGCATTACTTACACTAAAATTTTGGTTAATTTTTAGGTCCGGTCTATGTGGCCCTAAAGATTTTTTTTATTTTTATTTTGTAAACAAACAATGACACGTGACCGGCAAAGCTTTTTACTACTGACAAACCCTAAATCAAAACAAATTTATACGTCTTCACTAAGGATAGAACTGGCAACACTAGAAAGGGCAACGAACGTTTCCGCACGATGATGATGGCCGACGCCAACTAAAACAAACATTTCTCCCCCTCCGCGCGAGAACATCCACCCATACACTGCTGAAAACGGGTGAAATTGAAACCTTGCCCCTTGCTGCCAGCTTGTAATTATTTACGCTAAAAAAGTTCACCCAATTAATCGCTTGTTGTTAACCACAGATAATAAAAAGAACAAAACAATCATGTCGTAAGGGAAGATTTAACTTTTTTTAAATAAATCAATTAAAATACTGTTTGTTGTCTAGCTTTGGGAGGGCACTGCCCGGTTGCCCTCCCTGTAGCACCCGCCACTGGTTGTTTAAGAGTAAATAAATATTCGTGAATATATGCGATTTTTCAAACCGGCCCGCCCTAACCCAGACCTTCACCCAGAAAAGTCAGTACCAGTGGTTTAGGTTGCTCTTGATGAACTTACACATATTAAGTATGTTATGTAATTTCAATTCTTGCCCGAAGAAAAACAAGATTTAATTCAAAGTCATGTATAAAAGTGGCCGAATTATTGATTATTCGAATCAGTTTAAAAGTAGATCTTAAGTTTTGTATAGGTATTACAATTTTGACAATGGCTTTCAAAGTAAGTATATTAAAATAGTTATTTATCTAACATGTGCGGGAAATAATACTTTACCACACGCATCGGCGTAGGCCCGATCGGCGGCTCAGCAGAGTTCGAGATAAAATACAACATTTTTACTAAAAGGGTTCGAAATACAAAAAAATCTAAAAAAAATGCTGCACTATTTTTCAAAACCATGAAACTTTTTTTGTACCTCTTGTAACAGGGGCCTTGTGACAGTGGCTCTGTTAACGCAAGTGGCCAAGGCTTAAACGTTGCGGGCTACCAGTTTGTGCAACAATTTAAAAATTGATAAAGGTAATAAACATTATTAACTTTGTAACTTATTTGTTCTCAAAAGAGAATTTGACGGTTTTTGGAGAAAGAATATGCTATAAACGTTTTTCTCAATTTTATAAACAATGTAGAAAAAACATACATACCTTTTTAATTTTCTTCTTGAAACTTCACATTTTCACTTCTTATTATATATTTGATTTTGTTGCTATTAAACTATTTTGCTTTTCTGCAAGTATTTAAAATCTTTAAACTTTTAGGTTTTAGGAACCTTTTTTATGTTTCTTGTAAACATATTTATTTATCAACATTTTAAACGTTGGTAGTAAAACTATTCAATCAACTGTTTAATTTACTTAATATTACTGTTTAGGTTTGGGATGTATTATTGATTAAAAATGCCGATTTTAGGGCAACAAATGGTTTCTATTTGATGTTAAGAAACCAGAAAAAGATAAAACAATATTTCAAAACACTGGAAACAGTAATAAAATGAATAGCTTTAAAGTTAAAATATACACTAAAAGAAAAGACCAAAATAATTATGAATAATAAAATTAATAGCTTAAACAAAATTAAAATAATTTTTATTATTAGTACTAAAATTTCCCCAGTTAAAAAAAAAACATTTTACCAAAAGAAGTGAACTGTACGCAACCCAACTAAAGAGTGTTTTCCCTAACGATTTTCTTGTCTCAGCCACCCTGCTCTCTAGGCATTTTTAGCTTGCCGCTGATTGGTTTGAAACCTAAGCTCTCTTGCCTTATCGAGAAAGACAAAGATATAAAATACCAACGTAATCCAAAGATGCGTGGATTTAGAAAATCGATAGAAATTAAAATTATACAGCATGATTTTTTATAAATTGAAAATGGTTTAGCAAATTTGTTTCCAGTTACAGAATATAAATTATTGTAATGTTAGTGGCTCAAAGGACATATTAACCGAATATAACTTTTATTAAAATACAGCGAACCTGAAAATATGCCAAAAAACAAGTCGCTGGTGTTGCCATAAATTTTACTTATTCTTAACCTAGTCTTGCATGTAATTAATGCTTGTTGATGTCAAAAACAATATTTAATTAAAAATATTTAAAAACTTATAAATGGCAAAGATACCACTTATATTCAAATCCCGTTTTGTTACATTCTTTCGATTTATACGGTATATCTTTTAAGCTGCTGGTTTATTCTAGAATGTTTTCTGTAATCTTTGGATCAATATTTTCTAACGTTTTCGCAAAAGAGTTACCGTTTAATTTAAATGATACTAAAAATCAAAACAGCGTGCGGTAAAGTGGTATTTTCTACACGCATTTAAGGTGTGTAGTATGTTTCCTAACAAGTGCGGAAAGTGTCACTTTTTGCAAACAAGTCATCAGCTCACAACAGTACTGTAGAAATTTCACAAGACTTGTAACAGGACTCGACAGGACCCAACAAGACCCAAGCCCTGTTGAACGTTGTACAAATTTAACTGCGCCGATGCTCGCTCGAAAATTAAAAGAAC
This sequence comes from Aspidapion aeneum, assembly GCA_963576565.1. NCBI lineage: Eukaryota > Metazoa > Arthropoda > Insecta > Coleoptera > Brentidae > Aspidapion > Aspidapion aeneum. The sequence goes on from OY755040.1 coordinate 35,192,995, forward strand.
AACAATTTTTTTCTGAAGATAGCACCTGGCGGGCAATGGCTTGACATAAAATTGTTAATAATAAATTTTATAAACAAATTTATTTTAATTATCTCCAATAATTTAATTTAATTTTTACATATTTTAGCAAGTAAAGTATTGCAAAATTATTTAATCTATGGGAAAGTCGTCCTTATTTCTGCGAGAAAAAAAGTGTCATTTGCCTCTGTCATTTGCACGAACACAAAAATAGTTTAATAATATTTTTTCGCAATTAGCTGATGGCTCCTACAAAATATAATTTTAGGCCAATTCTAAATTGTATGTAAATTACTATTATAGGTTCTCATCTTTGCCGCTACTTTGGCTATTGCTCGTGCCGGTTTAATCGGCTCAGCTCCAGCTGTAGCTACTTATTCCTCCGCCCCGGCTGTAAGCAGTGCCTACTTTCACCAAGCTTCCGCGCCAGTCGCCGTAGCTCATGCCGCCCCAGTAGCCTACCATGCTCCAGCCCAAGTAGCGTACCAGTCGTACCAAGCTCCATCCCCAGTAGCGTACCAGTCGTACCAAGCAGCATCTCCAGTCGCCTACCACGCTTCGGCTCCCGCTGTTGCCGTAGCCCACTCTGCACCGATTGTGACTGCTCATTCTGTACACGCCCCCTCGGTTGGTTATTCTGAGCAAAACGTGGCTAGATCTTTGGGTAAGTTATGGAAAATAAAAGAAATTTATAGTGGTGTTGATGAAGTAAATCTAAACAGTATGAAAATGTTATGACTCACCATATTTCAACGAGTGATGATAGAGAAGGAAAATAAGAATATACAGTCGAACCTCTATAACTCGAACTTAAAGGGACAACGAAAACAGTTCGAGTTATGGAGACTTCGAGTAATAGAAATTTAAGCTAAAGAGGTTAAAATACATATAAAAAGTGCAGGGAGCACTTAAAAGGTTTGAGTTATAGAGGGGTTCGAGTTATAGAGGTTCGATTAAGAGAGGTTCGACTGTATATAACATACACGAGATATAGAGCATTAAAGTTGTTAATTTTTTGGTAAAAAAAAATACAAAAAATGCAGAAAAAATACGAAATTCGGTAAAGTCGTGTATCGAATACACATTAATCATGTAAATAAAATTGATATGATTAATATATCAAAACAATTAGAAACTGGCGACAAGAACCAGCAACTGGTTTATTTTCAAAACAAAGGAATATTCAGAAACTTTGTAGAATATTTTTTCTGTTATTGAAGTTTATTCTTATAGCTTTTCCTCTAATTTGGTTATATCCCCTAACTACGTTTTTATTACTTAGTTTTTATTTGTTCTACTTCTTTTAAATTTAAATTATTGCTATTCTACTATTGCATTTTAGCTCACACATATACTATACTATAGTAGTGTGAGCTATGGTGATCCTAATTTTTTCGAGAAAAAAAAAGTTGCTCCGATTTCAAAATTTTTTATATATCTTTACGTTTCAGATGATTTTGAAACTTTTTTGTTGCGCCGTCTGTCTGTCTGTCTGTCTGTCTGTCTGTCTGTCTGTCTGTATGTCTGTCTGTCTGTATGTCTGTAACGACCAACGCTCATAACTCAAAAACCGCTTGGCCGATTTTAATGAAATTTGGTACCAAGGCTGGGTCTTGGGTCGAGATGGTCCCATTTAAAAATGAACAAAATCCACCGAACACAAACCAAATAAAAGGGTGGGGGTAGATTTCAAAATTAGAGTTTATGTGAAAATATGGCGTGTGTGATATCAAACGAAAGGTAGTTAAGTCTGCAGTTAAACAAAATACATTTTAATTTATTTAAAAAAAAAGGGTGGGGGTATATTTTAAAAATTAGAGTTTAAGTGAAAATATGGCGTGTGTGATATCAAACGAAAGGTAATTGAGTCCGGAGTTTAACAAAATGCATTTTAGTTTTTGTTCTTTTTAAGGGTGGGGGTAGATTTCAAAAGTTTGAGTTTAAGTCAAAACATGGCTTGTGTGGTATTAAACAAAAGGTAATTTAGTCTGGAGTTGAATAAAATATATTTCAGTTTTTAGTTATATTAGCTCACACGTACACTATAACTATAGTATCTAGTGTGAGCTTAGGGGCCCATATATTGGCAGAGTATTTTTTTTGTTCTGGCGGCATTATCATGAACATGGTTCAAGTCCTAATTCGCTGCGCTCAGTAGTTTTTCTTTTAATTTCTGATAATGTTTTTTCCATGTACGTTTTTGATTATTTGTTTTTGAGAAAATGCTATTATTAACTTAATGATTATTAATTGTTGTCTGCTGCAAACAGAGCTATTCCTGCTATTATAATATTGTTATTGCTGTTTTCTTCGTGTAAACTATGTGTTCCAAAGAGATTTCTACCATATTCTTCTTCCTTTTAAGTTTAACGGTAAATTCAACAAAAATTTGATTTATTTGCAAGTTCTACTTAAATTGACCAGTGTTTGCAACGGTTTTGCACTACGGGTAGGCAGTGTGATATTTTTCACATATTTTATTAAAACAAACATACAATAGCATAAAATAACCCCCTGCAAGTCTGTCTCGCGCCCACCAAAACTTTTTAAATACGCCACTGCGGAAAACGCGAAAGGCAAGGTCCACAAGTCGAAGAAGTGTGCAAAGAGGTTTAAAAACGAGTATTTTACTATACTTTGTACATGACTGCAAATGATAAACACTAATCCTACTTTTCTTATTTTATTATGGAATCCCGCCCGGGTGATGGTTTTCAGTCCGATCTGTTTGAAATTTTAGTTATAGACCTTGATGCCCTATGGATAGTTATTATTGCCCCATCGCATCGTCCTTTAACCTATGATTTGTAATATACCGGGGTCCAAAATTTTAGTTTTCAATTTTTGTGCATTTTACACAAAATACTATTACTTTTATTAAAATGGACCAACCGATTTTCAACATATGCATATACTGGTTTTCTTTGGTAGTTTCTTATTTTTAACAGTTAATTCTGTAAAACATTTTTTTATAATTTTTGGGTCCGAAATGCCACTGAATAGAACGAATTGTTAAATTATATAACAAACAAAAATATCATTTTTCAGAATATGAAGAAATGACTTGTACTTTTGTGAAAAATACACAAAAGCTGAAACTATAATTTTCGACCCCGATATCTCAGAAACCATAGGTTGTAGGACGATGGAGCAATGATAACTTTCATAAAGCCATCAAGATCTATTTATAATTTAAAAGAGGTCCAGCCAAAAGTCAGTCGCCATAAACTCTGGGCGGGATTCTTTAAAACTTTAACTCACTTTTTTGACGTATCTAGTCAGCAAAATAACAACGATTGCTGTGGAGCTCAGCCCAGTTGTGATATTTCACATTTGGACTTAGCAATGATAGAATCAAATATAGTAAAACACAAAGTGGAAATCAGCATGCGCCCATATGACGTAACGGTGGGAAAAAGTTTTGCCGAATTTCGATTTTAGTCATATAATCAAACAAACAAAACCGGCCTATTAGAGATAAAAGCATATATTATATTTAATTGTTCAGTAGGTAACAATTCTTGTGTCCTTTTATTATTAGGTGGAGGTCAATCAGTTTCAACCTACTCCAAAGCAGTGGACAGTGCTTTCTCTAGCGTAAGGAAATACGACACTAGAATTACAAACGATGCTCTGTCTCTTGGTCACGCTCCAGTAAGCTATTCTCAGCCCATTCTGGCCAAATCGTACGCAGCCCCAGCTTCTTACGCATACTCTGCTCCCCTCGTAACTAAATCCTATGCTGCGCAGGCTCCCATAGCATACTCGACTCCCTATGTAACCAAAACTTATACCGCCGCTCCCGCTTCTTTGGCATATGCTGCTCCAGCTGTAACCCACTACAAGACTTATGGCGCTTCTGCTCCCGTAGCGTACTCAACCCCACTTGTAACTAAGTCTTATGCTGCTGGCCCAGTCGCTTATGCTCAGCCAGCTCATTTGATCGCTAAACAGGTGTCCCCAGTTGTCTCTTACGCTGCTGCTGCTCCAGTAGTCACGAAGCAAGCTGTGTCTTATAGCCCTGCTGCTGTTGTAGCGCACACCAACTTTGAAGGTTATGGAGTTGAATATCACTATTAAGTTGGTGATTATATTTTTTTAATGAGACTGCTACTGTATTATTGTAAATAGAATAAGTTATTTATATTAAATAAATGTTTTATACATTTTTTGCATTTGTTTATATTTCTTAAAAAGAAAATGAAGCGCCAGCACATCTGAGATTTGTGTCTGGAAATGACTGCTGGGTGGAGGTCCGCCATCGCCGGTCAATTTCTTTTGGCAACACTGAAAGTCTAAAAAGTTGGTAGTGTGGTAACACTGAATCTAATAAAATAATATTTTTTTCGGCTTTATAAGAAGTAAACTCAACAACACTCAAAAAAGTACGCAAAACAGGTCAACCAAAAAAAAGACACTTATTTCACTAAAGACTGTTTCGCATTGAAAACTGACAGTTGATCTTTCGAAATTGACATACTAAAGTTGAAAAATAAATCGTTTATTTTCCTTTAATAAAGGAAGGCAGTATTTGTTTCAGTTCATATGATAACCAAAGGTCACAGCTTGCTTGCAATGTGAAAGTGTCAAAATACTGCCTGGCGCTATTATTTCCTGGCTTTATTGCAATAAGTCTTTAATAACAACGAAAACAATGGACAATATTAGGTTAAATTTTTCATTTGCAGTGTTGCCTCACCACTCAAGAATTTCAGTATTGCGAACGGAAATTTTTACGCGTTGGCCGAACACTTTTTGGCATTGATTTCGTGTGATTCGTATGCCACAGAGCGGGCTATCCTTTTCCTTAGCGCAAGTTTTTGGGATCTTTACTAATATCTGTTACCAAACCACAATCTTTTTAAAGAATTTCAGTGTTGCCAATAAAAATTGTCTCACGATGGCCGACCTCCTTTCAGCAGTAATTTCTTCGCCAAGGGGCTGGCAATCCATTTTCTTTTTAGGAAATTCCTGACTGGACATCAATATTGCTATACTATTACCAAAGTTTCATGAATAGTGGTTTCCGATCTTAATTACAGCTATAGGCTATATTTTTACCTTCCTAGCCCGCGCAGCAATGGATAGAGAAGGTATTATTTTCGACGAATTTTTTTTTTTAAATAACGCCGAAAATGTGTTATTTGAGTGTATTTTGGCCTATCCTAGAAATATCGTCGTGATGTCTGTCTGTGTGTGTGTGTATGTCTATCCGTAACACGTACACGTTTATTTTTCACTTAAACTTTTGACAAAACTTTTTGCGTCAATAAGTTAAAGATTTTGTCAGGTACTTTTTCCAAATTGGGCAAAGGAGAATGACAAAAATGCATTAAACACACGGAAAAAATTATTTTTAAATGTTATGAGACAGAACAGGTTATAGGCGAAGTAAGACGTTAATTATTACGGATGATGATAATGATTCTAAAAGCATGGATGATATTTCAGATGCAGAGGAAGACTATTTTTAGTATGGATGTATAAGTAGGTGCTTTCTATCGCAAGACTGCAATATCGGTTCTTTTAAGAACCAAAACTTTATAAAAAAGAATTCTTAAAACTAATTTGCCTGAATAATACAAAAGCTAAGAAATAATCTTTTCTTACCTAATTATTTTTTAATAACTTTAAATAAGTACTAAGTACTGTAAGTCTTTCCGAATTACCCATGCAAAAACAATAATTTTGTCTGCGCTTGTTATTTAGCTCAACGATTGTAAAAAGGCACTACTTATTTTAGCCACTAGATGTAAAAACTACTATTATTTAAAAATTATTTAGAAAATGTAATTTGTCATTTTCCAAAAATATAATTTATTGTTTGAGAACACCTGCTCAAGAGATTTTATTGCTTAACGGACTTCATACAGCGTACCGACTTTACCTACTTAAGTATAGTGACCAAAAATCTTAAAACTTTAATCCAAGAAAAACATTTTGAAGTTTAAAAGAAGTTCATGAAGGTGTAATGTTAAACGACTAAACAAAAAGTTTAACGGGCAAATAAACCTCAACTGGAAGAATCGGCGTATCTGATTTTTAAGGCTTGATGCAGCCCGAGCATAACCAAGAAATGGAGGAAGATGAACTTTGTTCATATTTTGTTGAGTGCGGCGTTTGGCTATATAGTATTAAGTATTTAAAAAAAAACTTTGATTTTGGCATCTTGACAAGAAAAATGGCGATATTTTGACATGTGTGCAAAATTTCAGGTAAATATATACAGGGTGTCCCAGAACTAATGGTACATGGTTAAACTGTAGATTCCTTGGGTCAAAATATTACGATTTAGCCATACTTACCTTAGTCCAAAAGTTCGTATTAACCGAGATACAGGGTGTTAAACTTTATTTTTTCAATTCGATTTTCCTTAATAACTTTTTTACTAATTAATATTTACAATGTACAGGGTGGTCCTTGGACCACCACCATTGCATAAAAATCAGTGTATTTTTCTTGTGCCTCGGTATATACCAGTTTTTATGTAAAAAAAATTTTTTCCAATCCTTTTTATGTAAAAAAGTTATACTGTTTTAAAGTCGCTCAGAGCAATGGTTTTTGAGATTTTTGCATTTAAAGTTTTTATTGCATGTGAGTGATTTATGTATGATACTTTTTTTCTAGTAATTAATATTTTTGCAAAAACTAACCACCATGTAGGTTTTTCTAAAATTTGCCAGACGATTCCGTTGAAAAATTTGATGTACAATGTACAGGGTGTTCTTTGGACCACTACCATTGCATCAAAATCATCAGTGTGCCTCGGTGTATACTTAAGCAGGTTTTGAAAAAGAATATTATTTTAATTATTAAATAATTTTACTAACAGTTATGTAGTTTTAAGAAAGTTTGACAGAATAGACGCTGACAGCAACTTTATTGGATTCTATTGTTTTTTATTTTCAAAGCCTACTATAATAAACAATTTTAAGTTTGATTTACTATTTGTCAATTTTAAAATTTTAACTTAGTTGCTGAGAGCAATTAATAAATAATAAAATATTAATTTGATTAATAAATTAAAATTTTCTTTCAAAACAATAAAAAAATACCTGCATTAATAGAATATACGTACTTACCATTTTTAAAAAAACTAAGAGGAAGAAGTTTTTGTTCCTCATTAAAAACATAGCCCTCCACAGTTGCAATAATTGTTTTAACACACTTATGATAATTCAAGAACCTCCCTGTATATTTTTTAACTTAATATTTCTTAAGAAAACATCCAATCCAAGAATGCCATAAAAAAGTATTGATTATAGCTAATATGTATGAAGTAGGTAAGAATTTAATCAAAAATCTTTTACGCATACAATAACAACTTCTAATTCAAATATCTTGAAAACCTTTGATCTAAGCGACATCTAAACGCTATAACTTTTTTACTTAAAACAAATAGAAAAAATTTATGTTTTTAATAGAATCTTTTATACAACGAGGAACAAAAAGTTAGGCCTATTTTAATGTAACGATACCAACCTAGAGACCACCCTGTATAATATTTTTTTTTACCAAAATTAAATCGTTTATGTCCAAAAACCACCAAACCCAATTTTTTGTGCAAAATTATTAATTAGTAGAAAGAATTGAAGAAAGTATCATACATAAAGTAGGCATATCACTCCCATGCAATAAAAACTTTTAATGCAAAAATCTCAAAAACCGTTGCTCTGAGCGACTTTAAAACAGTATTAAAACTATCATTGAAGGACTATTTAAGGTACACCTGGATCCTTTTAAAAAAGCACTCAGGGATGAGATGATAGAATTGAGGAAATCTGTACAGTACATTTCTGATGGATTTGATGACCAAAAAAAGGCCATTGAAGAAATGATGGCTGAAATGAAACAGCTAAAGGACGAAAATACAATCCTAAAGCAAAGAGTGGAAACACTTGAAAGCAAGGCAAACTATATAGAGCAGAAAGAGAGAGAAAAAAACCTAGTGGTCTCAGGTGTTCCATCTCAGGATGAACAACCACAAAACACTGTGCAAAAAATCCTTGAAACGCTTAAAGCTGAGGTCAGTACCAGGGATATTATGGAAGTTTATCCAATAAACACTAAAAAAGGGTCTCCTCTTCTGATAAAATTCAACAGCTTAGAATCAAAATACAAAATAGTTAAAAGAGTTAGGGAAATGAAAGGAATAAAAGTACAAGAGTGTGGATTGAAAGGAGAAAACAAAAATATATTCTTTAATGATGACCTTACCAAGCAGAATCAATTACTATTCAAGAAAGTACGGGATCATAAAAAAACCAATAAGCTTCATGCAGCCTATGTAGCCAATGGCAAAATATTCCTTAAGATGACAGAGAAAGGGGCGCCCATAAGGATAAAATGTGAAAATGACCTAAATAATATACAATAGGTAATATTCTAATTAATTTAGTACTATACTGTGATATTAAAGACCTAAAAAACTAAAAATGGCTCAAAATTTGAGTATTTTGTACATAAACATAAGAAGTATTAGAAATAAACTAAATGAACTGAATGATATAATACTTTCATATAACAAAACTATACACCTAATAGTGTTAACTGAAACATGGATGTACTCAAACGAAAAAGATTCCTACAACATAAAAAACTACTCTGCGGTGCATGACTGTAGGAGTACTCGTGGAGGTGGATGTAGCATTTATATAAATAAACAATTAAATTATGTACAAAACAACAAGCACACCATAGAAATTGAAGACTGTAATATAACTTCATTTTATTTAACAAAAGAAAAACTGACTGTATATGCTATATATAGGCCACCAAATAGTAACTGTGAGACATTCACAACAAAAATGGACAAACTTCTGGAGCAACAAAAAAACCCAAGCGTCATAATAGGGGATTTCAACATGGACCTACTTAAAACTTCACAAGCCACCAATAACTACAAAAATATAATTGAGATGAATGGATATAAGTTCCAAAACATCATATTGACACAAAATGCTACAAGAACAACAAATAGTACAGCATCTATAATAGATCATGTAATAACTAACAAAAACTTGGCATGTTCAATAAAACTATATGACAATGATATATCAGATCACAAAATTATGCATATAGAAGTAAGAAAAACTGTCTACAACAGACAAAAGGAACATATTAAAAGGTCATACCTAGCAGAGAATGATTGGATAAAAAGTATGGAGGAAAAAATGGAGGAAACAGAAATAAATACATTCCAACAACTCTCTGAAATTATTTCCTCCACAAAAAAAAAATACACAAAAGAATATACACTAAAAATAAAACAAAACAACTACTGGGTAACCAGTGAATATATAAAAAAACTAAAGGAAAAGGATATGCTGTACAAAAGGTGGAAAATAGTGCAAAATGATTGCAGCGAACAAAATTACAAAAAAACTAGAAATGACCTTAACAATCTTAGGAAAAAGCTTCAAAAACTGTATGCAGAAAAAAAATTCAATGAAGCTAAGGGAAACTCAAAAAAAACATGGAAAGTTATAGATGAGATATGCAACAAAAATAAACATACAAGTAAAAAGATACATAAAATAAAAAATATGTCTGGAAAAATAGTAAGCACAGACAAAGAAATGGCCATGGAGTTTAATAGACACTTCTCAAACATAGGAGAAACTTTGGCAAAAAAAATACAAGCAAACTCACAAACCCAATTTAGTGAAGAGGAAGTGGAAAAAAGTATAGTGCTGGAGCCAACAACAATAAAGGAAGTACAGGAAATAATTAAAACAATAAAAAATAATTGTGCCCCAGGGACTGACAACATCACAAAGGAAGATCTGATTAAGTTAATTAATATCATAGGTCCCAAAATAGTTCAAATTACAAATGATATCTTAAAAACTGGACTCTTTCCCAAAGAATTAAAAGTTGCTAAAATCGTCCCTATATATAAGAAAGGAGCACATGATGACATGAACAACTATAGGCCAATATCACTGCTCAGTACATTCGCAAAAGTTGTAGAAAAAACTATTAAAAAAAGACTAATAAACTTCATTGAGACAACTTTCCAATTTGACTGTCAGCAATATGGTTTTCAGAAAAATAGCAACACCCAAGGAGCAACAGTGGACTTATTAGACTATGCTACCAGTGAACTGGACAAAAACAAATATGTCGTAATGATCTTTGTTGATCTACAAAAAGCGTTCGACACTGTAAATATTGAATTATTGTTAAGCAAGTTGCATAGAATGGGATTTCGTGGGGTGTGCTATAATCTACTTAAGTCTTATTCAAATGGAAGAAAGCATTATACAGTAATAAACAATAACAATAGTGAAGAGCTAAATCTAAATGTTGGAGTTGCACAAGGATCGGTTTTAGGTTCCATACTTTATTTACTATATGTACATAGCCTGAAGTTTGCAAACCTTGTAGCAAAATATTTTCAATTTGCAGATGACACAGTATTAGTTTACTCCAGTGAAAACGAAAATGAACTTGACCAAATTGTAAATAGTGATTTAAAACAGTATTATAAGTGGCTATGCTATAATAAACTCACAATAAATGTACAAAAAACTGTATATATGACTCTAAAACAAAAAGGAAAAAAATCTCCCAACATACAAATTAATATGAATGATGTACCTCTTAAAAAAGTGACTGAATACAAGTATCTAGGGCTAACTATATCAGACAATCTAACTTGGAATAAACACATACAAACAATAAAAGAAAAAATTGTACCAATACTTGGAGCAATCAGAAGAAGCTCATTCCAGTTAAATCATAATTCAAGGCAACTATTGTACAACAGTTTTATAGAACCATATTTTAGATATCTGGTATCTTGCTGGGGAAACACAAGTATCCAACAACTAAACCAACTTCAAAGACTGCAAAATAAAGCAATCAAAGTAATCTTTAATATGAACTTTTACATTGCTAGTGACCAAATATATAAAACACTGCCTTATCTAAAAATAAGTGAACTTAAAACTCTGGAACAAGTAAAACTAATCTATAATATAGAAAATAAATCTATTAAAACAAATGTGAAACTGCAGAAAAACCTCCAATATTATAGTTATAGTACAAGGACAAATAACAAGTTAAGAACTGATTTTGCTAGAACAAAACTAAGACAAGATTCACCGATTCACAAAAGTGTGAAAGTTTACAATAGTATTCCAGACAATGTACTGCAGGGATCTAACAAAAAAGTGATACATAATCTCAAAAAACATATAAGGGAAAACCGAAGACAATAAAAGGACATGAAATAAAACTACATTTCTTTATTAGAATAAATATTTATTTTATTTGGTAAAATGTTAAGTTATAAGGCCTCGGTGCCAGTTTATTGTTAACTGTTTTGAGGTCTGTAATAAATTGTTATTAAAAAAAAAAAAAAAAAAATAACTTTTTTACATAAAAAGGATGGAAAAACTATTATTTTGAATAAAACTTGTATACACTGAGGCACAAGAAAAATACACTGATTTTTATGCAATGGTAGTGGTCCGGAAAACCCTATACATTGTACATCAAATTTTTCAACGGAATCGTCTTGCCAATTTTAAAAAAAACTTACACCCTGGTTAGTTTTTGCAAAAATATTAATTAGTAAAAAAGTTATTAAAGAAAATCGAATTGAAAAAATAAAGTTTAACACCCTGTATCTCGGTTAGTACGAACTTTTGGACTAAGGTAAGTATGGCTAAATCGTAATATTTTGACTCAGGGAATCTACAGTTTAACTATGTACCATTAGTTCTGGGACACCCTGTATATAAGTTTGCTTGTCAACCATCTCTGTTAAATCTACTAAATTTCATAGATGTATCCCGATCGGGAGCTTCATTTATATCTTTGAAATCTTAAAAACGGTAAAAAAGTACCCTTTTTTAAAAAACATGGCCTTCTAGAATAAATAATTTTTTATAGAGTGCTATATAATAATAATATATAAGAAACAAACAATATTTTACCAGATAAAATCCCCAGTAAAAATGGCAATGGTATGAGGTAAAAACGGAAAAAATTGAAATACAATCAAAAGACACTAATAATTATTTTTGTGGCTTATCCATGTATCTAGAATTTTTTTATTATTTTTTTGTGAAAGCATCATCAACCTGATATAAATCGTTGCCCTATTCATTTAGATAGATATACCGGTTTTAAAGACAATTTGGTTAATCCGAGTGAATACAATATTTTCAAGAAAATGCGATTTGGCTATGTTTTTGTCAGCATAAAAACTTATCGTGTTTTCCCTATAGCATATTAAAAATTTATTTACGATTTTTTAGTAGAAGGGAGATTTTAAAAACTTTTTGTGATAAACCGTATTATTTGTTTTTTAATTTCTTCTTTTAAAATTAAAAAACAAAAAATATACTTGCTCATATATGTTCTTAATTAAAAAAAAAAATTGAAATAATGTAATACATCATTTTATAAGAAATCTTAACAGCTCTTAAAAAATGTGGGCTGTATATACAGAGTGGTCCCGGTTGTGAAGAAATATAATAATTAAAAAACTTATGATTGTACGGATCTCGTATATCAGGAAATCGCCTCTGCGCCACAGAAAAGTTAACAAAAAACTTAACGAAGTAGACAAAGTATAAAAGGCAACTTCATAGGGGTATAGTCATCCACGGACACCGGTGTTTCGGAAGAAGGCATTTCCTTCCTCAGCGTGGCTTGCCTGACAGAAGGTAGAACAAACTACAATATACAAGGTAAATCAAAAAGAATGAAAAAATAGGTGAAACCATATGAATACCAGCACCGGTCTATAAAGAAGAAAGACATTTCGTCACAGTTCAACCAGATCATGCTATCACCGTCTCCACGCTGTCGGTTCGGAACCAAAAACAATGAAAACAAAGTATAAAAGGCAACTTTATAAGGGGTATTCAACCACGGTCACCGGTGTTTCGGAAAAAGGCAATTTTGAAAGACATTTGGTTTGAAATATAGGTAACCCTTGTTTGAAAACATTGGTTCAAAAGGTAAGAATTTCGAAAATTATTTATTTTAACTATAAAGCTTTTAATTTAAATATCTAAATGTTAGATTATACCAATGATTACACAACCCCTAGATATGCAACCCAATAAACTTATTAACAGTAGCGGACAGATGGCTCTTGGGTATACTTTAAATAGGAAACCAACGTTTTTGAAACTAATTTAATTTAAACTAATTACCTTGCAAACCAACGCAACGGTCTTTCAACTAAATATTTACCTATTAAATAACTAATTTTACGCACTAATATTTTTCAGACTAACTACTTTTTGAACTAATTAAATATTTCGTTAAAAGCCTGCTAAATGTAAAAAATATAATTTGCGCACTTCTAGATGCTTATAGCCCCTTTTACAGGAAAAATAATTACTTAGAAGCAATTAAGTCAAGTCAACTTGCTTTTACAGAAGATAATATTATATAATCAAAAAAAAAATAACATTTTTTAGATTTAATATAATTTTTTTGAGTGTGTTGACTGATTAACTCATCAATGACTCAGACCTCAGATGGGGTATCTAATTGTGAAAAATGATGCAGCCAAGATATGATTTCGTAATTAAAACCAATTAAGTGCACTTATTTTCATTTCTCATTAACTCTTTCATTTCTCTTAACTGAGTCCACTCATGTTTAAAACGCTAGTAACACAGGTACGTTTTAAAAACGTTTTTAAACCTCCATTTTGGACCCAGGCACGTTTTAAAAACATACGCCTAGGTCCTTAAGGATCCGATAGAATTCCCTGGAAGGTCCCCGGAACGTCTTTATGGGTTATTTTTACGTTTCTTAAACTTATCCATAGAACGTTTTAAAAAATTAATAAATTTTATTTTTCGGACAGTTATAAAATTGATTTTTTTATACCTTTTGCAAAATTTGGGGACGTTTAATAAACGTTCCAGTGGCATTTAAAAACGTTCCAAAGTGTTTCGAGAACGTACAAAAAACGTTCCAGGGACGTCTAATGAACGTTTTGGGGGACGTTTAAAAAAGTTTTAGGGGACATTTAAAAACGTTCAGGGGACGTTTAAAAAACGTTCAGGGGACATTTGACAAACGTTCCAGAGACTCTATAAAGTCAAGGCCTCTGGCCCCATTTACGTATTGGGCCCTTTAATATTGGGCCCTGTGATATTGAGCCCTATTAAAACTTTACTCCTCTTTAATTTGAGTACCGTAAAAAAGTTTGAAATTTACTTTTTTCTAAACAGCCTATGTAAATAATGATTATTATGCTAGTGAAAGAAATGTGAGTAACCCTAAAAATACGTCTCAAGAACGTCTTTAATTACACTTTTTTAAAACATCATTGGGACGTTTTAAAAACGTACTTTTTAGGTACTAACAGGTTAGGGCACTAACGAACCTAAAAAGTATGTTTTGAAAACGTCCCGATTTGCGAGTTTTTAGGACGTTTTAGAACGTAATTTTTAGGTACACAAATGTTGGGTCGCCGAGGGACCTTAAAAGTACCTTTTAAAAACGTCGGTGTTAGTAGGTTTAAAAGATGTACATTTTGGGTTCTGGAATATTTTGGACCTAGAAAGACTTAAAAATATGTATTAAAAAAGTCAAAAATTGACGTTTTTTAATCGTCCCATTTTGAACGTTTTTAAAACGTACCTTTTAGGTATGGGACGTTGAGACCTAAAGGAACCTAAAAAGTACTTTCCTGTGACGTCCGTTGTGACTAGGGAATGAGTTTTGATGGCTGCAATCATTTTGTAGATACCACATAGCTCATTTGGCTCAAACGAAAACTTATCTTCCTCTTATTTAAATAAAGTTTTTCATTATCATTGAATTATTTTTCAGTGTAGTTTTATGCTTTCTATTCATTTAAGGTATTTCGGACCATTACAGATGATAAAGCATGACTTCAAAAGAATTTTCGTTTAATTTGGAAAAATGACTTTGTAAATTACGGGCAAGAGATCTTTTGTGTTTACAAACAGATGGGGCTATTTTGTACCGCTGGAATGGGGTATAAATTACCCTTATGTGTCTCTTTGCGCTCTTAGATTAAGCTAAAGATTAATAGGAATCTCAGTCTCGCCAAATAGGTTAAATATTTTTGCTTTTAGCAGTTAATTTATGCGTTTTGCTTGTATCTCATATACAGAATGTGACGACCTAAATACATATACGTAATACTCCTGTATATGCCTAAATAACGCTGGTGTTTTTTTTACTGTTGTCTTGACAAGTTTATTAAAAAATAAAATTTTGTGTTTATTTTTGGCCATAACATAATTATGGCCAAAAATGAACCAAAGTTTACCAAAAATAGTTGTTTACCTAACAAGTGCGGAAAGTAATACTTTACAGCACGCATCGGCGGCGCGTTTTTCGAGCAAGCTGTAAGTACGATAAAGATATTTTCCGAATGAGTTAGGTGCAACATTTTTTCTACGAAGGTATGGCACAATTATAATTTTTTTTTATTTTGTTGAATTTTTGTATTAACCTATTTAAAATTAAAAAATAGTTAAAACTATGAAATTTATGTGTTTCATTTAATGAAACTTGTACAAGCTCCAAAGTGGCTTTATCGTCGGCAACTAAAATTTATTTAGGGATCTCTTCCACAAAGATCTCTATATTCTATCTCTTCGAATATTTTCCATGCTGTTGGCTTAAGAACTTATAGCGTCGTTTACTCTTGTCATAGCAATCATTAAAGTCAATAGTCATACTGTCCAAACTATCTGAGGACACGGCATCGGCAGTGCCTCGCCAAGTTCGCGCTGCCGTACCATCTTTTCTTGAAACATTTCAGCCATATTTGACCTATCTAAAACTCTACTTTGGATTGAGCTACGAATCTCAAAGTTTGCACCGCCATAGATATTCATAAAGTAAACAACATTTCCAAGTTCCATGGACTTCCATAAAGTAGTAAAGTAGTTACGAAATTTCAAAAAACGTCGAAATTGCCACTCACTCACTGACTCACTCACTCATGTATAGATCATCAAAATTCTACTGTACTTCCAGACATACTACAAAGCTGAAATTTGGCAGACTGACAGAAATTATGACCAAACCCCTGGACAAAATCAAAAAACCTCAAAATTCTAATTTACTCCCCTCCCCTATACATGTAAAGTTATGTAAAATTAACTGCCCACTTCCCCAGAAATGCTAGAGAGCTGAGCTTTGGCAGACTGATAGGAACTATGATAAAACTATAGGAAAAAATTAAAACACCCCAAAATTCTAATCTACTTCCCTCCCCTATAAATGTAAAGTTATGTAAAAGAAATATTCCCAACTTCCCGACACGCTAGATAGCTGAGCTTTGAAAGGCCAATAGTAACTATGATAAAGCTATAGAAAAAAATTAAAACACCCCAAAAATTCTAATTTACTTCCCTCTCCTATAAATGTAAATTTATTTAAAAGTAACACTGCCCACTTCCAGAAACTCTAGAGAGCTGAGCTTTTTAAGACTGAAAGGCACTATGATGAACTATAGGAAAAAATTTAAAAACACCAACATTTTAATTTACTTCCCTCTCCTATAAATGTAAATTTATATAAAAGTAACATTGCCCACTTCCAGAAACGCTAGAGAGCTGAGCTTTGGAAGCCTGATAAAAACGATGATAAAACCATGTGAAAAAATTTTCATTTACTCTCCTCCCTATAAATCTAAAGTTCTGTAAATTTATATAAAAGTAACACTGCCCACTTCCAGAAACTCTAGAGAGCTGAGCTTTTTAAGACTGAAAGGCACTATGATAAACAGTAGGAAAAAATTTAAAAACACCAACATTTTAATTTACTTCCCTCTCCTATAAATGTAAATTTATATAAAAGTAACATTATCCACTTCCAGAAACGCTAGAGAGCTGAGCACTGGAAGAGTGATAGGAACTATGAACAAAATTTAAAAACAAGGAAATTTTAATTTACTTCCCTCCCCTATACATGTAAAGTTATGTAGAAGTAACATTGTCCACTTTCAGAAACGCTAGAGAGCTAAGCTTTGGAAGGCTGGTAGGAACTATGATAAAATCATGAAAAAAAATTAAAAATCCTCAAAATTTTAAGTAAGGCATTGCAAAAGTTTTGAACAATATTCCGCATATTTTACTACTTTAAAAATTAAATATTATCCAATAACTTTAAAAAAGAAGTGAAATGATAACAAAAACATTTCATGTAAAAAAAGCCAAGTACGCGAAAATAGCATTCTGTAAAAAGAATTGAGATAAAAGTAAAGCCAAGTTCTCCAATACAAATTTCAAAATGAAAAGTTCTTACTAGTTTGGAAATGTTTTTCTAAACTTGGCCATTACGGCTGTAAATGACTCTTAGGCACAGTGAACCTAAATTGAACATAAAGAAGTTTGGCTGTAATAGCAAAGTTTAAAGAAACATTTCCAAACTAGTAAGAATCTTTCTTTTTGAAATTTGTATTGGAGAACTTGGCTTTACTTTTATCTCAATTCTTTTTACGGAATGCCAGTTTCGTGTACTTGGCTTTTTTTACATGAAATGTTTTTAGTTTGAAAAAGTATTCCATTTACTTTAGAGGTATGTAAGATTGTGAAATGAAACACTGTCTTCCTCTAATTGCTTTAATGTAGATAAACCGGTTTCGGCCTATTAAGCCATCTTCAGTATCCTAAAGCGAAAAAATATTAAAACAGACTATACATTTCACCGTCAAGAATTCGTCCTTGGCTCATCTATTATGATGAAAAAATTATTTAAAAAACATGAAACAATAACATTTAAAAACATAAAAGTTTAAATAATATATTGTTTTTAAAACAATAATAAAGAACCTCTTCATATTATTTAAACTTTTATTTTTTTAAATGTTATTGTTTCATGTTTTTTTAAATAATTTTTTCATCATAATAGATGAGCCAAGGACGAATTCTTGACGGTGAAATGTATAGTCTGTTTTAATATTTTTTCGCTTTAGGATACTGAAGATGGCTTAATAGGCCGAAACCGGTTTATCTACATTAAAGCAATTAGAGGAAGACAGTGTTTCATTTCACAATCTTACATACCTCTAAAGTAAATGGAGTACTTTTTCAAACTAAAAACCTTTCATGTAAAAAAAGCCAAGTACGCGAAACTGGCATTCCGTAAAAAGAATTGAGATAAAAGTAAATCCAAGTTCTCCAACCATGTGAAAAAACAATAATAAAGAACCTCTTCATATTATTTAAACTTTTATTTTTTAAATGTTATTGTTTAAGACTGAAAGGCACTATGATGAACTATAGGAAAAAATTTAAAAACACCAACATTTTAATTTACTTCCCTCTCCTATAAATGTAAATTTATATAAAAGTAACATTGCCCACTTCCAGAAACGCTAGAGAGCTGAGCTTTGGAAGCCTGATAAAAACGATGATAAAACCATGTGAAAAAATTTTCATTTACTCTCCTCCCTATAAATCTAAAGTTCTGTAAATTTATATAAAAGTAACACTGCCCACTTCCAGAAACTCTAGAGAGCTGAGCTTTTTAAGACTGAAAGGCACTATGATAAACAGTAGGAAAAAATTTAAAAACACCAACATTTTAATTTACTTCCCTCTCCTATAAATGTAAATTTATATAAAAGTAACATTATCCACTTCCAGAAACGCTAGAGAGCTGAGCACTGGAAGAGTGATAGGAACTATGAACAAAATTTAAAAACAAGGAAATTTTAATTTACTTCCCTCCCCTATACATGTAAAGTTATGTAGAAGTAACATTGTCCACTTTCAGAAACGCTAGAGAGCTAAGCTTTGGAAGGCTGGTAGGAACTATGATAAAATCATGAAAAAAAATTAAAAATCCTCAAAATTTTAAGTAAGGCATTGCAAAAGTTTTGAACAATATTCCGCATATTTTACTACTTTAAAAATTAAATATTATCCAATAACTTTAAAAAAGAAGTGAAATGATAACAAAAACATTTCATGTAAAAAAAGCCAAGTACGCGAAAATAGCATTCTGTAAAAAGAATTGAGATAAAAGTAAAGCCAAGTTCTCCAATACAAATTTCAAAATGAAAAGTTCTTACTAGTTTGGAAATGTTTTTCTAAACTTGGCCATTACGGCTGTAAATGACTCTTAGGCACAGTGAACCTAAATTGAACATAAAGAAGTTTGGCTGTAATAGCAAAGTTTAAAGAAACATTTCCAAACTAGTAAGAATCTTTCTTTTTGAAATTTGTATTGGAGAACTTGGCTTTACTTTTATCTCAATTCTTTTTACGGAATGCCAGTTTCGTGTACTTGGCTTTTTTTACATGAAATGTTTTTAGTTTGAAAAAGTATTCCATTTACTTTAGAGGTATGTAAGATTGTGAAATGAAACACTGTCTTCCTCTAATTGCTTTAATGTAGATAAACCGGTTTCGGCCTATTAAGCCATCTTCAGTATCCTAAAGCGAAAAAATATTAAAACAGACTATACATTTCACCGTCAAGAATTCGTCCTTGGCTCATCTATTATGATGAAAAAATTATTTAAAAAACATGAAACAATAACATTTAAAAACATAAAAGTTTAAATAATATATTGTTTTTAAAACAATAATAAAGAACCTCTTCATATTATTTAAACTTTTATTTTTTTAAATGTTATTGTTTCATGTTTTTTTAAATAATTTTTTCATCATAATAGATGAGCCAAGGACGAATTCTTGACGGTGAAATGTATAGTCTGTTTTAATATTTTTTCGCTTTAGGATACTGAAGATGGCTTAATAGGCCGAAACCGGTTTATCTACATTAAAGCAATTAGAGGAAGACAGTGTTTCATTTCACAATCTTACATACCTCTAAAGTAAATGGAGTACTTTTTCAAACTAAAAACCTTTCATGTAAAAAAAGCCAAGTACGCGAAACTGGCATTCCGTAAAAAGAATTGAGATAAAAGTAAATCCAAGTTCTCCAACCATGTGAAAAAACAATAATAAAGAACCTCTTCATATTATTTAAACTTTTATTTTTTAAATGTTATTGTTTCATGTTTTTTTAAATAATTTTTTCATCATAATAGATGAGTCAAGGACGAATTCTTGACGGTGAAATGTATAGTCTGTTTTAATATTTTTTCGCTTTAGGATACTGAAGATGGCTTAATAGGCCGAAACCGGTTTATCTACATTAAAGCAATTAGAGGAAGACAGTGTTTCATTTCACAATCTGAAATGTTTTTGTTATGATTAAATAGTTTTCAAAAACATGGCCGGTTTTTGAAACTACTATCAATGTTTTAATGTTTTAAATCCACATGGCAACGATCATACAATACAAACTAAAACGTTATAAAATGAACTCGATGGATTCTGACGAAAATCTTCCAGAATATATTCTAAATATATACTAAATTCTTCCTGAAAAATCTAAAACAAGGTATGAAAAAATATATCTATTTTTAATAACTGGTGCAAGGAACAGCACGTTAATAAACATTTTTTAATATTTTAAGAATAGAGTGTTTGACAGTAGTAAAAAATAAATATATATTTATTTTTAGATATCTCTTTAGGTCTTGGAAATGCTAAAAACAAACTTTTTTGTTTAATTTTTTTCAAATTCATAGTTCTTTTAATTAAACAATTCATTGAATTCAAACAATTAGCAACGTGATTCAAAACAGGCGGTCTACCAATCAGCTGCGAGTGACGTCACAAAACAGTAAACGTCTCGAACGAACCTATTTTCTGTGTTAAGTTCTTATGGATGGTAATGTTTGCTTTGGTTTAAAGTGCGAATTATCGTCCTAAATTAGATTTTATTTTGTGTTTTGCTTATAAAAAACATTTTCAATGGAAAACGGATGCTCCAAAGCCGATAGCTCCAACTTGCCAATGCTGAATTCCTTTATGGTGGCAGGCTTCTTTGCCAACAACAATGATTTTAGTACTGTGGAATTTAGAAACGTTAAAATGTTGATGTAAGTATTCGATAAGTTTTGTATGTAACTGAAAGTTTTTTTACGATATTCTTCGCCTACTTTTACTCATTTAGATTTTGAGGTTAGGTTATATGTTTTGCTTTTTTGTTTAATATGCCACTTACAATAGATTCAATTAAATAAGAAATAAGAAACAATCAAGAATTGCATTTTTAAAACAAAATTTTCTAAGTACATTTTGTTTCAAAGAATTCTTATGATCCTTCATAACAAATATGCACTGCCTAGTCTTGCATATGCACTGCTCAGTCCTACATTTAGCCTGCATGTGCACTGCCTAATCCTGCATTTAGAGGTACTCCCTAGTCCAGCCTAATAACTGCCTAGCAGAGATTTCAAAAAAGGTTATTAAGAAAAGTTGTGTAGAATTGAAAGTTACAGATAATTCTCTCTTTTCATAAAAATCAGGTAAAAATTATCTCAAGAAAAATTTTCATAACCAACTTACAAAATCAAAGTTAGCTGATTTTTCTGAAAATTGAGAATCTGCCGTAACATTTGATTCTAAACAATTCTTCAACCTTTTCCGATATCTTTTAAAACAAAGGTACTTTACTTTTAACGCTTTTTATCAAATCTGCCTACTAAACCACCCTGTATATTAATTGATTTGGCTCATTTTTATCACGTCTTAGTTTGCCACCAAGCAGGAGCGATTCTCAGAAAATCAGAATCTAAATCAAAAAGATTTTTTCGTTTATACCTTACACGCCAACTCAACCACCCATATTAATTGATTTCGCTCATTTTCTTAATATCTTAGTTTGAGACCAAGCAGGAGCAATTCCCAAAAAATCAGAATCTAAATCAATTTTTTTTGTTATTTGTACCTTACCTGCACTCAGTCCGTGGACACACTGTATATTATAGACATCGTGAGAAAAATTAATAAAAACAATTTAGTTATACTCACATCAAAGTGATCTTCACAAATGTAAAGTGAGGATGTATTAGATAAGGCCCTTGGGTCCCTTTGAGCAAGTTCTAGCCTCTTGTTCCGCTCTCTTACTGGCACATGAATAAATAGTTTTTTCAGGTGTTTTTATGCTAGTATTCGAACACTGAGGCACTACACATTACTTATAGGACGTTTTTTACATAAAAATCAGTAAAAACACAGACCAAAAAGAAATAAACACTTGAATGCCGTGTATCTATCCGCGAGTTTACTGCGCTGTGACGTCATTGCAACGCCATTTAGCGGCAAATTCAAATCGGAAATTAGAAAACTTAATTTTAAATGTAGTCATGATAAAATATACTATTTTAATAATTTTGCATTGCAAATTAGGAATCTATGTATCATTCTAAACTCTTTTCTAAAATTTGTCAAATACCCTATTCTGACTGATCTACTCTTATCCTTGCAACTTTAACAATTGCCATCTGTTTAATGTTTAATATTTAACAATATTTATAAACATAAAATTACGCAAAATTATTAAATAATTTTAAAGAGATCACTACTAACTACTGTGTGACATTTTGCAAATTATCTAATAAGATTGTGGTCCAACTGGTACAGATAGGAAGGTAACAAAAATATGAAATAATATTTGGGTGTAAATAATTTCTGATACACCATCATCATTATTCGCATAAGTTTTTTGGGGGGGTTCTAGATATTAACCTTGATTCATTTCATTTAATTTTTGGTATAAATGATGAAGTTTAGTAATTTTGACAGTCAGTTGCTAAGTAACAATCAAAGAAAAAAAATGGCTTTCAAAGTAAGTTTTTGTTTAATATATTTTTTGATAACATCTATATTATTATTGTCTGTGTTAATCATTGTGCCTAAGATGGCAGTCTGAAATTGGGGTAACCCAAAAATGTCGAAATGGTGACTATAATTTTAGGAAAAAATACCAGATTTCGTTTAAAAATTTGACTGAAAAAAAAAACGATTTATGTAAAGGGTCCCTAAAATAAGATAATTATGGTACCAACTTTTTTACAGCTTTAACTTTTGTCAATATAAAAATACCTATAATAGTTCCTATATCTAAATTTAAAAGTTTTTTTTTACAGAGAACCTATTTTCATCCCAAAGTCATTTATAATAAATGTCTTCTTAAATTTAGTCATTCTTTACAAAAATGTTGACAGCGTTAGCGTAGAGGTATACAGGGTGTTCCAACTAAAAGGTAACAGACGTGTTTTTTGGTATTTTTTGTGTGAATTTGGAGAAACGCTCGGACACGTCGATTTTGTTTGCGACGAGTTTGAACCTTTTGGCTATCTTGAAATTTTTGTAGCACTCACCATCTTCGAGGGGTATACTTTACCCCTATATTTTGAATAGGAAAAGTGGGTCTAGTGATACTTTGTTTTGAAGGCCTTTACAACCGTGTAAAAATTTCAAAAATCTATCGATTAGTTTTTGAGATAATTGCCTTCAAACTTTCAAATTTAACATGGACTGATAAAATAAAAATTTAATTAGAATTTAATATTTTTTGGATTTAATTTTTATTTTATCTTTCCATGTTAAATTTGAAAATTTAAAAGCAAATATCTCAAAAACTAATTGATGGATTTTCGAAATTTTTACACGGTTTTAAAGATATTCAAGAGAACTTCAACAGAAGGTATCACTAGACCCACTTTCCCTATTCAAAATATAGGGGTAAAGTATACCCCTTGAAGATGGTGCGCGCTACAAAAATTTCAAGATAGCCAAAAGGTGTCCCCTCGCAAACAAAATAGTCGTGTCCGAGCGTTTCTCCAAATTCACACAAAAAATACCAAAAAACACGTCCTTTTAGTTGGAACATCCTGTATTTCCTATCAGTCTGCCAAAGCTCAGATCTAGCGCTTCTGAAAGTGGGCAATGTTACTTTCACATAACTTTACATGTATAGTGGAGGGGAGCAAATTAGAATTTTGGAGTTTTTTTTGGTTTAGTCATAATTTCTATCAGTCTACCAAATTTTTTGATGATCTATACATGAGTGAGTGAGTGAGTGGCAAATTTCGTAACTACTTTACTACTTTATGGAAGTCCATGAAACTTGGAGGGGATCTTAACTCTATAAAGATCTCCGACTGTGCAAAGTTTGAGTTTCGTAGCTCATTCTGAAGTAGAGTTTTACATCGGCAGCAGTTTACGCCGTGAACTTGCCCAGGCACTGCCGTGTTCTCAGATTTTGGGAGACAAACCATGTACAGTACAGGTAATCCAAGTGGCTCAGGGGAAAAATTTTTATCCCCCGATGCGATGCTCAAATTTCTTATTTCAATAAAAGTAAAATGTGGAAACCATCTCTTGATACATATCTACATTATGCCGTTTTTCAAAAGTTGTCGTTTTTGGAGGGAGTCTATAACTAACGTTATTTATTAAAATTTCATTTTTGTATAAAAAGCTTATATAGATTTAGACAAAAATCAAAGAACCAGCCAAATTTAATCCGTCCCTTCAAATCACACTTAATATTTTATATTAATTTAATATTTTTTATGAGTATTTTATACGTTTTTAATTACGTATTTTTTAATTGATTGATTATTGATGGTTTAATTTAATTATCAAATCCAACGGCCTTACACACCCCAAAGTGTCAAATTTAATACATATCGGTTCATTAATGGAAAAATTCGCCATTTTGAACTCTTTATTTTGATTATTTTCAAGTTTATTTTAAAAATAAAAATTAGCGAACTTAAACACTCCAAAAAAAATTCCTCTTCCAAAGGACATCCCAAGATCCGCCCTGATAATAATAAATGGAAAAACTCAACCTTTTAATTAAAACGTTTGTTATATTTTAATAGACAAAAAATTAGAATTTTTCTTTTTCTTTTACTAGTTCATCATTTTCGCCGCTGCTCTGGCCCTTGCCAACGCCGGACTTTATGAAGGCCCAGCTGTAGTATCCAGCTACGCAGCACCATCAGTGGCTTACGCTGCACCAACCGCTTATGCTGTCCCAGCTATTGGAAAATCATACAGCTCTACCACCTTTACTACTCACAGCGCCCCCCACTTATCAAACTCAATCGCTCCAGTAGCCACTTACG
This sequence comes from Aspidapion aeneum, assembly GCA_963576565.1. Classification (NCBI taxonomy): domain Eukaryota; kingdom Metazoa; phylum Arthropoda; class Insecta; order Coleoptera; family Brentidae; genus Aspidapion; species Aspidapion aeneum. The sequence continues at coordinate 35,217,980 of OY755040.1, forward strand.
CTTCCGCTGCCCCAGTTGTATCTGCCTACGCTGCCCATGGTCCAGTTGTCTCTAGCTATGCTACTCCAGCAATCTCTGCGTATTCCACTCCCATCGTGGCCAAATCCTTGGCTCCAGTTGTTTCCGCTTACTCAGGCCATCCAGCTCCAGCCTACGCCTCATACGCTGCCCCAATAGTTGCCAAGTCAGTTTCTCCGTTGGCATACTCTCCATCATTAAGCTACGGTGCTGCTCCAGCTTGGAGCTACGGTGCTGCTCCAGCTTTAAGTTATGGCGCTGCTCCAGCTTTCAGCTACGGTGCTGCTCCAGCTTTGACGTACGCTGCCGGCCCAGCCATCTCTTCCTATGCCGCTCCAGCCATTACCGCCTACTCTGCCCCAGGTGTTTCTGCTTATGGCGCCCCACTTGTTGCTAAGTCGGTTGCTCCTTTGGCCCCAGCTTGGTAAACTGTTTGCTATTTGTATGACATAGATAAGTGTAAATAATGATTATTTATTGTAAAATAATAAAATATTTTTTCATTATCAACCTACTTTTATTGCCAGAGAGCACAATTTTTACCGCGCCGCACACAGGAAATTTTTAGAGAAAGCTGATCAGAAGTCCTTACTATCAATTTTGGGAGATTTTGGTACTCTCCAACTATTTTCTCAAGAATCAACTTATTGTGGTAAAATATACCTTAGTGTCTACAAAAATAATGGGCACATTTTTGATTTTTTAAAAATTTTCAACCACAGTACGCCGCGCGGGCCGGTGTCAAAATTATGATCATAAATAACTTGTAAATTGTTTATTTTTAAAATATTAGAGAAGTTTAGACGTCTACTTTTTTTAAATGAACTAGTTTTATTTTAAAATTATTATATCTTTAACGCCCTCGGCTCTCACCAGGCGGCTGCTGTTCTTATTTTAACACCGCGGGCGTTAAACGCTCCCTTTGTGACATAGATGCATAAATGTCTATCACTGCCATGCAAACATTTTTCAACTTTCATTAACATTCTTACATAGTAATAATATACGCCTTATCTACAATCTTAGTACCAAATTTTAACAAAGATGCATAAGCAGGATTTTGGTAAAAGTAGTCTGGTTTGATATTTAAATTTATTTCCTAATCTAAAGCAAACCACCCAACAGGAAAAGGAATGGAGTTTGAAATATTTGGTATAAAAGTAATGCAGATGGTATGGTTTTTATCATTTTCTTTCCATCACTTGGACTTGTTATCGGACAGCGCCATCCTAATAAAATAGTTCAAATACGACATTGTTTAACAAGTTACAAACCTAACTAAATAAATAAAAATGCAGCGCTGGACTGGAACTACTCTGTTCGCTGTAGAATATATAATTGAATGACTAGCAATACATTTACTTTATTTCAATTTATAAACTGTCTTTGCTACTGTTTTGGCCCTCGCTAACGATGGGTTTTATGAAGCGTCAGCTGTAGTGTTCAGCTACGCCGCACTAGCAGTAGCCGCTTACTCTACCGCTGAACTCTGACAAATCCTTAGCTTCAGTTGTATTTGCCTACTCCACCGATCCAACTCCAATTTACTCCTCATACGCTGCTCCAGTAGTAACCAAGCTTCTCCAATATAATCTGCTCCTTTGGCTTAGTCGGCCCCTCCAGCTTTGCGCGGCGTTGCTGCTCCAGCATTGACTTATGCTGCCGCCCCAGTCATCTCATGCTACACTGCACCATGTTTCCGCCTACTTCGCCACAGCTCCTTTTGCTTCTTCCACCACACAAGAAACAACCTATTTAGCTGGTTGCTTCTTTGGGATACAGCGCCGGAGCCTGGTAAATAGTGATTTTTTTGTATGCAATTTTTGTAAATTTGAGTTTATTTATTAGGAAATAAATTATTTTTGATGAATCGTGACAAATATTTATGAAAAAAAAAAGATAACCAATGCGTTTCTTTTTCTTTTTCTTATTTGATAACCGTGTAACAGGCGGCCGTTACGATAGTGGTTCTGTCAACTCAAGTGGCCAAGGCTTAAATGTTGTGAGCTACCAATTTAGGCTACAACTTATAAAAATTATAAGAAACATTAAATGCTAATAAAGTTATTACTTATTTGTTCCCGAAAGGGTATTTGACGGTTCTTGGAGGAAGAATATACTATAAACGTTTTTCTCAATTATATTAACAATGTAGGTAAATCTATACATACCTTTTCAATTTTCTTCTTGAAAATTCACATTATCACTTCTTATATTTATTATTTAAATATCAAATTTTAGTACTATCAAACTTTCGTATTCAAATATTCACACCCTTTAAACTTTTAGGTGTTATGAACCAATTGTATATTTATTGTAAATATTTTTTTTATTAACATTTTAAACGTTGATTGAATAAGTGAACTTATTCAATCAACTGTTTAACTTAATTAATAATACTGTTTAGGTTTGGGATGTTATATTTTGAATAAAAATGCCGATTTTAGGGCAACGAAAGGTTTGTATTTTGATGTTAAAAAAACCAGAAAAAAAACAATAGATATTTCAAAACACTGGAAACAGTAGTAAAATCAAAAGCTTTAAAGTTAAAATTAAAATAAACACTAAAAGAAAAGACCAAAATAATTATGAATAATAAAGTTAATAGCTTATACAAAGTTAAAATAATTGATAAATTTCCTCAGTTGAAAAAACCCCCCTTACATTAAAAGAAGTGAAGCGAACCAAGCCCAACTAAAGAATGTTTTTTCTAACGGTTTTCTTGCCTCAGCCAAGCCACCCTGCTCTATAGGAATTGGTCTAAAATCTAAGCTTTCTCGCCTTGGCGAGAAAGACAAAGAGAAAACACACCAGCGCAATCTAATGATGCGTGGACTTAGAAAATCGATAGAAATTAAAATTATACAGTGTTTTTTAAAAATTGAAGATAGTTTGGCAAATTTGTTTCCAGTCCAAAGGACATATTAGCCGAATACAACTTTTATTAAAATACAGCGAACCTGAAAATATGCCAAAAAACAAGTCGCTGATGTTGCCATAAATTTTACTTCTTCTTAACCTAGTCCTGCATGTAATTAATGCTTGTTGATGTCAAAAACAATATTTAACTAAAAATATTAAAACATTTATAAATGTCAAAAGTACCATTTGTATTCAAATCCCCAAACTGTGACTCTTTCGCCGACACCAAGGCCGCCATTTCGGATCGCCTAATTGCACGGGTCATTGGCCACCTTAAAGCTAACAAAAATAAAAAGTGCGATAGGATTAAAATTAACCAAAAAATATTTTATAGAGTATTCCTTTCTGAATTAGAACAATATAAACACTTTTTAAGAATGCCAAAGAAAGAGGGACACTGAAAATTGGCATTTTAAAGTGGCTATTTACAGCAACGGCTATGAGGTGATGGAGAGCCATATTCCGGGTGGGCCAAAAAAAACCAGACAATTTTTTTTGATTATAGCTTTTGAACTATACAAAAGATTTTAATGGGACATACTGCACTTGGAAGAAAATTAATCAGAGTTTTGACTAAATATATTTTTTTGTCCGCTATCTCTAAATCCAAAATGGCGGACGAGATTAAACTATACCCGTCAAAGACGCTCGTTTATTCTTATGTTGCGAACACGTTTTAATTATTTTTTTTAAGTCAGCAAAATCTGTTCAGGGGTTCTAAAAAAAATATTTTTGTCTCGACCATTGTTTTGCACATTATACGATTGCCTTCTTAACATTTTTTCATTAATTACACTATAAATTCATTACTACTGAACCGATATAAATGAAATAAAAAATATCCTAATGAGAATTTAAGTAGGTTGACAGAATCCTACTTGATTTTTTAAAATGACGTGTTATCAATTTCCGAAAATGCTTTAGTTTTTGTTTAAATTTATACAAAAGCACTACTTTTATCCCGCACAACGAGGTAGAAATTAATAAAATCGGTGTGGTAGTTCTCAAAAAATCTATTTTTGTTTCAACCACTGTTTTACAGATTATACAATTGCATTGCCAATCCTGTCTGCATTCATTTTCTTATAAATTCGTTATTACTAGACCGATTTTAGTGAAATAAAGAAAATGATGGTGAGAATTGATTGTTCTTTAAAAGTTATAATAGAAATTTGTCGCCTTCTTAAAAGGTAAGATGTGGGACAGAATCATACTTAAGGCTTTTTCAAAGAAGCACGTTTATTCTTATTTTTTTGAAAATATTATTTTTTTTTTAATTTATGGAAAAGCATCACTTTTCAGTTTTTTTCCAAATTTATAGAAAAGCACTATTTTTCTAGAAATAACAAAAAACTTAAACATTTTTGAACAATAAGAATAAACGGTGTATGTCTTTTTTTGTCAATGGTTATAAACAAAACAAAAATGTATAAAAATACTATCAGTAATACTTCCGCTTAGAGAAAATGAGATGGTTAGTAATTAAATCATTTTTAAGATGTCCATGATTTTATTTTGGATTGTACTACTACTTACTTATGGACTTGGTTGTTTATTTTTCTTGAGTTTATGGTTCATTTCAATAAAATTCATTATTTTAACAGTACCCTGTATAAATGCGGCAAAATACATAGTATTAACACAAATATTTTATTTTAAATTTTTATTAGCATAATTTGACAGCATGGCAGTGTTTCGTGAATACAAAGCTAGATTTTACGTTATGTTAGGCAATTATATCCAGCTTTTTGGCGTTGTTGATCTGAAAATAAATAACAAAAAACAATTAGTATTTAACATTAAAATTCAAAAGAATTTTCAGCATATCCATATGTTTACTCACAGCCCCATTCTTTTTTAATTCAACGGAGCTTTGGTCTGTTCTAACCGAAAGTTGTTAATTTTGAACGTCAAGTTTGAATTTTATAATACATTAGCATACCAATCTGCAACTTACATAATTTTAAAAAACAAAAACTACAAATGCTGCGACGTTGTATAATTCTGTTGCCACGTCGTTATTAGGATTTCAGTACACAAAATAATAGTAAAAACAAATATTTTTACCAACGCTACTTCTAGAGTAATTCCACGCCAAATCATCCTGTGGCTGCTATGTCACGAAAAAAATCTAAATTTTGATAACATGTATTAGTGTCCTTAGGAATACCAAATTAATAAATGTTAATTTTTTATGTCGCCTCCCGTATTTTAAAGGCCACTTGAAAAGTAAAAAAAAGAAAAAAATCAGTTTTGGCTTTAATTTTTTTTATTTCTATTGTATTAAATCCAATGTAAAAAAAAATTGACGGAAGAAATCTTTAATATTGGTTGCATAATCCTATATATAAAAAAAATTTACCTCACTTTTCTGACATGGCAAAAATAGTTTTAAAAAAATTGTTTTTTGCTGCCAGTTATTTTTTCTTTATTGTTTTATTTTGATTTTTTTTTCTTTCTGCAAAAACCTTCAAAAAAGAAAGTCCTGTTTGGGAAAAATTCCGATCAGGTGATAAATTCTCTCTTTGTTGAAAGTTATTTTCTTTTTGATCACCTGATCATTTTGGTAAAATCTCATCAGTCTGGTAATAAAGGTTGTGTTTATTGCCAGCAACAGCCCTACCATCCCCTTGTGAAGTGTACCAGATTTCTGGAATTAGAAGTAGGTCAGCGCCATCAATTTGTTAAGCGTGAACGATTGTGTTTTAACTGCTTTGGCAAACATGGTGTATGTCAATGCCCTACAAATGCCACGTGTCGTCAGTGTCAGGGTCTTCACCATTCCCTGTTGCACTTTGTGAAAAGCTCTCCGAGCCACCAAGTTGATTGTCCGGGGGAGACCCCCCGTATACCTGATAGTGAGGGTGCCAAATAGGCATTGTGTACCGCTACACCCAGTAGCAACTATTTTGAACCTCGTAAGAGGAGACCTGTGTTTTTAGATGATTGTCCAGGGGAGAGCCCCCACATACCTAATAGTGAAGGTGCCAAACAGGCATTGTGTACAGCTACACCCAGTAGCAACCATTTTGAACCTCGTAAGAGGAGACCTGTGCTTTTTGCAACTGCCCAAGTTTTAGTGCTAGATGCCCACAACAAGTTTGTGTCTTGTCGGGCAATTTTAGATTTTGCTAGTGAAGTGTCCTTTGTAACTGGCTCTTTGGCTGAGAGGTTAGGACTTAAAGTAGCTCCGAATAGAACTCCTATTGAGGGCATAAATGGCATGATTTCTAGTACATCAGATGGCAATGTAACATTGCAAATAGGCTCGTCCAAGTTTCCTGATAGTTTGTTTTCCTGTGATGCCATTCTTATTCCTAAAATTTGTGGAACCATACCTGTGACTGTTGTAGAATATGATTCTATTCAGTGGCCGTACCTAAAAAATTTAGATTTTGCTGATCCTAATTTTGGACAACCTAGTAGTGTAGACCTTTTAATTGGTGTTGATTTGTTTGGTCAGATGCTTGTGCCTGGCTTTAAAAAAGGAGAAAATGGAGGACCTTGTGCCATTAATTCAATATTTGGTTGGATACTCCTTGGTTGTATTGATGGTCCTCGTAAAACTCAAAAACCCATTAGTTTGTTGACCTCAGTGTCTTCCCCTATAGAATCTCGATTGGATAGTACCTTACAAAGGTTTTGGGAACTAGAATCGACCCCTCAAAAAATCCCTCTTTCCTCTGATGAGGATTTGTGTGAAAAAATATTTGCTACCACTCATTCAAGAACTGAGTCCGGCAGATATGTTGTTCGCTTGCCTTTCAGAGAGCCTCGACAAGAACTTGGTAACTCTAAAGGTCAAGCATTGCGTAGATTTAATATGATGGAAAACCGATTGTTGAAAAATCCTGTTTTGTATAGTGCGTACAAAGACTTTGTTCAGGATTACCTAGACCAGGGGCATATGAAATTGGACAATTCTAGGCCTGACTTCCATTCATATTTTATTCCACACCACCCAGTTGTGAAGGCAGACGGTGACTTGTCAAAAATTCAAATTGTTTTTGATGCATCTGCCAAGACCTCAAATAGTCGTAGCTTAAATTCTATTTTATTGGTAGGACCTAAACTCCAAAGAGATATTGTGTCAATATTGCTTACTTTTCGCCTTTATAGTGTTGTATATTCTAGTGACATACGTCAAATGTTCAGGCAGATTGATATGCATCAGGCTGATGTGTGTTATCAAAAGATATTGTGGCGGTTCGACCCAACCGAGGAGATTCAAGAGTACTCTCTTCAAACAGTAACTTATGGTGTGAATTCGAGCCCATACCTAGCTATTCGTACTCTTCACCAGCTCGTTAAAGATCATGGCAGTGGCTTTCCACTAGCGAGCAAGGTGTTGATGCATACTACTTATGTGGACGATGCCATCAGATTAGCTAATTCTGTAGCTGAAGCTTTAGAAAGCCAGAAACAGCTAATTGCGTTGTTAAAATTGGGTTGTTTTGAACTTCGTAAGTGGACTAGCAATACTCCTGAGTTACTAGAATCGGTTTAGCTAGTCATCAGCAACCAATTTCCTTTGATGATGAATCTGCTGGTTTAAAAATCCTTGGACTAAAGTGATGTCCAAAATTGGATTCGTTTTGTTATGATGTGATGCCCATGGAAAGATCTTGTACCAAGAGAAACATTCTTTCTGAGATTGCAAGGATATATGATCCACTCGGGTTCCTAGCCCCAGTTGTTTTGGTTGCTAAATGTTTAATGCAACGTTTGTGGGTCCAGGGTCTTTCATGGGATGATACTCCCTCCAGTGATATTGTTGCACAGTGGCAACTCTATGTGTCGCAACTACCATTATTATCTTCGATATCAATACCTCGTTATGTTGTGAAGCAAAATGCTGTCACCACTGAATTGCATGGCTTTTGTGACGCCTCAATGTGTGCATATGGTGGTGCAGTATATATTCGACAAATTGAGTTGGATGGAAATATTTCTATCTCCCTTTTGTGTGGGAAAAGTAGGGTGTGCCCTTTGAAAACTATTTCTATTCCACGCTTAGAATTGTGTGCTGCTGTATTGTTAAAAGAGCTATTGGAGTTTGTTGGCAATCATCTTGATTGCATCCCGATTGATAAGATTTTTCTTGGTCTGACTCCAGCGTTACCCTTGCTTGGATAAAATCGTGTCCATCAAAACGAAAGGTTTTTGTAGCCAATCGTGTAACGACTAATCAAGAGAAAGTTCCCCCCAGCTGTTGGTACCATGTAAATGGTAAGGAGAACCCAGCTGATTGCTTATCCCGGAGCTTACTCGGTTTACTGGACCATCCTGGTTGGCCCAGTCTAGTGAAACATGGCCATGAACCATAAAATTGATGCGTTTGATGCTGATCTACCCCCTGAGGAAAATCGTTTTGTTTTTGTGACAGAAATACCCCTTGATGAAGTACAGCTGTTACTCACTAAGTACTCCTCTTTACGTAAAATCTTGGGCATTGTTGCCTTTTGTTTGAGGCCTTTTCTAGTGAAAAAAGATCCTTCTTTATCTTTTCCTACTAAAGCCCTCAATGAAGCAGATCTTTATTATGCTACTTTAGTTGTTGTGCGAGTTGTACAACAAGAAGTTTTTTTTGAAGATTTGAAAAGGATACGTAAGGGTGAGAGTTGTGCTAAGCCTCTTCGAAAGTTAGCTCCTTTTCTTGATTCCCATGGTGTTCTCAGGGTGGGCGGTAGATTACATCACACTGATTTAGCATATGAGGCGAAACACCCCATGTTGTTGCCTCGTAGTCATAGGCATACCACTTTGATTATTAAAAAATTCCATAATGAGCATGGACATCCAGGTCCTCGCTTATTGGAGTACCTCCTAAATCAACAGTTTTGGATTTTGTCGGTGAAAAGTGCCATTCACAGTGTTATTTCCAAGTGTTTTTGTTGTGCCAGGGTAAATCCCAAACCATTGCACCCATTCATGGGTGACCTTCCTAAATTTAGAGTGTCCCAGGTGAAGCTCTTTTCCCATGTTAGTGTAGATTTTATGGGTCCATTCTCCATCACGTTAACCAAGCGTCGTGGTGTAAAAGGGCAAAAGGCTTATGGGTGTATTTTTGTTTGTTTCCCAACAAAGGCCATTCACCTGGAGGCTGTTTCTGATTTGTCCACTGATGCATTTTTGGCTGCCCTCCGCCCTCTACAGTGACCAGGGCACTAATTTTGTTGGGGCAAATAACCTCCTTGTGTCCTATTGTCAGCAAGCTGCTGAGACTTTAGCGATTAAGTGGTGTTTTAATCCACCCGCCAGTCCGCATTTTGGTGGACTCCATGAGTCTGGGGTAAAGTCCACGAAAACTCATCTGAAGAGAATTGTGGGGGATCAAATCCTAACCTTTGAAGAGTTGATGACTGTATTGGTTCAGATTGAGGCTATTTTAAATAGTCAACCATTGTGTAGTATGAGCCCTGATCCTCATGACTTTCAAAGTCTTACTCCTGGACATTTCCTCACTTTGAAACCCTTGACAGCCCCTCCCGATGAAAACCTACCCCCATTGAAGTGGTCACTCGGTAGAATTGAAAAAATTTACTCGAGTCCAGATAGAATCCCCCGTGTCGTGCAAGTAAAAACCGCGAAAGGATTACTTGACCGTAGTTTGGTGAAGGTATGTCCGTTACCCAGTCAGTAACCAACCTTCAAAGCCTTGTGTAGCGTGAATCATGCTTATTTGAATTAACTTAAGTATGATGTCCATAGTTATTGCGATAAAATTAATGTTGCAAAAATGCTAATTTATTGTTTAGACCCTTTGGGCAATTGAATAACCTTTTTTTTTGATTTTTTTGTTTTTGGGTTTTTCTATAAAAATTGGTAATTTTTATGGTGGTCGGAATGTTTAATGCTGCCAGTTATTTTTTCTTTATTGTTTTATTTTGAATTTTTTGGAAAACCTAACCTTAAAATTTGTTTTGATATTTTTGGGCTTTCTGCAAAAATCTTCAAAAAAGAAAGTCCTGTTTGGGAAAAATTCCGATGAGGTGATAATTTCTCTCTTTGTTAAAAGTTATTTTCTTTTTGATCACCTGATCATTTTGGTAAAATCATGCGCGTTTTTTGCTCACCCTGTGTGTGACAGGGGAATGAAGAAATCACTTCCGCCAAAAAACTAAAAGAAGTCACACGTGTTTTCGGGTTGAAGACCGAAATTCCAGTCGCAAGAAAGGGCCGCGACCGCCAGTGAAATTTTGGGACTGCTACAGAATTACAGAAGGTATGCTTCTAGCGTGTTGCTGATTTTTTCCTTTGTTTTTTAGTTTAATAGACTGTTTTCCCAGGCGGGGCGAATTTAATTTTGGGGTTATTTTTTTTGGGATATCTCTAGTTTTTCTCCCCTTCAGGGCTCAGATCTCTAAAAATAGTAAATTTTATGATTTTCACAATTTTTAATTATTTACACCGGTGCAGAATATGGTCAATCAAAAGAAAGTCTAAACGCACATTAGAGCTCAGTGGCTTGACTATCATACAAGGCAAAAGAAAAATTTCTAGGTCTATTGGTTTCAGCAAACTAAATTTTGAAATATTGGAGAAACCGCAAAAACCGCAGAATTGGCCACTTTTGACTAAATAAATTGGCATGTCTATCTGTCTATTGAACCATCGCTTGTACCTTGTTTTACTTGATAATGTATCGTCTAAATAAAATTAAAATAAAAAATCTGGGTCTGTCATTTTAACATCAACTTTTAAGCTATTTGGTTAAAGCATGTAAAAAATCACATTTTTTTATTCAATCGCAAAAAGAAAAAAATTATACATAAAAATCATCGTCAGGGGATCTTATTTATAGCCACATACTGTTTTGTGTGACATTCTAGTTTGTGGGTTCTCTCTCTCTCTTCGTACACAGTCCGAATTTTTTTTTTAGTTTTAAGAATAAATTTTTGGTGGGACCCGGACATTAATTAGTTTATTTCTTTGGTAAATGAAATGGTTCAGGTTTAACAGTGGCGTACGCAGGAGGGAGGGGGGTTGGGGCCTAATCTTTCCAAAGCCATTAAATAACTTCTCCTAAAGATTGAATTTTCCTGAAAGAAAAATAAATGGTTTTCCAGGACTTTGCTTTTACTCAAGCCCCCTCTCCCAACCCCCTTGGAAAATTTCTGCATACGCCACTGAGCATTAAAAAAATCTAACTACTAAACTAACGCATGGTAAAAGTCCATGTGATGCGGTTGGAGGTACTGTGAACCGATTTGTTTTACATTAAAATCTTAAACGAACAACAACTGGACACCATTCTTTCACTCCTCTGGATGATTTAACTATAAATGCTAAATTTACATCAAGCTCAGAAAAAAAAATTGTTCGGTTTCTAAAATTATAGAACTCCATTTCTTTTCCGATTTATTAAATATGACAGTAGGTAACTACTAAAAAAGTAAATAAACTTTAAACAACTTTGTGTAGTGACCTTATGAAGAGAGTTTACATCATAATTTAGTAAACACTGCTCATATGAATAAGCTTTACCTTTTGATAAACCTTGATTTGCAGGGGTGGATCTAGAAATTTTATTTGGGGAAGGGAAATATCATAATGAATATTTCACAAAACTATTTAATAAATTTTGCGTAGTGACCAGGAGGTACATTCTGTGCGTCAAAACTAAGTAGTTTCAGATTAAGAGGGGGGGGGATTTCCACTTTTTCGCCTCCCGTAGATCCGCGCATGTAATTTTTGATGCAATTTAACATCACTAAAAATACTAAAATAAAATATTAAAAAAATGTGTAGTGACCTTAAGAATCACAGACCCTGATTTTTTATTATTGTTTTTAAAAGTATATGATAAAGTGAAAAATTTTGCCTACTTGATTCTCACCAGCACCCCGATAGACAGGGTCATTTTTGATGCTGAAGTTGAGCGATTTCCCAGACATTCTTAACTTCTTCGTGGAACTCCAAGGTAACGTCTACTTTTTAAATATGTTTTATACAAGGAAGATATAGTCCCTGAGTATAGCTTTCCAATACTTTATTAAAAATTTAAGAAAACATTACATTTATACCCCAAAAAAATATGAAAACTTCGGGAATTTCTGCGTTTTTTGAATTTTCTCTAAATTGCTCTAATCAAGCCAGTGTAAAAGATTTTGCTAAAAGTCACATTTTTTTGAAAACTACTTTTATGCATGTTTGCAAAATTATAGATTTTTTTTAGGTGCTGTTTACTATGAGCATAATTTTTTAGAGTCCCATTTGGCCCGTTTTTAGACTTTTCAAATGCGTGTGCCACATACTAATTGGATTTAAAAATCTAAAATTGTGCAAAAGTGGTTAAGGTTTTATTTAGTAGATAAGCATGATTAAAGAAAAAAAATAAATGTCAGGGCAACACTTTTTTTGTAAATTGGATGACTTGGCGTGGAATTTCTCTCCAGTATTTAAACTTTGACAAACGAATGAAAAAACAACGGTGATGTCGGTAAAACCTTATTTGGTGGAAAACTAATCCATTTTTAACCCCATTTTATATTAAATCGTACAAAAAACATGTAACCATCATTTTTTTTAGATGGGGGGGAGCGCCAAACTTTAATCTTGCAACGGGCGCTAATCACCCTAGTTACGGCGCTGCTAAGTGGCTTAGGAAATCTGCTTAGACCCAGGAACTGTCAATAGATGGGGCTCAGAAGATTAATACAAAGCGATTTCGGCCTTATGCTCGAAAACTGCCCTCGAATGCTCGACAATGTCTCTGACACGGATGCACGCGTTCGACTTTAAAACAAGCAGTGCTATACGAAAGATTTGCGTGCTCGACTATTGCCCGCAAATCTCTGAGCGGCTGCTCTGAATTTCTCCATTTTTAAACATAACCACATTTTTTAGATCTGATTAATCTGTTTCTAATTTTGGTGTATTTGTGTTTTAATAAGTGTTTTCCGTGTTTTGCATCTATAGTTGAGGATGTTTATAAGTGGCACCACGTCATAGCTATGGTAAACCAAATTTTGCGGTAAAATCTGAGTAAGGAAGCCATAAAAAATTAGTGTTTCACTTTGTACATGCAGTGTGCCGCTTTATGTGTGTATGATAAAACGCTGAGGATCTTTTAGATGATAGATGAATCAGGTACTTAATTAATAAATAAAGATCCGAAACATAATAGAGAATCCAAAGTTATTTTATCCAATTTCCTGAGAAACTGAGCCCAATTGGAAAATATGTGTTTTAAACTTCATCGTACAAAATAAAATTCCCTTTTTACCGATATATAAGGCAGTGAGGTTTGGTTAATGACAATCCCTCCAGCGACGTTCGTATATAAGGGTCATATAAAACAAAAAAAAAACACTTTTGTTACATGTTTCACCCGATTTTTCAAAAAAACTAAGCTTTTTATAAGAAAAATACCTTACAGCTGATTTGTAAAAAATAAAGTTTTCTTTTAAATGATGTATACCTTGGTAAGATTAATTTCATTTTTAAAATTTCAGGGGCGTCCGTAAATAAAATAAATTTTTAAAAATTGCCAAATAAAGAACCACATTATACCCGCCATCTACATTGATAGTATTTGCACCCCTTGTACCTCCCCACCCTCTCTACCATCCCTCCTGAAACACCCCCCGAAAAAAGATTCTAGGTACGGCTCTAGCAGCAAAGGTGATCCCTCCTACTCACGTTTTCTCCATATCCTGCGCCATAATTTTGTATGTACGGTTAGATATGTTAGGGGGAAGGATGGTCTACTACCGCCACTGATTAAAATTTTAAGGATATTAAAAAAAATCGAACCAAAATTGTTTGTTGATTTTAAATATTGATTTAAGTTACGGACGTCCCCAAAGTTTTAAAAATTAAACTTTTCGTACCTTGTTATACATCGTTTAAAAGGAAATTTTATTTTCTACAATCGAGTATGAGACATTTTTTGATAAAGAGCTTTGTTTTGGAAAAATCGGGTGAAACATGTGACAAAAATATTTTTATTTATTTATTTTTTAAATGACCCCCATTTACGATCGTCGCTGGATAGTTTATTATTAATCAAACTCTACTAACTTATACATCGTTAGATATGTAATTTTATTTTCCACAATAAAGTTAGGTAGTTTTCAAGAAAATTGGATAAAACCTGTAACAAAATCAATTTGATTGGTGATTTGTAAAAATTGATTTTATTTACGGACGCCTGTGTAGTGTGTTTAGTAGAAGTGTTATTCTAAAGATAAATCTTACCTTGTGGCACAGCGTTTAAAAGGAATTTTTATTATCTATAATCCACTATGGGGCACAATTTTTGATAGAGGGCTTGGTTTTTAAGATAATGGGGTGTAGACCTTTTGACAAACATGAGGTTTTTTTAATTTTTTTTACATTTGCGCAAAAAACGGACGTTGCTGAAGAGTTTGTTGTTAATCTGATTGCACTAACTTATACACTGTTTAAAAGGGAATTTTATTTTCTACAATAAAATGTAGAATAATTTTTTTCCTCAAAAGCTTAGTTTTTGAGAAAATTGGATACAACTTGTAAAAAAATTGGTAAGTTTAGCGATTAGATGATAATGGGCATCAACAGACTTAAATTTTCAGAAATTCGAACATGACTATAAGAGGAGGGAGGATAAAAAAGAATTGGACCAAAACCTGGCTTGGCAACATCCAGATCGTTAATCTGTGACCTATTCTCAGCTAGAATCCGCTGTTAAAGTGCGGTCCTCATATTTTGCATACTCAACTACCTACAGCGCCTGCACTAACGTTCCCGCTCTACCCGCGAGTAACTTCAGAGCAGTGAAGCCGAAATCGCTATACATTCGCCAGTTTTCGCGCACGCAGATGATACTAATGACGTCTCCTAGAGCCGTATTCTTCCAAGTTTGTCAAAATCAAACTCACTTTTTCTATCGGGAATGAAAATGTCGTATTCTTGAACGCTCGAAGCTGCTTCTGAGTGTAAGGTTTAGAATGACGCCGTGCAACTCCAGTTGCACAGCGTTGCCGCGTATAAACCGCCTTTAGGTTCAGATAAACGTTTCTCTGTAGTGCCAAATTAATAAACACGCGGCATTTCTCCCTTCTAAGATGTAATATAATGTGTTGTATAGCTACACAATTATATTATGCATTAAATTAAACACTCTCACTCAATTGGGTCTGAAAGTGGAGATATTGCTTTTAACCTATAGCAATTTAGTTTCAATGCATATACTCTATTTTTACAATATAAAAAAAAAACAAAAAGGTGTGGTTAGAAACTTTCCCGGGATCTCGTTTTCACCGGGTAAGATGTGGTGAACTTGAGTTCACGGGGAGCGTTCTTTCGAGAATAGAGCATTCACCTTTTTATGGTGAGGATTACTCACATTCTCCTCCCAAAAATTCAAGTATCCTGCAGTCTTGGACGGTTTCTTTACGTTTTAGGGAGCTTTTTTCGATGATCTAATTGTAAGAAAAACGTGATTTTAAAGTTTAGGAATAATTTTTTTGACTTCTATTATAATTTTAAACTATTTTTTTTATGTTTTGGATCCTGACTAAGTACAATTTTGTTGTTATAACTCTTTGTTTCTATAACATGTGTACATTATACAGTGTGTTTTTTTGTAAAGGTTGGTCGTACGTTTTTGGAAAAACGCTCGATCACGTCTATTTTAATAGCAAGGGGACACTTTTTGTCTTTTTGAGTTTTTTATGACACGTATCCCATTCGAGTAGTAAAATTTACCCCTCTATTTTAAATCGGAAAAGCACGGATTACCCTTGGTGATCCTTGAGGAAAGTGGTTGCGTCCAGTGATAACTTGTTTTAAAAGCTATTGAATGTATTCAGAACAACCGTGTAAAAATTTTAAAAATCTATCGATTCGATTTGGGAGTCGACCTACATTCCCTATTCAAAATATATTGGTAAAGTTTACTAACACGTCGAAGGGGATGTGTGTTAAAAAAAAATTCAGGATGTCTAAGGGTCAAGATCTAAAAGCACGGATCACCAAACTTGTGCTTTCCTTGCGAAAAAAACTGTTTTAAAAAAATAACCTGGATGTATTTTATACTTTTTGAAAATAAAATTCTAAAAAATCTAACTACAATTTTTGGAAATAGGTGCTGTAAGAAAATAAGTTTGAAAACATTTGGATATATATGGCAAAATAAGCTTGGTATTGTAGGTAATATCACTTGCCTTTTTTGCACTCTTTTTATCGTAATTTATACAAATTTTTCCGTATTTTGAGAAACACTATGAAAAACTTCTTTCACGGGTACTAAAATTTACGTTTGTTAACATCAGTATTTACTAAAGGGTCTGAAATGCTAAAGTACTAAAGTCCTTAAAACTTGGTCTAGATTTTAGTTAAAGGTTTAACTCATTTTTTGCCTTAAATGTAGTAGTGTTTAGTTTTTGTATAATTGTTCATAAATATTTTATAGGTTGGCCACCTTTTTTCATTGTTACAATGCCACTATATCCGCAAAAATCTTAAAAATAAATAAAAATAATGTAATATTTTGGTTTAATAATGGTAGCTATATTTAAACCTCCAAACGTTACTAGGAGATGTCCAATAAAAACGGTGTAAGTCAGTGTCAGCTGTCCGCTATATTTTACATGTTAATTATTGTGAATAAGGCGGGCACTTTAGTTGAATGGACAGTCCTATTTATTTACAGTTCTTGGCTTAAACCGGTTGTCTTTGGGTATTCCGCGGATTCTTAGTCCTGAATTCTAAAGTGCCGTTCACCGTTGACGTTGACGGTTCACAGTTCATAGACGGCATTTTAGCATTTATAGGCTGTCGTTGGCGTCGTCTGTTCGCAACCGTTCAAATAATAACCTCAAAAATTTGTTTTGTTTTTCTCATATCTTTTTTGTTTAAAATGGAGCCTTTAACCTTCCGGATTCCCAAAAAGAAAAAAATAAGAAATTAAAAGAAGAAACCAACAAAGAATGACGTATGTTGCAGACAACGAACGGCAAAAGATAAAAATTAATTATCTTCAACTTTTGCGAACGGCAAAGCCAAACTTTAGCCAACTTTACGGCAAGAAATGAATCGGGAGTTAAACTAGTCGAAAATTCAAATATTAACACAGTAAGAACCTACCCGGATTTCCAGCGAATAGGTTCAACTAAACGTAGCGATTCATGTCCCCTAAAAAAATAGAAAAAAAATACATTTAAACAAGCATAGCCGTACCCAGAAGAACTTATCTTTTGCGTTTTGCTTTTTTTTTTAAATAATTTTATTAAACAAGAAACTTTCTCAGTTAAAACGCTTAAACACGCGTTTCTCAAAATAATGGTTTTAACACTTTTAGGGCCTTAATGAAGTTAGGGTAAAATGTAAGAATTTTTTTTGCAGTTTTAATTTAAAATAAACATGTTTTTTACTTTATTTGCTTAAAAAACATAAAATTTACTTTAATCACAACACTGCTAATTTGTAGGTATTGTCAGCTGCTATGGCTATGTCAGACGGGTAACATTATGTGGGCAGCATCTTATCTTTAAGCAGCTCTTAAGGAAAAATTAAAAAAGGTGACTTAATTTTAGCCACACTAAGGAAGGAATAAATCTGTCTTTAATTTCGGTGCAATGAAATTTTACGAAATAAGCTGTTCTTTAGGCTAGGAAACGGAAAAAGAAGTCGGTGCGATGGGTCCTAGGTTACTTATTCACTAACTAACTAAAAACTTTAATTAACTATTGTCACTCACCTCCTCGGCGTCCTTGCTCTAGAAACCGAAGGTAAATTTTGGGTGAAATGCCTAATTTCAAACAAATAATGACAATTAACCAAAAATTAATCAATAAAAAATACAAATAAGATGTAGAAACAAAATCAACAAGGTACGTTTATTGAATGGTAACTTGCAAAATATTTCCATTAACACGAAAAAATGTTCTGCTGTTATATTAGTCCAGTCAACGAGAGGGTTGTAGAGTGCAAGGAGGGGGGGGGGCGAATTTTTCTCTCCTGGATTAGTTTTAGGGTAGTTAGGACGTTAACATATCAAGTCCATCAAGTCCCCCATTCCAGCTATATAATTTAACACTTTTGTTGTTATTTTTAGAAAAAACTTTCTCACTCCACTTGGAATCACAATAGAAGTAAGATGATTATTATTAAGGGTTATAACTTTATTGAGCCAGCTAAAAAATTGGATATCCAGTCATTGAAAGTCAAGTTTTTATGTCACCGACTTCGAACATAGTTCAATGTTTTAAGGATTTGTATCAATTAGCCTTCTATAAAGCATTCTTAACATATTTTATTGACTATGCCTGCAAATTTTAAATTCATATTGCATGTGGAATAAAAAGAAAACGTATTACTCTTTAGATATTTTGATGCAATTCTGTATATAGTTACGTAAGTAGTAATATTTGGATAGAGGTGATTTGAAAATGTTTATAATTAATATTATAATTCTTTATTTTGTCTTGCTTTTTTGAATTTATGGCTCGACTTCTTCGTATTCATTATGACGGATAAAGGCTGGAACTATACAGTTTGTTTGAGATTCCCAACCCCAAAGTTCTGGAGATCTGCTAATTTGCTAACCAAAGCTGACGCTACTGGCTAATATGTTTTAAGTTAATATTGTTTTGTTGTTACCAAACTCGGGAGATGCGACGATGAATGAAAATGTTTGCAATTAATATAATTATTATTTTGTTTGTCTTGCTTTCTTGGGATTTTGCTGCATTTCAGATTTTTGTTTTAAGTCAATAGTTTCATATTTGCCTATGATTTTATAAATAAAGGAAATCTGTACCCATTTAGGGATTTTTCATTTGCCGGGGAGTGATATCATTTTTTTTGGAGCTGGTTTTTGGACTTTAGGGTATTTTTGGTAAAGCTTCACTCCAAAATGCCTCCGATGTCCAATCGCAATCAGTAAAAACATGCAGGAACAATATTTCTTTTAGTCCTAGCTGCAGTATTTCGTAGATGGAATATACATGAGTTTCTTTTTTTTCTCTGACATGATTTATAAACAAAATACTGTGGTCTGGTGGAGTATTTGCGACCAGGATTATCACAAAATCTATCTTCTACAATGAAGGCTGCATGAGTTTTCGCATTGCAGTGCTCATAATATCATGTGATGCTTGTAGCGTTGAGTTTCTACTTTAATAAAGTTTTTCTTTGGTAATTTTATAAAACCATCTCTGTTTTTGGGATTGGAAAGAATTTCCTGATTTACACTAATTAGATTATTAAAAGTAAAAAAAACTGATTTTTCCATACAAAAGCGTTTCTTTTTTGTTTTGTAGCCTTAGCACTTATTTTGTAATGTTTTATCTGTCAAACTCAACCTCAGTGAATTGAATTGAACTAGTTCAATGCTCTTAGAAATCATCAGTGCAATACTTGCTTAAATAAAAGGTTGGTTGGTTAGGTCGGTTTATTAGGTTGGTTGGTAAGGTTGGCTTAGTAATTGAGGATCTTCTATGCCACAAAACTTTATGCAGTAAAAATACCTCATCAATAACCACATCATAGTTTGATAAATTTTTCGCAAAAAAATATTTACAAAGTGCTCCAATTTTGGATCCGAAACTGCCTTTAATTATATTTTTAATATAATAAAATATATTTATTCAGTTTATTTTATTAAAGGTATCACTCTTGAATAATACAAAAAAGTAATAAGATTTACTGTACCTTTTGATGTGTTATAGACAAATTAGTAAATGCTAGGCATTTTTAAAGTAAATTAATTAGTCTACAGATGTTATTTTGAAAAAATTCTTTTAAAATTAAAAAGGTTTAGATTAGATTAGAAGTTTGATACAAAATAAGGGGCAAAATTTTTTTAAAAAAATTAACGGGTTTTGGTGGACACTATCTCATAATCTGTTACATTTAAAAGTAAGGGAAGCATAACCGTTCTGTTTGGCATTTGTTGCTCTTTAATTTTTAATATATTTTTTTTGTACAACGCGCCGTGAGCGAGTTGTGGGAAAAAATCCGAAAAATTGCACATTTTCACTCCCTCCACCACTGACTCGGAAGGGCTGGGGTTGGAGACGTTTGGTATAATAATGTCTTAAATGTCCTAAACATATTCCCGCAAAGAAAAATTCTCCCTCCTTCATGCACTCTACAACCCATTGATAGTATTAATGACTAGTTGTTAAATATGTGTTATGATATTTACCTGCTGCCTGGTAATTTTGATGCTAGCGAAGTAAGTTTGCTGAAAAGAAAAAAATAAAAAATCATTTATTTTAGCTAATTAATGAGGTTGTAAGTAGGTTTTTATAACAATGCTACGTGTGTTTGATTTCTCGGGACTAG
Source organism: Aspidapion aeneum (assembly GCA_963576565.1). Classification (NCBI taxonomy): domain Eukaryota; kingdom Metazoa; phylum Arthropoda; class Insecta; order Coleoptera; family Brentidae; genus Aspidapion; species Aspidapion aeneum. The sequence goes on from OY755040.1 coordinate 35,238,197, forward strand.
GATAATTCACCGCAGCCGATTCGCCGCCGACTTAACTCGCCACCGCCATGGAATAACGGTATAGGTACTAATAGTTCTCCTAAATAAGGGCGGCAATTTTTTTTTCGTAAACTAGTATACAATTTTGTTTTTAAACAAAAATATTGAAATCATTGTCAAACGTTGTTGTGTTGCCAAGTTTTGCCCAATCAGCAGGTTTTTAACATATGACATATTGAAATTATTTCAAGTATTTATTTTTTAGTACATTGACAAAGAAACTCTTTAGAACCCATCCATTGTTTGTTGGTAATATTGCTATTTAATAATAATAAATTAGTTTACTGATCCTTGCGATGAATTTATTCTCGGAAAATATGACTTTCTTTACTAAAAACATGTGTTTTCCAAAACGATCGACGAGCAACTGTTGATTTTTGCTTTATGACAAAGGTTGTGTAAACGTGTATATAATATAATTTAATTAACGTCGTATAGCTGGAGAAAGTGGTATTGAAAAATAACGGAATACGTTTAGGGCACCTAGCCCGTTATGCCACTCTGAAAAATTATAGAACATGTTATATCCTGTCTGTCCCGTATCTGATTTAAAACTGCAATCCGCGAATCCAGTTTATTGTATACATTACACAGCTACAAAAGTTAGAAATTTTTAAATTGTTTGTTACCTTCGAGCAGAGCGGCCTCTGGCAATCGAGTCAATTTGCGGCACCCTAAAAGTTAAATAATATTGTAAGTAGGTTTTTATGTTAGAATAAGCACCGGCAAAGGAGCAGGCACAGCTTAAATGGGATTTCAAAAAATCCACTATTTTAATGAAATTCTAGTATGATGTAGATCTCCATATTCTGATCAAAACTTCTCATGGGCTCAAAGCGATCCTATGACTGGTTTCCAAGATGAAGTGGCGGGTATGGGGCTCCCGCAACATACGAATGAATTGAAATTCTTTATAAAACTTAAACTTTAATAACAAAAAAGTGAAAAAAATAATTGACTTGATATTTGATGAACATGCTAGATGCCACGTGACAATTTTTATGTACAAAGAGTACTCAAAAAGTACAATATTTCTATTTAATTCATACTTTTATTTAAATAAATGGATCCATTAGCACACCCCACGCTATATCATCCTTGAAAACAGATTTTGTAAATATCTCAGAAATCGAAGATCCTACGACGTTTATAGTAATAATATAAATTATTGAGAAAAACGTTCTACTATATTCCGAAAACCGCATATTGAAGCGATGCCCCCGAGGGGTGGCTCGATCGTCAATTTTTGTACACCAAAAGGAAATACCTACCAGAATTTCCAAGGTATTTTCTAGTATTTCCCAAGTACTTCCACGTATTTTGATTAAAATTTCATTAAAATCGTGGATTTTTTAAAATCCCATTTAAGGTGTGCATGCTCCTTTAGGATAAGAAGTTTTAGAAAAGAAAATATTTAGAAAACCATATATTAATTCTAATTAGAAATTGATTTTTTTTATTGTTGGCAAAGTTGGCGATCAATTGACCAAGTTAGGTTAACTCCTACATCGACCTTCTAAAAAACGGAGAGGGTAGCTACTTTAAAAACGTGTTTTTCGTGTAAATGTTACAATTGGATACTGTGCTCGGGTATAGTTAGAAGTAGACAAACGCGCGTATAAACATTCACTAACTCTACTACACTAGTAGAGTTACTAATAATAAAAACGCGTTGTTCTGTCTTACTAAGTCTACTCGTGTCGTGTATGGAGCAGATAATTTCTATGCATAGTTAGTAATTACGCCTCAGTAACAAAAGAGCCTTCAAAACATCCCAAATAACGCAGAACCGCGATATACAGGGTGTCCCAGAACTAATGGTACATAGCTAAACTGTAGATTCCCTGTGTCAAAATATTACGATTTAGCCATACTTACCTTAGTCCAAAAGTTCTGACTAACCGAGATACAGGGTGTTATACTTTATATTGTCAATTCGATTTTCTTTAATAACTTTTTTACTAATTCATATTTTTGCAAAAAATAACCAGCGTGTAAGTTTTTTTGAAATTGGCAAGACGATTCCGTTGACACTTTTAATGTACAGTGTACAGGGTGTTCCCTGGACCACTAGCATTGCATTAAAATCAGTGCCTTTTTTTTGTGCCTCGGTGTATACCAGTTTTTATGTAAAATAATGGTTTTTGAAATTTTTGCATTTATAGTTTTTATTGCATGTGAGTGATATGCCTAATTTATGTATGATACTTTCTTCAATTCATTCTACTAATTAATATTTTTGCAAAAACTAACCAGCATGTAGGTTTTTCTGAAATTTGCAAGACGATTTCATTGACAAATTTGATGTACAATGTACAGGGTGTTCTTTGGACCACTACCATTGCATTAAAATCATCAGTGTATTATTTTGTGCCTCGGTGTATACTTAAGCAGGTTTTTAAACAGAATATTATTTTAATTATTAAATAATTATTATTAACAAAAAAATAAACCAATTATAAAAATTATACACGTTTTGTTGCACAAACAAAAAATTTTTAGATAGAAAACCAAAAAAAAATCTACAATAAATGTTCGAAATGACCACCGTTAACCTGAATACATTTGTTTGTTCGCTTATTATACGAACGTCTGATTTTAAAATGAGGATTTGCATTTCTGAATCAGCATTTATTGAATTTTTTGAAATAGTTTTTCTCGGGAATTTATCTAGCCTACAATCACGGATCACCTAACAAAGTGATCCGTGCTACAATGATTTGATTGAGTTTGATTTACTATTTGTCAATTTTAAAAATTTAACTTAGTTGCTGAGAGCGCCATGCTTAAGAAATTTTATATTTTTTTAAAGAAATAATAAAATATTAATTTTTTTGATAATTAAAATTTTCTTTCAAAACAATAAAAAAATACTTGCGTTAATAAAGTATACCTACTTACCATTTAAAAAAAACTAATACGAAGAGGTTTTTGTTACTACACAGTTGCAATAACGACAATGATAATTCAAGAATCACCCTGTATATTTTTTAACTTAATATTTCTTAAGAAAACATCCAATCTTAGAATGCTATAAAAAAGTATTGTATATGCATAGCTAATATGTATGAAGTAGGTAAGAATTTAATCAAAAATATTTTACGCATACAATAAAAATGTCTAATTTAAATATCTTGAAAACCGTTGCTCTAAGCGACATCTACACGCTATAACTTTTTTACTTAAATAAAATTAAAAAATTAATGTTTTTAATAGAATCTGGTATACACCGAGGAACAAAAAAGTTAGACCTATTTTAATGTAACGGTACCGACCCAGAGAACACCCTATATAATATTTATTTTTTTTACCAAAATTAAGTTGTCCATGCCCAAAAACCACCAAACCGAATTTTTTGTGAAAAATTATTAATTAGTAGAAAGAATTGAAGAAAGTATCATACATAAATTAAGCATATCACTCACATGCAATAAAAACTTTAAATGCAAACATCTCAAAAACCGTTGCTTTGAGCGAATTTAAAACAGTATAACTTTTTTACATAAAAAGGATGGGAAAATCATTATTTTACATACACCGAGGCACAACAAAAATACACTGATTTTTATGCAATTGTAGTGGTCTAAGGAACACCCTGTACATTGTACATCAAATTTCTCAACGGAATCATCTTGCCAATTTAAAAAAAAAACTTACACGCTGGTTAGCTTTTGCATAAATATTAATTATTAATAAAGTTATTAAAGAAAATCGAATTGAAAAAATAAAGTTTAACACTCTGTATCTCGGTTAGTATGAACTTTTGGACTAAGGTAAGTATGGCCAAATCGTAATATTTTGACTCAGGGAATCTACAGTTTAACTAAGTACCATTAGTTCTGGGACACCCTGTATAAGAAAACGATATTACATGAAAACAGCGATAGAAAAAAACTGCGACATCCCGAAAGAGCCACATTCCAAAACAGGAACAGGAGACAAGAGCGACATAAAAAAGATTATTTTAGGGTAGTCCAGATCACTAAGGTTAGTTCAACTCAGGTTAATTTAGGGTAGTTTTAATAAGATCAAGTTATATTATGCTAACTTGAGTTGGTTGATGCTAGTTCAGGTTAGTTTAAGCTATAGTTTGGTGTGGTCAGGTTTTGTGTAATAATTGAGTTTAGTTTAACATAAACTTGTATAAACTAACCGAGAACTAACCTAAAATTACTTGACATAACCTGAACCATCATAGACAATGGGTCGCGGAGCTTTGTTTGAAAACACGTTGTTCGAAAACCATTTTTTTGAAAGCAATAGTTCGAAAACATTTTCTTCGAATGGAAATTTGTTCGAAAACAATTTCTTCGAATGGAAAGTTGTTCGAAAAAAGTTTCTTCGAACGGAAGTTTGTTCGAAAAAAGTTTCTTCGAACGGAAATTTGTTCGAAAACGGTTTCTTTGAACGGAAATTTGTTCGAAAACATTTTTTTTGAACGGAAATTTGTTCGAAAACATTTTGTTCGAACGGAAAATTGTTCGAAAACATTTTGTTCGAAAACATTTTGTTCGCACGGAAATTTGTTCGAAAACATTTTGTTCAAACGAAAATTTGTTCGAAAGGACATTTGTTCGAAAAAAATTTGTTCGAACGGAAATTTGTTCGAAAACGTTTTCTTCGAATGGAAATTCGTTCGAAAACATTTTGTTCATTAAAACCAGCATCTGTTTTACCAAGGGGTCTCTTTCTAACCTATTTTTTCAAGAAAAAAACTTTCCTGACTTCTTTCGCGGGATCCTAGAGGGTGTGAAACCGAACCGAACCGACTCATAAACTATCCTTGGAAATGTCAATGTCTGACGAAACGTAGGAGAGTTTAAAACAAATGGTTAAATTGGATATTACAAATTTTGTTTCGGTTAGTAGTCCGTTTGAATTTTCGGTAAAAAAAAAATACAGAAAATTTGAGATTTTTCAGTATTTTAATTTAATGAAGTTTTTTAAAATACATGAAATAATAAGATAAAATAATGCAACATTTTATTTTTAAAATGGAAAGTTATAAAAGTGTAAAAGTAAAAAAATAAATAAAAGAATAAATTGTTTATTTTAGATAGTGCGTTTAGAAACCAGTTGTGAAGACGGCTTTTAGTTTAAGATTTGAGTGGTTTTTAGCAAGAAAAATCCTTTTTGTGGGGTGGCTAAAATTCTTAAGGCATAAGAAAAATATTAACTGTGTATCATTTATTCAATATTATTTTTATTTTGAAGCAGCATTGCTAGGATTAATACTAACTGAAAATTGCTTACCTCTGTGGTGCGATCCTTGCCGATACAGCTGACGGAGGTCTGAAACCCAAAAAAAAAGTGTAAATGTGTAAATATACTGTGCGTTGTAACAATACGGTTTTTGCAGATTTGCTTTAATTTATTTAATATTTATTTTAATATATTTGCCTACTTATTTCATAAAGGCAATTCAAATATTAACGGTTTCTTAGTTTCTTTTCTCAGTTTGAAACCAAAACCTAGAGAAAATATACATATCTGGAAGTAATTATTTGTAATTTATGACGGTCTATCATCAATCAATCAACCCCATCATGCTTGCTTTGGTAATATCCTTTTCTAAAGCACAGGAAAGCGTAGCGAAAGCTATAGTTTTCTGTTTCTGATGACACTTAGATTTCTATACGAGTGGAAAGTTAGGTTTGTTTAAGTCAACTTCTTTTTAAAAATGAAGATTTATTCAGAGGAAATTAATTTTCCTTGGAATAAATATCTTTTATTTAATTCTTAATATAACTCAATTAACATTTAATCATATTTTATTAATTATTTACTATCATTTATTTCTGAATTGAGTTTTCGCTTATACTAGTTTATCACTGTTTGAATTTAACATCAAATTACTTCGTTTTAAATAAAACTTTCTTGTTGCCAAACATTTTGTTTATAATTTTACAGTTTCCTTACCGGTACTTAACCGTCCTAAAACAGGTACCATTATACTGATACCACAGTACTAAATTAATTGGTTTATAAAGAACATTCTCTCATAATGAATTTTATAAAATAATAATGTATTTAAAATACGGAGCGGACACTCACGGTTCCGTCGATTTTGTCCGCTTATTGGAGGTGTCCGCTTATGAGAGGGAGCTGCAAAATTTAAATATATAGTTATTTAACAATTTCGGGTGCTTGAGTTTTTTCGATATTAAATTTTTCAGCGATCTTTCGTTCTGATAGATGTTCCTTCTCTTTAATTTTTTCACGTAAACTAAGAAGTTTTTTACTAGGCACGATTTTAAAGAGATCTATCTATTACTACCCAATTGAACAATAAAAATAAAACACAGCAGTCCCGCCCCCGCTGAATAAAATAGGTTGTAAATACGACAGAGGTATTTAGTCTCCGCATTTAAACGAAAAGAGGTAATTGCCCGGCTGCGAGATGCGTTGTTGCCAACATACTACATAATATTTATGCCCATGTCGTGCAGCGCTCTGTCCCGTTGTCAGAGGTTCGCGTCCGGTTAAGGGAGGTTTCAGAATTTTTTAACCAAAAAAAATTGTCCGCGTCCGGTTATTAGAGTGTCCTTTTATAGGAGTGAATTTTACATGTAAAGAAATAGGGAAAAGCTTGGTTCCAAAAAATTTGTCCGCATAAGGGGAGTGTCCGCTTAATAGAGGTCTCCACAAGAGGAGGTTTCACTGTATAGGTACCTATAAAAAAAGGTAAATAGAAAATATAGAAAAATAAGAAAAAAATGGTTCAACCCGTCTCATAAAGAGAAAATAAAAATCAATTTGTATTTATTATATACATAAGCAGTGATAAGGTTTAGTTTATGGAAAAAAATGAAGAACAATTGAACAGGTATGTATGATTTTCCTACATTGTTTATATAATTGAGAGAAATACTTATAGCAGTACTTTCTTCAAGCACCGTCAAATTCCCTTTCGAGAGTTAAATTAGTCAATCAGTATCATATTTAATCTTTTAATTTAATATTTTTAAGTTGTAGCAAAAATTGGTAGCTAACAACATTTAGGCCTTGGCCACTTTATTTGACGGTACCACTATCATAACAAGGCCGCTGTTACAGCTTACTTAATCTGTAGAAAGGGATATTGTTACGGGTTCACAACAACAAATTAAAACTCGCAATTGTTGAAAACGATACGTCAATTTATTCCGACAAATTATGCACAAAAACACGCACTTAAACTTACTAATAACTTGCTAATAATTCACTACTTTAATACGCCTATTAACTTCGCGTTAACATCTAGCGATCACTACCATTGGTTATCTCTGACTGACTGATGCACGACGTCCGGCCTTATATATGAGGGGCTGCCTACTATTCGAGAACCCTTCCATCCTTGTTCGATTCGGAATCATTCCAGCCTTTTCTAGACGGACCATTCGCATACCAGTTTGTCACAGATAACGCAACTAAAACCTAGATTAAGAATACAACCATAAAATACGTCAACCTAATACTACACTAAACCTAAATAAATTCTAACTATAAAATTTAAATACTTAAATTTGTAACACTATCCTCCTCTTCAGGTTTGATCGCCTCGATCAACATTTCCCAGGTAAGGTTTTAGTCTGTCTAGATGAACAACTTTCATCTTGGACTTCGGGCTTTTCTGGATTCGGTAGACTACATCATTAATTCTCTTAACAACTTTATAAGGTCCTTCCCATGGTGGTGTCAACTTAGGTGATCTTCCTTTCTTGCGTTGAGGATTGTATAGCCAGACTTGATCATTCTCTTTGAACCCTGAAGAGTTTGCTTTCAGGTCATATCTCGCTTTCATGCGGTCACTGGCTATTTCTATTCGCTCTCTAACCACTTCATGGATATCGTGCAGCTTTTGCCATAAATGTTCGACATAGTCATTAACCTCTAAGTGTTCTTCTTCAGGTGAACCAAACATGATATCAAATGGTAAACGCAGTTCTCTACCAAACAGGATACTAGATGGAGTAGCTCCTGTCGTATTGTGAATGCAGGTTCTATAGGCCATCAAAAACAATGGAATATATTGGTCCCTGTCTGTAAAGCCGTAGTCCGTGTTTTATGTATTCCTAAAAAGGTCACAGAGATTCTGGAAGAGCTTTGATTCAAAGTTTCTTCCTTGGTCTGAATGTAGTTCCAAAGGAATGCCAAATCGGCTGAAAACATCATTTACCAGAACTTCTGCAACTGTAGCGGCCTCTTGGTTAGGCAAAGCAAAAACTTCTGGCCATTTGCTAAAGTAATCCATGACAACAAGGATGTATTTGTTGCCCTTTTTAGTTTCTGGAAATGGTCCGGCCACATCAATAGCAATGCGTTCGAATGGTAGACCTACGTTATATTGTTTCATTTGACCTCTGGACCTTGTTTTGGGACCTTGGCTGGCTGCACAAGTCGAACATCGGCGGCACCAGTTTTTCACATCTTGAAAGTAATTGACCCAATAAAATCGGTTTCGAATTTTGTCCATGGTTTTATTTATGCCTAGGTGCGCGCCTGATTTTCCACCATGGCATTCGGCCATACCATGCTCCTAGGAACCACTACTTGATTAACCACAGTAAGGCCATCGGCACTTTCCCAGGCACGTTTAAGGATGTTTTCCTCTACTATCAGTGAATCCCATTGTGCCCACAGTGATTTGAATATCACCCCTTGGTTTGCGATATCTTACCATGATGGTCGTGGCTTGTTCTCTTCTTTCAATCGCGAGATAGGTCCTACATCTTTGTCGTTAAGTTGTGTGGTTCTAATCGAAGCCGACATCCATTCTTCATCTGGTTCTAACTTTATCTGGCGCACGTAGTTAATTCCTTCTTTCTGGTCAATTTTCCTGCAATGTTTACAATCCTCAGGGCAAGGTCTTCTGGATAATGCATCCGCATTATTATGCACCCTTCCCGCTCGGTGCTTAATTTGATAATGGTATTGTTGTAGCTTTTCTATCCATCTCGCGACTTGCCCCTCAGGTTGTTTCATTTTCATGAGCCACTGTAACGCAGCATGATCCGTTCTAATCAGAAACTCTTGTCCATAGATATATTTGTGAAAGGGATCTACGGATTTAATGATGGCTAGGAGCTCCTTTCTGGTAACAGAATAATTTCTCTCTGGTTTGGATAACTTTTTGCTGAAAAATTCGATGACCCGTTCTTCTCCATCTTGTACTTGGGAGAGTACTGCTCCTATGCCATCGTTGCTCGCATCAGTATCTAATATGAATTTACCTTTGTGAATGGGATATGCAAGAATCGGACTAGAACATAATGCTGCTTTTAGTCTTCTAAATGCTTGGTCACATTCGGTATTCCATTTGTAAGAAGCTTTATCTTCTGTAAGTCTATGTAATGGAGACGCTATTTTGGCGAATCCTTCTACAAATCGTCTGTAGTATGTACACAGACCCAAAAAGCTTCTCAATTCATGTTTGTCACGAGGTTGAGGCCATTCTTCTATTGCTTGTAACTTTTTTTCGTCGGTATGGATGCCTTCTCGCGAAACGACGTGACCCAAGAACTCAACTTTTTCTTGGAATAGAAAACACTTCTTTGAGTTTAGTTTAAGGTTTGCGTTCCTGATTCTTGAAAATACTTCTCGTAAATTGTCTAGATGATCTTCAAATGATTTTCCCATTACTATGACATCATCCAAATAGACTAAGCAGGTTTTACAAGTAAGGCCTCGTAGAACGACTTCCATTAGTCTTTCAAATGTAGCTGGGGCATTGCATAGGCCAAATGGCATCACATTAAACTGATAAAGTCCACTTCCAGCAGAAAATGCAGTCTTCTCTTTATCTCTTTCAAAGATTCCTACTTGCCAATACCCACTTTTCAGGTCAAGACTAGAAAACCAATATGATCCTGCCAATGTTGTTAATGTGTCGTCTATTCTTGACAGTGGGTAACTATCTTTCTTGGTCACATCGTTAAGTTTCCTGTAATCGACACAAAATCTAGTACTTCCATCCTTTTTAGTGACCAACACCACAGGAGATGACCAAGGACTTGATGACTCTTCAATAACACCATCGCTGAGCATTTTATTAATGAGATTGTGAACTTCTTCTTGTTTGGCCAATGGTAGTCTTCTTGGGGGCTGTCTTATTGGTTGGGCATCGCCAGTGTTGATGGAATGTTGAATAAGGTTTGTGCGTCCCGAACTACTCTTAGTTTCAAAGATATTACTTTGTTCTTCTATAAACTCTCTCGCTTTACGAAATTATTCTGGAGTGAGATGTTGCCAAGTTGACTGAAATTGCTGAAGTACCTTCGTTGGTAACTTACTTTTATCCTCCGAAGTTGGCTCTTCACATCTTGTTACTTTCTGGACTGGCTCAAATAATGCTACCACCTCCCCCTTATTAATTTTGACACTATTTGGGAAAATATTGGCAACTCTAATCGAGATGTCTTCATCGGTTTTAACTAGTGACTTTGCAACGAGGTTAGTGTTGGGTAATTTCTGATGGCTTATGAGTCCGACGCAGCTTGATGTTTTACTTTCTAGCCTCCCAAAAATGATGGTCTCACTGTTACCGACCAGTCTTGTTGTACATATTGCCACGACCTTTATTGGTTCTTTATTGAAGTGACTATTTGACAAAATGAACTCTTCTTTCCCAAATCTTAGGGTATTAAGTTTATTATCAAACGCAAATCCATGTTTACTTATCAAGTCCATTCCCAAAATAAATTCGTCTTCTATTTCGGCAACCAATACAGTGTGGCGAATCTTTAATCTTCCCAGCTGTAGGTCTATGTCTGTCTGCCCCAACACGTCGGCGGATTCTCCAGTCACAGTCTTAAGTGTTATTTTCTTTTCTGTTTGTCGAATTTTATATCTCGTTGCAATTTTGAACTTAAGCAATGATATGGCAGCACCAGTGTCTACTGTTATGTTAACTTGTCTTCCATTTATAAGTCCGTCGATGTTAAGACTGTCAGCAGTATGTTTTAAGCTCTTAATTGAATAAATTTTGGGGGCTACATTCCCTTTAGCCAACACCCGCCCCTCTGCGTTGACTAGTTTTAGTTTTCCTGATCTCTTCTTCGGTACTCTGTCCCGCTAGATGGCGAGCGAGACCTTATTTGGACGCGACAATCGCGTTGAATATGCCCTGTACGTCCGCATCTGAAACACTTTACATTTGGAGGGGATCGTCTGCTTTCTTTCAAAGAGTCAATCTTCTCTATCAGTGATTGAAACATTTGGTTTAGCGTTTTTAAGTTGGCCTCATGTCCATTGCTCATTTCTTCTCCCTCCTGAATTGAAACAGCTCTTACTTTTGGCCTGGACATATTATTTGATGATTCGATTTCAAGGGCTTGAATCAACACTTCACTGCTATTATGGAAGCGTTCTCGACGATGTAACTTTGCTAAGTCCGAGTCTCGTAATCCGTTAATAAATCGATCTACCGTGAAGGGATCTCTGTAATTTTCTGGCATTTCTGGGTAAGCTAAATACATCAGCCTCCTAATATCTGCTTCATACTCTTGCAATGATTCTCCTGGTCTTTGTTGACGAATATTTAATTCTGACCAATGTAAATTTCGCAAGTGTTCGTCTCCATACCTTCTTTCTAACGCTGCCACTAAAGCGTTATAATTCTGTTTTTGCTCGACTGGAATGGACCGTAAAAGTCCCAGAGCAAGTTCCCGTAGAGCTACTAACAATGCTCTAGCTTTTTCCTCATCATCCCAACCATTTGCAGCAGCGGCAGCTTCAAACTGTTGTTTGTAAGTAGACCAGGAAGACGTACCATCGAAATTTGGAGGCCTAATGTTTTGGTTGGAATTCACAACACATCCCTGAGCTTTCATTTTGTTGTGTTCTTTTTGGAGCTGTATAAGCTGTTTTGACACGTCCTGGAATTTTTCTTCCATGGTTTGAAACACTTCTTCCCTAAGATTCTGTACCTTTTCTTCAATATTATGTACCTTTTCTTCTACATTCTGCATTTTATTTTGTACCTTTTGTTCCACACTATGCATTCTTTGAGTTATTTCTTCCTTAAGATCTTCGGTTGCAGTCTTAAACTCTTCTCTCAGCTGTTCGGAGTTGCTCTTTATTTGGTCAAAGTTTTCCTGCATGTCGTTCTGGTTTTGTTCCATGGACTGCTTCATGTCGTCCATGGTCCGTTTCATATCGCCCTGGTTTTGTTCAATGGTCTGTCTTATATCGTTCTGGTTTTGAGCCATTTGAGCTGCGAGAGCCTGCATCATCTTAGTTAGATCTTCCATCTTTGCTGATCCTTGTCTAGTAAGCATCAACTTCCTGATAAATCACTTAAAACGTTTATTTTAGGGCTATAAAGCGAATGTCGAAGTCGGTTTTTCAATATCTCTTCCAATTCTTAAATAGAACCTAATGGAATGTTCTGGAATATACTGGTAAATGCTACTCTTTCTGCTACTAGGCAAATGTAGAAGTCACTTTTTGATTATCTCTTTTGGTTCTCGAATAGACCGTCGTAGAATGTTATGGAATATTCTAGAAATAATTTCTAATTCTTACTTTTAAAATAACTAAGCTACTGTCGAAGTCGGTATTTGTATATCTCTTCTAGTTTTTGAATAGAACGTCGTAGAATCTTATGGAATCTTCTAGAAATTCTTTTTGGTTCTTACTTTTGAAATTACTAAGCTAATGTCAAAGTCGCTTTTTGGATATTTCTTCTGGTTTTCGAATAGAGCGTCATAGAAAGTGATGGAATATTCTAGAAATTCTTTCTAATTCTTACTTTTTAACAAACTAAGCTAATATCGAAGTCGATTCTTAAATATCTCTTTTGGTTTTTGAATAAATCAATATTGAACTTCTTTGAATATTCTGGAAAAATCACTTACTGTTTTTCTGTCTAATTGTCCTAGCCGGTTGTACTATGTAAGGGTAGTCTTTGCACTATTCAGTTCTGAATATTCTGGCAAAATCACTTACTGTTCTTCTTTTCAATTGTCCTAGCCGGTGGTACTATGTAAGGATAGTCTTTGCACTATTTATTTCTTTTAATCTCACATCTGACACCAATTGTTACGGGTTCACAACAACAAATTAAAACTCGCAATTGTTGAAAACGATACGTCAATTTATTCCGACAAATTATGTACAAAAACACGCACTTAAACTTACTAATAACTTGCTAATAATTCACTACTTTAATACGCCTATTAACTTCGCGTTAACATCTAGCGATCACTACCATTGGTTATCTCTGACTGACTGATGCACGACGTCCGGCCTTATATATGAGGGGCTGCCTACTATTCGAGAACCCTTCCATCCTTGTTCGATTCGGAATCATTCCAGCCTTTTCTAGACGGACCGTTCGCATACCAGTTTGTCACAGATAACGCAACTAAAACCTAGATTAAGAATACAACCATAAAATACGTCAACCTAATACTACACTAAACCTAAATAAATTCTATAAAATTTAAATACTTAAATTTGTAACAATATAATAAATTTGGCAATGAGGCTTTTCTATACACAAAATGTGCCTCCGTTATCGTTGGCCGCGATCGTGGTTATCGTGGCGATTAGTATGAATTAAGACATTATTTTCCACAACTGCAATCGGCCAAAACACAATGAGGCCGGGACAAAATTTACCAAAAATCCTAAATGCATGTTATTTTTACTGGAGAAATAGTATGTTATATACCAAGGGATAAAGGTGTTACTTTTTATTCTGACGAAGTTAGTACCCAACCAGAGGGAGAACTACAGTATATAAATTGGGGAACTACAATACATAAATGACAATTTTATCCCGAGGTATATACGGCAAAAGTTTACAATAAAAACATTCAAACTGTAGCGTCCTGTCAAAATCTGGCACGGCAGTGCCCCGCCAAGTGAGCGTAAACTGCTGTACCATCTTTTCTTGAAACATTTCAGCCCATATTTGACCTATCTAAAACTCTACTTCGGAATTAGCTACGAAACTCAAACTTTGCTCAGTCGTAGATCTTCATAGTTAATAACCTCTCCAAATTTTTTGAACTTCCATAGAGTATTAAAGTATAGGTCATCAAAATTCTACTGTACTTCAAGACATGCTAGAAAGCTGAAATTTGGCAGACTGGTAGAAATTATAACCAGACCCGTGGAAAAAATCAAAAAACCCCAAAATTCTAATTTACTCCCATCCCCTATACATGTAAATTTATGTAAAAGTAAAATTGCCCACTTCCAGATACGCTATAGAGCTGAGCTTTGGAAGACTGATAGGAACTATGATAAAACTATAGGAAAATATTTAAAAACACCAACATTTTAATTTACTTCCCTCCACTATAAATCTTATGTTATGTAAAAGTAACATTGCCCATTTGCAGGAACGCTAGAGAGTTAAGCTTTAGAAGGCTGATAGGAACTATGATAAACCCATAAGAAAAAATCAAAAAATCTCAAAATTTTTAATAAGACATTGTAAAAGTTTTAAATAATATTCTGCATTTTACTGCGTTAAAACTTAAATATTATTAAAATCCTTTAAAAAAGAAGTGAAATCATAACAAAAACATTTCATGCTAAAAAAAGCCAACACGCCAAAATTGAGATAAAAGTAAAGACAAGTTCTCCAATACAAATTTTAAAATGAAAGGTTCTTACTAGTTTGGAAAATGGAGAAGTAAGCTCTGGTTGCTTCTTCCGACATGTCTGCGGACTACCTGTAACGATTTTTACCAACAACTGCTATTACACTTGACGACTTTGCTCCCTAGACACTAAAATATCCAGCGAATAGCGACTAAAGTCCGGGCTACTAAAGTCGCAGTAGCGACGCAAGCGGCGAGTTTGTTATTACATTTAGCTTTTTTAGTCGCGGCTACTAAATTCGCCAGCGACTAGCTGATAAATTCGTCTAATGTAATGCACCCTAAAATGACATTTTGCCATTAAAATCCCAAAACAAAAAAAATATTTGTTGTTGAATTACAAAGCATAAAGTTGAAGCCTACGGAAAAACTATTAAATTAAAGTAAAATTATAAGCATTTTTATTTAAATCTTATTTAAATATTATTTAGCGTTTTATGAAACTTTATGATAAAAGTCGTGCCTGAAGGAAATGACTTATTTACTGCTCATTCATATATTTCTCTTTTAAATAATATAGGACTTGTTTTTTTTTTAAGTAAAGAAGGAAAAATCTTACATTATAAATTTTGATATCATTATTTCTGCAGATTATTCTAAATACGCTAGATTGAAAACCAAGTGTGAGGTTTTTAGACTAAAATAAAACCAGGTAGGTATTCGTGGGTAGAGGACAGACCAAAAAGAAACTAAGGTACCTTTGGCAAAGTTTCGGATTTAATTAATCCTTTTTCAAGCCTCAGATAGAAATGTTTCTTGGGTCCATAAGTACAGCGACCCAAGAAACATTTCTATCTGAGGCTTGAAAAAGGATTAAATTAATCCGAAACGTTGCCAAAGGTTCGGTTCGGTTCGGTTCGGTTCAGGAATACCTACCTGAATCTATAATAGGACACAAAATCCACACTAAAATAAAACTTTATCATTTTACATTTCGCCCCCTTAGTGCAACAACTAGATAACTCGAAATTTATGCATTTTGTGTTATTCGGTTAAGGCTGACCTATTTTTCAATGTCTCTCCCTCTTCTTTTTAATACAACATCTAGATATCTTTTACGAGCAACCAAACTTGTTTAAAGAGTGACAAGAAATAGATAGCTCCAAAAATACACATTTTATAAAAAGACATCTTGAGATTTTCTCAAAACTATCTGAGGGAATAATTTGCTTTTTGGCTAAACATGCCTATTTTTAAAGAACTGGTTTCCATTACGAATGGCGATCTTTTTGAAACATGGGTGTCAGTCTTAGTCGAAGGTGTTAGTTACCAAGTAAAAGAACGAAGCAGTTGCAACCAAAATTATACTTTTAATTTAAATTAATTTTAATTAATTTCTAGATAAGAAAAATGAGGCAAAAAATCTTTATACAGGGTATTTTTTTATGGAAACAAAGGTTTTTTTGGGTATTTGTTAAGAAAACCCTCAAACTCCCTAAAGAGTTAAAAATAAGCAGAACCGTTCCTATCTTTAAAAAAGGAGATAAATCATTACCAGCAAATTATCGCCTAATCTCCTTGATTCCAATTATTTCTAAAATTTTTGAAGCACTTGAAGGACCAACTTTATACCTGCTTTGAAGCAAATAACTTGTTTGTTAAGGAACAGTTTGGCTTTAGAGAGAGCAGATCATACCTTCTACCTTCTGCGACTTCTCCAAAGCCTTCGACTGTGTGTCACATAACATCCTTTTGGAGAGATTGGAATACTATGGACTGGATTAAATAAGTTTAAGACTTATGTCTAACTACCTTGTAGATCGAAGGCAGGTCACAGATGTAAATGCAGAAAGGTCGGGGGAGAGAGCTATGCGGCATGGTGTTCCACAGGGATCAATACTAGGCCTCCTACTATTTCTGATATATATGACTTTTCAACTTCATTGTCCGAATGCCATGTAGTTGTGTACGCGGATGATAATGGTTTCTCCATTAAGGCAATGACTGTTGATGGTGCCAATACTGAGATGTCTAGACACATAGAAACAGCCAATGACTGGTTCAGGTCAAATCTCTTAAGTGTCAACAACATGTGTGTCTGTGTATGTCTGTCCGTAACACGATAGCTCCTAAACCGCTAAACCGATTTTCATAAAATTTTCAGCCAAAATATTGTTTGACACTTTAACGAGCTGATTAGATTTTGGTCAAAATCCATTAATGCTAATGATAGATTTTTAACAATTAAAAAACTAAAACAATGCTAAAAACGGAGCATCGCAGCAATATGCTGTTTCCGGAATGTTGTAGATCATAATTTGTTCATTAATTTGTTTTTTGACTTAAACCTTTGTAGGAGAATTAGTTTTTGAGATATCTACAAAAAACTGTTTTCAAGGCTGATATATCATGGCTTCACTTGAAGTCTGCTAATAGGCTAGCTAGGAAGGTATCAGATCCGTCATAGATCCATTTATTTAAATTGCAATCTCCAAATGTTCGACGCCTACATAACACCAAAATCACATCAACGTTAAATTAACGTGAACAAAAATAACAAAGTTATTTTTTACTAGAAAATAACCTCATATTATAATATTACCTGAATATTTATTTTGTTAAATCTACATGCTTAAAGATAATTTAAAAACAAGGAGGAATCAAGCTACAAAAATATAATTTATGCTGAAGTTTCTGGTGCTCTGTATATAACGTCTTTTTTATCCTCGTTATTTTCATGTGCCAAATTCACACTTGAAAAGTCCTTCACAATATGTTCTAAAACGCCACTACATTAAGACTTCTCAAACCTACTAACTTTTTGCGTAATATTTTGTCACGTTTCTTCTTTATATGTTTTTTAATAAAAAACAGGCGCGAAAACCTTTTCTAAAAGCCCTCTAGATAAAGACTTGTTAAAAGTAATAACTTTCTGCGTCTTTTTTGTCACGTTATTTTAATAACTTTTTTTAACTTAAAAGTGACGCAAAATAAAGTTCTAAAAGTTCACTAAGTTTCAGACTACAACACTTCAAGAGAATTTTAAAAGTTGGCACTCAAAGCAAGACAAAAGCTAAACAAGACTTTTCAACAGTATATACTTTTACACAATATATATTTTACCACTGGTGTCTTTACCAGATTAATAACTGAAGCGTCGTGATCGTGAAGGATCAGGGATCAGTTCATTAACTGGTTTTTGGAGTTTGGAGGCCAAAGCACTTCCGGATAGATTTCGTCGAAGTGAAAAATGTCGCCAATATGTGGCGCTGCTTCTAGTAAAATCTAAAAATTGTTTGGTATTTAATATTCATGTAGAAAAGGCGCGAACCTAATGTGATTTTGACGTTGATAAAAATGTACTTAGAATTCACTTGAAAATAACGTAAAAACATTGCTGTTTTGATTTAATAATGGGGTTATTACAACGCCGTTTTAAGCAACGTTATTTTTTATACCGTTTATGAATGACTTATTATGCTTTTTTTTATAAATAAAATAAACGTTTTTAAAATCAACGTTTTTTTTCTCACGCGTTTTACGTGTTAAACACATTATTGTGCTATATGGGCGTACTGTGCCGGGCCGCGTCGGCGCGCCGACGGCTACCGGCCTTTTGTCGTGCCGGTCCTGTCTAGGACCAATAGCTTTTAATTATTAATTAATTTATTTTTAATTAAATTTGTTTATTATCCATTGTGCTTTTTGCGAAATCATTTTGTAGTTGACTTGTTCTACGTAGGTATTACGGTCAGCGTTGACAATTTTTCTACAAATACGAAATCGTTTAAGTAAAACCTGCATAAACATCTAATCACACACAATACAAAAATTTTGACATAAATAATGAAAACCTTGGCTGTTTTGTTTGCGGTTGTATTAATTATTGTTTTTGTTAACGTAAGTAAAACTTTTCATTTTTAGGGACTTATTGGAATAAAACCTGACTTTATTTTATAGTTGACTATATTCTAACAGATTTTCATTGAAAACTGACAGCTGACCTCTCAAAATTGACATACCAAAGTCAAGTTTAAAAATAAAGTCGCTAACTTTTACACTAATAAATCTGGTTCTTAAATACACAAAGGCCGAATTTTGAAAGAAAGCGGCTGCTTTTTATATGTAAATCTGTCACAATACGGTCGATTTTAAAATAAGGTCAGGTTTTATTACAATGAGTGTCTATATTATTGAGTGATCTCAGTTATTGGTCTAAGACAACAAAATAAGTGCGAGCCTAATTCCATTTGACACACACAATGCCAACGCTTTAGAAAATATATTTTTATAGGTTGAAACTTGACAAAATCTCTACTAACCATTTATAATGATTTTTTTCTGTCCACCCTTTATACACCTGTACCAAAGAGACTACCGAAATTATAAATAATAGGGACCTATTGCAATAATGGCAGGCAATAATTGTGCCGGGCACAATTCTGACGCTTTCGCATTATAAGAACAGCTGTCTTCTTTCAAAATTAAGCCTTATTGTATTATAAGTGCCAAGATTAATAGTGCCGCCACTATTAATGGAAAATAAACGACTGGATTTATAAATTCGACTTTGGTATGTCAATTTTGGAAGATCAACTGTCAGTTTTAATGCGAATCTGTCAGAATAGTGTTCGGCACAATTAGTGCCTGGCCTTATTGCAATAAGTTCTTACTGTCTCAAACAAACATAAATAAAATAGCAACAGCACTGACCTATTGCCTTGCACAAGATTTCTTCAGCATCAATGGTATGTAAAACAGTTGACGGATTAGCCATGAAACTTTGCATGTCTAGCTTACTGACAAAATAGAAAATGAATAAATACTACCGAACAATAAATTAATTCTATTATGAAGAAGCTACTTATATCACAGCCTACCTAAAAATAGGCTGTGCTTATATGACTGTTTCGAAATATGCAAATGAGATAAAACATAAAAAACGCACATAAAAGTATCAAATTCAAACAAATGGCTGGTTTCCATTGTTTTATCCATAGCTTACTAAACATCCCAATTAAAAACAAGGACTATCAATATAATAAAACAAATGGCTTTCAACATCGGGTACAATCCCAACGTGATCGATAAGCTAATAAAAATATTGATATTAAATCCAAAAAAAGGTAAAATATGAGAGACAATAATAAAGTCTACCATTTACCAAACAAAACAATCTTGTTTCAAACACTTTGTGTAAACAACGAGTAGTTATTTATTACAAACAAAAATAACGCAAATCTAGGCAAAATATTATCTGACTCTAAGAAAAAAAAAGAAAAAGTAAAAAAACGAAACCAAAAAAGATACATTTTAGTAAATAAATGCTTAATTTGTATAAAACATTTTAAAGTGTTTTGTTTAAATATAATCTAATTTTATAATAAAAACGTAGACATAAGGAATCATTCAAGAATCTAAATATAATAAAGGTAAGAGCGTACGAGAGTTATTCAAACCGCGCGATTGTTTAACTGCGGCGGCAATTAACCCGCTAGAATTTTTTTTTTATAAAAAAACCACCCAACTGCTAAATCTACTTGCACCCAGCGGCGTAGCGTGCCCGAAAGGGCGGGGGGTGGGGGGGCGACAGCTAAAAAGGGCGCCTCGGAAAATCTGAAAACGGATGAAAAATAAATGTTGTGGCAAAAAAAACACAAAAAGGTCAAACAGGCGCCTCTCACAAAACTTGCAACCAAAAAAAAAAAAAGGTCATCATGTGTCAGGGGGCGGCCGATCAGTCAAAAAGGCGCCTCTCACAAATCTTGAGACCAAAAAAAAAAAAAGAAGGTCATGATGTGTGAGGGGGCGGCCGATAAGTCACAAGGGCGCCTCTCCCATCTATGGGGCGCCACTACCCTCGGGGCGGGGGGGGGGGGCGACGAACCCCCCGCGCCCCCCCACGCTACGCCGCTGAACTGGTCGCAGTTGCGTACAAAATTAATAGGTATGCCTATAACGTGCGACATGCTTCAACTTTTAGTTTTGATGCTCATAGCGCACTCTTTCTTTTAAAATCGTATATTACGTATTTCTTATTCTACTATTTACAAAATGTACACTAAAATTAACACAAGTTATTAAGAAATTACAATAAATGTCTGCCTAGGGCATACCGACTCCTTAGTTACTTGAGTCAAGTCTTGTGTCTGTCTTCATTTTGTACTTTTCAAATATCCTTCCGTCTAAGTGTATGTCGACCGTCAAATTTGTCAGTTTATTATTGCAGAAAAACTTCAGATTAAAAACTGCTTTAATGAGTCATCAATGTTTTGTTTTGTTAAAAGTTTGTGTGTCTAGTTTACAGATACCCTCTACTGCGCCTGTTTTCCTGGTATACCCACCGGCTCGCGCGGATTCAATAGGCTGTAATTAAGTGAGTCGTTTTGTTATATTTGTACTGTCAATTTTCATCCAATACCATGGTAGACCGGTAGTCGATGGTAAATGGGTTTAAACCTAAAGTTTGAGTTGAGTGAAGAATGTGTATGTAGGACCTCTGTGTCCCACAGGAATAGTTCCTTTTCTGCTATTTTAGTAGCTTTGTTATTTTTCACTATTTCCATAAAATGTGTTTTCTTCTAACCTCACTCCCATCTCAGGATTACCAACCTGCTAGGGAATTAAAGCAGCATTATCAATCACTTCCGTGTAGTGTTGCCAACTGTCCAATATACGAGGGATAATCTATATCCTACATCCCTTCCTTTTTTTCGTTTTAAAATGCTGTTGGCAACTATTGCTTTTGAATCTATAAAATCAACTATACAATACTTTAACTGTTTGAGAGTTGGCTAATTGCCCTTAGTATTTAAGCCAATAAAAAGAATAAGATCAAATGTAGGGTTTAGTTTCAATGTTATTGTTTTGTATTTACAACAGTGTTCTTTTTGTTGATAATAAAATTAATAGATTTAAATGGAATCGTTTGTTTTATTTATTTATCCTTTCCCTTCCCCCTTTTCCTTCTTTTTTTTTCTTTTTATTGCAAGTATTTTAATTTTTCTTAAAACTCATTATAAGTAACAAGAATTTACTATTATTTTTATGTAGTAAACTAAACATTATTTATTTAGTGTTAAAGACTTAATGTTATAAGTAAAGTTACAAAAATACAAACTTGATTTTACAGATAATATACAAATATATAGGTATGCTAATTACTCTATTCAGTATCAGTCTCTTTATTTGAGATCGATGTCCATTCACCCCCAACTTTCTTAAGATGGACAATGTTTCGTCTATAAATCTGTCCGGTTTCATCATTCCTTACTTGGATATCTGCATCCTTCTTCGTAACCACAGTATGTGTTGCTTCATTAAATGCTGGAGTCAGTTTATTTTCCTTAATAAAATTTTTTACAACTACTTTGTCGCCACACTCAATATTTGCTTTTTCAGCTCTCCTCTTTTTATCTGTGTATATTGTCCCTTTCTGTTTTTCCCATTTATCATGATCTCTTACTTCTTCATCTACCACTTCTGACACTACTAAATGACAAGATCGGGGAAAGGAAGGTAGTTTATCTCTAAACATTCTCTTTAGGAATAATTCACTTGGGGTCTTTCCCGTAGTTGCATGGGGGGTGCTATTATACATCATGAGATATTCACAGAGATCTTTTCTCCAGTTTCTTTTATAAATTTGGCTTATTTTTAACCTTTTCAGGACATCTTTATTTTGCCTTTCTACTTCCCCATTTGCTTGTGGCCAACGAAGAATGGTGTAAAACAAGATAATATCATTTAATTTACAGAAGTTTTTGAAATCTGAGCATATCAGTGCTGAGCCATTATCTAGAGTGATTGACTCTGGAAGGCCTAGTCTGCTAAATATATCTTCGAGAATTTCAATGATCTTATTAGCTGTTGTTGATTTCATGGATTTTATTTCTTTGTACCTACTATAGTAATCTACTACAATAAATAAGTAATCCTGGCTTGGTAGTGGCCCCATCCAGTACAAGGCAATATCAACCCAAGGCTCTGTAGGAAAATCCCTACGTTTTAAAGGATGTGGCGGATTTGGTGCACTTACAAGAGTGCAGCCTTTGCAAGTTCTTATGAATTTTTCAACCTCTTGGTCTATTTTGGGCCACCATACTTTTGTTCGAAGTCTTTTTTTCATCGAGACTATTCCAGGATGGCCTTCATGGGCTAACTCTAATACCTTTTAACTTAGTTTTTCCGGTTTAACAATTCTGTTGCTTCTGATCAGTATGTCATCATATATGGCTAGTTCTGGAGAAAAGATTTGAAACCTTTCAGTTTGTTTATCCCACTTGTTTTGTTCTAGGGCTTTTATTACAGCCTGAATTTCTATGTCAGCTCTAGACTGCTTCTTAATCTCTTCTAAGGGAATGGCCACTGGTCTTGTATACTCTAATAAATGGTAAATAAATTCTTGTTCAAATGGGTAAGGTTCAGTTTGGTATATACATAGTCGTGATAGAGAATCAGCTATGTTGCTTTTCCAGGTCTATAAATAACTTTAAAATTAAAACTTTGTAGCCTCAAAACCCACCTTTCTATTCTGGCACAGGGCTTTGATTTAGGGTTAAAAATAGCCTCCAATGGCTTGTGATCAGTGACTAGTTCAAACATATCTTTTCCATAAAGGTAGATCTTGAAATGCTCAACCGCCCAGACAAGTGCAAGTGCCTCCTTTTCTGTTTGGCAATATCGTTTCTCACAGCTGGTTAAGCTTTTGTTTCCATAAGCAATAATTCTTGGCCCTTTAGAGTCATGCTGGATTAGTACAGAACCTAAACCGACAGGACTAGCATCAGCCATAACGACTGTCCTGTCTTTTGGATCATAATATCCTAGAACTCTTTCACTTGACAGTGCCTCTTTTAATTTTTGAAAAGATTCATGCTGTTCTTTTTTCCAATATTTTTCGATACAGGCGTTTTTTCCCATTTTTAATCTTAAAATTTCTCTAATTGGTTCTGTGATTGTCGCTAGATTAGGTATCCATTTACCCACAAAATTAACTAAGCCTAAGAAGCTTTGTACCTCTTCCACTGTTTTAGGTGGTCTAAAATTTTGTATAGAATTGATGTGGATGTCAAGGGGTTGGATTCCTTTACTTGATAAAGTGTGTCCAAGGAAATTTACTGTCTTAAGATGATACAGACACTTCTTTTCATTGAGAAGTACATTGTATGATCTTAATACTTCCAAAACATGCTGTAATCGTAGCTCATGTTCTTCCTCATTACCATAAACTAGGATATCATCAATAAAATTTAGTGTTCCCGGACAATTTATTAGAATTTTTTCCATTATCTTTTGAAAAAGCTCTGTCAATCTCAAACATCAACCTTTTGTATCTAAACAGGCCTTTGTTATAAAAGTTGTTATACAACGGGATTCTGGTGATATTTCTACTTGATGGAAAGCATTTTTAATGTCCAAACGTGAAAATACTGTAGCTTTTCTAAAGTGGGGTATAATAATATCCAATGTTGGCAATGGATGATTCTCTCTAGCAATTGCTAAATTTGCCCTTCGCATATCAATGCATATGCGAACTTCTCCATTTTCTTTTAATATGGGTACAATTGGAGAGACGCATTTTAATGGCTCATTAACTGGTTCTATGATATCCCGTTCCAGCAGGTCATTTAATGCTTTCTCCACTTTTTCTTCCAGTGGTATTGGAATTCTTCTATATGGCTGAATAACTGGCTGGACATTAGGATTAATTGGAACTCCTTTGAATTTTGGAAATGAACTTTTCTGCGGCTTTTTTCATTTTCCCTGCTGTATTTATACTATTTATTATATTAGAAGTATCTAAATCAATCTTTAAAATCCCTAATGACATGGCTGTATCCTTTCCTAACAATGCCTTTGTACCATTTTCAATAACGTAAAATTCAGCATTGTCTTTTTTTAAACCCACTCTAATTTCAGCTTCAAAAACTCCCAATACCTTTAGAGGTGTTTTGTTGGCATAAGACCAAAACTGTTTTGAAGTATTTTTTGTTTGTTTAATAACTGATACTTTTTGTTCCTTTAGTTTTTTCCATGTTCTGTCATCAATGATGTTACTTCTACTTCCTGAATCAATAATCATGGGTATCTGGATCCCACCCCCAACACACTGGACTGTAATGTCTTCATCTAAATGAAATATATAAGAAACATCTTCTTGGCAAGACTCAGAAATATTAGATATATCTTTTTGGTCAGACTTAGCCCTTTTAAAGTCTCTTGGATTTTGTCTTTTGTTTTTAGAAAATAAAAAGTTAAATGATCTTTTCCTAGTTCATCTACAAAATCTTTTGTAGTGCCCAACAAAATTACATTTTCTACAAACTTCCTTCTTTGCTGGGCATTTAGAATCATCTGAGGCATAGCTATTGCTTCCACATCTTGAACAAGCCTGATTTTTTGAATATCTCTGGAAAATTTTATTTATCTCACTGCTTTGGCTAGTAGATTGTTTGTTTTCTTCAAATTGGTGAAGCTGTCTAGTCACGGACTCCAAGGCATGTGCTTCCAGTATTATTTTTTCTAGCGAAACATCATCTCCCAGGGATAATATTCTTTTACTTAATTCACTTGTGTGACAACAACATAGAATTTGAAGAAGCAACTGCTCATTTAAATCTTTAAACCGGCACTTCTCTGCTTGATGTCTTAATCTTAGTAGGAACTTATCAAAGCATTCATTGGAGTTCTGTTTAATTTGCCTGAATGTATATTGTTCAAAAATATTGCTTTGAAGGGGTCTGAAATGATCGTCAAGCTTTTTTAAAGATGTATCGAAAGTTGTTACTTCTACTCCATCCTGCAACTCAACTTCTATGTCTGGGAGTGTGTAGAAAATTTCTTGCAGACCAATCCCTCCTTGGTGTAATAAGGTGGCTACTTGTTTGACTGGGTCTTGGATGTCTGCTGCTGTAAGATAAATCAACAGTGCCCTTTTCCATCTATCCCAACGGTTGCCTAGGGTGAGTGGATCCCCTTCACATACAAATGGCTCAATTGCGTTTAATGTGTTCGCCATTCTGAAAACAATAGTGTCTCTTATATTTCTTGCTATATACCTAATATGCACTCATAAACCCCCAAATAATTTTTATTTTTATTTGTAATTTACTTATTTTTATTATTATTATTTTTTTATTATTAGCTATTAGCACTAAAGACACTTACATTAAGATTTTTCCCGTCTACGCTTGC
This sequence comes from Aspidapion aeneum, assembly GCA_963576565.1. Classification (NCBI taxonomy): domain Eukaryota; kingdom Metazoa; phylum Arthropoda; class Insecta; order Coleoptera; family Brentidae; genus Aspidapion; species Aspidapion aeneum. The sequence continues at coordinate 35,263,966 of OY755040.1, forward strand.
TTACAGAAATTGTGTTCCCTGTGCTTGGTATTAACTTTTTCCATATAGGTCTTGACAACCTATCTAGCCCTTGGCTTAAGCTTTTTGGCCTGCTCCTATCAAGGTTTTTCCTAAAAACATGTTTAATATTGTCATGCATAGCATGCTTCACTCGCTTGCTCCAAAACTATTACTCAGCTTATTTCTGAGTCACCCTCCTTGACTAAGGAGCACTCAATATGATAGCAATGTTGATTTACTAGCTTTTCCTATTAAACAGCTAGATATTTAATCCCCTTTTCCGGGATGCCAATACAATGTATGGGTTTCTCTTTAACTAGAGATATAGACTATCCCTTTAAAACTCTAAGGTTAATTATGTTTTCCTTTATTATACAAGGATGCTAACTTGCATTTTCTGGAGCCATTATGGCACCCGTCTCCCCCTATTTCCAGAGGGACGCCAACTTTTTGTTGACTTTTTTCACCCTAAAATGGTGATTTTCCACCGATTTTTACTTACGTGGGTAACGATTGTACTTGTCGCCAATGTAGGACCTCTGTGTCCCACAGGAATAGTACCTTTTCTGCTATTTTAGTAGCTTTGTTCTTTTTCACTATTTCCATAAAATGTGTTTTCTTTTAACCTCACTCCCATCTCAGGATTACCAACCTGCTAGGGAATTAAAGCAGCATTACCAATCACTTCCGTGTAGTGTTGCCAACTGCCCAATATACGAGGGATAATCTATATCCTACAGTGTACATAGGTCTACTATCTGTGGGCAAAGAGGGATTTGTTTTGTGTAAAAGTTTTGTGGCAGGTTGTCCATGTATTCGTGTAATGTCGGTATGTTCATCTGTTCTCGTATTGTTTGGTTCCTTGTTCGACTGTCTGAGTTTGTAAGCATTCTTAATAGTTTATTTGCACTATTTGCAGGTTATTTCTTTGTGCGAATGAGGCTCCGCTAAAAATCGGAGCACGTATGTTAGGGCTGGTCTTATCATGGTCTTGTATAATAAGAGTTTATTTGCTGTTGACATGGTTGATCTGCGACATATTAGGGGGTAAAGTGCATATACTGCGAATGAAGAGTTTGCTATCAGGCGTTCTATGTGCGGCGGTGGAAGGTAAGGTGTTTGTCAAAAATCATGCCAAGGTGTGTGTATGTTTTGATTGCTTATTTTTAGGGGTTGAATTACTCTGGTCTCCCTACAATTTTTGGAAAAAACGCTCTGTTTTATTTTCGTTGATTTTTAATTTCTATTTTTTAAAGTAAGGTAGCAAAGTTAACATGTGGTTTTGTATTTTTCTGTTTGCTGTTTCTTGATGAAAAGAGTGTGCTTTTATGCCAGTGTCATCGGCATATTGTCCCAGCTGCGTGTGGGAGTTGGTAGGAATATCTGAGTTGAACCATGAATACAACGTAGGTGAAATGACAGTGCCTTGGGGTACACCTGCTCTTATGACTGACAACGTGTTGTTAACTTTAATAAGTAGGTATGATGCTCTTAAAGCTACAATGTTTTTTGACTTCTATGGATTGGAGTTTATACAGCAGCCTTTCATGCCAAACGGTGTCAAAGGCTTTTTCAATATCCAACAGGGTAAGTATACTCTGTTGTTTAATGTTAAAGCCCAACTGTATTTCGCTTGCTATTTTATCTGTCAAATGAAGAGTACTGTGGTTTTTTCTCCATATTGTAACCAAAAAAGAATTGCTTGTTCACTTACTTTAGTCATCGTATTTAACAAGGATATTGGCCGGATTCTTATTTGGTTTTAATATTGGAACAATGATGGAATGTTTCCATTGTGGCGGGAAAAATTGAATACTAAAAATTTCCGTTAATATATAAGAAAGCTGCACGATGGCTTTTCTCGGAAGGTTTTTTGGCAAAATATTGTCAATTTCGTATGGGCCTGTAGTTTTATTATTAAGTAGTTTTCTGATAATATTTTGAGTTTCTTGGGGGGTTACGAGAAGTTTTCTTTTAATACGATTACTAATGACGGCGGGACGTGATATTTCTATTAGCTGGGTGTCTATGTATTGTGTATGGTGTGGGCGTGGTACTCTGCCTAGGCACGTGAATGTTGTAGAAGTGCTGTGCTAGTGTGTTAGCTTTGTCGCAGTCTGTCATAAACTTTCCTCTAATACGTTTAGCCATTTTTCATATTGAGTTATCCTGTGTACTCAACCTTTGGATAGTGTTTCTCCAGATTGTGTTTTTGTGTTCTGAGGGTAGAGCTTTTATTTCCATCTCCAGGCGTATGCATGTTTGTCTGCGTCTCGTCTACGATTTTGCCAAAGTTTTCTATACCTATTATTTTATTTTATTAGTTCCTGTATGTATTCTGATACCTTATCCTATGTCGAAATAATTTCTACCTTTTTCGCAACTCTGTTTCTTGCTATTTGAACGGTTTGTGTCAGTTTGTCAACTTCTTTGATTTTGTCTTGTGGTTCTGTTATCCTGTTATTAATTTGTAGATCATTGTTTATTATATTTCGGTAAATAGTCTAGTTAATATAGAGATAAGATTTTGGTATTTCTTTGTTTTTTGTTATATCTACGTCTATTGAGAATATTACCGGATTGTGATCCGAAGACAACACGCTCATTGAAATCGGTTCAATGAGGCTCGTTATATTCTTGTTTACAACCAGGTCAAACCAAAAAGGCTGCGTGCCATTGGTTGGAACGTGTGTGGGATGCGCGGTGTTATGTATTGCGGTATTATTTTGTTGTGTCTATTTGAGTAGTGTGTGGCCGTTTCTGTTGTTACGCGTGTTGTTGCAGTGTGTATGTGTCGCGTTCAGATCTCTAACCAGCAAGATTTTTTGGTAATGTTCAAAAATATTTCGTAGGTCGGCTTCTCTAATGTTGTTGCGAGGGGAGTTATAAGCTGAAATAGTGCACAAATTTGTGGCAATTTTGACAGCAATATTTTTAAATGTTGTGTCTATATTTATTTGTTCGTGGGGGATCGTCTTTTTGATCAGGAAGGCTACACCCCTTTTGTCGCTTTGGAGTATTGTTGTGTAGTCTCTAAGTTTTAATACATTTGTCTGTTGTGGGGTTAGTCTAGTGTCATTAAGTAGGTATATATCGATTTTATTGTCTAAAGTAAAGTTAATTAACTCTCCTACTTTGTAGCGGACCGAATTGACGTTCCAGGTGCACATGCGCAGTATGGTCATCTATAAATTGTATTGTGGTAGTTTGTTTTGTATGAAGTCTTGTAGAGCTAAAAATTTCTCTACTTTGTCTGTTAGTGATCTTAGTGTCGCGTTAAGGTCTCTGATTGCTTCGGTTAAGCTAATTAGTGAGTTTAGGTCATTAAGTTCGTTCTGTAGTGTCGTCAATTGCGCTAGCGGAGGTCCGCTTCCTGTGCTGAGTCTTATTTTAATATCTTGATTAGCGTGTGCGTTTCTAGTAAGGTTGGTTGCTTGTTATTGTGTGGTTTCTCTTTGCGCCTATACATTAGTTGTCGGTATAGGCGCTGGTATGTACTGGGAGGATTTATCTGGCGGTGATCGATTTTGGTGTAGTTTGCGTAGCTTTCCTAGATATATAGGGCACTCAAGGTTACAGGCTGTTTGTGTTCATGCAAAATTTTGTTTGCTGACCTGAGCAGTTATTTAACGAATGGCCACACATTTGGCAACGCCTACATTGAATCATTTCCCTCTAATTTTTTCTTAGCTCCCGCGTCATTCTGGTATAATTAATGTTTCTAACATCACTATGTACCTTTGGTAGCGTGATCTTTTCCTGTTATTACCATATACAGTGGACTGTATTTGGTTTTCATTTGGTATACTTTTTGGACTGAGATCCCCTGTTTTCTTAGTTCTTCAGCTATGTAGGACAAAAGCATGCGTTTTTTCATTGATATAGGTGTGAAATCTAGTTGTCGAGTCCTGGAGCAGGGTTTGTTGTTTTAGGGTGTCCCTGTATTTAATGTAATCCAAAACGCACATACGAAATTATACAGTTTTGTATTTCCATGAGTCAGATTATTGGGTTATTTTGTACCCAACTGCTGCTGAAAGGTACAAGTAGATTTAGCAGTTGAGTGTTTTTTTATTTAAAAAAAATATATTTCCAACTTTTAGGTTTAATCTCTAATCAGCCATTCATTTAACTAAATCAACGTAATTATTACCTAAATCATGCATTTATAGCAAACATTGAACTATGCCCAAATGGTAGGTACGTTTCTACAAATATTGAGTGGTGGTGGGGAGGAGAGAGGGAGGAGAGAACTAGTAAAATGGTGTTGAAAAAAGTCTTAAAGCGTGTGCAGAAAGAATTATTATATTATAGCTACAACTATTACTAACAAGGGGGGCTGCGAGAAGAGAGGGAAAGAAAGGGGGAAACTAGTAAAATGTTTTTTAAAAAATCTTCAAGCGTGGGCAGAAAAGTATTTTAAAATTGCCTTACATTTGATAATATTATGAGAATATGGTTTTCGAAGAGGTTGGTGGGAAATGACAGGAGGGGAGATGGGTAGGAGCAGGGAGGACTACAAAGGAATTACAGCAAATTAGAGGATATAACATTTGTAATGGGTAATCAAAGGAGTTTCATTAAAATCGCCTGAAATTTAGGTAATTTGTATACCTTAAAGCCTACATCATGTAACAAAATGGCGTCTGACGACCGCCATGTTGATTCCTGTTTAAGAAAATATAGCCTATAGCACCTTTGGGATCAGTAACAGTTCAACAACACCTTTTTTTGTCAAAATCGGTTCAGCCGTTTAGCCTCTAGCGCGACACGAACATACATAAATACCGGGTGGGCCAAAAAAAACCCGATAATTTTTTTTCATTATAACTTTTAAACTTTACAGTCGATTTTAATGGAATAAACTGCATTTGGCAGATAATTAATCAGAGTTTTGACTAAATATATTTCTTTGTCCGTCATCTCAAAATCCAAGATGGCGGAGAAAATTAGTCATGTCATGTCACAAAGTCAGGTCTGCATTTATTTTCTTATAAATTTATTACTACTGAACCAATTTTAATTAAATAAAAAACATCCTAATAAGAATTGTTTCCCTTTTAAAGACCATGATCAAAGTTTATCGCCATCTGAAAATTTAAGATGGCGGACAGAATCATGCTTGATTTTTCAAAATGACGTGTTTGTTCTTATTTTCCGAAAATGCTTTAGTTTTTTTTAACTTATAGAAAAGCACTGCTCTTCCTCCACGCAACGAGGTTCACAAATTAGGAAAATCGGTGTGGTGGTTCTCAGAAAATATATTTTTCTTTCAACCTTTGTTTTACAGATTATACAATTGCATTGCCAATCTTGTCTGCATTCATTTCTTTATAAATTCGTTAATACTAAACCGAATTTATAAAGAAATAATTACAGACTGGATTGGCAGTGCAACTGTATAATTTTTAAAACAATCGTTAAAACCAAATCAGATTTTGTGAGAACCATCACACCGATTTTATTAACTTGTAGCTCATTATGCAGAAGAAAAGTAGTGTTTTTCTATAAATTAAAAAAAAACTAAAACATTTTCGGAAAATAAGATCAAACGTGCCTCTTTAAAGGGTCAAGTATGACTCTGTCCGACATCTTAACTTTCAATAAGGCGGCAAATTTTAATTATAATCTTTAAAGAACAATCAATTCTCATCATGATTTCTTTTATTTCACTAAGATCAATTTAGTGATAATGAGTTTATAAGGAAATGAATGCAGACAGGATTAGCATGGCAATCGTATAATCTGTAAAACAATGGCTGAAATAAAAATCTGAGGGCATGGCAGTGCCTCGCCAAGTTCGCGCACCGTACCATCTTTTCTTGAAACATATCAGTCGATATTTGACCTATCTAAAACTCTACTTCGGAATGAGCTACGAAACTCAAACTTTGCACAGTCGTAGATCTTCACGCTGTTAACAACCCCTCCAAGTTTCATGGAATTCCATAAAGTAGGAAAGTAGTTCAAAAAACGTCGAAATTGCCACTCACTCACTCACTCATGTATAGACCATCAAAATTCTACTTTGCTTCCAGACATGCTACAAAGCTGAAATTTGGCAGACTGATAGAAATTATGACCCAACCCTTGGAAAAAATCAATAAACCCCAAAATTCTAATTTACTCCCCTCCCATGTATAGGGGTCTGAAAGTTATGTACAAGAAATGCTATAGAGCTGAGCTTTGGCAGACTGATAGGAACTATGATAAAACTATAGGAAAAAATTTAAAAACACCAAAATTATAATTGACGTCCCTCCTCTATGAATGTAAAGTTATGTAAAATTAACACTGCCTACTTCCAGAAACGCTAGAGAGCTGAGCTTTAGAAGGCCGATAGTAACTATGATAAAACTATAGAAAAAAATTAAAATACCCCAAAATTCTAATTTACTTCCCTCCCCTATAAATGTAAAGTTATGTAAAATTAACTTTGCCCTCTTCCAGAAACGCTAGAGAGCTGAGCTTTTTAAGACTGAAAGGCACCATGATAAAACTATAGGAAGAAATTTAAAAACACCAAAATTTTAATTTACTTCCCTGCCCTATAAATGTAAATATATATAAAAGTAACATTGCCCACTTCCAGAAACGCTAGGGTGCTGAGCTTTGGAAGTCTGAAAGAACCTATAATGATACCATGGGAAAAAATTTTAAAACCCCAAACTTTTAATTTGCTCCCCTTCCCTATAAATGTAAAGTTATGTACGAGTAACATTGCCCACTTCCAGAAACGGTAGAGAGCTGGGCTTTGGAAGGCCGATAGGAACTATGATAAAACTATAAATGAAAATTAAAAACCCCAAATTTTAATTAACTTCCCTCCCCTATAAATGTTAAGTTATGTAAAAGTAACATTCTCCACTTCCAGAAATGCTAGAGAGCTGAGCTTTAGAAGGCTGATAGGAACTATGATAAAACCATAGGAAAATATAAAAAAAAACTCAACATTTTTATTAAGGCATTGCAAAAGTTTTAAACAATATTCCGCATATTTTACTACTTTAAAACTTAAATATTATCCAAATCCTTTAAAAAAAGGGTGAACTCATAACAAAAACATTTCATGTAAAAAAAGCCAATTACGCGAAAGTGGTATTCCGTAAAAAGAATTGAGATAAAAGTGAAGCCAAGTTCTCCAATACAAATTTCAAAATGAATGGTTTTTAGTAGTTTGGAAATGTTTTTTCTAAACTTAGCTATTACGGCTGCAAATGGCTCTTATGCACAATGCTAAATTGAATGTAAAGAAGTTTGGCTGGAATAACAAAGTTTATAAAAACATTTCCAAACTAGTAGGAACCATTCATTTTGAAATTTGTATTGGAGAACTTGGCTTTACTTTTATCTCAATTCTTTGTACGGAATACCACTTTCGCGTACTTGGCTTTTTTTTACATGAAATGTTTTTGTTATGATAGATTTTTTAAGAACTAAAACACCGATTTTACTAATTTGTACCTCGTTTGGCGAGGAAACAGAAGTGCTTTTCTATAAATTAAAAAAAAAAACTAAAATATTTTCAGAAAATTAGAATAAACACGCCATTTTGAAGAATCAAGTATGATTCTGTCCGCCATCTTAAATTTTAAGATGGCTGTAAACTTTGATCATTTTCTTTAAAAGGCAATCAATTCTCACCAGGATGTTTTTATTTCATCAAAATCGGTTCAGTAGTAATGAATTTATAAGGATTAAATGCAGACATGATTGGCAAGACAATCGTATAATATTCAAAACAATGGTTGAAACAAAAATATATTTTTTTAGAACCACCAAACCGATTTTGCTGATTTGTACCTTGTTATGAGGGGCAAGAACGTACCTTTTAATAAAACATGTTCGCAATACAAGAATAAACGAGCATCTTTAAAGGGTACATTTTGATTTGTACTTTGGAAGACTAATAGGAACTATGATAAAACAATAGGAAAAAATTTGAAAACACCAAAATTTTAATTTACTTTCCTCCCCTATAAATGTAAAGTTAATTAAAGTAACATTACCCACTCCCAGGAACGCTAGAGAGCTGAGCTTTAGAAGGCTTTATAACTATGATAAAACCATAGGAAAAAACCTCCAAATGTTAGATAAGGTATTGCAAAAGTTTTGAACAATATTCCGCATATTTTACTACTTTAAAACTTAAATATTATCCAGATCCTTTAAAAAAGGAGTGAAATCATAACAAAAATATTTCATGTAAAAAAAGACAAGTATTATTTTTTGTTATAATACGTGTTCATGTCAAAAAAGGAACAATATGACCAAAATTTGACATTTCAGTCATTTTTTACCCAAAGAAAGTTGCTATAAAAATGTTTTTACAGAATTCAAATATCTAAAATAAAAAGAAAGCTGGAAAGATTTTCGAAATTACTATAATGGTCTAGGCATTCCGATATTTTCAAATATTGTAATTTAAACAAAATTTTATACTTTGCTAATTTTTTAAGATATTAAAATTCTGCAAAAGCACTTTTCAAGCTACTGTTTTAGAGAAAAATAAATGGATACATGAAGTATCTGATACCTTCCTAGCTTGCCTATTAGCTTTTTCAAGTAAAGCCATGATATATTAGCCTTTAAAATAGTTTTTTTGTAAATATTTCAGAAACTAAGGCTCTTACGAAGTTTTTGGTTATGACACAAACTATTGACCAAAATGTATTCTACTATATTCCGAAAACCGCATATTGATACAAAGTTAGCATTTTTTGAATTTTTTAATTGTCAAAAAACTGTCATTAACATTAATGGATTTTGATACACACACACACGCAATTACACACACACATATACAGACAGACATCAAGACGATATTGCTAAGATAGGTCAAAATACACCCAAACAACACATTTTCGGCGTTATCTCAAAAAAAAATTTTTTTCGAAACTAATACCTTCTCTAGCCATTGCTACGCGGGGTAGGAAGGTAAAAATCACGTCAAAAATTTTAAACCGATATTTAAAATTTGTAAAAATTATAAATGTAACTTTTTTCCTCTGAAAAAGTTAAGAATATCCCTCTCTCCCCCTAGTGTTGCCGCCGAGATGCCTCGCCCTTTCTCGACGAGACAAGAGAGCTATTTTCTCTCAAATGAAAGCTCGAGACGAGAAACGGTCTTTTTCTCGTCGAGAGATTCTCATTTCTCTCGTTCTCTTAAGGAAAAATTTACCATTTTTTATTATAGAGTTAAGCTGATATTTATGTACTGTTCTTTTTTAAAATAAAAGGTATGCAAAAATTGTTATATATATTTTTTCCTTGACAACATGTGCTTACCTTTCGTTTACTGGAAATCAGATGGAGAAAATCCAAAAGTGTAATTAAATTGTACTGTTACTGTTGATGCTTAGTAACGTAATCAAGAATTTTTTTTTGCGGAAATTATTTATAATTTTAATTTTAAAATTTTTAATTTTCTTTTCTAGCTTTTGACGTGAATTTTTCTTATTTAAATTAATAAAAAATGTTTTTAGAGAAATTCTGAAAATCAAATAATTTTCTTGCGGAAATTAGTTTTTTTTTATTTTGATAAACATGGGAAATTTAGATAAAAAATCTGCTAGCTAAAAAAAGTTTAAAGGTCTCTATATTGTGCGTTTATTTCAAAAAAACAACAGAAATTTCTTGCAAAAACATGTTTTTCCCTGAAAAATTAAAATTGAAAGTTATTTTTTGGTAGGTTTTCAAAATCTGGAAATTCTATAAAGATCTTTAAGACCCAAGTATTTTAAATATTAGATTTATTGCTTTATTTTTAAGGATTTATATTATTGGCAAAACACAAAATAATTTTTAGTCAGAACAATTGAGATTTTCGGTACAGTTTTAAATAAATAAAGCGATGCATATGCATTCTATTTACTTCTTTATTTATTGTATGTATATACAGAGTATATCCCAGAATGGACTTAACACTTTATTTTGAAAAAGCCCTTTTACACAGGATGTTTCAAAAACTTTTTATAGCTGATATAAATCACGAGAGACAAGGGACGAGACGAGATGATAGAAAGGCTCTCTCGAGCGATAGAAGAGTCCTATCGTCGAGACGAGAGACACATTTTATCTTGCATAACGAGACGAGACGAGAAAAGGCCTTCTCTCGTCTCGTCTCGCGGGAACACTAGCTCCCCTATCGACAATCGGACACGCTGAGAAACTGATCGCTGGAAACTTTGTGTTTTTTAATTTTAATACTGATCTTATTTCAAACTGCATATAAACCCTTCGTTTTATTGTTTCATGGGGTTGTGAAGCTTGTTACGCTATTTATTATTAATTTTAGGCTCTGGAGATTTCTGAGAAACAAAGAAAAAAATTGTGGGAATCAAGCGTAAAATGCATGAACGAAACGTCTTTGGACGCCCCTAAACATGATCCTGTGAAAACATTGAAAAGTATTAAAGCTTTTGCCAAGTGTATCTCAGTCGATTTGGAGGGAATCGTTAGTATTGGAACAATAAGAGAGATGGCTCTTAAAGACATCGAAGAGGAAGGAAAAAGAGAAGAATTGGAGGAAAAATGTGATTCGAAGAAAACAGATATTGGAATAATTTACTGTTATCTTACAGATGGTTTGTTTTAAATTTTTGGACCTGTTTTATAGCGTATTCCATTGTGAACATAAGTGCAGCACTAATGCACAACTGATAAGTGTTTGCATAACATTGGCATACACTTTTTCGGATTTCATATTCCATTAAGGAACATGTGAATTCAGTTTTGCACTGAGTGAACCTTTTTTTTGCCACCGGCTGTAAGGGCTCGTGCCGCACCGTCCTTTTCCCCACATTTAATTTTAAACGCGAGAGTTATAACAAGTATTAAAAGTTTACAAGTTTTTTGAAATTTTCTTTACTGCTCAATAGTAGCAGCTATAATGACTTGACAAATAAATCAAGTTCAAACCAATTCAATTTTAACCCAACCTCATGTCATGTTTATGTTCCTCTTCATCGTGATCTTACTTCATTATTATTATCCAAGTGTTCATGATATGTAACAATTCTTTTCGTTACATTGTCTGGTTGTAAATTTTGTTTCGTTAATTACTAATGTGGCTCAAGAGGAACATGTAACAACTGGTATTACTTGATACCAAGAATTAACAATCTGAGACATTACCTGGTGATGTATAGTGTTACCAGTGTGTGTAACAATTAACATTCGTTAAATTACCTTGTTGTAAAGTAACAAGTGGTTTTAACTGTTACATTAGATAGTTTAAGTTGTGCTACGTATTTTTACGTAAAACTGCACGTTAAGCGCTCTACGTTTTGTTCCAAATTTGAGTTTAAGTTGAATGTTTTTACGTTACCATAACAAGTCTACTAATAGCAGAGAATATGGAATTCGGCACTGTGTTTTTTTGATGTTAAAATTTTGTTTTTTGTCTTTTCAACTACAGTAGGAATATATTTGCAAAGAATCGTTTATACTGGAAGCGGAAATTATCGTCTAGGCCTCATTTTTCGATCGTTCAATCAACCAATTCTATTCTTTGGTAACGTTAAGATGCCCGCAGACTGCCGTAAGCTAACGTAAATACGTAAGCTCCTAACGTGACCTTCACGACGGTGTGACGAAGTGCGCTTGCGTAACTGTCAAATCTGATGCTTACGTAAAAATACGTAGCACAACTTAAACTATCTATTACCTCCTTGTAAATTGTGTTACGTTATTAAAACATGTTGGTACAAGCAACACACAATGAGTTACTTGTGTGTTAGATATGTAAATTAAAACGAACTTTTTGTTACGATACCGAGTGTCAGGCTTAAGAAGTAATTTGATTTAATTTATTTTTAAATTTCCCTAAAAGGTCTTTAATAGTTTTAATTCTACAATCCTTAAAATAGACATCTTTAAGATGGCCTCGTGTTATCTGTGTAGTTAATACAATAATTTTTATAAAATGACCTCTTATCCTGAAAATGACAAAAAAATATGTTACAGGAAAGTTGTTAAATAAGGTTAAATCATCATACCTTAACAAAGTTACAAAAAATAATGTCACTTGATTGTTAAAAAATATCTATGTAACAAAAGACAGTTACATGGTGGTTTCATATATATTATTGCAATGATGGATTGTCACAATGTTACGTAACAAAGGGGGGATATTTAACGTGGCGGTGATGTTACATTGCTGTATATGTTACTCCATTGGTTACGTAAAAAATTAACAAAAATCTGATAGTGCAATGTTGATATTACAAGGTTTTGTACACTGAGATTAAATTTAAACTTTTGCAACCGAAAATATAAAGTTATTTCATTACGGATAACCTAATTAAGAGTTATGGATGCAGCAACTAAAATCTATTTGCTCAGCTAAAATAAATACCTAAGGCGTTATCAGTTGCACCCGAATAAATGCCTCAGTTTCATCGAAACTAACTTAATGCTCAGTTTATAGCACCCGTTGCAAATCTTAGACAGTACCGAGCCAGTAACAATGCAGTACCAATTTTGCACTCATTTTCTCAATGGAATAAATTATTAAATAAAGAAAAATAATTGTTTTTAATTTTTAATGTTTTGCTATTTATTTGACTACATAAAAAAATTGCCAATCTATGGGCACCTAAGCTCACACTAGGTACTATAGTTCTAGTGTACGTGTGAGCTAATATAACTAAAAACTAAAATATATTTTATTGAACTCCAGACTCAATTAAAGTTCGTTTGATACCACACAAGCCATGTTTTGACTTAAACTTTAATTTTTCAAATCTACCCCCACCTTTTTTTTAAACTAAAATGTATTTTGTTTAACTCCAGACTCAATTACCTTTCGTTTGATATCACACACGCCATATTTCCACATAAACACTAATTTTTTTAATTTACCGCCACCCTTTTTCTAAAAGTAAAATGTATTTTATTTAACTCCAGACGCAATTACCTTTCGTTTGATATCACACACGCCATATTTTTACATAAACTCTAATTTTTGAAATATACCCCCACCCTTTTATTTGGCTTGTGTTTGGTGGATTTTGTTCATTTTTAAATGGGACCATCTCGACCCAAAACCCAGCGTAGGTACCAAATTTCATTAAAATCGGGCAAGCGGTTTTTGAGTTATGCGCGTTGGTCGTTACAGACAGACGGCGAAAACAAAAAAGTTTCAAAATCATCTGAAACGCAAAGATATATAAAAATTTTTGAAAACGGAGCAACTTTTTTTTTCTCGAAAAAATTAGGCTCACTATCATTAACTTCAAGTAGTAGACTTGGAATAGGCTCGTATTTCATTCATAAATTCATTTTTGTTTTGGAACGGTATGCAAAACAAAATTTAGTGAGTGGGAAAGAGATACAAAACGTGTTTTGTTTTGGTTTTATTCTTATGTGGCAACGCCGGGTTGTTGCTTTACTACGTATGTCTGTGATAAGTGCGGTTTAATCGTAGATGTAGGCAGTGGTGGAGTAAAATAAAAATAAAAGTAAAATAAAAATAAATAAAATGACTTTTAACATAGGAAGTCCATAAATAATATAATTAACACGATTTTTTTTATCATTCTCCTCTTCGTTACGTCTTTTATAGACAAATTAGATTAAAAAACATTGGGCGCCGTACAACTCGGCTTCCGATTATACTTTTTTTGATAAAATATTTAAAAAACACAGAATATTCAAAAATGTCTAATAAATACTTTACGCAATTTTCTTGCGATATGACTTTGCTAACTATTTGAAGTCAGTAGTAGACCTGAGTCCATTGAGTCGAGTGTTGAAATATATTCTGAGAATTTTTAGGATTTAAGAATTTTTTAAAAAATTTATCATAAGGTTTTAAGAATTTTTCAAAAATTTTAAATTTTTTTAAAATTTGAAAGTTTTTCGTAAAAAAAGTTTTTAGAAGCGTTATCCCAAAATATTTAATTGCAAAACAACTATTTGCACCGAAGAAATAAACCGATGGGTTGATCAATATGTTAATACTGTTAACGACCAATAAGAATCAGGACCTGGTAGGACTTACTTTTAAGAACTCAGCAGGAATATAAAAATTGTGGTAAGGTTTGGTTAGGTATTTTTTAAACCTGAACAGGACCAATAAGGACTGACAGGATCTATACATATATTTTTGTTGTTGATTATGATATTGATCTGCATTTTTTGTACTAATTTCGGTGCCTGATATTTGTAACTGGTGAACTTTGGCATCTTCAAAAATCAAAATTAGAATTGTAACAATAAATAATTTATATAAAAATATTAAAATACAGGGTGAAATTTTATTGATGCACCAAACTTTAAGGCGTGGTAGAGAAGGTCAAAAGAAGAATATTTTTCCCAGTCCACTTTGCATTAAACCTCTTTATTTTTTAGATACTGGGTGTCAAAGTTAAGGATTTTTTTCGATTTTTTATTATAACTTCCTTGAAATCAAAATTTTGTGGAGATATGTGCTACAATAGAAGTAACAATTCAAATTTGTCTTTAATTTGCCAAAAAACACAAAAAAAATCGAAAGCTAACTAGCAACACTGGTTTTCCACACATGAATGAATGAATATACGAGCGTCAGTTTCGTTTGTCGGGACATTTTGGTCCGCTGTGTCTATTTTCCGCTCGATATGGGTGGGTTTGAGGGAGATGCAGGACATACGGCGCATTTTGAAATGACTACTAAACGAATAATTACTACGCGTGTGTTCACTTTTCAGAATAGTGCTTTTTGGATATCTCTTTCGCATGCAGAGCGGGAGGATTTGACAAAGATGCAAACTGTCTCGACCCTTTAAGATAAGTTATTAAATTAAATTTACTTCGCTCTTGTTATGTTTATATCCTTCTCTATCGTGCCTGCAATGGGTCGTGTTCCATCTTCATTGCCGGTAAAAAAATACATACGTCACATGGGACAGAAGATTTGATTTTTGCTCAGCACTCTCTCTCTGTTTCCTTATCTATACCTCTAAATCAATGCTCACTATAGTTCACACTACTATAGTATAGTAGTAGTGTGAGCTAATACATTTTTCTGTGGCTTAGGTAGGTATACAGCGCGGCTGCTCAAGCAAACAATAAATATACTAACTAAGCTCACACTAGGTATTATAGTTATAGTGTACGTATGAGCTAATATAACTAAAAACTAAAATATATTTTATTCAACTCCAGAATCGTTTGATATCACACACGCCATATTTTCACATAAACTCTAATTTTTGAAATCTATTCCCATCCTTTTATTTGGCTTGCCATTGGTCATCGAAGAAATATATATATTATTTATTCCATGGTTTGGTGGATTTTATTCATAAATGGGACCATCTCGACCCAAAAACCAGCCTAGGTACCAAATTTCATTCAAATCGGGCAAGCGGTTTTTGAGTTATGCGCGTTGGTCCTTACAAGGAGACAGACATACAGAGCGACATACAGACAGACAGACGGCGCGACAAAAAAGTTTCAAAGTCATATGAAATGCAGTAGTAGTATTGTAGTAGTGTGAGCTAACATTACTATGGTTCCGTGGCGTATATAAGAGGGGGGCCTTATACCATTATACTTACCATATACGGAATATTACGTATATGATGATGATTCATATGATGATTTAAGGCCGCTTGACATGGTGCATGACAATAAAATTTGCAGGCAAATGGCATGAAATTTTGCCCAGGTGCATGCGCAGTACAAATCCAGCTGATTGTTGCAGGCAATCCATTTTTATCGGTCCGGTGCCATTCTTTTGCATGCAAACTGTACTGGCATGCAAACTGGGGAATTTTTACCTAGATTCTGGGGAATCAATGCATGGCCACGCACAATGTCAAACGAATAGAAGATTTTTTGCAGGCAACAATTTGATCGAAATTTTTTGCTTGCAAAAATTTGCAGCGCGTCATGCACCATGTCAAGCGGCCTTTATATGTGAGTGGGCCTTGCAGCACTACCACTGCGACCACCAGTGGGTCTATTGTGGCTCAGTAAGGAAATCCACCACTTTGAATCCGCCATTTTGAATTTTTTATGAGTTTACGTCAAAAATAATAAACAGCGACTAGAAACAACACCGCCAAGTTCTATATTTGATACATATCGGTGCATAAATAAGAAAATACGCCATTTTGGATCCGCCATTTAATTTTTTTTAAGTTTGAGAATAAAACTGTATTAAGTGATCTCAAACACTGCAACCTTTCAAGTTTGAGACAAAACGGTTTAAAAATAAAGAAATCCGCCATTTTGGATCCGCCATTTTTGTAATAAAAAACTTAAATGGTTATCTTACAAGGTTACAGGGACACTACACCTACCAAATTTCAACACTCGACTTAACAGATTTAACTCTTAGGCAAATTTCAAGAAAATTGCGTAAAGGATTTTTGAAAGATGTTTTTCTATAAATAATATATTTTTTTTGTTTTTTATCAGCATTTAATCGAAAAAAAAAATTGTCCGGTGCGGAGTTGGCCCGGCGCTAAATTGGCGGAGCCGAGTTGGCCCTGCGCCGATTTGGCGGCGCCGAGTTTTCTCATTCCGGAGTATGCTCTCCGCTCTAAAAGTTACTGGAAGGAAGAGAAGTCCCTGTATTTGTAAATTTTTTGTATTTTACCTTGGCGGAGTTGGACCTCTCCAAGCTTCTAGGATACCTTCATCTGGTGGTGTCCGTCGAGTTGGTGGCGAACTAAAAATCAATGGTTAACTTTAAGCCGCGTATTTATTTGAGGTATAAATTCATATGCCTTGCTGATAGGCCAAACGAGGATACGTATGGGTACGTGCATACTGTTGTGCGACGCATGGATCCACGGCATGCGACACCATCCGATCGGAGTTGATACTTCAAACGTACATTGAGTTGTATGTGGTTTGTCTCAATGCGCATATTCACTTGAGCACAAATCCGAATGAAGCATTTGTTCGGCCTTATCGCGAGGCATTTGTATTCTCCTTTAAATGAATACGAATTGTCTTCTACAAAGCAATTGTTAATATTTAAATTGTTCATATTCTGCCAAGTTCGTGTAAATTGCTGTATCACCTTTGCTTGAAACATTTCAGCCCATATTTGACCTATCTATACCTCTACCTCGGAATGAGTTGCAAAACTTAAACTTCGTAGGACTTGATAGAGTTAACAATCCCTCCAAGTTTCAAGGACTTCCATAAAGCAGTAAAGTAGTCAGAAAATTTTGCCACTCACTCACTCACTCATGTATAGATCATCAAAATTCTACTGTACTACATGTGTGATTTCAATAAGGTCTAGCAGTAATAATGCTAGCAGTATATTGACATCTACGGTTGAGCAGTTGCGCCGTAAAATATGGCAAACTTCAATAAGAATTGGGCTAGACTTTATTAGTACACAAATAAAGTCAGGCAGTATATAACTTGGCCTTATTTTGACGGTTTGTTAAAATTTATCACCTGAGCTGTCACTCTTTTAACTCTATTACTATTTAACTTTTTCAATCCATCTTATCCCAATATCTTCCACTCTTCTCTGTCTGTTGTCGTGTTCATCCATCTAGTTCCCCCCCCTATTTCTTCAAATCGTCCGCCCATCTAATTTGGGGGCTCTGGCACAAAATAGCGCAGGACACAATAGCGCGGACAAAATAGCGCAGGACAAAATAGCGCATGACAAAATGGCGCAGGACAAAACAGCGCAGGACAAAATAGCGCAGGACAAAACAGCGCACGCTAAAAAATCCCAAGTCGATTTGTCATGTCCAGCTGAAGTGGTCCAGGAGCCGAGGATAGGTTAGGTTAGTATTCCAACCTGACCCGGTTAGGTTGGGATACTAACCTAACCTATCCTCGGCCCCTGGTCTACTTCGGCTGGGATAATTTGATTGATAAGGTTAGGCCTTCACTATTTCAGTAATGCGCTATTTTAGTAATGCGCTTTTAAGGCTTGCGCTATTTTGGTCATGCAGTATTATTACCTGCGCGATTTAGTCCGCGCGATTTGGACCTGCGCTATTTTGTACCACTGCCGTAAGAATAATAATGACATAAACAAAACTAGCCTAACCAGGTCAGGTAAGGCCTGCAGGTTAGGTTTTAATATATTAGGCCCAACCTAACCAAGACAGGTTAGTTTATTTTTTTTAGTATACTAACTTAATCAGGTCAGGTTAGGTCTGCAGGTAAGGTTTTAGTATATTGAACTAACCAAGTAAGGTTAGGTTATTTTTTTAGTATCTTTTTGAGATCTGCGCTATTTTGCGCTGTTTTGTCCTGCGCTATTTTGTCCCGCGCTATTTTGTCTTGCGCTATTTTTTCCTGCGCTATTTTGTCCTGCGCTATTTTGTCCTGCGCTATTTTGTACCAGGTCCACCTACTTCTTTTATTTTCCCAAGGTCTCCAGTTTACAATACATTTGTTAATTTTGTTTTATTTCTTATACATGCATTCATTTTTCTATTTGTTAGTTTTACATGTAACATTCGTCTTTCCATTTATCTTTAGGCTTTTGTTACCTTATCCATATTTGATTTTGTAAATGTCCAGTTCTGGGATCTATAGGTAAAGTAAGTAAGTAAGTAAGTACAGGAAGGATATACCGGTTATACACTTTCGTTTTGAGGTACTGAAGATATTCTTTATTTTTTAATAGAGAGGTTAATTTACCCAATGCTGCCCAGGCCAATCTTACTCGTCTCTTGATTGCAGTTTGTTTTTCTTTTTTTACTTTAATAATTTGTCCCAGGTATTATAATATATTCCTCTACTTTTTCTATTTTCTTGTGCCTATATTTTTAGCTGCTGTATCCAGTTCTTCTAGCATTTTCATCAGTTTTTTTCTTGTTTGTTATTCAGGTGATATTATCAGCATATCTTAGGTGTATAATATTGTCCGCTTACTTTGATGCCATTTTCTTCCCAGGCCTAAGTTTTTAGAAACATCTTCTAGGGCCTGGTTAAATAGTTTAGGGGATATTGTGTCACCCTGTCTGAAACCTCGTCTTATGAGGATTGGCTAGGTTCCTTCGTGGATTTTGATTAATGCTGTGGCTTCGCTATATATATATAGGCTGTGTATCTGTAATCTATTTGGCTATTAATTAAAGATGCTTTTGCTGCCCTGTGCTCAATGCTATCGAAAATTTCTTCGAAGTCTATAAACGCAATATATAGTGGAATATTGTATTCGTTGGATCGTTTTATTAGTATTTTCATAGTTAATAGGTGGTCAACTGTACTGAAACCTTTTCTGAAGCCTGCTTGTTCTTTTGATTGATATCCGTCGTCCTTTAACTAACAGTTTTAAATTATGTTTGTTTTCTTTTGCGGAGGTGTTTTGTTTCAGATTTTTTAATTTTTTTGCATCTTAGAATATGATTGTTGTTTTATACAGAAAGAAACATTAATAATAATAATTTTTGTATGAGAATTACATATTGCTCTTTCGAAAGTTTATAAATTTTCAAGTTAGTGGAATTTCTCGCTTGCAATCCATTGTCCCTATTCCTGTCTACAAGCAACTGGCAACTAAAAAGGGGGCGCTTTTACCATTGATGATTGATGATTCATATGTGAATGGGCCTTGCAGCCCTTCCACTGCGACCACTATTGTGGCTCACTTTTGAGTGGTTTATCACCACTGTATGCCTAATCCTCCAAAAAGGTTAGCTATCAGTTTGGGTGAGACACTGTTCAGATTTTCTGAATCAACCTGAGGTTTACTGGAAGTGTTTTAACGTAAATGTGCAATAGTCGGGGGTGGGGGAACAAAGATCAAAAGACAAAAGATCGAAAGACAATGGATCGAATACAAAAGATCGAAAAACAAAAGACCGAAAAGGCAAAAGATCGAAAATACAGAAAATCAAAAAACAAAAGATTGAAAATACAAAAGATCGAAAAACAAAAAATCGAAAAACAAAAGTTTGAAAATACAGAAGATCGAAAGTACAAAAGATTGAAAGACACAAGATCGAAGGGCAAAAATCGAAAAACAAAATATCAGAAGACAAAGGTCGAAAAAAAAAATCGCATCATCGCAGATCGAAATATACAAAATGACGCGTATCATGTTTGCTTAGGTATATTCATATAAACAGTTTAGGCAAGGTCAGGTAAGGTAAAATTACCTAACCGTTAAATAAACCAATGGCTTGCCATACGTAACACAAATCATACAGTTCGATAAAAGGGTGTCTTTTTCAATCATATGTCTTTCCTGATTTCCTTCCCGGGATCCTAGAGGATGTGTAACCAAACAGAACCGATCCAAACCGAACCGGTTCAATCTTTTGTTTTTCGATCTTTTGTATTTTCGATCTTTTGCATTTTTGATCTTTTGCTTTTCAATCTTTTGTTTTTCGATCTTTTGAGGTTTCGATCTTTTGTCTTTTTGAATTTTTGTATTTCGTTCTTTTGTCTTTTCGATCTTTTGATTTTCGATCTTTTGTATTCGACCTTTTGTCTTTTGATCTTTGTTTCGCCACCCAATAGCCGGACATTCGCACAGTACATGTCTAACTGTTTCGTCATCCTCCATACAGAGTCTACATTCGGTCTCTTCTGTTAATCCCATTCTGTCGACAATAACCAGCGGCGTAGCGTGCCCGAAAGGGCGGGGGGGGGGGCGACAGCTAAAAAGGGCGCCTCTGAAAAGTGATGAAAAATCTTGTGACAAAAAAAAAACAAAAGGCGCCTCTCACGAATCTTGCAACCAAAAAAAAAAAAAAACAAAAAAAAAAGGTCATCATGTGTGAGGGGGCGGCCAAGCCACAAGGGCACCTCTCACGAATCTTGCGACCAACAAAAAAAAAAAAGGTCTTCATGTCGTTAGTTTCCTTTGGCACCCACTCAATTGGCCGTTACCGAACCGACTTAATAAAGCTGGGGGCGCTTAGGCCACCTATGGGGCGCCACTACCCTCGAGGCGGGGGGGGGGGGCGACGAACCCCCGCGCCCCCCCCCCACGCTACGCCGCTGACAATAACCGGTAAAAAGTCGAGTCACTATTATACGGATCTCCTGTCTGGTAATTTCAATGATATTTTTGGCTTTCTTTGGACAAGGTCCTTTAACAAACTCTTAAGAGTGAGCAGTGGCGGATCCAGGATTTACGGGGGGAGGGGCCAAAGTGGCAGTAAAAATTAAAATATTTTTGATAAGCGGTTTTTGATAGACCTGAGGTGTAAAATTTAGTATCTAAAGGAGATTTATGTATTTTTTTAAAAATTAAGTCAAATTTGTGTCAAATTTTAAATAAGTGGTGCTGCTAAACTAAAAAATAAGTCAAATGTCTGAGAGGGGGGGGGGGCGGGCCCCCCTGGATCCGCCACTGAGAGTGAGCTAGTTCTGGTATACTTATCCAGTATTGTTGGAAGCTGTTCTCAATCCATTTTAATATGGTTAATTGCGCTTTTACCAGAGACCTACATTGACAACATAGCAGGAGCAACAACATTAGCCGGGTCTTAAGGCAAACCCCATCCATAAAAGGATTGCTGGGTTGCTAATATTTAGCACCAAATCGTCATAGGCCGTGCTATGCCCGCAAGCCAGGTGAATTTTTAAATGGATACAGTTTACCTACCTCCTATGTTCTGTGATATAATTTTCCGCCTCTTTTCAAAATATGACGAACAGAACAATAAATATAGCAAAACATAAAAAACAGCCTCATAAACCAAGCGAGAAGTTGCTGATGCGCAGACTCAGTAATCACAATAACGTTAACAAAGTATTAAATGCCGAATTACAGCTAGCCTTATTTTGAAATTTCCAATAAGTCTCTACTATTGTGATTATAACTTACTCTGAAGAAGGAGTTGCCCAGATACCTTCATCGTCAATGATAAGATCATCTCTGGAATGCCTAACAACAAAAAATAGTCTTGACAGTAAACTGTTGCGTAAAAAAAGACTTACCAGAATACTGCCCAGACAGCAAAGGACGTCCAATGGATGTCCGTTTTGGTCAATTCTCGGTCCAGGACGTCCTGGACAATAAATGGACGTCCGTTGGACGACCAGAACAGGACGTCCAATGGAAGTCGAAATATGTGCAATAAGTATCGTTCATTAGACGTATATTGAACGTCAATATCCAGACTATGGACGTCCAATAGACGTTTTTTTATGCTGTCTGGGTGCATTGCAAAGTAAGCCAAATTTATTTGTAAAAATAAAATTGGTTCTCCAGGTAGGATCAATGACGTCGGGGAAAGAACGGATTTACCAAAAAGTAAAATCTGATGACAGATGA
This sequence comes from Aspidapion aeneum, assembly GCA_963576565.1. Taxonomy (NCBI): domain Eukaryota; kingdom Metazoa; phylum Arthropoda; class Insecta; order Coleoptera; family Brentidae; genus Aspidapion; species Aspidapion aeneum. Next base: position 35,286,176 of record OY755040.1, read on the forward strand.
TTATCTGGCTAATTATTATTTAAAAATGTAGTATTAATTTTTTTGGTAAAACGAACAGTTGAGGAGGTAAAAAATACAACGGGTACTCAACTTCACGTTTGTAGTATTTTTGGCTCACGCTCCGCTGGCTCGACATAAAACGTTGCGAAGGCGCAAAAAATGCAATATGCATTAACCCGACCTGAGAGATAAATTATGTCATGGTCATGAGTACTGTTCTTCGGTTCACCTTCCTGCCTTTTATTTTGACTCTGGTAATTTCTTTTGTATTTTTAGATGTTCCCACTTATGTGAAAGCTACGGTATCGCAATCATTATTTATTTATTTCTCTTACCAATATCGTAAGATGAGATTCATATACCATCTTTGTAGCTTTCAAAAGTATTACATTGACCATGCAGTGTTCTGAAGAGTCCCTTAAGGACGAAACAGTTAACTGTCAACACTTAATAGGTGTCCATTAGATCTTGGACCCCCATGGGTGTACAGCATTCAAGCTGCCCAGGGAAAAATACAAGAGAAACAAAATCTTTCTATGCCCGCTTAACCACGAAAAATTGTGGTTTTTTTTATTCACGGGTACTTAACTTCACGTTTGTAGTATTTTTGGCTCACGCTCCGCTGGTTCGACATAAAACGTTGCGAAGGAGGAAAAAATGCAATATGCATTGACACGACCTGAGACACAAATTATGTCACGGTCATGAGTACTGTTTTTCGTTTCACCAGTTTGCCTTTTATTTTTACTCTAGTAATTTCTTTTGTATTTTCAGATGTCGCCACTTATGTGAAAGGATACGGTATCGCAGGCATTATTTATTTATTTCTCTTACCAATATCGTTAGATGAGATTCATATACCATCTTTGTAGCTTTTCAAAAGTGTTACATTGACCATGCAGTGTTATGAAGAGTCCCTTAAGGACGAAAGAGTTAACTGTCAACACTTAATAGGTGTCCATTAGATCTTGGACCCCCATGGGTGTACAGCTTTCAAGCTGCCCACGGAAAAAAACAAGAGAAACAAAATATTTCTATGCCTGCTTAGCCACAAAAAATTGTTGTTTTTTTATTCACGGGTACTAAACTTTACGTTTATAATAATCTACGACTGGATATCGGGGCTGCCGTCCAGCAAGACCGAACGATTAGTATCTTTATAAAATATTAATCAAGAAACAAATTGTGTGAAGTCAGTGTACAGAGAAAACATGTTGAGCAGCTTCTGTTTTTTGTACGCCTGTTTTCATTTATCAAGTCGAGGGGTTTACCGAAATCGTGCCCAAAGTATTGTTTACATTGGGATTATTTTATTTCTATTTTAGGTGTGGGGTATACATACAGTGTATCCCAACGAAAACGAAACAGAGTCGTTTTTGGGTATTTAGAATATTTTTTCGAAAAATTCCTCGGACACGTCGATTTAGTTTTTGAGGGGGACACTTTTTGGCAACAAGAACATTTTTCTGACACAACCCCCTTTCACGGGGTGAGATTCACCCCCAGAATTTAAATAGGGAAAGTGGGTCGAGTGATACCTTGTTTTAAAGGTATTTCGATTCTGTTTACAGACCTAGTATTTTTTCCAAAATCGAACGATTCGTTTTTGAGATAATTAATTTTAAAATTAGCCTGGTTTTATTTTGAAAAAATTTTTTGGGCAGTTTTTCGCAAAATTTTCTTTTTTTCCTCGGACCCGTAGATTTTGTTTTTAAATTCTACACTTTCCACCAAAATTAAAATTTTTGTCTTACCACCCCCTTTTACGGGGTGAGATTCACCCCCAGAATTTTAATAGGGCAAGTGGGTCGAGTAATACCTTGTTTTAAAGGTTTTTTTATTCTCTTTACAGAACTGGTATTTTTTTTGTAAATCTAACGATTCCTTAAATTACAACAAAGATGATACTTTTATGTTCGCAAAAATGGAAATTTATTACTTTTATTTAATTTTAATTACATAACTAAATATTAATTTATTTTTTTTATAGCATATGCTGGAAATGTCCACCTCCTTGTTCCATACAAAAGTACAAATTTTGTTCAAACCGTGCGCTAACGTTTGACAACATTTCGGGGGTAATGGCTCTGCATTCCTCAATTATCCGTCTTCGCAACTCGTCCAGATTTGCCGGTGGAGTGGCATAAACTTTTGATTTGATATAGCCCCACAAAAAGAAATCCAAAGGAGTTAAATCAGGGGAGCGCGCCGGCCAGTCTATACTACCTCTTCTTCCGATCCACTGATTAGGAAAATGAAGATTTAAAAAATTTCGCACTGCTACTGCAAAATGAGGGGGAGCTCCATCCTGTTGAAAATGAAGAAGTTCTTCTTGATATGTTGGATTAGTTTCCAAAGGATCAACAATGTGCGGTAGTATGGCATCTTCGAGTAAATTTAAGTACGATTCCCCTGTCAAATTACCTTCAATGAAGAAAGGACCGATGATTTTGTCGCCGTATATGCCAGCCCAAATATTTAATTTTTGAGGTTCCTGGGTGTGATGTTCCCGAAATTCCCTTGGATTTAAATCAGACCAATAACGACAATTGTGTCTGTTCACATTACCATTGAGAAAAAAGGTTGACTCGTCCGAAAAACAAATATTGTATAACAAATCTGGATTTCTATGTAAACGCTCACTCATTTGTTCACAAAATTCAAGTCGGCGGTCAAAATCATCTTCGTTTAATTGCTGAACCAACTTTATCTTGTAAGGATGGAATTTATGACCCTTTAGTATTTTCCAAACACTAGTTCTGGTTATCCCAGATGAATCGGACAAACGTCGTACGCTTAGTCTTGGATTTGCAGTGACCTCCCCCAACACTCCAATTTCATTTTCCTCATTTCGAACTGGTCGATCTACATGTCTTTTCTTGTTCAGAACTGAACCCGAAAATTTTGCCACTAATTCAAGGACGTACTTTCGACGTACTGTTATGTCGGGATGCTGCTCATTGAACAAGTGGGCTGCGGTATTGGCACACTCATTGTTACCGTAAAAAAACGCAATTAAAGAAACTCTTTCCGCCACAGAATAAACCATATTGAAGTAGAGAAACAATGCCTAACCACAACCTTCTTTTAATGAAAATATTGGCAACTAAAAGCAGAAAGTTTTTAATGAATAAAATAAAAAAATGGTTGAACACACTAGCAAAAAATTAAATGTTAAAAACTGATAATCCCGAACAAAATAACAAAAAAAATTGTACTTAGCAGTATGTACAACGTATTCTTTGCGATTTTAATATTGGCATATATCGAAAATAAAATCGATATGTCCCAGTAGACAATAAGTTGTGGGAAAAAAGGAGAAAACCAATACATAGTTCGATTTTGAAAAAATAACATGGTACCTACATGACGAAAATCGAAATGCCTTAATTACTTGACTCACCTTTGTAAAAAGTGTAGAATTTGGGAACAAAATCAACGTGTCCAAATTAAAAAAGAAAATTTTAGAAAAAACTGACTTTTTTTTTAAATTAAATGTCTGGAAAACGAATCGTTAGATTTAAAAAAAAGTATCAGTCGACCCACTTTCCCTAATAAATTGTGGGGGTAGGTCACCCCTTAAAAGGGGGTGGTAACACAAAAATTTTAATTACGGTAAAAAGTTTAAAATTTAAAAACAAAATCGAAAATAAAGCATATTTTGTAAAAAAAAATGTTTAATTTTTTTTTATCGAATTATGTTAATTTCAAAAATAAAAAAAGTACCAGAACTGTCAGGAGAATCAAAAAACCTTTAAAACAAGGTATCAGTCGACCCACTTTCCCTATTAAAATTCTGGGGGTGAATCTCACCCCGTAAAAGGGGGTGGTAAGACAAAAATTTTAATTTTGGTGGAAAGTGTAGAACTTAAAAACAAAATCGACGGGTCCGAGGAAAAAAAGAAAATTTTGCGAAAAACTGCCCAAAAAATTTTTTAAAAATAAAACCATGCTAATTTTAAAATTAATTATCTCAAAAACGAATCGTTAGATTTTGGAAAAAATACTAGGTCTGTAAACAGAATCGAAATACCTTTAAAACAAGGTATCACTTGACCCACTTTCCCTATTTACATTCTGGGGGTGAATCTCACCCCGTGAAAGGGGGTTGTGTTAGAAAAATGTTCTTGTTGCCAAAAAGTGTCCCCCTCAAAAACTAAATCGACGTGTCTGAGGAATTTTTCGAAAAAATATTCTTAATACCCAAAAACGCCTCTGTTTCGTTTTCGTTGGGACACACTGTATTATTCAAAAGTAGAAATGAGTGAGGTTGATGTTGCGTCACCTATTGGTAAAGTCACGAGTCGCCACTGCAGGGTTAGATAGTATTTTAGCCGGATTGTCATAGCAACGTGAAAATCAGGTCATGGTCATAAGTCATTTTTAGCCAAATGCATCGGCCGCTGCACTTGTGGCATAAATTTTATTTTGGCATTTGCATCATTCCATCCCCATGCACACTAATATCGTTAAACGTTTTGTCCTAAAAGTGAAATATGAAAATTTATGTATTGCTATAAATCTTACGCAAAGGCTGCACATGTTTCCGATATAACATTAAATTTTGTTGATTTTTAGAAATTAACACGCATTAATAATATTATTTTTTATTATCCATTTAGCAAAGGACCAAAAACATTCAACAAAGGACCATTAAAAAAAGGAAAAAATTTAAAAAATAATAATACATAAAAGGTATTGGAAATGAAAAAAAAAATACTACGCAGCCAAAAAAAAAAATTAAACTCCATCCTAGTTACTTAGCGTAAAATTTAAGCACGGATCACCTAACAGGTGATCCGTGATTTAAGGTAACTGATACTTGATGCTGGGCTCCTCATTTTGATTCTATTGGATTTTGCCGGTTAACGAGCCGACCATGATTTTTTAAGGGAAAAAGTACCTCTGTCGTTTTTGTTACCTATGAGGACCACCCATTACGGGTTACCTTACGTGAAATGGGGTGAACTTTAAGGCTGGATAGTGGTTATTCATGGCAGTGGCGTATATAAGGGGGGGGGCTGGGGACTGGCTCCCCTCTGAAGCTAAGGTTTTTTTAGATATTTTCCACATATTATTATTTCATGATACAAACATAAAATACAGCCTGATGGGGTTTCGCCCCCCCCCCCCCCCCCCCTTCTCGTTAAGGCCATCTTGGGCCCTCCCCAAAACATTTTACTATATACGCCACTGATTAAGGTATTCAATAAAAGTGAAAAAGTATACGGATGCCCCTGCAAATTGGCTTTACTTATATTGCCAAAATATATGTGCTTTCCTACTTGAAGCGCAGAAACTGCACTGATTCTGCCCGCTGTCTAGGTCCACCTCCTGATTTGGAAATGCAATTCACCAGTTAAAAATAAATGTTGCCCGTTTTCCGTTTTGGAAAAAAATAGCTTTGTTACAACCTGCCCCGGTCTCCCCTACCGGGCTCCCATAGTTTATCATAAAGGATAAATAAAAAATCGTCTAAGATCATAAAGAAAAATGGCATAATGGTCCTATGTTAAAAACGGCATTTTTCAAAACAAGACAATAGCAAAATTGCGATGTTCTGTATAACGTCTTTTATCAAAACTAGACCAAATCAAATAGAACAAAATCATGAAAAGGGGACGAGCCTAGCTTGTGACGTTCACCTAAAGAAGAACGGTTCTGATATTGCTATGCAATTGAAGCATCCTTCACTGCAATTTCTTTACTGTCATGCATAAAATAATGAAAACACCGTATCTACATAGGGATTGCTATAGCACAGACGACATTTTCATTAAGCAAGGTCCATCCTTAAAAAAGGTCAGGTTTTGGACCTCAGGGTAGGATTTATCTGCAATTATTTGATCAAGAGGTTCGGTTCGGTTAACACCGATTTTGATCTCTGAAAAGAAGGAGCTAATTAAAGGAAAAAAACAGACATTTTTTTAAATGTATTTTGAAGTCCAAATACAACAATATTGTTTGTTCCCGATTTAAATTTGCCGCCAAACTTCCATCAGACCGATTTGTATGAAAAGAAAAGAGACGGAACCAGTATATATGAAAATAAAGGAGACAGTTGCTCATGCAAGGCCAGGCACCTTTTTATGATTTTGTCCTTTTTATTTTGCCCGGTTTTGATAAAAGACTGTATACTAAACTTTGGATTTGCTCTTAATGTATGACGTTTTTGTATAATCTTCGGTTATTAAGAAATCCGTTTTGCCTCTTGGACGATTTTGTTTTTGTCATTTACGACGATGGACACGGATTATCCCTACCTATCCACATTATACATGAATTCTCTTACCTATGAGAAACTGAAGTAAACATATCGTCATAGGCTTCTCTATAAAAATCGACTGTTTTTATGATGGCTGGCGTAATTACAATGAACATGAAAATGAGGAAAAAACAGGAAAATGCAATGCCATTCTGAAATAAAAGTAATTGGTATTGGTTGCTTTGCTAATATGCATACAAAGATTTGCACATCATGTCGGCATTTCAGCTTGATAAAAGTGGAACAAAATACTTTTTGTTGTGATACCTTGGTCTATTTTTACAAACAAAGTTACACATTCTTTGAGCGGCACCCGCCCCCCCCCCCCCCCGTGCCACCCGCACTTCAAATACCTATTCCGAGATAAAGATAGGTATTTAAAAAAAGGCTACATTTCAGAGTAATACAATGAAATGAAATGCATGAATATGACATACTCATTCAGACTTTTTCAGAGGCAACTAACTAACACATTAGATCTAAAAGAATGCAAAAAATTTGAAAATTATAGAACAAAAGAGAAAAAAAAATTATATCTATATCCTAAAACCTATTAACAAGAATAAGCAGATAAATTTGAATTTGTTTTTGCTTCATAAAAATTATATCAAATAAAGGCTTATGGCATTGATTCAAAACAAGTTACTTTGCTATGCACCAAAGCAATATTTGCTTCAAAAAAAGATCATTTTTGAATATTGCATTTTTCATATAATATATTTGTTTCATTCCAAGAAAATCATATACGCTTATTCCTGGAAAAGTACTTGCTTGCCTAAAGTTTTGCCTGTGGGTCGTCTCCTCCGATGGGCCACTTTACTCGACTTGACCCTACGGTGAGCCAATTATCTCAAAATAAAGTTTTTTTTTGGGATTGTGTAATTAGGCGGTTATGATTTGGTGAAAACCCTTTTTTTTGCACTATGTAATAAAGGGTATAAAAAGATCTTTTATTTTCTATAACAAAGTATACAAAACATTTTTTCCTCAGGTATGTAGTTTTTGAGAAAATTTTGTAAAACATATAATAAACCTGGTCTTTTCTAAATAATTCCAATTTACTGACCCCACTGAAGGGTAAGTTTCTAATCCTAACTATACTGTCCAATGTATCGTTTGAAAAATGATTTAGTTCTTCACAAAAAATAGTTTTTCAGGATGGGTTTTGGAGAGACTCAAAAAAAAACTAATTCCGGTTGAGATTTCGCATCGAATAGTCGAAATATTAGAAATTAGGGAAAAATCATCAATTACATTACCGAAAAGATCTTTTTTACTTGAATAATATTTTTGGCTTAGTCTGGGGCCATAGCGTCTTTTGTGGGCTTTTTGATGAAGAATATACAACACCTGTTTTTATCGATTATTAATAATCCCACCAACACTGGCCTGTTAACAGACCCAAAATTAGTTGTTAACGAGGCCCCTTAGGTAGGGGCAAAAATTTTAAATAAAAAAAACTTAACTGACTTACACGCTGCCCTATGTCAGCAAATTTGCTCTCAAGATATTTAGGGGGCGGGCATAAAGATAATTTTTTATTACAGGTAATGTATCAATAAACGAAGTCATATATAAATTGCCACAAAAATTAAAACTGCTTGAACTTCAAAGTTCGTAGTAACCCCTATGTAGATGAAATTTTTTGTATTTTATGATATGTGACCGAACCAATAAAATATCTTGCATGAGTGATTTTCTGATTTTGCGGTGGGGTCAAAATAAAATGTTGGCCCCTTACAGGTTCTAGGAGCCAGGGGGTATAAAAAATTAAAAAGTGATCGACCTGCAATCGTTGGGTGGACATTTGGTGACATAGTGCCTGTGTTAACGCCTTGTTAACAGCTTCGAATTTTTTTGTATATGGCAGACCTGTGGGTAATTATATGAGCTACCAATTTGATAAGACATAGTTGCACAGGTGCAATCGTTTAAAAGATTTAAGGCATAATTTAAAAGACATTTTGCCCCCTTGCGTCCCCTAGTGTCAAATTATATAATTTGATAATTGATATAAATTGAAAAAAATATTTTGCCACCCTAACCTTTCTTTTTTACTGAGACAATTTTGAATCTGTTAACAGGTCAGGCAGTGTTTGTGGGATCATTAGTAACCGGTTAAAACAGGTGTTGTAAAATCTTCATCAAAAAGCCAACGGAGGCTAAATTTTGACGTTATGCCCCGGACTATAATTTTTATTGTTTATTTTTTATACTTATTTTCTCTTTATCCTAAAGTTTAATAAACTTTTTGCTTAAATAATAATAAAATAAAAAAAATATAATTAAAATTATTTTCGCAAGAAATTAAAAAATATATTAAATATTTTGATAGAGAATTAACTCACCAAGGGATCTACAACGAGGCGACAAATCAAAACTCGAGCGGTGTGATAAATTTGCCAAAGCGGGTGACATTTGCCGATTTCTTCCGTTATTTTGGCGGAAGCGTGGCCGTAAAGGCTCTCCAAGTAATTTTCAATCTGGGCTATAAACTTCCTTCTTGTCTACAATAGAAAATAATTGCTATTAGTAAGGTGACCATTTATTTTTAAAGTGCGAATTAATACCTATCTATGAAAACTTAGGCTATACTATTTTATATTATAAGCCAAGGTATAAAAGTAATTATTATTTTGGGAAAGGAGTGAAAGAACAACACGTCTCAAAGAAGTCCAAGTAACAACAAATCTCCATTGGCAAATACTTGAGAATTAATAATCATAATTTTAACATTGACGAAGATTTCAAGCCTCTTCACTTGACATCAAAAAGTATGTTTTTGTACATTTTGGAAAATATTGAAATAGTGAGAGTTCTCTGCATGAAAATGCACTTTGAACGATAAAATACCACAATTTTATGTAAAAGCAGCAAAAATTCCAGTTTTAAAAAACTTAATTTTTGATCAATTACAAACTATCGACCCTTTTAATTTTTTAAATCTTATTAAGAAATTAATTGAGACCAACCGTTAGAATATTAATTGGCGTTTTTAATTTTTAGTTTTTGAATTTTTTTTAACTTTTTTATTTTTTTATTTTTGTAATCTTTTTAATTTTTTATTTTATTTTTTAATTTTTGTGTTTAAATTTCTTGAATCATTTAAAGAATTTTTTTTAAAACTTATTTTGAAGGGGCCGTACCGGCAGGAGAATTGAGGTTTTTTGGCTATTTTTAATATTAAATATTGATTTTTGTTTATTTGCAGTACGACTTTTAAAAAAAAATTAAATCCTAATCATTCTAGTCACAGATGGAGATACTTGTCTCTTTAGATATATAATAATATTTTTAAATTCTAACGTCTTTGTTTACTTTTATTTAACCTCTATTAAAATTATTTTATTATTCACAAAATATTAGTTTTATCTGTCTTTTAAATTTTTAATTTTGTTTAATGTACCTAACTGTTAATCACAACGTCAATTAAAGATGGAATTATAAAATTTCCAGTTAATCACAACGTCAATTGAAGATGGAATTATAAATTTTTTAAAACGCGTCGGGGTATGAATAGAAATAAATAATCTTTAGGTTTTTTTTACTCCTTTCCCAAAATTGAAAAGTATGTAGCTTGATAGGAGGGATTCGTCGAGGCAACATACATCATTTTTCTCACTTTTGGAAAACAAATTAGAGTGTTGAGCCGGAGTGGCTGCAAACATCAAAATATTTTTTATTAGCGGTTTTTGATAGATCTGACGTGTGAAATTTAGAATTTAAAGGAGATATATCGCGCCAAGTTTTTTTTTTTAATTCAGTAGAATTTTAAACAAGTGATGCTGCTGAACTAAAAAATAAGTTATACATCTGGGAGGGGGGGCGGACCCCTTTGGCCCCCCCTGGATCCGCCACTGGTACAAATGCATTTTTTTATAATTTTGGGATAACTATGTTTCCCTAAAGTTAAGGTGCATTTTTATTAGAATAAAAAGGATTCAAGTGATTCTAAGTACACCTAGTACACACTAGGTTTACTTAAAATCACTTGAATCATTTTTATTTTAGTAAAAATGCACCTTAACTTTAGGGCAACGTAGTTGTTCCATAATTTAAAAAAATGCACTCATACGCTTTTTATTCTTACCCCTTCAATTATTATAGACAATGCGACATTCATACCAACTCTACCCAGAGTGAAATTACTACCACATAATTGATAGGCACCTTGGATATCAGTTACTATGAACAAACGTAGGCTTGTCTTAAAATATGTTTGTTGCCATTATACATATTTCAGAGAACATGGAGAATGGTTCAAACAATGGGTAGCAAAAAGTGAACAAATTAACAAACGCAAAAGCATCGAAACAGAGTTATCTTGAACCGCAGGAAACCGTAGGAAAGTCGAAAATGAAGATGAGGTAGGTTGCTATATTTTGGAAAAACCTACTTATTAAAGGAGATCATCATTTAAGGAGATCATCTGCGGAATTCAGTCATACTATCCATTCTATAGCTTTTTAGTTTGAGCTGTAGTCGCGACACATATCCGCGCATTTTGCTACATATATCTACCTCGTTAAGTGATTTGTTTAAGTATCCAAGCTAAATAAGGCAACGAGCGCTAGAAAAACTATGATTAATAACCCTACATACCCTTTCAGCGATTTGCCATCCTTGATTGTCAAGAAAAAACTCGATGGTCTTAAGATGTGACAGGGACTGATTAATATGCCTATTTAGCGTAGGCAGTAAAACTTCTAAAGTGGTTAGTTTGTATAGAATCTTGGAGCGGATTTCGTTTAGGGTCTGAAGTTCGGTGTTTACTAACTAAAAAGCACGAAATTTGGTGTTAACAATGTTTACAAGTTAGGTAGGAATGTTGGCAGCTGCACATAACAAAATAATACCTCGATGGCGCTTAAAATGCTTAAGAGTCCATCTCATGGACTTTTTCTTACGTTCCTTAGCGTAATGGGTTCTTTAATATATGACGTAATAAGAAATATTTTACGGTTAGGAGCAAAAATAAAGTCGTTGCAATAGGCTACAAAAAATGGTCTGGACCCACCCAGCGATTTTTAAATGGTGTTATATAGTGTTTCTAAATATTATAACAGTTTTTGCTTAAAAACTGTTAAAATATTTAAGTACACTAGTGTTATAAAACTTGTCCCTCTATATTTGTTTGTTTATAACAAATTCCTTAAAAAGAGCATAAATATTGGTTCAAAATATCGAAAAGTAAAAAATTATAGCTTGCTTTGGAAACAATGGCAAATTTAAATTCGAAGACGCAAATTTTTAAGTGAGCAATTATGTGTTTTGGCATGTTGATACAGCTGCTGTGTGTGTGGACGCCATATTTGTTGTTTATTTACATTTTTTGGTGTTTTGCTTTTGAAAAATTCTGTTTTTTTTATGTGAAAAATAGGAACTAATTTACGTGAAACATATGCGGTTTTTGTAAAAATATCCGGGAGAAGTACGGGGTGTAATTCTATAGGCAAGTACTTGTAATTTTCTTTATAATTGGTTAATAAAGTTTAGAGTGGTTTATAGATGCCTTCAAATACTCTTCGTGGTGTCCACAATAAATCTACATAATTAATTTGAGAAAAATTACAAATTTAATAGGTTTTCACCCGATCAACTAGTTTGTAGAAAAAAAATAATAGACATAACCTTAAATTTTTGTCAATTGTCAAATAATGTAGTGACGTAACGAAATATGTTCCGAATCCACCTAAACTGACGCATGCGCAGTTAGAGAAATCCTGTCTACCCGAAAAACAAACATTAAGCATTAAAGGGGGTCCTTAAACCGAACCAACGTTCTTTACTGTAATTTAACACAGCCATAAAAAATTACACTTACCATCACATTATAGGATTAATAAAACAGCATGATATATTTTGTAAATTTTTTATGAAAACTGAAAATTTACAATAGAATTGCTTTTTTCCAAACCCAATATATTGTGTGAAAATCAATTTATATCAAATTTCTCTGTTGTTCGACGCGTTTCTATGTCGAGGGGGGGGCTTTATTGTGCCATGCTGTTCGGAGCTTTATATGCCGTCATTTTTAAAATAGCGGGAAAATATATTATTAGTTAATTAAAAATATCGAAAAACGGTTCATATTACTAATAATACGTACAAATTACTGTCACCTAAAGCAGTGGCGAACCCAGGAATATGTCTGGGGGGCCCAAGGCCTCCTGGGGGGAGGGGATGGCGAAGCCTCATGATGTCAAATTTTAAGCTATTTTTTGTGTTTTTTCTGAAATATGTCGAAAATATGTAAAAAAAACAAAGGCTTGGGGGGGGGGCCGGGTCCCGAGCCCTCCACCTGGGTGCGCCCATGCCTAAAGTGTATATTACAAAAATAATCCCACATTGTGAAATTGCGATTAAAAATAAATTTTATTGTCTACCCTCCCTACAATGAAAATAAATACACATTTTTCCATAAAAAGCTGTTTTAGAAAAATTGGATAGAATATGTTACATGTAACTTTCCTTTAGAAAGCCCCTATCGTATTAAATATGACATAAACCCCACTATATATTAAGGGATATAAAAGGATCTTTTATTTTATATAACAAAGTATTCAAAATATATTTTCCTCACGGGTGTAGTTTTTCAGAATTTTTTTAAAAACATATGAGAAAACTGATTTTTTCTTAATAATTCCAATTTACGGACATTACATGAAGGTAAGCTTCTAATGCTAACTCTACTGTCCAATGTATCGTTTGAAAAATAATTTAGATCTTCACATAAAAATAGTTTTTCGGGATTGGTTTTGGAGAAAATTTTAACAAAAATCTATTCCGGCTGATATTTTGCAGCGAATACTCGAAATATCTGGGGGCACGGCAGTACCTCGCCAAGTTCGCGCGTCGTGCCATCTTTTCTTGAAACATTTCAGCCGATATTTGACCTATCTAAAACTCCATAAAGTAGTAAAGTAGTTACGAAATTTCAAAAAACGTCGAAATTGCCACTGACTCACTCACAAAATTCTACTGTACAGCGTGTCCCATTTTCGATGGGATTAAATGGGAAACTCGGTTATTCTTAAAGATATCGATTTTCTGATTGCCCCTTACCGTGCTTTTTTTTTGAGCACTTGAAAATGGTGTAATCAGATTTTTGCTGTACCTCGTAGTTTTGCTAACACAGGGAGTTTTTGAAAAAATTGCATTTTAATTAATTCCTTGTATTTCGCTTATTTTGCAAGATATTTTTATTCTGTAAAAACCTTTCTATGGCAGCTTTTTTAGAGCAAAATAATGACGTTGTCAATTTTTTTAATATTGTTTAGTTTTTGAGATATGGTATTTATCATAAAAAAATTAAATACGGACCTGGATTTTTTTTATTACTAGTTTGATTGGTTCCATGTTATTATTACCTTAAAATGATAAAACTTTAATATTTTTTTGATTTAAGGTTAAAAAAAGCTATTTAATATTTGAAAAAAAAATTATAGTCCGAACCTGGAAATTAAAAATTGCAAGACACACTAGTTGAACGATTTTTAATTTATCTGTTTTGAAATGATAATTAAAAGATTTATAAATAAAGTAAAAAACGTTAAAAAGTTACAAAAATAATATTATACTAATTATTTGATGGTAGCACAGCAGGTCGTGAAATTTACAAAACAAAAGCGTGGAATTGACATTGTCATTTTACTTGTCATTTTTGTGAATGGCTTACAATTATTTTAAACTGGCTACAAATCGACCATATCCAGATTTTGAAAAATGTGATATGTTTGACTGCTTCATTCAAGCAACAAAATCCCAATATTTAAATGGCAGAAATATTTTTATGCAAAATATGTTAAGAAAAATTACTCAAAAATGCCAACAATGTCTTACACATAATGGTAATCAGAAAAATTAGTTATTTTTTGTAATTTGTTTTTTTTTGTATTTTTCGTAGACTTTGTTTCAAATAAATCTGTAAATTAACGTAAAACCATTTTATTATGCTAAGTATCAAAACAGTTAAACTAAAAATTGTTTAACTAGCATGTTTTAATTTATATTTATGTTGGGAATATTCAGGTTCGGACTATTTTTTTTTTTGAAATATTACATATTTTTTTTACCTTGAAACAAAAAATTTTTAAATTTTTATTATTTTATGATAATACTAGCATGAAACCAATCAAAATAGTAATAAAAAAAATCCAGGTCCGTATTTAATATTTTTATGATAAATACCATATCTCAAAAACTAAACAATATTTTAAAAAGTCATTATTTTCTTCTAAAAAAGTTGCCATGAAAAGTATTTTACAGAATAAAAATATCCCGCAAAATAAGCGAGATAGAAGGGATTAATTAAAATACATTTTTTTTAAAAACTCCCTGTATTAGCGAAACTACGGGGTATAGCAAAAATCTGATTACGCCATTTTTAAGGGCTCAAAAAAAGAGTACGGTAAGGTGCAATCAGAAAATCTATATCTTTAATAATAACCGAGTTTCCCATTCAATCCCATCGAAAATGGGACACGCTGTACTTCCAGACATGCTACAAAGCTGAAATTTGGCAGACTGAGAGAAATTATGACCAAACCCATGGAAAAAATTAAAAAACCCCAAAATTCTAATTTACTCCCCTCCCCTATACATGTAAAGTTATGTAAAAGTAACATTGCCCACTTCCAGAAATGGCAAAAAAACATTTCCAAACTAGTAGGAACCATTCATTTTGAAATTTGTATTGGAGAGCTTGGCTTTACTTTTATCTTAATTCTTTTTACGGAATACCACTTTTGCCTACTTGGCTTTTTTGACATAAAATGTTTTTGTTATGATTAGAAACTAGGGAGAAATGATCAACAGCTTAAAAGATTGTTTTACTTCAATAATATTTTTAGCTAGCTCTTATTTGAATTTTTTTTAAACTTATTTTCTCTTTATCCTAAAGTTTTTACTTTGAAAATAATAAATCAAAAAAATAATAATTAAAATTATTTTTGCTCAAAATTAAAAAATATATTAAAGTTTTTTTTAAGTTTAATATTTTTTTTAGTTATTAAAAGAAAATAACTCACTGTATTTTTGGTCCCTTTTGTAAGTAGAATAAATAAACTCAAAAATATAAAAATCGGCAGATGTTCTGCTAAACCTCCCTTTTTGTATTAATTTAACATGGAGTCTAAAAATATGTTCCGGTCTCTTGCTTCTTAACCGGTTTGCGTTGAAACCCATAAGTTTTCCAAAAGAACCTGTTGGTAAAGTGATAGTTTCCATCCAAAAATGGTACGGAAAATGCTTGTTTTCCGATTAGGTAGAAAAGATATTCAAAATATATAAAAATCGATGAGGTAGTCTGGTAAACTTCCTTTTTTTAAAGAATTTAATATGAACCATACTACTAATTTAAATTCGTGAATTTCATAAACTTTTAGCAGAGCATCTTTTCACGAACCTGTAAAAGAAGGACAGTGCTTGTTTTCCCGTCGGTTAAAAAAGAAACATGTTCCAGTCTCTTGGTTCTTTACCGGTTTCTATTAAGACCAGTAAGTTTTTCAAAATGACCTGCTGCCGGTAAAGTGTAACTTTCCATCCAAAGAATTGTATGGGATGTGCTCATTTTCTGATCGGTTAAAAATAGATAACCAAAATATAAAAAAGTCGGTAAGGTAGTATTCTACTTGCGCAGCAATGGCTAGAGAAGGTATTACTTGCGACGAAAAAATGTGTTATTTGGGTTTATTTTGACCTATCTTATCGTTGTGACGTCTTTCCGTGTGTGGCTGTGTGTGTGTGTGTGTGTATGTTTATGTGTGTATGTGTATTTCTGTCCGTAACACGATAGCTCTTAAGCCGCTGACCCGATTTTTATAATAATTTTAGGTAGTGTTTGACACTCTAACGAGCTGAGGAGATTTTGGTCAAATATTACAAAAATGCTAACTTCACAGAGCATTACATCAATATGCGGATTTCAAAATATAGTAGACTTCTTTTTGCTCAATAAAATGTGTTACAACCAAAAACTTCGTAGGAGCTCTAGTTTCTGACATATTTACAAAAAACTGTTTTCAAGGCTGATATATCATAGCTTCACTTGAAGTGTGCTAATAGGCTAGCTAGGAAGGTATCAGATCCGCCATGGATCCATTCATTTTTAATTAATTCAATATGGACCATATACGCTACTGATTTAAATTCATGACTTTCATAAACTTTTAGCAGATCCTCTCTTCACAAACTTTAAAACTCGGACATCAAAAGCCAGATAACGACGAAAAAACATTTCTTGAGATAATTCCGAAAATGTGTTATTTGAGTGTATTTTTACCTATCTGATACTGATTTAAATTCATGACTTTCATAAACTTTTAGCAGATCCTCTTTTCACGAACCTCAAAACCTCCACATCAAAAGCCAGATTATTAATTTTTTGGAGCGTTCACTTAATTGTCGTAAAAGGAAAGTGCTTGTTTTCCCGTCGGTTAATAAAAATAAGTTCCGGTCTCTTGGTTCTGTTGAGGCCAGTAAGTTTTCCAAAAGAACCTGTTGATAAAGTGATACTTTCCATCCAAAAATTTGTACGAAAAAGTTTCAATTTTTCGTTTTTTCTTTACAGCTCATACTGTTTTTGTAATTTTTGAGATGTCAAATTTGTAACTTGTATTTAGCAACAAGGCATACATGATTAAGCATGTTAAATATCAGGAAAAAACTACAGGATGATATTTTTTTAGGGTCATGCCCCATTTTTTCCCAGATAATTTTTTTGCATCAAGCCAATGACAGATTCAAAAATATTATGTGGATTCTTTGTTTCATTCAGAAACTTTTTGATTTCTTGCAATTTTTTGTTTCTCTTACCGTTTTCGAGAAAAAAGAAAAAAAAATTGTACCCTACTGAATTTTAAATATTCACTACATTACATTAGTTTAACTTTATGCGAGATTTATGTAATTTCTAAATAGCGATCAAAGGTACAAATTATGTTTTTGTCCTTTTTCTCAAAAAGGGTTAGAGATACAAAAATTTTTAAATCTGCCAGTGACTTACTGCAAAAAAGTTCTGGGGAAAAAAAGGGGGCATGGCCCGGAAAAAATATTACTTTGTAGTTTTTTCCTAATATTTGACATGCTTGGTGATGTATGCCTTGTAGCAAAATACACGTTTTGGATTTGAGCTAAATGTTTCAAAAACTGTACGAGTTATAAAGAAAAAACAAACAAAAAATTAAAATTTGAACAACTTGTATTTCGAAAATTAGGCATTTGCGGATCCGTAGATATACAATCTTAAAATCACTCAAGGAATAATCCTCTATACACCCTGTATAACCAAAATCTATCATATATAATCGTAGAAATATTCAGGTAAACCTCCTTTTTCTTATTAATTCAATATGGACCATATACGCTACTGAGCTAAATTCATAAATATCAGTATCTTTTAGTAGAACCTCTTTTCACGAACCTTAAAAGCCGCAAATTAAAACCCAGATTATCAATTTTTCGAGCGGTTACAGGGTCACTTAATTGTCATAAAAGAAAAGTGCTTGTTTTCCATCGGTTCAAAAGAAATATGTTTCGGTTTCTTAGTTCTTGACCGTTTTCTGAGATTGGTAAATTTTCCAAAAGAACCCGTAGGTAAAGTAACACTTTCCATCCAAAAAATTGTACGGAAAGTGCTGGTTTTCAGATCGGTTAGAAATAGATAACCAAAATATATCAAAATCGGTGAGGTCTTGTAATCTCTTTTTTTTTAAATTAATTTATTATGGACCTTATACGCTACTGATTTAATTTCATGCCTTTCATAAACTTTTAGCAGAGCCTCTTTTCACGAACCTTTCTCAAATTAAAAGCCAGATTATCAATTTTCCGAGCGGTCACGGGGTCACTTAATTGCCTGGCGACGGTGTTTAGCTGATCGGCGAACGAGCCAACGTCCTTCTTTGTCACTGATGTCACCGACAATTGCTGTCGGTGGGTGGTGAAATTAGCCATTGAAAGTGACGACAGAATCTAAAAAATGCATTTATGTTTTCAAAGAGAAATAAAATTTTACCCAAAAAACTATTTAAAAAACAAGCTACACTAAAATAGTTTCCAAACCTGAAAACCGAGGGATTGCTCGATCGCCGATTTTTGTTCACCAAAAGGAAATACCTATAATATTTCGTGGTATTTATCAGTATTTCCTCAAATTTCAATGGTATTTCCTAGTATTTCCCATTACTTCCTAGTATTTCCCAAGTACTTCCTGGTATTTCCTAGTATTTTCCAAGTAATTTTCTTTTTCCTAGCAATTTCCAGTATTTTCTAGTATTTCCTAGTATTTCCCAATACTTCCCAAGTATGTCCTGGTATTCCCCTTGCCTGTACACCAAAAGGAAATACCGAGCCACCCCTCGTTAAAAACAGAGCAAAATTAATTTCTGAATTAAAGGATCAGGGACACCTCTTATGGGATTTCTGTAATCCGTCAAACTTTATGAAATTTTGGTATGTTGTGGACCGAACCTTTCTTATCAAAAGTTCTCATGGGCCCATTTCAAATTAATGACCGGTTGTTGAAAAAGATAATGTCCAGGAACCATCATGGCTATTTAGACCGGTTTTCAAAACATATACGCACTATTATTATTACGTATATTTACGATTTATTTATTATTTTCAATCTGTACCTTCAAAACCTTATCTACAGGGTGTTTCAGTAAGAAGCTTTAGTATGTTGTAGAGTAAACCTTGCTTATCAAAAATTCTCATGGGCCCAACATAAATGTGTGACCAGTTTTTGAAATACAGGGTGTTGAAAGTGAAGAAGCACAATATTTCTTTAGACGGGTTTTCCAAACATATACGCATTGTTAGTATTACATATATTTACGATTTATTTATTATTTTTAATCTGTCCCTTTAAAGCATTATCTACAGGGTGTTTAGGTAAATATTAACGGAAAGTGTTAATGAGAAACAAACGTTAGTGGACGGGTTGTTCAAACAAGAAATGATCTTTCATCCAGTATTTTGGTAGAGGATTTTAAAACAAGTCTCTTTTTCTTTACAATTATGCCCTTTTTAGTTTTTTTTTGCACCACAATTTCGCTAAATGCCCTCTGTTAATAGTAAGATGCTCAATAATATATACAATACATAGATTTTTATTTAGTATTTAAACAATGGTATTTGCCAAAACACCCTGTATTAAATACTAAATAAGTCCAGCTTTATCATTAAAAGAATCATTAGAAAACTAATAAATACTCCAAATGTAACATTGTAAATAAGTTTGAAAAACCCGTCTAAAGAGCTATTATGCTTCTTGAACATTATCACCTTCAACACTCTGTATTTATTAAACTGAAAATTAATTTAAGTTGGGCTTATGAGGACTTCTGATGAGCAAGGTTTAATCTACATCACACTAAAGCTTATTTCTCATTAGAACATTCTACTAATATTTACTTAAACACCCTGTAGATAACGTTTAAAAGGTACAGATTAAAAATAATAAATAAATCGTAAACAAACAAAGTAAAAACATTGCGTTTATGTTTGGAAAACCCGTTTAAAAAGTCATTATGCTTCATGGACATTATCACATTCAACACCCTGTATTTCAAAAACTGGTCTTTAATTTAAGTTGGGCTAATGAGAATAAGAAAGGTTCAGTCTACAACATACCAAAATTTCATGAAGTTTGACGGATTACAGAAATCCCATAAGAGGTGTGCCTGATCCTTTGAAAGGAATCTTTCGAAGGTTGCTCGTAACTAAATAAATTATTTTTCGGGCTCGTCCTCAGAACAAGGTAGTAGTAGCCGTATGGTATGCCACTGTTTGTTTTAATAAAAATTATTCTTTGATGGGCAAATGGTGCCTTTTCATTTATTTTTAAAATTCGATTTACAGTTTAAGTTTAAAAAATTTTTATTTATTCATTTTCATCTCGTTAGACTAAGGTCACTACATCACGAAGAAGGAAATTCGTTATCTAGTGACCTTAGCTAGACCCCTTACGAGTAAAAAGAAATTATTTAGTATACCGAAAGCACTGGTAAAAATAAAATAAAAAACATAGAATACATCAATATGTTTCTTGATTAATAATTGAAAGTGTGTACCAAATTTCACAAAACTATCAAATGGGGAGATGTTTTAAAAATTCTCTATTTTATAGTATCTATTGGATGACCTTAAGTGCTTAATGTTGAATTTTGTTCAATTTTATGATTTGTAATATCTTTAGAGCATTTTCAAAGTACCCTAAACTAAAGTTTTCGCAAATTATATACAATATCAATGAAAAAAAGCGTAGCATAGTACTTTAATGGTAAATTATCGAAGCCTTAAGACCAATTTTAAGTTAGTTTATATATATATCTAATGTACAGGGTCATTGATTATATTTGCGTGGCCTTTATCAGGGGTTTAGGTAGGTGATAGAAAAAAAGTTTAAATACAAAAGTTTCATAATTTTTTTCCGTATTATCTTTTGGACTATGTCAGAAGTGTCAGATGTCATTCCTTATGTCAACTTTTAATAGCAACTTTCTTAAGTTAAAGGGAACACCCTGTATATTATTTGTCAAATAAAGATATCGTTACCCTGATTTTAAAAATATATAGGGTGTTGACATTTGGATAGGTCGTTTTTAAGTTATATTAGCTTAACATTTTTAATAAAATGCACTATAACAATGATTAAGTTGCTTAGGTCTTACTTCAACGTCAATTTGACAATCACAAAAAATACTTGGTTTAAAAAATGGGGTATTCGGAGGAAGAAAAGCTTCAAGTGGTTCGTCTCTTTTATTCAAACAACAATAATTTAGCAGCAGTTCGGCAGCAATATCATCAAATATAGGTAGTTAATAAAAAATAGTTTGTAAAAAATAGTTCTAAAAAGTAGCAGGATCGGCGACACTGCTTTAGAGTTTTGTTTAGTTTTTTTTTAACACTTAATTGTTATGAATAGTTCATTTAATTTTTATTAATAGTTCACTTCATTAAAAATATTAAACTAATATAACTTAAAAACGACCTATCCAAAAATCAACACCCTATATATTTTTAAATCAGGGTTGTAATTAAATACGTTAGCAGTGTATGCGGGACAATTTTCCTGCTGAGAAACGAAATTGTTGTTTTGGTAGAACATCTGCACAGATGGTAACATAACATTTTGTAGTATTTCACATTCATATCGTTCCCTGTTGAACCTTCGAATTGCCAAAACATACCCAAAATTCTAATGTTAAACCAAACCCCACTTATTCAAAGAAAAATGTTTCTTAATTTGGTTGGTGTATTCTGGATTAAATCGAGAATTTGGTGGACGATAAACTAAAACTCTTCTGCTGCTCGAAGATCACTGAAATATCTTTTCGTCTGTAAGGACCACCCCATCCCAGAAGTTATTATCATGAAGAACCTTATTTAATGCAAAAATAACCCTGGCCTGTTCTTTTTCCGCCGTTAAAAAAAGTTTTTTAGCAGCAACTTGACAGAAAATTTCAGATTTGTTAATCCTTTTGTTGATAGTTGACAAGGAACCTAGAAGCATCGTCACATTTGCTACTTCAACCGATGTTGCAAAATGATTTTGTCTGAGGTCTTTCCTTTTGTAAGTTGGAACTTACAGTCTTTCGCTCTTCCATGTTTTCTATCCGTTAAATTATTTTGTATCCAGCGCCTTTTCCATCGTATTATCGTCATTTTACCAACCCAAAAAATGAGTGGCCGCTTTCCTTATAAGACCAGTCTTCTTCTAAAACTCTTCTATATGTTGTGATTTGCGGCATTTTTGATTTAAACATTGTGAAATAAATGCATACACTATTAGAAATCTAAATTTTGCGGTATAGAGAAAATGCATATATGCGTTTTTTGTCACAGGAAGTGCACCTCTCAATAAGGTCCAGTAAAAGTTTTTATGCTTAAATTAATTTCTATTATATCGCTTGGTAAGTGCTTAAAGCTATTGCCAGACTATACTCTACATTTATATGAATTGAGAAAAAATATTATTATGCTTCAGATTACGTGGTATCAAATTGCCACAGGAGTACATTAGTTTATTTTATTAGTCTCTAAATAATTTGATATTTTTTACATTAAAAAAAACTGTCAAATCAGTTAAGGACACTAGACTACATGAGTGTAATTTTCGCAGAAAAACTTGCTATACGAGTATTACAAAATCGAACAAGTAACACAAACAAATGCCAACAATATTTTTAAATTTTTGGATTGAATATGACACCAAACTGAGGACTGGATGAGTTGCCGAGTTTAACACCAAAACGCATTGCTAAAAATGCACGTACGGTTTAAGCCATGTCCCTAGTATGTACACGATAAATTACATTCTCTGGTCTGCTTCAATGCCTAAACCTTTTACTAATCAACCTACGAACATGACGCTGAACTTTGCATAAATTAATTAATTGATTTAAATGGGTTTTTGGTCGTCGCGTAAATAATTACTTTTTGTTCACATAAATTTTTATTGTTGTGTCTAGAGACAGGCGCGGATCTATGAAGGGGGGGGAGGGTAAATTTCGCCCCCAAATCTTAAACTATATTTAATTTTGACACACAGAACACACCTCCTGGTCACTATGCAAAGTAATTTTATGTAATATTTATCATGATATTTCCGCCTCCCCCAATTAAGTTCCTAGATCTGCTCCTGCCAGAGACCCTGTATGTATGACATTAAAATCCTCTATAAATACTCCAGCCTTGTTTAGAGAGACGCACTTTCCGTCTTTGTTAATTTATAAGCGTCGGAAAATAAAAATAAATTATTTTCGTGGGTATCGGACAAACGTTTGTATGTTGCTTAATTATTAATGTTACTCACCGCTGATTACATAAATTATTTTATTGAAACGCCAATGAACTTGGTAAGTAAATATCATAACCAAAAAATGTGAAAGTGACTTTGATGGGTTTGTCGTGTCTCTATTTCTTTAAAATATGTCATACATACTGGGTCTCTAGTTGTGTCTACCTACGGCCATAGAGAAAATAATAAAAGAGTGCTTAATTCTATGGTTCAAAAGCGGCAACAAGTTTACGCTAGCGCCTCCCTTGGCTACTGGAAGAATTAAGAATGCGTGGGCGGGCTCGGCGGGCTTTTTAAATTATTTTTTTCTTAGTAAAGGTGCTATTTTTGAGGTCAGGCTAATTTCATGTATGCGAAAAGAATTTGGATATCAAAAATATATTAATTTTAGTCATGTAAACCTGTAAGATATACAAACTTTTTCCGCATACATAAAAATTTGCATGACCTCGAAAATGTAATACTTAAATAAAAAACAATGTTTTTTAAAAAATGTAATATTTATTTTTTTAAAAATGAGTACTGTTTTAGAAAAATCTAAAAATATTTGACAAATATAATGTTTTTTCTTAAATGTATAAACTAGGTATTTATATTACAAAAAACTGTGGATTTTTAGAAAACTTAAAAATAGTTAAACATGTACCACCTAATAATCCTTAATAAAACCAATATTTAAAAAAAATAAGAACACTCTTTTACAGTCTTCAATTTTCTAATTTCTAGGTTTATGTGAAATTGCTCAAATGTTGTAATGTAATTTTCATATACTCTTCACAATATCCATTCTCCAATCCATTTTTTAATAAGTAAGGTGGCCACATAATGATGTTATCCCATTGTTGATTGTTGCGTTGGATAACTAAAAAGCAAAAAAAAAGCTGCCAGGGGACTCATAATAGTAGGTATTTTATACAGGTGTTAATAAAGTATGTCGCCAAACTTCAGAGGATTATCTTAAGTGATTTTAAGAAAAAAAACTTTGTATAACCATGCTTAGTTTTTGAGATATGGGTTATTAAAATATTAGTTTTTTGTTTGCTTTTTATTTATAACTCGTGCAGTTTTTGAGATATTTAGCTCAAATCTGGAACATGTTGTTGTTGTTTTGTTACAAGGCATACATCATTAAGCATGTCAAATATTAGGAAAAACTACAGGGTGATATTTTTTCCGCGGTCATGCCCCCTTTTTTTGCAGTAACTTATTGGCAGATTTAAAAATGTAAAATGAATTCCTTGTTTTATTCAGAAATTTTTTGATCTGCAATATTTTTATCTCTAACCATTTTTCAGAAAAAAAAACAAAATAAAATAACTTGTATCTTCAATTGGTATTTAGAAATTACATAAAACTCGCATAAAATTTAAATAATGCAGAGTACAAATTTTCCTTTTTTGTCTTTTCTTGGAAACAGTTAGAGTTACAAAAAATTGCAGAAGATCAAAAAGTTTCTGAGGAAAGGTGGCTGTTGCCTCCCCCACCCCAATAAGCCTTCGTGTCGACTCTGTCTGAAATATGTGTTTATATGTAATATAATTTCAGGGGCGAACCAAATTTTTAAGGGGGAGCTTAGCTCTTGAAGCTCTGCCCTAAGTACACTTTGGGCCTATTCTTAAATTATGTAATTGACCCACCTCTACCCTCTGTACAGAATTTTCAAGAAACAAAATACATTAAAAAAAAGTTATGTGTAATACAAGGCCAAACACTGCTACCCCTTTGAGCATTAATTTTGAACATATAATAATTATGTTAAATGGCATTATGTATTTTAAGAATAGGCCCTAGTATGGGTGTGGAAAGAGACAGAACTTATTAACCAATATTTCTCTATTACTTACCTAAATGAAAAAACATTTGCAACCAAGCAGTGTGTACTCAATGTGATTGTAATGATCCATACAAATCTATAATGTCTGTGTACCTAAAAAGTAAAAGCACTAGCTAGAATTATGTTCAAACACTAAACTAAAAGACAGAAGCCTAAGGATTTTTAGACATTTTCCATATATTTCATGAATAAAAAAATTAAATAGGTGAAGATATGGCATAACTGTGTCTCAGGTCCCCCAAAGACCTATTCTTGGGTGCGCTACTGACTAAAATATCTACTAAAACTGAAAATGGAAAATGCCGAAAAGGCAATACATCAATAATAATAAAATTATATGGACAATGACCCATAAGAAGGTGCGGATCTACGGGAGGGGAAATTCCCCCCCCCAAATCTCAAACTATATTAAGTTTTTACATACAGAATACACATCCTGGTCACAATGCAAAACTGTTTTATGCAATATTTATTATGATATCTACCCCCCCTAAATAAAGTTCCTAGATCCACCCCTGCCATAACTGAGGGGTGAACAGCTGAACAAAATTTGTACACCATCCTACAGGACTCAAATAAATTCATGGTCCTGTAGTGTATTTTAGTGTCCTGTGGAGTCCTACACAGTCTTGTTAAAAAAAATTGTATACCTGCTGTGGACAGATGATCACCCCTCCCGAACACACAATGCACCAATACTAAGTTGACACATTTTATTTAAAACCAATGTATATGTTCAGTGTCAATCTGTATAACAAGTATATAAATCGACCCTATAACATAAATTATCTTTCTTACCTTGTCTTAGCCACAAAACAAGACAAGTTTTGTCTGATAACACGCGCTTTAACACAAAACAGATCCTCCTTTGTAGTGAAAAAGTTATTTCGTAGCACAATTTTTGCATCCGAAAATTCCAGAAAAACAAACCATGAATTTGAGGTTAGGTTTGACTCGACTGCGTTTACAATATACTTGTAACTTGCTTTTAAAAATGACTTGCAATTTGTAATATGGGTAGAATACCTGTATTATTTATTTATTTTTTTGGTTGCAACTTCTATTAACATTGATTGATAAATGTTACAGATGTTCATACCTATGCAACAACGAATTACACCAATTTTTATTTAAACAGTATAAATACTGAATTAGGATATAAGTCAGTGTTTTATAAAGGAATCAGATTGTATAACAAATTACCATTAGACATTAAAAATTGCAAATCAAATAATATGTTTAAGAGAAAAAAAAAGAAGTACTTGTTCCCTAGGCAGCCTCAGAGGCGTATATAGAAAAAAGTTTCGGGGGGGGGGGGCAGACCTTATAAAGACGTATTTTATACTATTTTATATTTGTATTTATGAAATATGTGGAAAATATCTAAAAAAATCTTAGCTTCGGGGGGGGGGGCGGGCATATATACGCCACTGGTCAGCCTGATTGTTTAAGTAAACCCTTGGTATCATATTATATTATATTATATTTTTTTATTTTAGTCTCTATATTATTTTTTTGGTGTATTTTAGTATAGTAACCTTTTCTCATAAAGAAATATGGTAGCAATGTTTTTTTTAAGGATAGGATTAAAAACATTTTACAGTACAGTGTAAGTACTTGAGACAGCTGTGTGTTACTAGATTATTCTTTTAGTAGGTAGGTATAGTTAGTTCTGTTGGGAATGATACAGGAATGCTTGTAATGATTTTTCGGTATTATTAGAGAAATATAGCCAGGCTATAATTGTGCCAGGCACTATTTTAACACATTTACATTGAAAACTGACAGTTAATCGTTCAAAATTCATACCAAAGTCGAATTTAAAACTATCGTCGTTTATTTTCAATTAATAAAAGAAGGCACTATTTATTCCGGTTCATATAGTAAACAAAGACCATGTGTTGAAAGATCACAGCTGATATTACAATGTGAAGGTGTCAAAATTGTGCCTGGCACAATTATAGCCTGGCTATATTTCAATAATTCTCTAATAATACCGAAAAACCATTACAAGCACATTCCTGTATCATTCCCAACAGAACTAACTATACCTATACCACGGATCACCTACCTACTAAAAGAATAATCTAGTAACACACAGCTTTATCAAGTACTTATACTGTACTGTAAAATGTTTTTAATCCTATCCTAAAAAAAACATTGATGCCATCTTTCTTTATGAGGAAAGGTCACTATACTAAAACACACCAAAAAAATAATATGGAGACTAAAATAATAAAATATAATATAATATAATATAGTACCAAGGGTGGTTTACATAAACAATCAGGCTGACTAGGCAACAAGTACTTCTTAAGTTTTCTCTTAAACATATTATTTGATTTCATCAAGTCTGTTTATGGCGCTCTAGACTAGCAGCACGCCGGCAAATTGTTCCTCGATTCGAACGCATTTTTAACGCGAGTAAAACCAAAATAAAAATTAAAAAAGTGATAGAGAAGTTATACTAAGTGCACTTAAATTATAGAATAGATCAAAATGGGTCCTAAAATCGCGAGTGACACAAAAAGTGCAATTAAAGAGGCAATAAAGGAAATGTTAAACGACGATTTATTTATTAATAAAATAGTAAACAAGGTCACCGAAAATCTTGAAGAAAAATTTAATCAGCTGGAGCAGTGTGTGCAAAAAAAACGCTGATAAAATACGGGAGTTGGAAGGCCGAATACTGCAAAGGGAAAAAATAAATAACATTGTTGTGTACAATATGATTGAGGAGGAAAATGAAACATTGCACGAAAAAGTTTTAAAACTATTTAATGAAAAAGTGAAAATTCCCGTTAGCAGTGAAAACTTGAATAAATGCTACCGAGTGGGAAGTAAAGGAGAGAAACCTCGGCCAATTATTGTCCAACTGGATAATTTAAGTTTGAAACTCACCTTACTCAAAAATGCAAAAAATTTGAAAAGAACAAATATTGGAATATATGAGGAATTAATAAAAAGCAGGTTTTTGAAGCAGGCTCAAGAGATATTTGGAAAGAAAATGGTTTTTACTCGAATTGGGGTAGTTGTTGTAAAGAAAGGAGAAGACTTTAAAAAGGTATTTACGGAAAATTACTTAAACGAACTGCAAGACGAGTAGGATGATTATCTAAAAACAGTGTAATTAAGCTTTGTTATTATTATTTTTCTTTTATTCTGATAAAAATATTTCCTTTTATTTTTATTTTTTTTTCTCATATTTGCAGCTGTGCAGTATTCATGGAATTACTCATTTTTAATAGTTTTTTTTTGTTTTATTTTTAAATATTAATAAGGGAAGATTTGCCTGTAGCGAAAAGCTAGTACATTAGATACGTGTAAATTAAGAATCTTATCATTGAAATATAAATATACAAATATTTATATTTTTTTAGTTTATAAAAGAATGATAGACTTAATTGAACTAATTGAAGAAGGTGAAATTGATACTGTTTCGGTGGAGAGGGTGCAGGAGTATATTCATTTAGTAAAAAACAAAAACATTGTTAACATTTTTCATCTAAATATACAGAGTTTAAAGGCAAAATATAATGAACTACTAGTTTATTTTCAACCAATTCTTAACAATGTTGACGTCATCATATTGTCTGAAACCTTTCAATTTGCTTGTTCTGAGGAAATTAACCAAAACTTTGCAATTAAGAGCTTTCAAGCTTATTATAACGAATCAAAATACAACAAAAATGATGGCTTAATAATTTATGTTAGAGAGGAATACAAAGTCACATGTGAGATTGTACCGTTGAGTGAGATAAAACTTATAAGATGCTGTTTTTGTATAAAAGAAAAAAGTTTTGCTATTTCGTCAACTTATAGACCACCAGCAACAGAAAAATTATTATTTTTAAATGACTTAGAATTATTTTTAAAAAATAACTTTTTAGATAAAAAGGAAACAGAGCTATTTATCGGTGACATTAACATAGATATTTTAAATCTAAATGACCAAGATACAAACCGGTACTTAAACATTCTTGCGACCCAGGGTTTTTACTCTTGCATAAATAAACCAACAAGAGAAACGGAAACTTCAAAAACAGCATTAGATCATATATTCTTAAAAAATAAAAATCTTATAAAAAATATCAAACAAAAAAATTCCTTGAAATCAATTATACACAAAAACAGTATAAGTGATCATTACACAACGATATTGTCAATTCAAAACCATAAAAAATACATACCAATACAAAAACAAACACAAAAAATTACAAAAATTAATTATAAACAATTAGAATCACAACTTAAAAATGAGTCATGGGAACACGTTTTGAGAGAGACAAATGTGGAGATGTCGTATAACTTATTTTTAACAAAATTCCTAAACTATGTCGAAAACAACTCTACCCACTCAAATTACATTTAAAAACAAAAAAAATGTCCTCGAATAACTCAGGGAATTATTAAATCCATTAAACATAGGGATTATCTAAAACAAAAATTATTAAAAAATTATACAGAACAATTAAACACCCAGTATAAAAAATATAGAAATTTTTTAACAAAATTAATTCATAAAACAAAACAACTATTTTATAAAAACAAAATAGAAAATTGCAACAATTATAAACAAATATGGGACACAGTAAACGCAATAACAAACAATAAAAAAAACAACTCGCGTGAAATACCAGAGCTAATTTTAAACACAGGCAAAAAAATTTCAAACGTTAAAGAAAAGTGCGAGGTTTTTAATGATTTTTTTATAAAAGCAGGCAAACAAATTCAGCTAGAGATTCCAATGTATGATCAAAGAAACGAATTTAGAGAAATCATTCAAAAAGATAGCATATTTTTAACCCCTGTATGCCAAAATGAAATTTCTAAACATATAATGAGTTTAAATAATGATTCGGCACCAGGAGAGGATGGAATTACATCACTCCTAATAAAAAATGTTAAACCATATATTTTAAAACCACTTGAACATGTAATAAACCTATCTTTTGAAAGCTCAAAAATACCATCGGCATGGAAAAAATCGACAGTAACTCCAATATACAAGCCAGGAGACAGTCAAAAACCTACAAACTATAGACCGATTTCCCTTATAAATAATTTTGCGAAGATTTTTGAAAAATGTGTCAAACAAAGAGTGGTAGGCTTCCTTGAGTCTAGAAATTACCTATATAAAAAACAATTTGGCTTTAGATCACAAAAAAGCACAGAAGATGCCGTATGGTTGTTTTTCTGGACTTAAGGAAAGCCTTTGACACGGTATGCCATAACAAACTAAAGGAACGATTATATAACATTGGAGTTAGAGGTATGGCATTAAACTTACTTACAGACTATTTGACAGATAGACTACAACGGACAAAGATTAATGATACGTACAGCAGCTATCAAAATATGACCACGGGAATTCCGCAAGGTACAGTTTTGGGACCTATTCTGTTTCTCATTTATATAAATGAAATAGGTAAAATTTTAAAAAATTCAATTATATCGTTCGCTGATGATGGTGCGATCCTATTTATGGGAGACAGTTGGGAACAAGTATATAGAGGCAGAACAGGGTCTCAGAAGAGTACAAAAATGGTTAAATTGGAGTTACTTAAGTCTTAACTGCGAAAAGACGGTATTCATGGCATTTTCGGCAACATCGACCAATCAACCTTCTCAAAATTTTTTAAAAATTCATGACCAAAATTGTCAAAATATTAACTGTACGTGCATTGCTATAAATAAAACTGAAAAGACAAAATATTTAGGGATACTTATAGATCAATATTTAAAATGGGGGGAACACGCGAACATACTCTTAGAAAGATTACAAAAACTTTTTTATAAATGCTCACAAATAAAAAATATTTTAAATGAAAAAATGCTCAAAATTTTTTATAACTCTATTATTGAATCTATATTAAGATATTGCATAATCATATGGGGAAATTTATATTCTAACGCTTTAAACAATTTAGCTGTAACCCAAAATACAATTCTCAAAATCCTTTTTAAAACAGATAGGCTTCATTCTACAGAAACATTATATAATGGTCTTCAAATTTTTAATATAAGAAATTTATATGTATTCAATGTTCTTAAAAATATAACAAAACTCAAAAACAACGGCCTATGTCAATTTGTTCAGCACAGTCAAAACACTCGCGCTAAAGAAAATAGACAAATGCAAATTCCCAAACAGATTAATAATCCTACCCAACGCACACTTTCATACTATGGCCCAAAGTTTTTTAACGATTTGCCACAAGAAATATCACATCTTCTCGAAAAAAAGCAAATTTTTTGCAAAAAAGTGAAAGTATACATACTTCAAAACCCAAATAAATTCACTGTATTCCTGGAATAAGCTAAGAAACAAAATAATACAAACTACCAGATATCGCTCTATCACTCTCTTTTCCGGGCAGAATCATTCTTCACAAACATGTCAGACTGATTTAACTAGAGTAGTTTGAGCCTTCCACATACAAGTTGCTTGACAACTTAGGTGGAAGTCTCGGACCCTCATTTGGGATATGAGAATTTATGTTATTTAATTTTATACTATTCTTTATAAAAACTGTATTTATTCCCAATAGGTATTGTTAAATTGTTGAATTATAAATAAATAAATAAAAAAATAATATTTTGCAATTTTTAATGTCTAATGGTAATTTGTTATACAATCTGATTCCTTTATAAAACAATGACTTATATCCTAATTCAGTTGAATAAAAATTGCTGTATTTAACCTGGCTTTATTTCAATAATTTTTTTTTACGGTGCGCACTCGCAAGGAGATCCCTATCACGCTCGAGAAGCAGCAAGTGCGCGGAAATGTTGGTGTATGTTGGTTTTGAAAAGGTTCAGGTTGTAACCTGCAGGGAAAAGTGTCGCAGGAAGCTTATTCCACAGCGATGCTGTTCTCCAGAGATATATTATCCATTATGTAATAATATAAAAAGTACATAGTTATTAGTATTATAAGTTTGGATTTGATTTGTTAT
This sequence comes from Aspidapion aeneum, assembly GCA_963576565.1. Classification (NCBI taxonomy): domain Eukaryota; kingdom Metazoa; phylum Arthropoda; class Insecta; order Coleoptera; family Brentidae; genus Aspidapion; species Aspidapion aeneum. The sequence continues at coordinate 35,318,038 of OY755040.1, forward strand.
AGAAATACTGGTGTATGTATTAACATTTAAATGTATTTTTATATTTATGTTTGTAATTTGAAATAGCATGATTTGCTAATAAAGATTTATTCAATTCAATTCAACATAGTAAACCATTTCTAACAACAAATGGCATCAGGAAAATACTAAGCGTTATGTGATAGACAATTTTCTCAAAGTTTTACGTAATTTATGAACGACCCTAATCGAACAGAATAAAATTAGTTTTAAATACAAATAGAAACATCCGCGATTGCAGCGCTGTGCGCTACTGGAACTTGTTGGCTGCGCGGCCCTATCTTTTCGGCAGTCTCTTTTTTGTCTCTGCCTACGGCTTGCGAAGTTAATCAGACCATTTTGTTTCTTATCCTACGTCTATAGTGAGAAAACCCTCGCAGGAACCGCCATCTACCGAGATACGAGAGAAACTAGAACAAGAGCAGGCGAGTATAAACTGCTATATATATATATATATATATATATATATATCGATCGATGAAAAGATCGATTGCAAATAAAAAGAATCCATCCGTGATCTACGACAGCACTTCTGTCTTTCAGGCCAGATCAACGCTGATTAGCGTTTTTACCCACCTTCAGCCGTAAGCGTCAATCAGCGGAATTTTTTAAAAGTCAAATCATACTAACAAACGTAAATTTAAGTACCCGTAAATTCAAAAATTAAACAAGTTTTCTTGTCTAATCCGGTAAAAACCAGTTTTTGTTTCTCTACTGTTGCATTGCAGATACTTCTTGAACCGCAATTTAACAGTATGTCATTTGACAAACTTTGCTCATGATTGGTGAAACAACATACTTCGTTGCAGTGCGGTTTAGTTTGAGCTTTTCCCGAACCGCGAACCATAAACCAAGTTTGCCAAATCACATACCGTTGGATTGCAACTGTATGGTAAGGTGACCATACGTTCTGAAAAAGCCGCACAAGTCATTGTCAAGCGACCCATGAGACCCATTGTTTTTGGCCATTAAAGTTTCTTCAAGCCGGTTTTTTTATTGGTTCTTATCGTTGCCTTCGTAAAGTAACGAGCCACGAACTAGAGGAAACGGCAACAGAATAGGTGGGTCGATCATTTTCGTCCACGTGCAGCGCCTACCATGCTAGTTAGTGGCCGATTTCGCGCAGAAAATGTTTTTTTTCCTTTTAGTAAATTTCAAATCGCGGCATGAAATAAAAAAAACTGTTCGGGTTTTAGTAAGATGTGCGGTAAATTTAAAATTACATAACCTACCTAATAACAGCTGTGTAAAAGAGACCTTTAATAACTGTACCGGCAATAAGTGAGGGTTGAAAGCTCTCCAAAGAGATATATTTTATAGCCTCCCTAATATTAAGTAATATTGTTTTAAATAACTATACTGAAAACACAAAGAGCAATTCCGAAAAGTTGAAAAATTTAACATCTGCAGCAAATACTTTAAAAAGTAGCGAGCAGAAGAAAACTAACAACATTGTGTCAATAGTAATAGTGAAAAGCCTATTGGGAACGAATAAACAATTTAATCAACAATTTAAGGGCCGTAAAACAGGGTATAATAAGTGTTCATTTAAATTTTAAAATAAAATGTTATCACTTAAACTGGATTCACTGGATTCATAGTTCTGTAAAGTAAGCAGTAAAAAGTAAGAAAGATAACTTTCTTACTTACGGAACTATGAATCCAGCTTTGGGGTTTTTCTCATAAATTGTTTAAAAGTATTTTTCTATATGTTTATTCTGGGTTTCGTTACATATTTTTTTACATATTTAATGGCCACTGATTTTTAACTCCAAATGTTTTTGTTTTTTTTTTATAACTGTTTAAACGCAGTTTATTCCTTTTTACAAAAAAATTACAAGATGGCCAAACTACAATCAAAACATGTAACAGATGTGTATATATCCCCATGTACAGTGGCATATATAAGGGGGGCCTGGGGGGCAACCAAAAAATCTTAGCTTCGGAGGGGGGCCCGGGCCCCCCAGGCCGAAGCTAAGATTTTTTGGTTATTTTCCACAAATTTCATGAATACAAACATAAAATAGCATAAAATACGGACTTGTGGGGTCTTGCTCCCCCCCCCGAAACTATTCGACCCCCCCCTCTCTTTCTATATACGCCACTGACCATGTATATATCGGCTCACCATTTGCGACGTTGCCTATTCTGGTGTGTGGCCCGATGGTTTACGAAGGCAGCGTTCTTATGCAAAATGAGGCATTTCGGTTTATTGAGACCTTTTTTTGAGACATCAGATTTTTGAAGTTTTTTAAAATGACCAGTTTTTTTTGGCTTATTGACTCCGACGCGACGTCCTCTTTTACGCTTAAAAAGTATGGTCACCCTATTGATGGACAAAAAATAGCATATCTATAAATACCTGTAAATTTAATAATAATGAAGGACTCGTTATTTCAAATCTTGTTTCGGTAAATGTAAAATTTGAAAACAAAGCCTTTAAATCGTCCCACGATTGATAGTTTAAAGTTTTTTCAATATCCAAGTGATTGTGAAGATTAAAAACTTTGTAAGTTGTTTGATCCCTTTGACAACCCCTAAAAAGAAAATTAAATAATACGGAGTTTTTATAAGTTTTATTGTAATGATTATTTACGGAACAAGTGTGGAAAGTGGTCCATTACCGCCATTAGAAACAAAGAAGCATGTGGGTCCATCTCATTAATCAGAAGAGGGCTAAACTCGGAGAGTTATACCATTTATTTAACGATTTAAAAGAAGAAGTAAATAATTTTTTTAATATTTTAGAATGCCGCCGAATAAACTCTTAGAACTACTTGATATTATAGAGCCTGATTTAACATTTTAAAATTCTTCATTTTGAAGAACTGATTGATGCAGGTCTGCATCGGCTGGTGACGGCCGGCTCCGCATACACTTGGCTAGCCCGTCCCGGCACGAACCGTCGTTTGACGGGAAGAGTTGCAGAACTGGTAGTCTATTTATTTGAATGGTTTTTATCCTATCCGAACTTTGACGGGCCGGAACGAGATGTGACGGCCAAGTGGGCGACAACCTTAGAGGTGTGCGCGGAGCCGGCCGTAGGCCAGATTCTGTTCGGCGAAATTCTAAACTATTGACAATTTTTTTTTTTTTTTTCTAAAACATTAAATAAATGATGGAACTTTCCGAGTGTAGCCCTCTTTTGAATAATCGGATGGACCCACATCCTTCTCTTTTTCTTCTTCATATTTCCTTCTTCTTCTGCAAAAAATGCGGCCGATATAAGAACTTCTTCATGAGAACTGTTGTTTTCACATATACTGACTCTGTCACTGCTACATGTAAAGGAAATAAAAAGATCTTTGCAACATACGACCCCGACGCACAGTGGAACGTTTTGAAGATCTAGGTGGACAACCCCTGAGCAACATTAACACTCTTTAATGCTTGATTTTTTTAGCTTTAAAATAACATAAAATATTTAAAAGCATTTAGTATTTGCAATATTACTTACCTCTTATATAGGGTGATTCAGATTTTAACGATTTTAAGATTTGTAGTCATACTGTATGTTTTAACGAAAATTGTTTCAACACATTTTATAACAAGGAAGTAACGGTATATATTCTTTTTAGTTTTTGCAAGAAGGAATTTAAATAAAAAAGATTTGCAACATACAAGGTGTTTCAGAAAAATTTAACTAAAGACGTTTTAGGCGGTAAGGGACGATCAAGAAAAAAATTCCGCTCTCATCTGTCACTATATAAAAAATAAATGCATTAAAAATTTTAAACCTTTCACCGTTTCCCCGGGGTGAAACCAACCCCTAAAATTATAATGGGAAATGTTCATCGGATGGTATTATCTTTAAAAGGGTTTAATGTGAGAAAATTTAAGAGATATGTGGATTTTAATTTTATATAACTAAGAAAGTTTAAAAAAATATTTATTAAATTGGAAAATTCCATTTTTATTTGAAAAATATCATTACTTAACATAAGAAATAATAGAATAATTAACTAACACAAGTCCATTTTATTATTATCTTGCAAACTAAACTGTGTTAATTAATTTCTCAATCTGACATAAAAAAGACACGAAAAATATATTATCATATTTCTAAAACCGCATAATAATAACTCGCTCCGTTTAAAACTTAATTTTTTTTAATTTTTTTAACCTCAAAAAAACTTCCCTTGGGGTTTGGTGCAGATACATTTTTATTAAGCTTGGTTAAGCTTGTGACAGAGTGAAAAGTTACTGTTTACAAAAATTCGTGAAAGTCGAAACTTTCAAAAACCCATCATACAGACATACATAGGGCATATTCTTAAATTACGTAACCCCTCCTCCCTCCTCCGTAATGCATTTTTAAGAAAAAATATATTCAAGAATCATGACAGTGTAACGGTGTAATTTCCCCCCTTGAGCGTTACGTACTTTAGGAATCGGCCCATACACATAGGTACATGGGATAGGGTGTCTCAGATAAAAGTAACTACAAGGGGGTTTATGAGGATTTACGAGATGGTAAGACATACCAATTTTGGTAAAAAAGTGTCCCTATTCCGAGCTGTATCAAAGAAAACATTTATATGCGTTTTCAAAATATTGAGAAATAAATGGATCTATGAGGGATCTGATACCTTCCTAGCTAGTCTATTAGCACACTTCAAGTGAAGCCATGATAATATATCATCTGTGAAAAGTTTTTTTATATATCTGAGAAACTGAAGCTCTTACGAAGTTTTTAGTTATAACCCGAATTATTGAGCAAAATATAGTCTACTACATTACGAAAACTGTATATTAATACGATGCTCCGTTAAAAAGATAGACTTTTTTAAAATTTTATTTGTCAAAAAACTATCATTAGCATTAATAGATTTTGACCAAAATCTAATCAGCTCGTAAGAGTGTCGAGCACTATTTTACCTGAAACTTTTATGAAAATTGGTTCAGCGGTTTAGGAGCTATCGTGTTACGGACAGAAATAATATACCTACAGACACACAGACAGACATCACGACGATATTGCTAGAATAGGTCAAAATACACCCAAATAACACATTTTCGGCGTTATCAAAAAAAAAAAATTCATCGAAAATAATACCTATTAATAATACCATTGCTATGCGGGCTAGGAAGGCAAAAACTAAAAATTGTGACTTTTTGAAAAAAATAAAGTTCTAAAAAAATTGTTAACGTCATTTTATTGGCCTAGTCATATTTATATAGTTTTATTCAATTTGTTTAAAAGAAGGCGACAATATTTTAATTTTTCGAATAACACAATTTAAGTTTTTAAGCATTATTTTCAAACCCCCTGTAGATATTTTTAACTTCGACACATCCGATTAATCTTGCAATAGTGCCACTTTTTTCCTTTTTAACGAATATCGTAACTGTTACTGTTTCTGAAAATCCCACAAAGCCCTACGTAGTTACTTTTATCTGGACACCCTGTAGACACATTGACTCATCTTGATATAGAAAAATGCACGAAGGTTGACTAATTTAGGTTAGAAAATCCCCAAAGGGCACATTTGTGAAGGTATCAGAAAAAAAATGTCATTAAACACAAATAATACGTTTTCTATTTTTAGAGTTGCAGGCTAACAATAACAGGCAATAATTAAGTCTAACTTTACCGCAAAAAAAGGACAAAATTTCAATACTGCGTCAGAAAGTAGAGATTTAGTTTAATTAGAAAATAATAAAACTAACATCAACAAATTCTAACAAACTAAAGTTTCAGTCTAACAAAAACTATATAAAAATAAAATTTTCCTTACCAAAACACCAACGAATTCATAAAATCATAGCAAATAAAACACTGCAACAATGACTGTCAAAATGCTTCCCTAGTCTTAAGGACATGTCACTCTAAAAATGCCTGGCACTTGTTTTATTCCAGCGCCTACTACGCGGGAAAAAAGAATATTGTTTTAAAGCATTGCCCATACATAAGATTAAAATGCCTAAGCAGAAAATTTTTAAGATGCAACTTTCAATGCAAATATCTTGACAACCAGAGGGGATAAAAAAATAATATTTTGGATCTAGGATGTATGGAATATGCTCTTTAATTGTAGGTAGCTGAAATGTTAATTTATAGTACTTAACCATGTCCACCTAGATTAGTAAAACGTTCCACTGTGCGACGTGACGGTTTCCACCGGGAAAGTGGGCGACCAAGCTATCCTGCAGGCGACGGGTAGCAACAGTCCGTGCTGTACCGAACAAGTGGGCAACAACCTTTAGACGGTGGCTGCGACTGGCATGAAAAGACTTATACGTTGGACTGCTAATAGGAACCATAACTGGACATAACCAGTTAAGGGAGCACGCACCAAACGAATAGTCAATAACGATCCTACCTGCCCAGCTTGTGGACAGGAAGAAAGATCAGAAGGGTCAAAGATCTCTCAAGGCACCTTGTGGCATATTGTAATGCCCACACAAGTGAAAGGCACCAGGCACTTGGGAAATCCACCCTAAGCGAGAAAAAGTTGCACCTGTTCAAATGGGAATGGAAGGGAAAATAGAATGAAAATAGACTTTGTAAAAAGAACAGGAAATCCCAATAATCTATCTGGACATAGAATAAGAGTGCAGAGAGTGGCTTAAGGGAAAGATCTATAACATTGCGAAGAAAGTCTACTCTGGCCTACTTGCCGGACCTACAAGTCACCGCCCCTCCCACGACTATTACTACTCTCCTTAATTTGCCTGCTAAAATGTGTCCATTTACCAAAAATCAATGGACAGTGACAGGCATTCTTAAATGTATACCTACTTTATAATCTACCTATTACATACTTTATTACTGAATCCACTTTTAACGTATCATTTCTAAACATAAACATATCTAGAAAGCCACCTCTGTCATACAAAATTCCACCAGTATCAAGAAGATCTGTAAGGACCTAAAATTAAATAAGTAATAATAAAACATAATAGCAACAAAGGGATACTAATAGTACATAAAGTGATGGCAAAAAAAAAACTTTAATTTGATAGATCTTTAAAGGTGCGTATTTATATACTGCACAAAGGCGAATAAATGCTAGCAAAGGATTTTTCTTTGGATAATATGTGTATGGTCGCCCACTTTTTAATGTCATTTTAAAATTGACTAAACTTCTCTGGAAAGGCCGGAATTTCAGCAGGTTTTAAAAACTGCTATTGAAAAGTGTTTTAGAAATCATGACGCTTATTTTAAGTCGTATTTTAAGCCGTGTGGTGTTGCCCACCAACGCGCTGTTTCTTTTTATCCTACAAATGTAGGGAAAATATGGTGACATTAAAAAAGTGGGTGAGTGTACGTGTGAATTCACCTAAAACCCCAAAAATGTGCAAAATGACATAATTCACTACATAAATGCTTCCGTTGTCGAACGGACCAAGTTATCAACTCTATAGTATTTAAAATCATTTAGTCGTGAATGTCAACTTAGTCGGTTTACCGTTTAGCTCGTGTCAGAGCCGGTACAGAAAGACGGCATGTGCAAAATTGACTTACGTTAAAAAATGACATTTTTCAATTAATAAAGAATGACAAGAATATACTTTTTTACATTCTTTTAGGAACATGGTAAGAATTTACTTCACAAAAAGAATTTGATAAGAATACAGCTTATGTCAAATTCTTTTAATAACATGCTAAAACTTGACTAGAATATAGTGGCGACTGGTGAGGTAGTGCCACGGATCCATGGCACCACCGTATTTTTCTGCAAAAATTGGTTTTACAAAGAAAAATCTCAACAATTTTTTTAAATTAAAATGCTTTAGTTTTAGATATAGATATATAAATTTAAATTCCCCACTTCCCACTCCTGCTTAGGAAACCTCTTTTTCACTGGATTTTCAACTAGTACTAGCAGCTTTTTGAACCCTCGCATTAGCTTGTTGAGGGTATGACTGTCTTTTGAAGGTTTTTGAAAGCTGATGGTGGGTCTTTTTAGACTCGAAACATATCCTAAATAAAACCCGAAACAATAAAGACTTTAGTGGAGAAGACGTTGAGTTTTGTCTTTGTAATTTGCAGACTCTACTTTGAGAAATGGACTATTTTCTCAATTTATTGGTTTTTATTTTATTTTATGCATTTCTTTTTTATTTATACAGGGTGTCCCAGAACTAATGGTACATAGATAAACTGTAGATTCCCTGGGTCAAAATATTACGATTTAGCCATACTTACCTTAGTCCAAAAGTTCGTACTAACCGAGATACAGGGTGTTAAACTTTATTTTTTCAATTCGATTTTCTTTAATAACTTTTTTACTAATTCATATTTTTGTAAAAAATAACCAGCGTGTAAGTTTCTTTGAAATTGGCAAGACGATTCCGTTGAAACTTTTAATGTACAGTGTACAGGGTGTTCCCTGGACCACTAGCATTGCATTAAAATCAGTGCTTCTTTTTGTGCCTCGGTTTATACCAGTTTTTATGTAAAATAATGGTTTTCCCATCCTTTTTATGTAAAAAAGTTATACTGTTTTAAAGTCGCTCAGAGCAACGGTTTTTGAAAATACTTTCTTCGATTCATTCTACTAATTAATATTTTTGCAAAAACTAACCAGCATGTAAGTTTTTCTGAAATTTGCAAGACGATTCCATTGAAAAATTTGATGCACAATGTACAGGGTGTTCTTTGGACCACTACCATTGTGCCTCGGTGTAGGTTTTTAAACAGAATATTATTTTAATTATTAATAACAAAAAAAATAAAACCAATTATAAAAATTATACACGTTTTATTGCAACAACAAATTTTTAGATAGAAATACAAAAAAAATCTACAATAAATGTTAGAAATTGCCACCGTTAACCTGAATACATTTGTTTATTCGCTTATTATATGAACGTCTGATTTTAAAATGAGGATTTGCATTTCTGAACGCCTCTCCAGCATTTTGAATTTTTTGAAATAGTTTTCCTCGGGTATTTATCTAGCCTACAATAATAAACAGTTTTAAGTTTGATTTACTAATTGTCAATTTTAACATTTTAACTTAGTTGCCGAGAGTGCCATGCTTAACAAATTTTATATTTTTTACTACTATACTTGCATTAATAAAGTATACCTAGAAACTAATACTAAAGCTCTACACAGTTGCAATCACGAACAATGATAACACACTTATGATAATTAAAGAACCACCCTGTATATTTTTTAACTTAATATTTCTTAAGAAAACATTTATTCTTATAATGCTATAAAATACTCTGCCAATATATGGGCACCTAAGCTCACACTAGGTTCTATAATGTAGAGTACGGGTGTACGGGTGAGCTAATATAACTAAAAACTTAAATATATTTTATTCAACTCCAAACTCAATTACCTATCGTTTGATACCACACAAGCCATGTTTTGAGTTAAAGTCTAATTTTTTTAATCTACCACCACCCTTTTTTTAACTAAAATTAATTTTGTTTAACTCCAGACGTAATTACCTTTCGTTTGATATCACACACGACATATTTTCACATAAACTCTAATTTTTTAAATCTACCCCACCCTTTTATTCGGCTTGTGCTTGGTGGATTTTGTTGATTTTTAAATGGGACCATCTCGAGGCAAGATCCAGCCTAGGTACCCAATTTCATTAAAATCGGACAAGCGGTTTCTGAGTTATGCGCGTTGGTCGTTACAGACAGACATACAGACATACAGAGAGACAGACAGACATACAGACAGACAGACAGACGGCGCAACAAAAAAGTTTCAAAATCATCTGAAACGCAAAGATATATAAAATTTTTTGAAAACGGAGCAACTTAAAGAAAAAATTAGGATCACTATAGCTCACACTACTATAGTATGGTAGTAGTGTGAGCTAAAAGTATTAATTATGCATAGCTAATATGTATGAAGTAGGTAAGAATTTAATCAAAAATCTTTTACGCATACAATAAAAACTTCTAATTTAAATATCTTGAAAACCGTTGCCCTAAGCGACATCTAAACGCTATAACTTTTTTACTTAAATAAAATTAACAAAAATTATGTTTTTAATAGAATCTTGTATACACCGAGGAACAAAAAGTTAGAGTTAGATGTAACGGTACCGACCCAGAGAACACCCTGTATAATATTTATTTTTTTTTACCAAAATTAAGTTGTACATGCCCAAAAACCACCAAACCCAATTTTTTGTGCAAAATTATTAATTAGTAGAAAGAATTGAAGAAAGTATCATACATCAATTAGGCATATCACTCACATGCAATAAAAACTTTAAATGCAAAAATCTCAAAAACCGTTGCTTTGAGCGACTTAAAACCGTATAACTTTTTTACATGAAAAGGATGGGAAAACTATTATTTTACATAAAAACACTGATTTTTATGCAATGGCAGTGGTCTAAGGAACATCCTGTACAATGTACATCAAATTTTTCAACGGAATCGTCTTGCCAATTTAAAAAAAACTTACACGCTGGTTAGCTTTAGCAAAAATATTAATTATTATTAAAGTTATTAAAGAAAATCGAATTGAAAAAATAAAGTTTAACACCCTATATCTCGGTTAGTACGAACTTTTGGACTAAGGTAAATATGGCTAAATCGTAATAATTTGACCCAGGGAATCTACAGTTTAAATATGTACCATTAGTACTGGGACACCCTGTATATAAAATTCAATAGCCCTGTGTAATGCAGTGGATCACACTCGACGCGACGGCGCCACGTTTCTCTTGGCTCCTTCGAATAGAGATAGATTTTATCTGCAGGCTATATGAGCGACAGTGATATGGTCAAGGCTAGCCATTTAAGCGTTATTTAAATAGGAAAAATCAAAGAAATTTTGTGCCTGGCACAGGCCATTAGTTAGTCGTATTACTTGCATTGTTTTTGTACGTGGAGCATGGCTATTTTAATTTACGCCCTTTACAATACCTTTTCAATTATTTCAGCAGAATTTTTTGATAAATTTTGAGTCGTTTCATGGCGGGACTCGGGTGGCCATTGGTAAGTTTCTTTTTAAAAAAATAGAATTAGAAACCCCAAACATAGTAGTAGTGTTTTATTTGTTTTTTAATGACTTGTCGGTAAAAATTTGGGCGCAACACCTCGAATTTTTTTTCTGACTCTACCTTGTTGTATTGACACAAGCCGCCGCTGCCAGGATACCTTTTAGTCTTATTCTTTTAGGAACGCAATGATAATATTAATGTTTCATCTGTGTTAGCTGTGTACCTGGGAGAAAATTAATTAACAGTTTGTCGTATAAAAAAAAAGAACAAAGCATTTCATAGGAGCAAAGAATTGAAGGAATAATTTTGGGAATTACAATGGGTAATGAAGGATGGAATAATGTCCTAGAAAGCCTTCTATTGCAATTAAAATTCTTTACCTTATATTGAGGATGATCATATAAGGGATGGCAAATCAGGCACTGCCCGTTGCCTCCAAGAAAGAGCGTGGTCGACCCCAATGCCCACAAAAATAAAACCATTAGACAGGCCAAAGTGAGCCCAGACATTAAGAGAGCCACTGCTCGTGACGTCATACCGCAACCACAAGGCGTTCCACAGAGAAATAGGCCCCAGATAATGCTTAATGTAGCGGCGATTGCTAAAAAGTAAAAATTTTCAGTTTTATAAGGATTGCAAGCAGGTTTTCATTTCCCCGGCATAAAACTTATTTTGAGTTGTCAAAGACACAAACGGATTGATTAATAATTAATTGCTAACTTGAAAATAAGGTACCTTCTACAAATAGGGCCCACCTAAAGCAGATTTTTTTTGGAAACGACTAAAAAATCTTTTTTTTCCAAAAATAGAAGAACAGTTTTAACTCTTAATTAAGAAATATTTGGTGAAGGCTACTACAAAAAAAACTGTTGCTCTATAAAAGTTTCTAGTTTTGGGCTTTATTTCTGACAATAAGACCCACAAGATAAAAGCTACAAAGCTAGCTTATTCTTCACACTAAATGCAAAACTTAAGTAAAAGAATGTTTTTTTTAATATTAATTCTTGTAATTGCATAAGACATAAAAATAAGCTCCAATTATGGTCTTTATTTGTGACAGAGACTTTAATGAGGCCCATATAGTCTACCTCCTTGCACTGTATTCAGTGCAGCAGTCAAAGATTCTGTGGTCCACTGGGCTCTGATATTGTAACAAATTTTTCCCCATATTCTGATAAAACAACTTGTAAAATGACAGACGATAATAAGGTTTACCAGAAAGATCTACTGAGCCTTATTTCTCACATGTACGTTTTGAGGTTATTTTGAATTACTCAAAAAGACAAAAATCAATTGATCTGCTTAAAAAAAATTCAATTTAGGAACAGCGACTTACCGATTTAAATAACTTACGTTACCTATAAGACTTTTGTCCCGGTAGATGTTCCAAAATGGAAGAAAATTATAAAACCTTGCTGTTTTTCGCCATACACAACTAAAAATAACTGAAGGTTTCTCACGATAGTTTGTGTATAGCCTCACCACCCAACTATGCCTATTAGTGTATGTCTGGTTGCACTCTTGTGCAAAGTGGGCCTTATTTCCACCTGGGCCTTATTTGCGTCAGGTACCTTATATATTGAAAATATTAAAATTTAACAAATCTGCATGTTTCCAAAACTATAATTATAAAAACTTAAAAAACTGGTGGCGTTTTACAAAAGGTAAAAAACGGAAAAAAATCTAAAATTTTAATTATTAAAATTAATGCAGATTCATAGAATCAGTGACAGATCCAGGAAAGTATAGGACATGCTGCATTTCTTCCTCCAACAAAAAACTTATTTTTAGATTTTAGTAAATCAATAGCTAGTTTATCCCACCTTCTCTTTTGTAAATACATTTTTTTTCCTACAATTTACCAAACTGACTTCGAATTAGACTATTTGGTAATTTGCATTTTCTATTTTTTGATTATTTAGTATACATTAAGTACTCTACTAAGTTATTTGCATTTGAAACTCGCGCTGTTTTAAAGTCAAATATTACAATTTGCAATTATAAAACTTTAAATGTATTTTCAGTGGCGCACCCAGGAATATGTCTTGGGGGGGCCCGAGGCCTCTTGGGGGGGCCTGAAGCCTCATGATGTTTTTTAAGCTACCGAACCGAACCAAACCCCCTGCGTCCGCCCATGGTATTTTGAGTTTCCTTCATCTTTATCTCTTTACTTCTACTCAGATGGAACATCTAGGCCACTGTGCGACAAACGGGAGAACAAAAGTGATAAGCAGGCATACAGGACTACCTACGTACTGCTGTATTCGCATGCAAACAGCGAATCAAAATAAGCGTGCGTGTTCAGCAATTTACATACTTTCAGTGCGATAAAATATCGGATAAATGCACAGTGCTACTCAAGGCAATGGGAATTCGGAACAAAAATCATATCTCCGGCACAGTTAAACGGATTTTAATTGGCCCTTGTGAAATATCTAATTGTATTATAGTAGGGATACTTAAGGGGTTGAAAAGGTTTCTTTTTTGATAATGTTTGTTTTTACTTCCTGTAAGATTTTTAAATTTCCAATATTTATATTCTTAAACTAAAAAGTAATTAAAAGAAGACAGCCAATGATTGACATTATTATGGAAACTACCACATTCATCCCTTAAGAACTACTTCAACCACTTGAAAATTTTACACAGCAACACCACATATGTGGCACCATTCTGGAAATCTTATAAAAACTGCTAATAAGTTGTGTTAAGGACAGTAAGCTTTGGTTTAACCAGAATAAATACAAACTTAATACTACATTTGACGGAATCGAAGACTCTCTGAGTTTTATAAACTTTTCAATCTCTCCGTCTGTATTCATTATTTTCTTTGTAATAATTTTTATCTGTAACGACATGTGAGGTTCAAAATTTAACGAGAGTCTTTTCATTGGATTTTAGTCTAATTTAAGAACTAGAGCTTGATGAGGAGTTAAAGAAATTTCCTCTTTAACCATCCATCTTTGCAGCGAATTGCAGCTCATCGGATATTCCACAAGATGCAAGTTCCGTTAACCACCTTTTTTTGCCTCCAACTTGCTTCGTGAAAGGGGTTCATCGGTCTCCGATGAGAATGCCTAGGTAGGTAGGCCTACCTCCTCTGATGGACTTAAACATTATTAGACCTTTAGGTAGTCATAGCTCTTGTTGAAGTCAAGCCTAGTTTTCTTGAAGTAGTCTTTTCCTCGTTCAGCATAATTTTTTCCATTTGTGCTCAAGTTAAGGCCGTAAAGCCATTTAATTTCCATGAGTTGATTATTAGTCCATTGGAAATATTCCTATAGAAAAAAGAGAGATACAATTCTCTTAAATGTAGTGGAAAATTTTCTGGATTTTCCGCTCTGACAACATACTTCTGTTAGATTCGAATTTTTAATTACGATGACTCCTTCCAAAAAAATATCCAAATTAAAATTAATCACAAGTTTTCGCAAATAAAACACAATGCATATGAGAATCATTATCCCAAAATTATTAAAAAATTAAAACTAAAAAATGATATAAGACGATTTTTTTAAAAACTCTTTTAAAGTTTAGTTTAGAGCATATAGAACAAACTAGAAGTTAGACACAGGCTAGTTTAAGCTTATGTTTTAAAACCTACTCGTTTCTGTTTTTTGACACAATTTGCACAAAAGAAAAAAGCGACTAATGTAGTATTTAGCTGCGCTTCTTTAGAAGAAGGAAGTAAGTCGGTCATAATGGGTAAATCGCAGAAATTAGGATTGATCGTAATGTTGAAGCCTTCTATTACCCATTTATTGCGAACAGAAATTTGGAACAAGTCCAAGTTTATATTTTTGGATAAAGGTCACGGCACTGTGCGTTGGTGCATGTTCTCCCTTAAGGACATTCTCCGTCACAAATAACTGGTAAGTCAAATGCATTACTTTTACGTACATACACTTGTTTATTACAAAACTGACTTGAAGGCAGAAACTAGACCATTCCAGAAATCCATTATATTAGTTTAGCCTATGAAACATTTTCTTAAATCTACAACCCACATCTACCACCTTTAACTTCCAGACAACTCCCTTTCTGGACCCCAAGTATATCCCAATAGCAAATGCATAAAACTTGATTTTTTGTTTTTTTATACTCCCTGTATAAACAATGTAGTTTTTTAGTTTTTTATAAGTTATGTAAGGCACCCTCCAGGTTTACTAAATTTTATTATTTTTTAAATATGTCATCAAATTAACAATTCATTTTTGATAATTGGTTTCTTTCCTAGACCTTTTGAAGAGTCACAGCCCCCTTAAATTATCAAGCCTGATCCTACTTTGAATAGCAACAGTTTCGAAGGCTGACATATCTAAAATTTTGACTATTTTGAAAATAAAAAAATATAGGTTGACAAGAAAATAATGCAAACGTCAGCCTTCAACAGTGTTGTATTTCAAAGAAGGATCGGGCTTGTTAATTTGAGGGGGCTGTGGACGAGTATTATTAATTGCTATCGCACTTTTGATTTGTAACCCGTTTCGCTTATTTTTCACTTAGTTCGACAGGTCTCTGAAGAAACTAAATAAGACAAGCTGTCGTTTGTAAGTGCGGTGATAAGGGCGGGGCTTATACAGTTTTTCGGTACATTCTTATGTCGTTGATAGCCCCGAAAAATAACAGGTAGAGGCGCACACATGAATTTTCCTGCTCCCTCTTTTTCTACACAAAAAAAATCTCAAATGTAAAACTTGTTTTCTCAAAAATATTATCTTCGGTTAAAGCATGTTCACTTAACCACACAGTCTCTTTCGAAACACTATTTTACTTTTCTTGATATCTAGTTATGAAAGGCTCAGTGTTTTAAAACAAAAAACTGTTTTTCCAACCAAGTATTTGAGTTGACTAAAAACATAATAAACTGTTTTGGAAAAATACTAATTTTCTTCACCCTATATACGGGCAACATAAAATGTTTCAAATCGAAATAAAGCTTGTTTTAACAAGACTTTTTAAAAACAGAACATTCATTTAATAAAATCTAAATAAGGATATTAAATATCCAAGGAATTTTTCAAGGCGTAGTCAAAAACTAAAAAAAAAGACTAAATAAGACTAGTACATAGAAAATTAATTAGAATACCTATGTCTTCCACACGTTTGGCCCAAAAATAAATTGAAATGCAAGTTGTTTTCAATCTTTGATACTAGTCTGTAATGGCTTAAGCGTTACTTATTAGCAGTGGCGGCTGGTTTGGTTCGGTTTGGTTCGGTTCGGCTAGTGACGTTATAAATTGGGGGGAGGGGGGGCAAAATTATATATTGCATGGAAAAGGAGATAAAAAACTTACCTAAACAATTTTATTTTAGTATTTTACAAACAAGCAGCTACTTGGTGTAGTTTTTAGTTTATTTGTTTATAGATAAAGTCTATTCGCCCTTCTTTTACATGCGCAAAGTGCTTGGATTAGCCACCACTTTCAGACTCATCATGGCCCCGTATAGCAACCTCGAAAGTCCCAAAGAATTTTAAAGAGTCTATTAACCTACTAAGTATATGTTTATTTTTTGCCACATTTTCATTATGTTCGGTAAAGTTTTGCCTATAGGCACTATTCAATTGGCACCTAATATCAGTCCTGCCTAGCATAGAAAACTCTTATTTAAACAAGTAGCACTTACTTTGGGTCTTTAACTTTTTACTAAAGTGCTTGATATCACACAGTCCCTTTGCCACCCACGCAGAATCACTTAGTGAATTGTTTATAATAAGACAAATAAAGCAAAAAAAGCATTTAATTTTTCACAACCGCACAACCAGTTTTTAGCATTGTATAATTTTTTATTACTTGAACTAAAATTTTGATTAATTTTTAGAATATTTAGGTCCCGTCTATGTGGCCCTGAAGATTTTATTTGTAATCGAAGTTCATATGTCAACGTATTTAAATTTGCACACTTAATTATATAATTAACGGTATTTATTTTCAAAAACAAAGAAAACAAACAAAAGCAAAAACAAATAATGGACACGCGACCGGCAAGGCTTTTAACTACTGACCTATCCCAAATCAAAACAAACTTATACGTTTACTCTAAGGATAGAACCGGGAACACGTCGATGGGCAACTAACGTTTTTGCACGATGAGTATAGCGGACGTCAACTAAAACAAACATTCATCCCGGACCCGGGCTATAACAGCCACCCATAAACCGCTGAAAAACGGGTGAAATTGATATCTTGTCCCGCGCGGTGCTGCTGGCTTGTAATTATTTACGCTAAAAAAGTTTACCCAACTAATCGCCTTCTGTTAACCTCAGACTAAAAATAAATTGGTAAAAAATTTTTTTTAAGTCACAAGCTTTTATAAAATGCACTAAAAATTAATAAAAATAATTTTCTAACATTCTAATATTATCATAATAATAAAAGCGATGGCCGACTGATGGAAATCTTGACGATCTTAGCACGATAAGATATCCGTATCAATTAAATATTACTATTTGCAAGAATCAATCTAGCAGAAAAATGCAGAGGTACCAAACCCATCCAACCCGACCTAAGATACCCCAGCATTTCTCTGACATAGGTATGGCAATGGCATAACATTGCGGCACATCAAACATATCTTTGATGACCTGCTATGTTGAATATTCTTTAAGTGTTTAGATCACAACTTTAGATTAACTTATGCTTTCATTTGCGGCCATCGCTTTTATTATTATGATAATATTAGAATGTTAGAAAATTATTTTTATTAATTTTTAGTGCATTTTATAAAAGCTTCTGACTTAAAAAAAACTTTTTACCAATTTATTTTCTACTATTTAGTCAGCTATCTACTCTATTAAATGAAAATATTTGTTAATAACAGAACAGAAAAGTTTATTCTAGATTATAATGAAATTGCTGATCGTGAGTTGTTTGGAAACTCATTTTTCTATTGGGGGAAGGAGAGGGTGGGGGTAGAGGTAGAAATATATTTTTCTTTGGGCTGTATTTATGCAAATTTTATAAAAGTCATTTGAAGTGAAGTGTGTCAAAAACGCATTTTTTATGGAAGGGGTGGGGGGTAGGGGTGGCAGAACATTTTTTTTTCAATGTTGTATTGTCATCGGACCACTATATGTATACCAAATTTCATCCAAATCGGATAATGGGAAGGGTGTCAAAAATGCATTTTCTATGGAAGGGGGTGGGGGTAGGGGTGGGAGGATATTTTTTCATTATTGTTGTATTGTCATCGGACCACTATGTGAATACCAAATTTCATCCAAATCGGATAATGGGAAGTGTGTCAAAAACACATTTTTCTATGAAAGGGGGTGGGGGTAGGGGTGGGAGGATATTTTTTTCTTAATATTGTATTGTCATCGGATCACTATATGTATACTAGATTTTATCCAAATCGGATAACGGGAAGTGTGTCAAAAAACACATTTTTCTATAGAAGGGGTGGGACTACTATGTGTGTACCAAATTTCCAAATCGGATAATGGGAAGTGTGTCAAAAACGCTTTACAAGATTTGATAGTTAGTTAGATAGTTAGACAGAACATCTGAAGTTAAATAAAAGCTTGACATACGTACTGTTTGATGTCTAGTTTTGGGAGGGCACTGCCCCGTTGCCCTTCCTGTAGCAGCCGCCACTGTTTATAAGTTTACTTTTGAAGGTAGGTTTGAATAGAATTAGAGATAACAACATTTAGATAAATGACTAAGACAATAGAATTTAAACAAAATTTGTTAAAAAAAAATATTTAAATAGTCTTTAAAGGAGAATCAGAAGTTTTTTGAAATTAAACAAATATCTCTTATAATGAGAGATCGTTTGTAAATGCAATATTCCTAAAAAACTCTCATTTTGAAGTATATTTTGCTTTGATGCATACAGGAGCGTGCCAAAAGGTTAGATGGCAACCAAATTTTAATATTTTCAAAATTTTGCTCTCTAAAAAATTAAATAATCTGTATTTAAAAAGTTAAAGTAAATTATTTGGTATAGAAGAAACTGAGGTATCAGAAACTTATAGATGAATTTGCAGAGGACAAGGTCGAGGGTAGCGCAATTTCAAATCAACAAAATTTTATAGGAATAAGAAAAGTTAGAAGCAAATTATATAACGTAAGCATTATGCGAAATCCCGGGAATGGCCGTTTTATATTTTTTTTTTGGTTGTAAGGATTTAGCAGCATATAGCTACGCCTAATTACTAACCTAACATTTTTTTGTGGGTTACGACTTATCAGGTATTTATGTTAGGGAACGTCCTTAAATTACGTAACGCAAATATTTAAGATTTTTGAAACCCCCCTCTCCCCCTTGTAACGTATTTTCAAGTAAAAACACATTAAAAAAACATTGAGTGTAACGCAAGGCCAAACCCCCCCTCATGCCCTAGAGCGTTACGTAATTTAAGGACAGGCCCTTAGCTAATTGCATTTAAGTTTTAAGAAATATTTAATTTTTCTAAAATTTTCGCCTGCAGCACCATTTTTTATTAGGTTTTTTACCTTTATCTTAGTGTATTAAGCCATCTCACAGCCCCTCCTATTGTTGTATTTTTCGCATTCTCTAGGTACTAGATAAGCCTGGGGCTCAAGCTTCCCCAAAATGGTCCGCCTAGTTGCCCACTGAGTTGATGGGTATGAGTGAGTGAATATTATTATTATTCAATACATTTTGAGGGAAATCATATGATATATGGGGGTCAATTCTTTACATTTCAAAAAATTTTACGAAATTTGAAAAAATGTGACATAATCTGGCGCTTAAGATTTCTCGTTTAAAAGGCAATTTTAAACTTAAAAACTTACCTAAAAGGCCATTTCCCACTTTTTGATAGATGTAGCTTCACGATATAATATATTTTTTTAATTAAAAACGCCTAATTTATTAAAAATTTTTAATTTAAAAATTGTAAATAAATTCAAAGCAGATAACCATTAACCACACAAACTGAAATGTCAGATTTCGTCACATTTCGTCACATTTCTTTCAAATTTATGAGTCCTATTTGTTTTCTTTATGAGGTCAGCTAAGTTTACTTTCTTTCTTTGTTTTTCACGGTAAAATTAACAAAGAGGGACTAACTGCATGTCGTGGAAGGGTCGCTACAAAATTAGCTCTACGCTGTTGCCACCGTTATATTTGAACGGATTTTTAAGGGAATGTCAAATTATTTCTTTAAAATCTGCCAGAAAAATCTGACTAAGTGGGATACTGGTCAAATTATTGAAGTGGTGATTATTTTTTTACTTTTCTTATCAAAGCTAGGCACGTATATAGTTTTTTATTCTGGGGGGTCCTCCCATATAGAAACTGCTGTTATTCAGTGACGGCCCATGAGGTTTTGGATAGGGTAATCAGAAATACTTGCTACAGTCGCCGCCGGCGGAAGATTACAGGGGTGCTACGAACAATTTTCGTCTAAAAGACGTTACTGTTGGGTTTATAAGGATAAAAATAAATATTAAAATAAAAATAAATGTAGATTCTATTGGAAACTGTGTGTGCGAATGAAGAAGAATTACAAAATGTTGAAAGTCCAGAATGTCGAAAGCTTGGGTTATTAGATATATTATTAGAAACTAACCTGGCCAGATCAGGTGCCTTTTTTTGTAATATACTTTAAAACCTAACCTGACCTGGTTAGGTAAGTACCTATATTTATATACAAGAAGAAACTAACTTGTCTCTTTCACTTAATTTTTGAACGGATCCCTTTCACAAACAAACCTTCTCTTGCAGGCTATTTTACCACAATTTATGGCACGTTTCATTCGACCCTGCCACCAACCCAGAGAAAAATTCTCTATGCACCAACCCAACCTCACTTTTTTTTTAGAATGTGGAATTACAAAATGTCGAAATTACAAAATATCGAAATTACAAAATGTCAAAAAAAATATATCGAAATGCGAAATAAAACCTAATAACATATTACGATCTGGTCAGGTTAGATTCAGTGTAATTAAGTAACTAGAAACGGTTAGTTTTTTTTATAATTTTCACCTAACCTGGTCAGGTTAGATTTTAAACCTGACCTGGTTAGGTTATTATACAAAACAAACTAACCTGATCTGGCCAAGTTAGTTTTTTTGAAATTATAATTACCCAACCGGATTAGGTTTGCTTTTTTTTTATTTCGTATACCAATCTAACCCGATCTGGTTAGGTTTTATTATCTGTCTTTTAAATTTTTCAACTATTAGTATTTTTGTTTCTTCGACATTTTGTACTTTCGACATTTTGTGTTTCGATGTTTCGTCCGTCGCCCCTTCAATTGATCGCAAACTTATCATTACCTGTCCATACACGCCCCTTTTCCAATGGACCGGTTAGGTCACGTTTTCGATCAATTAACCAGAGTTGAATTCACAGGTTAGGATAAGTTTGCCATCAATCGACAAAGGTGAGGTTTGGTTTAATAAAAAAAAATGCAAAATTTGCTTTTTGTATTAGGAAATGCACGAAATGTGATGACATCGAACCTTTTAGAAAAGCTATCGTCCAAAAAAGTCGG
This sequence comes from Aspidapion aeneum, assembly GCA_963576565.1. NCBI lineage: Eukaryota > Metazoa > Arthropoda > Insecta > Coleoptera > Brentidae > Aspidapion > Aspidapion aeneum. The sequence goes on from OY755040.1 coordinate 35,339,464, forward strand.
CAAAAAATTTTGCACCCTGTCAATTGTGTACCTTTATCAATATTAATGTTAATCCCGGAATAAAATACACAAACAAAATATAACGGGTTTAAAACCTTAGATACTATAATTAAAATATATTGAAATTGAAGAAATAGTTAAAAAGCTAAAGAATAAATTCCAGTGCAAAATTATTTACTCTGTAGGTTCATTGAATAGCTACCTAATTTGAAAAAGTAATAAAAAAAAATAAAATAGTTTTTAAGGTTTTGATTATAACAAATATAATAAGGGTAAAAAACAATGGAATTTGTTTTTTTTAAACTTATGAAAATAAAACCATGTAAAAATTTTCATTAAACTTGCAGACAAAGTGCCTAATTATTTAAATTATTTGGTTTTATTTTTAAAAGAACTATGAATACAGACAGACAGCCATTTTGATTTTTTTGGCCCAAACTTATTTTGAGCAAAAATAAAAAGGTTTTTTTTGACGGTCCCCAATAGCCTTCCTACCTATGAGTGGCTAAAAAATAAGTCAACCAAGCATCCTTTTTCATTCAAATTTATTTTAAAATCAAGTTCAAAAACACGACAAAGAAAAACAATTTTTTAGCAGCTGCTCAAATCTTGGATTGATTTTGCAGTCAAGTCAAGTAATATTATTTGAAACACACAAATGTTTATGAATAAAATTATGAGATTTAGAAAACAAAATTTTTTTCCACTCTCCATGCATTTAGGTATAAAAAAATACCTTTAAGATTTAAATTTTTTAGAAAACAAAATACTTAACTAAACTTTAGTTTGAGCATGTTTTCAGCTATTATAAGCAAAAATCTCAAAAATCAGAATCAATTCCGCCGTAAAAAATGCGAATTATCCATATCTCTACTATTATTATCACTACTAAATGTTTGATTACCTTGCACGTTACGTTGTGTAAGAGTTTTTCGTAAAAATATTTTAACAACATATTTAAAAAGTGAATCCAACTTGTGAACGGTACCTTTATTGGTTTCACTTGGAAACAATGAATTGGCAACATAGTATTTCGTAACTGACAGTCCCCTTGGTGATCTTTGACTGACAGTTGTCAAATTTGCCAGATAGAAAAACCGTTGTATGATGAGGTGCTCGGAAAAATACAATTTATCAAGAACTTGTGGATTATCAGTAGCCGAGTTTCAAGGTAGGTTTTAGATTAAATTTTCCCGCATATTTTAAATTTTTGGGATTTTCATAATTTTCTAAGTTGGCCCATTACCGTGTGGTGTAAGACGTTTTACACAAAGCTGAAATTGCAGTGTTGCCAAGATTTACACCAAAATTCTGTTGTTTCAAATTTCGTCAGATTATTTCAAATTTTGAAGAATTGCCCCCATGATGTCAGACAAGATTTGTGCATTGAAAACCTGGGCACATTTAAACCCGTAGCGGAATGTTTTAGCCCGAGCATAGGTCTCCTCAAAGTTTTCTTTGTTGTATACTTACTAAATTTTTAATTTCCGAAAGCTTGAAATGTATAATTTTAGTACCTTAAAGGAGCGACTAAAAGTACACTTTTATTCTCTAAGGTGCACAAAACGAATTTATTTCTTAGGTTGCAGAAAAAAACTGCACGAGATGTTTGTTTTTAAATGAGTAGCAATGTTTCCCTTTACTTAAGGCAACCAAAATGTTGGGCACGCACTTGGTGCATACGAAAGCAGTTTTTTGTTTTGAACCAATGCCAATTGTCTTGATTTAAGACACTTTCTTACTGTGTATGGTATACGGGCGCACTATGTTAATTGCAAAAATGGTGGTTTAAGCATTGTACACAATAAACAATAGATTTTATTTTAATAAAGCTTAAAAAATTTATTTGTGAACGAACTATTTGACACTATTTCGTCTTTACTAATTTTTTGCGGGCTGGAAAGGAAAAACGATGAATCCCCATCCATCGTCGTAAATGACAAATAAATGAAAATGGTACAACACTCCAATGGCAAAAATGGAATTCTTGATAACCGGAGAATATACAAAACGTCATTCATCAAAACAAGACAAGAGCAAAATCGAAGTTTAGTTATAAAGTCTTTTATCAAAACCGGACAAAATCATAAAAAGGGGCCGGACTATAAGGGAACGTCCTTAAATAACATAACGCAAAAATTCTGCATTTTTGACACCTCTCCCCCCTCGTAATTGAGTTTAACGCCAGGCCAAACCCACCCTCCCCCCACCCCCCTAGAGCGTTACGTAATTTAAGGACAGTCCCTAAGCAACGCTCTCCTTTCTTTTTACTGGTTCCGTCTCAGTTCCTCTCATAGAAATCGGTCTCATCGAAGTTTGGCGGCAAATTTAAATCGGAAACAAATAATATTGTTGTTTCTGGAGCCAAAAATGCGTAAAAAAATAAAAATGTCTGTTTTTTTCTCAGACCAACAGTCTTTGTTTAATAATCTAAAGTTTTATTTTTCTTTAATTAGCTCCCATGTCCTCGAAATCGCTGTTACAAGACCGAACCGAGTCTTTTGGTCAATTAACTGCAAATTAATCCTAGGGTCCACCACTTGACCTTTTTTAAGGATGAGCCCTGCTTAATGAAAATTCCGTATGCGCTATAAAATCCCTATGTAGATACGGCGTTTTCTTTAAGCATGATAGTAAAGAAGTTGCAAACGCTTTAATTGCATAGCAATATCAGAACCACTCTTTTTAGGTGAATGCCAAAAGCTAAGCCTGACCCCATTTTATGATTTTGTCCTTTTTGATTTTGTCCGGTTTTGATAAAAGACGTTATACAGACCTTCGATTTTGCTCTTGTCTTGCTTTGAAGAATCACGTTTTTGATAATATCCGGTTATTAATACTTCCGTTTTTAACATAGGACTGTTATGGCGTTTGCCTTAATTATCTTAGACAATTTTTTATTTGTCCTGTATGATAAACTAAACCAGTGGCGTATATAGAAAAAAGTTTCGGGGTGGGCCCGAGACGGTTTTGGGGGGGGGGCCCAGACCTCATGAGGCTGTATTTTATGCTATTTTATGTTTGTATTCATGAAATATGTGGAAAATATCCAAAAAAATCTTAGTTTCAGGGGGGGCCGGGCTCCCCCCCCGTATATACGCCACTGAACTAAACTAAATATACATTCTCAATGATAAAAGATTTAAACTGCATAAAAGTGTTCGGGTAAATATAAAACCAGAGACGAGCTTGGGTAGAACGTAACCGCTTACAAGAAAAAATAAATTAAGGCCTCATCATTAATCATAAGAGGCGTGATGACCACAGTTAACTGATTCTATTGAAACGAACAGGGCTATAAAACGAAATATTTTTCGACATAATTAATAACGTTCCTTCACCTAATAAATCAGGCATTTACTGTTTACGTAAAAAATTAATCTGGTTTTTGCCATCTTTATAAAAGCCAACTTTGTGACTGTGCAAAAGGAAAACCAGGAGACTTCGCAAAGAAACGGAAGTAAAGTAGGTTTTTTACCAGCATTATTATAATTGACCCGATGTATGAAGCCAAACGCGGATTGGACGGGAAGTAACCTAGTAATTAAACCCCTCGAAAAAAAAAATATGCACTTTTTGTTAATAATTAAAGAAATACAGGAGAATTATCCCCTAAAAAAATAAATAAATTACACATACGACTATTACCCCCCCTCTGGATTTTGACCCAAATATGCGCTTGTATGAAGCAACGCGAAAAAATCAGGTTACCTGAGTCCACACTGAAACAAGAGATTTGTGAATTAACACAACATATAATGGGGCTAAGGTGACCATGAGCATTGATGTAAGTTTATAAATGATTTGTGAATCGACAAATATTTTGTGAAATCGCTTAATTTATGTGATTTGCTGTTTACATAAAATTCGTAAAATTACATATACCCTTCGACATATACCATGTGCCTCCATATTCAGATGATTTTTGTGATTTTAAATGTTTTTTATAATTTTACAATGTGATATTACTTTAAAGAGAAGGTAAAATTAATGGATTTTAAGATATTTTTACAATGCGATTTTACCCAAAGGGACCGTCCTTAAATTACGTAACGCAAAAATTCAGGATTTTTGACCACCCCCCCTCCCCCCTCGTAATGCATTTTTGAGAAAAAACACATTAAAAAACATTGAGTTTAACGCAAGGCAAACCCCCCTAGAGCGTTACGTAATTTAAGGTAGTCCCAAACCGCGCAGTGTAACTTTGCGCTTGTCTAACACCGCGTCTAAAAAGCGTTATTTTAGATAATTTCATTTTCGGATTTAGGCTGTGCGGTTTCCGTTTTCGCCGATATTATTTTGCAGCAATGATTACACGGTAATCATTGTTTGCATTCAATTAGTGTACAACAATTAACAGCTAACTGCTATATTTTATTATATTTTAGCAAACGTGGAATTTCGTAACCGTGAATTTAAAAATCAAACATGTTTCGTGGCTAATCGGGCAAAAAGGAGTTTTTAGGGAGAGAAACAAAAACTCCTTTTTGCCCGATTAGCCACGAAACTTGTTTGATTTTTAAATTCACGGGTACGAAATTCCACGTTTGTTAGTATTATTTGGCTTAAAAAATTCCGTTGATTGACACTTACTGTCTTGATGACGGGTAAAAATGCAATATGCGTTGATCCGGCCTGAAAGACAAAGAGCTGTCGTAGGTCACGGACTACAGTTTGTTTTCTTTTATTTGCATTCGATCTTTTCATTGATCGATATTGTATAGCAGTTTTTCGCCTGCGTTTGTTTTTTGTTTCTCTCGTATCTCGGTAGATGGCGTTTCTTGCGATAGTTTTCTCACTATTTACATTTTATTAGAAACAAAACCGTCTAATAAACTTTGCAAGATTTGTCACATTGACCAGCAGTGTTCTGAGGAGTCCTATAATGACGAAACAGTTAACTGTCAACACTTATTAGGTGTCCATTAGATCCTGGACCCCCGTGAGGTTAAGCTTTCAGGCTACCCACGGAAAAATATGAGAGAAACAAAAACTCCTTTTTGCCCGATTAGCCACGAAACTTGTTTGATTTTTAAATTCACGGGTACGAAATTCCACGTTTGTTAGTGTTATTTGGCTTAAAAAATTCCGTTGATTGACACTCACTGTCTTGATGACGGGTAAAAATGCAATATGCGTTGATCCGGTCTGAAAGAGAAAGAGCTGTCGTAGGTCACGGACTACAATTTGTTTTCTTTTATTTGCATTCGATCTTTTAATTGATCGATATTGTATAGCAGTTTTTCGTCTGCGTTTGTTTTTTGTTTCTCTCGAATCTCGGTAGATGGCGCTTCTTGCGATAGTTTTCTTACTATTTACATTTTATTAGAGACAAAACCGTCTAATTAACTTCGCAAGATTTGTCACATTGGCCAGCAGTGTTCTGAGGAGTCCCATAAGGACGAAACAGTTAACTGTCAACACTTATTAGGTGTCCATTAGATCTTGGACCCCCGTGAGGTTAACCTTTCAGGCTACCCACGGAAAAATATGAGAGAAACAAAAACTCCTTTTTGCCCGATTAGCCACGAAACTTGTTTGATTTTTAAATTCACGGGTACGAAATTCCACGTTTGTTAGTATTATTTGGCTTAAAAAATTCCGTTGATTGACACTCACTGTCTTGATGACGGGTAAAAATGCAATATGCGTTGATCTGGCCTGAAAGAGAAAGAGCTGTCGTAGGTCACGGACTATAGTTTGTTTTCTTTTATTTGCATTCGATCTTTTCATTGATCGATATTGTATAGTAGTTTCTCGCCTGCGTTTGTTTTTTGTTTCTATCGTATCTCGGTAGATGGCGCTTCTTGCGATAGTTTTTTCACTATTTACATTTTATTAGAGACAAAACCGTCTAATTAACTTCGCAAGATTTGTCACATTGACCAGCAGTGTTCTGAGGAGTCCCATAAGGACGAAACAGTTAACTGTCAACACTTATTAGGTGTCCATTAGATCTTGGACCCCCGTGAGGTTAAGCTTTCAGGCTACCCACGGAAAAATATGAGTGAAATAGAAACTCCTTTTTGCCCGATTAGCCACGAAACTTGTTTGATTATTATATTTTAGGGGTAATACTATAATTTGAGACTATTTTTAACTGGAATCCTATGATTACACGGACTAGATTTTCCAAGAAAGATATATTTTTACATTTTTGATTGGTTTTTCTTTCTTGTCAAAGTTAATTAAAATTTTTGTTTTAACTTAGTAAGCATTAGTAACTACTTTACTGCTTTATGAAAGTCGTGGAAGTTGTTGGCTCTATCGAGGTCTACGACTATGCAAAGTTTGAGATTTGTAGCTCATTCCGAAGTAGAGTCATAGATAGGTCAAATATGAGCTGAAATTTTTCAAGAAAAGGTGGTACATCAGTTTGCGCGGACTTGGCAGGGCACTGCCGTGCCCCCACATAAAAAAGCCTTGATAATAGCATTGATCATGGTGTAATCATTAGCGCTCCTTACCCACACATCCACTCACGTGGTTTATCCTGGCAGGTGATGCGCGTCGGTTAGTAGCCGCAAAAGAAAGGCATTGCAGGAAAAGCGATATATCCCATACACTTGTTAAATATCCGAGTATCAAAATCACGGATGATTAAAAAAATCCAATTTTAGCACGTGATTTATAGTGACCTAAGTTTATGCAAGGCCAACAAAAACTACACGCCACGACCCTGAAAAAATCAGCTGTTGTTGTGGGCTGAATTTTACATTGGGTCTTAGGGGCGAATAAAGGTTTATTTCTGATATTTTTAAAATGACACTACAGATTTTCGCAAAATTTCAGTGACATATTCCTAGACACTATCCCGATATTCCATCAAACTTTTGTAAAGATGAAAGTTGATTAAAAGGTTAAAATCTTCAAGATTTAGCAGTCCTTATTTTAAATTCAAATTGCCCGCCATACACCGCACGCCAATTGTTATATTTGACATGGACTTGACTGTGTCATCTGTGTTTGTCATGGCATTTGTTTTTTCGTTTGTTTTGTAAAACCTATTCGACTTTTTAATGATTTTTTACAATAAAGTCCATTTAAAATCGAAAAATACCAGTGTTCATCTTTTTATAACAAATTTACACTACAAAAAATAATTTTTTGATGTTGTAATGTTTGGAAACACATCTAAATAAGTTTTAAAAGATGTCGAATATAAACAAATAGGTATAAGTGAGCCGATTAGTTTCCACGCAGAAACGAACACATTCGCTTCTGCTTTAAATTTAATTTTTGTGTGAGCTAATGAAGCGGCTCTCAAAAATTAAGGATTATACTATACATTTAAAAAAAATTGTTTTACACGAATATAGTAAAAACAATCTCAAATCGGTTTTATTTAAAAAAAAAATCAAATATTCATGAACCGTCATTCCAACTTCAATATTTTAAACACAATCAGCTGTGGCGTGACGTGACCAAAAAGAAATTCAGCCTCGCTGTGACGTCAACAAAGTTGTAGATCGTGGCCCTTCTTTTCGATAGCCCTGGTTTATGTTTGTTTTGATGGCTGTCATTGTGAAACTGTAAATACAGTTGATATTCAATATAAAAAGTAGTAAACAGACAAAAATTGGTTTTAATAAAATATATTTAAAACAATACTATATGCTATTAGAGATAATACAAGCATTGATAATGAATATAGATTATTTAATAACTGTGATATTTATCATGACCTCACATTGCAGAGGATTGTACTTAATAAATTCCTTCAAGTTTAATCGTCGTTGGCTTCAATGGTCACACATACACTACTCACGCACATGAATATCAACTAGTTTCTAGAGTTAATATATGTGTGTGTATGAGGCCCTATTCATAATAGTGTCTTAATCCCCCAAATGGTTAAACCTGATTTGCGTTTGACGACCTAACCTTGCGCTCGTTCTTTTTAGTTAGCGAAGCACAAGTTCTGTCACGCGTTCCGGCTTGCCTGAGCTGCTAAATTATGCAACTCTTTTATAAGACCTAACGACCCCGCCATTATTGCGACGGGACCATCTGCTTTCTTTCCTTAATAGATTTCGCCGACAGCTAGTGAGAAATTCCACATTTTTTCTCATTTTTCCTACGATAAAACTTTACGCCGCGCCTCGGTGCGGTTTCAAATTTAGAATATTTGTATGGCAGAAGAGGTAAAAAGTAAATAATTAAAAAATGCAGCTATAAAAGGGATTGCTTGAAAGTAACTAGATAGTTTAAGTTGTGCTACGTATTTTTATGTAAGCATGAGATTTGACAGATACGCAAGCGCACTTCGTACCACCGTCGTCAAGGTCACGTTTTTACGTATTTACGTTAGCTTACGGCAGTCTGCGGGCACCTTAACGTTACTAAAGAATAGAATTGGTTGATTGACTAATCGAAAAATGAGGCTTAGACGATAATTTCCGCTTCCAGTACAAACGATTCTTTGCAAATATATTCCTACTGTAGGTGAAAAGACAAAAAACAAAATTGTATCAAAAAAACACAGTGCCGCATTCCATATTCTCTGCTATTAGTAGACTTGTTATGGTAACGTAAAAACATTCAACTTAAACTAAAATTTGGGACAAAACGTAGAGCGCTTAACGTGCAGCTTTACGTAAAAATACGTAGCATAACTTAAACCATCTACTGTTGTGTTCTTGTTCACTGACAAACAAAAGTCAGATAAGGTTTATAATATTTCGGCACATATTTTGGCCAGACGACCGACAGCCAAATATCTTTTATATTGGTCTTTTGACGGTAAGGACTAACTATGGATGATACAGAAAGAGGTATTTAGACCTTTTCCACACAATGATTGGCCGCACGGATTTGGACAAAAGAGATTAGAGAGCAAGATAAACGGATCCATGCCCGATATTTTAGTAGCTTCGTACGAAAGTAACACCAATCAGACATTTTAAGAACTTTACGTAAGTTAAGAGAAATAGACAATGAAAAAAGGAAACAAGAACTAGAACAAAAAATGTTGCATCTATCGTATGAATGACTGAACTAGAAAATAGTTTAAATGAAATTCAGTCAAATAGTCAAGTTTCTTTACATAGTATGCCTGTTCAGAATGACAATCACGCATATAACAAAAGCACGGATCAACAAAAGCGTATGTAGAAGTGCTTCTCCAGCATCAAAAAAGCAGCAACTTGCTAAGATGGCCAGTGGCGGCTGCTACAGGGAGGGCAACGGGGCAGTGCCGTCCCAAAACTAGACAACAAACAGTATTTTTAATTGATTTATTTAAAAAAAGTTAAATCTTCCCTTACGACATGATTGTCTAGTTTTTTTTTGTTATCTGTGGTTAACAACGAGCGATTAATTGGGTGAACTTTTTGAACGTAAATAATTATTACAAGCCGGCAGCGCCGCGCGGGGCATGGTTTCAATTTCACCCGTTTTACAGCGGTGTATGGGTGGCTGTTCTCGAACGGGGGCGGGAGGAATGTTTGTTTTAGTTGACGTCGGCCATCATCAACGTGTCTAACCGTTCGTTGCCCTTTCTAGAGTTGCCGGTTCTATCCTTAGTGAAGACGTATGAATTGGTTTTAACTTGGTGTTTGTCAGTAGTAAAAAGTCTTGCCGGTTGCGTGTCATTGTTTGTTTTCGTTATCGTTTGTTAACTAATAATTAAATGTGCAAATTTAAATACGTTAACAGAAGAACTTCGATTACAAATAAAATCTTTAGGGCCACATAGACCGGATCTAAAAATAAACTCAAATTTTAGTTTAAGTAATGCCGAGGGGTGTTCCATAAAAACAGAAAATTTAATAAAAAATTATTCGATGCTCAAGCATTTTAGTGAAATGTTAAAAAGACACAAAGTAAGTGGTATTCATTTAAATAACCACAAAGAATTTTCTATGCTAGGTAAGACTGATATTAGGTGCCAATTGAATAGTGCCTATAATGAAAATGTGACAAAAATTAGACATATACTTAGTAGGTTAATAGACTGTTTAAAATTCTGTGGGATTTTTGAGGTTGCTCTACTGGGCCAAAAAAAAGAAAGGCGAATGGACTTTATTTATAAACAAATAAACTAAAAACTACACCAAGTAGCTGCTTGTTTGGAAAATACTAAAACAAAATTGTTTCGGTAAGTTTTTTATCTCATTTTTCATGCAATTTAAATTTCTGCCTCCCCTATTTATAACGTCAGCAGCCGCCACTGATGACTTACGAAATGAATTTTTAGATAAATTGGATGATTGTGCCTCACTTGAATCGAGCTTTTTTTACTCTTTCTAGTTGAATATAGACAGAGCGGGTCCTAGAGATTTTTGCGACGCGGCAAAACCGACATTTAACACCCTCTTCCCAATTTTTGCCTTGAAACTGCCTCTTGAAAACTTTTTTGTAGATCTTAGTTGCGTTATATTTAACAATTTTGACGCCCCTGAGTCGTTGCTCCTCGGCGGTCGCCCTGGTCTACAATCGGTCATTATATCGCAGGCGCGGTTCTACGGTAGAGGAAAAAGGGGAAATTTTCCCCCCAAATCTCAAACTATATTTAGTTTTTACACACAAAATACACCACCGGTGCAAAATAGTATTATGCAAAATATTATGATATTGTCCCCCTCCCGAAACAAAGTTTCTATATCCGCCCCTGAATATAGCTTCATGCTGTTACATACCTAAAACTGCTATCCATCTCCAAAAATCCCAATAAGTTACTTTATGAATAATAGGCATTAAAACTTTTCGACCGGACTCTAGTTCGCTGATTATTGACCTTGACAAAACGTCTAACTCATGAGTAGCCTTGTAGATTTCTGTACGTTTCTTAGTTAAAATTGCTTTAGCATCTAAAACAAACCAAAATATCTAAAATTATTTAATAATACTAAAATTAAAAATCAGCAGCAGGCTTACTAAACGAATTTTTAATAAATCTTTTATTACTAAAAAGATTTTTGATTTAAAAAAATGTCTTATTGTTTTAATTTTCTTAACACATAACAGAGCTAAATTTTTCTATAGGCGAATGGTTTATAGTCAAAAAAATTAATGAAAACAAGTATGTGGGAAGTTTCTTAAAAGAGGAGTCAGGGTAGCTCGTAGACACTACATCTCGCCCTAATTAAAACACGTTAGTTTGAGTGTAACCATATGGAATAAGAAGAATTAAATGTTGATATCAGGGAAGGAGTCATGAAATTCGAAAATTCATTCAACATTCATCCCATAAGATTACGAACGATTAATCGAACTGATGTATCACAATGAGGACAAAACACTAGTATCTATGAACTACCCAGACCCCGCAATTAAAAAACTGCCCACAAAATGTTTTCAATGATATATACTTTCTTCCAACATTACCATGGCAGGTACTTGACTTTGGCTTAGAAAATTTACCTATGGAGTTTAAAGTGTGTAATTCATATAGCGAACAAAACAAAAGGAAACGAATGGATTCTAAGTAGTGGAAAGGGGGGAAATATTAAGGACACTCACGGTAGAGCTTGCTTAACGATAAGTGACCTTAGGCAATATGGGATGCTTAATTTCATAGACTTTTTTTCCTATGAAAGGATTACCATTGCGTTCGTCATTTGAAACTAAGCTGGCTAGATATGTTATCTTTATGTTTTAATTTTCAGTTTAAGCGATTTAGAACTCCTTCATACTTTGTCCTGCATACGGGGTAAAATGGAGTACCTATACGTGGCAAAACGGGAAAACAAGTTTTCTTTATTGAAATACCAACCAAGATTTAAATACTTATTTAAAAAATTAAAAGTTGTAATAAAAAATACATTTATAATAATACAACTAAGTATTTACAAAATTTGCAAAGAACTACAGCGACCTAGTCACCGCTGTCGACTCCCCTACAGGAATTTTGCGCATATTTTTTGCAAATACAACATAAAATATAACTTTTAGTGATGGCACCAAAATAAATTTAAAAATTTTTTTGTGAAAAATGGGGTATAGGTTACTAGGTATAATAAGGTACCCCGTTTTGCCCCCATGAGAAAAACGCCGTTTTGCCCCAAACCATCAGTTAATTTCAAACAAAAATCGTATGCAGTAAAAGGTTAATTTTAAGGGCAACGCGGTTAATTATGAATAATACATAAACCCACTAATTGTTCAAAGTAAACAAAATTTTAAAAAGTTTGTAAAAAATGTACATACCGTCATAAAATGCGCAGCTATTTTTGCAACATCACATGTTGAGCAAAAACCAACTTAAGCTGAGTCGACCGGCACCAATCATATTGCAGATAGTTAAAACAGTCATCAACATCTGATGTTAAGAGGTTTTATTTTGCGCAGTTTAGCTAAAACTGCGGTATCCCGTTTTACACCAGTACCCCATTTTGCCCCCTTTTCCCCTATTTCAAATATAAAACTTGACATAAAATAAAAAATATTAAACTTTATGTGTATAATGCTTACTAAATAAGAAGAGGTGAGCTGTGACATTTATGTTGAGACACCTTGTATCTTTATAGGGCGATGTTATATATGTTATATAAGAAACTTTTTACGCTTTTTACCAATTTCACAAGTTTTTCTTTTCTAATAGAATAGGAGAAAATGCTTTTGTTACATTCTTGTCCATAAAATACGTATTTTTATTATAAAAGTTTTTCAATATATTATACTATCTATTATATTGTAGACATAAAACGTATGTAAATCTAGGTTTACGAGTTTTTCAATTTTTGTCTATACGGCTTAAAAGTATGGTTTCGATATTGGGATTAATATTGAGTACGTTTGTTTAGTATAGAAATGCCAAATGGGTAAAAAAAAATCAATAACCTACAATACCCTATAAAATAAATTGTTTCTTAGTTTTTTCATGATTTCTGTATATTTTATTTACGTTTTAGTAGTGTCAAGTAGGTACCCAAATAAAATTTTAATTGCAATTTATTGCTTTAGTCGTATATTCCTCCATTAAATTAATTAATTTTTTTATTTATTTTTTTGTGCTTTTTGTTCTTCTTGACCTACCTAATTTTTGCTAGGCTTAGGGCCTGCCTAAATTTTAATATTCTGGCGCTCTAGAGTGAAAAAACTAAATTGACGCCCATAGAGGTACAATTTTGCGCCTATAATTATTTTCTATTTATCATAAAGTAATTTCTCTGTATCTTTTTTTACTTATGTCAACTAACGACTACAATTTTTTTTGTATAAATTAGTGTCGGTTTATTGTTAAATTTTTACATATCGCTGCCTTGCTTTGTTGATAGTGGCATAAATAACTGAAAGTATGATAATTTATGAAACGCTTTTTAAAAATAATGGCAAAGGGAAAAACTTTTGCTTTAATTAATCAATAACTTACTTGAAATGCTTGAAATAGACAATAAGGAAAATTTTGTGGTAAAAATATATACAATACGATGAGAAGTTAGTTTTTACAGAAAACGCAAATTTTTTTTTTAGTTGTGCCACTATCAAACAAAGCAGCGATATAGGAAAATAAATATGATAGAGTTTGCTACGCAAATGGCTTCAGCCTAACTATTATTAGACTCTATGTATGAAGACATCAAAGAACATCCTCAAACTTTCAGTAAATTTGTCATGTAAGAATAGAAATTGTGGCAACATCCGTTTTCCTAGAAAGGGTTGGTGATGCTCAATAAGTCTCAACTTAGCACTACCACCATAGAAACAATCTAAATTAAAAAAAACTAATCTATGGAATAATTGTCGTAAATTTGTCGTGAAAACAAAAATTTTGTCGCGCCACCCGTTTGCCTGTAAAGGGGTGGTAATGCTAAAAGTTGAATATCAACTACCACCATAGAAAAAACTAAAATATTAAAAAACTAATCTATGCAATAATTGCCGTAGATTTGTCGTCAATTTTTTGTGAAAAAAAAAATTGTCGTGCCACCTGTTCTCTTGGAAACGACGGGTAGTGCTAAGTTAGCTCAACTTAGTATTACCAATTAAGAATTGGATATTGGCAATATATCAAAAAATTTTCGTAAATTTATCGTAAACTTGTAAAAGAAAAAAATTGTCGCGTCATCCATTTTCCCCGAACGAATTACGAAAAAAAAAAGCGAACTTATCGAGAAATACCGTTCTTTCAACACAAACCATACCACCACCTTTCCCCCACGCAGGGGTGGATAACTGTAAACCGGCCGGCCGGGGCAAAAATAGGCGACTTGCCATTATTTCACACAAAGGAAAAACTACACCAACGCTAATCAAAAAACATTTTTTATAAAAATAACTTAAATTCCTAATAAACAAAATTATCAGCATTGGTGTTGTACCCAAGGTCAGTGGCGGATCTCGATTTTTGAGGGAAAGTGCGACAAAAACCAAAATAATTTTTCTTTGCTCTTTTTAATACAGCTATTTTAATTTTGAAATTTACCATCAACAGTAGATAAAATTCTTAACAAATAAGGTCATTTTTGTAAAAAACTGGAACTCCAATGTATTGTTTTGTTAGAATTAAATTTAAAAATCAGTTTTATATTCAGAAGAAGGATACCGGCCCACTTAGGTCCCACTGGATCTGCCCAAGACAGAATATTTTGGTTTTAGTTGCAAACCATATTTTTGTTTTGAAGCACCCATTATTACTAAATCAAAATTTACTCTTCCAAAAGATCACTGATAATTTGAATTTCCAAATATGTCAACATACAAGGACTCTAACCACTAGTAATTTTACCAGTATTTTGATTATTTACCTGCAACAAACTGACTTGATACTACGGCGATTTGTTCTGGAATGGTGGAAAAGGCCTGGCGAGCCAATTGGATGCTTATGTTTAAATTTCCATCTTTGTTGAAATTCTCCAGTTGTTGGATTTTAATGTCACGGGTAACCTTAAAATACAAAATAGTATTTTTATAAAACAATTTTAATAATGTAAGATAAATTGGCAATTGATTAAAAGTTTAACATTTTAAACATGTATGTGTCAGTTTAGAAAAACCGGACACCGGGACAAAACATTTAATAACGGGACAATCTCGGAAAATACGAGACGTTTGGCAACCTTAGATACAATAAGGATGGATTCCGGATTTATATAAAAAATTAGTACTGCTTTAAGTTAAAAAACTTTTAAAATGAAATCGGGCTTTGCGAATTTAGCTAAAATATTTTGGTTATTGGAGCGCCCTCCTAAAGGGGCCAGTAATTATATCTTACGCCTATCGTAGGAGAGGCCGTAAATATTTTTTGGAACTTATTTTCTTACTCTGTAGATATGAATAAGTATGTTCTGTTAATTATAATAATCAACAATTTTTTATTCTGCTGATGATTTTCCGATGGGTTCAAAAGGTCGACTTATTTTCTTAGTCCTAAATCTTCTACACTAAGAAGAAGAGATCACGAACAATATAAGACAAGTACTTTGGCTCATCTCAAGTGGTAGAAAATATCCCTGGATGAAAGTTTTCGGATCCAAAAATTGGGTTAATTTTTGCCCTTATTTTCTTAGTCTTGAAACTGAACGTATAAACCGATGTTCGAAAACACTATAACTAAAAGTAACTCTGGCTGATTTACAAACCTAGAAAAAGCACTTAGCGGTGTCCTCAAAATTGGAAAAATCAGGAACTTATTTTCTTAGTTTTGAAATTTTTTCACATGGTAGGTTATTCTCTAATATCATAAGCAAAATGATTCTGGCTGTTATTTACAATCACGAAAGCCTCGCCAGAAAAACTCTAAGATTTAGTCTAAAAAAAATTCATTAATTTGTTGCTCGGTAAGGGCTGCAGATACAAAAAAACAGCAAGATACCGAAAAGTTTCTAGCTAAAAATCTTAGATTTTCTGACCGACGCACCAGGTTCAGATGAAAGTAAAAAAGGAGCATTCCCGCTGAAAAAATATTTTATTTTAAATTCTAATTACCATTTATCATGCCTAGGGACATACACCCTGTAGCTTAAATTAAGCTTTAGCTTTGAGCTAAATATCTTAAAAATTGCAAAGCTATTAAGAAAAAATTAAATAATTCAAACAGTCTGTAAATCGGCAGCGAAGTGTTTGCGGACTAATTTGCAGTCTTAAAATAAGCCAAATAATCACTCCTTCTCATTTGTACGTGGGTCTAAACATTAACATAATCGAAGGTGTCAACATGATGGGCATCAGATAAATCTGGCAAGGCGTTGGGACTTTTAAATAACAGCCCGATGGTATTTTAAGCTTTTGTTATAATACAACCTTCTCATAAACTTTTAGAACAAAGAAAATAAGGACACTCATTTCATATCGGTTTTCACTTGTCAGAAATATTTCATTTCTTACTCTGTAGATATGAATAAGTATGTTCTGTTAATTATAATAATCAACAATTTTTTATTCTGCTGATGATTTTCCGATGGGTTCAAAAGGTCAGTAAATGATATGAGTCGACTTATTTTCTTAGTCCTAAATCTTTTACACTAAGAAGAAGAGATCACGAACAATATAACACAAGTACTTTGGCTCATCTCAAGTGGTGGAAATATCACTGGATGAAAGTTTTCGGATCCAAAAATTGGGCTGATTTTTGCCCTTATTTTCTTAGTCTTGAAACTGAACGTATAAACCGATGTTCGAATACACTATAACTAAAAGTAGCTCTGGCTGATTTACAAAGCTAGAAAAAGCCCTTAGCGGTGTCCTCAAAATTGAAAAAATCAGGAACTTATTTTCCTAGTTTTGAAATTTTTTCACATGGTAGGTTATTCTCTAATATCATGAGCAAAATGATTCTGGCTGTTATTTACAATCACGAAAGCCACGCCAGAAAAGCTCTAAGATTCAGTCTAAAAAAAATTCATTAATTTGTTGCTCGTTAACGGCCGCAGATACAAAAAAACAGCAAGATACTGAAAAGTTTCTAGCTAAAACAAGGAATTTATTCTGTATCTTAAATTTTCAGATCGACGCACCAGGTTCAGGAGAAAGTAAGCATTCCCGCTGAAAAAATATTTTATTTTAGATTCTAATTACAATTTGTCATGCCTAGGGACATACACCCTGTAGCTTAATTTAAGCTTTAGCTTTGAGCTAAATATCTTAAAAATTGCAAAAGCTATTAAGGAAAAATTAAATAATTTCAACAGTCTGTAAATCGGCAGTCAACCGTTTGCGGACTAATTTGAAGTCTTAAAATAAGCCAAATAATCACTCCTTCTCATTTGTACGTGGGTCTAAACATTAACATAAGCGAAGGTGCCAACATGATGGGCATCAGATAAATCTGGCAAGGCTTTGGGGCTTTTAAATAACAGCCAGATGGTATTTTAAGCTTTTGTTATAATACAATCTTCTCATAAACTTTTAGAACAAAGAAAATAAAGACACTCATTTCATATCTGTTTTCACTTGTCAGAAATACTTGCCATCCTTGGAGATTTGCCAGAGTATTTTTTTTAGTTAACTTAAGTATTCGCTTTACTAGTACAAGTAGTTTTATTACTAAGAAAATAAGTTCCTCGTATTCATATCTTACTTTGCATTTTGTGCCTAAACTCATCGAAAACACCCCCTCACCCCTATTCATATAACAAATTTTGCTTAGAATTGATCGATAAAGAATTCTACCGATGTTTGCTGGCTAAGAAAATAAGTTCCCAAAATCTTCACGGCCTCCTCTCCTACTAGAACAGTTTTTTTTTCACGAAACACTATGCTTAACATAATTAAATTCATTAATCATATTTATATTACCTCACCACTTTGACAAAACGAGAGCTTGTTAACGAGTGCTTTTGTAAAATCAAGATTCATAGTGGATTCGTATCTCTAAATTTTAATTTAATAGATCTCGGCTTTTTTAGGGAATTCAATTCGCACCCTAACGAGTTTCTTACCTCTAAATTGTCTAGGTAAAGAAAAAGTTTTTCAAGCCCACAGTTTGTTTTTTTTTGTTTCTAATTCCAAGTGATGAATCCGTTTCCGATTTTTGTACAACAAAGGGCACTACGACACCCACATAGCAATGACTTTTATGTCTAACCAATGCCCTTAATACTCAAGCAGTGCTCCTGGAATGTTTTTGTTTAGTATTTCCCCCCATTGCACAGTGGAACGTTTTGAAGATCTAGGTGGACAACCCCTGACATGACAAAAATAAATGCATTAAAGCTTTTTAACCTCTCACGCCTTGCCCGGGGTGAAACCAACCCCTAAAATTATAATGGAAAATGTTCATCGGATGGCATTATCTTTAAAGGGGTTTAATGTCAGAAAATTTAAGAGATATTTAAATTTTAATTTTATGTAACTAAGAAAGTTTAAAAAAATATTTATTTAATTGGAAAATTCCATTTTTATTTGAAAAATATCATTACTTAACATAACAAATAATAGAATAGTTAACTAACACAAGTCCATTTTATTAATATCATGCAAACTAAACTGTGTTAATTAATTTCTCAATCTGACACAAAAAAGACAAGAAAAATATATTATCATATTTCTAAAACCGCATAATAATAACTCGCTCCGTTTAAAACTTAATTTTTTGGATTTTTTCAACCTCAAAAAACTTCCCTTGGGGTTTGGTGCAGATGCATTTTTATTAAGCTTGGTTAAGCTTATGACAGAGTGAAAAGTTACTGTTTACAAAAATTCGTGAAAGTCGAGAGTTTCCAAAACCCATCCTACAGACATACATAGGGCATATTCTTAAATTACGTAACCCCTCCCCCCATCGTAATGCATTTTTAAGAAAAAATATATTCAAGAATCATGACAGTGTAACGCAAGGTTAATAACCCCCTTCCCCCCTTGAGCGTTACGTACTTTAGGAATCGGGCCATACACATAGGTACATGGGATAGGGAAACTCCAAGGGGGTTTATGAGGATTTAGGAGACGGTAAGATATACCAATTTTGGTAAAAAAGTGGCGCTATTCCGAGCTATATCAAAGAAAACATTTATATGCGTTTTCAAAATATTGAGGAATAAATGGATCCATGAGGGATCTGATACCTTCCTAGCTAGCCTATTAGCACACCTTAAATTGAAGCCATGATAATATAACACCTTTGAAAAGTTTTTTGTGTATATCTGAGAAACTGAAGCTCTTACGAAGTTTTTAGTTATAACACGAATTAGTAAGCAAAATATAGTCTACTATATTACGAAAACTGTATATTGATACGATGCTCCGTTAAAAAGATAGAGTCATTAGCACTGTCGAGCACTATTTTACCTGAAAATTTTATGAAAATCGGTTCAGCGGTTTAGTAGCTATCGTGTTACGGACCGAAATAATATACACACACACACACAAAGACCGACTATATTGCTAGGATAGGTCAAAATACATCCAAATAACACATTTTCGGCATTATCTAAAAAAAAGAAATTTCGTCCAAAACAATACCTATTAATATAACCATTGCTATGCGGGCTAGGAAGGCAAAAACTAAAAATTGTGACTTTTTGAAAAAAATAAAGTCCTAAAAATTGTTAACGTCATGTAATTGGCCTAGTCATATTTATATAGTTTTATTCAATTTGTCTAAAAGAAGGTGACAATATTTTAATTTTTCGAATAACACAATTTAGGTTTTTAAGCATTATTTTGAAGCCCCCTGTAGATATTTTTAACTTCGACACTGCATCCGATTAAGCTCGCAATAGCCCACTTTTTTTCTTTTGAACGAATATCGTAAGTGTTACCGTTTCTGAAAATCCAACAAAGCCCTATGTACTTACTTTTATCTGGACACCCTGTAGACAAACAGACACATTGACTCATTGTAATCTAGAAAAATGCACGAAGATTGACTAATTAAGGTTAGAAAATCCCCAAAGGGCACATTTGTGAATGTATCAAAAAGAAAATGTCATAAACACAAATAATACGTTTTCTATTTTGCAGGCTAACAAAATAATTAAGTACAAGTTTACCGTAAAAAAAGGACAAAATTTCAATACTGCGTCAGAAAGCAGAGATTTCGGTTAATTAGAAAATAATAAAACTAACATCAACAAATTCTAACAAACTAAAGTTTCAGTCCAACAAAAACTATATAAAAATAAAATTTTCCTTACCAAAACACCAGCGAATTCATAAAATCATAGCAAGGAAAACACTGCAACAATGACAGTCAAAATGCTTCCCTAGTCTTAAGGACATGTCACTCTAAAAATGCCTGGCACTTGTTTTACTCCAGCGCCTACTACGCGGGAAAAAAACAATATTGTTTTAAAGCAGTTAAGATGCAACTTTCAATACAAATATCTTGACAACCAGAGGGGATAAAAAAATAATATTTTGGATCTAGGATGTATGGAATATGCTCTTTAATTGTAGGTAGCTGAAATGTTAATTTATAGTACTTAACCATGTCCACCTAGATTAGTCAAACGTTCCACTGTGCATTGCCAGAAACATTAAAATATGTATAAGCATAAAGTCTGCCAGTTTGGATTCGCTATTTTAACTTTTATTTTAAGTTTAATTTAATAAAAATCATAATTCGCGACCTTAAACTGTAATTACATTTATTCTAAATTTGATGTATACCGGTTTATTAATAGAAAACACCAATTTAGAAGCGCCATTTTGATTTTTTGCATGTTTAAGTCAAAAATTGCATTACGTAGCCTAAACATCGTATGGTTTCCATTTTAAGACAAATCGGCTTATAGCTAAAAACTCCGCCCATTTAGATTCGCAATTTTAAATTTTTTGTAAAAAATATTAAATTGCATTGTTACCGGAATTCTATACACCTGTCCAATATTAAATATGTACCTTATCGAAAAGTCGTTGAAAAAGCTCTCTCTCACAAAATTTTAAACAAAATCATAAACAACTCGTTTAATAGACAAAATTGCAAACAAAAATTACTGCGTTGCGCGGCAGGGAGTTGTCTCGGCAATATTGTATTGCATTGTAGCCGGATATTTATACACCTGTCAAATACAAAATCTCTAGCACATCAAAAAGAAACTGCGGCGCACTGCCACAGCAAGTTGGCCCGAAGGCTAATCAGGTCGGCTGCGAGTTAGCCCGGCGCCGAATCGGGTCGGCCGTGATTTGGCCGTGCAGCGGCGAGTCAGCCACGGCGAGTCTGTGGCGGCGAATTGTCCATAGCCTCACCAGAAGTTGTATTATGTTTGTTAAAACTAAATATATTTTGGGATTTTGGGGGGAGAAATTCCCCCCTTATTCCCGTAGATCCGCGCCTGCTATTGGCGCCCTGTCTTGCTCCGCCTTTCCCTATTTAAACTTGAAGACATGTTTTATAACTTCTCAATCTATTAAAACGTTAGGGTTCGCAGTCTTTAAAGTAAATACTACGTATCTAATTTTATGTATGGGTTTTCTGTTTGCTTTTATCCGTTTTGTTTAATTTTACAGTATAAACTGCAATTCTTTTTATTTAAAGATGGCAAAGAGTCATAGCGACATATGGCGCACAGCTTTTAATACCTTAGATGGTATTTACTTAATAGATTGTGTATTTTTATGACTTTTGCTGCTTAACAGCAGTAAAACTATCTTATAAATGTTATGTAAAGTTGAACCTATTTTCACCAAAGAATTATTCCGACATTTTGATCTTACATATAAAATAGCTATTTCATAATAAAACAAGAAGGTACTCATTCCAGTGGTTAAGAAATTAAAGCAAAAGTATAACAAGGAAGTGTGCTGGGCCCTCTTTTATATACAGGGTGTACCATAACTTAGGGGCCATAATGCAGCAGGTGATAGAGGTAGTTATTTCCGAGAAGAAAGTTTATATAACATGGGGGTCAACACACATCTGTTTTTAAGTGGGAGAAAAAATAGTTTTACAAAAAAAAAGAAAATCGGTCACAGCCAGCTGAATACTCAGCTAATTGTGATTTAAAACTCTGGTATTCCTTTTTTCGATAAAATTACAAGTTGAGTTAAACCGAACCGAACCAAAAATGTATAAAAAATAATAATTTTTTAAAACAAATAATTTTTGCTTACCTGTTCTTTTAAAAAATATCAATATTATTTTATTATTATGTTTCACCAGAGACTTGTTTTTATTAACAAAAAATATTTAAAAAAGACATAGTATAAATATGGTAAATATGGCATTAATAAAAGATCGCAAAAAAATAGTTTTTTCAAAAAAAAATTGACCGAATAATTTTTTTTATTATTATTTTTATTTCAGTTTATTGCTGTTGTTCTAATACACAACTTTATTCAATTTCATATGTTTAATACGATTTTTTTAAAAGTTATTATTAAAAAAGTTTAAATAATCGCCAAATCTTATGCTCTTTATCTCGACAAAGAAAGAGTGTTGACCCATGCATTATAGGGACAGCTTGTATATCTGTTGTATACCTGATCTATACCTGCGATACTCCGAGAGCAGAAATCTGCCACATAGCCACCTAAAACTATAAACTGCAAATACACAAATCCACACCTGGACCAAAAGATAGTGCATAAGACCAGAGAACATATAATATTCTATAATAAGGCTAACTAAACGAAACGAAATCAATTATTGTTGACTACCAGTTAATCTTAGATCTGCCTGTTTCCTAGATCAGTCCTTCCTATGGCAGCGGGTTTTTTTATCCGGACCATGCTTCTGTGTTCTGCTTAACTGCTTCGATTTGTATATCCAGAAACCCCTCCTCTCTATTGCGCATTCTTAATAAGTGTATAATGTTCTGAATACGATAGACTCCGATCTTTGACTCTCCCTATATTACAAAGTGAAGTAAGGGAAGTTCTAACAGCACCTCCATCTCAGTTGTCGGAGGAGATCTCGTGCACCTACCTGTAATGCCTTGCTGAGGCAAGCAAGTCATTGCACCTTGCTTAGTCTGATCATCACATGCACAGTCTGTTGAGCTACTTTTGATTATTAAACCAGAGATGCGTTTATAATGGATGATCTCACCCCATTCTTGTACGGCCAATGTACCAAATATTGACCAAGTGTGGCCTGAGTCCCCACTGTTTCCTTCTATGTTTAATAAAGGGTTATCGTATCTAGGGACGAATGTAGATTTTTCTGTCAAGCGAAATGCTAGAGTTACAATATTACGGTTATAGCTGTCTTGCGAGATAAAGCCACGAAATCTATGAGTTGTAGTAATTAGTTACGTATCTGGATAAGGAGGCGGTAGGAAATCGCACTGAACCGGGTGATTAAAGATTATTGCCTTCTGAAATCGACTTAACGTAGATGTTGGCGAACCTTAAATTCCAATAATAGGTTTATTTAGATACACAATAGCATTTTTACAACACATTTATAGACTGACTTAACCAAAAAAATCTGATCCTTTTGATTTTGTGCTACTGATAAATTCTGATAAGATGGTAACATCGAGGTCTGCGGCTACTATCACCTTGGGGACGAGCCCAAAAATTAATTTGTTTAGCCTATAATTAAGCCCCAAAAAGTCCCTTTCATATTAAACATATTGGAGGAAAGTGACACTGATCATTTTATGGGTAATATTGGTATCATATGAATAAGATAGTTAGCAGAAACTCCGATCAAGTGTATTCAAATGCTCGAGCATTTGATTTGATGGCCCATAGAATGGGTTGCATAGTCTTCAATGCAACCCATTAAAAAAAAGAGGAAGAACTGCCTAGCGCTTCGTGGCGTCAAATTAAAGAGCCTGTGAACACCCTCAATCGGTGCTTCTGTTAACTACCTTATTCATATAGTGGCATGTCACTCGACGCTGATATGTTCAGTCTGGTTGCCTAAAATGACTCGATGCCATGCAGCGTTTGCATTCACAATAAATAGAGTGGGTCAATGTTCGCATCTATTTTAGTTTTGACAGTGCCACTTTTCCATACGGCATTCGGAAAAGGTATTTTCTGCGCTCTTCTAAAAACCCTAGAAACAGTGAGTACTGTAGCAGGCAAGCTCTTTGACATTGGTACTGTCAAATCGAGTGGCCAATGCTGAAATGTAAGCTACCAATTTGTGGAATAATCAAAATGACTGATAAAAGTATCAAAAGGTATTAATATTATTATTTATTACGATCTCGAAAGGGAATTTGGCGGTTCTTAGAGGAAGTACTACTATAAGTGTTTTTATCGGTTATATAAACAATGTATTTTCACTTTTTTATTTTCGTTTAATGTTGCAACTATTAAACTTTTTTAATCTAATATTTACACTCTTTAAACCTTTAGGTTTTAGGAACTTTTTATAATATATTTATTTAGGAACATTTTAAACCTTGCATGGTTGAATAAAATTATTCAAACAACTGTTATTATAACTGTTTAGGTTTGGGATATTATATTGATTAAAAATGCTGAAATTTCAATGAATGATTTATATTTGATGTTAAGAAAATTAGAAAATGATAGAAGCAATATTTCAAAGTGGTTGAAACAGCAATAATCAAAAGGCATTAAAACTAAAATAAACTCTAAAAGTAAGAACCATAATAGTTATGAATAACAAAGAGAATAATTTTATACGAAGTTAAAATTAAAAGTTTAACATTTCCCTAGTTAAAAAAAGAACCACCTTAGATCAAACGAAATGAAGCGTATTAAAAACCACTCAAAAATGCTTTCTGACTGCTTTTTTTTTGTCTCGGTGTAAACCACCCTGCGTGTAATCCCAACTGGCCGTTGATTGGTTTGAACTCTAATGCTAAAGCGCTTTGCAGAGAAATTGACAGACTGTGATTTAAACGCTCTAGACAAAGAGGTAATATACCAGCGTAAGCCGAAGAAGCGTCGACTAAGAAAACCGTTACAAATCAAAATTAAACAGTGTGTTTTTTAAAAGTTAAAAATAATTTGTTAAATTTGTTTCCGGCTACAAAATTTAAATTATTTTCTTGTTAGTGGCTTAAAGGACAGATTAGCCGAACACAACTGATATTAAAATCATGCCTAAAAATAAGTCGCTGGTGTTGCCATAAGTTTTACTTATCTTTATTTTGCATGTAATTAATGCTTGTTGATGTGGAGAACAATATTTAATTAAAAATACTTAAAAATTTATAAATGGTAAAAATACCTTTTGTATTCAAATCTCGTCAAAGTCTCTTTTTCGGTGTCCTTGAAAACCCAACTTTTAAACCGCTCATGTCAAGGCAGTGTAAAGGTTTTAACACTTTATCCGCATAGCACCGATCTTACAAACAAAGTGTCTAGAAAAAAGTTTTTCGATCTGGGCTTACACAATAAACAAAATAAATATATTTAATAAAGGTTTTCTTATAATTTATTTTTTTATATTTCCTCATGCTTGAAGAAAAAATAGTGTTCCTTGAAAAGCTTCTTTTTCGTACTTAATTGCTGGCCGATCTCAGTTGATGATACGCGTTGTTCCGCTGCAACTACAATTGCATGCGGAAAAGTGCGCTTTCCTTACTTGCTACAAAATATACTATTTTCTACGAGCAAGAGGAAAACGTATCATTTCACGCAATTATTTGCGTCTACACCGTACACAAAATAATATTTTCACGCTCGCTCTTTTGGTTGTTAGATCCCTCAAAATGTGAATAACTGACGATGACAGAAGTAAAATACTATCAAGTTGATTTTTTTCACAAATTGTTATGACGTGGTTATCACAAGAGTTTTTTAGTTTTTCAAACGAAACAGTCCGAACAGCTTTCAAAATGTATTCAACACAAAAAAAAATATTTTGAAATATTTTTTACCTAACTGATGCGGAAAGCATCTTTTTCTTTTCTTTGACTACACCTTTATCCTTTGACTACAACTTTATCCACCACTTCTTTATTATTTAAACCAAATAAAGTAAGTATAATGGTTAGTTTCGCAAAACACATAAATTTAGTTTCATTCGTCCTTTCGTTTCATATAATTAACGCAGAATATATGCATATTCAAGCACACACTTACATTATCCAGGGGCAACGAAACGTCAAATCCTGAAAACTGTAGCGTGTAACAAAGTGCGCGATCCTGCATGGTGCACTGTTGTTTCGCCACGACTAATTGTAGCGCCACTTCCTTTAGCTGAGTTTGTAGCAAGCTACTTGCTTTCCTGGCTGTTTCACAGTCGTATAGCAATTCCGACACTACAGAGCTGATTTTAGTTGTTTCTAAAAATAAATTAGCTCATAGAGCATAAATATATATATATATATATATATATATATATATATATATATATATATGCAATAAAACATAAAACAAAATCAAACTATGTTTATTAAGAAAGACTAAGTGCATTATTCTATTAGGGCAAGTTTGTATAATATGGCACAATAGGATAAAAGGGCACACCCCTTATATTTCAAATTACGCGCGCTTTTTTAGTCGAGCTAGATGTTGTGACGATTAGGCGGAAGCATAACAAAGAGGAGACATCTAAATAAAATTCGTAGCAGTTTATTTTTGGCTTTAGCAGAAGAAATACTAATTTTACCATCTGACTAAATAAAAAGTTTATTGAAACTAACAAAGGATTAGTCACATTAACAAAAGTATTCTAGTTTTGAAATATCTAAAAAATTTTTAAATCTATGCATATTGGTTTAATATGGCATGTCATAAAACGGCACTGCATCCGTTTAAATAATAATTTTACTAAGAAAGTAATGTAAATTTTATTTTTATGCCTTTTTTTTATTAGAACGATCACGACCGAACTAATTCGTTCATTTGTGTTTGCAGAAAGTTCGATCGTTCACACGTTTTGCGTTTATATTAAAACGGATACCGTTCAAAATGTTTAGTCTCGAGTAGTTTTATTATACTGTAATATAAAATAAAAAACAGAAAATAAAAACGAAATCGCAATAAGCAATTTACATTATGTCTTTTTCATAACGAACAACAGTTTATAAGACGTTCACACTAAAGACGAATTTCATTTGATGATTCGCTAATTTCCAGACTCGGGTAATATACGAACAAATTCTTGATTTGGCAACCAATTCTTTCGGAAATTTTCTTTTTATTTTTTGGCTTTTTAAGGTAAAATTTAAGTTTGCAAGTTAGGTGCAGAGAGGTATACCACTTAGTCCTACTTGTTGGATGATAAAATAGGATATTTGGATTACTTTCAAAATTAAATAATTTTTACTTTTATTTTAGTGTTTTATAACATATTTGTATATTATTCATTAATTTTTTTATAAAAGTCATGCATTTTTGTTAGTTTTTTAACTTTATAAAAACTTTTTCAAAAATATATGAGCGTTTTAATAAAAAGCGTGCCATATTATACCAATCTCCCCGGCTGGATGGCCCAAAAATATTTTTTTTCGTTATCGTTATAATCTTAACACAGAAAAAACAAAATGTTCATACAACATTAATTTTCAGCCGATGAATGAAAATACATTGATTCAATGTACACAAACATTAATACAATGAACTAATTCATTAATTCAATGAATTGTACATTAAATCAATGTATTTTGTGTTATTAACATATTATTGATATTAAACCCTATATCATTATTTTTGAAACAACTTTTTACAGCTTTTTTTTGTTGGCCTATGCTATTTGTTATGGTAAACAACTTAACTGTCAAAAAGTTATCTCAAAAATTATGATATGGAGTTTATGTACCTTTTTCGTTCTGCGAATGAAGCAAACTGTCCTTTGCAAGAAATTAATCAGGCTTGTAAGCAGGAAAATTTTATTTGTCGACAATTTTGAAATCCAAGATGACAAACCGACTAAAATATAAATCTTCCGAAAGGTTTATTCATAAATTTCTACAAATTTCTGAAAATACTCTGTTTTTTTTCACGTACATTAAGATACTTCCACCATTGTTTTACAGATTTAACGATTGCTTTCTGAATTCTAATATCTGCATTCGTTATCAGATAAATCAATTATTACTAAACCTATTTTAATAAAATAAAAAGCATTATAGTGAGACTCTTTAAAGACCATTTTTAAAACTTACCGTTTTTTTTGTAATCCAAAATAGCGGTTTTTTTAAAAAAGCTTTGTTTTTGACGTGCATAAAGTACGAATCGTTTTAAAGAATATTCAATTGCCTTCCCAATTGAATATATATATCAGTGTGTTCTGACGGTGGTTTGTTTAGAGTTTTGGATAGCGACAATTTCAAAAGTTAACTTCAAGAGCTTTCGATTCTCCATGTAATACTTTTTAATTTATTAAAATCTGTTTAATAGTAATGAATTTATAAGGAAATGAAAGAGGAAATTAACAAGAAAACCATATAGTCTGTAAAACAATGGATAAAATATAAATAATTAGTTTGAGAACAAAATGATTTCAATTATAGCGCGTTGAACTCAACGTAGAAAAAGTTTTACTATGAATTTTCTCAGAAGTAACGAGCCCCTTTGATGATCAGGTTTGATTATTTTCGCCATCTTCGATTTTAAGATGGCAGCAAATTTTGATTGTGAAAGAGCAATCAATCTTAACCATGATCGTTTTTATTTCACTAAAATCGCTTCGGTAAAAAATAAGTTGTAGGAAAATAAATGCAGACAGAATTAAAAAAACAATAGTTTAAAATAAAATTAATTTTTTGGGAACTACCAACCCGATTTTATTTATTTGTACTTTAATATGTTTGGCGGTAACCGAACATTTCTACAAACTTAAAAAATCAAAAACGTTTCCAGAAAAAAGGAATAAATGAACCTTTTTAAAAGGATTATGTTTAATTCTGTCTATCTGCCAGCTTGGATTATAAAACGCCAAACAAAAAGATATATATGCTCAAAAGCTTCATCAATTCCCGGCAAAGTGTGATGAACCATTTAGATCGGTTTTATGGTCCGACAGTTATAACAATTTTTTTTGTTTTGACTCACTCGATATATAAAAATGGGTTGTTTGAGCCTTAAACTTAACGACCACGGACCTTAGCAATATTTTCTCTGTTGTCCGACAAAATTTAATTTTAAGTGTGCGGAAATTTGATATGATTCAGAAATGATATAAAATATTTGTCAAGGTGTTGAAATGAATTGAAAAAATTTGTGTCGTGATCGAATCAATGCGTGGTTAAATATTTGCTTTGATTTAAAGAAATGTATTCACAGGGTGTTCTCAAATTATTTATAAAAAAATGTTTACCTGCTTTTAACTCGTCAAGTGTACCTAAAGCTGTGTTTATGCCGGTCTCTTCAGCCAATTCTTTTCGGTATGGAATGCCAAGTAGAATATGTATATCTTAAAGAATAAACATACAAAAAAATGTTAACTAAAAAGAGTTTGGACGAGGGGTGGCTCGATCGTCGATTTTTGTACACCAAAAAGAAAAAACCTACAGTATGTCCTGGTATTTCCCAGTATTTCCTCAAATTTCAAAGGTTTTTTCTAGCATTTCCCAAGCACTTCCCGGTATTTCCTGGTATATTTCCCAGTACTTTCCAAGTATTTCCTGGTATTTCCCCTAACCTGTATACCAAAAGGAAATTCCGAGCCACCAAAGTGTAAGTGCTTGAATTTCTCTTTCAGTTGCATTTTTAGCAGAAACAGTAATTTGTTAATACAATAACAATACTTCAGGATACAGAAAATGTGAAAAGAATCTACAGGATTATGGAAGAAGATGAAGTGTCCAATATCCCTGCACGCAGTAGACCAAAATGTTTCAGCGCTTATTCAAGGGACAATTACAGGTCAACAGGTAGTGCAATAATGCCAGGCAGTAGAAGTACCGGGCAGTATTCCAACAGTTTTCCATTGAAAACTAACAGTTGATCTTTCAAAATTGATTAAGAAATTAGTGGCACTGATTAGTTCAGTAGGTGTGCGTTCGCTTTGCAATCAGAGGGTGTGTGGTTCGATTCCCATGCCTGCCACTACAAGCTCGAACCTACTATCCGTTTGTGAATACAGATTTACCGGAAGCCTGTGTCTTGGGCAAATTTTAGGCATCAACGAAGTAGGCAAATACAAGGTTGTGGTTCGAAAGTCACGTTAAGCCGGTGGTCCCGTGTTCAGAGCGTAGATGGCGCTAGCACGATAAAGACGCCTGTGCCGGACATAGGGTATCAGGCAAAATTAAATCCTCCTTGATAAAAGAAAATTGACTACCGGGGGGTGCTTAGCAGGCGGCCTGCTTGTCTTCATGTAGTATCAATATGTGAGGGAATGAGTTGTGATTGTCCCGGGCACCAAGTGATTTCGAGTCAGATTATCTTGGTGTCCACCGAAATGAGCTGGCAAATTATCTGCAATAAGCGGACGGGTCAATAAGTGAAAACGAAACGAAAACGAAATATCTAAGTCGAATTTATTAGTCCAGTCGTTTATTTTTCGTTAATAAACGCGGCAGTATTAATTCTGGTTCTTTTAATACGCAAAGGCCTAATTTTGAAAGAAGACAGCTGTCGTTATAATGTGAAAATTTCTAAATACTGCCTGGCACTATTACTGCCTGGCTTTATTGCAATAATTCCCTAATAAATAATTATTTATTTTGCATTAAACTGGTAAATTCAATTTAGAAAAATGCTAATATTTTGCCAATTCCTCCTGCTTACTATATACAGTCGAACCTCTATAACTCGAACCTGAATAATAACAATAAAGTGAAAGGGGCAAATTGATATATAGGCTATAGAACCACAACAAATATAACTCAAGGTTTTGAAACAAAATAAAACCTCCATAACCCTACCAAAACAATTAATTTTTTTTAGCGTTTGTATTTTAATCAGTATTGTCTCTTCTACAAATTTTTATTGTTTATTATTGTGTAATGTTGTAGAAACTTTTGGAGTCATTTGTATGTAATCTTCCCATTATGGTTTTTCCAGCTTCATTGTACCCCTGAAGATGAACCTTTGAGGTTCGAAACTAATTGGAAACTATGGTTACTATAGCCTGAAAATTTGATACTTAATAAAAATACTTTTCACATCAAATATAAATATAACCCAAGCTGAGACAACTAATTGACAATTGTCCAAAGAATATAAATTATAATTGCAATTATCAATTTTACTGCCTTATGTGCCAGGTGAGAAAGAGGCCCACAAATTACGAAACGAGATGTGATATTGTTTTTCATGAATGTGGTATTGAGTTTTTAACAAAGTTTGTTTGTGACTTTCACTCTCTGGTAACTGATTACTTTTGCCTCGAAAGACATAGAATTTCAAGAAGGAAACCTGCCTGACTATTTATCAAATCCCAAAAATTTCATCAAAAACTTTTGTAGGTTCATTCATTTTTCTAATGCGATTATGTCGAGTCTTTAAGGAAGCTACAACTTCATAACTAAGACTGAAACCTAAGTTGTCTAGCATGCAAAATACATTTATTTTATCAAAGGAAACTATAATGAAATCTGCCTTCACTATATGTATGCACAGCTTGGAGGCAGATCGAAGTAAAACATTAATTTTAGAAACACTACACATTATTTTTACGGCCCGTGATTACAGAACGTGTTCTTTGACTCCCCGTGAGATGAGGTGCGCGAAATGTTCACATTTACAAGATCACCTTATTTTTCCACCGGGAAATAAATCCGCGGGAGTGTTTCTAACCCTGCTTTTATTGGTCAGTTTGATGATCAAAGGTGTCTGGATAGTTTCAGCTTTTTGATAAAAATGGGTAAAAAATTAGTGTTAATGACCTTCACACAGAAAGGTCGCCAAAATAAACCTGAGAGGCAAGAGTAAAATTATAAACACCACAAGAATTCCGGTGGATTCATTTTCCCGTGGAAAGTGACACCTCACGTCACATGTTGTCAAGAATAAGCCTCTTGAGATTTGTTGAACACTCACCTCACCTCACCACAGAATCAGTCAAGAATAAGCGTCTTAGACGAATCAGCTCGTGCTAACAGAAAAGTATTAGTCCAGTCATTATAGAATTTTAGCTTGCAAAAGTTATAGTCCAAGACTTATAGAGGATAGGTTACCTGGTAACAGTTCTTGAAACGCGGGAAATGACGTCACCCGGAGTGCCCATTTAAACAAAAAGCATTTAATACAGTGGAAAATCTTTAACTAAATTTGCATGAACCATAATAAAAAATTCTAGAACTTTATTTAGTACTTTTAAATTTTTATTGCATAATGATTATATATTTTATTAATTAGTTAATTTTATATATGTGAGTTGTTTATACCAATTATTGTTAATACATGGACTTGCGCCATCAAAAAAATCGAATTGATTAAAAAAAATAAACTGAAATTAGGAACATTTTGAGACATTGGTTTGAGTGAGAAACTCCTGAATGTGTTTTTTAAAGTAAGTTTTATGGCCAGGCTTGATCACGGCTGATTTTAATAAAATAAAGACGTATTATTTTTCGTTATTAATATGCAAATATCTCAAAAACTAAAAAAAATGACTTAGTGGATTTTGCTTGAATACCGACGATATATCCAAATCGCGACTAGACCACCTTTTGCAAGCCGGAGGTCTTTTTTTTGCTTTAATGACTGTCCTATATCACTTGAGGTCAACCGAAATATAAATGTGCTAGCCTCTACGACTTACGGATTTGGTGACTCTGATTTGGTGTTAAGACGCTATATGTGACTAAAGGGTTCCCAGCAAAATTTTCATTTCTTTTTTGATATTAATCTTGTCCACCAAAATAAAAAAATGTGTATAAATTAGTGCGATTACGGTATTTTTTGGCAACTGAAACGTGTTTTATCATATTATGACAAAATAGTAACGACAAAATTACATAGTTAGTTTTTTTAAAGCCAAATAGAATTTGAGATCTCGCTCTCGCACAGAAATGATAAATTTCGACTTTTTGGCTCCTTTAGTGTCAAAAATGACGCTGATGCCGGTCTAAATCAGAAGATTTTTTATATATACTAGGTGGTAATAAAGTATGTCGCCAAACTCGAGAGAAATATTTTTTGAGTGATTATAAGAAAAAAACTTTAAATAAGCATCTATCCGCAAATGCTTAGTGTTCGAGATACAGGTTGTTAAAAGTTTAATATTTTGTTTGTTTTTTCTTTATAACTCGTGCAGTTTTTGAGATTTTTAGCTCAAATCTGGAATGTGCAATAAGCTGCAAGGTATACATCATTGAGCATATCAAATATTAGGAAAAAAACTACAGTGTGATATCACTGACAGATCAAAAAATATAAAATGAATTCCTTCTATAATCTAACCGTTTTTGAGTAAAAAAGACAAAAAAAGATAATTTGTGTTTTCGATTGCTATTCAGAAATTACATAAAAATAAAATAATATAATGTAAATTTTCCTTTTTTTTTCTTTTTTCTTGAAAATGGTGAGAGATACTGCAAAAAAGTTCTGGGGGAAAAAATAGGCATCACCCCTGAAACAATACCACCCTTTAGTGTTTTTCCTGATGTTTGGTATGCTTAATGATGATTTGTATAACGAGCTATAAAGAAAAAAACCAACAAAAAATTAAAATTTTTCAACCTGTATTTAAAAAACTCAAAACAAATTTGAGGACCGCTGTTTATTTAAAGTTTTTTCTTAAAATCACTCCAAAAATCAACCTCTGAACTTTGGCGACATACATAAATATATATACATATGTATAGACATTGGGGTTTTGGGCAAGTAATTAAATTTATACGGTACCTATATAAAAATTGGTTTTAAAGATCTAACATACAAGCTTAGACCTACGCTGGCCTATACTGATGATTCGTAATAGCGGGTCCACAACAAACCAACAAAACAAAAACAAAACAGCAACTCAATGTTTTCCAACAATTTCAAACAAAATGAGAACAAATTGGCAACTCTTTCATTTTGTTGCCTTTTTCAGCACCTTTTTATTTTCCCGTCACCTGTCAGTAAAGATCAAAAGGTTGAAGTTTTGTTCTTGTTTTGGGCAACTTTGTTCGTCTAGTTTGTATGCGAATAAAACAGAAACAAACATTGTGGTTCAGTTTGTGTAGTTCCTGTGTGCAAAATTACCATGTCCAGAGAAAAAATTAAATGGGGTGTTCAAAATACAATTCATTGAGATTTATGGAGAGGCTAGATTGTTATGGGACGCCAGACACCGTAGTTATAAAAATCGTTATAAAAATGCAGTAACGAAATAGGAATATTGTGTGATACTTCCTCAGAGGAAGTGGACAGAAGAATAATTTCGAGCACGCCAAATTTTCTATCGGGCATCATAAAAAGTTCAATAATTGTTTTCCTATATTTGGATAGCAGTTGACAATTTGTTCGCCTTTTTGGAAAACTTGCAGTTTTGTCACGGATCACCTAACAATGATCCGTGATTTTATTGTGTTGCTGTTTTGTTAATGTTTTTGTTTTGTTGGTTTGCTGTGGACCCGGCATAAGCAATTCTCTTTAGGTAAGAAGGCGTTAGAAAATATTAGTGTTAGTATTTCTAGCTTTTTAGTTTAAGTTCACTGAAATTGTGTCTCTGCTTTCAACTTGAAATTCTCGAAAGACCCGACTGGCTACTTTGTACTATTACTATTAAATATAAAGTGCACAAAATGAAAGTTAAGCAAGTTTTTGATCTTGCCACTTAGACCCAATGACCCCACATATATCAGGGTATGGATGAAAAGTAAATATATTGAGAAGAAGAAACACGTGACGTTCTCAAGTTTTCAATATCACAACTAAAAAAATAGGAAATAAAATCCAGACAATTTAAAAAAATAAATGGAATCAAGACACCCAATTTAGATGGAAAATTGAGTTCAATAAATATAAATTGTTTAGTGCTTCCAGTTATTAGTTCAGACGCTTGGTTGCAAAAGCAGGTAACATTAAAATAATTTCAATACTGTGATTTTCATCAGAGAAAAGTGAAACGTCATCCTTAAGAAAGAAAAAATACCTTAAGTCTGATGTTTGTTGACTTTTTGCTTAAAATGTTGCGCTTTTGATTTATTAAGTAGTAATTTGCATATTTCGTATTAACAAGAAAAAATCATTATATATTCTAAAGTTAAAATAATATAAAAAGTAACACGTATATTCTAAACAAATAAACAAAACAAAGTTATTCTTTATCTTAGACTATTTAGCACATAAAGACTTATTTATAGATTTTCAATAGGAACTTATTGCAATAGTGCCAGGCACTAATTGTCTCGGGCACTATATTGACTCTTTCAAAATTAGGCCATTGTGTATTATAAGAGCCGGAATTAATAGTGACGCCACTATTAATGGAAAATAAACGACTGGATTTTTAAATTCGGCTTTGGTATGTCAATTTTGAAAGACTAACTGTCAGCTTTTAATGTGAAACTGTCACTATAGTGCCCGGCACAATTTGTGCCTGGATTTATTGCAATAGGTCCTTATTCAATTTGCGATCTGTCGTTAATGCCTTATTGCCTTTATATTCCGCCGCCGTAAGAGAGAGAATACTAGTCCGTTTTCGTTTCACACATTACGTCGTTTTACAACAATCATGGATTGTAAACAACAAATGAAATTAAAGAAAGAAAAATAAGAAAAAAGTTTTCTGCTTCGGCCGGGGATCGAACCCGGGATCTCTTGCTATCTAGGCAAACATTCTACCACTGAATTTGAGTTATCATACCTTTGACAGTGGGAGAGAAGAATTTAGAGATCGGTTGGATGACTTGGTCGAGTTAATACCTGAGTGTCTCTCGTTCTTGTATTGAGGTACCGCGGCCCGCATAGATAGAGGTTTTCCGAAAAATTTATGTGTGGCTTCGGTGGTTCAGTGGTAGAATGTTTGCCTAGATAGCAAGAGATCCCGGGTTCGATCCCCGGCCGAAGCAGAAAACTTTTTTCTTATTTTTCTTTCTTTAATTTCATTTGTTGTTTATAGTTTTAGGTCCTTGCATTACTTGCAATTTGGTATTTGATAATTATATTGGCAAATCGCCCATTTTGCGATTAGAAATTTTAACACACGAAAAGGTGATCTCATCCTTTCAGACGTTGATTCTTTACGTCTAATTTGAGTTATCATACCTTTGACAGTGGGAAAGAAGAATTTAGAGATCGGTTGGATGACTTGGTCGAGTTAATACCTGAGTGTCTCTCGTTCTTGTATTGAGGTACCGCGGCCCGCATAGATAGAGGCTTTCCGAAAAATTTATGTGTGGCTTCGGTGGTTCAGTGGTAGAATGTTTGCCTAGATAGCAAGAGATCCCGGGTTCGATCCCCGGCCGAAGCAGAAAACTTTTTTCTTATTTTTCTTTCTTTAATTTCATTTGTTGTTTATAGTTTTAGGTCCTTGCATTACTTGCAATTTGGTATTTGATAATTATATTGGCAAATCGCCCATTTTGCGATTAGAAATTTTAACACACGAAAAGGTGATCTCATCCTTTCAGACGTTGATTCTTTACGTCTAATTTGAGTTATCATACCTTTGACAGTGATAAAGAAGAATTTAGAGATCGGTTGGATGACTTGGTGGAGTTAATACCTGAGTGTCTCTCGTTCTTGTATTGAGGTACCGCGGCCCGCATAGATAGAGGTTTTCCGAAAAATTTATGTGTGGCTTCGGTGGTTCAGTGGTAGAATGTTTGCCTAGATAGCAAGAGATCCCGGGTTCAATCCCCGGCCGAAGCAGAAAACTTTTTTCTTATTTTTCTTTCTTTAATTTCATTTGTTGTTTATAGTTTTAGGTCCTTGCATTACTTGCAATTTGGTATTTGAAAATCATGGATTGTGTTTTTAAAGTATTTATTAATGAAATGTTTTGTCTATCTGTGCTAAATAGTCTAAATTCTTTCTAAATATGTTGTATTATCATTCATAATACAACATATTTAGCAAAAATTTAGACTATTTAGCACAGATAGACAAGTCTACAGTCGGCACGCAGAAATATTTACCTGCGAGACCCTCGCACGAGGCACGAGACTTGAGACGAGACTTTTATTGGTCTCGTCTCGTCTTGTCCGAGTCTCGTCTCAAGTCTTGTCTCGAAAAGGAGACGAGACCATGCGAGACTCTCGAAAACGAAGCTCTCGCGGGCACCACTAAATCTCAATCTATTTAAAAACTGTTACCAAGTTCAGATTTTGACAATAGGTAGAGGAAAGGTGGGCAAAATAAGATACGGGGGTAAAACGGGATACCGCAGTTTTAGCTAAACTACGCAAGAATAAAACCTCGTAATAACAGATATTTTATCCCCAAAACTGGTTCAACTTTCTGGTTTGTCAAAAGCACGCTGTCGTATGGAATAGAGACTTGTCACGTAACAGAAAAATACAAAACAAAAATGGAAAGTGTCGAAATGGATGCAATAAGAAGATCAATGAGAATATCTAGAATAGATCACATAAGAAATGAGATTATAAAAGAAAGAATGGGAATCGAGGGAAGCATAACGGATGACATCACTAAAAGACAACTGATATGGTACGGCCATGTACAACGGATGAACGACGAAAGATTACCAAAGCAGGTCCTAGAATGGCAACCAATAGGGCGCAGAACAAGAGGGCGTCCTAAACTAGAGTGGCAACAGTCAATCGAAAGCTCAATGAGTCAAAAAAATCTGACAGAGGATTGTCAGGATCGAAGGAGGTGGACAATAGGGGTCGGACAACGTAGAAAAACGTTCTAAACCGACATAATAGTAGTATTAACAGATATTTTATCCCCATAACTGGTTTAACTTTCTGGATTCGTGCCGGACGGCTGAGCTTAAGTTTGTAAAAATAGCTTGAGCATTTTGTGACAGCAAGTACATTTTTTACAGACTTTTCAAAATTTTGTTTATATTGAAACAATTAGTGGGTTTATGTATTATTCATAAGTAAATGCGTTGCCTGTAAATATAGCCTTTTAATGTATGTGTGTTGCGGACCCAATTTTTAGTAACATTTTTTATCCCTTATTTCTAATTTACAAAACCTGTTTTGGCATCCCTGGGAGATTAGTTTGTTTCTCCACGGATTTTCGATAACAGAATTTTTCACAAGCTAATTCTGTTTGTGACTGTAATTAGAAGAAATGGAAAATCCATTAAAGGAGTTTATTGGTTAGTTGGAATACACTATAACCAAACAACACATATTCACAGGTGTTTATTTAAAAAGTAAGTTTTAATATTTTGCATAAAATTAAATCTGCCGATTTCTCCGCATTGAAATAATTAGTCTGATATCAAAATGCGAGGAATCATTGACTCATTATCCTTTAGTAACGGATAAAGTTAAAACCAGGTAACTGCACATGCCTTAAATAAAG
Organism: Aspidapion aeneum; assembly: GCA_963576565.1. NCBI lineage: Eukaryota > Metazoa > Arthropoda > Insecta > Coleoptera > Brentidae > Aspidapion > Aspidapion aeneum. Next base: position 35,377,549 of record OY755040.1, read on the forward strand.
TCAAATGTGAAAATTGGGACATGCAAAAGGTCCCTAAAAATATCTTATCCTTTTAGTACATTTTTTGAACCACATAACATTTTTATTTTTAAAATTATTTATTTTTTGAAATTAATTTCAACCCGGTGCGTTGTTAATAATAAATAACACTAGGTACATTGGAGGTCACAAAACCAGAGATATTTTTAACACATTTAAATTGTTAATATTAAAATTACACTGGAACAGGTCCCAATCACACCTAACTCGATTTGTCTCCTTGTTTAACTCATTTATTACGTTTGCCTATTTCGTCTAAACTGACTAATTTATAAAGCGAGAAACCGAAACATCGAAACAGTTAGTATCCAATAATCATTTAACCCAGTCACACACATACTCAATTTCAAAAACTACGCTCGCTAATACTCGTTACAAGGGAGTTGATCCTTGCCTCCCTGTGCCATCAAGCCACTAAACGTAATTAAAAACCAAGTCATTAGGCCGCGATCGCGCAAAACTTAACAGTGCCTTAAAAATAACAAAGTTACGACCACCCCAAAGAATTCAAACCACAATCGGATTATCCATTTCCTTGTAAAGAAAACCATCGAGGTATTATTTTTAACCACAACTCTTTTTAGTTCATTTTCTTTTGTTTTCGATTGACTGGTAGCTTCATTGCTCCTTAGCATAGAAGCTATTAGACACTCGGCCCGTTACAGGATTGACATCGGATACATTTTTAGACAATTTTACTTCATTTTTACCTTAATGTGTCAATTACGTACCTTCCAAATCCTTTCTTACGGCTTCGAAAGCGATATCTGTTGAAGACGTGGCGACAAAAGAAATTTGCATGTGTGAGTTCCTGACAAAGGTATTTACGTCATCGTAAATTGTGTCCGTAACACCGGGGGATTGAGAAATCGCCCTCGAAATCTCTTCGTTCGCAGCTAAGATCAAAATTATTGGACACCTAAAAGTATATAATTTTATCTTGCATTTCCCTTTTTTTTACAAGAAAATGCTGTGAACGTCAAATAAAAGGTAATGGGGTTATACAAAAAAATATCTCCCAAAAAAAACATACATGCTTAGATGTTTCCATAAAAAATATTTACCCCTCTCATATACCTTCCAAAGTAAAACGTTTTCACTTATCTATATATAAAAAAGTTCTTTTTGAACAAACAGCCATTTTTCGATATTTTATTGTTTCCTAATTTTACCCCATGCCCCTACCCTATGAGTTTAAATACCGTGCCTTGTAGTCTGAAGAAAAACTACTACTCTATTTTAAGAATCGGAGTGACGCCACTCTGGCACCCCTGGGCATTGGAAAAAATTAAAGAAAAAAGTATCTGAACCAAACATAGGTGTGTGGTACATTATTTTAGTCGGTTTGCGGTTCGGCCGGAATTGAAATTCGGCACAATTTTTTTTCTGGGGGTACCCCAACGGAAGAGGAAATGATTTTATGAAAAAAATCGACCGGTTAACACAGGCAAGTGATACACCGATTCTAGGGTTTTTGGGTCCGCTGAATCCAAATCTTCAGTTTAAAAGAAATTTACGGTAATTTAAAGAAGCAGAGGGAATTATATTAATGAGAATAAATCTGTTTATGTGGAGACAATGAAAAAACTTTAATCAAGTTTTTTTTTCAGATTTTGGCAGCTTTGCTCAACCCTATTATAAAATTTACCAATGACCCTATAATTGACACCATCTTAATATTTCAAAATGGTGGCTGATCCCCAAAAATCATTGTTAGTTTTATAATAGGATTGAACACACCTGTAAAAATCTGTAAAAATATTTGATAAAATTTGTTCTTTAGATCTCCACATAAACAGATGTACTGTTTATCCGATATATGGAAGGTTCGGTTCACAATGGGACAATCTTTAGTTTTGATTTTTTTTCTTTGACATTTTTCAAAATAAATCAACTTTTATACTTCAAATATTTATGAGCCTATGTTACTTACCTATAAAAAATTAATCAAGCAGCTACTATCACGTAATCAGATAATATTTGAGTACATATGACAAGTTGAAAATTGTCCCAAGGTACAAACATGGGTTGTACCTTGGTACGGTGCTGATTGTACCTTGGGACAATACTTACAATACAAATAAACAAAAAAAACGTAAGAATATACAAAAAACTATATTAAGAAGCGAAAATACAAATATTCTTCTACAATATCACGTATTGCATGTTTAGGATATATCATATGATATAAAATCTATAGAAAACGATAGTTGTTCGTTTCTGCGTTCAGAGCCTCCTATAATCGTTGGTTTTGGTAATTTTGATAATCTGTTTTGAATTCTGTTCCAGAAATTTCGTACTCCTGGTCCGTTTTCACAAATTTCTGACTACTCAAAACTTTATTTAAATAAACTCTCTCAAAAGAGTTTCCTCCCAAGACATTTTTCATTTCAGCAATGTAATGGCGAACCGACTTCTTCCCCTGTAAGGACACCAATACAAAATCCCCTTTTAATATTGTGGATCTTTCTAAACTTTTTTCCTCTTCTTGTTCTATGATTTCTTCATCCACTGGCTTATCTAGAAAATCTTCATCATCACTGGAATCATCTTGGAGAGGAACTTCAATGTTTTCGTCATAGGGGCTCTCATCGCAAATGTTTCTTTTCACCTTCTGAATTTTGCTCTTATTTTTTTTGCTTGCCACTTAAAAGATTTAATCTCAATTTCAGGACTTACAAACTTCTTCTCTTTTGGCGTGTCTTTGTCATCGTTTTCAGCTAATTCAGTTGGCGTAGCTACTACTGGCTCGGGTCGATCTGTTACAAATGCGCTAAGGAATTCATCCACACCAAATATATCCTCGTTTAAGGGACAAATACCTGTCATAGAAAATCCCTTGATTATATTTTGTTGTGTGAAAGCTTTTGGGTAAGCTTTACCGACTATTTCACCAACTTGGTAAATTGTAATAGCTTTGCCTGGGTTCTGGAGCATCCATTTACTCATAGCTTGGTTATAGTAGGTCTTATAGGGACCGAACACTGTTCGGTCTAAAGGTTGCAGTTTATGTGAGGTGTGGGGTGGAAATGTAAGCAAGACAATACCATTAGACTTCGCCAGATCTATCACTGGGACAGACACATGGCTCTCATGATTGTCATATATGAGTAACACAGGTTTTTTCTTTGTTGGTTTAACATGCGTAATAAAATGTTCCATATACTCTAGGAATTTTTCTTTGTTGGACCAGCCCGACGGATTTGCAGTTCCCTTTGTACCAAGCGGAGTCCCATTTATCATATGATCCTTATAGTGCATTCTTGGGAAAATAAGCATCGGTGAAATGTGGTTTCCTATAGCGCTGATTCCGGCAATCATGGTGACATTTATTCCCCGTTCTCCAGAAGTCATGACACCTACTTGCTTTACACATTTAGGTGCTTCAATACGTGGTGGAACGTGAACTGTACTATTTGAAGTTTCGTTTACGTTGTAAATGTCGCTTGGTGAAAACTGGTACTTTTCTTGACACGTTTTAAGTTTGGAAAAAAATTCACCAACGTTCTTTTTGTTGAAACTAGTTGAACGGGATAGACTAGTTGCTTCAGCTTTTTGCAGCGACAAATTTTCATGCCGTTTCAAGAAGTAACGAATCCATTCTCTGCCTGCTCTTTTTTCTCTCTTCCATGATTCCGGGATTTCTTTATTATTCTTAACGGCATACTAAGCCAACACTCGAATTTCTCCTTTATTTAGACCATAATGAAGTCGAGATGAAAATAGCAAATATTTCTCCAGCATTGGAAGCAGAATAATGATAGTTTGGTTCCCCAGCTTGTCGAAATAACTTGATGTGGCGGGCAACAGTCGATTTACTAACCTTGTATAAAGCTGCTGCTTCTCTTATACTTAACTGATTATCGAACACATCATTCACAGCTTTCTCTAGATCGGTAACATCAACAGCCTTTCTTTTCTTTCCTGTTTTACTACGTGGCATGTTTCTGAAACAGTAAGCCCAAAACATTGATTTTTCGAAATGTAAAATATAAATAAAAATTTATTTTTCAAGACAATTATAAGTTGATAGTAATTTGTTTAAAAACAATTAAAATATGAAAAAAAGTAAAAATATGTAAATATTTGAAATGCATGTACCTTGGGACTGTCCAAAGGTACATGCATGTCGATGTCCCAAAGTACGTGCTTTGCATCTTAAATAAAAAAAAAATCCGAATTGCCTAGGTTAGAAAAATTCAATTTTTTATTTTGCCAAAAAAAGTAAAGAACACTTATGATTATACTTACATAATTTTGATTCACAAAAACTGTAACTTTGGGGGCAATTCTTCAAAATTTGAAATAATTTGAAATAATCTGACGAAATTTGAAAGAACAGAATTTAGGTGTAAATCTTGACAACACTGCAATTTCAGCTTTGTGTAAAACGTCTTACACCACACGGTAATGGGCCAACTTAGGAAATTATGAAAACCCCAAAAATTTAAAATATGCGGGAAAATTTAATCTAAAACCTACCTTGAAACTCGGCTACTGATAATGCACAAGTTCTTGATAAATTGTATTTTTCCGAGCACCTCATCATACAACGGTTTTTCTATCTGGCAAATTTGACAACTGTCAGTCAAAGATCACCAAGGGGACTGTCAGTTACGAAATACTATGTTGCCAATTCATTGTTTCCAAGTGAAACCAATAAAGGTACCGTTCACAAGTTGGATTCACTTTTTAAATATGTTTTACGAAATATTTTTACGAAAAACTCTTACAACGTAACGTGCAAGGTGGTACCTAAGGGGGGATCAATCTCCCCCCGATATTTTTAGGAATAAAAAGTAATCAAACATTTAGTAGTGATAATAATAGTAGAGATATGGATAATTCGCATTTTTTACGGCGGAATTGATTCTGATTTTTGAGATTTTTGCTTATAATAGCTGAAAACATGCTCAAACTAAAGTTTGGTTAAGTATTTTGTTTTTTAAAAAATTTAAATCTTAAAGGTATTTTTTTATACCTAAATGCATGGAGAGTAAAAAAAAAATTGTTTTCTAAATCTCAGAATTTTATTCATAAACATTTGTGTGTTTTAAATAATATTACTTGACTTGACAGCAAAATCAATCCAAGATTTGAGCAGCTGCTAAAAAATTGTTTTTCTTTGTCGTATTTTTGAACTTGATTTGGAAATAAATTTGAATGAAAAAGGATGCTTGGCTGACTTATTTTTTAGCCACTCATAGGTAGGAAGGCTATTGGGTACCGTCAAAAAAAACCTTTTTAATTTTGCTCAAAATAAGTTTGGGCCAAAAAAATCAAAATGGCTGTCTGTCTTTATTCATAGTTCTTTTAAAAATAAAACCAAATAATTTAAATAATTAGGCACTTTGTCTGCAAGTTTAATGAAAATTTTTACTTGGTTTTATTTTCATAAGTTTAAAAAAAAACAAATTCAATTTTTTTTTACCCTTATTATATTTGTTATAATCAAAACCTTAAAAACTATTTTATTTTTTTTTATTACTTTTTCAAATTAGGTAGCTATTCAATGAACCTACAGAGTAAATAATTTTGCACTGGAATTTATTCTTTAGCTTTTTAACTATTCCTTCAATTTCAATATATTTTAATTATAGTATCTAAGGTTTTAAACCCGTTATATTTTGTTTGTGTATTTTATTCCGGGATTAACATTAATATTGATAAAGGTACACAATTGACAGGGTGCAAAATTTTTTCTTTTCTAAAAGGTTCGATGTCATCACATTTCGTGCATTTCCTAATACAAAAAGCAAATTTTGCATTTTTTTTTATTAAACCAAACCTCACCTTTGTCGATTGATGGCAAACTTATCCTAACCCGTTAATTCAACGCTGGTTAATTGATCGAAAACGTGACCTAACCGGTTATTGGACACTTTTTTTTTGGTGGAAAAGGGGCGTGTATGGACAGGTAATGATAAGTTTGCGATCAATTGAAGGGGCGACGGACGAAACATCGAAACACAAAATGTCGAAAGTACAAAATGTCGAAGAAACAAAAATACTAATAGTTGAAAAATTTAAAAGACAGAAAATAAAGCCTAACCAGATCGGGTTAGATTGGTATACGAAATAAAAAAAAAGCAAACCTAATCCGGTTGGGTAATTATAATTTCAAAAAAACTAACTTGACCAGATCAGGTTAGTTTGTTTTGTATAATAACCTAACCAGGTCAGGTTTAAAATCTAACCTGACCTGGTTAGGTGAAAATTATAAAAAAAAATTAACCGTTTCTAGTTACTTAATTACACTGCATCTAACCTGACCAGATCGTAATATGTTATTAGGTTTTATTTCGCATTTCGATATATTTTTTTTGACATTTTGTAATTTCGATATTTTGTAATTTCGACATTTTGTAATTCCACATTCTAAAAAAAAAGTGAGGTTGGGTTGGTGCATAGAGAATTTGTCTCTGGGTTGGTGGCAGGGTCGAATGAAACGTGCCATAAATTGTGGTAAAATAGCCTGCAAGAGAAGGTTTGTTTGTGAAAGGGATCCGTTCACAAATTAAGTGAAAGAGACAAGTTAGTTTCTTCTTGTATATAAATATAGGTACTTACCTAACCAGGTCAGGTTAGGTTTTAAAGTATATTACAAAAAAAAGGCACCTGATCTGGTCAGGTTAGTTTCTATTAATATATCTAATAACCCAAGCTTTCGACATTCTGGACTTTCAACATTTTGTAATTCTTCTTCATTCGCACACACAGTTTCCAATAGAATCTACATTTATTTTTATTTTAATATTTATTTTTATCCTTATAAACCCAACAGTAACGTCTTTTAGACGAAAATTGTTCGTATCACCCCTGTAATCTTCCGCCGGCGGCGACTGTAGAAAGTATTTCTGATTACCCTATCCAAAACCTCATGGGCCGTCACTGAATAACAGCAGTTTCTATATGGGAGGACCCCCCAGCGTGCCTAGCTTTGATAAGAAAAGTAAAAAAATAATCACCACTTCAATAATTTGACCAGTCCCCCACTTAGTCAGATTTTTCTGGCAGATTTTAAAGAAATAATTTGACATTCCCTTAAAAATCCGTTCAAATATAATGGTGGCAACAGCGTAGAGCTAATTTTGTAGCGACCCTTCCACGACATGCAGTTAGTCCCTCTTTGTTAATTTTACCGTGAAAAACAAAGAAAGAAAGTAAACTTAGCTGACCTCATAAAGAAAACGAATAGGACTCATAAATTTGAAAGAAATGTGACGAAATGTGACGAAATCTGACATTTCAGTTTGTGTGGTTAATGGTTATCTGCTTTGAATTTATTTACAATTTTTAAATTAAAAATTTTTAATAAATTAGGCGTTTTTAATTAAAAAAATATATTATATCGTGGAGCTACATCTATCAAAAAGTGGGAAATGGCCTTTTAGGTAAGTTTTTAAGTTTAAAATTGCCTTTTAAACGAGAAATCTTAAGCGCCAGATTATGTCACATTTTTTCAAATTTCGTCAAATTTTTTGAAATGTAAAGAATTGACCCCTTTATATCAAAATACACAAAACAAAATGACTAAAAAATTTACATGGATGTCTAAAAAAGGGCAGTCACGCAATAACAAGTCTGTTGTGCTTCGTATCGACCACAGAAAACAGAAATAGGGGAACCCCAGATATCTTCAAAATATAACAAAAGGTTGTTGGACTCAAACAAAAGGTGGCGCTGCTAGGGCGTTTGTCCCAAGGTACAAGCGTCCCGAGGTACAACACCTTCCCCTACCCACCCCACTACACCAGATTACCACCGAATGCTATTTTAATAACAAATTTGGATTTAGCGGACCCAAGAACCCTATAATTAAGGTATCACATGCATATGCTTGAATATTTTAAAATGGTGGCTGATGCCCAAAAGTCGTTGGTATCTCTGCAAAAGCCTTGATTAAAGTGTGTTCGTTAAGTCTCCACATTAACAGCTCCTAATACCATAAAATCCCCCCGCTTCTTTAAATTACTCCCATTTTTTTTGAACTGCAAATTTGCATTCAGCGTACCTAAAAACCCTAGAATCGATGTATCGCTTGTCTATGTAAACAGATCAATTTTTTTCATAAAAGCATCCCCCTTCGTTGAGGTACTCCTCAGAAAAAAAATAGTGCCGAATTTTAATTCCAGCGACCAAGAGCCGAGTGAAATAATATGCCACACACCTATGTTTGGTTCAGATATTATTTCTCTGATTTTTTCACTTAAAAATGGCCGCGATCTTGGATTTTTCAAAATGCCCAGAGTGGCATCACTTGGATTCTTAATATATAAGGCAAGAACAGCTGTTTCACATCTCGAGTCTTAGAATGGCCTACCGACTAAAGAAATGTGTACGAGGGTTGTCATTTAAGTTTTGCAAATACGGCTGGAATAAAACAGTAGATAACTTTTAAAGACTATTGTTTTTCGAAGTATTTACACGAAAACTAATGCCCTTTTGCATGCGCTCAAACAAGTTGTCAAAGCTGTATTTCCACTCGTTTGTTGGTTCGGTCAAAATTGCATTCATGAAGGTGTCGACTGCTTTCTCCGGCGATTAAAATCTTTGACCACGCAGTCCATTCTTGATTTTCGGAAAAGTATAGGAAAAGAAAAGTTGGGACTGTATGGAGAATGGTCCAATAACTCGACGTTTTGTTGATTTAAATACTCAAGGGATTTTTGTGCTTTGTGCGAACTTGCATTATCTTGGTGGAAGATGATTCGTTATTCGGACTTTCGTTTTTCGAAGTTCAGCGATTAATTTCGGCAAACAAATATTGATGTACCAATCGGCAGTAACAGTCCTATGACCTTTCAGAGGAATTGTTGCTACATGACCTGGTTTTGAGACATATGTCGCGACCATCTTTTTCGATGAACTTCGAGAACGGATGAATTTTGTTGGCTTTTCTTCATCTTGGAACACATAAACAGACGACTGACGTTTATTTTCAAGTTCATATAAGTAAATCCACGATTCATCACCACTGAAAATGCTGTACACAATTTTGAGGTTCCTGCCTCAAAACGGTCTAGAGTTTTCTGACATCAATTGACCCTAGCTTTTTTCTGTTCTGCGGTTAACAGATGCGGTATCCAGCGGGAAATCAATTTACTTAACCCTAATTCTTCATCCAAATTTTATTGAATTGAGTTCTTTGAAATCCCTAAAGAAGCCTCGATCTCGTGATATGTCACATATCGATCTTCCGTGATAAGCATGCGCACAGCATCGATGTTTTCCTGGGTGACTACCGTTTTTGGTGCACCTGGCCTTGGATCGTCGCTAAGGCCAATTTGTCCACATTTGAATTATCCATACCATCGAGAAACTGTCGACTGATGTGTTGCTTTATTACCGAAAACAGAAATCAACTCATCACGGCATTCTTGTTAAGATAATTTCCTTCGAAAGTTGTAAATAAATATTTTTTTTATTGGTATACTGTGAATATAGCTTGAAAATGTTCTCGGTTTAATTTTATTTTTCAACTAATTTGTTGACTCAAAAAATTCACTGTAGCTATACATATATGTATTGCACTGACGTTAGTTAAAGATTAAAGTTAAGTTTTAATAACGACATTCGATTAGTGTCGCCCTCTAAGTTCCTATATGCAAACTATAAAAGACAGCCCTCGTATATCAAAGTCGGCCTTCATGTGATATCCGACCTCATCCTGCCTGGTTACCGGCGTGAATGTAGGGGTAGAGCTAAAATACGATCATAAGCTGAACTGAAACCGTCTGCGTCGGTACTGACTTTTAATCATTTATCAAAGTTCTTCAACCCAATATAGCCCAAGCGTCAGGGGATTTCTATTTGCAAAAGGTCGAAAAAAGATGAAATTTGGTGGGATGGTAGACATAGGTCCCCTGACAGTACATCTAAGTTTGCGACCTCGGGGGGTTGTCGCTCGAGGTCGGGGGGGGGGGGGGCGGCGCTTAGACGTGCTATAAAAAAAAGTTTAAATAAAATATGTAGAAAACAAAATTGCGCACAACTTTGGTTTTATGCATTTTTTCGCTCCGACCAATAGTTTTTGCTTTGCGCCCAAGTTGGGGGTAGTTTGCAAATTTTAACAAAATCAGAGTTCAATCGCGGATTAAAACAAATATGGCTACCAAACAATTCTGGTATATTTTTTTTTGGCGCACCGTAACGTAAAAACTGATGCTCGCAGCAAAAAAATGCATAAAATCAAAGTTGTGCGCAATTTTGTTCTCTACATATTTTATTTAAACTTTTTTTATGGCACCTACTCCAACGGTGCTATTTTCCATCAAGTGCCGCAATGCAGAGTTTTCATCCCCCCTCCCCTCGAACAGCAACCCCCCGAGGTCGCAAAATTATGTGTACTATCAGGGGACCTATGTCTCCAACCAAATTTCAGCTTTGTTCGACCTTTTGCAAATAGAACCACATATTTTGTACCTGACGCTTGGGCTAATAACCAAAAATTAAAAATTTTGTAAAGTGGATAATATGCATGCTGCATGCAGATTTGGAATGCATTTTATCGTTTGAAATCCAGAAATGCAAAGGGCAACAAACGCAACGTTTAAAACGGCATCCGATATTTTGTCATACATTGCATATTGTTTTATTAAAACGTGGAATTAGTTATATATGAGATTTTTATTTTAAATTTTTTTCAGCTTTGAAATAATTTTTTTTTTAACTTTCGGTAACGCGGCGTCGTCGTGCTTTTGTTGTATAAAAATTAATTTTTGCTTCAAACAAAGAACACCGCACCCGTTTCCACAGGCCTTATGGAAAATTTTTGGCTCGGTGGAATTGGCTTTAATTTTAGTATGTTATAGTAGGATATGCAACTAAAAAAAATGTAAGAAAGTTAAGTTTTTCTATGTGTTTTTGTGTATGTTCTAATAATAATACCTCTTACATCTTGACCGAAAAAAAATAATTGGCCATAAAATGACTTAGTAAATGTCTAAGGACAAGGTTACTTATGATGTCATTCTTGTCAATTTAATAAATAATATACGGGGGATAGTGAAAAATACAATTTTTTTATATCTGCACTATTAGCGTATTTTGTAACTAGCACTTTTTATTTTGGCACAGATTAATAGTTTTATATATTATTTAAAGAAAAAAAATATTTTTGTTTTTCAGTTGCCCCTACTTTTATAGATATTAATTTTTATTGCAGGTATTTTTTCTTACTAAATAAAATTGACTTTAGCTGTTTTAAGCTATTTTCCGTATGGTAAAAATCAATTTGTTAAATATTTTGTAATAAAATACAGCTCAAAGAATATTTTTGTTATATAAAAAAAATACTATAGCTTTTGGTTGAGTCATAGGGTCTTTTTAAAAAAAAAAATATTATTTTTTTGCCCTCATATAATTTTTAATTTATTTTTGGAAAACGGCTCGGTAAATTTTAATTAAACTTTACCAGCTTATTTTTGTAACTAAGCGTTACGCTAGGAAAAAAAATGATTTTTGTTCTATGTCTAGTTTTGAAGATATTAATTTTTGTAAGTCTAACTATCTTATATTTACAGGACGGCCACAAAAAAAAGGTATTTAACGTCCAATTTTTGCTGTACGTACCAAAACTCTAAACAAATAAGAGCCAAAACAGTAGAAAAATAAAATATATATATGGTGTATCAAGAAAAAAGCTTGTTTTATTGTAGTATTTTAATACTAATAATGGTAACAAGTAACTTCTTTTTACAAGCTTTTATTTAGCTTCAGATGTTCTGTCTAACTATTTAACTATCTAACTATCTAACTATCTAACTATCTAACTATCTAACTATCTAACTATCTAACTATCTAACTATCTAACTATCTAACTATCTAACTATCTAACTATCTAACTATCTAACTATCTAACTATCTAACTATCTAACTATCTAACTATCTAACTATCTAACTATCTAACTATCTAACTATCTAACTATCTAACTATCTAACTATCTAACTATCTAACTATCTAACTATCTAACTATCTAACTATCTAACTATCTAACTATCTAACTATCTAACTATCTAACTATCTAACTATCTAACTATCTAACTATCTAACTATCTAACTATCTAACTATCTAACTATCTAACTATCTAACTATCTAACTATCTAACTATCTAACTATCTAACTATCTAACTATCTAACTATCTAACTATCTAACTATCTAACTATCTAACTATCTAACTATCTAACTATCTAACTATCTAACTATCTAACTATCTAACTATCTAACTATCTAACTATCTAACTATCTAACTATCTAACTATCTAACTATCTAACTATCTAACTATCTAACTATCTAACTATCTAACTATCTAACTATCTAACTATCTAACTATCTATCTAACTATCTAACTATGTAACTATCTAACTATCTAACTATCTAACTATCTAACTATCTAACTATCTAACTACCTAACTATCTAACTATCTAACTATCTAACTATCTAACTATCTAACTATCTAACTATCTAACTATCTAACTATCTAACTAACTATCTATAAAATCTGGTGAAGCGTTTTTGATACACTTCCCATTATCCGATTTGGATGAAATTTGATACACGTGGTACAGTGGCAATATAACATTAAGAAAAAAAAATCCTCCCACCCCTACCCCCACCCCTTCTATCGAAAAATGTGTTTTTGACACACTTCCCGTTATCCGATTTGGACAAAATTTGGTATACATATAGTGGTCCAAATGATAATACAACAATAAGAAAAAATATTCTACCACCCCTACCCTCCCCCCTTCCATAGAAAAATTTGTTTTTGACACACATCCCGTTATCCGATTTGGATGAAATTTGGTATACATATAGTGATCTGATGACAATACAATATTAAGAAAAAAATATTCTCTTACCCCTACCCCCACCCCCTTCCATAGAAAATGCGTTTTTGACACCCTTCCCATTATCCGATTCGGATGAAATTGGGTATACATATAGTGGTCCGATGACAATAAAACATTGAAAAAAGAATCCTACCACTCCTACCCCCACCCCCATCTATAAAAAAATGCGTTTTTGACACACTTCCCATTATCCGATTTGGATGAAATTTGGTATACATATAGTGGTCCGATGACAATACAACAATAATGAAAAAATGTCCTCCCACCCCTACCCTCCTCCCCCTTCCATAAAAAATGCGTTTTTGACACACTTCACTTGGCATGGCAATACAGCCCAAAAAAAAATATATTTCTACCTCTACCCCCACTCTCTCCTTCCCCCAATAGAAAAATGAGTTTCCAAACAACTCACGATCAGCTATTTCATTATAATCTAGAATAAACTCTTCTGTTCTGTTATTGAACAAATATTTTCATTTAATAGAGTAGATAGCTGAGACTAAAAAGTAGAAAATAAATTGGTAAGAAAAAATTTTTAAGTCACAAGCTTTTATAAAATGCACTAAAAATTAAAATATAATTTTCTAACATTCTAATATTATCATAATAATAAAAGCGATGGCCGCAAATCAAAGCATAAGTTAATCTAAATTTGTGATCTAAACACTTAAAGAATATTCAACATAGCAGGTCATCAAAGATATGTTTGATGTGCCGCAATGTTATGCCATTGCCATACCTATGTCAGAGAAATGCTGGGGTATCTTAGGTCGGGTTGGGTGGGTTTGGTACCTCTGAATTTTTCTGCTAGATTGATTCTTGCAAATAGTGATATTTAATTGATACGGATATCTTATCGTGCTAACATCGTCAAAATTTCCATCAGTCGGCCATCGCTTTTATTATTATGATAATATTAGAATGTTAGAAAATTATTTTTTAATTTTTAGTGCATTTTATAAAACCTTGTGACTTAAAAAAATATTTTTACCAATTTATTTAAACTATAAACGGGAAACCATTAAATTAGAAAATAACTCAACAAATTAAATTATATTAAAATTATCTTCCCTGATGACGAGCGTATCCTAGTTACCATAGTACACTGCATGTAAAGTAGTATCCTAGGATACGCTGGTCTACGGGGGCTTCGGGAATTATCGAGAATGACACCCATAGCTGGTGCTTAACAAAAAGTTCCCTACTATTGACATTTTGTAGTTAATTAAAAAAAATAAGACTTGCATTAGTACTAATAAAACTCATGCATTAAATAAACCTATTTCTTGAGACGCCCTGTATATATTTTATTTTTCTACTCTTTTGGCTCTTATTTGTTTAGAGTTTTGGTACGTAGAGCCAAAATTACGTTAAATACCTTTTTTTTTGTCGCCGTCCTGTAAATATAAGAATAGTTAGAGTTACAAAAATTAATATCTTCAAAACTAGACATAGAAAAAATAACTTTTTTTTTCCTAATATGACGCTAAGTTACAAAAATAAGCAAGTAAAGTTTAATTAAAATTTACCGAGCCGTTTTCCAAAAATTATTTAAGAGCAAAAAAAATAAAATATTTTTTTTTTCAATAGACCGTTTGACTTAACCAAAAGCTATAGTATTTTTTTTATGTAATAAAAACATTCTTTGGGCTGTATTTTATTACAAAATATTTAACAAATTAATTTTAATCAAACGGAAAATAGCTTAAAACAGCTAAAGTCAATTTTTTTTAGTAAGAAAAAATACCTGCAATAAAAAATTAATATCTATAAAAGAAGCAATCAAATAGCAAAAATGTTTTTTTTCTTTAAATATTATATAAAACTATTAATCTGTACCAAAATAGAATGTGCTAGTTATAAAATTCGGTAATAGTGCAGATATAAAAAAATATGTTTTTCGACTATCCCCCGTATATTATTTAATAAATTGACATGAATGACACCACAAACGGCTTTGTCCTTAGACCTTTACTAAGTCATTTTTATGGTCAATTAATTTTTTTCGGTCAAAATGTAAGAGTTATTATTATTAGAACATACCCTAAAACGACCATTTAACAAACTTTGATCGTTTATATCTCAAAAACTGTACATAGAAAAACTTTACTTTACTTACATTTTTGTTTAGTTACATATCCTACTATAACATACCAAAATTATAGCCAATTCCACCAAGCCAAAAATTTTCCATAAGGCCTGTGTAAACGGGTGCGATGTTCTTTAAAACAAAAGGTTTAATTGCAGTTTTTATCACTACGAGTGAGCTCAAAAATTCTAACAAAGTGATATTGTTTACATTTTTAAGAAAAAAGATCGATTTCGGATTAAAAAAGCGAGTTTTATAAAAATACGATTAGATTCATAGGGTGTCTTTAGCAAGTGAATTTTTGGTTTTCAGTTTTAGTCAGTTCTGAAATGATTTGTCGGTTGCATATTTCTAAAGCCCGGTCCCACCTGCGACTTTCTAGTGCGTGACCGCGCACGCGTCACATGACTGTGATAACATTTCTGAGATCATGTAACGCGTGAGCGGGCACCCACGAGAAAGTCGTAGGTGGGAATCAGGTGTGATACAATATTGTGTGATGCCTCAAAATTTTCGGAAAAAATCGCAGAATACGAATTTCTGTAGTGATGATCTGACAAATGGTTTAGAGCCACTTTGCATGCCCTCCAAGGGGGTGGGGGGTGGTGTTTTTTCAAAAAATAAAAACGTGGGTTAGTTTTAGTTTTGATTATTTAATTCACTATTTCTTAGCATTCCGAACATATTTTAACCACATGTGCCCCCCACTTTTTTTGCGACGACTGTTTGGACGTTTGCTGTTTTGGCCCGACTAGTTGGGCGATGACTATTTGTGTGCTAAAGGTTTGGAAAATAATAGCCGTAAACAACAAAAAATATTAACGCCTTGACACCCACTTTTTTTGCCGAGATTGTTTGGGCACAAATTTCACATAAGAAATTAAGTTATATAGTTTTTGTAGGCTGTTTTAAATTCTAAACGTGTTTTCAAAAACATCTGGTTTTCGAGAAAAAATTGTTTAATTAAAAAATATCTTTGCTTTTAAGAAACTGACCCTAATTTGACACCCTGTAGGGGTGTTATTTTTTAGACAATGTAGATAAGCGATACATTAAATTAAAGATTTTATCCCGTACTTTTGAACGCCCCTAATAAATTATTAGCATTTATTTCTCCAGGGTGTTTTTTGCAGAAATTAAAAAAATAAGAAAAAAAATCTATTTTTTAGACTTAATTTGGGGGTTGCTGACCCCTCTATGGGGTGTAAATGGTTAAGATATATTCAAAAGTGCTGAAAAACAAAGGATTAAAAAAATCAAAGTAACTGATATTTGAATATTTTGCCTTGTTGCTTTTTGCTTAAAAAACTGCCTTAATCAAATTTGTCGCCTTAAGGTATTCATATAAGCAAACTAAGCACTAATGAATTATTGCTTATATTTTTAGGTAAATCTTGCTTAAAATGCATTTATTAACATTACTTTATATCTGGAGGAGATGTTTTGGACAAATTAATTTCCCTCTTTAATCTTGTAAAGCAGCGGGAATTCTAAAAAGTCGAACTTTTTCTCATATCCCTTATTTAAGCAACCCGCAATGGCACCTAAGGTAGGGATTTTTACAAAAAATTGAAAACAAAACTGTTTTCACTACATGCGTTTTAATGTTTGTCATCCACTATATTTCTGCGCATCAGCTGATTTATTTTTGACGTCATCCTAAAATGATCAATTTAGTATAAAGTGATGGAAAAAAGGGTTTGCTCCGCACTAACCGGCAACCCTGCGTCCATCGTCGTTACGAGCTGAAGTAAGACAGCACGTGCACACGAGTAGCTTGAAAAACTAAAACACTACCCACATGAATTTTTTTGGTTCTTTTTTTGCGATGGAGTAAAATAAGAAGGGGTTTTATCTTATTTTTTAATAAATTATCTCTTTTGTTCTCATTTTTGAAGGTAAACATCATTAGAATACGTTTGATTGAAGGTTAGGTTTTCACCAATTTTAAACTTCGTATAAACTTTTTTTAAAAAATATTTTTAAATAATAACTATATTCGATAATTTTAAACATAGAAGCAGTCATAGAAATCTTAGTAGCTGATGTTAACATTCTATATTTATATACTGACAGGAAAACTGGCATTATTGTCTGTCTAACAGTGCGAAGCCGATCCTTGCTTAACCGCGTTGTAATTTAGTTAGGTTAAAAAAAGTTGGGCAAACTGAAGTTCTTTTTACCTTAATAGAGGTTGCCTACAGAATTTGACCAGTCATGTGAAGTTAACTCGAGTAACTGCATCATCGGGTTTCCATAAAACAAACGCAACCCGATGACGTCAATTTTTGATTTGGTTATAGTTGGCCAGTCAGGTTCAATGACCTTTCAAATTCTGTAGGCAACCTGTGTAAAAGCAGAAAGACGTTGGGGCGAACTATATAATATTAAATTAGATAAGTTTACCTGAGTAACCTAAGCTGTTGTAACCTAACCTAGATAGTTAATTAAATGCGAAGGTTGATTTATAGTTTCGTAGGTCTGTTAAAATGCGGCAGGGACACCCTAGACAAAAATAAATCTTTAAATTTACTTACACCAAAATAAGCAGCAAAGCATGCAACAAACACCCCAGTCCCCTTTCGGTCCATCGTTCTCTCGTATCGAGGGAGTCGTTGGGAAAATCCTCGGTGTCATCAAACCGTCTGGCATTTGCTGGCGAAAAAACAAAGTTTGCTACGACTCCGACCGGCAAGCAAACGGACAAAAGGGCCCAAAACGTCATCCAAATCAGGGCGATAAGTTCTAGTTTAACTATCTGAAAGATAAAATAATTTTGCGTTGCTTTTTGCAACAAGATAATCTATACAATAAGTAATAATT
The DNA here is from genome assembly GCA_963576565.1 of Aspidapion aeneum. Classification (NCBI taxonomy): domain Eukaryota; kingdom Metazoa; phylum Arthropoda; class Insecta; order Coleoptera; family Brentidae; genus Aspidapion; species Aspidapion aeneum. Next base: position 35,395,359 of record OY755040.1, read on the forward strand.
ATTATGTTTTGTTCAATAGCGTTTTTGTTTTTAGCTCACACTACTACTATAAGTAGTGTGAGCTATGGTGATCGTATTTTTTTCGAGAAAAAAAAAGTTGCTCCGATTTCAAAATTTTTTATATATCTTTGCGTTTCAGATGATTTTGAAACTTTTTTGTTTTGCTGTCGTCTGTCTGTCTGTCTGTATGTCTGTCTGTCAGTATGTCTGTCTGTAACGACCAACCCGCATAACTCAAAAACCGCTTGTCCGATTTTAATGAAATTTGGTACCTAAGTTGGGTCTTGGGCCGTGATGGTCCCATTTAAAAATGAACAAAATCCACCGAACGCAAGCCAAATAAAAGGGTGGGGGTAGATTCCAAAAATTAGAGTATGTGAAAATATGGCGTGTGTGATATCAAACGAAAGGTAATTAAGTCTGGAGTTAAAAAAAATGAATTTTAGTTTATTTTTAAAAAAAGGGTGGGGGTAGATGTCAAAAATTAGAGTTTAAGTGAAAATATGGCGTGTGTGATATCAAACGAAAGGTAATTAAGTCTGGAGTTAAACAAAATACATTTTAGTTTTTTTTTAAATGGTGGGGGGTAGATTGAAAAAATTTGAGTATGTCGAAACATGGCTTGTGTGGTATCAAACGAAAGGTAATTGAGTCTGGAGTTGAATAAAATATATTTCAGTTTTTGATTATATTAGCTCACACTATAACTATAGTACCAAGTGTGAGCTTAGGTGCCCATAGATTGGCAGAGTATTTTTTTGGCGTTAAAGATCACCGCACCCGTTTACACAGGTCTTATGAGAAAATATTTGTCTCGGTGGAATTGGCTATAATTTTAGTAGGTTAATTATGTAACTGAAAGGAAATGTTTGTAAATTTAAATTTTTCTATGTAGAGTTTTTGAGATATAAAGGGGCAAATTTTGTTAAATGCTAGTTTTTGTGTATGTTCTAATTATAATAACTCTTGACCGCCATAAATTAATTGATCACAAAAAATACTTAGTAAAGGCCTAAAGACAAAGCCACTTATAATTTCATTATTTTCAATTCATTAGGTAATATACGGGGGGTAGTTAAAAATACAACATTTTTATATCAGCACTACTACCGAATTTTAAAACTAGCACATTATATTTTGACATAAATTAATAGTTTTATACCATATTGGAAAAAAAAAGTTATTTCTGTTTTTTGATTAGCCCTACTTTTATAGAAATTAATTATTTAATTGCAGATCTATTTTCCTAATAATTCAAATTGACTTCAGCTGTTTTAAACATTTTTTAGTACGACAAAAACGGATTTGCTAAATATTTTGAATTAAATCACAGCATAACGAATATTTTAAATACCTAAAAGAAATGCTATATATTTTGGTATATCAGAGGGTAAATTAAAAAAAAATATAATTTCTATTTGCTTATAAATTATTTTTATCTTATTTCCATGAAAAGGCTTGGTCAATTATAATCTAACTTTGTCTGCTTACTTTTGTAACTCAGTGTCACACTAGGAAAAGAAATGTATTTTTTCCTATATTTAGTTTTAAAGATATTGATTTTTAGATTTTTGACTTTTTTTACCGAACAGCAACATAAAAAATGGTAAGTACCTCCAATGTTTGCTACATATACCAAAGCTATAAAAACAAATATAAGCTAGAAAGAAAAAAATATGTACAGAGTGTCTCAAGAAAAAAGCTTGCTTATTGCATTAGTTTTCAGTACTAACGCAGAACTTATTAATAAGTTCTAACTTAAATTAAACTAAGCTTTCTTCTTAATACCAAGCAAAAACTTTGTCAATAGTTCGCAAGTTATTAATAGTTTATATTGGTTTTTCTATTTTTAGCCTATATTTGATTTTATAGTTTTGGCATGTGCAGCAAAAATTGGAGGTGAAATACTTTTTTTATATAGGCGTTCGGTAAATCCAAGAATAGTTCAAAATATAAAAATTAATGTCTTAAACAGAAACAAATAATTTTTTTTCCCAGTTTGACACTGAGTTACGAAAGTAAGCAGGTAACGTTAGATCAAAATTAACCGAGCCGTTTTCCAAAAATAAGATAAAAATAATTTAGGAGCAAAAAGAATTCTTTTTTTGAATAGACCCTTTAACTACACCAAAATGTATAGCATTTCTTTTAGGTATTTAAAATATTCGTTGTGCTGTGTTTTAATATAAAATATTTAGTAAATTCATTTGTGTCGTACAAAAAATGGTTTAAAACAGCTGAAGTCAATTTTTACTTAGGAAAATAAATCTGCAATTAAAAAATTTATATCTATAAAAGTAGGGCCAATCAAAAAACTAAAATTTATTTTTTCATCTAATATGATATAAAACTATTAAGTCATGTAGTAGTGCTGATATAAATTTTTTTATTTTTTGACTTCCCCCGTATATTACCTAATAAATTGAAAATAATGGAATTATAAGGTAAATTTAGAAAACATTGTAGCAACATTGCTAAATAAAAGGGCCAGGGTCTATTTACTAGGTCTATAGACTTGACCCCAAATACGTTATAGCATAAATACCTTACATGGTCAAAGAATCGAAAAGTGAAGCACTCATAGCTGGCTTTGGAAACCATTGGAAATTTACATACGCAGACTCGAATTTTTAAGTGTCCATGCGTGTGTTTCTCCACTTCAACCCACACAACTGCCTTGTGGGTGGAGCCCATATTGAATTTTTTCGGCATTTTGCTTTTATCGTGTAAAATTATATTTTTTTTTCTGTGAAAAATGGGAAATAATTCAAGTAAAACATGTGCGTGTGTAAAAATATTTTCTATTTTCAACTTTTGGTTTATGAAAAAAAAAACAAAAAAAAAAGTCAATAATAATTTTTTTACATCTTTGTTATTGTATGTCAAAAATTTTTTTTAAGCCTTCAAATGAGGTAAAACAACAAATGAAAAAACTGAAAAATTGGATATTCAAAAAAATATTATTTTGCCAATGTTTTACTAAATTAGAGGTATCTAAGAAACAGTACACTTTTGTAACAACAGTTTTCCGGTAAGGAAAAAATTCTGCCAAGACGTAAAAGGATTTAATAATTTACTTGCCTGAAATATTAGAAGATGTGATGGCGTTTTCCTTTGAAGTGCGTCACGAAGTAATTCTGAAAAAAGTATAATTTAATTACAAATAGAAAGCAGAAGTGACTTTTATATGAAAATATTAATAAAATAGGTATACAAGGTGGACCAATAAAAAGGAAACCGACCATTTTTAACCACTTTGGGCGTAAATAGGCATTATTGACTAGGTCTTGACTTTGGGTAAAAAACTTTTTTAATTTAATGATTTCTCCTACTTAGTTTTCTTGGTATATAGGTACTTGCCTAAATATTTTTTAAACTTATAAGATTAAGAATTGACTAAATACCACTAATGTCAACAAAAAAATTTTAAACGAGAAGATATTTTGATTCTCTGTTTTTGGTATTTATCTAACAAGTAGGAAAAGTGATCGCACGCGACAGTAACTGACTGACCGAAGCGAAGCAAAGTGCGGTTAAAATGGTAAGGGCGTTAAAGACATTTTCTTTCTCTGCGCTCGGTTTTTGTGAGCTTATTATTAGTGATATAGAGTAAAAGTTAATTCAACATTTATAGGCAAAGAATTCGAGCGTATTTTTTTGATAATTTTTTTTAAACGATGTATCAAAAGTTACTTTCCCTGCGACATACTAAAACAGCGAAATTTTTACTCGTTTATGTTGTCGAATGGTGCATATTTCACAAAACATTGATTTTTATTTTCGCCACTAGAGGCAATACAGGACAGGACAATGCGTAGGCAGTTCTGTCAAGTATTTAAGTGCGGAAAGATAGGTTTTAGCAAGCGGTAGGAACAATTCTTTTTCCACGGGCGTCAAAAAAGTATAAAAAAATAAAATTATAATAAAGCAAACCACATCTACTCACTTCAACATCCACCACATCACTCTACTTCTTCCACAAGCCAAGTGTTTTAACGAAATATGTTTGCGAACTATTGACAAAGTTTTTGCTTGGTTTAAGTTTTGTACCCCCCATCTTCCCCCACCGGATGGGCAAAGCGAGGTGATTTGCATTATTTTTATTTTACGTTTTTTAACTTCAAAGTATATTAGTAAATAGTTAAAACTATAACAATGATATTTGCCTTATTTTTAGACCTTGGAAGATTTTTTTAAATCCTACTTTAAACGTTAAGTAACACGTCTTGCCCGCCCGTCCCCTTCATTAGTGAGTGAGTCATTGAGTGACACATTCGACGTTTTATAAATTTCCGTAAATAGTTAACTGCTTTATGGGAGTCCATGAAACTTGGAGGGACTGTTAGCTCTATTACGGTCTACAACTGTGCATAGTTGCAAAGTTTGAGTTTCGGATCTTATTCCGAAGTAGAGTTAGATGTGTCAAATATGGGCTGAAATGTTTCAAGAAAAGGTGGTACTGCACCGTGCGGCGCGAACTTAACGTGGCACTGCCGTACCACAAGATTTTAACATTAACAAGAATATCAAGGAAATTTAGTTAATTTTAATATATTGTGGTCGTCGAAAACATAGCATATTAAACTCGCTAAAATATATGTGATTTTCGCACCCGGCATGAGAACTTTCAAACAGCTACTATTACGAAACGATATTTTAAAGAATCTACAGGTTAAAACAAAAAATTAAATAGGTAAAATATATTTTTTACATTTTCATATTTTATTTGCATAAATAAATCAAACTAAATATGTTTTTTTTTTTTTAACTTTTTTAGTACACCCTGCACAGCAAATAATAAAATCAAGAGAGGTCAAAAGCAGAAAAGGCTGGGACATTCTGTACAATATTTTAGCAACGAGTACATTTCATATTTTTTAGAAAATCCGTTGTATATACACGGAAAAATTTTATATGAGGAATGAGTGGTTATGGGAACGACAGGAAGCATTTTTAGATGTTTTTTCAGAAACCAAATAGACACTCTGTGCCAGTGTTCTTAGAATTATTTAATAGAATTGCCGTAAGATGCGCGTCGTTTTGCTCATTTCTCTTTAATGCACCGCAGGAAGTATTAATATTTCAGTTTCAGAGAAACTTAAACTTTCCAACTTCTTAGATTAAGGATGGTGTAGCTTAATTTTTAGCAGAAATATACTGCGCTACATTCGGCTGTAGGAAGTTGCTTGATAAAAAATGCAAACATTCTTAAAATTTAATAAAAACTGTCTCAACCAGAACGTTTTAATTAAAAACGGGCTAGTCTATTGTTTGAAGGACTTACGCTCAAAAAACCGGATAAAAATATGTTAAAAATGTTAGATATTTCATTTAGTTGTTTCTTCGTTGAATTTTCAGCAAAAATGATCGGGTCGTTTTTTCTTTATTTGGATTTTATTAGATCCGAGCTTTCCAATTTACCACACGCAAATATATTTTTTTTTATTCAAAAATAAAAAGTAGGTTTCATGTCGGGGTAGGGTGGAGCCGGCCCCCTTAGATCTCCTGGCCTTTGTTCTGGATCGGCTACTGGGTACAGGGTGTCCCATTTTTAATGGTATTCAATGGGAAACTCAGTTATTATAAAAGAGAGAGACATGGGGATTTCACATACTTTCCTTAAATTATCTTTATTATTAGAAAAAAGTGTTAAAATGTTTTTTCTAGCCCTTGTAGTTTTAAAGCTACGTGGAAAAATTCAAAAATTTTGAATTCTAGAAATTCGTTATTGGGGCAGGTATTTCAATTCTATTAAAACTTCTCTGCAGATAGTTGATCCTGTCAATAAAATGACGCCAAATTATTGATCCGTCGGATCAAATTCGAGATTTCAGAAAAAAAAAATTACAGAAAAATACGGATCTGGATTTTTTTTCCATTTTTTTTACAGCTAGGGGTTAGAAAAAAGAAGCAAAAAACTGAAAAAAATCCAGGTTCTTGTTTAACTTTGAAATCCCCAGGTCTCTATCTTTTTAAACAACTGGGTTTCTCATTCAATACCATAAAAAATGGGACAACCTGTGTATGATAGGTGTTTTTAAACATTAATTTCGGTTCTAGTCAGTGGCTGCTGGGGAAGTTATAAATTGGGGGGACATAAACTTATATTGCATGGAAAAGGAAATGTCTATTCGCCCTTCTTTTACATGCGCAAAGTGCTTGGATTAGCATCAGTTTTAGACTCATCATGGCCCCGTATAGCAACCTCAAAAATCCCACAGAATTTTAAACAGTGTATTAACCTACTAAGTATATGTCTATTTTTTGCCACATTTTCATTCTGTTCGATAATGTTTTGCCTATAGGCACTATTCAATTGGCACCTAATATCAGTCTTGCCTAGCATATAAAATTCTATGTGGTTATTTAAATAAGTGGCACTTACTTTGTGTTTTTAACTTTTCACTAAAGTGCTTTATATCACACATACCTTTTGCCACCCACGCAGGATCAAATCGTGGATTGTAATAAGACAAAAACAAAAAGCAAAAAAAGCATTTCGTTTTTCACAACCGCAAAACCAGTTTTCAGCATCGTATAATTTTTTATTACTTGCACTAAAGTTTTTGTTCATTTTTAGGATTTTTAGGTCCATTCTATGTGGCCCTAAATTTATATTTGCACAGTTAATTATGTAATTGACGAAATTTATTTCCATTTCATAAACAAACGATAACAAAAACAATGACACGCGACTGGCAATGCTTTTTAGTACTGCCATACCCCAAATCAAAACAAACTCATAGGTCTTCACTAAGAACCGGGAACGTGTAGAAGGGCAACGGACGTTTCCGCACGATGATGATGGCCGACTTCAAGTAAAACACATATTCCACCCGCCCCCGCTCGAGAACATCCACACATACCCCGCTGAAAAATGGGTGAAATTGAAACCTTGCCCCGCGCTGAAAAGTTCACCCAATTAATCGTTTGTTGTTAACCACAGATAATAAAAAGAACTAGACAATCATGTCGTAAGGGAAGATTTAACTTTTTTTTAAATAAATCAATTAAAACTACTGTTTGTTGTCTAGTTTTGGGAGGGCACTGCCCTATCGCCCTCCCTTTAGCTGCCGCCACTGGTTCTAGTTCTGAAATCTTATTAAACAAAAGCCACTACGATTTACGTTGAAATCTAGTTGAAAGCGCGAATGTTAGACTGCTGCGTACCCATTTTATTTTCGGCAATCGATTGATATGAAAACGGAGATCGCATCAAAATTGTTGCAAAAAGTGCGATTGCTTTTAGCTATGGGAAGAAACGAAGTTAAGACCAAAATAAAATATTATGCCTCAAAATTTTAAGCAACATTTCTTGAAAACGCAAAAATGAATCATATTTAGTTTTACACGAAATCGACGTAAATGCTTGTCTCTGCAAAACAAATAGGGGAGGGCGGGGCAAGTGAGCTCTAAGGGGTCAAGTAGGTTTAAAAATAATTTAGACAACAAGCATCATAGGTGACAACCACGTACGTCTTAAATATATCTGTACTGCTATATCGTAATAAAACCATTATTCGAAAATGACTGCTACAAGCGTTCCACCATATTGGATTCAATTGAACCCAAAAGCCATACGTTTGGTTCGGTTCTTATATTAAAAAAGTTAATAAAATTTGAAAGGGACTGCTTTCAAATCACGTTGAGAATTTGTCAATGCCATTATCTTGTGTCGACGTAGCAGCTTACCTGGCATTTCTTCTTTAAAGAAATTAAAACGTATTTAACCTAAGGTAGGTAACTGATAATGGGTGTTTTTAAGCGTAGAAAAGAGATAACGCTGAGAGCGCAGCACCCATTATCAGTATTCTGAATTTGTCCAATCCATACGTTTGGGTTCATTTGAAATCCAACATGCCGGCACGCTTGTAGCAGTTATTTTTAGAGGCCCTTTCCCTGTATAGATATATTTAAGACGTACGTGGTGACAACAGTCAATGTAGTTTATATATCTATCAAGAAGTGCGTAATGTTAATAAACTGGATGAAAATTACAAAAACTAATATAAATAATCACGTTTTTTTGCACGTAACGATTTGTAACATTTAATATTAATATTAGAGATTAGATTTTTTATAACTCAAAAGGCCTATTATGTTTTTTTGTCTTGTATGTATGTTCGTATTTGATTTATTTTTATTTTTTTATTTTAACGGCATGTGAAACGCGACATACTTTTCTTCCACAAATTAGTAGGAAATAAGTGATACGTGGATATTTGTTTTGCACAAGTAAAATAATCACACCAAAATGAGTATACTACCATGAGACAAAAATGTTCACACTGACTGGTCAAAAAAACATTAACGGGCGTATTCAGTACACATATGTATGTGTACGTGCCTTAAAGGCATGGCCAACAGCAGCACGCATGGATCCGCGGCATGCGACGCGATCCGATCAGAGTGAGAACTTCAAACGGGCATTCAGTTGAATATTGTTCGTCTCAAGTATTCACGTGAGCATGAATGCGAAGGAGGCATTCGTTTGGTCTCGCAGCAAGGCATACGAATTCTGCCTCAAATGATTAGGCGGCTTTACATGTTCATGAAATGCGTGGATGCACTTAAAATCTATAAATAATAAACCATCTGCTAATTATTATATTTTCAAACATTGCCGTTGTTCTTGATCTTGATCAAGATTTGGCTGCAATTTCTTGCACTTTGTGTTGCTTTATCTCATATGGGCTTAAGAACTCATTTGCTGCATACGGTAAGGCAAATGAGTCATTTGACAATTTTTAAGAGTCTTTTTTACCAAAAAATATTTTTTTATTATTTTAAAGTTATGTTATTAAGAAAATATTTAAAGTTCTTTCTTCAATAGATAGTAAAAATAATATACAATGTTAAACCCTGTATCTCACTTGCCCCACCCACCCCTACATTATTACGATTATAACGTACTTTTTAAGAATTCAGTGTTTAGCTACTGTTTACTGGTCAGGCAGCAGGGTAGTGTGGTGGTATGATCGTCGGCTTCACATGCAGTAGGTCCAGGTTCGCGTCTCAAACAAGGATGCACAAACAAAAAGAAAAGTCTCGTCGCCCTGCCGCCCACTTCATTTTCAGCGTTCAACAGTCATCATCAAATTGGCGTGCGATGCACACAAAACATAAGTTGACCTTGAACATCAAGAATATACGCAGGTGTAGTCCATGAGCCGCCACGCAGCCAGCCGAAGCACCGGAATTAATTACCCAGGACCAGCATAAATCTCCTAAAGTCAACTTACGACGACCATGACTGTTGCGCTGAAAAGGAAAGAAGTCTATCGTCCATAACCAAGTTCTGCTGGGACGATAGCGATATTAGATAGATGCAAGTCTAACATGTAGCAGGATCACCTTTCGGAAGAGGTGTAAAAGCGTGGGTCCACTGTGTATACTTGCTACGCAGTATAAAGATACCTGCCCTCGACAAAGAGGTGTCAGGCAAAATAAAGTCCCCTTAGAGAAAGAAAACTTGTATCCTATAAGGGGCATGTGCATCAGTTTGGTATATTATGGCGGTCTAGGATAACTGGGCGCCGCCAACTCGGCGCCGCCAACTGGGCGCCGCCAACTCGGCGCCGCCAACTGGGCGCCGGGCCAACTGGGCGCCGGGCCAACTCGGCGCCGCCAACTGGGCGCCGGCCAACTCGGCGCCGGACTAAAATTTTTTTTTTTGATAAAATGTGTAGATGAAAAATAAAATATATTATTTATATAAAAACATCTTTAAAAAATCCTTTACGCAATATTTTTTACAAGCTTTTATTTAGCTTCAGATGTTCTGTCTAACTAACTATCTATCAAATCTTGTGAAGCGTTTTTGACACACGTAGTGGTCCCATGACAATACAACATTAAGAAAAAAATATGAACCCCTTCTATAGAAAAATGTGTTTTTGACACACTTCCCGTTATCCGATTTGGATAAAATTTGGTATACACATAGTGGTCCGATGATAATACAACAATAAAAAAAAATATCTTCCCACCCCTACCCCCACCCCCTTCTATAGAAAAATTTGTTTTTGACACACATCCCGTAATCCGATTTAAATGAAATTTGGTATACATATACTGATCCGATGACAATACAATATTAAGAAAAAAATATCCTCCCACCTCTACCCCCACCCCCTTTCATAGAAAAATGAGTTTTTGACACACTTCCCATTATCCGGTTTGGATGAAATTTGGTATTCACATAGTGGTCCGATGACAATACAACATTAAAAAAAAATATCCTCCCACCCTACCCCCACCCCTTCCATAGAAAATGCGTTTTTGACACCCTTCCCATTATCCGATTTGGATGAAATTTGGTATACATATAGTGGTCCGATGACAATACAACATTGAAAAAAAAATCCTGCCACTCCTACCCCCACCCTCATCTATTGAAAAATGCGTTTTTGACACCCTTCCCATTATCCGATTTGGATGAAATTTGGTATACATATAGTGATCCGATGACAATACAATAATAAGAAAAAATATCCTCCCACCTCTACCCCCACCCCCTTTCATAGAAAAATGAGTTTTTGACACACTTCCCATTATCCGGTTTGGATGAAATTTGGTTTTCACATAGTGGTCCGATGACAATACAACATTTAAAAAAAATATCCTCCCACCCTACCCCCACCCCTTCCATAGAAAATGCGTTTTTGACACCCTTCCCATTATCCGATTTGGATGAAATTTGGTATACATATAGTGATCCGATGACAATACAATATTAAGAAAAAAATATCCTCCCGCCTCTACCCCCACCCCCTTTCATAGAAAAATGAGTTTTTGACACAATTCCCATTATCCGGTTTGGATGAAATTTGGTATTCACATAGTGGTCCGATGACAATACAACATTTAAAAAAAATATCCTCCCACCCTACCCCCACCCCTTCCATAGAAAATGCGTTTTTGACACCCTTCCCATTATCCGATTTGGATGAAATTTGGTATACATATAGTGGTTCGATCACAAGACAACATTGAAAAAAAAATCCTACCACTCCTACCCCCACCCTCATTTATTGAAAAATGCGTTTTTGACACCCTTTCCATTATCCGATTTGGATGAAATTTGGTATACATATAGTGATCCGATGACAATACAATAATAAGAAAAAATATCCTCCCACCTCTACCCCCACCCCCTTTCATAGAAAAATGAGTTTTTGACACACTTCCCATTATCCGATTTGGATGAAATTTGGTATTCACATAGTGGTCCGATGACAATACAACATTTAAAAAAAATATCCTCCCACCTCTACCCCCTTCCATAGAAAATGCGTTTTTGACACCCTTCCCATTATCCGATTTGGATGAAATTTGATACACACGTAGTGGTCCCATGACAATACAACATTAAGAAAAAAATATCCTCCCACCGCTACCCCCACCCCCTTCCATAGAAAATGCGTTTTTGACACCCTTCCCATTATCCGATTTGGATGAAATTTGGTATACATATAGTGGTCCGATGACAATACAACATTGAAAAAAAAATCCTACCACTCCTACCCCCACCCTCATCTATGGAAAAATGCGTTTTTGACACACTTCCCATTATCCGATTTGGATGAAATTTGGTATACATATAGTGGTCCGATAACAATACAACAATAATGAAAAAATGTCCTCCCACCCCTACCCCCCACCCCCTTTCCATGAAAAATGCGTTTTTGACACACTTCACTTCAAATGACTTTTATAAAATTTGGTATATGCATAAAGGCCCGATGGCAATACAGCCCAAACAAAAAATATATTTCTAACTCTACCCCCACCCTCTCCTTCCCCCAATAGAAAAATGAGTTTCCAAATAACTCACGATCAGCGATTTCATTATAATCTAGAATAAACTCTATTTATTTACTTCTGCATTTTTCTGCTAGATTGATTCTTGCAAATAGTGATAATTAATTGATACGGATATCTTATCGTAATAACATCTTCAAAATTATATATATTTTTTTTAATGTTGTATTGTCATCGGACCACTATGTGAATACCAAATTTCATCCAAATCGGATAATGGAAAGTGTGTCAAAAACGCTTCACAAGATTTGTAAAAAAAAAAATTTTAGTCCGGCGCCGAGTTGGCCGGCGCCCAGTTGGCGGCGCCGAGTTGGCCCGGCGCCGAGTTGGCCCGGCGCCCAGTTGGCGGCGCCGAGTTGGCGGCGCCCAGTTGTCCCATTCCGTATTACGGGGTACGGACAAATCGGGCTTTGCAAATAGGGCGCGCTGTGTGGCTAGTCGCTACACTAAAAGTGGTCTCCCCACCACTACTACTACTGCTTACTGGTCGAGAAGTTGGTGGGCTCTTCTAATAGTATCTCTGTTAGGTGGTCGTATCTCTATCTATTTACACTGATTTTTTCATAATTAGGGTCTATAGCGAGACAAAACTTTCTTAATTAGAAAATTCCTTTAAAAAATACCTACCTCTTTAAAGCTCAAAGTTTTTTTATTTTAATTTTTAAATTATCTTTTTACTTACCTGAAGGGAAATCTGCAGGTTGTAAGAAACTCATTAAAGCAGAAAATACGCCAAACAAAAAATATTTGTCCTCGATCTTTAGATCCTTAATTCTCATGTCGTCCCCTTTGGGAATATCTAAAGAAGTTAATAAAACGATAAAAATATGACATTTTAGCAGTACCAGATAAAAGAACACATAGTAAAGATGTATATTCATATCGTATTTATGACTGAAATTCTTCGATCAGGGCATGAGTGCGTTTCAATTTATTTTGGCAATGTATATAACCAAATAATAGGGACTTATTGCAATAAAGCCAGGCAATAATAGTGAAGGGCACTATTCTGACAGTTTTCCATTGAAAACTGACAGTTGAACTTAAAATTGGTATACCAAAATCGAATTTATAAATCCAGTCTTTATTTTCCATCAATAGTGGCGGCACTATTAATTCCGGCTCTTATAATAAACAAAGGCCTAATTTTGAAAGAAGACAGCTGGTTTTATAAAGCGAAACGGTCAGAATAGTGTCCGGTACAATTAGTGCCTGGCCTTATTGCAATGTCCCTAATAACTCTGCGTAGAGTTGAATCTCGAAGCAAACGACATGCTCGCACTGCTTATGTACATTGCGGTCATCTATACCTGCAGATACTCCTGGAGCAGTTATTTTATCAAGCTTTAAAATTTCTAAGCAATTAACCAATAAAATAAGACTGCCCAAAGATTCTTGCCGCACAAATATTTTTTTCCCCTGTCGAAATTTGACCAAGTATTTTGCAAATCTTTCATTTTCTTAAATTTGTCAACTCTGGTTTATTTATCTTTTTATATACTGCCAGAAATTCTGGAGAAAAGAAAATCCGAAGAATATAAAATTTTAAATAAATTTTTATTTTATCAGTCCATGTTAAATTTGAAAGTTTGAAGGCAATTATCTTAAAAACTAATGAATAGATTTTTAAAATTTTTACACGATTGTAAGGATATTCAAAAGGCCTTCAATAAATTTTAATTTAATAAAATTAGTACCTAGCTACAAAATCCACCAAACACAAGCCAAATAAAAGGGTGGGAGTAAAATTTCAAAATTAGAGTTTTAGTGAAAATATGGCGTGTGACATCAAACGAAAGGTAATTGTGGCTGGAACTAAAAAAATACATTTTAGTTTTTAAAAAAAGGGTGGGGGTAGATTAAAAAAATTATAGCTTAAGTCAAAATATGGCTTGTGTGGTATCAAACCAAAATTAATTGAATCTGGAATTGAATGAATTTCAGTTTTTATTTATATTAGGTCACAAGTACACTATAATGGCTAATAATGCAGAGGCCTTAGTGGTATATCTTTGAGCCAAAGTGTTAAGCCTAAATCATTTATTGTTGTAATCTGCAGAGTTTTTCATGTACTGGGTGGAAAAAAAAATATGCCACTTTAGTCAAACTCAGTATGTAGGTACATGGGCACAATAGATCCATTTGTGGTCGCAGTGCATGGAGGTCCAGTAGGGCCTGCCACCACTTTCGAATACATACATACATACATACACTATAATTATAGTACCTACTGTGAGCTTGGGTGCCCATATATTGGTAGAGTATTTTTAAAGTTTATCTTGCGAACCAGCAGCTAGCGAAACACGGTTTTTAAATTTAAATTGAGATGTACATTTTGAACAAAAAATTAATTTATATATATCTCAAAAATGACAGCAACTAAAGTAACGCAGTTTACACAAATTGTGAAAAAATTTTATTTTTAACGAAAATAATGCTACTGTAACACCCAGAACGACTAGATCTTATGAACGGCTGAACGTGCTTAGTGGCACCAATTTTTTTTTACATATTTTTTCTACATCGTCCTTGTTTCTTTTTTCTTTACCTAAAAATATTAATCCTGCGAAGCTCGGGGGATCGACGGCACTAGATGTTGCATTATGGAAGGGCGGCAAAGGCTCATTTCCGTCCTTGTTTCCCGTGTTTTCTGGAAACATTTTGCTGCTTAGCGTTTTCTTGTCGTTATTTTGACTAAAAGTTGCGTTTTCCTCTGATTTAAATGTCTGGGGAATGAGTAAATTGGATCTGAAAGTCAAAAGGAAAAATAGAAGAGCTGTGGAGTAGCAGGCAATAGAGTTTCACAACAATTTTGTAACAGGTCAAATTCTTATTTAATATGAGATAATCTTAGGCGGCCCCTAGATCTACAATAAAATTGCACAAAATCTTTTTTGTTCAATGTTATTGAATGACCCCTTGTACTCAAACGATCAATATTTATTGTGCAATATTATTGACAGCTCATATGCTTCAATATTTTCGGACCCCTCATACCGTATATAGTCTTTCGTGTTCGAAAAGTCTGACCAAGATTTCGCTGCAGCTATCGTGTTGTTGCTTAAACTTACACAACGGAAACGTCGCTGGTCAAAAATTCGTTAAAATAAAGGCAAAAATACACTTACCAACATATATTCACCCTGAAAACAAGTATGTTGACTAAAAATATTGCACAATAATAACTCTATTCGGCTCAATAAGGAAACATTGCGCAATAAAATTTAAACTCTTTTGCTCAATCATTGTGCAACCTTCATAGCCTATATGGCCAATAATATTACGCAATTCGTAATATTGTGCAATATTATTGAATGTCTAGGGGCCTTAGAGAAGAAAAAACCCAAAATAAATTACTAAACTGGTGAAATTCTAAGGCACCAATTCCAAGAACTATTATCAGTCCTATTTAATAATTATTCTTTAGTTACAAGTCTTAAACAATATTTTTATACAACTGTCTTGAAAAAGGGGGTTTTGCGCACGAGGAATACGACCTAAAAACGGCATTTTGCGCACGCCGTGTACAAAACGTTTTGCACATGCTTACGTCATTTTTGCGCACGCTTACGTCATTTTGCACACGGGTCTCTTATCATTGTAATTTTTGTTTTTTGTCACCCAACAATATAAGGTGGCTGAGTTCCATACCAACCGTTACGGCTTTGTTTTGTTGATTGGATACTTCAAAAAACTTGTTGAATTTTCAAAGGTTTGGTATAAAAATGTCGGATTTTGAGGAAATTTTAGAGAAAGCAAGCGAAATATGTTCGGGACTGCTACCCACTAAATCCAAAAGCAGGTATTAATCTGAGTATAGCCGATTCATGGAATGAAGAGTAGCCAAAAATGTCCAAACTAACTCAGAAAACGCACTAATGGTATATTTTCATGTAAAAAAAGCGAAGTAGGCGAAAGTGGTATTCCGTAAAAAGAATTGAGATAGAAGTAAAGCCAAGTTCCCCAAGACAAATTCCAAAATGAAAGGTTCTTACTAGTTTGGAAATGTTTTTGTAAACTTTGCTATTCTAGCCAGACTTCGAAATGTGCTTAAAACTCATTTGCAGCCAGTAAATATTGGGTTTTTTTTTGATTTTTTCTAAGGGTTTGGTCACAACAAGGAGACTACAAGCAACTACCCAAAGATCCAACCACCACCATAGGACACATCTACAGGACTTTGAAGAAGTATGCTGAAAATATCCCGGACGTTGTTAGATCCTGCCTGACTCCACACCACACTAAGGCACCGCATTTTTATGGACTACCAAAGATCCATAAGAAGGATATACGACTGCGACCAATTACCAGCTACAGGGACTCACCGACCAGCACTTTGTCGAGGTTTTTGTTGGACATAATTCAACCACTACAGGGTAAGTCCGAATCTTTTGTCAAAAACTCTGAACATTTTGTCGAGGTTTTAAAAGGAATCGAATTAGGTCCCGACGATAGATTTGCAGGTTTTGATGTAGAAAGTCTGTACACCAACGTGCCAATAAATGGGCCACTCAGTATCATCCAAAGCAAATTACAAACTGATGATACACTTCACGAGAGAACAACGCTATCGGTGGAGGGGGTGATGGATCTGTTGGAGCTCTGTCTCCATAACTCTTAGTTTCAAGTGAAAGATAAGTTTTACGTACAAAATGATGGACTTCCAGTGGGTTCGTCTCGTCAGTGGTAGCAAACATCTACATGGGGTGGTTTGAGGATCATGCGATCAACAGCAAGAGTCAAACCAAAATAGCTGCGATACATGGATGTCACATTTATTATATGGCCGGAAAATGATGAACTACAGAATTTTCCACACCATCTGAACGGTATTTGACCAACAATCAAATGCACCATGAAAATTGAAAAAAGGTTTTGGATTTTCTTGTCAAACGATTAGATAGAAACATCCAAACCACTTTATATAGGAAACACATACACGGGACAGAACCTAATTTTTAAGTATAATCATTCTGTTGCTATAAAACAAGGAGGTATAAGTAAGAGTATATTTGTAGTAATAATGAAGAATTAACCACAGAAATTAACATTAACAAGGAAAGGACAACAGAATGGTTATTCCGAAAAATTAATAAACTCAACGATCTCTAAAATTAAAAACAAACCAAATGTAGCAAATTGTCAAAGTAATAATCCGTTGAGTGTTATTAACATTCCATATGTTCAAGTGATTTCAGAAAACATAAGACAAATAATAGCCAAGCACTATAATAATATAAAAACAGTATTTTCATCGAGAAACACGATAAGGACTTTTATAACTAAAACAAAACCAGAAAATTCCTGAAATAATAAGGAATGTATTTACCAAATCCCGTGTGAGTGTGGTAAATTATATGTAGGTGAAACGAAACGCCCTCTTCAGGTTAGAGTAAATAAATATATAAAAAGTACCTAATTAGGGAATATTGAAAAATCCGGTTTAGCGGATTATGCATGGTCAAATAATAATAGGATTCAGTGGTCGGAAGCTAAAGTTTTGCATAAGGAGTCGCATTGACGAAAACGAAAGTTTACTGAAGCTGCGTTTATAATGCAGAATAAAGAAGTTTTCAGTCAACCAAGTACGGTCATACCAAACATATGGAAAACACTCCTTAAAAAAAGAAAAGGGGGCGGTCCGGCACACCTGACTACACACCAAGTAGTATAAGTAGTAGCCCAGAGACTAGATTGTTTAGTTGACACTTGAAAACGGTTAGAGATACTTACTAACCGAAACGTCGTGTTTAAAATAAATAAAGACAATGGAAGTCCGAAATTTTAGTTCTATATGTAGATATCCCACCGCACACAAGTAAAGTGCTGTACGGGACATATTGGCCCCGTAACGCAGTGAACGTGTTAAACAAAGTTGTTGCCTTATTACTGCTAGCCTTATTTTGGAATTTCCAGTCTTCCAAGTCTCTATTGAGTACGCTCGCCCTCTGCACTTTATATTTGTCGTCAAATAAATATACGGCTGTTGTATAAGGTTGAGCGCATGAATTAATTTTCTTGTGCTCCCATAATGCCGGCTACGCGCTATTTGCCAAGTACAGGGTGTTCCATGGTATTGAAGAGGACTGGTAATTTCACATTACAAGAAAAAAAATGTAAATATTTTTTTCTAGCCCTGAAATCTAGTATTGGAGCAGATATTTTAATTCTGATAAATCTTCTCTACAGAAAGTTGATTCTGTTAATAAAATGACGGTCCGTATTTAACTTATAAATTTTTTTTTTTTGAATTCCCGAATCCGACTCGACTGACCAAAAATTTAGCAACTTCAGTTTATTGACAGAATCAATTTCTGTAGAGAAGTTTTAACAAAATTGAAATATCTGCACTAATAGCAAAGATATGATATGATAATTTTTGGATTTTCCTTCGTAACTCCAAAACTACAAGGTCTGGAAAAAAACTTTTGTCATATTTTTTTTTAAGTCTTGAAATTTCAGGACAGTAATGTGATGAATCCCCGGGTCTCTTATATCGTTGGGAAATGGGACACCCTGTACGCTATCGGCATCATGAAAGTGGTACGCGATAAGCATAGGTATTTTTAAAATTGCATGATTGACTACCGGATTGTTTTGGAATTTATTTATTTGTCAGAATGAAATAGAAAATGACATAATCATTCACAGTTTCAAAGAAATAAGTTATGAAAATGATGGATTACACACTATTTGCATCTTCAGAAAACGTTAAATTTCACCCGTGTGCCGAAATTTTTCCGCACATGTGTGGAAAAGTACTTTTCAAGTTGAAAAATCAACTATCTTAAATTACTTCAATTAACGTACGCCGCTGAAGAGTTTGTTGTCTGTCTAACTCCACTGAATTATACCCTAGGAAATTTTATTATCTACAATAAAGTATATTATAATTTTTTTAATAAGAAAATTTGAAAAAACTTCAACCTATTAGACTTTGGGGAAGTCTTGGGGGTTTTTGGAGGTTTTTGCAGTGATTTAAAAAAAAACTAATATGATATTAATTTTAGGTTATAGAAATATATATTTTGAATTTACACCTGTGTCCATTTGGGCTTTACAGCGGCAATTTTAAATTTTTCCGCCATGTTGGCCGCCATCTTAAATATCTCAGCCCATGTCAACATTTCGATGTGGCAACAGGGATATTCGGATTTAGCCGGGTTGAAATAGGGGAAATTGACCATTTGCCAAAATGTAAGATAAAATGCTTCTAGAAAGTGGATTTTCCGAAATCTGGCCTTATGGGATAGCTCACGTCGCGTCGGCATCATCCCCGAAGCCAACTGCCGCCTCAGTTTTTTAATTTTTTGAAACTTCTGTTTAATTAAAAAAGAACTGAAACATTTTCGTCGGTGTCCAAACCACACGAGCCAATTTCTTAACTTTAAAATTGCGAAATTTCAATATTTTAATAAGGAACAAGATTAAAACTTTTGTAAAACTTCTTAAACGAAAGTTTCAATGAAAAATACCTTCATACGTTATAGCTATCTCTTTCAACATAGCTGTACTGCCTTCCAAAGCAAAAATGCAATGTAGTATTTTTTTTTCAATTTTTGATATTTTTATGTAAAAAGCAGGTTTAAAAAGAGTAGCAGTAAGTAAAAAATAAGCAACAGTAGGTGCTGCCATGTTAACTTGGTTTTTCATAGACTGTTTTCCTGTTTTTGGTCTGGACCCCGGAAAGGGGTCTACACACAATTTTGGTTATTCAGAGTTGATGACCTTACCTGTGGTGCCTAATTAAAAGATTATGAGGTAAAACAAAAGACAATTTAATTTGATCTACGACAACTAAAATGTCAAAAAAATTATTTTTAAAATTTTTGAGGAGCATACCAAATTCTAAAGCTTATGAAAAGGAAAACAAACTTTTGACATAAATTCGTTAAAAACATTTTCAAAAAAAGATTGAGTTGTTTTGTTTCTCCGCAATAAACCAAAAATATAAGAAACACCATTGTATTTCTTTTTGATATGCTTTCAAATGAGGTACACACAAAATAATTTGTTGGTTTTCTGTTTTTATAAGCTTTCGAATATGGTGGTATACATGCGGGATTATCTCCTTTAAAAAAAATGTATGTTAGTAGACCTCTTTTCAGAAGTTCCATCAAAGATTTTTTGCAACAAGAAGAAAGTCTGTGTTGACAATTTTGTATTTTTTCAAAAAACCAAACATTAGCCCGTTATAATATAGGCATCTTTCCATTGAAAGTCGACACCCAGTATACAAAGAGAAAAGGTACACAAATTTATGATTGCTAGCTCTACGAAACCCTATTATTTCTTCTTCCCAGAGTGCGCGACATATAGCGCGTCACGAAATGTGTCAGACGTGGAATTTCCAACAAACAATATCAAGCCACACTTAAAACATAAAGAATAGTTTTTAAGTAACTTTTAGCCCAGTCATGTCATATTAGGTAAAACAAAAGCTGAATTTTTGTATAATTGGGCCCAGTTTTGCACAAAGCGACCAATCCAAAAAATAATAAAATTAGAGTTAACGTTATTTTTCGATTGGTTTTGACCCATTCTTCATTTTGCATAACACGACCAAATGCTATCTTGGCGATTCAAGGTCAAAATGTAGTATCAAAAGAAATACTTATTATTAATAGTCGACGAATTTTTTTTTTAATATATATTTTTTTTTCTAGGGGGTAATTCTTCTGTTTTCCCTTTAATTATTAGGAAAAAGTGCATCTTTTTTTATAAGGGGGTAATTACCCTATTACCCCCCTTTCCCTCAAATCCGCGCTTGCCTGTAGTTAACCCTTTTTAAAATGTTAATGCTTTATAATATTAAGCTTGATCCCAACTTGTACAAAACACCATGTAGTTAAATTTAGTTTTTGTTTCTTTAAAGTTTGAGAACTTTAAGTAAGGGTTATAATACTCGGACCGCCAATGGAACTTGGAAAAAAATATTTTTATACAATTTAGCACTGTACGAGAAAAAAAACTGCATAAAAAAGGACAACTTCTGGGTAAAAACAGCTTTAAATTATGCTCAAAAGTGCACACTTTTATTCTATTAAATTTAAAATTCCAGCCAAACTGATATTGATAGCAAAAATATTGTTTCACTAAACGTTAATGGGACAAAAGGGTTTTAACAAAATAAATGTTACCTTTCTAAGGGTGGGTTTTTAAAGGTTTGAAGTTATAAATATAGGTCTGTACATAAAGTTTTACCGAATAGTCGTTGTATCATAATTTTTCCCCAAATATATATCTATATAATAGCTTTAGTTTCTATGATATCTACAAAAAATATAATTTATCCATATACAGTCTGAAAATGGCATAATATTAATTTTCAACCCATAATAAATCACACTTATGTTCCATTTATTTTGTCTAAACCCCTTTGTCACATTTAAGTTTAGTCAAATACTATTTTTTCTAAAATTATATAAAAATTACTATAATATCTCTTAAGCTGGAATTTCAAATCAAATAAAAACACAGTTTCTAACCAGAAGTTAAATATTTTTAATTATACGCTTTTTTGTGTCGTACAGATCCTAATTATATGAAAATTAAATTTTCAAAATTCTAATTGTGGTCCGGCTAGTATTAACTACTTTCCTTTCCTTTACCCCAATATCTCGGGCTTAAAATTTACAATCGTGCACTAAAAATGCAATGTTTTACAGAGACAGATAACTTTAAAACTTTTAGAAATAAAGTGAAGGGTTTTGCAATAGAAAAGAGTTCTTACTCTCTCAAAGATTTTTTTTCAACTTAATGTAAAGTGTGTGTTTTTCTATGTATAAAAACTTTTGTTATTTATTTAAAAAAAAAATTAAGTCTTCTAAAAATGTATTTTAAACTTTTAACTTTTTTTTGTGACGTGCTAACAAGATACTTTTTTGCATAAATATTAGTATATTAAGGCAATATTGCATTTTCAAAAGCGAAATATATATCTATCTATCTATCTATCTATCTTACTTAAAGTTGTTTAACTTAAACAAAAACAAAAACTAAATTTTAGTAAATAGTGCTTAATACAAGTACAGATACACAAGCTTAATATTATAAAGAATTAACATTTTAAAACCACCTACCTACAGAGTGGGAAAAAATTTAATATAATTTTTATTTTTGTTTAAATATATTTTTTAAAATGTTTTTTTTTTCTAAAATTTAGACAGAATGATTTTACGTATTTTTTCACTCTTGACTTTTTTTGAAAAAGTTATTAATTTTCGAGAAAATCACAAAAAAACTGATTTTTAGAGCATTTGGGGCCTTATATCTAACGAAGCTCAAGGAGGATTTAGGCGAAGAGTATGTGGGGATGGGTCCCGGATGCTAAGAAATAGTTATACAAAAATCCAGTTTGCACCTATTTTTTTCAAGGTGAATTCCTAATATGACTGGGCTAAAAACTAATTTTGTAAAAACATTTAAATTTAAAAAATCTTTGATGGAATTAATTTAAATATCTGGATTTTCCAAAATCTTCGGTCACTACACTAGACTAAAAATCATCTTAAACTAGGTTAGCCAAATCAAAGTTCAACAGAAGCTGCAAACTAATTCCAATAAAAAGCATTGCGCTTTTAATGTTCAGCCTTAGAAAATCTGGTTCAATGTTCGAAGTGTTCAGCAGATCCCAAATCCCATTTTTGATGGGATTAAAAGAGAACTTCGTTATTGTTAAAGATAATATACCCGGTAGCACATAGCATTTTAAATTAAAAGTTTAACTTAATGAAAAAAACGTCGTTGGATTATCAGAAAACCATATTTTTAACATTAAAATTTAACATGGCAACAAGTTAAAGTCAAGTACGATACAAGCTCGTTTATTCTCACGTTACTTTCAAAAATAGTTGCTAAGACAAAAAGTTATATTCATTGATTACCAGTGGCGAATCCAGGGTGGGCAGAGGGGCCCGGGCACTACCACCCTCCCTGACAAAACTTTTTTTAGTTGAAGGGAACAAAATGCCAATGAATCAACCGTAAGTTTAAACAAAAGTTACCCCAAACATAACTTTTTTAATTTTTTTTCTGATTTTTAAATCCCGATTACCTTCAATTTTTTTTGACTATTTCAGAATAATTTTTTGTTTTTTAGTAAGGAATGATACCTATAAAGAAAATTTTTGATGTATTTTTTCCTGAAAGTTAACTTGATAATAAATAAATTAATAAAATTTTTATATCTTGCGGCAGTTGTATTATTTAATATCGTAATTTCGCCAATTAGTTAAATTTTTTTACCTTCCTAGCCCGCGTAGCAACGGTTAAAAAAGTTATTATTTTCGACCAAAAAAATTTTTTTTAGATAACGTGTATTTTGACTTTTCTTAGCAATATGGTCGTGATGTCTCTGTCCGTAACACGATAGCTCCTAAACCGCTGAACCAATTTCATCACACTCTAACGAGCTGATTGGTTAAAATCCATTAATGCTAATGAAATTTTAAAAATGCTTACTTTTTAATGGAGTGTCGTATCAATATGCGGTTTTTAGAATATAGTAGACTATATTTTGCTCAATAATTTTTGTTATAACAAAAAACTTTGTGAAATCTTAAGTTTCTGAGATATTTACAAAAAAACTATTTTCAAGGCTGATATTATCATGGTTTCACTTGAAGTGTGCTAATAGGCTAGCTAGGAAGGTATCAGATCCATCATGGATCCATTTATTTTATGTCCAGTGGCGTAGCGTCGGGGGGGGGTTGTTGCCCCGAGGATACTGGCGCCTCATGGGTGCTCGAAGCGTCCTAAGCTTTGGAGAGGGCGGCAAAGGAAAGTCACCCTTTTTAGCTGTCGCCCCCCCCCCGCCCCTTCAGGCACGCTACGCTGCTTGTCGGAAACTGACGTTCTGCATTTTTTCTTATTTATAATTTTTAGTTTTAATTAATTGTTTTCGGCTGCTTTCAAAGTACCGTAAAATATTCTTAGTTTTTAAAATTCAAATAAGCGCGCGAAATCATGACGCACAGGTCTGCCCCGGCACCTGCGCGCCCCATACCTGTGACGACGAAAAATGATACTTCCGTCAAATCTGCGATACCGGCACGCTGCCAACAATTTTCTTGTACTTATAATTAAAATTTAATTACTGTCTTTCGACATATTTTCACTAGTGTGTGCAAGCTGGAAAAAGGGCTACAAGAACATCGAAGAGTTGGCTAACCAAGAACAGCTCCGACGAGATTAAGGGGTAAGTGCCAGCAATCTTGTGCGTCCGACATAGTTTTTTCTAAACTTTTATATCATTCCAGCAAACCAATAGGTAAATCCTATTGGAAATAATTTACGGTCCTTTGAATTACGCCTAGAGCGAACACCGCTGTTTATGTCAAAATAGTCCTAATCCTAATTCTGTGAAAAACCTTTTAAACAACTATATCGTAAAACGAAATAAACATGTCAAAGAAAGCAACATTTTTGTATTTTGGAATAATAATGACTACAATATCACCCAAGATAAAAAAATTTGACCATCATCTCCTTTCCTCAAAAAGAGTTACCATTAGAATGTTCTTTTGTGAAATAAGCAAAACATAAAAGTTTATTGAAATTAAGATATTTTCAACAATGTCGAGTAGGCAAGTAACCACAGGGTATGACAAAAAACTGATTATGTCAATTTTAAGGACTCAATCAATAAAAGAGGAAGGTGAAATCCGCATGTGATATTTTGCACGTCACTGTGGTCCAGCTGATTTTCGTAAACAAAAGTTAGATCTGATATAAACAAGGGAACAACTAATATTTTTTGAATTTTTTGAAAATTAAGGCAATTTTCCTACTGTTTTCTAGTACATCCTTATAAAATGTAATTTTCTAGACGTATTGTCGTTATTTTTTTTTGCCTGCTTTATTCTTTATTACACAAAACTTAAACTACAAGTCAAACTGAATGTGATCGTTTAGTACGAAAGGTGAACCGAGGACTATTGGGTAGTAAATAAAGATGTAGGTCAACGGATGATTTTTTAAGCTAAAACGAACACATTATTTTCTTCGAATTTTAATTTTTGTGTAAAGAGAAATGAAGCGGGCTAAAAAAAATAACGACTGGTATGTCGGAAAAATATTATTTTATAAGAATATACTCAAAAATAGTAGAAAAATTGCCTTAGTTTTCAAAAATTTAAAAAAAATATTAGTTGTTATTATCATATCTAACCTTTGTTTATAAAAATCAGCTGGACCACCAGTGACGTGAAAATTCAACATATATTTATAAGATCCGAACACTGGTCTATTCTATCCACCTTGCACTTATAGCCCCGGATGCGTATTTACGTTTCCGTGCTCATTTCACGTCGGCGCGGTTTTGAAATAGACACGGAAATGTTACAATATATTTGGGTTCAAATACGTGTTGATTTTAAGAGTTTTGATCTCGAAATGAGCACGGATCTGTAAGAGAACATCGCTCATTAAACTATTACAAAAGCGTATTCAACTGTCACGTTAAAACGCTATTATAACGAAAGCTAATCAATCAAATCTAACCGACCCGAACCAAAGCAAACTGTACCAATAATTTTTTTTCAAAAAAAAAACTTCCTACCCGGGATCCTAGAGGATGTGAATCCGAACCGAAACCAACCGAATTGAACCAAACCGAACCGAACCGAACCAAAGCAAACTGAACCAACAATTCAAAAAAACTTTCCTGACTCTCCCGGGATCCTAGAGGGTGTGAATAGTGTTGTAGTTTAGTTTGGTTAGGTTTAGTTAGGATCGGTTCGGTTCAGATTCACATCCTCTAGGAACCCGGGTAGAAACTCAGGAAAGTTTTTTTTTCGAAAAAAATTATTGGTTTAGTTTGGTTTGGTTTGTTTCGGTTAGATTTAATTGCTTAGCTTTCGTTAGGTTAGGTTTTTGAAACTTTCTATTTTTATGTGGTTAGAAATCAAGTGAAAATCATTTAAATCATTAAAATTTATTAATAACAGAACATCTGTCGTCGTAGTTGCCGGTGTAAGACAATGAACACTGAACTTTGCAGGTATAGTTAATGGAAGAGTATTCTTCAAACTTCAAAGAATTTCAAAATCTTGAGAAATATTAGTACAAATACTTTTAAAGTGCTCCATAATTTTCATATTAACAAACATAAAACCTCAAAATCAGACTAATAAACAACGTGAATCCAATTTAAGTTTCAAATGTGCACTAATAAGTAAACCCCTGCGCTGCGTTATTCAATACAAATCCGTGCCTTGTTTGAGCCTCGGCGCCTTAAAATCAACACGCATTTGTAACCAAATATGTTGCAACATTTCCGTGTCTATTTCAAAACAGCGCTGCCGTGAAATAGTACAATGAATAGAGGAGTTTTACCCTACAAAAGGTCCGGTAGTTCTGAATTTTGGATATGTTGTTAAGGTCGAAAGAGTAGTTAAAAATCTGAGTTTTCGTCACCCCCACCTCTGTGCTTCCTCCGCCATCTTAAAAAAACCATCAAAAATTGGCACTTTTTGTAGTTTTTTGCCTGTAACTTCGTTTCAGTACACTAAATCGCAAAAAGAGTTATATGAAATTTTTTAGAGGATATAATTATCTACAATTGGGTAGTACCATGGTTGTTCTGCAAGCAGTAGTAACGGAGCTAGATAATTTCTAAAAATGACTAAAATCACGTGCTTGGGCAAATTTTCAAATTTTTTCTATTTTAGACGGCATAAGCTCCGAATTACTTTGTTCTAGGGTAAAAGTTCTAAGAACATATCTTGTAGAGAATTTTAGCAGCTACAGAAGCCATTCTTTAAATGTATTTTTAAATATTGTAATGGAGTGGGAGTAACTTTTAACTTAAAGGTAGTAAGTTAGAAATTAATATTTTTTTTAAATTTAGTGCTTTAAACGGCACGTTTTTTATTTATTTATTTTTTTTTTGTGTAAATTTAGTGACGTACAAAGAGGTAAGAGAGCTTAGGGGTTAAACACCTCCTTAAACTAACCACCTCTTCAAAAACCCCCCCAGACTCCCCAAAATCTAACATATTTAGGTTTTCTCAAATTTTCTCAAAAATACGCTTCTAAGAGAAAAATGCGTAATATACTTTATTGTAGACAATGAAATTTGCTTTTGAAAAAGGTAAAACTCGATGGGGGTCAACTATTTATAAACTCTTCAGCGGCGTCCGTTAATTGAAGTAATTTAAAAAAGTCAAAAATATCCATGTTTTTTCCATGATTTTTTTAAACCAAGGTTTATAAAACAAAATGTGTTATACATTATTGTAGCAAATAAAATTTCTGTACAAGAAAGTCGGATTGGTTTCATGATTATAAATTCAGACGCGCCCGTAAATTTAACCAATAAAAAATCACAAATTAAAATATTTTTGTTACAAGTTTTATCTAATTTTTTCAAAAACTAAGCCTAATTTAGAAAAATGCTATGATGCACTTTATTAAGAGTAAAATTATCTTTGCAACGTTGTATAATTCGATGGGGTTTGACTTACAACGAACCCGCCAGCGACGTCCGTAAATGGGGACCATTTAATAAATTTTTTTTAACTTTATGTTTTGCAGGTTTTATTTGCTTTTCTGAAAACCATGCCCTTTATCAAAAAAATTGTTTTTTACTTCGTTGTAGATAATAAAATTTCCTTTTAAACGTTGTGTAATATCGTAAAAAAATTTTCATATTTACCGCTCCAGTTTAACCAAAAAAATTAATTCTGTTACAAATTTTAATCGATTTTCTTAAAAACCAAGCCTTTTTCAAAAAATGTATTTTATACTTTATTGTAGATAATAAAATTTCCTTTTAAATGGTGTATAACGAAGTCGGATTGGTTTCATGGTAATAACTTCACAGGCGCCCGTAAATTAAACCAATTTAAAAAAAGGGGTGATTTAAAAAAAATCGTTTTAAATTAAGCACACCACTATATGAAATATTTTTTACCATGTTACACAACGTTTAAAAGGAAATTTTATTATCTGCAATGAAGTAATAAACATTTTTTTTGATAAACGGTATGCTTTTCAGAAAATTAAATAAAACCTGTGCAAAACATAATTTTTAAAAAAATTAATTAAATGGCTCCCATTTACGGACGTCGCTGGCGGGTTCGTTGTAAGTCAAACCCCATCGAGGTATACACCGTTGAAAAGAGAATTTTACTGTCAATAAAGTGCATTATAGCATTTTTTAAAATAAGCTTATTTTTAAAAAAATTAGATAAAACTTGTAACAAAAATATTTTAATTTGTGATTTTTTAAAATTGGTTAAATTTACGGGCGCCTCTGAATTAATAACCATGAAACCAATCCGACTTTCTTGTACAGCATTTTAAAGGAAATTTTATTTGCTATAATAATGTATAACACATTTTGTTCTATAAACCTTGGTTAAAAAAAATCGAATAAATTATGGAAAAAACATGGATATTTTTTTTCTTTTTTAAATTACTTCAATTAACGGACGCCGCTGAAGAGTTTATAAATAGTTGACCCGCATCGAGTTGTACCTTTTTCAAAACGAAATTTCATTGTCTACAATAAAGTATATTACACATTTTTCTCTTAGAAGCGTATTTTTTGAGAAAATTTGAATAAACCTGAATATGTTAGATTTTGGGGGGTCTGGGGGGGTTTTTTGAAGAGGTGGTTAGTTTAAGGAGGTGTTTGACCCCTAAGCTCTCTTACCTTTTTGTACGTCACTAAATTTACACGAAAAAATAAAAATAAACAAAAAACGTGCCGTTTAAAGCACTATATTTAAAAAAATTATTATTTTCTAACTTACTTTAAGTTAAAAATTACTCCCACTCCGTTACAATATTTAAAAATACATTTAAAGAATGGATTTTGTAGCTGATAAAATTCTCTACAAGATATGTTCTTGGAACTTTTACCCTAGAACGAAGTATTTCGGAGCTTATGCCGTCTAAAGCACGTGATTTTAGTCATTTTTGGAAATTATCTAGCTCCGTTACTACTGCTCGCAGATCAACCATGGTACCACCCAGTTGTAGATAATTATATCCTCTAAAAAATTTCATATAACTCTTTTTGCGATTTATTGTACTGGAACGAAACTAAAGGCAAAAAACTAAAAAAAGTGCCAATTTTTGATGGTTTTTTCAAGATAACGGAGGGAGCACAGGGGTGGGGATGACGAAAACTCAGATTTTTAACTACCCTCCTGAGCTTAACAACATATCCTAAATTCAGAACTATCGGACTTTTTGTAGGGTAACCCCCCTATTTTGGCTGAAATGAACTAAAATCAGCACGGAAACGTAATTGCGCCCGATCGTGCCGCAGGCCGAGGTGTTATTCTTTCGTCCTCGAATTCCTAGAGCATGGTACACCAGTTGAAAGAGATCATCAACATATTTATAGGCAATAAGTTTTATTTATAATGTCGTTTTTCTGTTTCAACTGACGTACCATGCTCTAGGAGTTCTAGGACGCAACGGATTTTAAAAGTTTGTTCCGGTGTTTATTTAGCTTATGTATGCAAGGGTATCGATAAGTGTGGGTGAATGATGGTATGATGTAACTTGTGGTTCTAGGTATTCCATCATGCTTTTTTTCTTTTCCTAATTTGAAAAGCTTTTACCCGTCTTTAGAAACAAAATTGCCCCTCCCAAGAAAACATTTATCGACGCTTTTGTAGGTATAGCTAAGTACTCCAGCATTGCAGCTGCGATAGCTTCTCTCAGGTATAATCAAATTTATATCTTTCGATTACATCTCTTGCAAGTTTCAATGTATAATAACAGTTTTGGTAAGTTAGATTAGCTACTATAATTTATGTAATTGCACTAGCGTTCTTATAATTTATTGTAAGTAGAAAGTGGTGTATCCAGCTATATTTTTGAAGGGTTTCGGATATTTCTAGAAGAAATAGAAAAATATCTATCAATCACTTTTAAGTATTGATTTTTAAGAGAAGATGCGTTTTTAATTTATTGTTTTCAAAAATTCTCATTTTGCTCTAATGTTGAAATTTAATTTCTTTTTTCACTTTTCTACTTAAACTAAATTTTATTTGGCACTTTTAGTTGTTAAGGTGTTATATAAAGTTTTATTTTGTATGATAA
This sequence comes from Aspidapion aeneum, assembly GCA_963576565.1. NCBI lineage: Eukaryota > Metazoa > Arthropoda > Insecta > Coleoptera > Brentidae > Aspidapion > Aspidapion aeneum. The sequence goes on from OY755040.1 coordinate 35,425,245, forward strand.
AATAAAATATACTTAATTTTTTCTATGAAGATAAACCACTTATTTTTTAACAAAAAAGTTTCACGGGCAAGTCCTCAGAGGTAAAGGTAGCTCGGGGACGCGTTTCGGCCTCATTAGGGTTTATTCAGCCCGAGCATAACCATAAAATGAAAGGAGATGAAATGATGATGTGGGTATCTGAAAAAGAAATATGAAATATGGTGTTTACTGAGGAGAGACCAACTATCAATTTGCAGCTTCGGTCAGGGTTGCCTCGGTTTTGAGGCTAATTTTGACGTCGCGACGGAGACAGCGTCCCCGAGCTACCTTTACCTCTGAGGACTTTCCCGTGAAACATTTTTGTTAACACTTATCTTTCTTTTTAATTTTGCTGTTTAAAAAATATATATTATATTTCTGAGTAAACAAAAACAAAAAACTAGTTATAAAACGTAATTTTAATTTTAAAAAAATGCTGACTTTAAAAATCCAATATCAAGAGTATCAACTTTATGTAATATCTAATAAAAACATAATCGAATTTTCATAAATAAAAAGCTCTTTCCGAAAATGCAGAATTACAAAAAAAAGCTGCTAATGTTAAAATGCGGCTTTTACCGGCTTTAATTGAAAACTAAGTTTCACAAGAGTGAGTCTTTTTTTCTCTTGCCTAGAAATATCCCAGGCCCTCCAAATTGCATACCACCATTTAGGGGTGGATGAGGACCTGTAAACTGACTCGGAAAAAAATGGGCTACCGGCCCATATTTCAGACACAAAAACATTTCTTCATAAAACGACTTAAATTCCTAATAAATATATATTGTCAGCCAAGGTGTTGTAGCCAAGATCAGTGGCGAATCCAGGATTTCCGAGGGCAAGAGGCATCAAAACCCAAAACATTTTATTTTTTCTATTTTTAGCAGATCTAAACTTTCAAATTTACTATTAATTTTAATGGAAGCTAAAAATTTTGAAAAATCTGGCACTCCAGACACATTTTATAAGAAACTGTGGTTTCTGTATTTCTTGGATTTTAATCAGAATTTAAAAATAAGTTTTTTCTGGGAAAAGAGGGGCCTCTGGATCTCTTAAGAATACTCCAGTTTCTGTTTCAAACCATTATTTTTTGGAGTACCCAGTCTTAGTAAATCAAAAATTAATCCAAAAATTACTGTAAATTCATAAAATAACCAGCGCATTAAGATTTTTGATGCACTTTTTAAGCACAAGGAGATTCTCAAAATTATTTTTTAATGTGCATCTCTCTCTATCTCCCTCTCTGTCTCTCAGCCGGCCACCACTCTAACGCTCGGAGCTTTAAGTCCCTTAGCATCCCCCTAATCCGCCACTGCTGAGAAAGAGTGTTTGTCTATAGATTAGTGGTGGAGAACTATCGATACTCAGCACCATCGATAGTTATCGATAGTTGGGACTTTGACCATGGATAACTATCGATAGTTTTCGATAGTTTTCTGTTATGTGCACATTGAATGTAGATTCTGAAAAAGTCTCTCTCTCTCTCTCTCTCTCTCTCTCTTTTGGTTAATGACGCTGTTCCTTTCCGGAACAATAGGCCAGCTCTTGTTCTGAAAAAAGTCTCATAATTTATACCTTATATTTGACAAATAAAAAAATTTTTATTGACCTAAATAAAATATTTTATTTCAGTGCAAGATAAATATATACAGTTACCTGCTCCTGTGGGTTTAGAAAAGCGGGATATATTTAAAAACATTTCCAATTTTAGCACTGCATGGCAACGAGCAAAAGAAAAAACTAAAAAACGTGACCAAACAAATAAACAAACCGCATCCGATATTCTAACCAAACTTTCGTAGAACTAGTGCCCAAGGTCGACTATCGAAAACTATCGATAGTCGATGAAAACTATCGATACATTTCGATAGTTATCGATAGTGCCATCGATAGTTCTCCAGCACTACTATAGATATTGCTTACGTTAGTATTTTTGATGTTGCCTTTTGTATTTTAGTTAGCCTCTCGTCACTCGGTAATAATAAATATAGTTTTTTAAAATTACGCATGCAAATTTGTTGTTCTGCGCATATACATTATTCAAAATAATATATTTTTATCATCTTTTGCATTTGTTGCTTTTTAGTATTTCCAATAACTACAATTTTAAAATTCGGAAAATTATAAACGATATTTTTGCTATATTAAAAACTTTTTTATCCATCTCAGGTGCATCTTTGGCACAGTCAAGTGCTAACGTTATTCCAGCACTACTCGTAGAACCAGTTTTTACCTTCCTAGCCCACGCAGCATTGGCTAGCAAGGGTACGAGGGTGGATCAAATGTAAACAAGCCTTTTAAACTTACTAACGGAAAAGTCATTCAAGATGAACGTGGCCGTTATAATTTTGAAGAAGGGATATCCAGCAACATGTAGGCAGCTGGTAGTGCCGCGATGCTCATTTGGCGAGGAGCAATCTCAATTAGCGAGAAGAAGGTACACAGCAGTGTTGCGCAAAGAATAATCATTAAATTTCTTACACGCGAAAACGTTAAACCTGCTGAAATTCGATGCAGATTGCGAGCACAGTTCAGAATTCAGACGCTTTCGTGGGTACCTGTAAAAACTTGGTGCAAAGAAATTAACGACGGCCGTGAGCGTGTCGACAACGTGAGTCACCCAAGTCCCGCGTTCCATCATTTCTGCAGGCAAAGTTTTAGGGACGGTTTTCTGGGACTGGAGAGGAGTTTTGTTGGTCGATATTTTGCACGAGCGAATAAAAATAAATGCGGCAACTTACTCAACCAGGTAAAGCTTGATTATCGCCAAAAGAGGAGAGCACGGGATTAAGAAACTGTTAAACCGTTGGGAAAAGTGTATTAACAGAGAAGGGGGATGTATAGAAAAGTAGAAAAAAGGTCTGTTTTGTGTCATGTTTCTAAATAACTTGGTTATAAACAAAGGCTTGTTTATATTTGATCCACCCTCGTATTACTTTCGACAATTTTTTTTTTATGGATAACGCCGAAAATGTATTATTTGGCTATATTTTGACCTATTTCAGCAATGTCGTTGTGGGGTTTGTCCGGGTTTGTGTGTGTATGTTTGTCTGTGTGTGTATGTGTCCGTAACACGATAGTTCCAAAACCGCTGAACCGATTTTTATGAAATGTTAAGGTAAAATAGTGTACGATACTGTTAAGAGCTCATAAAATTTTGGTCAAAATCCATTAATGCCATTGACAGTTTTTCGACTGTTTAAAAATTGAAAATATCCTTACTTTTCGAAATACAGTGTTAATATTGGGAATTATGTAACAAGAAGTTTTTGTCAATCATAAAATAAAGGCTAGTTATACAATCCAGAAAGCCTTTTACCCTAAGGACTTGACGGCGAACTGGATACATATTAACAGCAGTTTCCAATCACATCATACTCAAGTTGTGGATACGTTTTGAAATGACTCCCATTTTGAATAAAATCAAAATCACAACAGCTTTTAACTACCAGTTTCAAGAGAAATTAACTTTCCTCAGCTGCATATTTTAGCACTCACGGTAGTAACTTGTAGAATAAGTTTCCTTTACATTCTCGATGTATTATATTTTTTCATCTGCCTAGCATTATTAAAAATGTATGTTTATTATTTTTATTCTTTTTGGATAATCTCTAAGAACTACATTAAAAAATTAGAAAAGCTATGACGACATTTTCTATATTTATAACTTTTTAACCATTTCAGCTATATCTTTGGCGGATCCAACTGCCAAAGTTATTCAAACACCACTGTAGTTATGCATGATATTTAATTAATATATTTATTTCTTCTATTCCTATCCAATTTCGGCCTGGACGAAAACCAACTTTTTATATTACATAATGTGATTTGTCTAAAAAGGGTAGTGCACTCGCAACATTATCTAAAATATATTTTTTAGGATTTTCTGAAAATATTTTCTTCGTGATTTTCTTTTTGTGTAGTACTTCCAAGAACAACAGTGTTTATATTTAGAATTAAGTCACAAGAATAGTTTTCGTCATTTGTTTAACAAAGGCTAGTAGTTTGGCTAGTAGTATAAGTCCACCTGAACGCGAACTGGAATCATGTTTACGTTTTTCGATAAAGTTGCTGCTCCCAATCCTTTACAGTTAACATTCAATTCTTACTTAATCAATTCTTTATAGTTGTGGAAACCTTTTGAAAATACTTTGCCTTCGTTTTTAGAAAACTCTAAACTAGAATATTTTTTCCTACTTGCGAGCCTAAAACGCGTTTTTGCGCACCAATTTTCATGTGGAAAGTTTAACTTTTAGCACGCCGGCGCCGTGCCTAAAAAACTGGTTTGGCGTGCGTGCAAAATTTTTTTACGCACGCTCTTTTTCGTAAAAAAGTATACTATTTGGACCAAATAGAAATTATAATAACAATAAAAAAATTTATTTTTATAATCGGTATAAATTCCTGCCAAATTTTTTTGGTTTTATAACAGTATATAATTATAATTTTATTTAGTAAAAATACAAATATTAACGTCAGCAGTTTAAAATCTTCATTTCCAGCACGATTCCAAAATGCAAGACAAATCAAACTAAAAACCTGACCTGACGATAAATTTAATATCAAATAAACTTGTCAGTGTCATCTAGAATATCATTTATATAAAACTTTAATTATAAATTGAGTTTTAGACCCAATCAAACTTATTGACCCATTTATAAACTCGATTAAATTAAAAATGTAAACCAAATTTGTTTGTTGCTGTTTTAACGTAAAAAATACCAAATATATTAAAATGTAAAACCAAGCTTTTTATTCAACTAGGAAAAGTTTTGTACCTAACTCTTGCGGAAAGTGCCTTTTCCACCCTTTACGGCGTACCCAAATTCCGCAAAGCGTCGTTCAGGCAACTGCTGTCGCGTGCGTAAAAGTATCACTTTCCGCATTAGTTAGGTAAATAACTATTAACTGTCCGTTTTAAGAAAAATATAATTGTCAATTATGTCATTCAGCTCATTTTTAGCATATTCAACTGCCAACTTTTTTACCAGCATCATTTATAGAACATAATTGCTTCTTATTCTCAACGTAGTTTATTTTATCATCCGCCTAACATTATTCAAAATAGTAATTTATGTTTATCATTTTTAAAATTTGGGAAACTATAAACGAGATCTTTTTACATTTATAACTTTTTTTACCATCTCAGCAGCATCTTTGGCACATCCAACTGCCAAAGTTATTCCAGAACCACCATGCCCGTAGTTATGCACGATATTTAGAGTCTTTTCATCACATTCTAAAAATTCTTCTTCTAGCCTTATCTTATTTCGACCTGGACGAAAGCCAACTTTTTCTGTTACGTAATGTGATTTGTTTAAAGAAGGCACCACCCTCGAAACATTATTTAAAATATTTTGTTTATCATTATCTGAAATATTTTCGTCGTGCTTTCCTTTTTGTGTTGTACCTCCAACAACAACAGTGTTTATATTTGGAATTATGTAACAAGAATAGTTTTCATCAATTGTAAAACAAAGGCTCGAATAAATCCAGGAAGCGTTAACCCTAAGGACCTGACCGCGAACTGGGTACATGTTTACATCTTGCGATAAAGTCGCTGCTCCCAATCCTGTGCAGTTCACAATCACATCATACTCAATCAATTCTTTATAGTTGTGGATACGTTTTGAAACGACTTTGCCCCCATTTTTAATAAACTCCTTTTGAAAGTAGGGCAAAAAGATTGAAGCTTCCCAAGTAGGAGCGATGTAAGAAAAACCAGCCGTAAATTCGTGTCCGTACTGCTTTTTAAGTTTTTCTAAAAGATTTTGGGTTAATGACTCGTAGCCTAGCGTTACTTCCAGCCATTTGGGAATAACATAGTTTTTGTCGGTGGAGAGAAAAATGGAGTGTAGAAGGGTTATTCCGGCTTCCTTTGCTTTGCCTAAAAATAAAGGTTTCATTTACTAAAGTGGCGTTTATGGGCTTTTACATAACTTTTCAGTTGTGCAGTATTTCTGTAAAGTTTTGCCAATGATAATAATAAATGAATGTTAGTTGACATAAGACATTCTCATCTAGAAAACAGTACTTTTGGATTTAATAAAAGTAAGTTAATGCGCATTTTACGCGGTTGTCATTTTAGTTTGTCCGATTTAAGGCCTTTTTCCTCGAGGTTACTAGTCACACATTTAACTTACTCGAAACGACGTCACGGTTACGCGGAGTAACAGCTGTATGACGTCAGACAGTCAGCTGTGGATGACATTTCCAATTGCGAATTGTTTGTTTATGTTTTTACCAGCAAATAATTAATTATTGGAATTGATTTTTTCTAGAACTATCGCTTTTAGTTTTACATACCTCTGGTGGTTGTGAGGCCGCTTTGGTGTTCTGTGGTATGGCTGCAGTACCATAGAACACCAAAGGCAGTACATTTTAAGGCTAGTTGCAGTTGAATTGATATAGTACCAAACTTGAAGGGATGTGCTTCATTTTCTACTGTTAGCAAACATAATTCGTTGTTATTATATATATTAAAATCAAACATTTTGACAAAAAAAACGGTCCTAACCTCAAAATATTTCAACAACCTCGTCTGCTAGGCTGGTTACACTGTATGGTTACTCGTGACGTCATAGTTAGTGTTACTCAGGGAAGAAAAACAGAAAACGAGTAACCAGGTTACCTGGTAACTTGTAGTTACTGCGAGGAAAAAGGCTTTTAGTTAGACAAATTGTTATAAACATTTAGGAATTCTGGTCTAATACCATACGACGACGGCCGTTTTGGCGCGAGCGTTAAATAGTACAGTATACCTACCGACATCAACCCAAACTTTAAAAAAACACAACAAAACCTAGTCAAAGGAGGAGGCACTAAATACATTGTTTACCGGGATGCGACAGATGAGCTGAATTTGAGATTTGTTGAAGGCCAAACCTTCGGAATAAGGAATATTTTTTACAAAAAAAATTGGGGGGGGGGTCATAGGATTCGTTTTCGAGCTATTCTTATTTAAATGCGCGCCACTGAAATATGGAAAAACGTGAGTTTTTGCAGTTTTTTTGTAATAACTTATCGTCAAATAAAAATAAAGAACCGATATTCGTCTTCTTTTTTTTGAAAAGAGAGTCCTTTTAAAAATTCTATCAATTTTTAATATATAGTTTGCGTCACATACCTACAAAGAGGCTCAAAATAATTATAAAAAAAAATACAGGAAAAATACCTGAGATTTATGAAATATAAAAAAGGAAACTGAAAATACATGGTCAAAATTAACTTCACTTGCTTTTATGTGAGTCGTTTTAACTATTCTAAAGTGATATTTGCATAATAGGTTATGTGATAAACTTACAGGGTATTTCAAACATTTTTTTAATTCAACGCATGTTTACTAATTATCTACGGAATAGTGTGTTTATCGGGATGCGTCAAATGAGATGAATTTAAGATATGTTAGAGCCCGAACCGTCCTGAAACTTACACAAAAATATTTGGGGGGTCATCGGGTTTGTTTTCGAGCTATAATTTATTTAAATACGGGCCAATGGAATATGGAAAAATGTGACTTTTTGTAGTGTTTTTGCTATAACTTCTCGAATAAATAAAAAACCAATATTATTTTTATTTTGTTTGAAAAAAAGAGTCTTTTTAAGTATCTTTTTAATTTTTGACATATAGTTCATCACATATCTACAAAGTGGCTCAAATTATTAATAATAGAAATACAGGAATAATAATAAAATTAAAGGGTATTTCAAACATTTTTTGAAATCGCATGACATGTGTCCTAATTGTCTACGGATAAGTTTGTTAACTGGTTTGCGTCAGATGCAGTCAATTGTCAAATTTATCGAGGGCCTCTAGTTAGAGCCAAAGCCGTCGTAATATATTTATACTAATTTAAATGCTGGAATATAGGAAATGTGACTTTGTGTAGAGGACGAAAACAGGTCTACTCACCTTTTTCCGGGGGTTCTACCAAAAATTTTTTGCATCAGAAAGAAAGCCTTTGAACAAACTTAATTCACAAAACTTTAAATATCCACTTTTTATCACTATAAGGCGATGGATACCCCTATATACAAAATCTATATTTTTCGCTAAAAATATGCTAATATATGTACATAAAAGATATTTTTGTGATTTGTACAAAAAAAAACTTTTAAAAATCAAACCACAACATTTTTACCGTATCTCCAAAACTAGTCATAAAAATGGAATTAGGCCAAAGACAACTATTGATTAGTCATTTAAAACGAACAACATATTAAAATTTTATCGGTATTAGCCGTGCAATAGGAACTCTTTACAAGTTTTCAGACCTTTTGGATATCCCCCGTATAGGAAAATAACAATTTTCCCTAAAAACGTGCTAAAAAACATTTTTACAGTTTTAGCGCAATATCGTTTAAATTGCCCCCGTATCTCCGAAATTAGTCATAGGATGGAATTGGGCCCATGACAACTATTGATTAGTAAGATGAGACGAACAACATATTAAAATTTTATCGATATTAGCCATGCACTAGAAACTCATTACTGGTTTGCAGACTTTTTGGACATCCCCCGTATAGGAAAATAAGAATTTTTGCCAAAAACATGCTAAGCTGTAGACGATTTTGAGATTCCTGCAAAAAAACTTTTATAAATTAAATCATAACATTTTTACCGTTTTAGTGCAATATCGTTTGAATTGCCCCCGTATTCTATTGATCAGTGGCGTGGGCCGTGCACCAGAAACCCATTATAAGTGTGCAGGATCCTTTAAGACAACTATTCCATGGAAGACTTTTTTTAAATTTTAGTTTTTAAATAGTGCTAAGTTGAGTCTAAAATAAGCATTACTGCCCGTTTCCGGGAGAACGGGTGGCACGACAAATTTTTTTTGATGGAAAATAAACAAAGAATAATTTCGATGGCGTAGTGTTAAGTACACATTTTCAACATATTTACAACAATTAATGCATAATATATTGCCAATATTCAAGTGGTATGCTAAGTTTGTAAAGGTTATATATTATGGCTTTGTCGAGAAAAAATAGAAAATTGTTAAACTTATCACGTCCTTGCAATGCAACTATAGGTAAATTTAGTGGGAATAAGGACATCCATCACTGATGGATTAAAACGTATATTTACCAGAACAACAGTGTCCTTATTCCCACTAAATTTACCTATAATAAGAAAATTGTATTTTATTTAAATTTGAAATTTGTAATTTTTTTTTAAACTTTAAAAATCGATTGTAATAACGCCATACCTACTTGGACTTTTATAATTTTTAAAAATGTTGTTAAATCTGTTTTACTACTTTGGGCGGAACGCTAAATAGGGTTGGTTAGTCACGGATTTTATGTTTCTTTAGCATTCTTCGATCCATCTTTGGACATATGCCTCCCCCAATTTCTTCCACTCTTCTCTGTCTGTCGCCGTGTTCATCCATCTAGTTCTCGCATATTGCTTCAAATCGTCCGTCCATGTCATTTGGGGTCTTCTTTTACTTCTTTTATATTCTCAAGGTCTCCAGTTTACAGTACATTTATTCCATCAATCATCTTTTTGTCCGATATTATGACCGGCAAAGGATCCCGCCCGGAGCTGATGGGCGGTGGCTTTCGATTGGATTTCTTTTAAATTTCAGTATGTTATAGATCTTGTTGCTCTTATGAAAAGTTATTATTGCCTTATCGTCGTCCGACCTATGGTTTCTAAGATAGAAAGGTTCAAATTTTCAGTTTTTAGCTTTTGTGCACTTTTCACAAAAAACAATTTCAAATAATTTCTACGTATTCTGAAATATTATATTATTACTGGTTATATATTAAAGGTTAGGTCACAAGTGTACAGCTAGATAATGAAACAAAAATATTGGACCTATTAACAGTTTGCTATATTCAGTGGCGTTCCGAAAATCAAAATTATTAAAAAATATTTATACAAAAAACGATGCTTTACAGAATTAACTATAAAAAAAAACAAAACGGTGGATTTTTTTTTATTTTCTCCCGTCTTTTAAGAATCTTCCAAAGAAACCAGAATATGTATAAATGAGAAAAATCGGTTTGTAGAGTTTTTCACAAAACGCTATAAAACTCTAAGCTTTTTGGGATTTTAATGTTTTTTTTTTAGAAATGCGCTTTTTTTTTAAGAATAATATTTAAACAAATATAATTATGATTTTAATGGAATGATTTTTGGTGATTACAGTACTTTTTTAATCATTTATTTATTCAGGGGCGTGCAATTTACCAAGATAAATGTTAAACGCCACTGAATGTAGCAAACTGGTTATAGGTCCAATTTTTTTGTTTGTGTATAAAGCTCTACTTGTCACCTAACGTTTGATATACAACAAACAATAATTTAATTTTTTAGAATAGGTAGAAAAGACTTGAAATAGTTTTTTGTGAAAAATGCACAAAAGCTAAAAATTGAAACTTTGAACTCCTGTATCTTAGAAACCATAGGTCGAACGACGATGGGGCAATGATAACTATTCATCAGGGCACCAAGATCTACAACACACTGAAATTTAAAAGAAATCCAACCGAAAGCCATCGCCCATAAGCTCCGGGCGAGATCCTTTCCATTTCAATTTTGCTACCTCTTCTCTGATCTCCGTTACTTTTATTTTATTTCTTATCCATTCATTATTTTCTCTATTAGCTTTCATAACATTTATGTTTTCATTGATCTTTGGGCATTTGTTACCTTATTCATGTTCGATTTTGTAGGTATCCTGGCCTGAGATCCATAGATGAGTACAGGGAGGATACCTACGATATACACTTTTATTTTGAGGTAATGAGAATATTAGCCTAATTTACCAAATGCCGAAGTCACGGATTATTGAATGTTAATATAATCTCTGGTAAGAGCACGAGATAGGTTTTTCTGCTATTTATGATGTAAGTGAGCACTTCATTATGTAAATTATATTTCTGGCCCATCGTACGTAAATTAGTTGAATAACTTTAAAAGCTGTTGATAAATTATTTAGTCGTAATTTTGGAGAAAATTAAAATTTAAACAGATAATTATTTGATCATAGATATACACATTCATTATACAATATACGCACCGTCTTTCCAGTATTTTATTATAAAATCGTACGTAATTTTGGACCATCTGCAAATATCATCCTCAGAATTATCGTACAAACAAAAGGGTGTCCATAATCCTGCGGCAACGTCACTTGTTGTATGGGGACTAAAAGTTTCGGCGAAAATTGTCACCTGTACAGCATTACTCAACTTTCTCTGAATTTCCATGGCCGTTGTTAAGCCTATCGCACCGCAGCCGATTACTGCAACTTTACTAACTTCAAACATTGTTGTGTTATAAATATTTTGTCTAAATTTTGCTGTTGGTGCCGCATGCACCAAATAATTTCTTTTCAGTTAAATCAAGCATGGATTATAAATAGTTTATTTTGTTTGTGTCAAAGTGCGATTTAAATTACAATGTGTGATAAAAAGGTAAAGGCCTATGTTATGTTGGTTGAATGTTTTATATTTTCTGATATTTTGACTGGTTTCCAATAAACAAAATGTAATTTATTAATATCTAGATTTATCAGTTTAGTTTAATCGTAGTGTCATAGGTCATTGTAGTAATGATTACATTGTAATATTAGTAGAGGAGGCCGTTAAGATTTTTGAAACTTATTTTCTTTGTCAGCAAACATCGATAAAACTGTTCCTTGATCAATTCTAAGCAAAATTTGTTATATGCTTCCGATGGGTTTAGGCGCAAAATGCAAAAAAAGTTTTAAATTAGAAATATTTTTTTCTTAATAATGCATATGGGTGATTCCACCGTTGCGTGTGTGACATTCAGACTTATTTTTTTTAGAATTGTTGCTTTTAAACCCAACAAAAACACATCGTAATTATTAAATATAATTTTGCGGGGTTAAGTTGTTGGTTTTGCTTACGTTAACGCCAAAAAAATCACTGATTGAAAAATATTAATTTACTTATAAGATATAAAAATTCGCTACGTGTGTGACATTTATTTCTTAACAGAATAATGTATTTTTGTTATTTTACAAATTTTCTGCGAACTGCCAAATACTTAATTCAACTTTTATTTTTTAATTAATACTTGGTAATATTTTGTACAATAAGATTTATATTTAAATGCCCCTTTATGCATTTTAATATTTTATTTATAAACATAAAAGTGAGTTACGTGTGTGACAACAACGTGTTACGTGTGTGACTAATGAAAAAATACGGAAAGTAACAGCTAATAAATAGTATTTTATTTTTAAAAAGAACTATAACTAGACAAAAACTTCATAATTACTTGACCAAATAACTTCTTACTCAAATTCTTTGGGTTAGGCCTATTTAGTTTTATAAATGGTAATCTGCTGTTGTTGTCTTCATAAAGAAGTTGATTTTAAACATTTGATGCAGCTTTATAAAAGTCGTGCAAATTTTGGACTACCAATTTTTCACCTTTAGATTAAGATAGTTGCCAAACCAAAGATTCTACGCGTCCTCCTATACCGTCTACTACACCTTTGCCGTGGTTTGTGCAAAAATACTTCCATGTAAAATTAACATAAAATTTGTCTTTTAAAAATGGAAGTAAGTATTTATTTTTGAATTCCGATGATGGTCCATGACTAAAAATTATCACATCTTTCTTTTGACCTTCTGTAAAAATTATCTCAAACAACTTATTAACAAATACAAATATGGTATTTTTATTCTTTTCTTTTGTAAGAGAGCTTCTTATAAACATAGGTCTAAAAATGTGTAGATTTCAAGATATGTCAAACCTTTTGGTAAATATAATTTTTTCATAAGAATGTTACCATGTACTAAGTAAACTTTACACAACTTTGTTGAAATTCGACAGTGTTATTTGTAGAACTATTATACAGTTTAGGCCTAACTGGAATAACATTATTAGGTCTAATAGCATTCCGCAGATGAACACAACGAATAATATAATTATTTAGTTTTTTATTTACGCCAATGACTATACAAACTATTACTTTTAGAATTACTCAAAGAATAGACATTTAAGGCGAAAACTGAAAAAACAAAATTATTACTTAGAAAATATTGCATTTTATTGCAAAAGTTAAAATATTCGTTACGTGTGTGACAGATTTATTTCTGTTGATAAAAAAAAACTTATAACATGCAATTTTTTAAAATTTTGTTTCTGGTATCTCATAAATGTGTTGGCTTTTAACAAGAAAAATTTCATTTAATTAATGTCTATTTTCCGAGTTATACATTTTTATTTCTGTTTTCGTTACATGTGTGACAACAGTTTATCATGCCATGTATTTTTAGGCTAAACCAAGTACAAACAAGCGAACTTTGGCATGAAAATTGGTGCATTTGTTGTATATGGTACTACGCTATGGTTAATTTATTGTTTAATATCAAAAGTTTAAGGAAAAACAGCTTTTTGAGATGTTTATCTTTAAGCTAAAATAATGGATATTTGTATATAAATTACTTGAATGCTTTTTTCTTCGGATTTTTTGCGAAAATAGAAAAACTATATGAAATCCTTACTCAAGATCATAAGCTAAGAAGTGTTGGCTTTAATTTAAGGCTAATTTTGATAACCTATAAAAATGTTTAAAACATAGCTTAGGACCACTTTCAGTGGAATCGCCCATATATACAGTGGTGACTCGATAATCCGTACACGCGATATTCCAGATGCTTCGGTAGTCCCGATAGCCTCAGCAGTCCATAGAGGTCTTCGGTAATCCAGATTTTACTTGATTCAATAATCCGGACTCGCGTTTTTTCCAGAAAATGCTTTATATTTCACATAATAATACAGGTTTTAGCATGACATTTGGTTGGTTTGATGCGGCGTGTGGTGTTAAAGGCCGCATTCAGAAGTTCTCAACTAGCTTTTCGGGCAAGGGCAAGGTTATAGGACACGGTCGTGTCTAGAAATGGTCGAATCAATAGGAAACATATAACTTTGGCCACAAAAGAGAAGTCAGAGATTTCTAATGCACTAAAAAGTGAAAGCGTTACTGGAAAAGCATTAGCTCGGGAGTATGGTGGATAAATCAACAATCAACGATATTCAAAAAAATTAAAGGCTTCGTATTCAATTCTTTGGAAATCCATGTGTTTTTTACTCGCGTGCGGAAAGTGCTACTTTTGAAGTGGTAAGTGGATGAGTGCAGATAGGACATTACATTTTTTGTTATTAAAAAAATGTTCTCAACTATCTGGATTCCTTGATAATTCAGATCGGCCAGGTTTTAATTGATCCGGATTATCGAATCACCACTATAGGTTTATTAGTGAAAGCTATACTTAAGCTAAGTATAAAAAATAGTATGGCTAATCTCCAAGTATTGGAAATATCTCTGGCAAAATTGTCAAAAAATGAAATATTCAATGTTTGACCATTTTGCCAGAGATACCAATACCTAAGAATAAGAGACGCAGGCGTATGGAGATGTGGCGGTAAGCAGAAATTTAAAGATCGCGGCTGTTTAAAAGGAGATTCCCTTATCGACGTACGAGCTAGCTATGCCGAAAACGCAGTTAAGGGAAAGAAGGGGAAACTGTGTTCCCATACATCCAATAGCCCACCTGCTTTATACACATACAGATTTTACAGTAATATCCCATGAACCAGGATATCACTTGTGTGTTTGGTAATCACTAAATTATTAACATTTATAGTTAAGGGAGAAAAGGAGTAACTGTGTTACCATACCACCAACACCCCACCTGCTTTACAGATGGATCAAGATTGATAGATATCAATTTGACAGGTCCAGAATTGTACGTGTAAAATAAGGTCATTAGATGAAGCTACTCGCTGAGATTCAACATAAAAATTTTCCAGGTGGAGATTTACGCTATACTGGCAGGAACATGCGAGAAAGAAATCAGGAATGAAACTGGCAAGCGCCTGTGCATTTGCGCGGAAACCACTGAATAAACCAACCATGTCCGCAGGTTTAATTTAGGAGTAAGCTCATGCACTACAAGAGTTGGCTGGAATGGAAGAGGTATAGCTCAAATAGGTTTCGAGCCAATGGGAGTCCCAGGTAACAAATGGTGGGTTTAAGCGAAAATGCGTTGGGTAAGAGCCTTTTCGGAGGCTCATAAGGAAGTAGATTAAGTCAGTCCCAGCAGACTGGGCCCAGAAAGAGACACAAAAGGAATTGAACAATACAGGAAATGCCAGACAGGCGAAGGGATGTGCCACCGGATACAGTGAGCCTCATAAGGACTGGTTACTCCGCTGAACACGAACTGTGAACAAGATTCCTATTGTCCAACAAAACATTACAGGATTTTATATTGCTAGAGAATCAAACAGTATTTGATTATTTACTTACCAAAATTATTAAAACCTGATGAATATTTATGACTGTTAACGTTTTTTGTAAGTCAGTATATTAAATGTTATTATTGTTTGTTTATCAAAAATGAGATATTGTTTACGTAACTAAATTACAATTTAACCCAAGCATCTATGTATTGAGATTTATATTTATTTGAACTTTCACGATTGTAAGGACCAGTTATAATAAAGGGTTTGACAGATTTTGTTTAACTATAGGAAACAGAGTGTGTTCATATTAAGAACACACAGATGTCACTAGCAAAATTTTTAAGAATGTATGTTCATTTGGGAGAAATACTCTTTGAGTAACTTTTTAAAATTTGTCCATTTGTAAGAAATGCCCTTGTGAGAACCTCTCAATAGAGAATTTCTTTCAAATAAATACGCTTCATAAGGCGAAAAAATCAAAGGAATAAACCAACAAGTGTGGAAAGTATCACTCTTCCGCACGCGATAGCGCGATAGCAAAATTTTTCATCTCTTTTTTGTTTTGGATCTTTATTTATTAGGTAAGTACCTATTATAATTCATCTCTCCTTTAAAAGTTCTTAGCGTTTAGGCACACGACATCATTATACGACATTTTAAAACTTTATTTTTATTCCGCTTCGAATTTTAAATTAAATGATAATTCAATTTGGTAGTTTTAAACAAAAATGTCGTCGTTTTCCGCAAAGAAATCCAACAGCATTTACTTCCATCAGAGCAATTTCCCGATGCTGTTGTAAATAATTTATTGCCATTTTGTTTTCCAGCTTTGTTCAGTTTACCGTCATTTATATACTGGTTCCTAGCACTATGGGCCGGTGTAGAAGTGCCGAACGCTCAAATTAATGTTAAAAAAATTAGAAGAGTAGTAGAAGGCTCAGAAAAATATTAGGGAACGCTAAAGTGATTAAGGACGGCTGGGGTAGACAGATTAAAATATCAGCTTTTAAAAATATTTATTTTTTTACCTTCCTAGCCCGCGTAGCAATGGCTGCAGAAGATATTATTTTCGACGAAATTTTTTTTTTTTTTTAGATAATTTGTCACACTCTCCAAAAAACCTAAGAATCGATACCTTAATATATTTTTTGGTATACTTAAGAGTTATAGTTGTCAAGATCCCCACATATCTAGGCATTGTCAAGGTTTCATTGCTTTATCTAACAAATGGTGCCCAGTCATAAAGTTTTGTTATGTAGTGTGCATGAAATTAATAAATGTTACGTTCCGAAAGGAAAAAATGACTGGAAAAAAAATATTTATGCTTACCATGCAATTGCGAAAAGGCCTTTTTATACGACTGTCTCGTAAAAGGGGGTTTTGCGCACGCCTATGTCATTTCTGCATACGGGTCTCCCGTCATTGTGATTTTTGTTGTTGTCACCCATCAATATAAGTTGGCTTAGTTCCGTAGCAACCGTCGCTGCTCGTTTGTTTTGTTGATTAGATACGTCAAAAACAAGTTAAACTAAAATTTGATTTTTCTTTCTTTATTAGCAGTCGTATAAAAAATATTGTAAAAAACTCATGTCCAAACCTCTTTGCACACTCCCTCGACTTGTAGACCTCGCCTTCGGCTCGGTCTACCAAACTGTCTCGATCGTGTGCAAAGAGTCGTTTTCAAACCTTGTTTAAATAACTGTTACCGCGCGTGGCGTGCGGTAAATGGTTGATTTCAAATACCTTTTTTTCAAATAACTCTAATATTTTGAAAATTACAGACAAAATAAAAATAAAAGTTATTGCCGATTTATTAGCACCCCCCCCCCCCCCCCCCGAGAACCGAACCGAACCGAACCCCCCCCCCGAGAAAATATTTGTAAAGTATAATGTCTGATAGCTACTACAGGGAATATCGCTTATAACGACATCGGATATAACGACATATAGGTTATAGCGACGACATATTAAGGTCCCGACAGAGTTTTGTAATATAACCCATTATTTGACCTTTTTTACTCTATAACGACGCTCGGTTATCACGACCGAGATTAAGCGGTCCCTTTAATGTCGTTATAACCGATATTCACTGTACCGGGTGGGTCAGAAAAAACCGGACAATTTTTTTTCTTTATAACTTTTGGACTATACCATCGATTTTAATAGGACAAACTGCACTTGGCAAAGAATTAGATTTTTAGGCAAATATATTTTTTGTCGGCCATCTTAAAATTCAAGATGGCGGACGAAATTAAATTGTACCCTACAAAGATGCTCGTTTATTCTTGTGTTGCAAACATGTTTTAATTATTTATTTAAATCAGTTAAAAAGCCGCATTCTTACCACGAACATACAGATACAATTCAGCAAAATCAGTTCGATGGTATATACGGTTGCCTTGCCAATCATGTCTATAATTTGCTTATAAATTCATTACTACTTAACCGATTTTAATGAAATAAAGACCATCCTGGTGAGAATTGTTTGCTTTTTAAAGATCATGATCAAAATTTATCGCCATATTAAAATTTAAGATGGCGCACAGAATCATACGTGATTCTTCAAAATGGCGTGATTATTCTTAATTTCTTAAAATGTTTTAGCGCACAACGAGGTAAAAATGAGTAAAATCGGTGTGGTAGTTCTCAAAAAATCTGTTTTTGTTTCAGCCATTGTTTTACAGATCGTATAGATTGCATTGCTAATCCTGTCTGCATTTATTTCCTTATAAACTCATTATTACTAAACCGATCTTAGTGAAATAAAAAAAATCATGGTAAAAATTGATTATTCTTTAAAGATTGTAATCGAAATTTGCTGCCATCTTAAAAGTTAAGTTGTCAGATAGAATTATACTTGACCCTTCAAAGAGGCAATTTTATTCTTATTTTCCGAAAATGATTCAGTATTTTTTTTAATTTATAGAAAAGCACTACTTATTTCCCGCCTATTAAGGTACAAAGTACTAAAATCGGTAAAGTGGTTCTTACAAAATCTTTTTGAGATGGCGGACAAAAAAATATATTTAGTTAAAACTCTGATTAATTTTCTGCCAACTGCAGTTTGTCACATTAAAATTGATTATATACTGTGTGTCCACGGATTGAGTTCAGGTAAGGTATAAATGACAACAAGTTTTCGATTTAGATTATGATTTTCTGGGGATCGCTCCTGCTGGATCTTAAGCTAACATGTTAGGAAAATAAGCCAAATCAATCAATATATAGGGTGGTTTAGTAGGTTGGTTCGATAAAAAGTGTTAAAAGTAAAGTCCCTTTGTTTTAAGAGATATCAGAAAAGATTCAGATTCAATTTTCAGAAAAATCAGGTAAAAATCGTCTAAAGAAAAATTTTCATAACTGACTTCATACAATCAAAGTAGGCTGATTTTTTTGAAAATTTAGAATCTGCAGTAACTTTTGATTGTAAACAATTCTTTTTTATAAATTTTTCGGATATCTTCTAAAACAACGGTACTTTACTCTTAACACTTTTTATCAAATCAGCTTACTAAACCACCCTGCATATTAATTAATTTGGCTAATTTTTTTAACATCTTAGTTTGCGACCTAGTAGGATCAATGCTCAGAAAATCAGAATCTAAATCGAAAATTTGTTGTCATTTATAGCTTACCCGAACTCAATCCGTGGACACACTGTAGTTCAAAAGTTAGAATGAAAAAAAACTTGTCCATTTTTTTGGCCCATCCCGTATAGACAAGTTTAAGACTAAAAAAATATTATATATTTTTGTTGGTTTTATTAGATTCCGGAAAATAAGCGCTCTGGAATAAAACGCAAAAGAAATATTTGCACAAAAAAAAGCACATATGGAAAAAATCGAACGCGAAAAAAAATGCACACAGAAAAAGTTTGGCCGTTTTGCCCGTAGACCTCCAAAAATTCGAATAAAACGTAAAAAGTTAAGGGGCCAAACTTCGACCGAAAACTTACCATTTGACAACACTGATATCGCATTTTTTGGCCGAGAAAACGGAACGCGTCAAAATTTTGAGGGGTAGTCTTTTACAGCATTTTTAACAGACGTATCTTAGCAGTTTTTTGCAAAATCATTTTATTCAAAAAAAAAAAAAAAGTTATGGCTAAAACACAACAAATATTTCAAAACAATGTTTGGCATTTCAGTAGCCTAGTTGTGTTATAGAAAACTGTAGTGAAATTGTTTCGAGTTTTGTATTTTTTGTAAATGTACAAAAGAAAATCAAAAATCTAACAAGATACGTTTGTAGATTGAAAAAAAATCTTGCACATGAACAGAAATAATGTTTCAACTAGTTTTTTATAGAAGAGATCTATTAGGATTTACAAAGGCGTGCTCAATTTTAAATTTGCAGCAGGACACCAAATCAGACAAGAGCCATCAACATTCTGACTGAAGCGCCACCCCCATATACCGGGGGCAAGTCAATTCGATTGAGAAAATTTAACTAAGATCACGTGAACCGGATTTTCACATTATTTTCAGATATTTTGAATAAATAAAATGTCGTTTAATATAAGTTAAATGATTATAAGAAGGTATTTAAAGACATACAATTTTTTTTATTTACAAAACGTTTTTTAAGGGCTGGCCATAGCATAACAAACAAAATCACGGGATTACGAACCAATTTATAAGATAGTTTTTGATAATTAGTATATTGCTCAGTTAACAGAAGCTTGTGCTTAACTTCGCTGAAAATAAAGCCCTTTTCATTTATTTATTTATTTATTACATAGCAAGAGAATAAAGTGACAAACTTCACACGAGCGTGAGAAAGTTACTTTCTGTCGAGTTATGGAGCTATTTTTCCCACGGACACTGTTGAACTATACTAATTTTTGTAAGAATTGGTGTTTAATTTTGCGTAAATCAAATGAAACTGCTTTTCCGCACAAGGTAGTTTGTAACACATGTGCGAAAAAGTATTGTGACAGTTAAACACTTTCCATACATGTGCCGAAGTACTGAAAGTACTTGTCACACATGTGCGAAAAAATTTCTGCACACGGATGAAATTTAATGTTTCCTGAGGATGCAAATCGTGTAAAATCCAACATTTTTATATGTGGTCGCAGGAAATAGTAATTTACCTAACCAGTGCGGAAGACGCACTAAACACATTCGTTAAGTATGTAGGTACAATATTTTTTCTACAAGGTTGTGGAAATAAAAGTACTACAATAAAAACAACTCATTTATTATATTTAATTTACAATGATTGCCGAAAACTACTTCTTATCCTGTGCAGCATCTGTGGATCAGGAGATTTTCGTTTTCATCTTCTGGATCAATGATATCGGAAGGTCTTTAAATATATTTTGCTCTAGATGTATTTGGAGGCAGGCTCATAGGAATATTATGTGTTCCATCCTATTGTGGCTAAGTCTTCTTCGGGATTATCAGTATTTTCTATCACAGTAAATAAACACTTTTTTTCTATTTTTATTTATAAGATGAAATGTCCTCCCTGGTTTTTGACAAAAAAAAATAGGCTTTGTTATTTAATCTATTCTTTTATTTTTTCTGTTGCTATTGGAAAACTAGCCGCCCACTTGTGTTTTTGGGCAAAAATTAACGTCAAACTCAAAATGTCTTGTTTTTTGTCATCCCTAAAATTTTAGTAAGGCCCACAATTTAGAAACCGAATAGGTGTCCCTAGGACTCTAATATGTAGTGCCACCTATTGACTGATATTTAAATATTTTGCCTTGTTGTCATTTGCGTAAAAAATTAGCTGAATCGAATTTGTCGCCTTAACCAAAATATTACATGGTGAAAACAACAAAAATGGTACATTTCCAAAGCCAACAATTTAATTATTTACATTAAACGCGTTAAGACCATTGCGCACAACCTGTTTAAAAAGCCACGTTGACATTATTTAAAAAGAATTTATACGTTTTTAAGTGCAATTTTTGTGATTTTCGCATTTTCTTTATGTGGGCGTGAAAAATTTATTTATTTGTACGGTCAAAACGAACCCCAAATTTGGATTCAGTGCGCCGAAGAACTTATAGATGCGTAGGTCTGATTAAATTTACAGGCCACTTTATTATGTTGTGTTTCGGTGTAAGTTTTCATAAATTTCAAAAATGTTAAGTTTTGTAATTCTATAATATTTTTAAAATATATTTTTTTTTAATTTTATGAATATTTTAAATTATAATAGATTCTCGTCTTTTTACAAGAAATATTCCAATTTTAAAAACAGAACTTTACTTCATTGCATAGCTTTTCTATTAGTAAACAAGTTGATTTCCCTGTGCGCTCTTTCACTTTGTGCGCTATCTTCCATGTGTGACTTTTTGTTCTGCATCTTTTACCGCTTGCGCTCTTCTGCTGTGCGCTTCTACTACTACTTAGATATAATGCTTGTGCATGATAGCTATGTACCTCTTTAATTTCTGGTCTGTAATTTTCCATGTGGAATTATCTGACCCTTAATATCTCAATTTGGCGCCGCCCTTGTGGCGCAACATTGTTAGACATGTAGGTCCCTGGCGTGTCTTCGGGCCGGTACAGGAACGCATACTGTACCACGGGGTTTTGATGCCCCTTGAGCCGTCTCATGAAATGATCCTGCTCCATCAAGGTTGAGTTCTCTCTTAATTTGTACATTGCGTACAAACCAACGGGCTTCCGCTATTTGTCTTACAACTCTGTTTTGGAAGCTTTGTAGCCTTCCCATTTGAGTTCTGTACACTTTGTTATAGTATGGGGCTGTAGTCGGGCGAACAAGTTGCCTTCATTTTTGTAATTTTACTCTCCGGTGTAGTGCTCCTGGCATTTAACAAGGGGTAGTCTACTGTGGGCTCTCCTTGCTTTTTAAAGTGAATTCAATACCTGGTCGTTTCATGTTAGTTGCTTGTCGAAAACTAACCCCAGGTATTTCATGTTTCTCCTTTGCCAGGCTCTCCTTCAACCACCCAGAGAAAGCTCTGTTCGCGGATTGCCCCTTTTTCGTGTAAAAACAATCGCTTGAGTCTTGTCTGGGTTGATCTTAATTTTCCACCTTGTAGCACAGGTTTAAATTTCTACGAGGTGCCTCTGAACAATTTGACGTTGTCAAAGCGTCATCCGTGTACACATAGAGCTCCGCTTTTTGATCTTTGGGGATGTCACACATATAAGTGTGGCGAGAGCAGGACTTTTGCTCTTCTATTGCTTAACCGTGATCGTAAACAGTCTACTTTTACCTTAAAATGATATATGTATACTGGTACACAGTTACTTCGTAGTTTTAGAAGAAAGCCGTTATGCCAGACTTTCTCAAACAAATTTGACAAGTCCAGGGCTACTGCTCCTATGTACTCTATTGTTCTTTTTGTTGAACCCGCTGATTATTTCCTCTGTCAGGCGGGTTGCTTGTTGTACAATGCCTCGGCCTAAACCCGAACCTATGCACTTGTTTCCTGCGCCCTTATTTATAGTCACCGCTTCACCAATACCCCACTCCCTTACCCCCCAGACATTGACTTTAGAACCGCCGCTGATGTTAGTGATTGACAGTCTTTTATAGTTTGGGGTGATATTTAGCTCCAAATTTGGGTATGTCTTAAGTCGTAAGATCGACCTCTTTAGCCCTAAAGTGCATAAAATAAGTTTAACGCTCGTGGACGTCAAAAAGTACTGTTTTAATGACTGCGGGCGTTAAAGTATCACGTTACGCTTTTTACTCTGGCCGTTAAAGTAAGCTTTAGCAGCCGGTTGTGAACAAAATATTTTTTTACATCTATATATAAATTAATATACAAATAATACGTAAAACTGTAAGACAAAATTGAAAATTAAATAAAAAAGTAAAGTAAAGTAAATTAAATTTAATCTGCATAAACCTAATTTCTCGTTCCTGCAACGGAATTGCCAATTTAAACTGCAGGACTGATTCGTTGCACAAAAAGATACCTAAATCTTTATTTTTGACTAATTATTTTTTATTGACTTTCGATTAACCTAAAATTATTCATAGGGAAGGCACTGAAGATTTTCTGAACTTTTTTTCTTAGTCAGCATATCTAAATATTTAAGGATGGCCAATACTTCTGGCAAGTGAAAAAGGATATGAAATGAGAGCTATTACTTTCTAAGTTCTGAGAGTTTATTATAGTGAAGGCGCTAGAGGTAGTTGCATATGGCAAGATATGAGATTCTAGGTGAGATTAGGTTACAGATTACCGATCCGGAGACGAATTTTCGTGCTATATGTTTCGAAATAGTCTGGTTCAATAAATACGTCATTAATATTTGGTGACGTCATTACTTTGTTCGTGGCTATCTTCGCTTACGTCTTCTACGACTGCGGAGGGAAATTCTTCAACGGGAACCTATATTGTATTTGTGTGACCATGGGAGACCGGGAACGATCACATCACTCGAGAGAACGTTCGTTCCTATACGCCAAAAGAAATCAAATTAAAAAAAAAGTTATAATATATTTTTGCAGAGCCTTAAAATACACTTTTTCTACCAGCGTGCGGAAAGTGTCACTTTTCCGCACGCATTTTAGTATTGAAAGTGCCACTTTTCCGCACTGAGTGGGGGTCTAACGATTTCATGAAATTTTGCTTCATTCTGCTCTTCAAAAGTTATGCAAATTCATATAAAATCTTCCTGGTAAAATTTCAACCCTACCGACAGAGAAGCGGCGCGGCTCTTTGCGGTCCGAGCACAAAGTATTTGTTTTCCCAGCGACCCAGCCCAGGTGGATAAACGACACCTGATTGGCAGATTTTTTGAGATGCGCGTTTAATTGCTTTCAGGTGTTCTTTGGGGGCCCCTTTAGTCGGCAGTATGCAGAGTTAGAAAATAAATCAGTGTCGTTTCTGTAGGTATAGGAATAGAAAGTTTCTCTATCTATTTTTATTTCTTTAGTTTACGCCATAATTAAATGAAATAATTATCATGAGTATATCTACCGCCGCCCATATCACTTTCTTTAAAGGATATGCCGATGGTCGGCTTTTATCTTTGTTCAACTGACTTTGCAAAAACTTTACCTGTTTTATATATCATAAGAAAAATTAGTTTAGTTTTAAGTTTTGATTAAAATTAAGATTATTTTTGTACATGTTACCATAGTTCTACTTTACATTAAGCTTGTTTTATATGTAAAATTTGTAAATTGTAAAAATTCTCGAGGCCAAAGCTTCAAGCACTGATTGGGGAATATGTGTTTCTATATTAAATATAAAAACTAAAAAAAAACAATTTAAGAAAAAAAGAAAATTTTAGGAGGCATTGCACAGGCGTTTGTTGACGCCTTGAAGTTAGCCAGTTGACGTAAGTAACTACGCGTGCGTCGGCTATGTCATGTTTTGAAACTAGGTAAAAGCTCGTTTTGGAACTATTGCTAAAATGACACATTTTATGTCATTTTTTGACGTTTAGCTGAGAAATCAATATTACAAAATCAATGTTAAAATTTTGTTTTTTTAATTAAGATATTGCTTCTTAATTTTATTTAGTTTTTACTAAAATATTAACAATAAATTCACAATTTACTCCTCTGTGAACGGTATTTCATCGTATCACGCCCATAAATTCGAAAATATAGATATGAAACGTCACGAATTGATGACGTATTTATTGAATCACACTTTTTCCAAACATATAGCACGAAAATTCGCCTCGGATGTTGCCGGACCAGTTTTTGGTCCAAGTTTTTTTAAACCTTCTCCTCTTATAGTGTTCGAATTTCTGAAAATGTAACTAAATTATAAAGCCACAATGACACACAAATTCATCCAAAATGTGTAAAATCGAAAGTACGTATAAAATTGGATGAGTTTTTTTAATTTTAGCTTCAAAAACTCCCAAAAACCCCTAGACTCCCAAAACGTGAAATTTTTAAGTTTTTTAAAATTTTTCTTAAGAACTATGCTTCTTAGGAAAAAACATGTTTGAACCTTTATTGTAGACAATAAAATTTCGTACGTACTGATGACAATCTCTCCAGCGGTGTCCGTTTATTGAGGTAACGGAAAAATAAATAAAAAAATACATGTTTTACCCGATTTTCTTAAACATTGTATAACAAGGCATTGTATAACTAGGCAAGATTTGTTTTATCTATAACAATTTTAAGGCGTCCGTAAATTAAATTAATTTTTAAAAATCAATAAACCGCTATTTTTTTACAAATTTTATCCATTTTTTTCAGAAATTAAGCTTATTGGAAAAATAAATATAATACACTTTATTGTAGAAAATAAGCTTCCCTTTTTAACAATGTCTGGGTCAGTAGGGTCAGACTAAGAAGAAGCTCTCCAGCGGCGTCCGTTTATTAAGAGAATGCAAAAGAATATATAAAAAAGCCACATGTTTTACCCGATTTTGTTAAAAACCAAAAAAAGTGACTCATAGTTAATTGTAGACAACGAAATTTCCATTTAACGATGTATAACAAGGTAAGATTTATTTTCAGATTAAAACTTAACCGGCGTCCATAAATTAAATCAATTTTTACAAATCACCAAACAAATTAATTTTTTTACAGGTTTAATCCAATTTTCTTAGAAACCAAGCTCAACTGACCTAAAAATTATTTCATACTTTATAGTAAAAAACCAAATTCCATGTTTATCAATATGTAAGTCAGTGGGGTTTAATTGATGGCAAACTATCCAGCGACATCCGTAAATAATGGTTATTTCAAAAAAATCTAAAAAAATATTTCTGTCAAAGGTACAAGAATGACAACTTTTTAATGATTATCATTAACAGAACATACTTATTCATATACATCTACTAAAAAATAAGTTCCAAAAATATTCACTGCCTGCCCTACTATTATAAATGTTTAAAAGTGGATATAATGAAGATATGAATGAATTAAAAATAAAAAAGATAAATCTATTTACTAAAATTATACCAATTGCGCAAGATGGCAGTTGGTTCCTTTTATTGTAAAACTAAAATGATACTTTTTAATCTTTCGGAGATTAAAAGAAGCCGCTAAAATTCAGTAAGTATACATCACACGAAACTTTGAGGAGACCTACGCTCGAGTTAAAACATTTTCGTTATGGGTTTAAATGTGTCGAGGCTTTAGGTTTTCAATGCCCTATTCTTGTCCGACATCATATAATGATTTCCCTAAAATTGTTTTGAATAATTATAATATTTTCCCACTCACCCATACCCATCAACTCAGGGGGCAACTAGGCAGGCCATTTTGGGGGGAGCTTGAGCCCCAGTCTTATATAATACCAAGAGAATGCGAAAAATACTACAAAAAGAGGGGCTATGAGATGACTTAATATAGATAAAAAATGGCGGAGAATTTTAGAAAAAAACTTCTTTTTTGGAAGAAATCGCGTGGTGGTGGACGTAAACTTTTGTAAAACTAATTTCGGCTAAAATGGCGCCACAGAAGAAAATATTTGTAATATTAAAAAGCAATTTGAAAATTAAAAACAAGCAAGCAAAAACGTTGTAAATTCAAGCAGATTTCGAAAAAATCGCTTGTGGAAAACATTTTGCAGATATGACGAAAATAATGACACCGAAGGCAAAAATTAGGGAAAAGTTATTTATTTTTTAAAGAAATTGGTGCTACAGTAGAAATTTTTGAGAAAATGTTAAAAAAATTAAATAATTTTAACAAAAAGGGCGTCGCAGGTTAAGTATTTTGGAAAAAAGGTATCAATTGAAAAAGTATTTTAAAGTTTCAAAAGAGCGGATTCGGCAATTATTACTGACTTATATGTAGAGTCAGTTAAATATGCATACCCAGTATGCCTATTTTGTAACATAGAAACTACCTACTTACAAAAAAACCACTGCGGAATCAACTTCCTTGTTCAAAAACTTAAATGCAATTAGCTAACATAAATAGCTAAACATATCAAAGTTACTTACCCAGAAATTTCGGGAACCTCGACCTTGTCCTCAGTTTCTTCTACACCACATATTTTACTTTAACTTTTTAATCCCGGAATATTAAATTTTTTAGAGGGCTGCAAAATTTTGGCGACTGCCTCGTTGCCTTACCCTTTGGCACGCCCCTGAAGCCAACCTATTAATAAGGTAGAAACGCTTTTCAAACCTATGCCTATTTAGTTAGTCGTTTGACAATATATCCTGCATGATTTCTTTTTAAAAGGTTTTTGTCTTATTTACAAAATTAGTAAAAATTAACAAAAAATTAGAAACAATAAAGTCCTGTTTTTATCCTACCTTGTTACACTGTGTAATGGCGAGCTTAACGCAACAACGCAGTGGGTTTCGCTCCTGATTATTGTGACAGCAGCTAGGAAACTAACACAAAGTCCCACTAAATGCATTTTACGAAAAATTATAACTTCATTTTACTTGCAGTGATTAAACTAGATTTGCTAATTGAGGACCTCGGTGCAAGAACTGGGTAACTCCACTTTCTCAAATTGTTGAGAAATAAAAATAACTTAATATTTGAATGAAATACAAATAAAATATATTTAATGGTATTAGTTTTTCTAGAGTAACATAAGATAAGCTAAATTTACTTCGAGACTGCTTTTACTTCACATTGCGCAACCAACAATTTTTTTTTTAAATGGAGTTTCCTGTTTGGTATAAGATGGAGTTACCTGGCTCTTGCACAGAGGTCTTCAATTATTTTTTGATATTTTAAAAGTTTTATTGTTTTGGATTATTAAAAAAATTTAAGTATTAGTTTTTAATGTTATAGTCTTAATCCTAATACAGACCTAAACATTTCGACGAACACTGACGGCATTTATGGGAACAGCATAAACGCTATGTTCAATGTCATAATCAAAAAGCACATTTATGATTTTTAGTGGCGGATCTATGATTTTCAGTGGCACACATGGCTCTGCCATGTCATCATTGGAACTACATAAATATACGGGAGAGCCATATATCTGCTGCTGTTATTAAGTTTGTTGAGTTACATATCTCTATGCAAGTTGTGTAATCATTGCAGTTAGTCTATTAAATGTAATCATTTGCGAGAAATACTCTCGAGAGCAGTTCTTGATAGTATTTTTCTTAAGTATACATGCACAATCAAACAATTTATATAATATGAAACAAATGATTATTTTTGCACAAAGGGCGTAAAGAATAACACTTTTGCCTGAAGCCGGCTGTTGATGCACAAGCTTGCAAGGCGTACAAATACTTTTACGCCTTTCAGTGCAAAAGTTTAAAATTTTACGCCCGCTTTTTTTACAAGCTTTTATTTAGCTTCAGATGTTCTGTCTATCTAACTATCTAACTATCTAACTATCTAACTATCTAACTATCTAACCATCTAACTATCTAACTATCTAACTATCTAACTATCTAACTATCTAACTATCTAACTATCTAACTATCTAACTATCTAACTATCTAACTATCTAACTATCTAACTATCTAACTATCTAACTATCTATCTAACTATCTAACTATCTAATTATCTAACTATCTAACTATCTAACTATCTAACTATCTAACTATCTAACTATCTAACTATCTAACTATCTAACTATCTAACTATCTAACTATCTAACTATCTAACTATCTAACTATCTAACTATCTAACTATCTAACTATCTAACTATCTAACTATCTAACTATCTAACTATCTAACTATCTAACTATCTAACTATCTAACTATCTAACTATCTAACTATCTAACTATCTAACTATCTAACTATCTAACTATCTAACTATCTAACTATCTAACTATCTAACTATCTAACTATCTAACTATCTAACTATCTAACTATCTAACTATCTAACTATCTAACTATCTAACTATCTAACTATCTAACTATCTAACTATCTAACTATCTAACTATCTAACTATCTAACTATCTAACTATCTAACTATCTAACTATCTAACTATCTAACTATCTAACTATCTAACTATCTAACTATCTAACTATCTAACTATCTAACTATCTAACTATCTAACTATCTAACTATCTAACTATCTAACTATCTAACTATCTAACTATCTAACTATCTAACTATCTAACTATCTAACTATCTAACTATCTAACTATCTAACTATCTAACTATCTAACTATCTAACTATCTAACTATCTAACTATCTAACTATCTAACTATCTAACTATCTAACTATCTAACTATCTAACTATCTAACTATCTAACTATCTAACTATCTAACTATCTAACTATCTAACTATCTAACTATCTAACTATCTAACTATCTAACTATCTAACTATCTAACTATCTAACTATCTAACTATCTAACTATCTAACTATCTAACTATCTAACTATCTAACTATCTAACTATCTAACTATCTATCTAACTATCTAACTATCTGACTATCTAACTATCTAACTATCTAACTATCTAACAATCTAACTATCTAACTATCTAACTATCTAACTATCTAACTATCTAACTATCTAACTATCTAACTATCTAACTATCTAACTATCTAACTATCTAACTATCTAACTATCTAACTATCTAACTATCTAACTATCTAACTATCTAACTATCTAACTATCTAACTATCTAACTATCTAACTATCTAACTATCTAACTATCTAACTATCTAACTATCTAACTATCTAACTATCTAACTATCTAACTATCTAACTATCTAACTATCTAACTATCTAACTATCTAACTATCTAACTATCTAACTATCTAACTATCTAACTATCTAACTATCTAACTATCTAACTATCTAACTATCTAACTATCTAACTATCTAACTATCTAACTATCTAACTATCTAACTATCTAACTATCTAACTATCTAACTATCTAACTATCTAACTATCTAACTATCTAACTATCTAACTATCTAACTATCTAACTACCTAACTATCTAACTATCTAACTATCTAACTATCTAACTATCTAACTATCTAACTATCTAACTATCTAACTATCTAACTATCTAACTATCTAACTATCTAACTATCTAACTATCTAACTATCTAACTATCTAACTATCTAACTATCTAACTATCTAACTATCTAACTATCTAACTATCTAACTATCTAACTATCTAACTATCTAACTATCTAACTATCTAACTATCTAACTATCTAACTATCTAACTATCTAACTATCTAACTATCTAACTATCTAACTATCTAACTATCTAACTATCTAACTATCTAACTATCTAACTATCTAACTATCTAACTATCTAACTATCTAACTATCTAACTATCTAACTATCTAACTATCTAACTATCTAACTATCTAACTATCTAACTATCTAACTATCTAACTATCTAACTATCTAACTATCTAACTATCTAACTATCTAACTATCTAACTATCTAACTATCTAACTATCTAACTATCTAACTATCTAACTATCTAACTATCTAACTATCTAACTATCTAACTATCTAACTATCTAACTATCTAACTATCTAACTATCTAACTATCTAACTATCTAACTATCTAACTATCTAACTATCTAACTATCTAACTATCTAACTATCTAACTATCTAACTATCTAACTATCTAACTATCTAACTATCTAACTATCTAACTATCTAACTATCTAACTATCTAACTATCTAACTATCTAACTATCTAACTATCTAACTATCTAACTATCTAACTATCTAACTATCTAACTATCTAACTATCTAACTATCTAACTATCTAACTATCTAACTATCTAACTATCTAACTATCTAACTATCTAACTATCTAACTATCTAACTATCTAACTATCTAACTATCTAACTATCTAACTATCTAACTATCTAACTATCTAACTATCTAACTATCTAACTATCTAACTATCTAACTATCTAACTATCTAACTATCTAACTATCTAACTATCTAACTATCTAACTATCTATCAAATCTTCTGAAGTGTTTTTGACACACTTCCCATTATCGGATTTGGATGAAATTTGGTACACACATAGTGGTCCCATGACAATATAACATTAAGCCCCCCCACCCCTTCTATAGAAAAATGTGTTTTTGACACACTTCCCGTTGTCCGATTTGGATAAAATTTGGTATACACATAGTGGTCCGATGATAATACAACAATAAGAAAAAAATATCCTACCACTCCTAGCCCCACCCCCATCTATAGAAAAATGCGTTTTTGACACACTTCCCAATATCCGATTTGGATGAAATTTGGTATACATATAGTGGTCCGATGACAATACAACAATAATGAAAAATTGTCATCCCACCCTACCCCCCACCCCTTCCATAAAAAATGCGTTTTTGACACACTTCACTTCAAATGACTTTTATAAAATTTGGTATATGTATAAAGGTCCGATGGCAATACAGCCCAAACAAAAAAAATTTCTACCTCTACCCCCACCCTCTCTTTCCCCCAATAGAAAAATGAGTTTCCAAACAACTCACGCTCAGCGATTTCATTATAATCTAGAAAAAACTCTTCTGTTCTGTTATTGAACAAATATTTTCATTTAATTGAGTAGATAGCTGAGACTAAAAAGTAGAAAATAAATTGGTAAATTTTTTTTTTTAAGTCACAAGCTTTTATAAAATGCACTAAAAATTAAAAAATAATTTTCTAACATTCTAATATTATCATAATAATAAAAGCGATTGAGGCAAATCAAAGCATAAGTTAATCTAAATTTGTGATCTAAACACTTAAAGAATATTTTAATTTTTTAATTTTTAGTGCATTTTATAAAAGCTTGTGACTTAAAATTTTTTTTTACCAATTTATGAAACCATAAAATATTAAAAAATTACTGTTCATATAAAAGATATATTTTTAACTAACCAATATTTATTAAACAAATATTAAAATTTTTTTGATATTTTTCACAGATTTCATGAGCAAATAAACAAAATGGCATAAAATAAAATAAAAAAGCAAGCGCTCCAGAACTTCCTGAGTGCGATACTGAATAAAAGACACTTAGAAAAGAAATTCCCTCTTTTCCTAAGTTAGGTAAGTTTTTTCTATGAGCGTGCGGAAAGGGACACTTTTCCGCACCTATTTTAGTTTTAATGTTTTTTCTAAATGACAACGATTTGGCAAATAGTGTCCAGTCATAAAGTTTCGTGATATTGAATGCATACAAAACCATGAATTTAATTTAAAAAAAAATTATTTTTGTTTTTTTTGTGTTATTTGCACACAAATTTTGTTCTTAACTTTTGCGGAAAATTTCCTGTTTGCACTTAATTGCTCGCCGAACTTTGGTATGCGTTGATCGGCCAACTGCAATTACGTGCGGAAATGAGGCACTTTTCGCACTAGACAACTTCTGAGAATAGCGTTTTGCACACAGTGTAGTTGGGTAAATAGAAGTTTTGATACTGCACTTTCGGGTAGCGTTTTGAAATTTTGTACATAGTATCACGGGCCGGTTTGAATGTGACCAAAAATTTGTTCGACGGAAACCGTTACATAGGCTCTTTTTTTCAAAATGGCTGCCAATTTTAAAAAAATTCAAGTTTGTCGTAAACAGAAGTGTAAAATATCATTTTTGCATACCTTGACTATGCTGAGTCGAATGCAATCATTCCCAACCTTATCCGACCCGTACTTCAGTCGTAAATCCTCGGGATCCTAGAGGGTGTGAATCCGAACCGAACCGAACTGAACCGTACAGAATTAGTTCGGTTTGGTTTGTTTTGGTTCGATTTAGTTCGGATTCACACCCTTTAGGATCCCGGAAAAGGAGTCATAATAGCGCTTTTCGGTTCGGGTCGGTTCGGTTCGGTTTCATTTCATTCGATATGCGATACATCGCTATATTGATACATCGCTATTATAATGCATCGCTTTTTTGATGGTCGCTATTTTGAATGTCGCTATTTTGATATGTCCCTGTTTTGTTACAAACACTATATTTGTACATCGCTATTTTGATAATCGCTCTATCATTACATCGCTATTTTGATAGTCGCTATTTCATTACTCGCCATTTCGTACGTCGCTATTTTGTATATCGCTATTTCGTTCTGGAGTCTAAATAACTATTATAAAATTAAAGAGTACAACTTCTAAAGGGTCTAAGTGCCAAAATCCTAAAGTTGAGAAAATCATCAAAAACACTTTAAAATATTGATGGCTCTTACACGTGGAGCCTTCTTTTGACGCATCGCAAAAGACTTTGCAGTTTCCAATGCATATAGCCCTTTTCAGATGCATTGTTTCAAGTAAAATCTAGATTTTTGAATATATGGCACTTAGACCCTTTAGAAGTTATACTTTATTTTTTGATTTACAAAGTGGGTGTTTTTCAGGTTTGGTTTTTTAATTTTTATCTTACCTTATCTCACTGTGTGGTGGCGAGTTCGCTGGAACATGGCAATGGGTGTCGCTCCTGATTACTGTGGCAACAGCTAGAAAACTTACAGAAAGTCCCACTAAATGCATTTCACGAAACTCAGCAACTTATTTTGACGAAACCAATTTGATTTTATTGGCAGTGATTAAGATAGATTGTGTGATTGTTTCTCGACGTTTTAAAAGTTTCTATTATTTTGTATTATAGCGGGAAAGGTAAAATTCGACTTTCTAATGTTGTGGTCTAAATCTTAATATCAAAAGAAAACACACGTTCTAAAAAGTTTTATAATAATTCTTGTAAATATGTGGGAATATCTTTGTTTAATTGTATAATAAAAAAAATGTTTTGCAAATTTTTAAACTATTTCTAGCAGATATAAAACACGACTGTATTAAGTTATTGAGGGCGCAACAAAATAAAATTAAATGTACTTATTACTGAACGCTTATTGACCTGCTTTTATGGCTTCTTTTGGTTTTTAACAGATTTGTTTTAGTTTTAAAGGGGACAAATAGAACAGCTAAAATTGTAAAGGAATAAATTTATGAGTTCTTTTTTTAATCCATTATGTCTCAACATTTTCGAACACACTTTAACCATCTATACCCATAAAAGGTTCAGCAACCCCCAAATAAGGTCTAAAAATGTGATTAAAAAAAATTATTTTTGCAAAAAGACACCCTTGAGAAGTGGAAGGATAAAGAAAATAGCACCTCTATAGTGTGTCGAATTGCAGGTAGTTTCTTAAACATAAAGTCGCCCAAATGGTCCGCGCCAAAACAGCAGGCGTCCAAACACTCGTCGCAAAAAAGCGCTCAAATTGTCACCGTTCAAATGATCGGCGCTCAAATTGATAGCGCCTAAAAGGTCTTCGCCTAAACGGTCAGTGTTCAACCAGTAGGTCCTCAAACGATCGGCCTTGAACTTGGCATATAATGCAGTGCCGCGTCGCACAGAGGGCCAAAATCAAGAAAACATGCGATTTAGTGCAGAACTCATTTATGATAGGAGATATTTTTACTGAAAACTATTTATTAATAATCGCTTTACCATAGCAAGTTAGCTTCGGATAGTCAGACGTCAAACAAATGAATAAAACACCTTGTCAAAGTTAGCGTATTTTGAAAACTGACGTTGCGTAGTTGTTTTAAGAACACAAATGAATCAATTTTGCCACAATTTTTAATGTTGATCAAGTTTGGTTAAAATAATTTTAATTATATCAGATAATCACTATGGTGAGTGCATTATTCTCGTATAACAAAAATGCAAAATTTTTTGTTGTTTTTCTTCAAACTGCCATTTTTGTAAAATCTTTAAAAATTTATTATTTTCTTTAATTTTAAAAATATACGTGGACACAAAGTAACTTGTCGCCCGCTATCGCGGGCCGGTTTTTACATGTCATTTTTTATTGAACCTTCCTTTTTAAAATGATGCCACATTTAGCTGCTAGTTTTTGCTAATAAGGCCGGAATTAATTTTTAAATATTAACATTTTTCTCCAAACTTAGCGAAATATGTGTTTTAATTGTAGTATAGATATTTAAAATACAAAGTGCCAAATACATATACATCTAACATATTATTATACTTATTATATATTAAGGAATAAAAGTCACACCTTATCCCGATGCAAAAAGTTTGTAGCCTGAGCGTAGCGAGGAATATTATTGGCCAATAGCTACCAAGACACTAATTACGAATTTTAGGAGATATTTTTTAAACTTTTGGATTTTTCTGCCCTAAAATTAAATTATAATTATAATTATGTGGTTTTCAGCTACTTTACTAAAAACAATGTCTGATAGACCCTTTTATTTTGAATTTTAAGTATAAAAAGTGACAGTTTTATCGCTAAAATAAGGATTAAGGAGGGCCCTATTCTTATAATATATACCAAGGATAAAAGTGACACTTTTTATTTCAAGGTAAAAAGTTTTTAGCATGAGCGTAGCGAAAGCTACAATTCGTTAAAGGATAAAAATACTCTTTTATAACGAGGTTTATACGTAAATTTTACACTTTCAGACCGATCTTCTTTTGAACTTATTATTTGATTTATTAATATAGTTAAATTATTTTTTGTTTTGGTTAGTGTAATATATAAACATGTTTATTTATAAACAAAAAAAGCTTCCAGTGGCATATATAGAAAAATGTCTCGGGATGGGCCCGACACAGTTTTGGGGGAACCGAACCCCATGAGTCCGTATTTTATGCTGTTTTATATTGGTATTCATGAAATATGTGGAAAATATTTGGAAAAATCTTAGCTTCGGGGGGGGGGGGGGCAGGCTCCCTCTTATATACACCATTGAAAGCTTTTTAAAAATTGTGAAAGTCAGTCAGAAGAAAAGTGTGCAAAATCTTATGTTGGATCTGTAAAGTTTTTTTTTGGGGGGGGGGGTTAGGGGTTAGGTGTTTTCAATTTTGGGGAGGGGGCAAACTTGGCCTTTACGTTTCTGAAGGCTCGACAACATAATATAATATTTTGTAAACATTGCCGTCGTACATAGTATTTTAGGAAATATTTTGAAGCTTATTCGACCACTTATACCTCGACTAACAGCTCGAGGTCACTTTTTTAGCTAACACTACTACAATACTATAGTAGTGTGAGCTATGGTAATCCTAATTTTTTCGACAAAAAAAAGTTGCTCCGATTTCAAAAATTTTTATATATCTTTGCGTTTCAGATGATTTTGAAACTTTTTTGTCTTGCTGTCTGTCTGTCTGTCTGTCTGTCTGTCTGTATGTCTGTCTGTTTGTCTGTATGTCTGTATGTCTGTCTGTAACCACCAACCCGCATAACTCAAAAACCGCTTATCCGATTTAAATGAATTTTGGTACCTAGTCATGGGCCGTGGTGGTCCCATTAATAAATGAACGAAATCTACCGAACGCAAGTCACATAAAAGGGTGGGGGTAGATTTCAAAAATGAGAGTTTATGTGAAAATATGGCGTGTGTGATATCAAACGAAAGGTAATTAAGTCTGTAGTTAAACAAAATGAATTTTAAGTTATTTAAAAAAAAGGGTGGGGTAGATGTCAACAATTAGAGTTTAAGTGAAAATATGGCGTGTATGTACAAAAGGTAAATGAGTCTGGAGTTAAACAAAATACATTTTAGTTTTAAAAAAAAGGGTGAAGGTAGATTTTTAAAATTAGAGTTTAAGGCAAAACATGGCTTGTGTGGTATCAAACGAAAGGTAATTGAGTCTGGAGTTGAATAAAATATATTTCAGTTTTTAGTTATATTAGCTCACACGTACACTATAACTTCAGTACTTAGTGTGAGCTTAGGTGCCCATAGATTGGCAGAGTATTTTTATTTTGGATCACTAAGTAATTCATTTTAAACATTCCTGACTACAAAGGAATACATCCATTGCACTGTGGGACTTTATCGCATCTTTTTGTGTTTCTGCCCCACTGTGCGTCGCTGCTGTCACCACGCATGAAAATTTTAAAGACAGCTTTATATGCATACAGGGTTTGTCAACGATCATTTGGCCATTGAAAATATGAGAATTGATGTAATATGGCTATTTAAATAAATGGCACTGTTGTCAATTTAGCAATTCAAGAAAATGGTTTTCTTTTCGCGATCTAATGACGTTACTGTTACCGGCTGAGTAGGCCAAAGACGGCGATGCATAAAATCCTTAAAACCCCTTGATTTTAATTGCTGTAGCGCCATCTCTTAGATATCATTTAAACTGTATGACTATAATAATCAATACTACAAATCCGTAATTAAATGTACAGGTAGAGCTTTCTAACATGGCAAAAATGTTAAAGGATGTTACTACACGCACAAACAAAATATTCCACAAATTCAACTTTATGGATAATAAATTTCTTGGTCTTTATGTGTACCGATTTATTCTCAACCAGAGTTAGAAACCAATACTTTGAAAAGTAACTATTACATTACAAATTACTTTACAAGAATGTACTTAGAAAACTGTGCAATTAATTACAACAAAAAATAACTTTATTATAAATTTCCTACTTGCAAAATAA
Organism: Aspidapion aeneum; assembly: GCA_963576565.1. Lineage (NCBI taxonomy): Eukaryota > Metazoa > Arthropoda > Insecta > Coleoptera > Brentidae > Aspidapion > Aspidapion aeneum. The sequence continues at coordinate 35,462,789 of OY755040.1, forward strand.
AAAAAAGTAGTTATCAACTATTTTTTATTTATTTCGTATAGTCGTCCCCTAGTTTTCTGGATAGTGTATGGTGACTTTTAGCAACTCGATTTCGTGAGCCGCCGGCAGGAGATCGAACACTTGAGCAGCATTTAAGCGCGACTTTAATAAAAGAGCAAGGTTATTGTGCAAGAAAAAATTATAAAAAAAATAAATTTTTCTTGATTTAATGTTTTTTGATTAAAGCTAATAACGAAATAAATAATAATTACTATTTCTTCGTCTTTTAAAAGTGTTTAGTAATAAAATACTATTAATGAATTTTGAGTCACAGCGGCAAACGCTCCTGAATATGCGCGTCTTTGGCCCCTCACTGACTTCTTGCTTTCTATAAGTTCATCCTTTTTTATACGCTTTTCATAAAGGCTAAACGTTCGAAGTGGAGCCCTGTATAAGCATCATAGCCTTTACGTACACTGTTCGAAAGCAAATTGATCTGGCTATCCTATTATTTTTGGCCTCAAATGCTTCCGTCATGCCAAAAATCCGCTGCAAGCAAAAAAACTTTCTTTGACTTATAAAAAAATGCAAGTGTGAGTGCTGGTCTTGCAAAAATGGTACTACCGCAACACACACTTTTGACGTATCTCATATTGGTTGCTTGGAAACATAGACTTTTCCTAAAGTCACAAATTGAAGCTGTCCTGGACAGCTACCAATTTTAACTAGAAAGCTAAATTATACATTTCTTCTTAGGCAGTTTCAATCTCTGACTGGAATCCACAAGTTTTTTAAAAGACCTTATGGTTTGTCAGACAAAATTGTTTAGTTAAAAAAATCATTTACTTTTAAGAAACTACTCCTAATTCGACACCCTGTGTAGAGGTGTTATTTTAGGGACGATATAGATAAGCTATGCATCAAATGAAATGGCCTTATCCTGCACTTTTAAACGCGTCTACTAAATTTTATTAGCAATAATATTTCAAGGGTGTTTTTTGCAGAAATAAAAAAAATGAAAAAAATCACTTTTTAAAAAACTCAGGGGGCGCCCTTCCTATGGGGGCATATGTTTAAAATTTGTTCAAAAATGCTGATAAATCGTAGATTGAAAAAACCAAATTTAAACTCTCAAGTTTTCATGTTTTGAACAAGCGCCACCCAGTACCCCCCTGGAGGGGGTGCAGGGTCGTTCTGCACCATTTGCCACATCTGCTACGATTTTTTCTGAAAGTTTTGGCGTATCACAAATAGGCAAACGTGAACTAAAAACGGCCTATTTCAAACCTGACTACATATATTTTGGCCACTCGTTGGACGTTTAGTCTTGACGGCCCGTGTAAAAAGATGGTGAAAGCGTTCTAAGTGCACCCGTGAAAGTGAACTTTTTGCTCAACTCACCTCACGCGCAGTCAAGAATAAACGTCCTGTAATATATACTGACTTTTTCATAGAGAATACTCCACAAGTAATAATCAGCCCTTATTTAAGAAGAGTCCCTACTAGATAAAATAAATGAGCAATCTAAGCTGTCACTATAGGAAAACTAACGTAGTTAATGGGGTAATTATAGTTAAAGTATTTGAAGTTAAAATTGAGAAAATTACTTCTATAAATCTTATGTAAGAGGCTTAAGATGCTTCTGTTAATTAGATCGAGTTTTATAAAATATATTCCTAAATATAACACACTTTGTGTTTTGTAACTTAAGTAAGGTGATGTGTTATCTTTATTATTATTTAATCTAGCCCTTAAAGCTTCTGTCAGTACGCTTGAAACAAGCGGATATATTGGCACCAAATCAAAGCAGATAGCTGGCTATCCAGATGATATTTAATCGACCCTGTAAAAGTGCTTTACATAGAAGCCAAAACACGAGGACTCAAATTAAATAAATCAAAAACTAAATACATTAACTTTTTAAAAAGCAACGAGAGATATGCTCATAATTTTAGAGTACTTGGTTATAGTTGGGAGGAAGTGGTAACATTTACATACCTGGGAGTAAACAAAGAAAGCTCTATTATAAAGGAAATAAACAAGGGAATACTCAATGGAAACAAAGTCTACGCTCATTAAAATCTGCTCAAAGATTCTAGAAAAAAATCGGACTTCCATTGTTTATATTTATTATAAACACGACGTTTCGGTTAGTAAGTGTCTAACCGTTTTCAAGTGTAAACTAAATTATCCAGTATACAGGCTACTACCTATACTACTTGGTGTGCATTCAGGTGTGACGGCCCGCCCCCTTTTATAATACTAAGACGCTTTTTTTCCTTAAGGAGTGGTTTTCATGTGTTTAGTATGTCCAATTCTTGGATAAATAAGAACTTCTGTATTCTGCATTCTAAACGCAGCTTTAATAAACTGGTTTTTGCCAATATATATGACCATGCATGATCCGTTAAACCGCATTATTCAATATCCCCTAATTAGGCACTTTTAAGATGTTGATTTACCACATCCCCACAGGACATGATAAATATATTCCTTATTATTTGAGGAATTTTCTCGTTTCATTTAAGTTATAAGACTCCTTGTCGTATTTCCCGATGAAAATACTGTTTTTATATTATAGTGTTTGGCTATTCATCTTATGTTTTCTGAATTCCCTTGAACATATGAAATGTTAATAAGGCGTTTTACCTTTGATAAATATATTCCTTATTATTTGAGGGATTTTCTGGTTTCGTTTTAGTTATAAAACTCCTTGTCGTATTTCCCGATAAAAATGTTTTTTATATTATGAATTTGGCTATTCTTCTTGTGTTTTCTGAATTCCCTTAAACATATGAAATATTAGACCCAACGGATTATTATTTTTAGAATTTGCGACATTTGGTTTGATTTTAATTTTAGAGATAGGAATAACCATTCTGTTGTTTTTTTTATTACTACAAATATTTACGACTCTTAGATACAAACTGGGACGGGCCGTCACAACGGTAAGAGATACTTACTAACCGAAACGTCGTGTTTAAAATAAATAAAGACACTGAAAGTCCGAAATTTAGTTTCTACTCAATCATTGTCTACGAGTTCTAAATTAAAGATTCTAACGAGATATCTCAAAAAAATCTGCACTATATGTACATAGTAAGCCGGAACCGAACCGAACCGAACCGAATCAATGACACAGAAAAGCAAATAAAAAACAACTAAAGCAACTTGAAAGAAAAATTGTTCGTAAGACCAGACCAAACAGAAAATGGTTACCGGCGGATAGGGATGAATTAGAAATTAGAACAGGTATTAAATTAGAATTTAGCATGGTTGGGCAAGGTCAACAAAAAAATACAGGCCACGACCCTGAAAAAATCAGCGGCTGTTGGTGGGCTGAGTCTTATGGGCGGATAGAGAAAGAGAAATTTCAGTGAAATATTTACAGGTGCTATATACCGATATTCAATCAAACTTTGGTAAGGATGAAAGATGGTTAAAAGGTTAAAATCTTCAAGATTTAGAATTCCTTATTTAAAATTTAAATTGCCCGCCATGCACCGCAAGCTAACTGTTATATTTGATATGGACATGACTTTGTCATTGTTTGTCATGGGATTTATTTATTTGCTTGTTTAGGGCTATCAAAACGGATGGGCCACGATCCTCCACTTTGTTGACGTCACATCGGGGGCTGATTGTTGGATTGGAATGATGGTTCATCAATATTTGATTTTTTTTTAAATGAAGCCGATTTTTAGATTGTTTTTACTATATTCTTGTAGAACAATTTTCTTTAAATGTATAGTAATCCTTAACATTTCAGAGCCGCTTCATTAGCTCACACAAAAATTAAATTTAAAGCAGAAGCGAATGTGATAAACAAGATGAGAAAGTCAAATACATATCAAATATAACAGTTGGCATGCGGTACATGGCGGGGAATTTGAATTCAAAAAAAGGAATGCTAAACTTTGAAGATTTTAATCTTTTAATCATCATGCATCCTTACAAAAGTTCGGTGTGATATCGGGATGGTGTCTGAGAATATTTCACCGAAATTTCGCGAAAATCTGTAGTGCCATTTTCAAAATATCATAAAAAACCTCTGACCTCCCAAAAGACCCAATGTAAAAGTCAGCCCCCCAAAAACAGCTGATTTTTTCAGGGTCGTTGCCTCTATTTTTTTGTTGGCCTTGGCTTGTTATGTAAAACTTGGTTGACTTTTTAATGATTTTTTACAACGAAAATAATTTAAAATTCAAAAGTACGTGTGTTAATCTTTTTAAAACAAAATTACACTACAAAAAAATCATTTTTTGATGTAAATTTTGTAAACACATCTAAATAAGTTTTAAAAGTTACCGAATATAAACAAATATGTGCAGGTGAGCCGATTATTTTCCACGCAGAAAGTTTAATTTTTGTGTGAGCTAATGGAATGGCTCTGAAAAATAAAGGATTAAGTACTATACATTAAAAAAAAATTGTTTTACAAGAATATAGTAAAAACAATTGCAAAAACGGCTTGATTTAAAAAAAAAATCAAATATTCATCAACCGTCATTCCAACTTTAATATTTTAAACACAATCAGCTGTGGCGTGACGTAACCATCAAAACGAAATTCAGCCCCCGCTGTGACGTCAACACAGTTGTAGATCGTGGCCCTCCATTTTGATAGCCCTGTGTTGGGACATGTACAGAGAATTAATGAAATAAGAACACCAAGAAAAATAATGAAATTGACACCTGCAGGAAGAAAAGTAAAAAGGAAAAACGAAAAACGTGGATAGACGATGTCAAAAATGACTATAATATAAAAATATAACAATAATAAGAAGGTTGACAGGAGTCGTACCAGAGAGGGCAGAATGGAAGGCTCTGGTTAATCAGGCTTAAACACACCAGAGGTGATAATGTCACTTGAAGAGTAACTCATTGAAGAAGAGTAACTCACTTTGGTAAGTTATCACATTATAATTTTCTAATTTATTGAAATTCTACGTACCTATGTAACTAGTTTTAAAAAAGCAAATTTTGTATTGTTTTTACCATTTGCACGAAGAGAAATTATATATTACCTAAATCGAATATAGTAAAAAATTATAATATATATAAAAAAAAACATAAAATATATTAGGTTCTGTTGTACTTTTAATTTGCATATATTGCTTTTCAATATAAATATATATTTATATTTTTTTTTGTTGTGGAAAAATGTTTTAATTGCCATTTTCCTGTGTCACATGTGTTAACAGAAAAACTTAAAAATTAATTGTAAAAATCGGAGCAAAGACGGCACAATATTATTGTACCCACACTGGCTTAATACATTATTAGGAACATTTTCTTTTATATTTAAGCGTGTAAAGTAAGGAAAGTTCTATTTAGACTTGGTAGCCTTTGTGGTTGGATCAAAGCCTCAACCGGACCATTCTATTTATAACAATGGAATATACAATGCACAACATTTTAAGTTTTAGCAGTTTAAAAAAGTTTTTTTTTGCTGTTTTGTTCTAAATGAAATGGTAAGAAAGTCTTAGGTTTTATTATAAACGAAAAAAAAAATAAAAACTAAATTGTAGAAAATGCGCACAGAAAAAATACGCTTGTAAAAAAACGCGTACGCGAAATAATGTGCACATGAAAAAAAGCGCACAAATCAAATATAATGGGTAGAAACAAATTTTTTCTCCTGCTTCGGTTCAACACTACTAGAACTAGAAATATAATTTCGGACTTCCATTGTCTTAATTTATTTTAAAATACGACGTTTCGGTTAGTAAGTATCTCTAACCATTATCAAGTGTAAACTGTGTAACGGTTAGAAATACTTACTAAGTCCGAAATTATATTTCTACACAATCATTGTCTACGAGTTTCAAACAAAGACTACTAGAACTGACTAGTAGAATACTACCCATACTTGCTGACGAGTCGCTAATTATCGTATTGGTTTTCTCTGAGCGCGTCTAACTAAAACTAAAATTTTCAAAAATTTTAGTAATTTTCGAAGCTGTCAAACTTTAAAAATTCTGATTATTCATTTTGAGTATGCAAATTTTTTCATCACCACTTTTTTCCTGTGCGCCATTTTCCAATTATTTGTTTCTTTATTTAAGGTTTTGTTTTTCTGTTTTCTGTCAAAATGATGCCTACCAAGACGAAGAAAAAACCTAAATAAAAATTCCATTTAGGAGCCGACTACGTGAGTGAACTACTTATTAAACAATATTTTTCCATTTTTTGTAATTGAGCAGCTACTTAAAAAAATATCTGATTAAAAAAAAACTATGTAAAAATTTGTTCCTACTACATCTTTTAAAAGTTCTATGGTTTCTTCGAAGTAATAATAACATTACACAGTTCAAAAAAATCTTAGAATGTGAGCCGCGATTTCAGTTTGCTGACCAAAATCAGCTACATAGAGAGAAGCTGTCCTCCAACTCAGTATCTCGCAACGTCTCACAGCGCGCGTATCGGAGCAAAGTTAAAGCCGAATGTAGCTGAGAGATAAACTTCGCGTGCCGATTTGTTAGTTGTGCTCAAGTTCTTTTTAAAACTTTTCAATTGGCAATTAAAGTTAAATTTATTTAAGACGACAATTAGGTAAGTAAATACTTATTTATTATAGTTGATCCAAAATATTGGGAATATAATATAATTCTAATTGATATCAATCAATATAAAATACTTTCTTAGTAATCTTGGCTTATATAAAAACGTTTCCTAAATTATAAGCCCAACTATATTAATTAATTATTATTAAATAATTTTTTTAAATAAAATAGTTTTTAAACTTTTTTTTTGAATTTTATATACAGGTTGTCCAGAACACAATGTGTTCGGGAGCTTTCAGGTGTTTCTATGGATACAGAAAAAACCTGACCTCGACTTGCGAGGTTCGGTTTTTAAAAGAAGATTACAGCTAAAAGTCGCTTTATGATAAAGCAAGCCATTTTTGATAAAGCAAGCCATTTTTTTAAGCTACAGAAGTTTTCATAAGTTTGCATTTCGAGAGAGGGCATATAACTTTTATTTATGAAAAATTACAGATTTTTTTAAAAGAATCCAACTTAGTTATAAAGTAAAATTTAAATTTTTTTACTGACCCTTTTACTTTATAATATTGTTTGTATTTTTATAAATTTTTTATTTTATATTTATATTTGCACAATGGGTTTAAAATATTTAAAAATAATAAAATTAGGGAAATATTTAAAAAATATAAATAAATGAAACACAACTATATTTAATATACGTCATTTTTAAGGAAATTTTACGATAATTTAAAATATGGAAAAAAGAAGTAACATATCCTAAGAAAAATAGAAACTTTAGGTACTATCTCAAAAACTAAAAGTAACAAATCAAATTCAGTTTAAAAGTAGTATTCTTTATAAAAAAAATTATATAAAACGACTTGCTATAATAAAATGCGGCTTTTACTTCTAAGCGTCTTTTGAAATTCTAGCCTTGCAAGTAGAGGATATTGATGTAGACTTCAATAATTTAAAAGAGCGATATTTGAAACGGCGACATTTAAAACGGTGGTCTTATTTTAGTGACATTTAAAACAGCAACATATTAAAACAGCGACATTTAAACCAGCGACATATTAAAACAGCAACATATGAAAAGGTCGACTGTTTAAAAAAGCAAAATATTAAAACAGCGACATTTAAAATAACGACATTTAAAATAGCGATATATGAAAACAGCGATATTTAAAAAAGCAACATCTAATGAAAACAGCGACACTTAAAATAACGTCTTATAAAACTACAAAAATTCATTAAAAAAAAACTTTCCTCACTTCTTTCCCGGGATCCTAGAGGGTGTGAAACCAAACCAAACCAAACAGATCTGAACCCAAACATTTATTCGAAAAATTCATTCTCTAAATACGCTTTCCCGTCCTCATTCTGGGAGGTGTTATTCCAATCTTTGTCAATTGAGCGCAAACCTTCCCTAGACTGAAATTTTTTTGGTGGAAAAATTGACTGGTTCGGATACCTTTGCGATCAATTGACAAAAGTTAGGAAAACAACAATTTTGACCTCCAAAAGAAGTACACGACAGCCAATTTAGGAAAAAAAATTGTAGAAAAAATGTTTTGGTTTGGTTTGGTTCGGTTTGGTTTTATAGGAGTTTTTTTTTTTAAACATGTTAAAAAGAAACCCCCAGAGTAGAACACTATGACCAGTATTTACTAAAGGGTCTACAGTGCTACGTGCTACAATCCTAGGTTTAAAAGTCTACATTTTGGTTGAAGGTTTAACTTATTTTTCCCGTGAATGCAATAGTTATTAATATTTATATAAATTGTTCATAAATACCTTGCGATATGGGTCATCTTTTTTCGTTGTACCAAAGACATTATTTCTATACAAAGGTTATAAATAAATAAAAATAATATTTTTTTATTTTGGTTTAAAAATGGTAGCCATATTTAAACCTCCAAACGTCACTAGGAAATGTCGAATAAAAACGGTCAGCTGTCCGCTATATTTTTCATGTTAATTTTTTAGACAAGTTAGCGACGATTAAACCGATGGTTGATTGTTTTGATGAATGTGTAATTGAAAAGGGATTTGAATATATCTTGTGCTTTTTACAGTATTTAAATATTTGTATGTATTTAATACGGTAATGCATCTACAGATATAGTTTTAAGTTATGTATAAATTATTTAGCTTTGAATAGCTTTGTATTTGAGTTTTTTTGTCAATCATGGATTATATCCATTGTTTTTCGAACTTTAAATCACCCCTCAGGGGTGGTACTACAATTTGAGACTATTTTTATTGGAAATCCTACGACTGCACGGACTAAATTTCCAAAAAATTACATTTCGTTACAAAATTTTTGTGGTTTTTCTTTATTTCTAAAGTTTATTTGAATTTATATGAGATGAAACTCACTGAGAAATGCTTACTATCATATTGCACATTAGGGTGAACCAAATCTTTGCAGTTATTTGACCTGTGAGTATTAAAAAAATACACTTAAACCGGTCGGTATCAAGTCTATAGACTTGGCAAGTCGGTTCTAGAATTTTTGTATTTGAAAAAATAGATTTATTTCCATTGAAGAAAATATTTTTGAAGAAATTTCCATTCAAAGAAAATGTTCTCGAAGAAATTTCCGTTCAAAGGAAATGTTCAAAGCTAATTTTCATAAGACGTTTTTTTAATGTTGCTTAATAAAAATTTTTTGAAAAATGGCTGTACTAAATGTCGCTGTTTTGATATGTCGCTCTTTTGAATGTCGCTACTTTTATTAGATGTCCCTCTTTTGAAAATCGCTGTTTTGATATTTCGCCCTATTGAATGTCGCCGTTTTGATATGTCGCTGTTATGATGTGTGAATATTTTTATTAGATATCGCTGTTTTGAATATCGCTGTTTTGATATGTGGCCCTATTGAATGTCGCCATTTTGATATGTCGCTCTTTTAAATGTCGCTGTTTTAAATGTCGCCGTTTTTAATATCGCCCTTTTGCACTGGAGCCCTTTTTGTTCACGTTTCCCTTAGAAACACCTGGCACCGCCTTAAATATGGAACTTGGGACACCGTGTACAACATCATGAATGTTAACCTCTCTATTCAAACTTAATAACCAGGCCTTGATTTTTTAGAGATATTATTAACATGTCTGCATTTTTTAAGTGCGTCTATGTTATTATTAATTATAAAAAATTTATTTTGATTTCAAATATTTTTTATAATCTGTTAGTCACTTTTACGAAAGATTTTAAGATAAAAATGTCTTAAAAATTATAAAAGATAATATACATAAAACAAACTACCGAATTAAAAAAACGAAACGAGTTTAAGAAAAAAATTTAGCTGCTGGGGTAGCTTTACAGCTATCGCGTCATTACCCTAGAGAGTTTCGGTTCGTTCGTAAAACCACATCTCCGATTTTATATAAAAAAAATACGTTGTCGTGTAGCTTTTTGGGCATATTAGAATTATTTTCGATTTCTCGTATATCGGTTGAACACAATTTGAATTTGCTGACGTCTCGTCAATCATTCTGTTGGTTTTTTTCCGAACACGCCAAGTCTTTTCAAACGGGGCACAGTGGAGCAGAAAGCACAAAAAGATGTGATAAAGTCCCACCGTGCAATGGAATTCAGATACAACTTTGGCTACTTGGCAGTAGGATAAGTTGGGTTGGCAAGCGGATGGGGACTTTCATCCAATCTTTTGGAAGGGGATCCTTATCTGAAGGCGCTTTCTCGCAAGGTTGTTGATGTATTCTTTTGTAGTCAGGAATGTTTAAGATGGATTACTTTATGATCCAAAATAAAAAAACAGTAACCCCGAGCTGTTAGTCGAGGTATAAGTGGTCGAACAAGCTTCAAAATATTTCCTACAATAGTATGTACGACGGCAATGTTCACAAAATATTATATTATATTGTCGAATCTACAAAAATGGAAAGGCTAAGTTTGCCCCTTCCCTAATAACTAAACGCCCAAGCTTTACAAAATCGACATAAAATTTTGCACTCTTACCTCCTAGTAAATTTTGCCATTTTTAAAACGACTTGACAGAAGCAATGCAATGAATCTAATATTGCAACTATATCTTTTATAAATTATCATAAATATATGTTAGACGAAAAAGAACAAAATAATTTAATTATATTAATCAATCAAATAATAAGTTTAAAAAAAAGCTCGGTCTAAAAGTGTAAAATTAACGTATAAACCTCGTTATAAAAGAGTATTTTTATCCTTTGACGAACTGTACCTTTCGCTATGCTCGTGCTAAAAACTTTTTACCTCGGCATAAAAGGGTTACTTGTATTCCTTGGTTATATTATAAGACTAGTGGGCGCTCCTTAATCCTTATTTTAGGGATAAAACTGTCACTTTTTATCCTCAAAATTCAAAGTAAACGGCCATATCAGACATAATGTTTTTGTAGCTGAAAACCACATATTTATAATTTTCTATTATCTTCTATCCTTAATATACAGGGTGTTAATAAAGTATGTAGTTAAACTTCAGGGGGCGATTCCTGGAGTCATTTTAGGAAGAAAAGTTTAAATAAGCATAGGTCCGAAAATGCATATCCAGCAAGATACAGAGTGTTAAACTTTGAAAAAAAAATTGTTTTTTGTAAATATTTTCAACATCATTCGCTTGATTTCATTGAAAATTGGCAGAGATATTTCTAGTATAAAAGGCCCACTTTGGACCTAAAGAAGTTGCAATTAGCAAGTCCAGTGGCGTACCAGGGATGACCTTAGCAAATCCTTTGTTAAAAAAAGTGTACGCCAATTACTTTTTTGACATTTTTGTATATTTTTTGTATTGTCCAATACAAAGTACATCTTTTAGGTCTCTTGTATTTTTTTCACTACTTGCTCTGTTTTCGATAATAAAAAGCATTTTATTACAAAACAAATTTCACGGTGGTATAACACTCTTTTAAAAGTGATTTCTCTAAAATTTTTATTTAGAATTTGAGGAAGCATTTACAATTCATAATCAAACAGGTTATACTACAGAAGTTGCTGAAAGTGTCCTCCATTAACTTCAATACAAGAATGAAGTCTTCTTACCATTGCTTGTCGAACACGCTGAAATATTCCCGGTCTTTGCCTTATTTGATCACAAGATCAAAGATTTTAAATGTCCCCAGAGGAAAAAATCTAAGGGATTTAGGTCTGGTGATCTTGATGGCCATGACTGTGGACCCGCTCGACCAATCCAATGTCCTTCGTAATGTTCATTCAAAAACTGACGGGCGACAATGCTAAAATGAGGCGGGGCACCATCATGCATGAACCACATTCCTACTCTTACTGCCAAAGGGACATTTTCTAAAAGCTCTGGTAGCTCAAATTCATGGGCGCACCCAGGGGGGCCCCCCCAAGCCTTAGAATTTTTACATATTTTCTACATATTTCATGATAAAACAGAAAAAATAGCTTCATATTTGACATAATGAGGACTCGGGCCCAACCTAAGCAGCGGTAGTTCGTCGCGTCCCGCGAAAGACAAGAAGACCTTTTTTTTTTTTGGTCGCAAAATTTTTGAGGGGCGTCCCTTTGAGCTGCCCGACCGCTCCAACACACGATTACCTTTTTTTTTTTGTTGGTTGCACGATTGTTGCGAGGCGCCCGTTTTAGCTGTCGGCCCCCGAGAGGTCTCGGGCCCCACCCAAGACACATTCCTGGGTGCGCCACTGCAAATTCCAAAAAAAAAAAACGGTAGTGGTCACCATTTAATCGCATTGGCAAAAAATGGGGCCCGATAAGGTTGTCATTTACAATACTAACCCACACATTGACTGAGAACTGTTGTTGAAAATTATCTTCAATTACTGCATGAGGGTTTTCGTCACACCAGACATGATTGTTATGAAAGTTCATAATCCATTTCTTAAAAAACAGGCTTCATCCTTAAATAATATTTGACTTAAAAACCTGAGAGATGCCTCTTGTTGTTGGAGAACCCAAGTGCAATAGTTTAAACGCTGGGGGAAATCAGTAGGTAGCAGATCTTGAACACGCTGTAGATGGTAAGGGTACAGCTGGTAATCTCGTAAAATTTGCCATACAGTTACGTGATTTATCTCTAATTGATGTGCAATTTTTCTCGTACTTGTACCAGGATTTTGTTCAATTTCATGCAATACCGCTTCTTCTTGCTCCACCGTTCTAAGTACTGCAGGCCTTTCTACAGCATCCCTCCTCTCAAGCGTACCTGACTCGCATAACCGTTCATGTATTCTTACAAATGTTTGTCTGTGTGGTAGAATTCGGTTGGGATGTCTCTCTGCATAAATACGTCTTGCCTCTCTTGCATTACCTTGGGCCATCCCATAAACAAAATGCATTTCTGCCATTTCTGCGTTTCACCATTCTCTAGCATACGTAACTTTTAGAGCTAATTAATCAATTAATTAACACATTTAATTAGCACGTAAAAAAATTAAACGTACTTATACGATATTGTTTATCGTTGTAATGGGACTTTGTCAAATTTTCGATATTGTTGATTGTTACCATGGGACTTATCAAATTTTGACAGTTTTGTTTTTCTTTCATTCCACGACATTCCATTTTTTCTAAAAAGTCGTATGTTAGTTGTGCTGTCTGAAAACTTATAAGAATGGCAAAAAAATTACTGCCGTACAATTAATTTTTATTATTATTGGTTAAGGTGTGCACCTAGACGCCGCTGGACTTAATAAATTTATTTTAATTTGGACTTTTGCACCTTAACAAACTACTAGTTCCCAATTTCCCCTAAACTTTGTAAACAAAAATTACCCAGAAAAGAGTTAGTATTTTTTTTTAACCGTAAAATGTTTTTTCCAAATAAAATTCTTTTTATTTTTTTATCTGGAAAACCGAGCAAGTAATAAAAATAAGACAAAAAACATAAAAGATGTATTTTTAGTTGGACAATGCGCCAAAAATACAAAAATGTCAAAAATGTCATTGGCGTACACTTTTTTTTAACAAAGTATTTGTTAAGGTCATCCCTGGTACGCCACTGGACTTGCTAATTGCAACTTCTTTAGAGCCAAAGTAGGCCCTTTATACTAGAGATATCTCTGCCAATTTTCAATGAAATCAAGCGAAAGATGTTGAAGATATTTACAAAAAACAATTTTTTTTTCAAAGTTTAACACCCTGTATCTTGCTGGATATGCATTTTCGGACCTATGCTTATTTGAACTTTTCTTCCTAAAATGACTCCAGGAATCGCCCCCTGAAGTTTGGCTACATACTTTATTAACACCCTGTATAATGAATATACTAATAATATGTGTAGGTGTATATTTCAAACACATATTTCGCCAATTTTGGAGAAAAATTTTAATATTTAAAAATTAATTCCGACAGTATATGCGAAAATATGCAGGACCATTGTAAAAAGGAAAGTTCAGTAAAAAACTACATGTTAAAACTAGCCCGCAACAGCGGCAGACAAGTTACTTATTGTCCACGTAAGTTTTTAAGATTAGAGAAAATAATACATTTTTCAAAGATTTTACCAAAATGCAGCTTAAAGAAAAACAACAAAACATTATACATATTTTTTATACGAGAATAATGTACTCACCATAGTGATTATCTGACATAACTAAAATTATTTTAACCAAACTTGAAATTTGTGCTCTTGAAACAAATACGCAACGTCCGTTTTCAAAACACGCAAACTTTGATAAGGTGTTTCATTCATTTGTTTGACGTTTAACTATCCGAAGCTAAGTTGCTATGGCAGTGGCGTATATAGAAAAAAGTTTCGGGGTGGGCCCGAGGCAGTTTTGGGGGGGGGGGCGAGACCCCATGAGGGCGTATTTTATGCTATTTTATGTTTTTATTCATGAAATATGTCGAAAATATCTAAAAAAATCTTAGCTTCGGGGGGGGCCCGGGCCCCCCAGGCCCCCCCATATATACGCCAGTGTGCTATGGTAAAGCGATTATTAGTAGAGTACAATCCCGATTATCCGAATCGAGATTTTCCGAAATCCGGTTTATCCGAAACAAACTTTAAAAACAAAAATCCCGATGAACCCAACAAATTCGCATTATACGAAACGCGTCTGGGATTCACGTATATTGCTAGGTGGTTCCCCTCGGAGTTTCACGGCAATACGACGGTCTAAAATGCAAATTGTTTTAGTTAGCTGACAGAGTGTTACAAATGTTTTTGTCGATCTATTTTCCAAAAAAAAATCGGATTAACCGAAACTTCGATTATCCGAAATCACTTTGGTCCACATTATTTCGGATAATCGGGACTGTACGGTAAATAGTTTTCGGTAAAAATAGAGAAAATAATACATTTTTCAAAGATTTTACCAAAATGGCAGCTTAAAGAAAAACAACAAAACATTTTACATATTTTTTATACGAGAATAATGTACTCACCATAGTGATTATCTGACATAACTAAAATTATTTTAACCAAACTTGAAATTTGTGCTCTTGAAACAAATACGCAACGTCAGTTTTCAAAACACGCAAACTTTGATAAGGTGTTTCATTCATTTGTTTGACGTTTAACTATCCGAAGCTAAGTTGCTATGGCAGTGGCGTATATAGAAAAAAGTTTCGGGGTGGGCCCGAGGCAGTTTTGGGGGGGGGGCCCGAGACCCCATGAGGGCGTATTTTATGCTATTTTATGTTTTTATTCATGAAATATGTCGAAAATATCTAAAAAAATCTTAGCTTCGGGGGGGGCCGGGCCCCCCCAGGCCCCCCCCATATATTCGCCAGTGTGCTATGGTAAAGCGATTATTAGTAGAGTACAAACCCGATTATCCGAATCGAGATTTTCCGAAATCCGGTTTATCCGAAACAAACTTTAAAAACAAAAATCCCGATGAACCCAACAAATTCGCATTATACGAAACGCGTCTGGGATTCACCTATATTGCTAGGTGGTTCCCCTCGGAGTTTCACGGCAATACGACGGTCTAAAATGCAAATTGTTTTAGTTAGCTGACAGAGTATTACAAATGTTTTTATGTCGATCTATTTTCCAAAAAAAAATCGGATTAACCGAAACTTCGATTATCCGAAATCACTTTGGTCGACATTATTCCGGATAATCGGGACTGTACGGTAAATAGTTTTCGGTAAAAATATCGCCTATATTAGGTAAATGAGTTCTGCACTAAATCGCTTGTTTTCTTGATTTTGCCCCTGTGTGTGGCGGAAAAGTGAACGGAGTAGTGTGCCGACTTGTAAGAGAAATTTAGAAGACTTTTGCGTATTAAAAAAAGAAATTCAAAGAGAACATTATTTCACACAATCTGTTTCGATCACTGCCAATAAAACGAAATTGGTTTCGTAAAATAAGTTTCTTAAAATTCATTTAGTGGAACTTAGTATGAGCCTTTGCTTGACAGTAATCAGGAGCGAAACCAATTATAATGTTCCAGTGAACTTTCCAAAGTACAGTGTAACAAAATAATATAAAAGCCCATTTATGGGAAAAGAGCGACTTTCTTTTTTTTTTAGATTGGGTGTATTCAGTAGCGCAACCACGAAATTTTATTTTATGTTATTTTATTTGCTTATTCATTAAATCTATGGAAAATATCATTGTTTAGGATTTTGCAAGACATTTTGAAATACTGTTAAAAAACTTTTAGGTATACATTTTAAAAAAATTTAATTTTACTTTTAAGAATACAAAATCAATGTTACCATTTAAATTTTCTTTCTGTAGGCCAAAAAAAATAGAAACTTTTAAAACATCGAAAAATAATTACACAATTTATTTTCATCACTGCAAACAAAACCAAATTGTTATCGTTATAAATCCATCGGGGAATATGACAGTGAATAAGAAATTAATGCAAATCTACTTAGGTATACACAAAATACGTCAAATTTAACAAAAAAAATTGCCAAACACAGTCTTTTTTTTTCGAGAAATAATAAATTAAATTCGTACTTCAAAATTAACCGCATAATTTTTATTTAAGCTTGTTGTCTAAAAAGAGAATTAATAAGAAACTCATAAAAATTATCGATATTTTTTAAGCACTGGTGGTATCATCCTCGAGAGTTTCTGTCAATAATATGACAATGTTTAATCTTTGAGCTTATAATGAGAAGGATTTGTAAGATTGTATTTACCCGAAAAGAAAAATATTTTCGAGAAAATGAAATAGAGAATACATTCAATATATTTAAGAAAAAACATGTGTATAATATGTGTCTCTTATTACGTTTTTGGATTTTATTTTTCTTTTTGTTTTAAAAGATTGAATTTGCTTATTCTAAACACTTTGTTGTGTATCAAGAGCATTATTTCTCCGTTGAAACACATGTTTTATTTTAACGGTACATTTTGAAAGCCGGCCTAACCCTATACAGTATTTTTAATGACTTAAACAATCCAGGTCTATTTTTAATCTAATAGCTAATGATTTTGACGCAAACATAATTTTCTAGACGACCTTAAAACTTTTTCAATTTAAGTTTGAGACAAAAATCGTTTAGAAATGATACAAAAAATAAATAAAAAACAGTGTAAAATATTAGTTTTATTGGCTGCGGCCGACGTAATCATACTCATGCCTTTCTTGTGGTAGTTTGGATGTAGTAAATTTTTTAACAAGTGCGGCAATTGTAACTTTTCTGCGTGTAATTGCAGTTGGCCGACAGACGCCTAGCGGTGTTCGGTCAGCAATAAAGTGTGGATAATAAATTTTCCGGATAAGAAATCATAATTTTTTCCTCGAGATTTCGGAAAAACAACCCTAAAATTGTAAGAAAACGTTTATTTAATTCATAGGTTTTGTATTCCTAGACATCTACACTATATTGAATAACTTTTCTTGGACACTTTATTTGCAATAAGATTGTTACATTATAACGTTTGTACTATACCATCGATTGTAATAAGATAAACTTCACTTGGCAGAGAATTAATCAGAGTTTTCACTGAATGGATTGTTTTGTCCGCGGTCTCAAAATCCAACATGGCGGACAAAAGCAAATCGTATAATTCAAAGATGCTCGTTTATTCTTGTTCTGCGAATATTGTAATAATTATTTTTTTAAATCAGTAAAAATGCTGCATTCTTGCCACGCACAACAAGGTACGAATCAGCAAAATCGGTCTAGTGGTTCTAAAAAAATGTATTTTTGTTTCAACCAATGTTTTGAATATTATACGATGGCCTTGTCAGTCATGTTTTGATTTCCTTATAAATTCATTACTACTAAAGCGATTTAGCTGAAATAAAAAACATACTGAGAATTAATTTCTTTATGAAGATTATAATTAAAATTTATGAAGATTATAATCAAAATTTATCGCTATCATAAAATTTAGGATGGCGGAGAGAATCATACCTACTTGATTCTTAAAAATGCCGTGTTTATTCTTATGTTCTAAAAATGTTTAATTTTTTTTTATTTATAGAAAAGCAGTACTTTTGCCTTGTACAACGAGGTACAAGTTAGTAAAATCGGTGTGGTGGTTCTTAAAAAAATCTATTTTTGTTTCAGCCATTGTTTTACAAATTATACGATTGCATTATTAATCCTCTCTGCATTAATTTCCTTATAAACTCATTACTACTAAACTGATCTTAATGAAATAAAAATAATCGTTGTGCGAATTGATTATTCAATACTTGACCCCTCAATGAGGCAAGTTTTTTCCTATTTTAAGGTGTGGTGTTTTTTTTTATTTATAGGAAAGCACCACTTTCTCCCCGTATAACTAGGTACCAAATAATAAAATCAGTGTAGTGGTTCTCTTAAAATCTGATTTTATTTTAACCACTCTTTTGCAAATTATACGGTTACATTGCCAATCCTGTCTGCAATTATTTCTTTATAAATTCAATATTACTGATCCGTTAGTGTTAAAGAGCAATCAATTCTCACCATGATTTTTACTATTTCCCTAAAATCGGTTTAGTAATAACGAATTATTAAGTAAATGAATGCAGACAGGATTGGCAATGCAATCGTATAATCTGTAAAACAACGGCTGAAACAAAAATAGATTTTTTAAGAACCTCCACATCGATTTTACTAATTTGTACCTCGTTGTGCGGGCAAAAGTGTATGATTCAATGATTGATGATGATGATTCAAGTATGATTCTCTTCGCATTCTTAAATTTTAAGATGGCGATAAACTTTGATCATGATCTTGAAAAAGCAATCAATTCTTACTAGGATATTTTTAACTTCATTGAAATCAGTTCAGTTGTAATGAATTTATTAGGAAATAAATGCAGACATGATTGGCAAGGCAATCGTCTAATATGCAAAACAATGGTTCAAACAAAAATATATTTTTTAAAAGCACTGAACCGATTTTGCTGACTCGTATCTTGTTGTGCGTGGCAAAAATGCGGCATTTTTACTGATTTAAAAAAATAATTAAACCATATATTTGCCACACAAGAATAAACGAGGATTTTTGAATTATACAAAACAATTGATTCAGTCAAAACTCTGAATTAATTCTCTGCAGGGCAGTTTGTCCCATTATAATCGATGATATAGTTCAAAATTTATAATGAAAAATAGTTGTCCGGTTTTTTTGGGTCCGGCCGGTATATTTACTGATTCTTTGGTTTCTCGAAGCCTGTGAAAAATTACTTACTCTTCCGCACGCTATGTAGAAAATGACACTGTCAAAACGCATGCAAAAAAGTGACACTTTTCGCACGCTCGTAGAAAAAATTTTTTTATTTAAAAAGTAGGGCTAAAAAGTAAAAAACCACAATATTTTATTTTTAGCGTATATTTAAAAAAAAGACAGTTTATTTTTAAAGTGCACTGTTACAGATATACACATTTTATTTAAAAAAGGGCAACGACTTTACGAAAACTTACAACTTACTGGTAGTTTAGTTTAAAAGTTCCTTTTAAAACTTTTAAACTAGGTGACTATCGCATTTTATATATAAAAACTTTTCTATGCAGTTAGAAGGGGCCCTTTTCCAGTTAGTTTAATGGCCTATGATATTGATAGTTGTGGAATTTTTTTTAAACTACCCCAAATCAATTGGTAATAGCTCACAAAATGTTTGCCTCGAGGGGTGGCTTGGTATTTTCTTTATAAGGAAATAAATGCAGACATGAGGTGTACAGGTTAGGGGAAATATCAGGAAATACTTGGGAAGCACTGGGAAATATACTAGAAAATACCGATAAATGCTTGGGAAATACTAGGAAATACAATTGAAATTTGAGGAAATACTGAAAAATGCCAGGAAATACCAGGAAATCCTTCAGGAAATATCGTAGGTATTGCCGTTTGCCTCCAAGTTGAGTGGGAGGGCCGGTGTGATGTCATTTTTCTTTCTTCTTTTTTTATTTTTATGTATTTACAAACTTAAGTGGAGTAAAATTGGTTTTACAAAAAAACAGACATACGTTTTTTGTTTGCAAAAGAACACCAATTAAAATTAAAACACTTAAATAAAGCAAAATTAGTTTTAAAAAAAACTTATTTTTACTTTTTTTGTTTGCAATAGAACACCAATTAAGAAAGTAAAGGAATAAGCTCCATATTTTAAAAACTAACAAAGGTATTGCAAAGAAACTACAATCTATACAATTTCTCTGTAAAGTCAATGTGGCAAAAGTCAAAAGCAAAAGTGTGTGACAAATCATGGAAAAAATCCCACTCTTGGATTTAGGACATCACACACTCTCTTACTTAAATTTGAGGTAAACACCTGGCGAATTAAAGTTGAGTGATACCTAACCAATCGATTTGGGGTAGTCTAAAATATCCTTCCTCTATTTTTTTTTGGTAAAAAATACTATACTATACTATTTTTTAGTATAAAAAACAAATCTTTGTTGGTTTTTAAGACATCAAGCTAATTTCTACACCGTCTTAATTGGTGTTCTATTGCGAACAAAAAACGTATTGAAAGTTTTTTCTGTAAAATTAATCTGGCAAAAGTTATAAGCCAAGTAAAAAAACATGAAAAAGCCGTTATCTTGAATTTATGACGTCACACAGGCCCTTGTACTCAAATTAGAGGCACACAACACCCGCTGATTTAAGATTGTGTGATCTATTACCCATCGATCTGGGGTAGTTTTTAAAAAATCTTTCACAACTATCCCACGGGACACGATTTTTGACTATATGCCACTCAACTAAGTAGTGCTCTATATCCTATTAAAATAAATATGCCCCGATACACTTAAACAGCTTTTTACGATTTTTTGTTGAAATTGTAACTTTTCTTTTTTTCTACCTAACCCAATAGCCAACATATTTTTAAAAAAATATTAAAAAACAAATAGGTAAAAACGAGGGGTGGGACACTCCTTAAATAGCTTTTAAATACTTTTAAATACTTTTAAAAACTTTTAATTACTTTTAAATACTTTTAAATACTTTTAAATACTTTTAAATACTTTTAAATACTTTTAAATCCTTTTAAATACTTTTAAAAACTTTTAAATTATTTTAAATACTTTTAAATACTTTTAAATACTTTTGAATACTTTTAAATACTTTTAAATACTTTTAAATACTTTTAAATACTTTTAAATACTTTTAAATACTTTTAAATACTTTTAAATACTTTTAAATACTTTTAAATACTTTTAAATACTTTTAAATACTTTTAAATACTTTTAAATACTTTTAAATACTTTTAAATACTTTTAAATACTTTTAAATACTTTTAAATACTTTTAAATACTTAAATACATTTAATTACTATTAAATACACTTAAATACAATTAAAACAGTAGCGCACCCAGGAATATGTCTTGGGGGGGGGGGGCGAGGCCTCATAGTATCGTATTTCATGGCATTTTTTGTGTTTATTCATGAAATATGTGGAAAATATATAAAAAAAATCTTAGGCTTGGGAGGGGCCCGGGCCCCGGGCCCCCCTGGGTGCGCCCATGATTAAATACCTTTAAATCCTAAATAAATACAGTATTTAACTTAAATACTTAAATAGGTGTACAAATTTTTATGAGTGTCCCACCCCTCGGGTAAAAACAAATAATAATTTTTATTTTTTTTATATATTAGTTTAAAAAAGCACTTTTTAAAACGTAACATTAAAAAAAATAGTTTTGAAAAAAAAAGAATAAATTAGCTTTGTGAAAAAGCAGTTTTTTCTGGGGACATTTTTTTTTACATTTTGGTGATCTGCACACCATATAATAGGTTATAATAGGTTTGCAATCAATTGACCACGGTTATATTTAAAAAAGATTTTTATCTATAACATGAGGACAGGGGAGCTACGATCTAAGAAAAAATAAGTTATTTTTAAATGAAATTAAATAAAAATCTTGCGGTAACTGGCCCCGCGGAAAATCAGCCGGCGGAGAATTGTCCTCCACCCTAAATTAGGATACCAGAATTATGAGAATATTACATTTATTTTTAGATGCTGCATAACAAAAGCAATTTTTTTATTTTCTTTATTCAAAGACACATCATGTGAGAGACACGTACAAATCACGGATCGGTGCCAAATAACAAATTATTAGAGAAAAGTTGGATATTGTAACTGAAAAAAATTGCACATAGAAATTTGGGTGGAGTTTGATGTTTTGTTGTTGGCATAGCTGTTTATCTATACTTACATTTTTTTTTGCTACAATAAGGCCACTAAAAAAATACAAGCCCTCGACCCTGGAAAAGTCAGTTGTTGACATTATCTATTTTCACATCATGTGAGAATAGAGGTTTTTCCGCGATTTTTTTTAAATTGATACTACAAATTTTCGTAAAATTTGACACCATTTCAATTTTCCACCAATTTTCTGTGAGGTTAAAAGATAAAAGGTTAAAATTTTTAAAATACAGTTGAACCTCTATAACTCGAACTTAAAGGGACAACCAAAACATTTTGAGTTATGGAGAGTTCGAGTTATAGAAATTCGAGTTAAAGAGGTTAAAATACATATAAATAGTGCAGGGATCAGTTAAAAGGTTCGAGTTATAGAGGTTCGAGTTAGAGAGGTTCGACTGTTTAGCATTTCTTACTCTGAATTCAAATTTCCCGCCATGCGCCGCATCAATACCTATTATGACGTGTCTTTATTGGTTTAGATCAAACTGGCTTTCGATTTTAAATATAAAATTAATTTAAATTTCAAAATACCAGTGTTATTAATTTCAGAACTACACTAAACACTAAAAATTTTGTTTTTGGCACATTTCAAAGTTATATATAGCCCTGACGTGATCATAAAAAAATCAGGTTGTGGCTTGTGATGTTAATAAATAGGTAGATCGTGACCTGTCCGTTTCGTATTGATAGCCCTAGCTAAAGTTGTGAAAAAAGTTAAACTTTCGGTCAGCAAAATGCTCTGTTAGTTACAGCCTTAAAATAAAACGAAATAAAACAATAACTAAATAAATATAATAGGATAAAAAAGCAGCGCTAAACATTTGCACACTTATCATTATCATTATCCGTAACAAATTCAAATTCGTTATAAGTATAAAAAAGTTAAAAAGCAAAGCTATAAACAAAATTTCGGACTTCCGTTGTCTTTATTAATTTTAAACAGTATTCGTTCGATCGCAGTTCAGTACGGTTATATTGCATCGTACCTGCATGATAGTGCTAACGAGGTCAAAGTCGGAGTTTGTTTTGTTTACAAAAAACCTCGCGCGCGAGATACCTGTGTTGAGAATCTATATACAATGTGTATTATAAATAATATATCATGTTTAAAAGCAAAAAAAGTGTACCATCACCTGTGAAACTTGTTTTAAAAATTAGCGAAAAGCCCAAACAAAATCAAGAAAAAATGGATAATGCCGAATTATTTCAGGATAGCCATGCTAGAACACAAAATGAAGAAGTTTTATAT
The DNA here is from genome assembly GCA_963576565.1 of Aspidapion aeneum. NCBI lineage: Eukaryota > Metazoa > Arthropoda > Insecta > Coleoptera > Brentidae > Aspidapion > Aspidapion aeneum. The sequence goes on from OY755040.1 coordinate 35,486,047, forward strand.
AGCGAATGGAAAAAATCCCAAAACGAAAAAAATTCACTTAGTGTACAAGTGGATTATCTCCGAAGTCAACTGGAAAGTATGCAAAGAAAATTTGCAGATTTAGAGACAAAAGTCACTAAAAAAGAAGAGTCTGACATGGACTACATTACTGATGAGGACGATCTGGCAAGAGAAACTGAGTGGATCAGACAAAAAGGAAAAGGTTGGAAAAAACGTCGAATGGATACTTCACTCTCACCACCACAACAAAGCTCGGGCACTGGAGAGCCCTCCAATAAAACACAAAATGAAGAACCCCCAACTAAGGTTAAAAAAGCTCCATTACCTCCACCGATTATGGTAAATGGCGTAAATAATTTTAATGATATTTATGAAAAGTTAAATATCATACAAGGAGTTAAAATAAAAGTTTTAAATAACGAAAATATTAAAATAAATGTACAAGACGCAGACAGCTATCGGCTGGTTACTAAAATGCTTAATGAAATAAAGCATCAATGGCACTCATACGAAAACAAACAAATAAGGCCAATTAGAGTAATAGCGAATAGGCTACACTTCTCATGTGACCCACAAAAAATTGTAGCTGATCTACAAAAAAAAGGTTTTAAGGCACTCGAGGCCAGCAACAAACTTAAATGGAGAACAAGACAACCTCTTAACATGTTTATGCTCACATTTAGCCACGATGAAGATATCAACAAAATTTTTGAAATTTCCAGTATCCTTGGGATTGAAGTGGAAATAAAAGCACTAAAAACCTCAAAGTTAGTCCCTCAATGCAAAAGATGCCAATCCTATGGACACACGCAAAAATATTGCGCTAAAGAACCACGTTGCGTAAAATGCACGGGGAAACATCTTACTGTAGAATGCCCCAAACCAAAAGAATCTGAGCCAAAATGCATCCACTGTGGAGGCAAGCATCCTGCTAACTACAGAGGATGCCTTGTTGCTAAGGAAATACAAAAATTGAAAAATAAACCTAAGAAACCGAATCTCATACCAAACGTGAGTACAAATAGACAAAACCAACAGACAAGAAACACAGTCACACAAAACTCTGTGACAAGGACATACAGCCAAGTAGCAGCAACAGCTACTATACCTGATATTAATATCAGTAGTCAAAATACTATGGAACAAACACTACAATTAATTTTGGAGAAATTGAACAAACTTGATGAGCGATTAACTAAACTAGAAAGTAGCAATAACGGAGCTACCAATATGCCTCAAAATGGTCAGTAATCTTAGAATCCTAGCTTGGAATGCCAATGGTCTCTTGCAACATCAGCAAGACTTGCAAGTTATTCTAGACATAGAAAAAATTGACGTCTGTCTTGTGTCAGAAACGCATTTCACTAACCAGTCTCACATTAAATTTAAAGGTTATAAAGTGTATCATACAACTCACCCTAGCAATACTGCACATGGGGGAAGTGCTGTAATAATTAAAGAAAATATATCACACTATGAGGAGATGGGATATAAAACCATAGAGATTCAAGCTACATTAGTAAGTGTAAAAACCAAAACATATACATTAGTCATAAGTGCTGTCTATATACCACCAAGGCACTTACTAAAGAAAAATCAATATCTTAATTTTCTCAGAAAATTAGGAAACCGTTTTATAATTGGAGGTGACTTTAATGCAAAAAATACCTACTGGGGATCTAGACTGACGAACTCTAAAGGAAAAGAACTTTTGCAAGCTATTAGTGAATATCAATGTGAGCCGATATCAACTGGTAAGCCCACATACTATCCAACAGATCCAGGAAAAATTCCAGATCTAATTGATTTTTTTATAGTAAAAAATATATCTTTAAGTTTTGTAGATATAGAAGAAAGTTTTGATTTACACTCAGATCATTCACCTATTATTCTAACTCTTAGTAAAAACATAATAAAGAAAGAAGCAAATATCTCACTAGTTAATAAACTGACTGACTGGATTAGTTTTAAACAAAGTCTGTCAGAAAAAATAAACCTATCAGTACCATTGCAAACGCCAGAACAAATCGATAAAGAAGTTGATTATTTTGTTACAAATATTCAACAAGCAGCTTGGGAAAACAGTCCAAAACCAAAGAGAATTTTTAAGGGAAAAAACTATCCAAAGGAAATTAGAGACCTTATATTGGAAAAAAGGAAACTAAGAAGAAAGTGGCAACAAAGCCGTGATCCTCGGGACAAAACAAATCTCAACAACATGACGCAGCGCATTAGGCGAGAAATTCTAGTAATAAAAAATGAATCTATTAACCATTTTCTTAATGAACTTACAGATGATAAAAATACCGACTATTCCCTTTGGAAAGCAACCAAAGATTTTAAAAGACCAATTATCCAAATTCCACCCATACGAAAATCTAACAACCAGTGGGCAAGAAGTAACGAAGAAAAAGCAGATATTTTTGCAAGTCATTTAGAAAAAACATTTCAGCCCCACGAAGCACCAGATGAACACTTTCATTTAAATGAACCCCATCAAATCGAGGACCATATTAAGCTTACATCACCAAAAGAAATATTAACAGAAATCAAAAATATTAATTCGAAAAAAGCCCCAGGGTATGATCTTATTAACGGGGTAGTCATAAAACAACTCCCCAGAAAAGCTATCGTAAAACTATGCAACCTAATTAATGCGTCTTTTAGGCTTAGGTACGTACCTAAACTGTGGAAAGTTGCAGAAGTTATCATGATTCCAAAACCGGGAAAACCACTCCATGACGTGTCATCTTACAGGCCAATATCTTTGCTGCCAATTATATCCAAGCTCTATGAAAAATTATTGCTTAAAAGAATAAAACCCATCATAGAAAGACAAGAAATTATTCCATCTCATCAATTTGGTTTTCGAGACAAGCATTCCACGATAGATCAAGTACACAGAATTACTAATATAATAGAAAAAGCACTAGAAGAGGGAAAAGTTTGTTCTGCAGTTTTTCTAGATGTAGCACAAGCATTTGACAAAGTGTGGCATGAAGGCCTTAATTTTAAACTAAAAAGGTTTCTGCCAAAACAGTATTCGGATATTTTGGAATCATACATATCTGATAGACATTTTAGAGTAAAACAGGAAGACTCATACTCAAATTTAAGAGAAATTCAAGCAGGCGTGCCCCAGGGTAGCGTACTAGGCCCTTATCTATACTTATTATTCACTTGTGATATCCCAAAGCCAGAAAATTGTCACTTAGCAACATTTGCCGATGATACTGGTTTATTGACGGTAGAAAAATCTATTGAAAAATGCATAGAGAAACTTCAGGATGCAGTCACCCAAATTCACAGTTGGACCACAAAGTGGCGAATAAAATTAAATGAAACCAAATCAATTCATGTTGATTTTACAAACAAAAATATAAATCACATACAAATAACAATTAACAACATTCCAGTACCATATTCGAATCAGGCAAAATATCTAGGTATGACACTTGATACCAAATTGCGCTGGAAAGCACATGTTAAGAAAAAAAAAGAAGAACTTGAGATAAGGTATAGAAAAATGAACTGGCTAATTGGAAGGAAGTCCAATTTAACAATTCATAATAAGTTACTGCTTTATAGACAAATACTGAAACCAGTATGGACATATGGTATTCAACTATGGGGTTGTGCTAAAGAGAGTAACATTCTAGTTGTACAGAGATTTCAAAATAAAGTATTAAGAAACATTGTGAATGCACCTTGGTACGTTCGAAATAGTGACCTTCATCGAGATCTAAAAATCGAAACTGTAGCAGAGACTATAAAAAAGTACGCAAAAAGCCATGAAGATAGACTCCATCGGCATGTGAATGTGGAAGCAATTCAGCTTCTAGACAATACTATGCTAGTTCGACGACTAAAAAGAGTGAAGCCGTTTGAGCTAGTAAACTAAGTGAATTACACATAAAACAAAATAATGCTATAAACACAACACAATTGTGAGTTACAGACTAAACAAAGCGGGGAGAACTGTTGAGTGAACCCTAAGTTTAAATCTGACTTTTTCTAGTAAATTAAGTTAAAACAAAATTGCTAATTAGTCTTACTGACTAGATTGTAATAAAAAAAACACAGTGTGTTTGACAAATAAAAAAAAAATAAAAATAATTTTAAACACGACACGACGTTTCGGTTAATTAGTATCTCTAAGCGTTTTCAAGTGTAACTTTATAATCCAGTCTATAGGCTAATAACAATAATTACACAAATAGATATGCAACCCAACAAAGCTAATAACAACAGAGGACACATGGCTCTGCCGTATATTCATGTTGTTCCAAAGATGATACAACAGAGCCATCTGCCCGCTGCTGTTATTGAGTTTGTTGGGTTGCATATCTATTTGTGTAATCATTACTACTACTTATACTATTTGGTGTGCAGTTAGGTATGACGGCCCTTCCCCTTTTAATACTAAGACGCTTGTTTTCCTTAAGGAATGGTTTCCCTATGTTTGGTATGTTTGTGCTTTGTTGACTAAAAACTTCTTTATTCTGCATTATAAACGCAGCTTCAATAAACTTTTGATTTCGCAATTTCACTCCTTATGGAAAACATTAGCTTCAGACCATGCATGATCCGCTAAACCCGATTTTTCAATATCTCCTAATTGGGTACTTTTTAGATGTTCATTTACTCTTACTTGAAGAGGGCGTTTCGTGTCATCTACATATGATTTACCACACTAATACGGGATTTGGTAAATAAATTCCTTCTTATTTAAGAACTTTTCTGGTTTTGTTGTAGTTACAAAACTCCTTATCGCATTTCCCGATGAAAATACCATTTGTATATTATAGTGTTTGGCTATTCCTCTAATATTTTCTGAAATTTCGAGAACATATGGAATATTTATCAGACCCATGGATTATTATTTTGAGAATTTGCTACATTTGGTTTGTTTTTATTTTTACAGTTCCGTCATAAGTCGTTTTATACGTTCTTAATTTCTGTGGTTAATTCTTTATTATTACTACAAATATTTAGGGCTCTTAAATACAAACTTCTTATAACTCCTTGTTTTGTAACAACAAAATGATTAGACTTAAAATTTAGGTACTGTCCCATGTCTGTAGGTTTCCTATATACAGTGGTTTGAATGTGTCTGTCTATTGGTTTGACAAGGTCATCCGAATCTTTTTCAATTTCCATTGTGCATTTGGTTTTTGGTCGAACACCGTTCAGATGGAGTAGAAAATTCTGCAGTTTTTCATCATTTTCTGATAATAAAAAATGTGTCATTTATGCATTGTAGCCGAACCGAACTACTCTTGTTGTGTTAATCGCATGGTCCTCAAACCACTCCATGTAGATGTTTGTTATCACTGGCGAAAGAGACGAACCCATTGGAACTTCATCATTTTGTGCGTAAAACTTATCTTTCACTTAAAAGTAAAAGTCACGGAAAGAATTGCAAAGTTCTTATTTTAAAGGTGATTATCCTTGTTTCACGTAAAATGCTGATTTTTTATAGCTATAAATATAGATAAGACATGACATCAAGTTTTATTTGAAAAATGTTGTGTTTTACCATGTCTAGTCTTCCACTATGACCACAGTCTATTGTGACATAGGTACGCTCTGTAGCTCTTAAGCGAGACAAAACTTAACAAAGGTACATATAAAGTTTTTTTTTTAAATCAACATTCTGTAGGTTGGTAAAGAACCAATTGCGAATCTATATTCATGGAAACTTTTGTTTCTTACATAAGCCAAAGAATTATCCCTCTTTATTTGTAAAATACAGTTAAAAACGCCTTGTATGTTACATACTTAAATTCATATATCATATATCGACGGCTAACAAGCCCTTAAGTTTACTTCGGTAGTTCTCAAACAGATATACTCAAAAAATCTCAGGACAAAAAACCCGGATACTTATATTTTATAAGGATTTGTAAAACCTGGATGGAAATGCTTATAAAATATGGATACAGTTACAGAAGCGATCGTAAAAAAAATCTTTTTTATTTTCACTCACAATAACTTATTTAGGTCGAAAAAGCCCAACTAATAAATTGTTATGGCGTCTGTCAATCTGGGACACGATAACTCAAAAACCAATAACTCGATTGTAGCACAAAAGTTTTGCGGTATTAGTGGATGGGGCCATTTAATTTTTGTGGGGGTGAGGGAACTGCAAGTGACAGAAAGGGCGTTCTAATATAAAATAAAATCATAATTCAATACCATAGCTAATAGAAAAACGAGGTTTTTAAAATTATACCGTTTTCGATCAACGTTTAAAAACCGCTCCAGAGTAATCCGAGATTAATCTCAAAAAGATTGGTCTGTTCGATTTAAGCGTCACGTCGCACGGTGGTCAGCTTGTCGGTTCTGAACGATCGAAATTATTTTATGGTTGCAACTTTGACAAATTGATGCTGAAAGTTAGGAAATATCAACTAGCGTTTAAAAAATGTGATTTTATTATACTGTCTATTCTGGAGATGCTACAGTCGCCTCCAACGATAATGTCGGATATCTTTTTCCCCCTTTAGAAAATAGCTTAAAAAATTGATATTTTGAGAGTGTGTGTACGTAATCAGCTTAAATCTTTTTTAATTCAACATAATTTTTTCATAAAAATTTAACTAAATTTATTAACCTTGCTATCACTATCAAATTTTGCAAGTTTTTTTAACCATGCACTGATATTCTTTATCGTAGTCTTTATGTTCACTATTTTCACATATATAGTTCAAAACGGATTGATTTTTGTCCTGTGAGACCGGTGTCTTATCCCACACGTTAAATAAATTACGTCGACCAATCCCATGCGCCAACGCTGAAACAATACATCATAACTAAAACTCCGGCAAGAACCGACAGCTAAAGGTAGCACAAATACAACCCTTGATACATGGTTGAAATAATAAAGTCACAAACTATTAATGCAGCAGTAATATAGAACAATTTTCAAATATTCAAGCGCTGTTTAACAACTTTAAACAGGAGATTCCCAATAAACTGGAGGACTTCTCAGCGAAATTCGAAAATATTAACCAAAAACTATCCACCATTGATCAACTAAACTCAGCGCAGTAGATACCAAGATAGTATTGCTTCTGAAGCATTCGATAGGATCAATCGTGCTAAGAATATCTTGATTAAAGAAGTCGAGGAGGTTGAGGGAGAGGTGGCAGTCAAAAAAGAACACGACAAAAAGGTCGTCACTGACATACTGCAAAAAGTTGGCAGTGACGCAGAGCCCGTGGCCATTTTTCGGGTTGGGCAACTCAACCAAGCCAACTCCTACCACCGTAGAATTAAAATAATCTTATCGAGTGAACAACAAGCCAAACACGTACTGCGAGACAAAAATAAACTTTTGGAACATGAATACACTAAAGAACTAAGTAAACCCAGCCAGTAAACTTAACGTTAAACACAAACTCTACGACGACCCATTGCACGTACCTGGACTGGCTTATTCTTTATACGAATATATCTTCACTAAAGGCTAAATTTAACGAGTTTTTGTGCACCGTTCAACAAATTAAACAGAAACATTTTTAAAAACTTCGGAACCAAACAGCATAGTAGATTTACCAAATTATTTAATCTTTAGACAAGACCGAATAAATGCTGACGGGGGCGGAGTTTGCATTTATGTATCAAATGTAATCACAACTCAATTTGTTATCGAGAAAGTTCCTGCTTCAATACTCAACATCGAAATGTTACTTTTAAAACTGAGCAATCAAACTTGTAATCTACACATAAGATATCTACCGCTCAGGTCGAAAAGCTACATTAGAAAATACAAATATCCTTATTAGCAAACTTCAAGAAATAGAAAGCTTAGAAAACCTGATAATAGCAGGGGATTTTAACTTTCCAGATCTTACATGGCCATTTGTTGCGAATTCAAACCTACAACTTATAACAGAACCAACCAGGTTTCGAAATAACGATAGGCCTTCCACGCTGGATTTGATCCTTACTAACGATCAGCAAATTTTATCTAACTATGAAATTGGTAGCCCTATAGGAAACTCAGACCATGTAACAATTACAACACATATTCAACTCAATGTACCAAGTGTAAACAAAAAATCCAATACTATACAGTATGAAAGGGTTAATTTCCATGAAATCTCACGTATACTATCTAATATTAATTGGACTCTACAACCAGGCTCTTTTAATAACGTTGCTGACATGTGGCAGTTTATTTACAATAAATTAGTGGAAGTGAAATCAATACCTACCACCATTAAAAAAACCTTCAGAAATCACTTAAAACCATGGATAACGTCAGAAATTTTAACTCTAATAAGACATAGAAGAAATCTTTGGAAAAAATACAAACGAACCAAAAGTATGAATGACTGGCAAATGCATAGAACTTTTTCAAACAGCCTAAAAACAACTATAGACGAAGCACAAACTTCCTATGAAGAAAGTGTTATCAATAGTGAAAATAACAAGAAATTATTTAAATACATACGTTGTTCTTTAAATTCGAAGGTTGCAACTCCATTGCTAAGGAAAGGTGATGGTTCACTTTGTTCAAATAACACAGAAACTGCGGAACTACTTTGCCAATACTTTTCCAAAGTGTTCACTACTGAACCAGATCACGACAACCTTCCCAACATTTTATCGCCTAGAGTAAAATCCAGTTTAAACGAAATACAATCTACAACAAAGCTGATATCTAAATATATCAAAAAACTTAAAAACAACTCTTCACCAGGAATAGATCAAATTTCATCTTATAAAAACCAGCATGAACGCCATAATCGATCCTTTGAAGATATTAATGCAAGCATCATTTGATAGCGGCGTGCTCCCAGATGAGTGGAAAACTGCTGTTGTGACGCCTATATTTAAGTCGGGAGACAAATTAGAAGCCAAAAATTATCGACCAATTAGCTTAACCTCTGTGATCTGTAAACTTATGGAATTAATCCTAGCTGAGCATATGACTGAGTTCTTAATCGTTAAAAATGTAATATTTACTCTCATGTGTTAATGATTGGACAAAAGCACTCAACAAGAGCGAACCTACAGACGTCATATACTTGGATTTTTCTAAGGCTTTTGATAAAGTAGAAAAAAATAGACTGTTACATAAACTAGATCACGCTGGAATCAGAGGAAAATGGCAAAATTGGTGCTCTTCATTTCTATCTGATAGAAAGTTCATGGTTCGAATTGGTAAGGCACATTCAGGACTTCGGGATGTCATCAGTGGAGTGCCTCAAGGGTCGGTTTTAGGCCCTCTTCTATTTCTCGTCTTTTCAGCTGATTTACACATCACATCAAATCTAAAAAAGCTGCGTTCGCTGATGATTTCAAATGTTACGCTTCAAACAAAGATCATGCCAACCTTCAGCTGGACCTTGATAACATTTTTTTGTGGAGTACAGAATGGCTTCTTCCTTTGATTATAGACAAGTGTGTGGTTTTTTATATTGGAAAAAAGAATCCAAACCTAACGTAATTTTAAACATTACACAGTTATCAACCGTTAAATCTCACACCGATCTTGGACTTATAGTAAATTCTGACTTAACGTGGTCCGAACACATTCTGAGTGCGTGTAAAAAAGCGAACAATTTACTTTATTTATTAAGAAAATCCTTTCAACGCATCAATTTTGAAAAATTTAACAAACTTTATAAAACATATGTTCGACCTATTTTAGAATACGCGGGTGATGTGTGGTGGGCAGAATTAATTCGGGATCAAACTCTCCTTGAGAACGTTCAACGTCGGGCAACTAGATTGACATTCGGTAGAGTAAGACCTAGTTATGAAGAGAGACTATCTCAGGTTCATATGATTACGTTTAAACAAAGGAAAACGCGCGGAGACCTAATTAAAACTTTTTAAATTCTACGTTTTTACTACGGTGATCTAAAGAACTTATTTACTACAAACCATGACACTCGCTTAAGAGGTCACCAACTAAAAGTAAAAAGTGAAATCGAAGACGCGACAATTTTTTATTACAAACAGAGGGTTTTCTACATGGAACAATCTGCCGGAAAATGTTATTAATGCAGAAACCGTAAATCAATTTAAAAACAAACTAGATCGTTATCTTGGACTAAGCTAAAACATAAATAAGTTTTTGTGTACAGTTAGATTTTTTTTTGTAAATTAAGGCTTTATAGGGATTTATCCCTCAGCCCCAACTGAAATTATAATAATAATAATAAAAAACGTAATGATACGGACTTTTTCAGTCCAATGTATATAATACATATTTGAAAAATTATAATCATTTAATACCAAATTTATTGAATTTTTTTAATAAGGAAATTGAAACTTTGAAAAAGGTTTAATAGTAAAAATTAAAGATACTGACCCATATTTATAATATACGTAAATAAATCACCATATAAACTCTGGTTAACCAACTGGGAGCACTTTTAAAACTCGCCTTTCCGCGCGGTATAAGTGCGGACCATTATAAATGCTATCAAGCGGCCTATGACTTGTCGTCGTGACAAGTGACAACGACTCAGTTGATCGATTTTCGGCATTGAGGTTTTCTAATGGGGTAATTGGGCACTTTTTTAAGATTTAGTGGTTATGATAGAAAATAGTTCGATATTGAGGTTTCGATCGTCTAAATAGACTGACTCCGTGCGCCGCACCCGCTAAGATTTCTTTGGTCAGTTAGGCAAAACAATTGCTCTGAAATCTTGCGCGCTTTGATCTTGCTTGCTCTTAGTCCTAAGAGCAAATGCGGTTAAATCAAAACAAACAATACCCAATTTTTTTATTTGTGGCTTGGTGTGTTTTTTTCTGTTTTCGCTTTTTGTGTAGTACAGTAAAACATATGTAAAACCTTGTCGAAAGCCCAAAATAATGGCTTTGGAGGAGTTCTAGCGCTTAGGTCAAGTTCTAAAGACAAAGAAAAATATTTTAAAGATTTCTTGTTGCTGAGTCAACAAATGGATGCTGTATTTACCGATTACCGTGCATGAACGTAATCACTATTTTTAAAATTCATTGTTTTGCTCGCTTACACAAATATTTTGAGGGCTTGTGATAAAAGCGCGTTTGATTAGTGGTCCCACCGGATCAATCAGGGATCAGTTTGCAGTTTCTTGCATAGATATTTGCTCAAGCAAGGAGCGAACTTAGCTAGAAAAACACGGCTCTAAAATTTAGATTCAGAATTAGATTTTTAACAAAATTTGTCACGTCAATTAATTAACAAATTAACTTAAAAATGACAGCAGCTAGAGTAAGCTAGTTTTCACATACCAAACCAAGCAAAAATACAAACACAACTTTTTCTGGGTATTACGCCACTAGTAAGGAAAAATTACTTTAAAAAATTATAATTATAATTTTTCCTTACTAGTGGCGTAATACCCAGAAAAAGTTGTGTTTGTAAAATGAATCCGCCACAAACATATAGATTTTATTTACAAGCAAAAATAAATCTACCTCAACACTTAGATGACTTGGTTCTTGTGGATGGCGGTACGTGCCTACTGATAAAGAAAATATAAATAAAATTTCGGACTTCCATTGTCTTTATTTATTTTAAAACACGACGTTTCGGTTAGTAAGTATCTCTTACCATTATCAAGTGTAAAGAAAGAAATTTTATTTCTACACAATCATTGTCTACGAGTTTCAAACAAAGAAAGAAAAATATATTTTTATGTGGATTAAGAACAATTACAAACAAAAATCTGAAAGAAAACAAAATACTAAACTTATATTTTAAAATATAAAATAAATGGATCCATGATAAATCTGGTACCTTTCTAGCTCACTGAACTTTACGCTATATCAGCCTTGAAAAGAGATTCTTATTCATATTTCAGAAACGGAAGCTCCGGCGGAGTTTTTGGTAATAACATAAATTATCAAGAAAAATTTGTTCTACTGTATTCTCAAAACCGCATATTGAAGCGATGCTCCGTTAAATAGCATATTTTCAATTTTTAAACTGCCATTAATATTAATGGTAATTAACCAAAATCTAATCAGCTCTTAACAGTATTGCACACTATTTTACCTGAAAATTTCATGAAAATCGACTTAGAGGTTTAGAAGCTATCGCGTTACGAACAGATATGGATACACATGGACAGACGTCATGACGATATTGCTAAGATAGGTCAAAATACACCATAATAACACATTATCGGCGATACCTCAAACAATTTTTTTTCGTCGAAAACAATACTTTCTCTAGTCATTGCTGCACGGGCTAGGAAGGTAAAAATGTATTCTTATATAATTTAAAGAACATAAGTAGTTTGCTCTTGAATAAGATAAATAAACACTACAAAAACAAAAACAATAAAATCCTATATCAAAATGTTGTGCGTAGGACGGTGCTGGTCAAAATTTTAATTTTATTATTTTTCTAGTAAATAGAAAGCCTGATAGGAAAATAAAACGTAATAAACCCAGCGAAAACACTTTTTATTTTTTAAAAAGAGATAAAATCTGATATAGCATAAATCACGATGTCATATAAATTTTGAAGCGCCGCCTAGAGCAATATTTTTATCCAAACCAGAGCTCAAACAAAGATAGAGTTACCGTCCAGTGGTTTTATCAGCATAGACTAGATTTTTCTTTTTAAAATTCTGCGCATAAAACATTATCATAAACCGAAGTTTAGTTATACGGTTTACCGTTTTATGAATGACACAGTTTCTTATAGACTAGGGATTTTTTTTGAGATAACGCCGAAAATGTGTTATTTGGGTGTATTTTGATCTATCCTAGCAATATTGTCGTGATGTCTGTCTGTGTGTATGTATGGGTGTGTGTGTGTGTATGTCTATCCGTAACACGATAGCTCCTAAACCGCTAAACCGATTTTCATAAAATTTTCAGGTCAAATAGTGCTCGATACTATAACGAGCTAATTAGATTTTGGTCAAAACTAACTGTTTTCAGGGCTTATATATCCCCAAGTAACATTTCTTTATTTATAGCAGAAGCTAAAAGGTTGCCAGCGCCTTTCCTTAAAACCATTAGTTTCAATGTTTGGTCGCTAGCACGTTCCCATTACCCTTATATACCCCTTAGACCTCCTAATTGGGACTCCCCAATTGGTGATGGCAACCTATGTATTAAACGCACTATAAAACCATAAGAAATAAACTCCTTCTTCGCCCTCTAGCGGTTCTACCAGTATTGAACCTTTTAGAGCCTAAAGCTATTATGCCAGGTTCTAAAAGCAACTCAGAAACGTCCTCTATCCTATTATAAAACTAGATTTGGTAATTTGGTATCCTGGCGATTCTGTTTAATACCATAATACCTTTGAGTAAAGAAGTTTTCCTATAAAAGCTATGGCGATATTTTAGATTCACAATGGCTATATAAAATAATTTAGGTATATCACAAAATTGCCAAAAATGTCAGAGTCCCAAAATTATTTTATCACATAAAAATATACCGAGTTTGTCGTTTTGTTGATGATCAAATTGCCTGCCAGATTTATTTTTCTGAAAAAATCGTATCTGAAAAGCTCTCAAAACAAGCGCGCCAACTTAAAAATGTTTTTTAGTAGTTTTTTGATCACAAAAAACATATATTTAAAATTAAAAAAAAAATTATTTACACTATTCACCATTAAACAAGTCACAAAAGTTTACATAAATCAAAATTAAAGTAAAATTATTGTTAACAAATATTGCGTAAAGTACTAGATAAATTTTTTCTCTTTACAATATTTATTAAATAAATTTATATACGCCATTATGGTTTTATAGTGGTCACTTGGTTTTATTTGTTACTGTGTCGCAACAAGGATTTTTGAGTGCCCTTATGAAACCAACAAAAAAGTAAATATAGTGAACATAACCTTAAATTACCACTTAAATTTTTTTATTTCTTTTTAAAGCGTATAATTTAACACTTTTAAATGTTTTTTATCGTGTAATTTCATCACAATCGAGAAGGCCAGTGCAACGATATTCGTTGTGCCTGCAGGTTGGAGGGCAACCTCTTATATTGGCCGTCTAAACAAGCCTTGTCTAGGCCTGGGTGTCCTACCCAGGAGGACGGAAACTCAACAATTATTAATTATTGGGTTTTAAATAATTAATCTTGTAATAGGTAGGTACCAATCTGAACCTAGGTATCTATTATTTTTACCAGAAATACCTAAAAAAAATAAAACAAAAGTATTTACAATTTACTTCTGTTAGAACCCTTAAGGAAACAAGGTTTTATATAACCGCCTATTTAAATAATAATTAATATACAGCTATGGGTAAGTATAAATACAAAAGAATAAAATTTACCTTTAACCCTTTCTATAAAACCTTTTTAAAATGCCTAAATTTAATGGTAAAAACCAAAAGTCTAAAGTTTATATTTACCAATCTTCAAAACCTTAAGGATACTAGGTTCTATATGGCCGCCTATCTTATCATATTTTAAACAACTGGTAACTATAAAAACAAAAGGATATAAGGTAACCTTTTAGCTCTATTATAAAACACTTTTGTGATGACCTAAAGTAATGTAAAAAACTAAATGACCAAAGTTTATATTTATTTAAGGAACCGAAGGAATATCAGTTTTATTATACTCCCTTTATAAATCACTTTTTGGATGTATAACACCTCTTTAGGTAATTGGCAATATAAATTACCGTTATGTAGCCAAATTGATCCTAAAACCCATAACAGCACCCTCTAAATAACCTAGGAACCAAATTAATAAAACCTTGTGTTGTAATAATGTTACTTGGGTCATGGCTTTACTTGAAGTGTTGTGCTAATAGGCTAGCTAGGAAGGTGTCGGATCTGTCAGGGATCCATTTATTTAATCCTGTTTTTCTTAAAGAGTGGTTTCCATATATTTTGTATATCCGTCCTTGGTTGACTTAAAATTTATTTGTTCTGCATTATAAATGCAGCCTCAATAAACTTTCGTTTTTGCCTATGCGACTTATTTTGCAAACTTTAGCTTTAGACAATTGAACACTGTGATTATTTGACCATCCATGATTCGCTAAACGGGATTTTTCAATTTACCCTGATTGGGTACTTTTAAGATGTTTATTTACTAACCAAAACGTCCTGTTTAAAATAATAAAGACAATGGGTATTCAAAATTTTCTTTTAACTCAATCATTGTCTACGGGTTTTAAACAAAAATTTGAAGAACGGTACAGACCCGGAATCTACAATCTATTCAGAGATTCAGAGGCTACGAAAAGAACCAAAATAAAGCGTTGAAGGAAGAACAACATATTTCATTCTTGTGCGAGGCGTGCGATCATGGTGTCATTCCGGTTGGCTTCCGCCTGAAAACTGACATTTCGGGAGTGAGTGCGAAGATCTTAGAGAGGATCAGCCAATCAGTAATCCGATCCTAAATCAGTTACCATCGATGGAGGAAAGCGAACTTCAACACCGATATTCAGGTGCATTTTGAGGAAATTAGACGACACACGTGCAACGACCAGTATGGGCCAATACTAAGTATAAAAATTGAAGAAGCGACAAGCACTTACTTAAGATAGACCACTCACCACCAACTCAATATTTCCAGGCACTGTAGTAAACATGTCAAAAAGAAATCTGTGCACCAAAGAAGAATTGGTGCTTAGTTAAGGACTTAAGTGCACCAATATCTGACACAGATACCGAGATTGGACATTATTGCTGCAATAGAGACGTAAGTCTACCTTAACCCGAAGCTGATGAGTTTCGTCATATAGTAAGAATAACCTTGGACAGAATCACCAGTCAAGAATAACGGGCAATTAAAAACCTGCAGAATGAAAAATCAATCAACATTATACGTGCCAACAGAGGAATCGCGACGGTGACATACAACAAAAAGATCAAAGAAGTTCTGGAGAAAGGAGACCATAGAAGGACGCATCTACAGGACGTTAAAAAAGTATGCTGACATTATACCAGACAACGTTAGATCCCGCCTGGCTCCACATCATACCACTGTGACCAAATGCCAGCTCCAGAGACTCTCCGGTCAGCACTTTGTCAAAGTTTTTGTTGGATATAATTCAACCATTGCAGGCTAAGTCTGAATCTTGAGTAAAAAACTTGGAACATTTTGTTGAGATTTTAAAACGGATTGTAGATCCCAGCGATACATTTGTAAGTTTGGATGTAAAAAGTCTTTACACCAACGTGCTAATAAATGAGTCACTTAGTATAATTAAAAGCAAACTACAAACTTATGATACACTTCACGAGATAATAATTCTATCAGTGGAGAGGGTGATGGATCTGTTGGAGATTTGTCTCCGTAGCTCTTAATTTCTAGTGAAAAATAAATTTTACGTGCAAAATGATGGACTCCCAATGGGTTCGTCTTTTTCGCTAGTGGTGGCAAACATCTACATCAGGAATCAAGCCAAAGGTATGGCTCTACAATACGTGGATGATACATTTATTATATGGCCGGAAAATGATGACGAACTGCAGAATTTTCAACTTTATCTTAATCGTATTCAACCAACAATCAAATGCACAATTGAAATTAAAAAATATTCGGCCTTATCTTTTTTGGATGATTTTAAGACGAATCATTTTTTTGCTACACAACAAGTACTTAAAAAGTTTTTATTTAAGAGTATAGTATATTAGTATTGAATGGTTATTTTGAGAAATAAATAAACTCAACGATCTCTAAAATTAAGAACAAACCAAATGTAGCAAATTCTCAAAATAATAATCCGTTGGGTGTGTAACGTTCTTGTTATGTTTGTATGTCGTTGTTTAAGATGTTAAATTGATAAATAAAGAACTGACATTGTTTGATAAAATTGTAATCAATCAGAACTAACTAAAGTCACAAACATCAAAACTATAAGTGAACTGATAAATAAAACAATACAAAATGTTGGAAGGACACTACATTCCTCCCTGCTCTTCATTAGACAAAATCTTTCATCCAATGTGGAGTACTGGTGTGACGTCTAGGCCGACCAGGAACTGAACAACTTGTCTTGGACTCAGGTTCGTTCATCTCATGAGAAGTGGAAGGCGAAATCAATGCTGGACGTTGGATGGGGTTTTGCACAAATGGAATACCATTTTCTTCCAACAACAACAAAATATAATCAGATCTGGAAACAGGTTTCACAATTGGCTGAAGGGGAGATGGAGAAGCTCTGGATCTGGATTCAATTTCCTTAGCTATTGTTGGGATGAAAATCTTGAAAAATGAAGAATTTCTTTCAATGTTCTTTCCATTTCTCTGTGCAACAATCTTGTCACCAAAGATTTTTACAATCCTGAATGGTTCCGGATCATAGAAGGACGTAAGCGAGTTTTTTCTTAACTGTTGACAGAGAAACAAATCTCCAATTTTGAACTCATGAGATTTGCAATTTCGTTTCTTATCAGCATACTCCTTTTGTTTCAACTTATTCCGTTTGTCTGCTTCTTGTATTTCATTGTTACTTCCGTGCTCCTGCTTATCAAGAATAGATGGAAAACATGTTCTTACAGGTCTGCTGAACATGAGTTCATAAGGCGTCTTGGATTTCGTGGAATGAGGAACGCTGCGATAGTTTGCAAGGAATTCTTGCAACTGCGAATCAAATTGGCTAGTCTCCAAATTAGCACAAACTAAAGATTTCTTGATAGTTTTTACAAATCTTTCAACCATGCCATTAGCTTCAGGCCAATACGGAGTGATTTTGCGATGAAGTATCCCATAAGACTCAAGAAAATCTTTGAAATCTTTCCGTTGAAAGGTGGACCATTATCAGATTTGACAATGAGCGCTCTCCCGAATAACGAGAAGTATTTTTCAAGTATTGGTTTAACTGCCATTAAGGAAGTGGAGTTCACAACTTCAGCTATTGGATATCTGGAGTTTTCATCAACCATTAAAAATATGTATTTTCCGTTTGGAAAAGGTCCAGCAAAGTCAACATCTAACTGTTCAAAAGGAGTTCCAGGATGTTCTGAGCTCTGTATCGGACTTCTTGAGACATCGGGTGTTACAGCTTGACATGCAGCACAGCTACGGACATAGCTTTCGATCATACTATTAATATTTGGAAACCAAATTTTTGTGCGTATCAGCTGTTTTGTTCTCACAATGCCTAAATGACCTTTGTGCGCTAGTTTTACAGCTCGTTCACGAAGAGATGGAAGAATTATCCTTGTACCCCTAAGTAAGATATTTCTGTACAACGTGATTTCTTGTATGATATTTTTGAATGGTTTGAGGTCTTCATCACTACATGAATAATAATTTGATGAATTATCAATTATACTGGAAAGTTTCTGTAAGGTCTTGTCTTTTACTGTTTCTTTTTCTACTTCATCCAAGGTCATTGATTTCGGAAGGCTGCAAGAAGTGTGGAAACTAACATATTCTTCAATTTTTGCTGCTCTAGGGATCTGTTTATCGAATGGATTTCTTGACAAGTAATCTGAAGGATTATTTTCACCCTTTTGATGAAAAACGTCAAATGAATACGGCTGTATCCTTAAACAAAGTCTTTTTATACGCAAATTTGGTGCTGATCTAGGATTCTGCAAGATGCTTATCAATGGTTTATGATCGGTAAAAAGTTGAAATTGTTGGCCATACAAATAAAGATGAAAATGTGTGATAGCCCAAGATACAGCTACCATCTCTCTCTCGATCTGACTATATCTTTGTTCTATGGATGATAATGCACGGCTTCCATACGCAATGATGTTATTTTTGTTATTATCTCTTTGTGAAGGAATGGCATTTGGACCAGCATCGACGTGTAGCTGAGTTGGCTTCGAAATGTCATAATATGAAAGGTTTTTTAGGTTCATAATTTCATTTTTCAGATCTTCAAAAACTGTTTGGTGTGTAGAAGTCCATTTCCATTCTGCTGAACTTAAAGTGAGATCTCTCAAAATTTTTGTTTTAGATGCAAGATTTGGAATGAACTTTTCTACAAAGTTGATCATACCAAGTAGACTTCTAACTTCGGATGGATTGGTAGGTGATTGCATGTTTACAAAAACCTCTACTTTTTCTGGATCAGTATGGATACCGTCAGAAGAGAATACATATCCAAAATATTTGATTTTAGATTGATTAAAGATATATTTTTGTTCATTGATTGTTAGATTAGGTTTTTCGAGTCTGGTAAGAACTTTCAAAAGAGCTTTATCGTGGCTAGCTTGATCTTCTCCAAAAATCAAAATATCATCACTGAAATTAATGACACCATCAATGTTTGATAAAACTTGTCTAATTGTATTTTGAAAAATTTCAGCAGCTGCGTTTATTCCAAAAAATAGTCTTTTGTATCGGAAAAGACCGATGTGCGTAGAAAAGGTTGTTAGATGTTTAGAAGTTTTGTCAAGAAGCAACTGATGATAACCAGCTTTCAAATCCAATTTGCTAAAAACTTTTACATTGTCCAAAAGTAATACTAGGTCATCGATTGTTGGTGTCAAATGACGTTCTCTTTTGATAGCTTTGTTTGCTGATCTCATATCTACACACATTCTAATTTTTGTTGGATCAGATTTTGGTATGACTACAATAGGAGATACCCATGGGGTAGGACCTGCAGCGGGTTCTATGATGTCCTGATCTAGGAGCCTATTTATTTCAGCTTCGACTTTTTCTCTCATATGAAATGGTAAGCGTCTATGCTTTTGCGCAACCGGATGAACAGAATCATCAACATGAAGTTTAACCTCAAATTGATTGAATTTTCCAATACCTTTCACAACATTCGGAAAATTCTGTTTGATATACTCTGAATCAATTACTACTTTGTTATTGCTTAAACTATATTTAATCAGATTCAATCCATGTGACGTTTCATAGCTTAATAATTGTTCGGCATTGCCTTCTATAACATAAACGTCTGCAGTTATAGATTGATCTCGATATGAGAAAAATCCATGAAATTTGCCAACTACAGGAAGATGTTGTTCTGAATTGTAAGGACATCTTGGAAAAGTTTAACATTTGATAAACTATTGAAAATGTTCTTGTTAATAATGTTCACTGAGGATCCTGTGTCAACTATGAAATTTTGACTAATTCCATTTAGATTTAACGTAACTCGGGGAAGAGTTGAGATTTTGTTCAGTTTGTAAACAGTGAAAAGGAATCTGAATTAGAGCCTACTTCAATAGCGTTGATACGTTTGTTAGTACTACTGTTTTGGTTCGAGCTTGTTAACTGAATACTATCATTGTTTTTAGAAGAAAGGCACATCTTACTAAAATGACCCCTTTTGGTACAAGAATGACAAGTTACATTTCTGGCTGGACATGACTTAAGCCATTTTTATGCCAACTGTTTCCACAATAAGAGCAAATGTTGTTATCTTTACCTGATGATGATGGTTTATCTTTATAGCTCGTGTTTATCACCCTGTTCCGGTTCACCATAACTTCTGTCTCACTTTGTTGGGATGCTTGCATCTGGTGTAGATGGACTTTTGTAATTTCCAACAGCTTGGCTTTCTGCAGTAGTTGTTCCAAGGAAACGTTCTCTGTTAGTGCATACTTGCGAAGATCTTTGTTCCTAGTTTTTGAAACAATTTGACTTTTAATTTCACGTTCTTTATCAGAAAATTGGCAGTTTTTAGAAAATGAAAGTAGCCTGGCGTAAAATTGATCCGTAGTTTCATGCTCAAACTGGTGTAATTCCCTAAACTGATATATTTCAAAGTCTACATTGATTTTAGGAGCAAAATATCGATCTAATTTTCCTTTCGCTATAATATATGGAGACTCCTCAACAGTAGTTTCATTATTTGTCGGTAAATCCGGTAATGAACTGTATAAATCATAAACAGCCTCACCTGCACAATGTAGTAACATAGCTTTTTTACGTTCTTCATTTGTAATACCTGTAGCTAAGACATAGTTTTCAAATCTCTCAATGTATCTTGCCCATCTTACACCTACATTGTGGATATCTGTTCTCATATCAAATGATGGAAACACACTGGTGTGAAATAGGGCCATCTTCTAGGATTTTTTTTTTTTTGATGTTGTCAAGTCAAAAACAATTCTTGTTAAACTGTCAAAAATCTTCAATATTTGTTTTGATTTTGTGGAGCTGTTTTCTGTTGAATCAACTTGCTGGGGTTCTTCTTAGAGTCCTCGTCGCCAATGTAACGTTCTTGTTATGTTTGTATGTCGTTGTTTAAGATGTTAAATTGATAAATAAAGAAGTGACATTGTTTGATAAAATTGTAATCAATCAGAACTAACTAAAGTCACAAACATCAAAACTATAAGTGACCTGATAAATAAAACAATACAAAATGTTGGTTAACACTACAGGGTGTTATTCACATTTCATATGTTCAAGGGAATTTAGAAAACATAAGACGAATAGCAAAACATTATAATATTAAAACATTATTTTTACCGGAAATACGATAAGGAGTTTTGTGACTTAAACAAAAACAAAAAATCCCTCAAATAATAATTAATGCATTTACTGAGTGTGGTAAATCATATGTGGGTAAAACAAGAGGCCCTCTTAAGGTTAGAGTAAATGGAGATCTAAAAATTACCCAATTAGTGGATATTGAAAAATCCCGTGTAACGGATCATGCATGGTCAAATGATCTAAAACTTAAGTTTTGCATAAGGAGTCAAATTGACGAAAGCAAAAGTTTATTAAAGCTGCATTTATAACGCAAAATATAGAAGTTTTTAGTTAACCAAGCACGGACATACCCAATATATGGAAACCACTCCTTGACGAAAACATGCGGATTAAAAAGGGGCATGCCGTCAAACCTGACTGCACAATAAGTAGTATAATTAGTTGCCTGTAGACTGGATTGTTTGGTTTACAATTGAGAACGGTTAGTGATGCTTACCAATCGAAACGTCCTGTTTAAAATAAACAAAGACAATGGATGCCGCAATTTTGTTTCTACACAGTAAGTGAGATGTGATAAAATAATCGGTCCAGTTTTCGGTATTTTCTACTAGGCATCTAGTTTTTGTTAATTTTAAAATAGAAAATTGCTTACCCAAAATTAGGACGCTCTGTTATAAGACAAAATTCTTAGTTTTTTAGGTAACGATAGACCTAGGATATTACATACAATTTTGCAAGAAAAATGCGTGTAGATGCATATTAAATGTAAATTAATTCTTCAAGAATTTTTTACGTTAGTTACATAACGACTGCTTAAAGTCCCTTTTTCATCTTTATTGTCTTGCCCTTAATATGCTTTCTGCCGTTTGTGCAACTTCCTATGCCAGCGCATGCGAAAAACTACTTGATTTCGCAAGTGTTAGGTAAATAACGAATTTTGGCTTTTATAATTTACCCAAAGTACCGTCGTTCAACTACGATAAGCGACCTGTAGAAAACTGTCATTTTAGTTTCACACGCTTATTAAGGTCCATATCATTATTTTTGGGATAACTTTTTACGACTTTTTTTTGCTGGCCTATGCTATTTGTTATGGTAACAGCTGATTACTATCAAAAATTATGGAATGAACTATAGATAAAGTATAAATTTGCATTGGTATAAAAGTATATTACACAGGGTGTCCCATTAAGGATGGCAGCCGGATTTATCTCAGATACAAATACAGCTACGACTTCAGGAAAAAAATGTTTATAACAAAATCGGACCTTGTGAATTCACCTAAAATATTTTTGTTTCTGTAGCTCCCCGCTAGGGGGCAGTAATAACATCTGTTAGCTCCCGCTAAATTTCGCGGTTGTTTATATATATTTTTAAAAACACACAACTGTATGAAGGACAAAGCGCATTCCGCGTATTTGGACATGCGCACCAACAACCAGGGAGATCCTTGTCAATCGCCTAGAGAAAATGGCGTGTTAATTTCGTTCTCCAACTATTTCAAATATCTACACCTGAAAGTGCTCGATTTTTGTGTACTGAAGCATAGAACTAGAAACTTCAGCCCTTCAGCTACGTGGTGACATCATTAGATCCATTCGGGGGCCCCTTAGAAGCGGAGAATTTGGCTGCAAAACTGGTGAGTGCATTTGTTCTGATTACCGTTGTGTGCCACCAATATTTTACCTATGGACGTTTTGATTATTTCGTAATTCATATCAATATATTTATGTTGGTTCGCGCTTTCATTAATTAAAATATTTACAGTCCATTGCATTTAACGTTTTTCTAACCGTGGACTAACATAAGTGGTCCTTTTCGAGCCGAATTATTTTTAGAATAAATCCATACGACGGTATTAATAGTTATTTTCACGCCAAGCCACTTATTTACCTAATCTGTGGCCAAGCCAAACAAGGCGGCCTTGAATTTTCGCATCGTATTTGAAACGAGAAAGTCGTCGGTGCAGTGCACGTGTCTTTCGCGTGCTCGATTCAGTAAACAAAGCGAAGGAACCACAAAACAAAACAAACAAAAACATTTCTCATTTATGTGTTAGGGTGTTTCATATCATTTCGATATTTAAAACAATTTTCATCAATTGCGATAAATTAGTGCATATTTTCGACAATTCGTCATTTTTCTATTTTAGAAGCATTAATTTAGCGTTAATTGTATATTTACCGACAATTTCGTCATTTCAAAGGTAAAATCATGTCTGTCAAAAAAGCCGTACAAAAACGCAAGGGTTTTTTATCTGCGATCACCGAGTGTTATGTGTTTTCACAGACCGCGGCAAAGGATGAAAAAGCGAGAAACGAGTTTCAAGTGAGGTATTCCGATTTGGATGAAACCTTCGATAAATGCATGCTGGCGCATAATGACGTCATTATGTTGATAGACGACACGGACGACGAGGAGTTTAAAACGCAGGATGCGATCCTTTCAGAAGCTCGTAAATATTTTTATGCGTGTAAGGGGGTTTACTCTAAAATATTTCCGGTTGAGGCCCCATCCTTTTCGGGATCATATGTTCGACAAAACGAAACTCCAAAACTCAAAGAGTTAGGTATTCCCATATTTCGAGGTGATAAAAAATTATGGCCAAGCTTTTTCGATCTTTTATAGATCAAAATCAAAGTCTAAGTAACGTTCGAAAACTTCAATATTTATTTTCATATCTCGAGGATGAGCCTTTAAAATTGATATCAGGGATTAGCTTATCTGATCAAAATTATAAAATTGCTTATGACAAATTAGTCAATAGATATCAAAACAAGCGAGACCTCGCAAATGATGCTTTAAGCTCAATTATGAACTCCACCTTAAAAAACGAGTCAGCTAAAGAATTCCGTAATTTAATTGACACCTTTTCTGAATCCCTAGAAATTTTAAAATCACTTAGCTTTGACGTTGACAGTTGGGACTTTATTATTTTTTTCATTTTATTAGAAAAATTGGATATTCCAACGCGTTCAAATTTCGAAATGAGTCACGCCAATACTAATACCGAAATTCCCACTTTTCAGTCACTTTTTCAATTTCTAGAAAAAAGATGTAAAGTTTTGGAATCACTTCCTCAATCAACAGCACCCAAAAAGGTGCCTATATATCAAAATTCAAATTCTATGCGAAATCAGTTTGGGCAAAAGCCTTCCTATAAGTCATCCAATTCGCCTTTTATAGGACTGGCTGGCACCTCAACTAATTCAAGTACGGGAATAAAATGTTTCCGGTGTATTCAAGGTCACGTGCTTTCGAAATGTCAAACATTTCTTGATCTCTCACCTATCGATCTATCTTTCGTCAAGCAGAAAAAATGATGTCTAGCGTGTTTTCATCCCCTGCATGGCGTAGATACGTGCAAATCAAAATATTCATGGCACGTGCAAATCAAAATATTCAAGGCACCACACTTTAACTCATATCTTAGAAACTAATCAAGAGTCTGGAAGTCAAGATACTAGTCCTGTCATTCACACACCACCTGTCAATAATCTTCATGTGTCATTAAATGCCTCAGGACCTTCAGGTACCTTTCTTTTATGCACCGCCATAATAGATGTTATGGACGGTTGCGGAAATTTTCAACCTGTAAGGGCACTGCTTGATTCTGGATCACAGACAGGATTCATCAGTGAAAGGTGTATTCAGCGTCTTAATCTTCCTAGACGAAGTTATACCACTGAAATATTCGGATTAAATCAGATGTCTTCTTTTACTTCCAAAGGGCTCGTTCAATGTCACATTAAGCCACAAGGACAAGTCACTCCTTTACTTAATTTCTAAGCAATTGTTGTTCCACAACTATGTTCCAATATGCCTACATTCTCTTTGAACGATAATCAGTGGAAACACTTGGATAACCTTAAACTTGCCGACCCATCTTATTTCAAATCTAGACCTGTGGACCTGGTTATTGGTTGCGAACTATTCGCACAGATATTCAAGGAGAGCAGGGTTCTTGGACAGGTAGGGCAGCCTTCAGCCCTTGAAACTATCTTTGGCTGGGTTGTCATGGGAAAGGTTGACGAAGTAGGTAGTCTTACGGAACGAACCAGTTGTTTTTTAACGAGTCATTCACCTCCTTTAGAGGTCATTCTCCCTAGGTTTTGGGAAATCGAACATTTGCCTAAAAAACAAATCTTATCAAAGGAAGAAAAACAAGCAGAATCAATTTTTACTGCTAGTGTATTACGGCAACCGAGCGGTAGGTTCATGGTAGATCTTCCATTTAAAGATAAAATAAACCCTGACCTAGGAAATACTTATCCGCAAGCTTATCGTAGATTTTTACTTCTAGAAAATAGATTAATCAAAAATCCTGATCAGTACACTGCCTATTCAAGTTTCATGCAAGACTATATCGATTCTAATCATATGAGTTTAGTTTTATCTAGTCAACCAAAGGTCGACGTATCGTGTTTTTTAGCACATCATTGCGTACTAAAGCCGGAAAGCTTAAGTACAAAATCAAGGGTAGTCTGGGATTGTTCGGCAGTCACCCCAAAAAATATTAGTCTCAATGACACATTGTTATCTGGACCGAAACTTCAAAAGGATATTGCTTCTTTACTCCTTACGTTTCGTCTTAATCCTATTGCCTACAATGCTGACATCAAACAGATGTTCCGTCAAGTCCTTATCAATCCTTATCACCGTCCTTATCAAAGGATATTGTGGCGGTTTTCTCCACAGGACCCACTTTCAGTGTGGGAACTTTCTACTGTCACTTTTGGCATGACATGCTCACCTTTTCTAGCCATGCGTACCTTAAATGAGCTGGCAGAGAGAGAAAAGGAACGTTTTTCTATGGCTAGTACTGTTCTAAAAACGTCAATCTATATCGACGATATCTTGGGAACTAGCCTTTCGCTTTCTGAAGCTCTCTCCCTTCAAGCAGAACTCAATGATTTGTTGAAGTCGGGAGGATTTGAACTTAAAAAATGGGCAAGCAATTGTCCTGAGTTATTGGCAACATTGCCAGAGTCCGATCGTCAAATGCCTCTCTCTTTCGACAAGGAGGAATCCCACTTTATCAAAGTTTTAGGACTTCAATGGCATCCAAAAAACGACATTTTTTCTTATCAATGCCGAATGAAGGACAAACCCCCAACCAAACGTTCTATTTTATCTATCATAGGGACAATCTTCGATCCCTTAGGTTTTCTTTGTCCCTTGTTGCTACAAGCAAA
This sequence comes from Aspidapion aeneum, assembly GCA_963576565.1. NCBI lineage: Eukaryota > Metazoa > Arthropoda > Insecta > Coleoptera > Brentidae > Aspidapion > Aspidapion aeneum. Next base: position 35,512,539 of record OY755040.1, read on the forward strand.
ATTTATTTTGCAACAGTTGTGGATATCGAAAATAGGCTGGGACGAAGAACCAGATTCTTCTATCATCGACTCTTGGAACAAACTTCGTTCTGAATTCTCGCTTCTTTCCAATTTTCAATTACCCCGACAAATCAAACTGTCAAAAACCAATACCTGTCGAATCATCGGCTTCTGTGACGCTTCAATTCGAGGCTACGCAGGCGTCGTATATTTTCGTGTAGAAGAGGAAAACAATATATCTGTTTCTCTCATATCTGCAAAATCTAGGGTCGCGCCTATAAAGTCACAAACTTTGGCTAGGCTAGAACTCCTAGGCGCATTTCTTTTAAGCGAATTAATTGACTTCGTTTTATCTAGCTATGAAGGAAAAATAACTTTTACAAATATCGTTACTTTCTGCGATTCGCAAGTCGTATTGCACTGGCTTTCATCCCCTCCTAATCGCTGGCAAACCTTTGTTGGAAATCGAGTCAGTAGAATCCAAGAAATCATTCCCTCAAACTCGTGGCGCTACATTCCTTCTGCTTTGAATGCAGCCGATATTGCGTCACGAGGGGCCACCCCTTCACAGCTCATGTCACATGACATGTGGTGGAACGCACCGTCGTTTTTGTGGTCTCCCGAAAACGAATGGCCCGATTTTCATAAATCAAAAATGCCGATTGATTTCGGAGATATTAGTCTGGAGGAAAAGCCAAAAGTCTGTTGCAATGCGATAATTGATGTCAACTTCTTAGATCAGCTTCTTATCAAATATTCATCTATATCAAAAATTCAACGTATCATTTGTTATGTCCTTCGAATAGTTAACCTTTTTCAAAACCATTCCTATCAAAAACCCACTAAGCCGCCGGATCAAAAAGTTATTTTTGAGAATATTGTTTTTCCTACCACCGGTGAGATGCAAAGTGCGTTACACCTTCTTATCAAACTCGTTCAAGGTTCTTGTTTTTCTGAGCTTTTTTCCGCGTTATCTAAGGATAAACCAATACCGAAACCTTTGCGAAAACTTTCACCTTTTCTTGATGAGAATAATATCATTAGAGTCGGTGGCAGATTACAAAAATCTGACCTTTTGTCTTATTCTGCAAAACACCCCGTCTTACTTTCGAGTGACCATCGTTTAACTACTCTTCATCCTGGGTTTAAAACATTACATAATCTGCTTTTATAGCAATTTTGGATATTATCTGCCAGACGGGCAATTCAAAGAACCATATCCAAGTGCTTGCAATGTTTTAGAATCAACCCTAAACCCTATAGACCGCCCATAATGAGTTCACTACCCGCTCATCGAATCAATCAACTTAAACCTTTTTCGAGTGTAGCTATCGACTTTTGTAGACCTTTCTTTGTGATTCCTCATCGTTACCGTGGTTGTAAAGCTTTCAAATCGTATGTCTGTGTGTTTGTCTGTACGGCCACACATTGCGTGCATTTGGAATTAACCATGGAACTGTCCACCAAAGGGTTCGTAGGTGCATTCCATCGATTCATTTCCAGACGCGGAAGCGTGACGCAATGCTGGTCAGATCAAGGCAGTAATTTTATAGGGTTTCGTAACCAATTACTGGATTACGCAAGAAGTGCTGCCACCAGACTTTCTATTCGTTGGCATCTGGGACCTCCTCTGAGTCCACATTTCAATGGCCTGGCAGAAGCTGGCGTCAAAAGTTTTAAAACTCACTTTGTACGAGTTGTCGGCGACCAGAAGTTGTCTATCATGGAGATGTCCACCCTTACCTGTCGCATAGAAGCCGTACTTAATAGTCGCCCTTTATCTCCTGCCTCTTCAGACCCACACGATCTTCAACCTCTTACCCCTGGGCATTTTTTGACACTTGAACCCCTTAATTCAGAAATTCCGGAGTCAGATTTGTCCGAGGTTCCCCTAAATCGGCTCTCGAGATGGCAACTAATCCAAAAACTACATAATAATTTTTGGAAACGGTATTCTATAGAGTATTTGCATACGCTACAACAGCGACACAAGTGGGCTGATTCGTCCCCAAATATCAAATTAAATGATTTGGTTATCATAACAAGTGATCACATTCAATCGCCTTTGAAATAGCCGGTCGGTCGGGTAATCGAACTGCATCCCGGCGGGGACGGTCAGGTGCGTGTTGCGACGGTACAAACGGTTACCGGTGTTTATAAGCGGCCAGTTGTAAAACTGTGCCTCTTGCCAAATTAAAAGTAATTTTAATTTTCTACCTTTTACCGGGTATTACAATAGGTTTTTTTTATTTTTAATTTTTTTTTGAATTTTTTATTTGTTTGTTTTGCCTTTTTTCGGGATTTTGTTATCTCTAAATAAACTTACGATACTTATCTATTTTCATTCATTTATATTTATCGGTCAATTCTTTTTCTTATATCTATATCTGTCCGGTTGAGATTCTAAAATTGTGTGTTTTGGAGGGCAGTTATGTTAGCTCCCGCTAAATTTCGCGGTTGTTTATATATATTTTTAAAAACACACAACTGTATGAAGGACAAAGCGCATTCCGCGTATTTGGACATGCGCACCAACAACCAGGGAGATCCTTGTCAATCGCCTAGAGAAAATGGCGTGTTAATTTCGTTCTCCAACTATTTCAAATATCTACACCTGAAAGTGCTCGATTTTTGTGTACTGAAGCATAGAACTAGAAACTTCAGCCCTTCAGCTACGTGGTGACATCATTAGATCCATTCGGGGGCCCCTTAGAAGCGGAGAATTTGGCTGCAAAACTGGTGAGTGCATTTGTTCTGATTACCGTTGTGTGCCACCAATATTTTACCTATGGACGTTTTGATTATTTCGTAATTCATATCAATATATTTATGTTGGTTCGCGCTTTCATTAATTAAAATATTTACAGTCCATTGCATTTAACGTTTTTCTAACCGTGGACTAACAAACATCTCCCAATTATAAAAATTGAATTTTATGATATAACTCTATGATAAACATACACAAATTTTACCATATTCGTATTCCTTGAAAAATTCTGCATAATTTGGACCTCTCACTTGTACCTCTTTCTCACTTCCCCACATGGATGGAATGAAAATGTCACTTTTTATTTAAAAAATATTTACATCTACGTGGTAACTAAAAAATGCAAATATTCTTGATTTTTTGTTTAAATAAAAAAAATTTCCAAAGAGGAAAGTGCCAAACCAAAAAACTTGAATTTCTAAAAAATTCAGATACAAACCCATTAATATTTTTACTTGAAGTTGTCAAGCGATATTCATTTAAGATATTACTGAAATCCGGATATGGTAAATACGAATTTGGTAAAATTTGTATATGTTTATCATAGAGTTTTGTCATAAGATTCAATTTTTATAGTTGGGAGGTGGTATTACTTCCCCCTAGCGGGAGGCTACAGAAACAAAAATATTTTAGGTGAATTCACAAGGCCCGATTTTGTTATATCAAGGGGTAAAAGTAGCACTTTATACTCCGAGGCGAAAAATTCATACAATTTGTCCAGGGGTAAAAATAGTTATTTTTGTACCAAGAGCGTGAATAATAACATTTTTGTCCGTTGTCCACTGTTGATGTACAATCTTGCGAATCTGAGGGCAACAGTATGTTTAACACCGGTGCATCGTGGTTCATGATTTTTTGTGCGAAGGGAGAGAGTAACTAAGCGAATTGTAAAAAGCAGGTACCTATGCAATTATATCGTCGCTCAGATGTTAAAACCTCGTATCTCAAAAAAACCACAATTTCAAGGAAATGGGAAATATGAGGTTTGACATCTGATGAATGCCGGTCGCGAGATACCAGGAATTTATATTTAGCGCAGCGCATGCTCTTTGTTACCTAATTAAGTTACTAAGTTTTTAAATCAATGTAATATGACTTCATATTCTTAATGAAACTCATATTGAGATACAAGGTTTTAGCATCTGGGCGACGATATTGAGAAATAAAAGTAACATGTATAACATTTGTTTTAGCTATAAAATTGGCTCTTGTGGGATAAAGGTCCCATTTATATTTTATAATTGGAAGGTTTTTACTTGAAATGCGTTGTTTGGACATTTTCAAGTTGAATATGATGACGAAATGTTGAAAAAGTTATTTCTAAAAATATTTTTTCGATTTTTACCACTACATACAATATTTTCACTGTTTTCGTTTTAAAAGACAGTTTACTTTGGGTTTATAATGTTGCTGATTTATCGCTTTTTCTCCTTTTTAATTTTTAAATATAGTTTACATTTTAACAACACAAAGTGGTTAGTTTTCCTCAATTTTTCATATTTTAATTTCCTACATCAAAAAATATAAAACTTAAGAACTATTCTGTTTTATTTAATTCTTAGTACACAACTTCACTGGGCGATGATACAGGAGTATTCGGCCATAGGGAAATTTAAAGATTTCTTTTTTCGGGAAGATTAAAGCTTGGATTAAATTCCAGAACCAACAAGTTTATGTTAGGTTAGGTTGGATTCGGTTCGGTTCGGTTTTGTTCGGTTTGGTATGGTTAGTTTAGTTTAGGTTAGATTCGGATGCGACAGGTAAGGTTAAGTTTTACTCAATGAGTTAAAGGATGAGGAGAAGTTAAAAATCCAGATTATATTATGTAGGTCATGTTAGTTTAGATTTATTTCATTTTTAACTTGGCTAAAACAAATTATTTAAAAATAATTGGACAAAAATTAGAAATTTTTTCTTAAAAATGTTGGAACAAAGTAATTTTCCGCATTTTTTTTTTAGAAAATGTCTTAAACCCGACAAGACCAGTAAAATTTAGTACCTTTTTTTATCACCTGCACATTATATCAAAGGATGGTGCTAGAGCCTCTCTCCTACATACTAGATGTATAAAACTATATAAAAATGAATGGCCACTCACCCTACGTGCACTGATCCTTGTTTGAAGTGTTGAGTATGATCACAGTTCCTTGACATAGTCCGATAATCTGCCGTCCTGAGTATGACCCACCTATCTACGTTTTCACTTATTTCGAGAAAAGCGAGTTTAAAGTATAAATGCTTGCCAAGAGTACATAGTAATACATTTTTTTGTTTTTCAAAATAATATACTACAAAAATTTGGTTATTTTTTTTTTAACCGATGAAAGTAACCTATTTAAAGCCATTTTCGATCCTAACTCATTTTTGATTTTTTTGCAGATAGGTGGGTCTTACTAAGGACGGCACTAATATCGTCATGTTTGTATGGGTAAAATTACTGTGTTCTATCCTCAGGGCAGAAAAGTACTTTTTCGCATTTCAAGGTCCAAAGTGGTTACTTTAGTCTTTCGTTTCAGAGACTAAAGTAAAAAGTGACATAAACAATTATTTTTTTTAATTAAACACAATGCAATACTAAAATATAACACAATAATAATATTACTGCCGCGTAAGCAGGAGCTTCAATGTCCATTTTTAGATTTAGCGACACGATTTAACGATTTATGCAAAAAAATTTAGTTGTCAACTAAGCCTTGTTTACGCCATGCACTTTAGTCTCTTGGTGTATAATATACTATTACACCATTTAGCGAAGTTTAAAAAAACATTTTCAAACTAGTAAGAACCTTTCATTTTAAAATTTGTATTAGAGACCTTGGCTTTACTTTTATCTCAATTCTTTTGACGACATACCATTCTCGTATACTTGGCTTTTGTTTACGTAAAATGTTTTTGTTATTATTTCACTCCTATTTAAAAAGGATTTGGCTAATACTTAAGTCTTAAAGTAGTACAATATGCGGAATATTGTTCAAAACTTTTGCAATGCCTTATTAAAAATTTTGAGGTTTTTCATAATTCAAAGTCAAAGTCAAAATTAAAAAATTTCTTTATTCAATAAAAAACTCATAACAGAGATTCAAATGAATAGCGTCAAAATGTAAAAAATGCAAATGATTTTCAATAAATTATGATGATAAATTAAAATTAAACATCTCAGAAATTCACATATCTAATTACATAAAATAAATTTAAAATCTTTATTTACATGTATCTGAAAAAACCATTAAAATGTATAGTCAGTGACAACCATTGACACACATTCTAAAAACACAAATAAAACACAATCTCAAAAATAGGAAAATGTTCCCTGAAGAATGAAAAGAACTCATTTTGAGAGTAAGGCTCTACTTTAACTAATAATTGAAAAATAGCATTAAAAAATTTTATAGCCAGATAGTTTGGCCACTTTTCTGTACTGGTAAGTCTTCTTATCAGCCTTCCAAAGCTCAGTTCTTTAGCTTTTGTGGAAGTGGGCAATGTTACTTTTACATAACTTTATATTTTTAAGAAAGGGAAGCAAGTTAAAATTTTGGGGTTTTTAAACTTTTTCCTATAGTTCTATCATATTTCCTATCGGGCTTTCAAAGGTCAGCTTGCTAGCGTTTCTATGGAAGTGGCCAATGTTACTTTTACATAAGTTTAAATTTATAGGGAAGGCGAGTTAATTAAAATTTTGAGGTTTTTAATTTTTTTATAGTTTAACATACATCCTATCGGCCTTCCAAAGTAAGTGGTGTTTTTCAATTTTCTTCTATAGTTTTATTATAGGTCCTATCGGTCTTTTATGGGAGAGGCAAATTAATTAAAATTTTAAAGTAATTTTTTTTTAAATAGTTTTATCATACTTCCTATGGCGTTCCAAAGCTCAGCTCTCTAGCTTTTATGGAAGTGGGCAATGTTACTTTTACATAACGTTACATTTATAGGGAAAGTAAGCAAACTAAAATTTTGTGGTTTTAACATTTTTTCCTATAGTTTTATCATATTTCCTATCAGTGTGTCAAAGCTCAGCTCTCTAGCGTTTCTGGAAGTGGGCAATGTTAATTTTACATAACTTTACATGTATGGGGGAGGGGAGAAAATTATAATTTTTTGATTTTTTCCTAGGGTTTGGGCATAATTTCTATCAGTCTGTCAAATTTCAGCTTTATAGCATGTCTAGAAGTACAGTAGAATTTTGATGATCTATACATGAGTATAGTGGCAATTTCGACGTTTTATGAAATTTCGGAACTACTTTACTGCTTTACGGAAGTCTATGAAACTTGGAGGGGTTGTTCACCCTATGAAGATCTATGACCGTGCATAGTTTGAGTAAGTAGCTTATTCCGAAGTAGAGTTTTAGATAGGTAAAATATGGACTAAAATGTTTCAATAAAAGGTGATATCAGTTTACGCCAACTTGGCGGGGCACTGCCGATGCCGTGTCCCCAGATTCCATGATTTTTCTTAATGTCAATTACTGTGTTCTTTCTTGGGACAGTCGACATTACCAATGAAGACATATTCCGCGATAAATGGTGGACTAGCATACAGAAAGACCCCTAGTGCAGAAAGTCAGAGCTTCTCTAAGGAAACTGCAGGTGGTAAGTACCACTTTCAGTTATCAAAAAGCTGAAATGACGATGACACCGACTCTCGATTGTGTGTAAACTGAAATTTTTGGCATTCTTGTAATATCTTTTAACAATAATGTCACTTTAAAACTGCGCTTTTATATTTTATTTTCTTTGAAAGTTGTACGTTAAAATTTAATTCCCACTAAAGTGGTTTTCTTGTAGCTAGCTTCCCGCGTTTGCTGATGTACCAGTGCTAGCAATGCTTTGGGGCAATTTTAAAAGTTAAGATTGAGTTTTTGTATTTTAAAGGCGCGCTAAAAGTTGCTCCTTTTCACCTTTTAATGCACATCATAGATAAAGTTATCTGAAAATTTATTTGCGATTTGCGTTGCAGTTCAAACAAATTATAGAGCAATTCCACGCCCAGTCATCCAATTTACAAAAAAAGTGTTGTCGATTTAATTTCTTTCTTTAATCATGCTTACTAAATGAAACAGCTTATGCTTAACTACTTTTGCACTATTTTAGATTTTTTAATTCAATTAGTCTGTTGTACACGCATTTGAAAAGTCTAAAAACGGGCAAAATGGGACTTTAAAGAAAAAAATTATGCTCATAGTAAACAGCACCTAAAAAAAATTAACCTATAATTTTGAAAACATGCATAAAAGTAATTTTCAAAAAAATGTGATGTTTAGCAAAATCTTTTATACTGACTTAATTAGAGCAATTTAGAGAATATCCAAAAATTGCAGAAATTTTCGAAGTTTTCATATTTTTTTGGGGTATATATGTAATGTTTTCCTAAATTTTTGATACTGTGTTGTCTTCCTTGTTAAAACATATTTAAAAAGTAGACGTTACCTTGAAGTTCCACGAAGGAGTTAAGTATGTCTGGGAAATCCCTCAACTTCAGCAACAAAAATGACCCTTTCTATCGGGGTGCTGGTGGTAATCATGTAGGGTAAATTTTTCACTGTATCATATACTTTTAAAAACAACAATAAAAAATCTGGGTCTGTAATCCTTAAGGTCACTACACATTTTTTGTTATTTTAATATTTTTAGTGATGTCAAATTGCATTACAAATTACAGGCGTAAATCTACGGGTGGGGGTGCCCCCCCAAATCTGAAACTTTACTCAGTTTTGACACATAGAATACACCTCCTGGTCACTATGTAAGATAGTTTTGTGAAATATTTATTATGATATTTTCCCCCAAAATAAACTTTCTAGATCCGCCCCTGCAAATTAAGGTTTATCAGAAGGTAAAGTTTATTTATATGAGCACTGTTCAATAAATTATGATCAAGACTCTCTTCATAAGGTCACTACACAAATTTTTTAAAAGTTTATTTACTTTTTTAGTAGTTACCTAATATTTAAAAAATCGGAAAGAAGTTGAGTTCTATAATTTCAGAAACCGAACAATTTTTTTTTCTGAGCTTGAAGTAAATTTAGCATCTATAGTTAAATCAGCCAGAGAAGTGGTGTCCAGTTGTTGTTTGTTTGAGATTAAAATGTAAAACAAATCGTTTCACAGCGTACCATGCGTTAATTTTGTTCTTAGTGTTTTTAATGCCCAGTGGCATATGCAGAAATTTTCCAAGGGGGTTGGGAGACCCTTAAGTAAAAGCAAAGTCCTGGAAAACCATTTATTTTTTTTCAGAAAAATTCAATCTTTAGGAGAAGTTATTTAATGGTTTTGGAAAGATTAGGCCTCCAACCCCCCTCCCTTCTGCGTACGCCGCTGTTAAACCTTAACCATTTACCAAAGAAACAAACTTATTAATGTCCGTGTCTCACCAAAAATGTATTCTTAAAACTAAAAAAAAAATTCCGACAGTGTACGAAGATGGGACTTGAACCCACATACTAGGATCTCACGCAAAACAGTATGTGACTATAAATAAGATCCCCTAACGATGTTTTTTATACATAATTTTTTTCCTTTTGCGACTCAATAAAAAAATTTGATTTTTTACATGCTTTAACCAAATAGCTTTAAAGTTGATGTTAAAACGACAGACCCAGATTTTTTATTTTACTTTTATTTAGACGATACATTATCAAGTAAAACAACGCACAAGCGAAGTTTTAATAGACAGATAGACATGACAATTTTTTTAGTAAAAAGTTGCCAATTCCGAGGTTTTTGCGGTTTTTCCAATTTTAAAAATATTAGTTTTCTGAAAGCAATAGACCTAGAAAGTTTTCTTTTGCCTTTTATGACAGTCAAGCCACTGAGCTTTAATGTGCGCATAGACTTTTTTTTGATGGACCATATTTCGCACCGGTGTAAATAATTAAAAATCGAGAAAATCATAAAATTTACTATTTTTTTAAAACTATTTTTGCCATGTCAAAAAAGTGAGGTTAATTTTTTTTTCTGTATAGGATTATCCAACCAATATTAGAGATTTCTTCCGTCAAATTTGTTTTTACAAAGGATTTATTACAATAGAAATAAAAAAAATAAGGCCACAATTGATTTTCTTCTTTTTTTTTAGTTTTAAAGTGGCCTGTAAAATACGGGAGGCGACATTAAAAATTAAAATTTGTTAATTTGGTATTCCTAAGGACACTAATACATGTTATCTAAATTAGGATTTTTTTCGTGACATGGCAGCTACCCCCATTGGATGATTTGGCGTGGAATTACTCTATAGAAGGCAGGGGCGGCAGCTTTTATGCTTCTTTCAGACGAGGACGCTGTATCCCAGACGCGTGTATCTCAGATACAGAAAAAGCATGCAGTTAAGGCCTCTTTTAGATGAAAACGCTGTATCCCAGACGCGTGTATCAGCCTCCCGGCGGCGAAGGAATATCCGAGATACAGAATTATCATGGTGGCTTATGGACCTGCTCAGACATGCATAGTTTTGCGACTCAAAAAGTTCGATTTCAGAGGCGCCCAGTATTTATTCTCGCATTCTTGAATATTCATGATAACGACTGCACCGCACTGAAGCTTGTTATTAAGAAATGTGTAATAAAAAAGTATCCCAAAGAAGTATCGGGGTAGTAAGCGGCTGTGATTCGGTATCTCGCATACAGTATCTTCGTCTGAAAGAGGCCTTAAGCCTTCATAGCCGCACGCCCCCCTCAGAAAATACAAAAAAATAAAATCTTAGTTAGTCAATTAGTCATTAATGCAATTTTTTGATAATTAAAAAATGTAAAATATGCTAACTTTTTAACGGAGCATCGAATCAATATGCGGTTTTCGGAATAAAGTAGCCTGCGTTTTGCTTAATAATTTGTTCGTAGGAGCTTTAGTTAATGAGATATTTACAAAAAATTGTTTTGAAGGCTGAGATATCTTGGCTTCACTTGAAGGGTGCTAATAGGCCGGCCAGGAAGGTATCAGATACGTGGTAGATACATTTATTTTATTTTAGATTAATCCTCCCAAAATCTCATATCTTAAAACATTTTATTTAACGGTACGGGTAATGTTCTTAAGCAAAAGATATTTTATAGAAACTCATACTCGTAAGCTCCGTTTAACTCAAACCGCGTCGTGTAATAGGTATACGTTATAAATTTTTAAACTACATTTTCTGTAACCGTAATCGAAAAATGTTTTGTTTCATTTTCTTTTTATGGGAAAGTAAACTGCACTTTAACGGAAAAAATAACGTTATTTGTTGTGAGTTAATGGCTGCGCACGTTTATCCGAAAGCAAATGCCCTGCGATTTTCATTCTTCATAAAAAAAATCAATTTTGCACTTGTATATATCTCGGTTGCCAACTCGACAAAAAACCCCAAAAAACTGTTAGTTTTTTCCGTTTTATTCAATTTTCTCGAAAACTAATCATTTGCCTAGCAAAGTTTTTTGTGAAGAACAAAATTATTTTTCCAACTATAAGGCTAGAGGAAGAAACCAGGTTTTCAGTGACGTCCGTCCGTAAATTGGGATTATTTAAAAAAATATATGTTTAGTATAGGTTTTATAAAATTTTCTCCAAAACTGCACTTTTTGGGAAAAATGTGTAGTATAGTTTATTGTAAGCAATAAAATTTTATTTTAAACACTGCAATATAATGTGGGGTTTATGTCACATATAAGTCTCCAGGAGCGTACTTATATAAATACATTTTTAAAAAGAACCATCAAAAGCACTGAAGATCAAAAAAAGTATCTTAAAAACTGCTTGAAAACGCCGCTTTTAAAGCTCTGGGAGAATACTAAAAGCCCAATCGAAGAATGCCGTATTGGTGGGATTTAGAAATCGAAGACATGATTAAAAGAAAAAGAGACAAATAAATAAATACAAGAGATTCCTCAACACAAAGTCAGATCAAGACAAAAACGAAGACAGATAAACACAAAGAATTGTACGCACGGCTATAACGAAAAAGAAGAACGAAAGCTGTAAAAGAAACTGCACAAGACTCAATTCATACCTAGGTCGTAGCAGAAGTACCGAATGCTGGAAAATGTTAAGATTTCTTCGTCAAGATAAGACAAAAGATATAATCTCACCAATAATTTTGGAAGAGTGGAATAAATACTTCTCGAAATTGCTGACTGACCAATGGACATAATATCAACATCCACAACACCTTTAATCCGACATTCAAATATGAGCAGTAGCATCCCCACTTATAATCAATTCCTAAGAAGTAAAACTGAATTGTCAACTACTGAAAAACAGAAAATTTCCAGCCTCCGGTAACATATACCTCCAGAATTAGCTATATCGTTTCAAAAATGCATTATTGGAGAAAGTTTACCAGAAGAATGGAAAACGTCGTACATAACAACGATAAATAAGAAGGCAAGTAGAGAAGTATGTGAATTATGTGAAAATTATAAAGAAATCGCTGTGTTCAGTACTATTTCAGGAGTCTATGGTAAGCTAGTGAAACGGAGAATTGAGGAAAATTCTGCTGTGCAAAGCAAAAACCTAGTAACTCGACTTACTCGAAAATGAGATTTTTATATCATTGAAATCGCCGTAAAAAACGGCACCAGCCAGTTTTTCTAGAATGTGGCTATCTGGAAAAACAAGGAAGTTATGTAGTTAGTAAAAAGTTAAATAAACTATTGTTAGTAGTAGTTAATAAAGTTCGAACTCTATTTCCCAAAACACTAGTTTTTGACTTACTAGGTTTCTGCTTTGCACGGCAGAATTACTGTGATATTGAGACCGAAGAACAAGCTGGGTTTAGAGCTGGTATAACCACTGTGGATCACAATAACACAGATAACTGAGAAAAAACAGCACGTAATCAAGAAGTATACCTCCTCTACGGAGATCTCAAGAAAGCAAAAAATTTTGGAAGTCTCTCGAAAAAACCAACATCAGCATAACACTAATAAAAGCTGTTCAAGAACTCTATAAAGACAACACTAGCAAAACAAAGAAAGGGGAGACATAATCAAAGGGGTTTAACCTCAACAAGGGTCTTATGAAGGGTTGTTGCTTGTTACCAACATTGCTTAAGATTTATTTAGAACAAGCCCTCAAAATATGGAAAAGAAAGTGCGAACAGATGGAAATTCCTCCGAACGATTATGAACTGTATACTTTCTGCTTCGCTAATGATCAAATAGTCCTAGCTCAAGATCAGGCCCGGACTGGCCAGGTCGGCTAGTCGGCGATCGCCGAGGGCCCCGGCATGCATGGGGCCTCGAAGGGGCACCAAAAAATATACTTCGGCCTTAAAAAAGTGGTTTGTATTTGGAGACCCAAAGAGATCCCAAAAAGAGTGGGCTGACTATATTTGGAGCACCTTTATACTTACCACAAATCCACTGATATCTTAAAAATCACTGGACAGCTTTAATGTTGGTTATCGCATTTTCTTAAAAAGTCGTGAAATGAAATCAAATTTTAATTTTGAATCTAAAATGGGTGTTGTCTATAAAATCCACATAAAACCAGGCAGTGGTAGATCCAGGGGGACCCGGGCCTCCCCAAAAGTCATTTTTGTGTAAATTTAAAAAAAAAATTATCTTCTTAAGATTAATTTAAAAAATATTTTTTTATTATTTTCCAAAAATTTTTGCCTGACTTAAAAGATCAGACTTGGAAACCGCAAAAAAAAATGTTTTTTGGTTTTTGCTGCCTACTTGGCCCTTACCCCCCGGATCCGCCACTGAAACTAGGTTTTAAAAAAATGTATTTAAGTTTTTTATTACTGACCGATTGCGTTCGCCCCCCAGAGCTCGAAAAAGTATGTAAGCTTTATTGTTAAAGAACACCTAATTATGCACTTACTCTGTTCTCTTAAGCTTCGTAACAAATCCGAGGATTGGGTTATTTTTACTTCGACGAGCAGAACATTGAACAGAGCATTTGTGCTGTTCCTACAAAATGCTCGCGGGTTTTTTCCTTCAAGATTTAAATGTCTATTCGTCGTTTTATTTTAACCGACAAGCGATAGGAATTTGGCGAACCGCTCGCCGAATGACTAGGATTCGCAGAACTTGCGAGCGCCTTGAAGAAAAAAAAAGACTAAGAGTGTTGTGGGAACAGGACAATCGCTCTATTCAATGTTCTGCTTGTCGAAATTAAATAACCCCATTCGCGGTTTTGTTCACCGTTTGGGCTCGTTAGGCTGCTCAATGTTCGTCGAAATGTTCACTTCTGTACAAAGTTTTAGAATTTTAGTAACATATAACAAACATAATCTCCCCCAGAAAAAAAAAATTAAACTCTAGATATTTATATGCATGAGGTATATTCTCATAATTATTCTCATTTTATTCGGTGGCATTTTTGGAAATGGTAAAACAAATAAATAAAAAATAATTGGTTTTATTTTATAGGCACAAAAAATAAATAAGGTAAATAATAAAATTTGGTTTTTATAGAGGCGGTATATTGTGCATATAAATAAATTTTTAGAGAAAATATTGCATTTTTGCGCTCACACGTACAGGATAATTCAAACTGAACACTTTCCATAAGGTTTATGGTACTTATAACATGTGTGATTGATTGTTGATTATTTTGTTGTCCACCATTTTAAAAACATTGCGAAATTAAATACCTGTACAATAAATCAAAAGAAATTATTGAGTTAAACTAATTGGAACGTTGTTCGTTGCTTCAGCTTAGGGCGCCCACCCGCGTGCAACCCAACATTTTGCGCCATATTTTCTAATTTTAAACATGTCTTTTGTGATCAGAGGCACAACTAGCTGGGGCATTTGGGGGGAGGTTAAGGTCAAACTTAACAAACTACTACTACAGGAAAGGGGGTGGTAAAATGGCTTAACACACCTCAAAGTAAAGGAAAAAATTGCGCTGAAATTGTTTATAATATAAGTAATAAAAAAACTGTGCCACAGGCGAAAATTTCAGGAAAATTAGATTTTTTTTGATAAAATGGCGCCGCAAAAAAAATTGTTCAATGTATGAACCGCAGCAATTTTTACCTTCCTAACACGCGTAGCAATCGCTAGAGAAGGTATTATTTTCAAAGAAAAAAAAATCGAGATAACTACAAAAATGTGTTATTTGGGTGTTTTTGAATCTTAGAAATATTGTCGTGACGTCTGTCTAAGTGTGTGTCTGTCCGTAACACGATAGTTTCTAAACCGCTAAACCGATTTTCATGAAATTTTCAGGTATAATAGTGTTCGACACTGTAACGAGCTGGTTAGATTTTGGTTAAAATCTATTAATAATGATGACAGATATTTGACAGTGTAAAATTTGAAAATATCCTAACTTCTTAACGAAGCATCGCAGCAATTTTCTCAATAATTTACGTTTTAACCAAAAACTTCGTAGGAGCTATCGTTTCTGAGGTATTTACAAAAAAATGTTTTCAAGGCTGATATCATGGAGTTCACTTAGAGTGTGCTTGTGCTAATAGCCTAGCTAGGAAGGTATCAGGTCCGTCGTGGATCCATTTATTTTTTATAAATATAACGGCAAAATGGCACCCTCATTTTTCATTTCTACTAAAACTTTGGCCGGCGCACTTTAGTCTGAAACCCCAATCTTTTGGCCAAAAATAGCAAAAACTAACTTAACAATAAAACGGTTTGGTTACATATTTTCTAAAGCTAAATAATGGCCCCTTGAAATTCCAGCATAATTGGCTTCATTGCCAAAGCAGGCTTCGAAATATCGTTGTTTAAATTTGACATTGCCTGACAATAAGTAATTGTATTTTTATTGTTCATTATTTGTCACTAACTTTAATGTGCTATTTCTAAGAAGTGCGAAGAGTTATAAAAAATTCTAAAAATTGCTTTTTTAACCAAAGGTAAGTAGATTATTTTTTGATAATTTTAGTCACAGGGAGTTTAAAGTTATTCTTTAAATACCAATGATACAAAAATTGTGCCAGCAGTGTATGAATTTTTTTTCTCGATATTTCATTGGACTAACAAAAAAGCTTTCACGAACTTTTATATTAATTTTTGTAAAAATATTTTCGTCCGGATATGTACTTTCCGGAGTACATACACTGTTGGTGCGAAAAGGTGCGATAGTCTCCAAATTCGTTATTAAACATGAGCGTACATATTCTGATAAACGCAAAGTGCCTATTCTAGTGCATTTTAATTTGTGTTTCCGTGTATCTTCTATATAGATAGAAATGAGCAAAGTACCTTTAAAGAAGCAAAATGAATCATAGATATCAAAACTCCTGTCTTAGCAATTAACTTTAAAAAACAAGGGAAAAATTCAAGATGGCCGCCAAAATAGATAGGAAATTAGTAGAAACTTCAAACATTTAACATCGGTTTTGGGATATTTGGAGGATCTTAATTCAAATATAGACTAATTTTTACTGGGGGAGGAAAAGAACAATTTAGAATGGTGGGGGGTTAACTACGTTAAAAATTATTAAGGTGGTGAAACAAAAAAAAATAGGTTTTAAATATTTAACTTGCTCCTATTAACCCCCAAACTAAAATATGATGATCAATATAAAGTTATCCTCAATTTAAAGAATTCATCGGATTCATTCTCTCTTTTTCACCCTGTATGTGGAGGGAAAAACTTCACTTTTTAGGAACATTAAAAGTTTTTAATGCAATTTTAGGTATTCGCTGAATTCAACCAGAACAAGAAAAACTGTTTAGCATCCCCCTGGCAGGGGGAGGCGTGGGAGTGGGAGTCTATAAATAAATTTAGTATGGAACTTACTATAGGCACGACTAAACTTCTATATGAATTTTTATTTTAGTGTCTACGGCTTCTCGTCTTAGGGAGGAAAAAGGGTTGCTGGGGCAAGGTCGTATCCAACCCAAAACAGAAGAGTGGGCAGGATTCTGAATTCCATGGCCTTCTTAATTTAGAGTGGGGGGGAGAATTCATATTCCAATTGAATTTCAATGTCCGATTTTAAAAAACCTGGTTAAAAAGGGGGACAGCTCAATAGCTGCCCTTCACTCCCCCCCCCCCGGATACGCCTTGGTGCTAAGGATGACTTAGGGGATATTTGAGTGAATTATTTCTTTGAATTTAGCAAATAGAAATATTTCCATGATAAACTGTTCAAGTCCATTAAAAAAGTAAAGTTTTGACCCCCAAATAAACAGAGTAAAAGGGTTGGTTTACTGAATGGTTACAAAATTTTTAATCCTTAAACTTTAGTTCTGCGGACCAACATACTTAAGAATATTTATATTTTGAATTTTGATAATAGATCAAATTTTACCCCCCGCCCCCAGGGGGAGGGGCAAATTCGATAATTGAAACATTTTTTTTGGGGAACTGGATTTTAGTGCACCAAAATTAGGAGAATCTGGGGGTCTACCGTCTGAGTTTTGCAACTTATAATTTTTTGTCAGGCTGCGTAATTTGCAGACCATATTAAAAATAAGACACTTTTTTAAAGGGCTTTTAGGCAGTATAAATCACGAAAATGGTGGTGGCAAGAGTGGGGGGTAATAAAAAATATTTTTTAATTGTATATTAGCAATTCAGACTTCTTTATTGATTTGCGTTTAAGTGATTAGAGAGTTTAACTGCAAAAGTCTATTTTTGGCCAAAATATCGATCCCTCGGACCATAGTGCGGCGGATCGATAACTTCAAAAATTTAGGTACATTTCGCAAAAAAACGGCACCACGTGAAAAAACTTCTTTATTAAAAAGAAACTACTAAAATAGTTAACAAAACAAAAAGTTTGCTGTGCTAAATTTTAGACAAATTAAGAACTTCGGAACAAATCGTGCTAAGGCAATTTAATTTACGTTTTGAAAAAATTGGGTCTGCAGGGGATATTAGAAAAATTACAAAAAATGGCCCCACAAAAGAATATTTTTGATAAAACCAAAAAAAGTGTCTCCCTGGATCGCAGCATAGGATTAGATAATAATATTAGTTAGATTATATAGTGCGAAACTAAATAGACTCACCCCCCCTTCAAACTTTTGAACAAAAAGATATATCGATTTCTGGTAAAAAGTCTTTTTAAAGAGACTGTTTTTGAGGATATTTGAGTGTCAGTTATGTCAAACTAACTTAATGTCAAAACGGGGGGCATGTAATATCTCTTTCAAAAGGTATTTTGATTCTCAATACAACACATTTAAAAATTTTAAAATCGGTTTAGTTTCCTAGGAGATATGCTAATTTTTCCTCGCGGTCGACAAAAAAAAGTCAATTTTTTATCAAGCAAAAAAAATAATTTAAATTGATTTATTTTATCGTAAGATAAATGCTTATGCTTCTAAGATATGTCAGAACCTAAAAATAAGTTAAAACATTTTAATAGGAAAACGCGCTGTGTGATCATTTTTTCCAAACTTTTTTTTATTTTAAATTTAAACATAAATAAATGGATTCATAACGGATCTGATACCTTCCTAGTAAACTTATTTTTAGGTGCTGAAATAACTTAGAAGCATACCTAACAATTTAATTTATGATAAAATAAATCAATTTTTTTTTGCTTGATAAAAATTGACTGTTTTTAGTCTGCGAAGAAAAATAAACATATCTCCTAGGAAACTAAAATTTTTATTTGTTGTATAGAGAACATTTCCCACCTTCCAGTTTAAACATTTTGATGTTATGTCAAATTTGTGACATTAGGTTAGCTTGACATAACTGTCACTTAGCTCAAAAATCTTCGGTTCCCTCATAGTAACAACATTACTCTAAGTTTTTACCAGAAATCGATATCTTTTTCTTCAAAAGTTAGAAGGGTGAGGGGGGTCTATTTTGGCTCGCACTGTATAAAAAGAATTGCAATAATAAAAACAAACTAAACTAAACTAAAAACATTCAAAAAAATTAGCTAGCTTTAGGAAGCTGCAGGCCAAAATTTTAGAAAAATTATTGAAAAAGTGACATTGAGGACATGAGGAAATTTTTTGTAAAAACGATAAAAAATGGTGCAGCAATCGCAAACTTTAGAAAAATAAAATAATTTAAAGAAAAAACAGACTAAACATTTTTGGAAAAATTGTCCCAAATGCAAAATTTTTGGTTAGTTTCAAAATATATACTTATTGTCGGTAATTTTCACAGACTTGTGGGTCTAATTTTTAGCTTGGGGGTTGAGACTCCTCCCCCAAATTACGCCCCTGCATATTATTTCCAGATACATTAATCCATTTATTCAATATTTATAATACCGGGTGGGCCAAAAAAAATTGGACAATTGTTTTTTCATTATAACTTTTGAACTATACAATGAATTTTATTGGGACAAACTTTACTTGGCAGAGAATTAATCAGAGTTTTGACTTAATATATTTTTTTTTTATCCGTTATCTCAATATATCGGACGAAATTAATGTACTCTTCAAAGATGCTCGCTTATTTTTGTGTTGCGAACATGTTATCATTATTTTTTAAATTAAATTTTTTAAAAATAAATAAGGTACGAATCAGGAAAATGGGTTTTAGTGCTTTTAAAAAAATATATTTTTATCTTAACCATTGTTTTGCATATTATAGGATTGAGTAAAATTATTTAAGAAAAGCCGGACCTGTCCCTCACCCCCTCCGATTTTCTTGATTTTTTGTGGGAATATTACCTACCTGGGGAATAGACAAAACCCAAAATATTGGCTTTCAAAAAAATGTATTGGCTAGGATAAAGCCATTTTGCTGTTTTTCATAAACCTTTGACATGATTTTGGGTATTTTCTATAATTCAGAAGTTTTTTGCAGTTGAATGTTGAAAATTGGTACATTGATGTAGAAGTGATCAGAGAACAAGAATGTGGTTAATAATTTGACCTAGGATAAATTACCACAAAAACGGTGGCCAAAACCCCAAAATTTTTTAAATGCGTCTTACAGATAAAGAATTAGCGAATCTAATGAGCATTTATTCATATTTTTCGGATAAATCGTTTAGGAAATATATTGTTTCAAAATTGGAAGTTTTTTTGTTCGCGATAAAAATTGAGATTTTTGAATAAGACAATCTTCGACTAATTTTGTGTGAGCTACTTAAAAAAAAGTAAAAAATGCAAACCCGTCAAACGCACTGGGTGATTTAGCTATATTAGGCCAGTCATTAAAGCGAAAAAAAGACCCCCAGCTTGCAAAAGGTGTCGCGATTTTGACATATGACATTGACATTGGAGTCCAAAAAACAAATTTGAATTTTCGACCTTGTGGGGGCCCCCCACCGCCATCTTGGATTTAGTGTGCACAAACAGCGTTTTTTTTTAATTACTTGGTTACTGTACGTTTAAGAAAAGAAAGTTTTGAACAAAAGTTGAAGAGGTTAAAATTCCCTACAAAAACGCTGTTATACATTTTTTTGTCAGACGAATGGTTTTTGAGTTATGACGCTAAACATATAGCCTCTACTTTGGATTTTGACCAATTTTTTTTAGTGGCCTTTAACTTCGAAACTGCTTATTTATTCAGTTATATGTAATTTTCTAAAAAGGTAAGCATTTTACAGAAAGTATGTAAGGAACTTTATTGTAAAAAATTAAATTATCTTTTAAACGATGTATCACCTAAGTGGGCCAAGTCCACGGTTAGCACTTAATTGGCATCCATAGGCCATTTTATAGGCTATTAGTTGGTCTTTATTTTATGTTATAACAGATTTTCCCAAAAATAAGCAGTTTTCAAGTTAAAGGCCACTAAATAAAAAAACTGTTTAAAATCCAAAAAGGCAGAGAAATGTTTAGCGTCATAACTCGAAAACCATTCGTCTGACAAAAAACTTTACAATAGCGTTTTTGCAAGAAATTTTATTGTGTTCAACTTTTGTCTAAAATTTTATTTTCTAAAATGTGCAGTAATTTAAAAAAAATGGTTTTTGTGCACACTAAATTCAAGACGGTGGGGGAGGGGGGGAACCGCCCCACCCAAGTCGAAAACTTAAATTTTTAGAACTCCAATGTGAACAACATAATATGTCAAAATCGAGTCAACATCGTGACTTCCAGTTTTTGCAAGCTTGGGGTCTTTTTTTCGCTTTAATGACTGGCCTAATATAGCTAAATCACCCAGCGCGTTTGACGGGTTTGCATTTTTTTACTTTTTTTTAGGTAGCTACATGTCTCGCTCACATAAAATAGATCTCGTCGAAGATTGTCTTATTCGGTCAAAAATCTCAATATTTACCGCCTACAAAATTAACTTCCAATTTTGAAACCATGTATTTCCTAAACGATTAATCCGAAAAATATTCGCTGATTTTTTTTCTGTAAGACGCATTCAAAAAATTAATTTTTTTTTCAACGTTTCCCCAAGAAATGGGTATTTTTCTGTAAATTTTAGGGGTTTTGGCCACCATTTTTGTGGAAATTTGTCCTAGGTCAAATTATTGACCACGTTCTTGTTCTCTGATCACTTCTACATCAATGTATTAATTTTCTGCAAAAAACTTCTGAATTATAGAAAATACCCAAAATCATGTCAAAAATTAATGAAAAACAGAAAAATGGCTATATCCTAGCCAATAAATTTTTTTGAAAGCCCATATTTTGACTTTTGTCTATTCTCCAGGTAAGTAATATTCCCACAAAAAATGAAGAAAATCGGAGGGGGTGAGGGACGGCTTTTTTTAAATAATTTTGCTCATTGCCTTGCTATTGTGAACCGATTTTGCTGATTTATACCTTGTAGTGCGTGGCAAGAACGCAACTTTTTTACTGAGTTAAAAAAATAATTAAAACATGTTCGCAACAAAAAAATAAACGAGCATCTTTAAGGGGTAAAATTTAATTTCGTCCGCCATCTTGGATTTTGAGATGGCGGACAAAAAAATATATTTAGTCAAAACTCTGATTAATTCTCTGCCAAGTGCAGTTTGTCACAAGAAAAAAAATTGTCCGGTGTTTTTGGCCCACCCGGTATGTAACTGGTATAATATTGGTTATTTGAGCGCGACTTGGAAAGGGCGAACCGAACCGAACCGAACCGAGCCGCCCTCCTGGTACGCCCGCTTACCGCGCCCCTGAATGCCTGCATAACTAGTAGGCTGGCTATGACAGAAGCATGCTCATTAAACAGTTTTCAAAAATTAGACCACTGATCATACTCCATCTATTAATTAAGTCATCAAAGCTTTGTCCGGCTGGTGTAGGTGTATAATTGAAATATTTGCTGTTAATATTTTCGCCTCTGTAAAATAGGGCGTTTGCTATTAATACGGCCTCCACTTTTATCCGTTGTTTCATAAACTGACATTTTAAACATTAAACAGATGATGTAATGTAATATTAGGATTGGGCACACAAAACAAAACAAGCTATAAACAATGGTGACACTTTCAAATTTACATAGAAAAAATTGTTAAAGCCACGTCAAGAAAATGACAGCTTTGGAGAAAGATTCTTTAAACCGGTCTGGTCGTGGATTGGCATGGAATATTTGTTCCTGACTATCAGGACGTGTTCCAGACGGGGATCACTCGTATCCTCATGATCGACGTTGGAGAAAGTGGAAACCAAACAGTTTTAACAAGTTCCCAACGAAAGCCTCAAACCATCAGTATAATTCAATGCCGGTAGGGGTATTTTCCCTCGGAGTAGTTGTTTCTGGTGGTTTCACACAACTTATGCTCTACACGGAGCTATCGCCTACATTCACCTGAGGATGACCCAAAAGGTCGAAACCGGTCCGGTCGTGGATTGGCATGGAACATTTGTTCCTGACTATCAGGACGTGTTCCAGACGGGGATCACTCGTATTCTCATGATCGACGTTGGAGAAAGTGGAAACCAAACAGTTTTAAATTTAAAATATGTTGCGAAGTTGTGTTTTTTATTTTACCATCTTAAAGTTCGTTGAGAATGGTACCAATTTATTCATTTTAACTCTCTTTATTTAACAATTTAAAGCAGCCTGTATGGTGAGCAACTCCATTTTTTTAAAACAATTTCTATAAGTTTTAGTTTAAAGAGTTCTTTGGTTACTCGATTGGCTGTCATTGGCTGCTAGTTTGCGGCCCTATCAGACAATACTTAAAATAGTTGTTGCAGTCAACGATACCCGAACAAGTATCCAAAAAGGAGAAATCGAAACGGCAACTATTAAAAGTAGTCCCAAAATTTTTTTATGGCCTATGTGGGTACGTTAATTTATAAGTTTTTAAGTCATTAAAGTACCTTAGTATTATTTTGAAACAATTGTAAAGCTGAGTAAAATAAATGGATCAATGACGAATCCGATACCTTCCTAGCTAGCCTATTAGCACACTTCAAGTAAAGCCATGATATATCAGCGTTAAAAGTAGTTTTTGTAAATATCTTAGAAACTGAAGCTCCTACGAAGTTTTTGGTTAAAAAACCGCATAATGATGCGATGCTTCGTTAAAAAGTTATCATTTTTGTTATTAGCATTAATGGATTTTGGCCAAAATCTAATCAGCTTGTTACAGTGTCGAACACTATTTTACCTGAAAATGTTTTATGATAATCGGTTCACACATATACATATATCACGAAGATATTGCTAAGATAGCTCAAAATACACCCAAATAAGACATTTTGCGGTGTTCTCTGAAAAAAATTTTTTTTTTTAAATAATACCTTTTTTAGCCAATTTAAAGGCTAGGAAGGAAAAAATAATACTGTTTTATTTAATTATTTATTTAACAATAGGATATCCTTAAGACAAACTAAATCTAATTCCTGTAAAAAAAATACCAGTTTGTTCTGTTAAAAGCAGTGATCTGAAACACTTATATGGATAGCCACCTGTATGTGTCAGTTAGAAGTTCAGCCACGGATCACCAATTTGGTTATCCGTGGTTTTACCACCATCTGAAGAGGTTTCCAAAAATTTATCTATTTAATTTTAAGATAAGAAATTAGTTTTTGGAGAGCTTTAGGTGACGAACTTAGAACACGTACTTATTTTATGGTATGATATAAAATCTGTGCCTTTAGCATTACCGCTAGTAATTATATGGCGATCTGTTCATTTAACCTCAAAGTACGGTTTCTAACAGCAGGATCTCACACCTCACGAGTGCTTTTGTCCTCTCATTAAGTTTAAAAGCTCTTGAAGTCAAGCCGCAGCTCCCAGCGGTGCACTACGCCAATTTAATTACATCTTGGTTTAAAAGGTAGGAAATGTAAGGCCTTTTATCGATAGCTATGGTGTTTGAAACTAATAAATTTTACCGCACTAGTTTGGCTGCAAAAAAAGAAGTTATCGGGGGCAACTTCTCTTTAAAGCCGCATGACCGCGCGCTCCTCCTGAAAAATACAAAAAAAAAATCCTAATTATGGCGCACACCTTCTCGCGGCCCGCGTTACGATGGAAATGGGATAGAAGGGGAGGAAGTCATACCGCTGTTTTAATGCATAGTGTTTTAATGCATAGAAAGGCGCACTAATTTTGCCGCCAGTCCACAGAATATTGCGGTTCGATCCGCTTGTCAATACGTTATGGGCCAGTGATAAATATAACATGATAATGTGGTACTTTTGTACCTTATTTATAATATTTTGTTTTTTAGTCGTGTTATAATTGGCCGCGAATTTTTTTATCGATTTTGATATTGAATTGCGTCAGTAATATTATTACAAGCAAGTTTTCCAGTCTTTCTTTGGAAGATAAAATCAAAACTAAAGGCCCTTACTGGATCTAATCCATTAGGAGTTGGTCAAAAAAGGACACAATACAAGTTTAACGCGTTATTTTTCTAGAGACATCAAGAACTGACCCTAATTGGGCACGAACTATTTTGCACCATTTTCCTGAGAAAATAAGAATGCATGAATTTTCCAGAGAACATATTAATTCTTGCACTGGATTTGCATTGTTAGGTGAAACGAATATTACAAACTCAATTAATTGATGCTTGAAAAATTCAGTATCCCCACCCTTAAGCTTTTATCGCCCCGCCCCTCCCCAGCTTTACAACTCACTGGCCGCCACTGGTCATTTTTTTACCCTGATACACAATATTTAATTAGGGGAGACAGGGCCAGATTGTAATTTTTTTCTGCCCCGAAATTGGGGGCAACTTTATTTTTTAAATTAAAAAACATTTTCTACTAATTAAGAAACTAAAATAAACATTAACATTTAATTTTTAGTTTAGTTTTTTTAATTAAACAATTAATAAAAAAAAATTTGCCTTCAAAACTTCAACAGATTTTATTTTTTAAATCTTTTTTCCCTAATAATTTAAAAATTAATGTAATTTCTTGCTATTTTAAAAATGTTAAAATTAAAAATGAATTGAATGAATTAAAAACCATGCGTGTACAAAAAAAACAGATCTCCTTTTTAATAAATAAACAATAACTCGCAAGATTTCATCATATCATTATTTTACCACAAACCAAAATTACTAAACAAACAGAGAATTTCAATTCAATTATTTAATAAAAATTCCCGAGTGTTTGAGACAAAGTACAAGGCAGAGAAAGCAAACCATGTAGGGGATTGGCTATCCTTTTCTCTTGCACTTGCGACTTCTCAAAGAAAGACTTCCAGTGGTATAAGTAGTATGTGTTTTCCTGTTTAAAGCGCAAACAATGTCCGATATCTAGGCCCAACTAACTTGCTTTGAATTTACAAGCCACCTGTTTAGAATTACATGTTGCCCGTTCCCCGTTTTAGAGTAAACAACCGGCCCTATGTTACAAACTGACCCAGTCTCCCCTAGCCGTTATTTTAATTTTTTCCCATACTTTGTAGTTTTAAGAATTTAAGTCTACTAATTTGAACTTTAAGTGGAGCAAATTTCCTACACTTAAACAATATAGTAAAACGCAAAAACACGTCCCTCCAGCAATACTAAAACAGAAATTATCACTCCCTTTACAGGGTGAAACTCACACCTACCTAATGTTCTTAAATTAATGTAATGACCTCTTTTTAAAGGCAAATTTAAAAAGATCCTGATAGGCTATTTTTTAGCGTTAAAAAATATTTTCCAGAAGTAAAATTGAACAAAAAGTAAAAAAGTGGGCCTAAAAATTATAATTAGTGTTTAATCTTGAAAACATACGCAATGTTCAACCATCTAAATGAGTAAACAACTGCCTAAAGCTAAAAAATCTGCGGTATGGAAGGGAAAGTAATTTATGAAAAATTTATATTTTGTTTTAACATTTAATTTAAACACAATAAATATTTGACTTTTTAGATACATTTATTTAATTTTACTTTAACAATTGAGCAAAATGGGCACGAATTACTTCTTGGTAAAAAGCAACACGATGGTAAAATTCACCTTGAAGCGTTCTTACGTTTCCGGTGTAATTTGTCCCATTTCTTCTCGTATCTGAGTGCACGGTAGTGCCCGGCCAAGTTCGCGGCGTTAACTGCTGTACCATATTTTCTTGAAACAGTTCAGCCCATATTTGACCTACCTAAAACTCTACTTCGGAATGAGCTACGAAACTCAAACTTTGCACATACGTAGATCTTCCTAGAGTTAACAACCTCTTCAAGTTTTATGGACTTCCATAAAGTAGTAAAGTAGTTACGAAATTTCAAAAAACGTCGAAATTGCCTCACTCACTCTCTCATCAAAATTCTACTGTATTTCCAGATAGAAATTGTGACCAAATCCTAACATTGCCAATTTTCAGAAGCGCTAGAGAGCTGAGCTTTGGCAAGCTGGTAGGAAATATGACAAAACTAAAGAAAACGATTTAAAAACCCTAAAATTTTAATTTGTTTTCCTTCCCTATAAAAGTAAAGTTTTCATGTTATGTAAAAGTAGCATTGCCACCTTCCAGAAACGCTAGAGAGCTGATCTTTGGAGGGCCGATAGAAACTACGTACTGTTAAAAAACAGCCAAGTACGCGAAAATGGTATTCCGTAAAAAGAATTGAGATAAAAGTAAAGCCAAGTTTTCTAATAGAAATTTCAAAATGAAAGGTTCTTACCAGTTTGGAAATGTTTTTCTAAACTGGGCTATTACGGCTAAAAATGAATCTTAGTAATGGCAAAGTTTAAAGAAACATTTCCAAACTAGTGAGAACCTTTCATTTTGATATTCGAGAACTTAACTTAACTTTTATCTCAATTCTTTTTACGGAATACCATTTTCGCGTATAGTTTTTGCAAAGTCAGTTGAACAAAGATAAAAGCCGACCATCGGCATATCCTTTATAGAACGTGACATGGGCTGCGGTAGATATACTCATGAAAATTATTTCATTTAATTGTGGCGTAAACTAAAGAAATAAAAATAGATAATAAAACTTTCTCTTCCTGCACCTACAGAAACGACACTGATTTATTTTCTAACTCTGCATACAGCCGACTAAAGGGGTCCCGAAAAGCACACCCGAAAGCAATTAAAAGCGCATCTCAAAAAAATCTGGTACCGTGCCTTAATCTGGGCTCGGTCGGTCGGAAAACAAATACTTTGTGGTTTGGATAACTTTTGAACGGCATAATGAAGCAAAATTTCATGAAATCGATAGAACCTCGTATTAGCAGTTATTCAAGTGACTTTGCAAAAACTATACTTGGCTTTTTTTTACATGAAATGTTTTTTTTTACATGAAATGTTTTTGTTATGATTCTATTTTTTAGCTCTTTAATATAATCTAATATTGTTTAAATATGAGAATTTTTTTTGTCACTACCAAGGAAAATAAATCTCTTGTTTTCTCGCATATGTATTGCATGGTATCAGTTGTATGTAAAGGTACGTTGAGTATTTGAAAATTAAATTTCTATCCCAATCCTTTCATGTTTCCCACAGCTAAAAGCTATAGGAAACCCTGATGTCTAGCCAAAATAGATAGGGTAGGATTCGCCGGAATCCAATTTCCCGTTGGCCAATTGGCCGCTAGAGCTTTTCGACGCAAACAAAAATAATCCAAAAATTTAAATAGATTGAAAGCCCTGAAATATTTTGCCTAACTTATTATAGTTCGACAAACGTCTATTAACCTCCATCCTGAAGCCGGGTACTCATTATCGAGCAACGAGCGGGATTTATTCGCTAGTATGGACGCAGTAAATTAAAACAAAGTGGCCACTGGATTTGAGATAAAAATACATATCTCTATACCTACTTATTTACAATAAAATTTTTTAAATAAAAAAAAAAGATTAAAAAAAAAATTGCTAAATCTGTTTGAAGTAGTTTTCTTGTAAGAAAATAGTAAACTGTCAATCTTAATTTTTTCTTAAATTGCGAATATTTCATAAACTAATTTATTAATTTTTGAAAGAATCTCAATGCTGTAAAGGAATTAAAAAAAACTCTTTTAAACAAGGTATCACCTGACCCACTTTCCTTATCTAAAGTTAAGGGGTGAAAGCTACTCCAACTAGGGGTCGATAGATACAAATATTTTAAGAAATTAAAAATAACGTGTCCAAGGATTTTTTCCAAAATTTACTTTAAATACACATAATGACATCCCGTATACGTTTGCGGTGAGTCACCCTGTATATTACTTTAAATTGAAATAATGTTTTACCGCTTTGTAAAATCTATAAAGAGACCTTGATAATAATTATGATAAAGGAAATGATGACACGCATGCTTTACCTTTTTCACGTCCACAGTAGCAAATATCCGTTCGTTGCTCGAAGCTCTAAGCTCGTGGCTCGGTAATGAGGACCCTGTTTTATAGGTGACGCACAGTGGTTAAGATCGAAGCCAAACAAAAACTTAGTTTAAGATTCCTACACATGGCCAAACGATCTGCGCGCCCAAGTACACTTGTTAAATGGGCGGCGGATAAAAGTTCGTAATTACAAAAGTCAAAAATACAAAAGGTCGAAAATATGGACAAAATTATCGCATCACTTGGCTTTAAGAGATTTATTTTTTTTTTAAAGAAGTAGAAACAATAGAATATTAAGTCGTCGTCGTGGTGTCGTGGTAGCAATGTTTGTTTACCACACCGGCTCCGGGGTCGATTCCTGGCTAGGTACTTGGTTGTTTGTGTTTGTTTAAAAAACTGCTTTAACCTTGCTCGAACTTTGCGCAAAACTGGGCGATTGATCCTGATTGGATGGAAAGTCCCAGTTAAAATAATTTAAAATAAATTAACATTGTTAACTGTGCATTTTTTATGAGCAAAAAAGAATCATATTCTATTCAACAAATCCAAACAACAAATAACTGTTTAAATTGATATTTATTTTTGTTTAAATTTTCTTAAAAAAATAAGCATTGGTGCGATAATTTCGTCCAGGAGTTTATAAATTAAACCATACTCTCCTGACCTTTTCCCCGGAATCCTATGGAATGTAAAATACGTTGGCGATTAATTGACAACGGTTGGGTTTCACAATCTCTAGGATTCCGGGAATGAGGTCAGGAAAGTATGTTTTAATTTATATTTTTGACCTTTTGTATTTTCGACCTTTTGTACTTTCGACCTTTTATTCGGCGCCCGTGTTGCAAAAACAATTGCCAATTTTCAATTTGTATCACTTATAATAAATAAATTAGCTACAAAACATCCTCGTAAAAAAACCGGCCATCGTCGAAATACCCCCATGCCCCATGCCAAAACGGTAACGGCGAAAAATCTCATCGCCACACAAAATAAAGTCTTTTTTCCGGCTAACTGTTTACCCAATTTGCCTATACAAATAAGAAGGTAAGCTGAAAAAGGAAGCCTTAGTAATACAATATGTTATATTAAATTATATGGGGATAATGTTTCTAAATATAGCTTATAAAATATTCTCACGCGTCTCGGATAATAAAAATTAATAGGCTAAGCAATATTTTATTATAATTATATTAAATATGATACCGTTCCAGTTTATTCTTTCTCTATTGAGTGGCTTGGAAGATTTTTTAAAACTTTGGCTTATAACCTTTATTAAATTAGTTTTACAAAAAAACTTAACACGTTTTTTGTTTGCAATAAATCATTAAGAAAGATAGTTAGGAAATTAGCTTTATATCCTAAACACTAACAAAGATATAATTTTTTTAAATTACTAAAAAATAGTCAAGTGTTATTTTTACTAAAAAAAATTGTGTAAAAAAGTTTTAGATGACCCCAAATCGACTCGTTATGAATCACTCAATTCGACTGGTGTTTGCCTCAAGTTTGAGTTAGGGCGCATGTGTGACGTCATATATCCAAGTTTGCGTTTTTTTCCATGTTTTTTTTACAAATTTTGGCCTTTAACTTTTGCCATATCAACTTTACAGAAAAATTGTATAGGTTGTGATATTGTCTGCAATAGAACAACAATTAAATTGTCGGTTAAGTAAGCTTTATACCTCAAGCAATATAAAAGATATTGTTATTTTTGTAAATAACAAAAAAGACATTGAGCAAAAAACTTTTTGACTACCCTCGATCGATTGGTGATAGATCACTTAATGTTATGACTTTTGAATTTTTTTAGAAACCTTGGCTTATAACTTTTGCTAAATTAGTTTTGTAGAAAAACGGCTTTTTTGTTTGCTAGAGAACAGCGATGAATATAGTTAAGAACTTAGCTTCATATCTTATAAACTAACAAATATATATATTTTTTTTAATAATGAAAAAAAGTTCTTTTTTAGCAAAAAGAATTAATATCTTTGTGAGTTTTTAATCTATAAAGCTAAATTATTTAATGCTATCTTGCAAACAAAAAACGTATTTACAGTTTTTCAGTAAAACTAATTTAGCGAAAGTTATAAGCCAAAGTTTGTGAAAAAATATGATAATGCCGCCATCTGTGATTTTTGAAGTCACCCAAGCGATTTTACTCAAATTGGAGGCAAACACCGAGCGACTTAACATTTAGTTTATAAAATTTATTAGATAATATTAGGCATTGGTGAAGCACCAGAAGTTATAACATTACTGAAAGGAGACGCAACCGCAGCTCGTGACTTAAAGTGGATGAACAGCTAGCCAAATACCCACGTATGTTTCCATTTAAAAGCGGTCTTGGAATGTCGTGTTATCCTGTATAAATTGCACAAGATGGCAGGTCATTCCAAATAACATTATAAATAGAAAAAAACATACCCGATAAATGTCACAGTTATTAAATAATCTATATTTATTCCCTAATTTCTGTACTACCTTTAATAGCGTTTTGCATTGTTAAACTAAATTTTATTAAAACCAATTTTTGTTTGTTTTCTATATTTTATATTGATTATCAACTATATTGGCAATTTCAAAATGACAGCTATTAAACCAAACATAAACATATGTAACTATAAATTACATCATTAGGATAGTCTGATATTGTACAAGTGTATAGCGGCCCAAACACACACATTCATTCACGTGGTATATCCTGGCAGATGATACGCGGCGGCTAGTAGCAAATGAATTAAAATGTTTATGTTTGTTTTGATAGCTGTCATTTTAAAATTGTCTTTAGCAATGTCTTTGTATATATAACATTGATATTTTTTATAGAGAGAGCACGGTGCGCAGAAGGTGCTACCTTTCCTTTTTTGCTTCTACTCTCCTATGATATTCTGTGGTTTTGAAAGTTCGCGGACGTTTGATTTTTAATTTTTAACTAGATTTTTGCTGCGACTAGGTACTAATAAAGTTTTTAAAATTAGAAAAGCTGCTTACTTCGAAAAGGACACCGGCTTTTCACTCCTATAAAACTCGTTTTTACATGCAACACATCGTGTTTCCATTTTTTATTTTTGTTCAACAAAAACAATTTCAAAAATATAATGACAACATTGACAAACACTTTAAAGACAAATCACACAAATTAAGTTCACAGAATACCACCGGTAATTAAACTAGAAAGAGAAAGGTTGCAATGCTTAGCATTCATTGTATGTTCTTACTCTACAAAAACTCTTTATGTTTTTGCCTCAGTGTTCCATATACGTAAGGGATAGCCGTGGCCGTTAAAGTTACTTCGTATATAATTCATTGGTCTTTAGAAGTGACGATATATTGCTTAATGGATGTGTGTATAGATAACATTTTTCAAGGGAATTATACTTGTGTATATAGGCACCTCCTCATCTACATTACTTTCCGAGCCTTGAGTGAAAAGAAGACCAAAATAAGTAATTATTACTTTTTTGTTTAATTATCCGTAACGAAGTCTCTAAATCTTCCTAATGCTTACAACAATAGGTAACCTGATTTATACCTAAGTATAGCGAAAATAATAAGAAAGCATAAACAAAGGAAAATCCACGAAAAAACAGGTAAATGTTGCCAACATCTTTAATGCGGCAATAAAAATACGAAACTGTTCTTTTCAGCAACGCTTTACTTTAAACAAAACGCTTTATACCAGCAAAGGAATAAAGGTTTGGCGGATAATATAATACGCCAAGGCCGGGCCGTGGCAAAACTGCTTAGGTTTTTTACAATGTCTTAAAGTTGTTTAGTGGTAGGTAGCATTTAGACACAAATTGATCAATCCAGTCAGTATAATGAGTAATTGTTTTTTTAACCACCGGCTGTTATATCATATGACCCACTGAACCAGGAGGGGGGGGGGGCTGGGGCCTTATCATCATTTTTTACCTTCCTAGCCCGCGTAGCAATGGCTAAAGAATGTATTATTTTTGACGATTTTTTTTTTTTGAGATAACGTTGAAAATATCTTATTTGGGTGTATTTTGACCTATCTTAGCAATATCGTCGTGATGTTTGTCTGTGTGTGTGTGTATATATATTTTATTTCTCTCCGTAACACGATAGGTCCTAAACGATTTTCATAAAATTCTCAGGTGAAATATTGTTCGACACTCTAACGACATTTTTGTTCGCAAGAGCTTTAGTTTCTGAAACATTTACAAAAAACAGTTTTCAAGGCTACTATCATAGCTTCACTTAAAGTGTGGTAATAGGCTAGCTAGGAAGGTATCAGATCCGTATTGGATCCACTTATTTATTTTATGTGCTGTGTAAATTTTACCAACAACCAACCAATCATTTGTGCTCCTAGGATAATATTGAACCTTAGACACCTATAAAAGGTTTTGAAAAATTTTTTCAAAAATGTTTCAATGAATTTCAGCCTTTTAAATATATTGTTAATTTTTAAAGTTTTTAAAAATTTTAATATTTCTAAAAAATATTCAAAACATTTTCAAAAATTTTCAAAACTAATACCATTTTCGATCAACGAAGATCTCTGTGGGAGAAACTGCAAATAGATCCCTGATTGATCCAAACCCTAATTGGGGTGCTCCAACTGGGATCTTTAAGCAAACACGTTTTTACAATAAACCCACAACATTTTTGTTTTTCATGTTTAAAAACATTTTTAAACAAGCAAACCAATTTTAAGAATTCTAAGGTACTGCTGTTTGTAAGCCTGTAATGTTTTTATTCGTCTTCAGAACTTTAGCTGGCCGTTAAAAAATCGTCTAACTCCATTATTTTGCGTTTCTATTCAAATTTTTTGCACTGCACAGAAAATAACAAAGAAAACCGTCAGAAAAAAGGTATTTACCTAACAAGTGCGGAAAGTAATACTTTTCCGCACGTGACGGCAGTTGTCCCCGGTCAAGCCGTCAAGGGTGGTAAAGACACTTTCCGCGTGTGTTAGGTACAATTTTTTACCTATGAGTACCTTTTTCTTGAACAAATATTACAGCTGTCTTGCAATATTAAAACTGTCAGTGTGCGGTAACGTAATTATTTTACCGCACGCGAGTAGACAAACTTATTAAAATACATCGCAAAAAGTAAGGTTCTTCTTCCCTTTACCGAAAAATACCAAAAGATTTAATTATTTCATTATCATTTTTCCATATGCAAGAAATTTTCTTTATATTATTTCCCTATGCGCTTTTTCCTTTGCGCGAGTGTTTGGTCTGTGCGAAGTGCTTTTTTTCTGTGCGAATATTTCCTTTTCGCTTTTTTCCTGTGCACTAATCACCGATTAACCATTGCCCCCCCCCCCTAGACTTTTGTTCCAAAACCTCCATTGATTGTCCATCATTAAATTTTTATCTTACTTAAATGCGATAAAACTGTATTTACTCTACGAAGCATAAAAAGATTTTTATTAGTAAATTTTTGCCCGAATTTAATTTTCTCTATTCTTTTTTTTTATATTCATAAGCACACCTCTTAAACTTTAAGTCTGAAAAATAAATAAATAAAAAAATAATATCTTTAATTGCAAGAGTAAATATTAATCGTGTTTACACAGTATGGAATAACATGTATGTATTCGAAAGTGGTGGCAGGCCCTACTGGACCTCCATGCACTGCGAGACCACATATTATTATGAATCTATTGTGTCTACGTACCTACATACTGAGTTTGAATAAAGTGGCATATTTTTTTTCCACCCAGCACATAGGAAAACTCTGCAGATTACAACAATAAATGATTTAGGCTTAACACTTTGGCTCAAAGATATACCCTCAGAGTAATTATTATTACCCTAAGGATATACCACTAAGGCCTCTGCATTATTAGCCATTGAATGAAATGAAAGAGCATAAGGCAGTTGCAAAGAGGAGCTAAAACAATTTTACAAATTGATCTGTTTAGTCCCCTATACAAGATGAAACTTAAATACTGATCTAATCTTTAAGGGATGGTGGGAAAGGCAGGCACGTAAGAAAGGAAGGAGAGGGTAGTGGGGGACAGTACTTTCCCTAAGCAAGTTAGTATTATAAATCTTATTGTTTTTTCTAACGATTTTAACGTTTTTTGTAAGAAACTTGGGGCACTTCAAAAATCCACCGCCTTCGGTACAATGTTCAAGCTCTCTTGGGCCGCCACAAAATAAAATCATTTTCTATATGGGGGTATCCCCCTAAAAAGAAAATTTTCATGCCTGGAGAAAGGTCAAAATTAGGCAAAAAGTTTTAATAACATTTGGTCAAGAGTTATAGCATTTGTCTAGAATGAAAAGTGGCGGAACACTGTGAATTTTAAAAATGACAAATATAACAACGTTAAATAGGTTTGTAGTTCATTGCGGTCAAAATGTTAATGTTAATGTTAAATAGCTTTTTTTTAAGAAGATAAAGTGAAATAAACTTTGCAATAGATATAAATTTCGCAAAAGTTTAAAAATTATTTTTTTTAAACCCAAAAAAAAATAAGGTAGATTTTTGTACATCTACTATATACCTAATCTAAAGACCCCTTAATAAACACAAAAAAATAGTAATTAATAAGATTAGCACTACGCTTATTATTATTTGGTTCTACTTTTTAGTGTTTTTCTTATTTTTTTTTAAATAGTTAAAATAAATAATAACTTAAAATTTTAATTGTTTATTGAAACTTTTAAGTTGTTATAACAAAAAGTAGATTTAAAAAAAAAAAGTTTGACTCACTGTATCTAAAAAACAGAGGTTTGATGCAAAATGTAAAGAACAAAATCCTTCTTCTTACTTTTTTACCCCCCTTAAACCAAACCTAGACTACAATTAACATATAAATATAAATTCTATAAACGTCAAGTGAAATTAAAGAAAGAAAAATAAGAAAAAAGTTTTCTGTCTTCGGCCGGCCGGATACAGAGATATTTTTTCTTATTTTTCTTTCTTTAAATTCACTTGATGTTGATAGTTTTAGGTATTGCATTATTTGCAATTTGTTATTTGTGAATATAAATTCTAGGCACTGCAGCTACCTCAGGCAACCAACTTCAGAGGGCAATCACATTTTAAAATTTATATAATTTTGCCTACTATTTGAAAAATGCAATAATCTGTCATTAAAAAGTTAAGACGAAAATAATTCGATGCGAAGGAAACTGATAACAAAGTTTGTGGAGAAAGGGTAATAAGGTCCCAAAACTTCTAGGCAAGTAACTTTGCATATTTATGTATTTATATTAGTTAATTGCATTTGGATTTTTGAAAAAATAAGTTGACCCCAGACCTGTTTTTATGAGCAGATAGAATAGGCATACCTAGTTAGAACGGGCATACGGCAATCCTACATATATCACATGTAAAATCTGAATCAGGGTGGGAACGCATAGGTGGAAACAAGACTTAAGTCAGTTCGCCCTTGAGAAATTATGCTCATTTCGATTGGAAGGGCTAATTTTAAGTTCATGGGGGTTACATTTTTGCGTATCCCTTAATTGCTACACTGCTTTATTCCCATTTTAAAACCAAAAGCTTCAAACAAAGGATTGGACGATAATCATCTCAGCGCTATCGTTCGTTTCCGTTCAACATCAATGCAAACTTTGTCATGAAATTGCATATTACTGGACGTAATAGCTGTAGAGAGTTACAAAACAAACTAAGCTTTCGTATTGACATGGTGAACTCATGTCATAGTATTTAAAACAAATACACATGGACGCACCCAGGGAGGGGGCCTAGGGGCCCGGGCCCCTCGAAGCCAAGGATTTTTTAAAATATTTTCCTCATATATCATGAACAAACACAAAAACTAGCATGAAATATGGCATCATGAGGCCTCGGCCCCCAACGGCCTCGGGCCCCCCCAAGCGATATTCCTGGGTGCGCCACTAAAATACGCAATTACAATTAACATCTTATAAATGAATTGAGATTAGAATAGTACTTTTGGCCAATCATACAATGAGATTTAAAAAGAAATAAGCAGCGGAAGGTGAGGTCTACAATTCGAGCTTGTGTGAGGTTTTCAAACGAGTAACAATTAAGAAACCCTACTTGTACTTTTTCTCATTTATTAGAGAATTATTGAAATATATCCGGGCTATAATAGTGCCAGGCACAATTTTGACACTTTCACATTGTAATATCAGCTGTGATCTTTCAACACACAGCCTTTGTTTACTATATGAACCGGAATAAATAGTGCCTTCTTTTATTAATTAAAAATAAACGACGAAAGTTATAAATGCGACTTTGGTATGTCAATTTTGAAGGATCAAATGTCAGTTTTCAATGTGAATGTGTCAAAATAGTGCCTGGCACAATTATAGCCTGGCTGTATTTCAATAATTCTCTATTATGACAAAAATGGAACTATAGACAAATAGTATCTATTTCACTCTCAGTCAAGAAAACGAAGAAAACAAAGCGATGAAGATTGCTGTGGAGCTCAGTCCACTTGCGATATTCCACATTTTGACTTAGGTATAATAGTTCACAGTACATCGATCTAATTTAAAGTGACGAGTAACATTCTGAATATTCGTACAGAGCTTTATGTTTTAGAGACGAATAACTTTTTCCTCTGAGAAAATTCTTGAAAGTGATTCCTAACATAGTGCGCGGGCGCAGAAGTCTTTCACACTTCAGACTAAATAAGTATACGATTTTGGGGACAATGTTGCCATTTAAAAAATATAGCCGGTTACTAATTCCGAATTGTTACTTTTTTCATCTTATAAATAATTATGAGATAAAAAATTTAACAATATAGAGTTAGTAGGTAACCGACAATTTTTTACCTTCCTAGCCCGCACAGCAATGGCTAGAGAAGGTATTGCTTCAAAGAAAAAATTTTTTTTGAGATAACGCCGAAAATGTGTTATTTGGGTGTATTTTGACCTATCCTAGCAATATCGTCGTGACGTCTGTGTGTGTGTGTGTGTGTGTGTGTGTGTATTTTTTCTGTCCGGAACACGATACGTCCTAAACCACGGAACGGATTTTCATAAAATTTTTAGGAAAAATAGTGTTCGACAATCTAACGAGCTGATTAGTTTTTGGTTAAAATCCATTAATGCTAATGACAGGTTTTTGACAATTAAAAATTTTTAAAAATGCAAAGTTTTTAAAGGAGCATCGCATCAATATGCGGTTTTCGGAATATAGTAGACTGCAATTTGCTCAATAATTTGTGTTATATCCAGAAACTTTGTAGGAGCTTTAGTTTCCGAGATATTTACAAAAAACTGTTTTTAGGGCTGATATATCATGGCTTTAGTTGAAGTAGGCTAATTGGCTAGCAAGGAAGGTATCAGATCCGTCCATCTTTGTTTTCTTCATTGCCCGAAAATTACATGCTTGGTTTAGTCAGTCCGAATCTTGAAATATTTTTGCGCCCGCGCACTCTGTACTCACTTTCAATAAGTTTCGCAGAGGAAAAAGTTGACCAACTTGGCAAAATAATGCTGTGTATAAAAATTCAGTCTGTTACTCACCACTTAAAAAATAGTTCGATGTACTATGGACTAGTATGACAAAATAAAAATAATAAATAATTCAAAAACGCGTGCGTAATGATGTGCAAAATACTTATTTTGTAATAGTCGACGAGATATGGCCGATAAATTTTTTCAAGGGTTAGTAATTCTCCTGTTTTATGTTTAATGGTTAGCAGAAATTGCATTTGGGGGGGGGGTGTAATTACCACGTCAAATCCGCGCTTGTTTCCTTTCACACATAAAGCATATTCCGGTGCATGGTACATGTTGAAAAAGCAGCACATTTATTGCCAAAAATTTTGTTTTTAATGTCTTTTTTAGTTTTAAATGACGCGCCATGCTCTAAGAGGTCTAGCACGCTACGATTTTTAAAATTTAACAACGATTGTTAACATATTAATGTCATTAGAATGCTTTTGGTCCAAAATCGTGATTATAGTTATTCTGAGATGGCGCTGTAGCGACCCTTGCGTTTAATAACCATAAGCGCTAACTTTATATGATTTTTCATGGTTATTTATTATCACAACTCAAATCAAACTGCTTTTTCGCACATGTGTGGGAAAGTAGTTTGCAACACATGTGCGGGAAAGTATGGTGGCAGTTAACGTCATCGTACAATTTTCCATAGATGTGCGGAAAAGTACTTTTGCACACATGTGCGGAAAAATTTCTGCACACGGGTAAAATTTAACGTTTTCTGAGGATGCAAATCGTGTAAAATCCATCATTTTTATAATGTGGTCGTAGGAAAACTAATTTTCGTGACACTATTCAATGTGACGAAGATATTACTAGAAATAAAAAAATGCAAGGAGGTAGCCAGATGTGGTGGACCTATGTTATTCCCTACATAGTAAGATACTCTTCTTGTAATTTGTAGTACATATTTTTTGTTGA
Organism: Aspidapion aeneum; assembly: GCA_963576565.1. Lineage (NCBI taxonomy): Eukaryota > Metazoa > Arthropoda > Insecta > Coleoptera > Brentidae > Aspidapion > Aspidapion aeneum. The sequence goes on from OY755040.1 coordinate 35,551,142, forward strand.
ATAAAAAAATTCACAAAAATGATGAAATCAATAAATTATTTCTTGTAAAATAAAAATGTCTATGCTTATCCCCTTTTCATGATTTAAGTCTTCCAAAGTTTCACGGTTCATTAAGCGATTATAGCAAAAAGTTGTTTTGGTAGGTTAGAAACTTTTTAAAAGGCACGAAACTAAAAACTTCTAGAATGAGGTTTGCGAAAAACTGCGTTGAGGGTTTGGAATATAAATTGACTGGCGAAGGCTGGCTTACTTTCAATGATTTTTGCTGGATAACGAAGTTTGCAAATTAGGCGATTTTTTGCTGATATAGGTATGTGGGTAGTTGAAAAACATTCACAAAAGCTGAAAAATTAACTCTGATCTTTAAATAATCTCAATTTAAACGACAATAAAGTCATATCTGTCTTTATCTAGAGGACAATAGGGTAATAATAGCAATAACTACTTTCACATGTGCATTTCAAGGTTTTAAAACAAACGAAAAAATGATAATGGGGTAAAAACGCTGCACTACACTTGCACAAACAAACTCTAATAGGTTATTAGGTAAAAAGAGTTCAAAAGCAAGAAGACCGGGAACCAAATCTTCTGTTTTAAGCGAAATGGGGGTAGCTGCAAAAAAATTGTATATTATTATAATTATTAATATTTGTTTGCTCAACCATACATACAGGGTGTTCCTTAAGGGTTTGCGAATATTTAAGGAAGTGATTCTACATTAAAAAATAATGATAATTTGTTGTATAAACTATGGTCGAAAAATGCACCGTTATAAAAATACAGGGTGTTAAAGTTTTCAAAAAAAATTGACATTTATTAATAATTTCGAAATCATTAGGGATATTTTATTCAAATTTGGCACATAACCATAAATATCTAAGGCGCATATTTTCCAAGAAGAAAATGATTTTTAACTTCGACAGTGGCGTGCGTACGGGCACTAGCTTTTTTATTTTTACAGAAAAAAATAGTACGCCAATGGTTTTTTCAAAAAAGTTTTACTTTTTGAATTATACACTTAATTCGTAAGAAAAAAGGTCTCTTAATTTTTTTCTCTACAGGTCGTCGTTCTTGAGTAAAAATTGTTCTGCAAAAGCAAAATAATGTGACCATTTATAGAATACAATTGATCAAGTTGCCTTAGAAATATCTCGATTTAATTCAAATTTAGTACGTAATAATAGGCTATTAAGATGCGTTTTTCTCAATAAAAAAATAATGTTTAGCTTCATCAGTGGCGTGCGTACGGGTACTAAATTTTTAATTTTTAAAGAAAAAATAGTACGCCACTGGTTTTTTTAAAACAATTTTCTTCTTTCGAATTCCCCGTTTAATTTAAAAGAAAAAAAGTATCTTTAGTTTTTTTTCTACAGGGCGTCGTTTTTAAGTAAAAAAAATAAAAACCGTTGTGTTGCCAAAAAATGTAATTTATTTAAGAATACATTAATCTAGTTGCCTTGGAAATACTTAAAATATGACAGTTATTCAATTTTTTTATATGTTTTTGTCATTTTGTAGCATTAGTTTATGATCGGTTAGGTCTGTTTGCTGTAAATTATCTTTTTTGCTAATTTATTTTTACAATCTTTCCAAAAATGGTTATTTATTCCAATGCAGAAATGGCGGAAATGCATTACATGTATGGTCTCGCCGATGGTAATGCAGAGGAAGCCAGACGTCTGTACCACCAGAGGTATCCAAACCGTGTTTTGTCAGACAGCCGAACCTTTTCTAATATCCATCGGCGTCTAGTTGAAACTGGCAGTGTTAGATGGGGTACAGCTGAAGGTAGACCTTAAATTGTAAGAACACCTGAAATTGACGAAGCGGTATTGCAGGAAGTGGAGGAACATCCTGAAACCAGCACGAGGAAAATCGCCAGAAACCTAAACATTTGCCACCAGATTGTATGGAGGATTTTAGTGGATTTTTTATTGTATCCTTACCATATTTTAAGACTCCAGGCTTTATTGCCAAGAGATTTTCCAGGGCGAGTAACTTTCTGCCAGTGGTATGTCCATAATATTGAACGAAATCCACAATTCGAAAATTTAATTATTTTTACAGACGAAGCCAATTTTTCAAGAAATGCCATTCAAAATGTACATAATAATCATTTGTGGGCAGAAGAATTATTATTTAATTGGTCCGTTCTTCTTGCCAGGACGGCTTAACGGGCAATCTTATCTAAACTTTCTACAAGAACAATTGCCCTTATTGTTAGATGATATTCCACTGGCCACAAGAAATCAAATGTGGTACATGCACGATGGTGCACCTGCCCATTTCAGCCTTGAAGTTCGTAATCATTTAGATACTGTTTATCCAAATCGTTGGATAGGCCGTGGTGGAACCCAAGAATGGCCACCAAGGTCCCCCGACCTTAACAGTTTAGACTTTTTCTTGTGGGGACATCTTAAAACCCTGGTCTATACAAATCCGCCTATTAATACCGTTGAAGAATTAAGAGAAAGAATAGTTCTGTCCTGCGACAGAATAAGAAATACTGCAGGAATATTCCAAAGAGTACGCAGTTCTATGAGAAGGCGGGCAGAAGCATGCATTTTAAGTGGAGGGGGCCATTTTCAGCAATTTTTGTAAAAACGTTATTTGTAATTAAATTATTGATTTAAAATTATTCTAATTTTGCAAGCCTTTTTTTGCGTTCCTGTAAAATTTATGCAACTGCACATAGCAGGTTTTGGATTGTCAATGACGATATTCAAATGCATGATTAATTGCAAAATTGTATTTAATAAATTATTACTTTCCTTTGGCAAAACAAAGGTTTTTATTTTTTTACTCAAAAACGACGTCCTGTAGAAAAAAAAATAAAGAGACTTTTTTTCTTTAGAATTAAGTGCACTATTCAAAAAAAAAATGTTTTGAAAAAAACCAGTGGCGTACTATTTTTTCTTTAAAAATTTAAAATTTAGTACCCGTACGCACGCCACTGATGAAGCTAAACATTATTTTTTTATTGAGAAAAACGCATCTTAATAGCCTATTATTACGTACTAAATTTGAATTAAATCGAGATATTTCTAAGGCAACTTGATCAATTGTATTCTTTAAATGGTCACATTATTTTGCTTTTGCAGAACAACGGTTTTTATTTTTTTACTCAATAACGACGCCCTGTAGAGAAAAAAATTAGGAGACCTTTTTTCTTTCGAATTAAGTGGATAATTTAAAAAGTAAAACTTTTTTTAAAAAAACCAGTGGCGTACTATTTTTTTCTGTAAAAATAAAAAAGCTAGTGCCCGTACGCACGCCACTGTCGAAGTTAACAATCATTTTCTTCTTGGAAAATATGCGCCTTAGACATTTATGGTTATGTGCCAAATTTGAATAAAATATCCCCAATGATTTCGAAATTATTAATAAATTTCAATTTTTTTGTGAAAACTTTAACACCCTGTATTTTTATAACGGTGTATTTTTCGAACATAGTTTATGACAAATTATCATTATTTTTTAATGTAGAATCACCTCCGTAAATATTCGCAAACCTTTAAGGAACACCCTGTATATAATGTAACTGTCAAAATGAGAGTGTTACATTTAATCGCAATAGAATTCTTACTCTAAAGGGGATTATCTCAGTTTTGTGTAAAATACAGTTACAACCATTTCGTTTTGGTCGGCAGAACTTGACCTTCGGATAACCTATGAGTGCCGGAGCTACCCGTTTCACATAGGGTATTGGAAGTCCCGTAACGATTCTGCACATATCTACGCAGTTCGATGTTGATACTGATACCACGGATCAAGGTGATCCGTGCTGATACAAGCAAATAAAAAGAGATGCTTTTTTTACCCTAATTTGTCGAGGCGGCAGGGCAGTGCCGTGGTATGGTCGTCGGCTTCACATGGATAAGCTACCAGGTTCGCGTCTCGAACAACGATGCAAAAACAAAAACAAAAAAGTCTGCCCTGCTGCTCACTTTCTTTTCAGCGTTTCACAGTCGTGATCGAATTAGCGTGCGATGCGATGCACGCAAATATAAGTTGACCTTGAACATTGAGAATATACGCAGGTGTAGTCTAAGAGCCGACATGCAGCCAGCCGAGGACCCAGGAATAATAAACCAGGAGCCTGCCATAAGTGATATATAGTCGGTACCAGGATGGCGCCAGCATAAATCTCCTACAGTCAACTCACGACGACCTCGACTGTTGCGTTGAAAAGGAAAGAAGTCTATCGTCTATAACCAAGTTCTGCTGGGACGATAGGGATGTTAGATAGATGCAAGTCTAACATTTAGCAGGACCACCTTCCGGAAGGGCTGTAAAAGCGTGGGTCTCCTGTGTATGCTTGCTACGCAGTATAAAGATCCATGCCCTCGACAAAGAGGTGCCAGGCAAAATTAAGTCCTCTTATGGAAAGAAAAGTTGTATCCAAAAGTGTATGGACACGCAGACATATCGGAGTCTGCGAAAAGGGCGCGCCCTGTGCCTAGTTGCTAGACCAAAAATGGTCTCCCCGCCACTACTACTACTACCCTAAAATGTCAAGGTAGTAGTAGTCGTGAAAAGACCATTTTTGGTCTAGCAGCTAGGTACCTAGCGCCCTCTTTTCACAAATCCCGATTGGTTCGTACACCATATACCAAACCGATGCAGGGTGCAAGTTTTCTTTCTCTAAGAGTACCTAATTTTATAGGGCAGCTCTTTGTCGAGGGCAGGGATCTTTATAATACGTAGCAACTATACTAAGCCACGCTTTAACACCCCATTCTAGACTTCTTTCCTTTTCTATAGTGGTCATTGTGCGTTGACTTTAGAATATTTTTGCTGGCGCCATCCTGGTATCGAATATAGCAATTTATCAATCCTGGCTCCCAGGCTGTGTGTTGGCTGCTGGACTACACCTGCATATATTCTCGATGTATAAGGTTAACTTATGTTCTCACGAATCAACTTTAGTGGATCAACTAAAATCGGTCAAGTTTTCGTTCAGACCACAACCAAAAAATCAATCGAATTAGTTGAATAAAAATGGCACCAAGGGTAGTAATACGTGCAAGTGCCAATGTTATTAGTTGCTTACTAATTCAGGAATTAAGAAATATTATTATGTAGAGGGGAAATAGACAAAATAAATACTCTGCCAATATATGGGCCCCTAAGCTCACACTAGGTACTATAGTTATAGTGTACGTGTGAGCTAATATAACTAAAAACTGAAATATATTTTATTTAACTCCAGACTAAATTACCTTTTGTTTGATACCACACAAGCCATGTTTTGACTTAAACTCAAATTTTTGAAATCTACCCCCACCCTTAAAAAAAACAAAAAACTAAAATGTATTTTGTTAAACTCCGGACTCAATTACCTTTCGTTTGATATCACACACGCCATATTTTCACTTAAACTCTAATTTTTAAAATATACCCCCACCCTTTTTTTTTAAATAAGTTAAAATGTATTTTGTTTAACTGCAGACTCAATTACCTTTCGTTTGATATCACACACGCCATATTTTCACATAAACTCTAATTTTTGAAATCTACCCCCACCCTTTTATTTGGTTTCTGTTTGGTGGATTTTGTTCATTTTTAAATGGGACCATCTCGACCCAAGACCCAGTCTAGGTACCAAATTTCATTAAAATCGGCCAAGCGGTTTTTGAGTTATGCGCGTTGGTCGTTACAGACACACAGACAGACAGACAGACAGACAGACAGACGGCGCAACAAAAAAGTTTCAAAATCATCTGAAACGCAAAGATATATAAAAATTTTTGAAATCGGAGCAACATTTTTTTTCTCGAAAAAATTAGGATCACCATAGCTCACACTACTATATTATAGTATATGTGTGAGCTAAAACTGGATTAAAAAGAGAATTGAGTATGGAGTTTCAGAGACTTGCGTTCGAGGATAAAAACGGATATAAAAATCACTCGAGAATGTGTATGGTATAGTTCCATAAATTTAAACATAACACCCTCTGACCAGTTCAAACTCATTTTGTTTTGCTGTTATATTATTAATCTACAAAACAAAAGAACTGCTGAAAGTGAAGAGCTGCCGAGTGCAGAATGCAACAAAATATAGTGATTTAAGTCGACCAACAAACGTTCACACGCTTCAAACAAAGATTCGACTCGTCTGAAAAATATTGATGACTTATAACTTGAACAATAAAGTTTGAATGGATCAAACTTTTGTAATTTCGACAAAAGTTGACCGATTAAAATTGAAACATAATATGCTCTCACAGTTCTTTTTAATTGATTTTAGTTTGATCAACTAAAACCGATTCGTGAGAATGAGCCTTAAGTGACACGCGATTTCGATGACGACTGTTGAACGCTGAAAAGGGTGATGAAACTTTTTCTTTTTGCGTCGTTGTTAGAGTAGACGCGGCGAGAGTTGATGCCACGCACGTCATCAATTTTATCTTGGTATACGCCTACTTGCGGTCGGACAGTGCCGTGCAGTCAAGTCGCACATAAACAGAAAATTAAACTAATTCCCAATATAAAACACTACGCCTATGGATCTCCGAAACAGCCAATCACAAGCTAGCGGCGGGGCCAGTAGACCCCCTCAGCCGTGACGTGGGTGGCTTCAACTCTCGCCGAGCGAACTCTAAAATAAAACTATGATGGAGATTTAAATTGCGGAAATTGAAAGTTAAGACATACATAAATATAATATAACTTAATTCTTAAAACTAAAAACGCAATAAAGCTACAAAGCTCATTGAATAGGAGAAATATTTCACATTGCCCCCCTTTCCCCTACTTCGAAAGAGATAATAAGACCACGCGTGGGCTCCGAAATGCTTGAATATCCGTATGTGAAATAACTCAGAGCTTATTATGTCAACAGAGTTTATTATTTATCATGGGCGGGCATGCAGGCGCTAATTTGCAAAGATAATGCAGGCCATAATTTGGGATCTTGTGATGCATTGGGTGGTAATTTATACTAGTTTGTTGTTCCCTTAAACAACAATCAGCCATAGTATTTACTAAAGTTTGTTCTATTTAGTTACGCTGGCGTCATGACATATTTACCTACATTAATATTTAAATAACGAAATGGCAATGAGGGTCCACCTTGTTAAAAACAAAGCGAACTATGTAGGACAGACAATTTTCAGCATTTTTGGAAGTGCTCTGGAATAAGTGAGTATTTAACATTTTCGTAACATCTTTATATAAATGCCCAACACCGATATACAAGGTGTCCCTTTTCATAAACGGTAAGAGATAAAATGTTGGTTAAATGCGTCGAGTAATAAAATATAAAGAGAACTCGTAGCCCCGTTTTTGGCGGTCATTCATTCATTTGTTGGTAAACAATGTAGCTTTTCCGCCGTTACCGCCTCCTCTGCCTCTGTAAAATTTTATAAATAATAAGTAAGGTTCAATTTCTGACCTTACCAAAATATATAGTGCTTTGAGTTGGTTAGGCTATTCAAACAGTGCGATAATTTATCTTGCGCTTATTAGCCCGCGTCGCGTCGTTATATGCTGTGTATTTCTTATTACATCCTGCGATAAAAATTAATTTAAACAGCATAATTTATGAACGGTCCGTTTTCTCATAATTTTTTTAAGATGTGGCAACAAGTGTCTGACATCATATTATGGATTTCGTGTTTGCAGGGCCGGGTTTGCCTTTGAGCTACTTGGACTATATCCCTAAGGAAAAAGGGAATCCTTTTTCCTACTGTAGAGGACGATTAACTATTAGTCATTGTTCCAACAGTTTTAGCCGGTATGAAGGATATTCTGTTTTATTATTTTAAATCGCGGCTTTTCTGTTTGGAGAGTTGAAGCACTATTAACCATCCAAACGAAAATTTCATAGGATTGTTTTAATTTTCTTATTTAGTATTTAGTAGTTTTATAGTTTTTCTATGGTGACAATACAATTCCGCATTTTTTGTCATTGGAAAATAAAATAAAATGCCGGATCCAGAGTGGCAGACTTTTTAGCTTTTATTAACCGATTTGTTTGAACTTAAAAGTTCGTGGTGCTTCAGGTTTTCTCAAGACAATTTTAGTCTCAAATTTAAGAAAATTACTTAGAACAAACTTTGATGTCAATTAAAAAAAATCAATATGGCGACTTAAAAATGGCAAACAATTTACAAACTTACAATTCATATAAGTTAGTGTTTTAGGATGATTAATATGAATTTTAATCCAAAATGGCGTACTATCTCATTTATAAAACGATTTGCGATGTTTAGGGTCACTTAATACAGTATTTGATTCAAACTTGAAAAATTCAAAATGATGTATCCAAAATGGCGGACTTTTCCATTTAATAACGGATAAAAATAAAATACGGAACTTTTAGGTGTTTTGGGTTGCTGAATATGATTTTGAACTTAAACCTAAATAATTTTAAAGATTTTTTATTTATAAACAGATCTGACTCAAACTTTGCGGTGCTTAAGGTCACTAAGGGTCCATCTCACCGACTTCTTTTTCGTTACTTAGCTTAAAGCATTTCTTAATATAATCATAATATGACGTAATAAGGAATCCTTAAGGCTAAGCAATTAAAAAAAAAGTCGATGCGATGGGCTATTAACTACTAATTAGCTGCTACCTTACCGCTATAATGCTATGGCTGCCACAGAAAAAGAAGTACCTGGATTTAGAAGATACCTTTAAAAAAAGGGTTCGATGTTATCTAGAAAAGTTGCAAATACTTGAATTGCATTTTCTTACAAAATTTATTTGCGGGACAACTTTTTTTCACACGAATTACCAAATTTTAGAAATTTTTCACATTTTACCTGCTTTAAGTACTAAATTTCAGAAATTGGACTGAAAATTAGTTTATTTTTTGCTGCCCCTCCAAATGTTGGGACTTTCGCATAGCAAAGTTTCAAGTTTGAATGAATAAAACCGGTCGTCATTTAAAATTTTTTAGGTTTTAGTTAAAAATCATATACAGCGACCTAAAACACGAATTTTATTTATATCGATTCATAAATAGTAAAGTCAAGCATTTTGATTTTTTCAAGTTTGAGTCAATAATCGCATTGAATGATCCCAAACAGTATGAAGTTTCAAGTTTGAGGCAAATCAATTTCTAAATAAGAAAGTCCGTCATTTGGTTCCGACATGTTGAATTTTGTAGTCTGGATTAAAAATTATAATCAGCATCTCAGAACACCCCAATATTCCGAATTTCATATATATAGGTTCATAAATAATAAAGTCCGCTATTTTGTATCCGCAATTTTAATTTCTTTAAATTTTTATTTAAAGATTGTATTAAGTAACGTTAAGCACCGTGAAATTTTAAATTTTGGAAAAATCGGTTTAAAAATAAGAGAGGCCGCCATTTGAATCCGTCATTTTGAATTTTTAACGGTAAAATTAAAAATCATATACAGCGACCTGAAAGACACCAAAGTTTTGATTGTGTGTGTTTTGAACATTTTTAGTTTGAGTTAAAAAATTCTATTGCGTGACCTTTAACACCACGTAGTTTAAAGTTTAAGGTAAACTGGTTAATAAATAAGGGAGTCCGCCATTTCGAATCGGCCGTTTTCATTTGTTAAGTTCAAAATCATATTTAGTGATCTGAAATACCCCAAAGCTCTGAATTTGACTCATATCGGTTAATAAATGGAAAAGTTCACCATTTTGGATCCGTCATTTTAAATTTTGTTGCAGTTGGAGTTAAAAACCATATTCAGCATCAGCATCCCAAAACACCCCAAAGTTCAAAATTTTATACATATCCGTCAAATTAAATAAATGAATTTTGATTCGGCCATTTTTATTTTTTTTTAAATTTGAGTCTAAAAAAGAACGCGAAGTTTTAAGTTTGAGCCAAATCGGCTAATAAATAAGAAACACCGCTATTTTGGTTCCGCCCTTTTGATTTTTTTAAATTTGAGTAAAAAACTGTATTTAGTGACCTTAAGTACAGCCAAGTTTTAAGAAAAATCTGTCTATAACTAAGAGAGTCCACCATTTTGACTTCGCCATTTCATTTTATTTTTTTTATTACAAAAAAATTGTGTATAGTATTGTCGCCAACATAAATCCAGTTAGTACTAGAAACATTTTAAGCAATGTTATAAACAAACAAATATAACATATTTTTTCACTTATAAAATGGCAACAAGTTTAGTTAGCCCTTTATATATATATATATATATATATATATATATATATATATATATATATATATATATATATATATATATATATATTTCAGTTTTCCGAGAAACACAATTTTTAGTTGTTGTTCGATATTTTAAAAACTCCCTTAGATATTTTTATTTACGAAACATCGATTGCATGGGCTCGGAATCTAGCGCAAATTTTTTCTCATTTAACCGTAGAGTAATAAAATATAAAGAGAACTCATCAGCCGGGGTCTCATGTAAATTACAAGACACTAGCGCTACCAAGTCCACTTTCAATCCCTGACTTCGCATGCGGAGGTCTACCAATATTATTTACCTCATGTCTTAGAATAGACGAATACAGGGTGATTTTCACCTGAATGATTCTAACCACATAAAAATAGAAAGTTTCGAAAACCTAACCTAACAAAACCTAATCAAATCTAACCGAACCGAACCAAAGGAAACTGAACCAATAATTAAAAAAAAAAACTTTTCTGACTTCCTGCCCGGGATCCTAGAGGATGTGAATCCGAACCGAACCAAACCGAACCTAACTAAACTGAACCAAACCTAACCTAACCAAACTAAACTACAACACGAACTGCTAATTAGGTTTAGTTGGGTAGGGTTAGGTTTGGATAGGTTCGGTTCGGTACGGTCCGGTTCGGATTCACATCCTCTAGGATCCCGGGTAGGAAGTCAGGAAAGTTTTTTTTTTGAAAAAAAATATTGGTTTAGTTTGCTTTGGTTCGGTTCGGTTAGATCTGATTAGGTTTCGTTAGGTTAGGTTTTTGAAACTTTCTATTTTCATGTGGTTAGAATCATTCAAGTGAAAATCACCCTGTACATCTATTTTAATACATGAGGTAAATAATATTGGTAGATCTACGCATGCGAAGTCAGGGATTGGAAGTGGACTTGGTAGCGCTAGCGTCTTGTAATTTACATGAGACCCCGGTTGATGAGTTCTCTTTATATTTTATTACTCTACGGTTAAATGAGAGAAAAAATTTGCGCTAGATTCCGAGCCCATGCAATCGATGTTTCGTAAATAAAAATATCTAGGGGAGTTTTTAAAATATCGAACAACAACTAAAAATTGTGTTTCTCGGAAAATTGAAATATCTCGCCATCTTGTATTCGAATTTAATAATATTTTTTCATTTTGTAATAATGACTACGGTCAATTGAATGACATCATGAAGTTATTCCAGGCCTTCTTGATTTTTAAAACCATAGCAAACTCTTATTAATTCTTATGGCTCCCATGTTGGATTTAAATACGTCAATAAATAGAGTACAAAAAGAGTTTTTAAACCATTTATAACAAGGATTTCTTGATGGATGATCGAAAAATGTGAATTTAGTTAAAAACAGTATTTTACTTAGTTGGCTGTAAAACAAATGCTGTAATTGAATTTGCTGTCATACATACGTAACTACACTGATAAAAAATTATTTGAATTGAATAAAAATGGTTTTGATTCAAAGAAATATTTGTTTAAATTGGCTGAAAATAACGTGTTGTTGAATTAAGGCCGTTATTTATTTGTGGCAAGCCTCCAAAGCAAACAAATTTGCCTTTAATCTAAGCAAATATTTATTTATAATAAAAAAATTGTGCATTTAACTACATGCATCTGATATTGTATCAAAGACACTTGGGTCTGGAGCAAAAATTTCAAGTTTTTGTGACATCACAAAATTAATTGAGATTTAAATTCCACAATAATGTAATTTATACCTCCATTAACCTCCAAAAACTAGTTTGATGATAAATATTAAACAAATACTATACTACTCTTTGTTCTTTAAAAATAAAGAAAAGATAAGTTTTAAGTGTTAAAAACTCCTATTTAGCTTTTAACGAAAACATAATGTACCGAAAAAATGGTAGGCAGCAGCGATAGCCGCGTCATTTCGGTGGCGACATCTATAAATTTATCATATTAATAAAACAGCAATTGCACGGAAGAAGTATATTTCCTTAAAACAAATCCATATTTACTTAACTTAAATGACAAGGATTGAAACATTTAAATCAAGTAAGTAAAAATTTTCGAAACTAGTATATTGTATTTACAGTGACAAATTAAGTGCTTAAATCAACTTAATGTTCGTTGAGTTAAATAAATGTTACGCCCAAACATCGAAACCGCTCATTGAGCGAAAAAAAAACGACCGCAACGCGTTCTGGACAGTGCTGAACGACACAATACCGAAATGAATAATTTTTCGCTTTGTGTCCGTTCTTATTGACCACGACGCGATGTGGATAATGCTCAAACGGCCACGACACGTTCTGGAACACATTTTTATCCGTGTATCTGTCAAATATTGACCAATTATTTAATTAATCTACTAAGAGTTATGAAGTATCTTGATTAATTATGGTATTTTTTGAGTTATACTACCAAATAAATTTAATATGGAAAGGTTTCCGAATTGGAAAGAATAAGTACAGTGAAACCTCTCCTTCCAGACACCTCTATTAAGCGGACACTCCCTTTAAGCGGACAAATTTGTTGTAACCCAGTTTTCCCTATTTCTTTACATGTGAAATTCTTTCTATTACCGGGCACTCTAATAACCGGACGCGGACAATTTTTTTGGTAAAAAAAATTCTCAAACCTCCCTTAACCGGACGCGAACCTCTGACCACGGGACGGAGCGCTGCACGACATGCGCATAAATATTATGAAGTATGTTGGCAACAACGCACTCTGCAGCTGGGGAATTACCTCTGTCCGTTTTAATGCAGAGACTAAATACTTCTGTCGTATTTACAACATATTTTATTCGGCGGGACTGCTGTGTTTTATTTTTATTGTTCAGTGTGGGTAGTAATAGATCTCTTTGAAATGGCGCCCAGTAATAAACTTCTTAGTTTACGTGAAAAAATGGAAGTTGTTAACGTTTCGGAGACGGAACATCTATCAGCACGAAAGATCGCTTAAAAATTTAATATCTGAAAAACTCAAGCAGCGGAAATTGTTAATAAATATATATTAAAATTTCGCAGTTCTCTCTAAGCAAACACCTCCAATAAGCGGACAAAATCGACGAAACCATGAGTGTACGCTTATAGGAGTTTTCACTGTACATAAGAACGGTTTTGAAATATTAAAAACTAATCAACATAATCATTTACTTCAATTTAATTGTAGACTGTCTTTTGGTTTCAGTTTTTGGTCTTATTTTGTGTTTTATCACAAATAAAAGATGAATTTTAAGGTAAAAAAGTAAATGTCTTTTTTTTTTATTTCATTCTAGTTTCAATAAGGTCGCGTCTGGCCTGAGACGTTCACCCAAGTTTGGCATTGTTTTGTAGGACAATCACAATTCATTCATACCACATGACGACTCAGCGGGCCGGCCTGCAAAGCACCTCCGGTAGGCAATTTGCTTTTCTCAAGGAGGATTTAATTTTGCCTGATACCCTTTGTCAGGCACAGGGATCTTTATCGTGCTAGCGCCATCTATGCTCTTAACACGGGACCATCTGCTTAACATGACTTCCGAACCACGGCCTTGTATTTTTTCATCAACTTTGCCTACTTCGTTGATGCACAAACTGCGCCCAAGACAGGCGTTACCCCTACATCCGGTGAATCTGTATTCACAAACGGAAAATAGGTTAAAGTATGTCGAGGCAGGCATGGGATCGAACCCATTACCCTCTGATCGAAAAGCGAACGAGCGTCAACTGAACCATAAGGTGCCCCCAAAAGTAAAGGTAAAAATAAAAATCGAATCATTTGCATTGTTTGAGAGAGGTTAACGTATGAAAACAAGAAAAAATTCTCATATTTGTTTCACAACCAACTTAGCCAAAAGCGAAAAAAGTTTTTTAAATAATTTCGCATTTTTCCATAATCCAAAGATAGATTTTTTATATGTGGTTAAAAAGCTCTTTTTATGATCTATTTAATTTCGCTTAGGTCCAATATGGCGGCCATAAGAAATAACAAAGTTGACTATGGTTCCAAAAAAGCCTTGAAAAAATTCGTTAACATTAATCGATTGACCGTAGTCGCTAATACAATACTACCAAATTTTTTTTTAGAAAAATACAAGTTTTTGTTTTTGCGCGATATTTCGAAAACCCATGTAGATATTTATAATTTCAATACAGCCTCTAATTCGGCTTGGAATAGCGCAACTTTCTATTTTCAACAAAATCGTATCTCTTGCTGTTTCGGAAATCCACATGTAGTTACTTTTTACTGGGACACCCTGTATATTGGGAAATAAAATCGTAATCATACACTCAAAATGCAATGCGTTAAAAAATTTACATATTTTTTGTTTTGATGCAGGACTAAAATTTAAATAAATATTGACGCATCGGGCATCATGAGCTTGTGTAAATATGGTTTTTAATGACAACGCTTTTTATAAGTTATACTTCTGATTCAGAAAAGCAACATCCATTTATCTAGATCAATGTTTATTGCTTTTTGTGCATTAGTGGAAAATCTCTTTTGGCATAACACAGGAAAACCTCGAAAGCAAACTCTTTGTCGCCTTGATCTCTTTTTTTGCAAATGGATGCTAAAACTTTACTAAGCAGTGTTTAAATGCATGGTTGGCACAATTTCCCTTTTAAGATAAATTTCTATTTTGGCATCGATTTTTGTCCTTTTGCCTCACAAACGCTCGTAAAATAAAACTAGCATTTCTCTCAACTATTGTAACTACTGCTGCAGTTCCGATGGTCTTTTTGATTTTTACCAAGGTTTTGAGAGCGCGAGCAAGGACTTTGTTTTACCCAAATACGCAATGCTTGAAGCCAGGACCTCTATTTAATTCTTAATGTTCCTTTTTCGGGTAGACAGGATTTTGGTTAGTGCGCATGCGTCTGTTTTAGTGGTTTTGGATCATACTCTGTTACGTCACTACTTATTTGACAATTGTCAAATGTTTAGGGTTATGTCTATTATTTATTTCTAAAAACAAGTTGATTTGGGTGAAAATTTATAAAATTGTGGATTAAAATTGTTTTTGTAAAACTAATTGTGCAGATTTATTGTGGACACCATGAATAGTTTATAGTGGCATCTATAAACCACACTTTACTTGATTAACAAATTATAAACAAAAATACAAGTACTTACCTATGGAATGGCACTCCCTTACTTCTTCCGGATATTTTTCCACAAACCGTAAATTATTTCCCATTTTTCAGAGAAAAAAAAAACATAATTTTAAACCACACATGCAAATACCGCAAAATGTACATATGGCCTCCACACACATAGCAGCTGTGTGTCTACATGATAAAACACACGCATGCGCACTTAAAAATTTCGCATCCGCGAATTTAAATTTAACATTGTTTCAAATGCCAGCTATGAGTGCTTCACTTTTCGATTTTTTGAACATGTATTTATGCTATAACCACAAAGTAATACATGTGCTATAACGTATTTGGTTTTACCCAAGTATAGTTATGAATAAACAGTTTAAAACATTTAATTTTGATTTTTTGATAAAAAATGAAGCAAGATCTAAACCAAGACAAACCTAACCTAACCCTGGATTACACACAATTCGTGTTTTATTTTAATATTTTATTTTAAACTAATAGAGACATCTCATTGACTTTACTCGAAAATATATAGTCCTTTCCTTCGAACTGAGATGGCGACGAAATTATTTGACAGAAAATTAATCCCGGACACATAAAGTTTGCAATTGCGAAATAAATATCGAACCACTAAACCAAGAGGTACGTAAGAAGAAATAAAACTAGTTTACAGGAAACAATCCAGTAAACCAGTTAAAATAGTGTATCTATTATACAGGGTGTTCGGCACATGAACCGTCAACATTTTTTGGGATATTGTTGGGGTCATTTGCTACCTTTTCAACCTTGGAACTTGGGTCCTTAGAGTCACAGCTAAAGAGATGAATTTTTAATTTTTTTTCTCAAATTACCCAAAATCCCACTTTTAAACGTTCGTAAGCTTTTTATTAATGTCTGGAAAAGCACCATTTTTTTATAATTCTGTAATCTTATGCTACTTCAGTTCATTAATAGATTTGTTAAAATTTATATACCAAAATGTACATACGAGGTTTTTTATTTAAGAACATAAGTGATTTTGTGAAAAAAAATCAATTTCAAAACTAAAAATTAAAAAAAGTATCGACACTTGAGAACTTCATTTTCTTTTAAAAACTTCTCTAGTTGATTATCTTTCTAACGGTATGCTACACATCGATAAAAAAAAACTATTCTGCTTTAAAATACGGATATTCCGTGAGACGGGCGATAATCGTTCGGACTTGATAAGAAAAACAATTTGATGTTTATGATCGTTTATGATGATGTTTATCAATATGTAGCATACCGTTAGAAAGGTAATCAACGAGAAGTTTTTAAAACAAAATAAAGTTCTCAATTGTCGATACTTCTTTTGATTTTTAATTTTGAAATTGATTTTCTTTCACAAAATCACTAATGGTCTTCTATAAAAAACCTCGTATGTCCCTTTGGTACATCAATTTTAACAAATCTATTAATTGGTTGAAGAAGCATAAGATTACAGAATTATAAAAAAATGGTGCTTTTCCAGACATTAATAAAAAGCTTACGAGGGTTTAAAGGTGGGATTTTGGGTAATTTAAGAAAATTTTTTTTTAAATTCATATCTCTTTAACCGTGACTCTTAGGACCCAAGTTCCAAGGTTAAGAAGGCAGCAAATGACCCAAACAATATCCCAAAAAATTTTGACGGTTCATGTGCCGAACACCCTGTATACAGTGGCGGTTCATCCATAAGTGTAAATGTGCACCACAATATTTAAAAAAATATATTAAAATTTGATCATTCTTTATAGTCTATGGACAAATTGGCCTAAAAGGGGGTTTCGTGTACAAGTCGTGCCAACTTTTTGCCGATAAGCCGTGTTTGTTAAGGGCCTTCCATAGATCAGGTTTTGACTTGTTGTCATTCTGGTAAATGCGTTTTTTTAAAGATATGACTCCCTCCACTTTTTTTTGCACGATACTTTTTAAAACGATGTATCTTTCTTAAAAACAGTCGTAGAGGGTTGCAAAAAATGGCAAATGAATCAGTAAAAACCCACAATAAAATAACATTCTATTATATTTTTTAAAATGTTGCTTGGTTTTTTTAGAAAAAATAAAATAACTGAATTTTTACTTTTTTTGTATAGCTAGTAAAGTTTCACCTATATTTTTAATAACACCAAAGCAAAATTAAATAAAAAGTTTAAATAAAAGTTTTAGAATGAAAATTTATCTTTCCTTTGGTGTATATAAGCCTTATATAGATGTATATTTAATATTTGTTGAAAAACCATTTGTTGTCACCAAAACGACTATCATTAGAAGGTGTACCCGTAAAACGGGTGATTTCTATTATTATTGTTATCGTTGTTTGATGAACATTATCAAACAACGTTGTTATTGTTATTTTTAAAAGTGAATATCAATCGACGAAAGTTTTTACAATGTAGTGCAGGTGCTAGAGGTAGTTAAGTATGCAAAATATAAGGACCGCAGTTTGACAATGGATCCTAGCTGAGAATAGGTCACAGACTAACGATTTGGATGTTGCAGGGCAAGTTTTTGGTCCAATTGTTTTTATCCCCCCTCCTTATATAGTCGTGTTCGAATTTCTAAAAATGTAACTAAGTTGACGCCCTAAAGACACAATGACAAAGAAATTGATGAAAAATGTGTAAAATCTAATTTAAAGTTTTAGTTTTTTAAATTTTAGCTGCAAAATCCCCCAAGACCTCCCAGATTCTCCAAGTCTTGAAATTTTTAGATTTTTTTCAATTTTTTTTTTTAAATATGCACTATTCTTTATTGTAGACCATAAAATTTCCTTTTCAACAATGTATAAGTCAGTGGGGTTCGACTATTGACAAACTCTCCAGCGGCGTCCGTTTATTGAGGTAGTGTAAATAAATTTAAAAAAGAAACATGTTTATTACAGGTTTTACCCGATTTTCTTAAAAACTGAGCTCTATATTAAAAAATATAATACATACTTTGTTATAGACAATAATATTGCCTTTTAAATGATGTATAATAAGGCAATGGTAGTTTTATCTATAACAATTTAGGGGCGTCCGTAAATAAAATCAATTTTGAAATATCACTAAATTTATCAATTATTTATCACTAAGTTTTATCAAAAATTAAGTTTTTGGAAAAAAAAATATTTCGCCGTTTATTCTAGAAAAAAAAATTTCCTTTTTAACAATGTATTAGTCAGTGGGGTCAGGTTAATGACAAACTCTCCAGCGGCGTCCGTTTATTAAGAAAATATAAAAAAATTAAAGAAACCACATAGGTTTTACCCGATTATCTTAAAAACCAAGCTCTCTATCAAAAACTGTGACCTATAGTCGATTGTAGACAATAAAATTTCCTTTTAAACGTGTATATTAGTGTAAGATTTGTCTTCAGATTAAAACTTCACAGGCATGTGCAACTTAAATCAATTTTTACAAATCACCAAACAAATTAATTCTATTACAAGTTTTTTCCAATTTTCTCAGAAACTAAGCTCAATTGACACAAATGTGTTTTATACTTTATTGTAGGAAATAATATTTTCTTTTTAACAGTGTATAATTCAGAGGGATTTAATTAATGACATACTCTTCAGCGACGTCCCTATATGGGGGATTAAAAAATAAAATAAATAAAATTATTTTTGTCACTTGTTTCACCCGATTTTTTTTTCGAATATTAAAAAAACATTTTTTTTAAGAGTATTTTTTAAATACATTTTAAATCAAGTAATTTAAGCTTTGTTGTATTAAAATCGGATAAAAGATAAAAAAGATACAATTTGATTTTAAATATGCTTTTCCGCCATATTGAATCCGCCATATTTAAAAAAAAGCGCGATTATCACAATGACAATAAGTCAAAACCTGATCTGCTATGTATGTTAAATAAATTTAAGTTACTTTTAAAAAGTTTTTATAGTTTTCATTAAAAGCATAATTTTTAAATATACCCCAAAGACCCGTATTTTTTCCAGTTATTTGGAAATAACTTAAAAACGAATTAAGGCATTGGAACATTTTAATTAGACTTAAATAAAGAATCAAAATAGCTATCTTTTTTATATAAACTTTTTTTTCTAGCTCCAATAGTTTTCCAAATAAAAAAAAAATACCTTTTTTTTTATTTTTTTCATTTTTTTGACAAATAAAAAAAAGTACATATTTTCCGATTAACACATTTTTAAGCACATTACAAAGCAAGTATTCAAAACTTTGTTCCATGAAAATCTGATAAGAAATAAAAAAGTTACAATTTTTTTAAAGATACGCCTTTCCGTCATTTTGAATCCGCCATATCTTTGAAAAAACGCATTTACCAGAATGACAACAAGTCAAAACCTGATATATGGGATGCCCTTAACAAAGCTAGCTTATCGGCAGACAGTTGGCACGACTTGCACACGAAACTTGATTTGTCCATAGACTATTAATTAATAATTTAATAACTCTCAAGAAACCCCAAACGGAATTCAGCATAAGCTTGAATACGAACTAGAAATTAATACCCGGTATGTGTTTGTTTGTATTTGTGTTCAATGCGGTAGATGGTGGATGCTTGACCGGCTTGCACCGCGCTTTGTTGGAACCAAATTCTATACACCGTTGATGTTATGTCGCATTCTAATTACGAAATATAGAAAGAGAAGACGAAATGTCCCTATAGAATTTTGCAGTACATACAATCTGGGCCTAACTTCGGTTGTTTTCTTATGCAGAAATTGCGAGGATTGATGCACCCCCGTGATGCCCTCCGCGTCAACAGGGAGCGTTGCCTCTCACAGCACTTCATGCGCACTTTAAATTAATGCACTGAGAAAACTTGGCGCTATTGGTCAGCTATTCTTTTGATTCGATGATTTTGTAGTTACGAGAACGGTGGAAGTTTTTAATTCTGATGGCATTAGCGTGCAATATTTATAGATAATTAAATTTTCTCCTTCAATCACATCAACGTTAAATTAACGTGAACAAAAATAATTTTTTTTTTACTTGAAAACAACCTCATAACATGTAATACTTATTTTGTTAAATCTACATGCTTAAAGATAACTTAAAAATAAGGAGAAATCAAGCTATAAAAATGTACTTTTTGCTGAAGTTTCTGGTGCTGTGTATATAACGTGTTTTTTACCCTCGTTATTTTCATGTACCAAATTCACACTTGAAAAGACCTCCACAACATATTCTAAAATGCCACTAGATTAAGACTTCTCAAACTTACTAACTTTCTGCGCCTTTTGTGGTCACGTTTTTTAATAACATTTTTTTAACTTAAAAGAGACGCGAAAGGAAGTTATAAAAGTTCACTAGTTTAAGACTACAACACTTCAAGACAATTTCAAAGATGGCGCTCAAGGCAAGACAAAATATCTATTTATCTGTCTATATACATTATGTTTTTTTTAAAAGCTAAACAAGATTTTTTTAACAGTAAACACTTTCACAAAATATTAATGTGTTTTTATCAGTTTAATAACAGATGCGTCGTGATCGTAAAGGATCAAGGATCAGTTCCTTAAAAGGTTTTTGGAGTTTAGAGGCCAAAGCACTGCCTGATAGATTTCATCAAAGTGAAAAATCCCGACAATAGGTGACGCTGCTGCTAGTAAAATCTCAAAAATATTCAGTAGAAAAGCCATTCAAGTCGCGTTTTAAGATTCGTGTAGAAAAGGCGTGCATCTAATGTGATTTTAACGTAAAAATCACTTGAAACTAACGTAAAAACATTGCTGTTTTAATTTTATAATGGCGTTATTACAACGCAGTTTTTAGCAACGTTATTTTTAATAACGTTAATGAATGACCTATTAAGCTTGTTTTCATATATGAAATAAACGTTTTTTTCTAGCAGCTTTTAAAATCAACGTTTTATTTTCTCACGCCTTTTTTACGTACAAAACACGTGATTGTGCTATGTTGGATAACTAATTTTTAACTAAATATCTCATTTTTGAATTATTTTTTCTAAACTAATAATATAATGGACCACTTAATGGGCCAAAAAGTTTGTAGTGGCACTCAAAAAAATTTTACGCCTGCGCCGCTATTTTTTTTTGGTTGTGCACTCTCACAGTTTTACACCAAGCGCCACCACTGATTAAATACCAAGGGTAAAAATTGCACTTTTTAACCTGAGGCGAAAAGTTTGTATTGCGACCCAGAAGGGCTAAATTCGACGATAAAAATACTAAGCAGTTATTAAACTGACACTGATTATGCTACATTCAGGTCCTATGTATTTACAACGTAATAGTTATTTACCTAACAAATGCGGAAAGTGATACTTTACCGCACGCGACGGCAGTTGGCCGAACGACGCGGAGCGGAGTTCGGTCAAGCCGTCAAGGGTGGTAAAGACACTTTTCGCATGTGTTGGGTACAATATTTTACCTATGAGTACCTTTTTTTTTAAATTGAATGTAATTTATAAATAAACGTGTCAAATTAGATGAAATTGAAATGTAAACAAATATTGAAGCTGTCTTATTGATGCGTTGCTAAGGTTTCTAAGTGGTGCGCGTGCGGTAAAGTTACTTTATCGCACGCGAGTAGGTAAACATATAAATTGCCTTTTACCAAACCTTTTATTCCTGCTATAAAAAGTGACACTTTTGTCCTTAAAATAAGGGACAAAAGCACACTTTATATCAACAATTAATGGCGACAAAATCACTTTGATGTAAAAAAAGCGATAACAAATTTTTTATTTATTAAAGGAGGAGGCACTAAATATATTGTTTACCGGGACGCGTCAGATGAGCTGAATTTGAGATATGTTGAAGGCCAAACCTTCCTGATATTTTTACCAAAAAAAATTAGAGGGGTCATAGGATTCGTTTTCGAGCTATACTTATTTAAATGCGCGCCACTGAAATATGGAAAAAAAATATGACCTTTTGTCGTTTTTTTGTAATAACTTATCGCCAAATAAAAACAAAAAAATTATATTTGTCTTATTTTATTGACAAAAGAGTCCTTTTAGGAATTTTGTCCATTCTTAACATATGGTGGCTATAAATAATTTAAAAAAAAATACAGGAAAAATACCTGAGATTTATTACGTATAAAGAAAGGGAACTAAAAATGCATAGTCAAAATTAACTTCACTTGCTTTCATGTGAGTCGTTTTAACTATTCTAGAGTGATGTTTGCATAATAGGTTATGTTATAAGCTAACAGGGTATTTAAAAAAAAAATAATTCAACGCATATTTACTAATTTTCTACGAAATAGTGTGTTTACTGGGATGCGTCAAATGAGGTGAATTTAAGATATGTTTGAGCCTAAACCGTCCGGATGCTTGTTTCAAAAAAATTAGGGGTTCATCAGTTTCGTTTTCAAGCTATAATTAATTAAATGCGCGCCAATGGATTATGGAAAAATGTAAGATTTTGTAGTTTTTTGTTATAACTTCTCGTGAAAGAAAAATAAAAAACCAATATGAATTTTATTTTGTTGAATAAAAAAGAGTCTTTTTAAGTATGTTCTCATTTTTTGACATATAGTTTTCGTCACATATCTACATAGTGGCTCAAACTATGAATAATTGAAATACAATAATAATAATAGACTTAATGGGTATTTCAAACATTTTTCAAATTCGCATAACATGTCTACTAATTGCCTATGGAATAGTGTGTGGAAAATGTTTACTGGGATGCGTCAGATGCACTGAATTTGAGATATGAGAGCCTAAACCGTCGTAGTACTTGTTTCAAGAAAAAGTGGGTGGTGATCGGTTTTGTTTTCGAGTTATACTTATTTAATGCTAGACTATAGGAAATGTGGGGACAAAAAGGCAAAAAGGGGTCTACTCACCCCTTTCCGGGGGTTTTGCCAAAAATTTTCAGAAAGAAAGCCTGTGAACAAACTTAATTGATACAAGTTTAAATATCAACTGTTTATCCCTATAAAGAGATAGAAATTGTAGCGAAAATCCATAAGAGTATAAAACTCAAAAACGAAACCGATGACCCCCCTCCCAATTTTTTTGAGTAAGTTTCAGGATAGCTCGTTCTCTAACATATCTCAAATTAACCTGATCTGACGCATCCCGTTAAACACACTATTCCCCTACACAGTTAGTACACCTATTATTTGTTTAATTTAAAAAATGTTTGATTTACCCTGTAGGTTTACTACATAAATCATTATGTATGTAAATGTTACTTTACAATAATTACAATGACTCACATTGAAGCAAATCTCAGTTATTATTCCTGTATTTCTGTTATTCCTATTTTGAACCACTCTGTAGATGTGACGAAAACTATAAAAAAATTGGAAAAATACTTTTAGAAAAATTTTTTCAACTAAATAAAATTAATATTGGTTTTTTATTTCTATTTGACGAGATGTTATAGGAAAAACACTACAAAAAGTCACATTTTTCTTTCTTCCAGTGGCGGATTTAAATAATTACAGCTCGAAAACGAAACCGATGACCCCCAATTTCTTTGAGACTATTGAGACGGCTTGGGCCCTAACATATTATAAATTCACCTCATTTAACGCATCCCGGTAAACACACTATCTCAGCACTATTCCATAGACAATTAGTAAACGTGTTATGCGTTGAATTATTATTATTTTTAATACCCTGTAAGCTTATCACATACCCTATTATGCAAACATCACTCTAGAATAGTTAAAGCAACTCACACGAAAGCAAGTGAAGTTAATTTTGACCACCATTTTTGGTTTTCTTTCTTTATATTTAATAAATCTCAGGTATTTTTCCTGTATTTTGTTTATTATTTTGAGCCACTCGGTAGGCATGTGACGGAAACTATATGTCAAAAACTGATAAAATTATTAAAAGAACGCTTTTACCAAGAAAGTAAAGCTAATATCAGTTTTTTATTTTTATTTAGCGATAAGTTATTATAAAAAAACTACAAATGGTCATATTTTTCCATATTTCAGTGGCGCACATTTAAATAAGTATAGCTCAAAAACGAATCCTATGACCCCCCTAATTTTTTTTGGTAAAAATATCAGGAAGGCTTGTCCTTCAACATATCGCAAATTCAGCTCATCTGACGCGTCCCGGTAAACAATGTATTTAGTGCCTCCTCCTTTATAATTTGTTTGTGATATATTTTTAAAAGAAACAACAGAAGGATAAATGTTTTAATTTATTTTAGGCAAATATTTATTTTTTCTTATAAACCACTGGCAAATTAATGGTTTTTCTTTTTCTAGCAGAAACGCAGTGGTTTTTTAATGTAAAAAAATTGCTTAATAGTGGGGTAATACTCAGATAAAATTTTCTTTGTAAAACAAACCTTTAGACCAATTTCAAATCAACTCGAATTATATTTTTGTATTCTACTAACGATGATACTATTTCTATATAACCGTCGCACTGTCTGTATAATAAAACCGGTTAAAAGTAAAAATTACCAAGATACTCAAAACTACCTTCTAACCATTTTTTCTTCTGTTCCAATAACCTATCTATCAAGCCTTACCCATGAAACGTCTCCCTCTACTTGCATCGTGTCGTGAGGTCAGTCGAAGCTTAATGAATTTTAGAATCACAAGCCTTTGTTCTCGACCTTTGTTTTGAGGTGTTAATTAGTGTTGTTATTGTGTGGCTTATATTAGAAAAACCAATTATTAAAAATGGAAATAGAAACTATGTACCATATTTTAAAACGTGATTTTAGTCCTTTGTTGTTTACATTGTACGTTTACGAAATATTTTAAAACGTCCTAACTATTTGGGTATTTTTTCTTTTTAGTTGCCTGCCGGGTCTTGCCGTGCTATATTTCTGTAATAAGGCATGAAGTTTAGGCTTATGTCAATCATGGCTTACAAAAAAGTTGTCCGCCTACGTCCGCCATTTTGGTTTATAGTGATATGCGTGTAAAAAAAATATGTGAAATATGATTTTCTACACATTATGAAAGATTTAGATTGGTGTAAAGTGATTTTTTTATAGTTTTTTCAACAAAGAATCCGACTGGGACAATAATTTTTATCTGTCACTTTTAGTTTTTGAAATTAAACATAATGTTGATAATTTTTAAGTTATTTAATGAAACTGTGGATGGAGTAAAAACAAAATATTTATTTAATAATTTTTTAGTGTACATTTATAAATGTTGTAGCCTGCCAATAAAAACTATTTCCTTAAAATATTTGTAATTAATTAAATGCAATGAATAATTTTCTATTTTTTGGTTTAGCAAAAAATTTAGTGTACGCGTATAACATAAAATTGTATAAAACGGTAACCAATAATTTTAAAAAGTAATATCATATCCAAAAATTAGCAACATGAATAGGGGCGGATCTAGGAAGTTCATTTGGGGGAGGGGATATCAATGGCTAGTCTTTAAAAAAAATATGCATAGGAACCAGAAGGGGTATAATTTTGGATTTGGGATGGGACATTTCCTTTTTCCCCCCTCCCCGTAAATCCGCGCCTGTCATAAAAAACATTAACTAACTTGCAAGTTAATAAAAACCGGATTACAATATACTTATATGGTTATTCTTAATCACCTCAACCCCATAACCTCACTTCGTTTGATCCATGACATGTATAGATATATTTTTTAATAACAGTTTATTATCATCAAACTTTGTCTCTCATTCAAAGAAATTGCAAAAAATTTTGTCTTGTTTTATGATAAGAATACTCCTATGTGCGTCGATACATTCGAGGATGACGGTGATATTCAAGTCTAAAATCTGTATTTTTAGTCAGTTTTATTGAAAGAAAAAGAGAAAGTCCCTCTTGCAAAAACTAAGGTGTGGTAGAAGTTCAGAAGTGTGTTCGGTTTAATTTTCAGTCAATCTTTCTATGTTAGGTTAGTTCTGATTTGTACCCTAAAAGGGAAGTACAGTAAACTGATTTGATAAGCTTAGACACGTTAGGAGAGGTCAGGTGGATACAGGTAAACGAACCTGTATATTTCGACTTTGATTATACAACTCTCATATGTAAACATTGATTTCGATTACGATACTTTTGTCGTCTACAAAACCGACGCATTGATCTCGGAGTTAAATGAATAGTATGTCACGGTTACCGCGAGATGGCTTGATTGCCTATTATGAATTAGGGTCACTGCATCCTGGAAGCCTTGCGTCTACCAGGGGTAGCGACACGAGTGTCAAAACCGTACTCAAAATTCCATAGACGTTCGTGAAAAAAACTCATTTTTATACAGTCTGAGAAAGAAAAAATGTTTTAATTAAACTTAAAAAGAACTCGTTTTTATACAGCTTAAGAAATAAAAAATATGTTCCTTGAGTTTTTGGGTTATGAATATTTATTGTAGGTATATTTATTCTTAAAAATCATTTTCTTGTAAATATTATTTGTGTTTCTTGTATAAAAATAATACGTAATAAATAAACAAAAAAGACAAAAATACATTTCTATGTTAAATGTTTATTAATACTATATAATATATTAAGGGACAAAATAAAACTTTAATCGCAAGGTTTTCACGCTATTTTTTGCACTGTTTAGTTTACTTTCCAAGTTTTTTTTTCCATTTTTTGGGTGTTTTTAGGTTTTGTGTTTTTCTTTAGACCTTTTCTATCTCGATTTTTACATTTTAGGAAAAGACAAAAAATGCCCAAATACAGTTCGAGTTTTAGTACGGCTTGTACATTTCATATAAATATCTTAATATTATTGTTCGAAAGCATTCACTTCGAAAATGATTTTCTTCGAACGGAAATTTGTTAGAAAATATTTTGTTTAAACAGAAATTTGTTCGAAAATATTTTCTTCAAATGGAAATTTCTTCAAAAACATCTCTTTCAAAACCATTTTTCGAAAAAAAAATTTAGACCTTGCTTGCCAAACTTAAAACAACTCAAAAATTTTTGGAAACAAAAACTTCCCTGACTTCTTTCCCGGGATCCAAGAGGGTGTGAAACCAAACCGAACTAACCAAACCCTATTTTCGAAAAATGATTTCCCTAAATTAGCTTTCCGGTTCTCATTTTGGAAGGTTAAAATCGGTGTAACTCTAACCTTTCTCAATCGAGTCCATCAGGGGGTATCTGGACTGGTTCGGATACGTTTCCGATCAGTTGACGAAGTTTAGGAAAATTCCAATTTCGAACTTCCAAAAGGAGGAAAGTAGACAAATTTTTAGACACTTTACATTCCCGGGAAAAAAGTCATGGTTTTTTTTTGAAAAAATATGTTAGAAATACCCTGCCTTAGTCAAAATATATGAATTGTGTTAGGTTTGGCAGTCCAGGTCTAGAGCTTCTTCTTTTGAAAAGCTTGCTTTCGAAGAAAATGTTTTCTATTCGAAGAAATTTCGAACAACTACTGCTTACAAACAAATTTCCGTTCGAAAACAAATTTCCGTTCAAAGAAATGGGTTTCGAGCAAATTTCCGTTTGAAAAAATGTCTTCGAAGGAACTTCCATTTGAAGAAATTGTGTTCGAACAACTATTACTTACGAACAAATTTCCGTTTGAAAACAAATTTCCGTTTAAAGAAATGGTTTACGAACAAATTTCCGTTTGAAAAAAATGTTTTCGAACAAATTTCCATTTGAAGTAACTCTTTTCGAACAAATTTCCGGAAAACGAAAAATTTTTCGAACAAATTTCCGTTTGAAGAAATGGTTTTCGAACATATTTCCATTTGAAAAAAATGTTTTCGAACAAATTTCCATTCAAAGAAAATGTTTTCGAACAACTATTACTTACGAACAAATTTCCGTTCGAAAACAAATTTCCGTTCAAAGAAATGGTTTTCGAACAAATTTCCGTTTGAAAAAAATGTTTTCGAACAAATTTCCTTTTAAAGAAAATGTTTTCGGACAACTATTACTTACGAACAAATTTCCGTTCAAAAACAAATTTCCGTTCAAAGAAATGGTTTTCGAACAAATTTCCGCTTGACAAAAATGATTTCGAGCAAATTTACATTTTATTAATCTGTTTTCGAACAAACTTCCGATGGACGAAAGTTTTTTCGAATAAATTTTCGTACGAAGAAATGGTTTTCGAACAAATTTCCATTAGAAAAAAATGTTTTTGAGCAAATTTCCGTTCGAAAATAATGTTTTGGAACAAATTTCCATTTGAAGGAACTATTTTCGAAGGAACTATTTTCGAACAAATTTTCGAAGGAAGAAAAATTTTTCGAACGAATTTCCTATTCGTTCGAAGAAATGGTTTCAGAACAAATATGCGTTAGAAAAATGATTTCAAACAAATTTCCGTTAGAAGAAACTGTTTTCTTACAAATTTCCGTTCGAAGAAAATGTTTTCGAACAAACTTCTGCGACCCGTCGTGTTGCTACCCAAAAAAATACCTAGAGATGGTAAATAAAAATTCTTAGACCTTGAGTGTTTATTAGATGTCTTACTTCTATTTTGTTTTGCAATCATTTCAGTGTAGCTACTTTCAATCTTTTGTTTTTCACTCTTTTGTTGTTCGACCTTTTGTATTTTCGATCCTTTGTACTTTCGAACTTTCGTATTTTCGACCTCTTGTACTTTCGAACTTTTGTATTTTCGACTTTTTATACTTTTGACCTTTTCTTCGCCGCCCGCTGTTTTTTGAGCACTAATAAAATAATAGTAGGTATATTATAAACCTGTGTTTACTTTTAATCTCACGGAGGGAATTTTCATGCCCGACCGGAAGGAGGGCTATAATTTGCTAAATGACTAAAAGGGACTTTAATGCCAAGGTTTATTTTTATATACCAAAAATAATAATAATCATAAAATAAATAAATAGGTATTAAACATTGACTTCTATACCCTACGGGGAGACCCGGCATGGGCCAAAATTGCCATTATATCAAGCTTTTATCGCAATAAGGCGCTGACTGTGACGTAGCACGGCACCCCGACACAAAATATGATTCCGGAACGTACCACCAACTAATCTAATCGTGTCATTGAATGAACTTACACATTATTATCTGATTATTCACCATCTCTTTTTAAACTAATGTATTAGTAAGGGCGCTTAATAATATTAAACAAACATGAGTTTAATAACAAAACAGTGATCTATTCGTTTTATTTACTAAACTCACACATTGTCATTCAGCTACTTACTCTCTCTTTTTAACTCAAAGTATTGGGACGGGCGCACTCAATCTAAAACAGTCATCCCATTTCTGATGCACACAGTGGGCTCGCGGACCTAATTTTTGGCCAAAAAGGGTTAAATTAAAAACATACTGAAACTTCTTAACACCTTTACTAAAAAGAGTAGATAGTACAGCAGGCCTTGAAAAAGCTATGACTTAATTGACGTAACTCAGTTGTTTTTTAGAAGTGTCATTTTTCTTTTCAAAGGAACGCGTTAAAGTACCATATTTGTATGGCGGTTTGATCCAGATTTTAAGCCATTTTACGACAATATTTTATGTTGCATAAAATTCGCATAAAATAAAACTTGTAAGAAGAGGTAGGGAAAAGAGGGGCAAAATGGGTTTTGCGGGTAAAATGGGATATCGCAGTTTTAAGTAAATTGCGCAAAAATAAAACCTTCTAATACTAGATGTTTTATCCTTATGACTGGTTCAACTCTCTGCAATATGATTGGTGCCGGTCGGTTGAGCTTAAGTTCGTTTTCGCTCAACATGTGATGTTCTGCGCTGTTTATTGTTAAAATAGCTTGCGCATTTTGTGATTGTAAGTACATTTTTTACAGACTTTTTAACATTTTGTTTACATAGAACAATTAGTGGGTCTATGTATTATTATTCATAATTAAACGCATCGCCCGTAAAATAAGTATTTTACTCGGTGGTTTGGGCCAAAACGGGGTTTTTTCATGGGGGCAAAATGGGGTACCTTGTTATACCTAGGAACCCATACCCCATTTTGCCCAAAAAAAAAATTGTTTTTTGATGACTGAAAGTCGTATTTTATGTTGTCTTTGCAAAAAATTGACGCAAAATTCGTGTAGGAGAGTCGACAGCCATGTCTTGGTCGCTGTTTATTTATAAATTTTGTAGTTACTAAATTTAATTATTATAAATGTATTTACATTATATTACAACTTTTTATTTTGTAAATAAGTATTTTTAACTTGTTTAGTATTTTAATAAATAAAACTAGTAAATAAAAATATTGATTCTAAATTACACAACCGCCCGCCCATTTCGCCACCCCATTTTATCAAAGACAACTTCTAAATAGTTTAAACTGAAAACTAAAACATAAAGATAACGTATCTAGCCAACTTAATTCCAAATGACGAACGCAATGGTGACCATTTAATAGGAGTAAAAAGCCTATAAAATTACGTATCCCATTTTACCCCTCTTTTCCCTAATTAGACTAGAAACTGTATATTTTGATTCCAATTTTGATGTGCAGACAGGTCAGATAATGGTTTTTGCGTGGAATTTCTGAAATTATATAAAAAAATTTCTTAAAAATAATGGACAAATATTTTGCTTCCCTCATCAACCATGTTTTTAAAATTTTTATTTTTATAAAGAGTATATATACACATTTTTCAAAAATTTTACTTCAAAATCTGCTGCCACAAGTTGCCCGTATGAAAGATATTATTAGTTGACTAAAAATGGATTTCTTCGAGAAAAACTCAAACTCAAAAAAAAGCATGTCAGTTTTTGTCTATAATTTTTAAAGCACTTTAGGCTAAATAGAACGAATAAACATAGAAAAATATATATTAATAAAAAATATAAATAATGTATAAAAAAATTAAAAGTTAAAAATTATAAAAAAAATTATGTTCAGTTTCAAAAATCAAATAAAAAGATGGTCACTCCATAATAAAAACCAACTCCAATATCTCAAAAACAGGTGGATTGTTTATGAAAGAAAAAATAGGTCAAAACTTTTAAGGTAAACGGTTCTATTTCAAATCATCAGCAGTTTACCAAACCTGACTTTTAACAAACTAGTATAAAAAAGTGGACGCTTTAAAAATATTTATTTGGTTGAACTTAAAAACAAATTTTTCTAGAAAAATCAATCTTATGTGATTATGCAGTGGTTAAATTTGCAGGTTCTTATCCGTTGCAAAGTCAGGGTTAAGTTCGTATTATTTTCTAGTTTCACAAATCGGTTTATAAATATAGGATAGTCTATAGGATAAAGATTTTGAGTTCGCCGTGCAAGTTTTTTTTGTTTGAGTAAAAAATAATAACAAGCGACGTTAAACACCGCAGAGTTCCAGATTTAATACATATTGGTTCATAAATGTAGAAGTTCTGCAGTTCGGATCCGCCATGATATTTTTTCTACGTTTAACACATAAATCTTAATTATCGGCTTTATACACCCCAAAGTTCCAATTTTGATACATATCGGTTCATAAATGGAAAACTCTGCCCTTTTGGATCTGTCATATAATTTTTAAGTTTGATTTTATAATGATACGACTTTAGACACACCAGAGTTACAAATTTGAAACCTATTGGTAAGTAAGTTTTTTTAATTTTAGTCAAAAATCATATTTAGCGACTATTAACACTAAATTTCATACTTACCGGTTCATAAATAGGAAACTTCGCCATTTTGAAATCGCCATTTTGATTGATAATTACTTCTTTCTCATTTCAAAACAAAATATTGTTACAAAACCTATTTTTCTAATTTTGGTCAAAAATCAGATCCGGGAGCCCACTGTGCAGCGCTATGAGTTGGACAGCAATAAAAAATAAGCTGTGCATTAAAAAGAGATGCAAATGAGTAACTTCCAAAATTACAATTTATGTCGGGGTGCTAATGTCAACCTACGTCACGAGTCAGCGCCTAATTGACCAAATACAAGTAAGAATTTAATGAGCAAGATAGGGATGAAAATAGAATTTCGGTTTGGTGAGTCCGGACACATGCAACATCGCAAAAATATTCTATTTGCTTGTTTTGGATAAAAAAGGGCAGTGGCGGCGCAAAATAAAAATTTTGAATTCTACTAGAATTTTTTATCAACAATTTTCTCTTTGAATAATAAATAATTCATGAATACTTACTTGTGTATACTGTGTTTACAAAATTCTCTTCAGTAAAAAAAAAGAGTAAAAAGAATTTCTAAGCATGCTAAGTGCAGTGGATGTATTAAAATTATTGTTTTCATCTTAGAACTTTACAAATGTTGTACCTTCAAGGTAAAATATTTTCTTTCTTTGAACAAGGGTCTTCTTCAACTCTTCTCTTCTTAGGTGGACTACAAGTTATGCTCGAGTCAGATGAAATTTCGGAACTAAAAATTTCAATTCGGAATGGGACAACTGGGCGCCGGGACAACTCGGCGCCGCCAGCAGGGCGCCACGCCGGGCCTAATGGGCGCCGGGCCAACTCAGCGCCGGACTATTTTTTTTTTCGATAAAATGTGCAAATAAAAAACAAAATAAATATGTTATTTATACAAAAATTTCAACATCTATTATGTCGAGTGTTGAAATTTGGTAGGTGTAGTGTTCTGCGACTTGAAACACCGCCAAGTTCCATATTCGATCCATATCGATGCATAAATAAGAAAGTCCGCCATTTTGGATCCGCCATTTTAATTTTTTTAAGTTTGATTTTCATCTGCACATCTTATCAAGAAATAGAATAGAAATATATATTTTAGTCCGGCGCCCAGTTGGCTCGGCGTCCAGTTGGCCCGGCGCCCAGTTGGCCTGCCGCCCAGTTGTTGGCGCCGAGTTGACGGCGCCCATTTGTCCTAGACTGCAACACATTTCAGGGGTCTGGTACGTTTTACCACCTTTCTTAAAACTACGAAGTTTTTTGAAAAATGATAATTTTAGACCATTTTATAGTGATTTCTAAAAAAAAAATTGCGGAAAATCGTTGATTTTGTTAAAAAAATTGAAATTGAAAAATTTTTAAAGCCCCATTAAAACCCATACAAATTGCTTTGCTACAAAAGAAGCATTTTCTCATTTCAAACTAAAACAAAACGGTCACTGACGTCTATCAGCTGTTAACAAAAACTTGAAATAACTAAGGCCACTGCTCGAAATCGGGTCAGTTTTTTTGGTCCTTTTATGAAAATGCACAATTTTTAAAAAAGCATGAAATTCAAAACAAAATCAAGAAAATTATGATTCCTACATTTTTACAATTAAAAATTAGTTTAATTGAACATTATATCAATTCTTATTCCTTAAAACACTAAAAATTAATAATTATTTACTTTTTTTAAATTTATCGAAGGTCTAACCGAACAAAACCAAACTGAACCGATCCGTATAGAAATGAACCAAATCAAACCGAATCTAACGGTTCGGTTTGGTTCGGTTCGATTTGGTTAAACTAAACCGTACCTAACTGAATGTAGCTAAACCTAACCGAAACAAACTGAACCAAGCGGAACCTAACCAAACATAATCAAACTGAACCAAACTAGGTAGGTGGTAGACGCTTTTTACTCATTGGGCGTCGACCGGTGAGATACCACCATGCCAGAAGTGAGTAGCGCTAAGTGGTATCACCACGTTCCGCTACTGCGCTGGCAGTCCGGTTCCAACAATGAGTAACAGATAGTATTATGGCGCTTCCAGGATCAAAATATTCCGGAGGTAAAATACCCGACCACTCGGATCTCCGGGCGTCGGGTGATCCTGGGGGTCCTTCATGCAAAGATATTAAAAGAAGACCAAAAACTCAACTCAGAATTGATTTAAATATAAGAGGATTAAGTACCAACATGAATTCAGTTCACCAACATCTTGAAGAACAAATACCTGACATCCTTGTTCTCACTGAAACTAAAATCTGTTCTGTAACACCTATTGTGAACTATCTTTATCCCGGCTATGACCTACACCACCGATTTCGACATAATTTTGGGATCTGTGTGTACATTAAAAATGACCTTTCATGTCATCGAGAGGAGAAGCTAGAACCAGCGAACCTCGATATCATATGGCTGAAATTCACCTCAAAGTCATCGACCAAGTTCATTTGCTGCCTCTACCGACCGCCAAGTAACACCGAGTATCAAAACTTTTTTGCGACATTATCCGAAAACTGTGATAATATACAGTCTAACTATCCACATGCGGAAATTGTTTTTTTAGGCGATTTCAACGTCCACAATATACCCTGGCTAAAACACCACAACAAAACAGATAATGAAGGCAGGGAAGCAGAAGCTTTTGCCATAAGTTGTGGTCTAACGCAGCTTGTCGATGAACCTACCCGTATCTCAGAAAGGGGTGAATTTGCAGCGCTTTTAGACTTGTTCCTAACTACAAATCCTGACTTGTACACAATTCAAGTAGATCCCCCACTTGGTTCATCCGATCATAAA
The DNA here is from genome assembly GCA_963576565.1 of Aspidapion aeneum. Classification (NCBI taxonomy): domain Eukaryota; kingdom Metazoa; phylum Arthropoda; class Insecta; order Coleoptera; family Brentidae; genus Aspidapion; species Aspidapion aeneum. Next base: position 35,585,580 of record OY755040.1, read on the forward strand.
CTTATAAGAACAAAGTGCGAAATGTTCATACCGCCAAGCCAACAATCACTTCCTCGTAAAATGTGGCACTATAAATCGGCAAAATGGAATGACCTTAAACAGTTTTACCTGGATTTTCCATGGCAAGAAGTTTGCTTTAAAACAGCTGATCCCACTATTTGCTGTAATGAAATAACAAAAGTAATCTTATCTGGAATGGATGCATATATCCCACATACAATAAAAAGCAGAGCTAATGCAAAACCTTGGTTCAACAGCCAGTGTCAAACGGCTGTACAGAAAAAAGACAGCGCATATAACCTTTGGAAACGACAACAAACCGCTCAAAACCACACAGAATTTATAGAAGCCAGAAATAGTTGCAAAATTACTATTGACGCCGCCAAAGAAACATACAATCAAAGAATAAAAAACAGGTTGCTGAATTGTCCAAGTAGTTCTAGGTCCTTTTGGTCTCTTGCAAAAGCCGTTGGATCAAACTTCACCAAGTCATCCATACCACCACTTACAGATAAAAATACTCACTCAGCCACAACATCAGAGGAAAAAGCCAATATGCTGGCCAAAATCTTTTCCTCCAACTCAAACCTAACAGTGCCAAATGGAAAAACTCCACCGTTCATTGAAAGGGTTTCCCACAGTATGCCAGAGGTACCCTTTTGTCACAGAGAAATACGAAAATCCCTTAAAAAGTTGGATACAAACAAAGCAATGGGTCCAGATGGCATTCCCGCGATAGTACTCAAAAATTGTGCTAACGAACTCACCCCAACTTTCGCTAAATTATTCAATTTATCTTACAGGCAAGGAGTATATCCATCATCATGGAAGTCTGCCGCAGTACAGCCTATTCCAAAGAAAGGAAAAAAGACAGATCCGTTAAACTATAGACCAATTGCTCTACTTCCGGTGATATCAAAAGTAATGGAAAGAGTTGTGAACAATCACCTAACCAAGTACTTGGAAAAGTACAAACTTATCAACGACAAGCAATACGGATTTCGAAAATATAGGTCAACTGGCGATTTACTTACATACGTCACTCATTTATGGCAAAAAGCGATTGAGTTACGGGGCGAAACAAGAACAATTGCCTTAGATATATCAAAAGCATTCGATAAAGTCTGGCATGAAAATCTGCTCAACAAGCTTAAAGCAATGGGATTGTCGCCGAAACTTTGCACTTGGTTTGAAAGTTACCTTAAGGATAGATCCATTTATGTTGCACTGGATGGCCGGAACTCCAACTCTTACCAAATAAATGCTGGTGTGCCACAGGGAGCAATCCTTTCGCCAACACTTTTTCTGATTTACATAAATGACCTCATAGATAAAACAGTAAATCCACTTTATTGCTTTGCAGATGATGGCAATATAGTCTCCTCAGTCATACCACCCACTCAGAGTCTATCCGCACGTGAATTCCATCATCTTAGACAAACTCAAATATCGCAGATAAATAACGACCTGGAGATAATAGAGGACTGGGGCAACAAAAACCTTGTACAGTTCAACGCGCAGAAAACCCAAGCAGCCCTGTTTTCAAAAAAGACCAGCACCGGTGAGCCAAACATCATGCTATCTGGAAGTGCTGTCACATTGCAGAGCCAGTTGAACATCTTAGGAGTCACTGCAGAGACCAACATGTCTTGGCACAGTCACGTGGCAGATATAGCTAAAAGGGCGTCCCAAAAGCTTGGGGTGCTATTTCGTACAAGACATCTGTATACACCAAGCCAACTGCTGACACTCTACAAAGCCCAGATTCGACCAACTATGGAGTACTGCTCACATATATGGAGTGCGGCACCCAAACATACCTTAATGCTTTTGAACACCGTGCAAAAACGAGCTATCAAGCTGATCAATGACCCCGCACTTACCCGTAGTTTGGATAGTCTCGAACATCAAAGAACTGTGGGCGATCGATCTCTCTTCTACAGGTATTATCACGGAAAATGCTCTGAAGAGTTGGCACGTATGATCCCCCCGGGAGTAGCACCTACTAGGCGAACACGTCAAACAGACGGTAACCATCAATTTACTGTCAAAATAGAGGCACCAAGAACCTCATTATATCAGAATTCATATCTCTGGAGAACAGCATCGCTGTGGAATAAACTCCCTGCGACAGTTTTCCCTGCAGGTTACAACCTGAACCGTTTCAAAACCAACACACACCAACATTTCCGCGCACTGGCCGCATCTCGAGCGTAATAGGGACCTCCTTGCGAGTGCGCTTAACCGTAAAAAAAAAAAAAAACTGAACCTAACCGAACCGATTCGAAACGAACCGTGAAAGAGATAAAAGTACCCATATATTATCTAGGGTATTATTAGCATGCAAAATCACCCTATCTTTGTCCGTTTCACATGTTCAATAATGTCTATCTCTGTTTTTATTGTAAAAGAAATACCCGCCCATAGGAACCAAATTGGATAGGGTCAATAAAAAATGCCTTGTCTTTCCGTCTCTAACGCCCTTTCAGGGCGTTATACAACTCAATGGTATTAAACCACTTACCGTACTGTAGTATTAGCATGTCAACCCCCCGTATATAATAAAACAGTGGGCAGTGATAGTAGTCATGGCATTACATTAAACAAAAGTCAGTGAGACGCTAACAAATATAGAAAAAATGGGGAAAAAATAATATTTATTTCAAAACAGACTAAATAAGTTTAGTCGAGAAAAACTTCGAATTACATTTCTCGAAAATGGAACAAACAAGGGGCCAAATTATAAAGCGTATTCCTACTTGGAGATAGGCATTGAAGAGGCCAGCAAAACAAGCAGCTTTCAGTTCCGAAAATAATGCATGAAACAGAATTTCGAAGATTTCACCGAAAATGTATTCCTGGTTTACATCCTGGAGAAGTCTAGAAAGTTAAATACTTCGTTTATATGGAAGCAATATTCTATGCCGAAGGACCCAATAACAATCGAAACGAACCAAGTCATCAGCAAAGTACAGTAAGCTTACGGCAAGCTGGAAGCAACAAAATAATCGTTATGTGAATATATCTTGATTCCTTTTTGTTTTTTGTATTATGATAAAATAAAATAATTCCAAAACCTATATTTTGCCTTTATAGTTTTAAAGAAATTACTTTTAATCACTGGGGATAAAAAATACTACCTTAGCCTATGAAAAAAGGGATTCAATGTACACTTTTATTCCCTAGAGAGCATAAAGAAATGTATTAAATGATACAAAACCCATCAACATAATAGTTTTCTATATTTTAGAATAGATATAAAACATGCAAATTATATTTTTGGTTTCCTGCGCTGTGTGGGTCCTAACACAGGGTCCTAATAATTATTGAAATCATAAAAAGTTTTTATAGTCGACAATCTGAAAATGCATTATTTTAATGGTTGGTTTATTTGGACTGTCAAATTTATATACCGGGTGTGACGGACAGTTCTTTACGTAACATTTGTAAACCATTTAATTTTTTTGAACATAAAAAATGCTACGCTCCTGACAGTGTCAGATTTGCGTTTTTCTTAAATGAGGTTATGTTTGGTGGCGCTACACCTGGAGACGCCAGGCTTCCAGGATGCAGTGACCCCAATTATAAATTAAACGAGCGGGCTCGCCATGACGATGATGACGTCGGTTTTTGTATTAGGCATGAATGTTAATAGGCGGATTATATTTTCTGGTTAATATTTTATGTTGTAACCAAAAATACGTTCAGTCATAAATTAGTTTCTTAAATATTTAAAAATTTAATTTGATGGATTTATCAATAATACGATAGGGAAGCGGCAGGTTTTGCATTAGTTCATTTATATTTTTATTTGTTCCTATGTAGGTATATTTTCTATGTAATCGATAACGGATCTGATACTTTCTCAGCTAGCCTATTATAGCACACTTTAAGTGAAGGCGTGATATATCAGCCTTGAAAACAGTTTCTTGTAAATATCTCATAAACTAAAGCTCTTATGAACCTTTTGGTTATAACACAAATTATTGAGCAAAATGTAGTCTACTATATTCCGAAAATCTCAAATTGATAGGATGCTCCGCTGAAAAGTTAGCATTTTTTTAATTTTTAATGGTCAAAAATTCATTCATTCAGTCATTAGCATTAATGGATTTTGACTAAAATCTAATCAGCTCATTCGAGTGTCGAACACTATTTCACTAACTACAACTAACACTATTTTTAAAATAATACCTTCTTTAGCGATTGCGACGCGGGCTAGGAAGGTAAAATACTCTGCCAATCTATGGGCACCTAAGCTCACACTAGGTACTATAGTTATAGTGTGAGCTAATATAATCAAAAACTGAAATATATTTTTTTCAACTCCAGACTCAATTACCTTTCGTTTGATACCACACAAGCCATGTTTTGACTTAAACTCAAATTTTTTCAATCTACCCCCCACCCTTTTAAAAAAAAACTAAAATGTATTTTGTTTAACTCCAGACTCAATTATCTTTCGTTTGATATCACACACGCCATATTTTCACTTAAACTCTAGATTTTGACATCTACCCCCACCCTTTTTTTAAAAATAAACTAAAATGTATTTTTTTTAACTCCAGACTTAATTACCTTTCGTTTGATATCACACACGCCATATTTTCACATAAACTCTAATTTTTGGAATCAACCCCCACCCTTTTATTTGGCTTGCGTTCGGTGGATTTTGTTCATTTTTAAATGGAACCATCATGGCCCAAGACCCAACTTAGGTACCAAATTTCATTAAAATCGGAGAAGCGGTTTTTGAGTTATGCCGGTTGGTCGTTACAGACAGACATACAGACAGACATACAGACAGACATACAGACAGACAGACAGACAGACAGACAGCAAAACAAAAAAGTTTCAAAATCATCTGAAACGCAAAGATATATAAAAAATTTTGAAATCGGAGCAACTTTTTTTTTCTCGAAAAAATTACGATCACCATAGCTCACACTACTTATAGTAGTAGTGTGAGTTAAAAAGAAAGTAGAAACTTTCTGAAAATATTGGGCTAAAAAAGCATCTCTTGTTATTTGTCCGTATTAGTATCAGTAACGAACTGCGCATGTACAGAATCGTAAAACGGATAGCCCCAACACGATGTAGCTCGCTAGACCGAACGATATCGAAACCAATTTCTGTTGTTCTTTGGTTTTCGAAGGCCAAGCTTCGCAGTGCAAATCAAAATGATTGTAACTGCATTTTACGTGAAACTGAGAAAATTTCTATATTTAGATACATATAACACTGTCATTGTGACAGTTGAAATAAACCATATGGTTTCCTAATTTTAAGGAGATAAATTGATCAACTAGAGGTTCAAATATACCAATAACTTAATTTTTGCCTTCCTAGCCCGCGTAGCAATGGGTAGAGAAGGTATTATTCTTTTCGGACATAACGCCAAAAATGTGTAATTTGGGTGTATTTTGACCTATCTTAGCAATATCGTCGTGATGTCTGTCTGTGTGTGTGTGTGTGTGTGTGTATAAATTATTTCTGTCCGTAACATGATCGCTCCTAAACTGCTGAATCAATGTTCATAAAATTTTCAGGTAAAATAGTGTTCGACACTAACGAGCTGATTAGATTTTGGTCAAAATTCATGAACGTCAACTTTTTAACGGAGCATCGTATCAATATGCGGTTTTCGGAATCTAGTAGTCTATAGTTCAATAATTTGTATTAAAAGATCGTAATAGCTTTAGTTTCTGAGATATTTACAATAAACTGTTTCCGAGGTTGATATATAATTTGTTTTTCTTATTTTGGCGGTTACGTCCTGACATGTTTACTAGTTTAAATGATAAAATGCCAATTACGAACCGCCATTATAAAAAAGACCAGCTATATCATGGCTTCACTTGAAGTGTGCTAATAGGTTAGCTAGGAAGGTATCAGATCCGTCATGGATCCATTTATTTATTTTTTGCAGTTACTCTCATTTCACTTTGAAGGGCAGAGGTGGGTGCTGGTCTTCGATTCGTTATAGTAGTCCCATTGAAATTTGCCATATAAAACAGAGTCATAAAAGTGGCACGCGCTACTGTAATCGAATTTTTTTTTTGGGATTTTCAGGTGTCTGTGAAACATTTTAATATATTAAACACGACTCGATATTGCTAATGTCTTTAAGTTAAATTTTTTGAACTAATTACGTATTCAAATTCGTTACGGATAATGATAAGTGTTTAAAAGTGTTGTGCGGCTTTTTTATCCTATTATCAAATTATTAAAATAGCATTAAAACAGGTAGGTATATACAGCGGCGTAGCGTGCCCGAAAGGGCGGGGGGGGCGACAGCTAAAAAGCTAAAAAAAACAAAAAGGTCAAAAGGGCGCCTCTCACAAATCTTGCGACCAAAAAAAAAAAAAAAGGTCTTCATGTCGTTAGTTTCCTTTGGCACCCACTCAATTGGCCGTTACCGGCCCGACTTAATCAAGCTGAGGGTGCTTCGGCCACCTATGGGGCGCCGCTAACCTCGGGGCGGGGGGGGCGACGAACCCCCCGCGCCCCCCCCCACGCTACGCCGCTGGGTATATAAAAAACTTGGGAAAATAGGACGTTTTTAAAACAATAAAAGAAACTCGAGAGCGACATAAGACGAAGCGCAGACAAAAATCACTTTCTTCTGATTTCTTTGTTTGCTTAAGCTATTGAACCGCAATAAAGCGACAGCGATCAGTTATATGAAAATCTGTGTGCTCTGCCATCTCTTTTTTGTTTGCTTTGTGACAAAATCCCTAAAGCACAGTATATAAAAGAGATAAATTCAATCAAAACCTGCAAAAAATCAAGGCCTACCAACGTATTAAGGGGACAGGGGGAAGTTAGACTGACGCAGCATGCTTGCCATATAGTTTTGGGTAGTAAATGCAGTAAGTTTAAAACTCCAAGCAAAAAAAGATAATTTTCAATAGTATTTGTTTAAAAAAGAAATTTTCTCATTTATTTACAATTATCTTACAACAGATTTTCATAAACAAAAGAAGATATTGATATTTGTTTGTCTACGCTATTTATACACTTTTTATAAACTCTACCTAAACCTCGTTTAACGACCTCGTCGTGTCATTATTCCCCTTACTGTATCAGAATCAGTACTACTAATAAACAGTACCATAACATTTAACGATACACAATAACTACCCTCACCATTATTACCACCCAAAACAAGGCAAACTTAGGCCTCATTTAACGATCTTATAAGTAGAAATTTAGTATTAATCCCTAATCTATGTTGATAAGGAGTAAAAAAGGCGACAGATATAAAATTAACAGCAACATTCTGCTGAAAAGGTGGCTATTAATAAGGCATTATGAACCTACTATTATCAACCTACTATTATCAACTTACTGAGTGGTTATTGAACCCTATATATCTAGCTTTAGATCAAGGTAACTGAAAAACCAGAGGTAGTGTGCGACAAGCAAAGTGAAAGTACTTTTTCCTACTTATGTTTGAGTTCTTTGGTATTATTATCTGAAAATGGTATGGTATTTTATAGTTGATCATCAATACCACACCCCAAAAATTATGAAACCGACCAACCTAATACATATTATTGTAGTCTATGAACCCAGCTAAACACTTGAACGGCATTCTAGCCAGTACAATCATAATAAGAAATACAAAAGTTCTTCCGGAGAATCCAAACATTTGGACAAAACACAAAAAATCCCTTTATTCACATAAACTATGGCAACAGGCCTTCTTTTCGTAGGTGCCGATTTAAAGGACTCTCTGCAACTAAAGTAAAATGGAAAAACCTAAATTAAGCATTAGTTAAACATTTTGTTAGAATTCAGATCACAGCCACATTTTTCTATTTATATTTTTTTATGCATTTTTCAAAAATTTTTAACATTTTTACACCCGTTTGTTCCCAAAGTGGGCGGACATAAGGCCAAAGGTCGAAAGTACAAAAGGTCAAAACCAAGAGGTTGAAAATCAGAAGAGTGAAATTACATAGGGTCGAAATTACATAAGATCGAAAGTACAAAACTTCAAAATTACATAAGGTTGAATGTAGAAAAGTCCAAATTACAGAAGATCGAAAGGCAAAATTATTGGATTGCCCCGTCCGCTCCAAGCGCGGATTTGAATGGATCGGTAAAGTGGTAATTACAGACCCCCCCCCCGCCACCCTAGAAAGAAAAGTATGCACTTTATATTAATAATTGAAGGACAAGCAGGAAAATTACCCCCCAGAAAACAAAATATATTACAAATAATATTTTCGTGGACTATTACCCCCCCTAGATTTTGATCCAAATCCGCGCTTGGTCCAGCCGAGGTAAACCAGGTGCCGAGGATAGTTATTAGTTGACTTGGTTAGCTTAACTGACAATACCGGGATAGTTTTTTTTGTATAATAACCTAACCGGGTCAGGTTAGGTAACTAACCTAATCGGGTCAACTATCAACTATCCTCGGCCCCTGGTCCATCTGGGCTGGACAGGGCAATTCGATTTAATTAGGTTATTTAATTTTGCATATGTATAATTTCGCAGGAAAAATTTTCTTCTAAATGCATTTATTTTTAATGAACTTTTAGTTTATAGGTTCGTTTATAGGTATATAGTTTAAAATAAATAAAAATGTAATGGAAAAATTTTCATTCTTTAATTTCTTTTTTCAGTTTTCTTTTTTATATAGGGCAAACTTTTGTATAAAAATGCCAGTTGTTCGACAGCCAATTAAAGGACCATCATTATTAGTTACTTGAGCTGATTTTTTTAATGTTCTCAGAATTAACAGTTAATTATTTTATTTAAAATAATGGAAAAAGAAAAGCGAACATCAAAAATGTTTGCACATGGGTAGATTTCTTATTATTTGCTATATAACAAAAATAAATAGGATATAGCTTTATTAAAGTAAAACGTACGTATTGAATAAGTCGCATCGGTGTAGATCATTCAGATTATGTCTGGATGGATATGGCAGAAACATTAATGAACACACAAATTTTTATTATTTTATTTCCTATAATATCCGACAAATTTTAATTGGAACTACCCAGGATATGTTGTTACCTATCGTCGGCGTCGCGTCGGCCGCTCTCATGACATAAGGCCCTTGCACGATTTTTACAATCTATATATTATCTTAAGATTGGCCTTTATGATGTAATATATTTAGTATATATTATTATATTATATTAGTTTATAAAGCAATAAATGAATTGTGAGATAACTGACTAATGCTGACCTTAGCAAATTTTGGCCCTTTCTCATGATAGGGCCTTATGTCATGAAACCGACGCTAAGATCCCCAAAATAGATAGGTAATATCTTTGTTAGCGTCTCACGAACTCGAAGTCAGATTTACTTAAAAATGTTCACATCTATGTAGTAATTTATGATCCAAAATATACGACATCCGAAGCTTAGAAACAATCCACGATATTGATGACGATCATAGCTTGTTAATGCTTATAAAACAATAATAAATTTACTAAAATAATATTGTGTCTTTGGATCAGGCCCGGACTGGCCAGGTCGGCTGGTCGGCGATCGTCGAGGGCCCCCGAACCAAAGGGGTCCCGAAGGGGCCTAAAAAAAATATACTACGAGGCCTTAAAAAAGTGGTTTGCATTTGGGGACCTGAAAGGATCCCAAAAAGAACTGATTAAATTAGGTGCCCGTTCAGTCCTTTTCTTTTTGTTTATTCCTCGGGCAGTTTATAACTGCACTGCTTATTACCAATGAATATACGACCCATATAGAGTGGCAACCGTCGAGCCTTGCAACATTAAGGGGCAGATGGCGCTAAAATAAATTCGTCTATATGGTCACTGCATCCTGGAAGCCAGGCGTCTCCATAAGAAGACACTACGTCCTCGTGATGCAGTGACCCTATTCGTCTAGTACGCAATACAACTAATTTGATCTAATGTCATTTGTATGATAGGCATGAACCTCGGAACTCTCACAAGCAACTAAATCGTACTAGTAGCCCCTGAATATTGCGTACCAGACGAATTTTTTTCAGCGTCATCTGCCCCTGAATGTTGCAAGGCTCGCCGATTGCCATTCTATATGCGTCATATACTCATTGTTTTTACTTGTCACTAAAGTAATATTTTTCGGAGGTATGGTATGGTATTCAAAATTTACCACAAATATTTGAAAAAACACTGAACCCATTTAATAAAGCCCCTCCCTCAGAGTCCGAAAAAATTTGGAAGTTGTTAAGGCCGGTAGCTAATACAAATAAGTTTAAAGATTAAAAAAATAATCTTTTTGTTGAGTTGTTTTATTAGAATCCCTGAAATAAGCGTACAAGGAAAAATTGCATACAAAGAAAAGGTTCGAACGGAAAACGCACAGAGGAACAACTAATAATTGTAACAACGGCATACAAAATTGTAAAAAATGGTCTGTACATTTGACCGGTTCTATGTCTCTCAGTGCGTCAAATCCAAAACGGGGTCTGCTTTTCCAGTAGACCTCCAAAATTTCGAGTAAATTTCATATTGTATTGACATACTAGTATAATGTAAACAACAAAAAACATATTTAACTGCATTAGATAAAAAAATGGAAACATTGGAATTATTAAAAAAGTTCTAAATTTTTATAACCAACATTACTTGGTTAAGGAGTGTAGTATAATAATGGCGCTAAATCATAACATTCCCTGAACAAAATTTAATTATAGCAATAAATATTTTGAAAAATTTCAAATTTTAGCTCACACATATACTATACTGTAGCTATGGTGATCCTAATTTCTTCGAGAAAAGAAAAGTTGCTTCGATTTCAAAAATTTTTATATATCTTTGCGTTTTAGAAAAAAAACTTTTTGTCTGTCTGTCTGTCTGTCTGTCTGTCTGTCTGTCTGTCTGTCTGTCTGTCTGTCTGTCTGTCTGTCTGTCTGTCTGTCTGTCTGTCTGTCTGTCTGTCTGTCTGTCTGTCTGTCTGTCTGTCTGTCTGTCTGTCTGTCTGTCTGTCTGTCTGTCTGTCTGTCTGTCTGTCTGTCTGTCTGTCTGTCTGTCTGTCTGTCTGTCTGTCTGTCTGTCTGTCTGTCTGTCTGTCTGTCTGTCTGTCTGTCTGTCTGTCTGTCTGTCTGTCTGTCTGTCTGTCTGTCTGTCTGTCTGTCTGTCTGTCTGTCTGTCTGTCTGTCTGTCTGTCTGTCTGTCTGTCTGTCTGTCTGTCTGTCTGTCTGTCTGTCTGTCTGTCTGTCTGTCTGTCTGTCTGTCTGTCTGTCTGTCTGTCTGTCTGTCTGTCTGTCTGTCTGTCTGTCTGTCTGTCTGTCTGTCTGTCTGTCTGTCTGTCTGTCTGTCTGTCTGTCTGTCTGTCTGTCTGTCTGTCTGTCTGTCTGTCTGTCTGTCTGTCTGTCTGTCTGTCTGTCTGTCTGTCTGTCTGTCTGTCTGTCTGTCTGTCTGTCTGTCTGTCTGTCTGTCTGTCTGTCTGTCTGTCTGTCTGTCTGTCTGTCTGTCTGTCTGTCTGTCTGTCTGTCTGTCTGTCTGTCTGTCTGTCTGTCTGTCTGTCTGTCTGTCTGTCTGTCTGTCTGTCTGTCTGTCTGTCTGTCTGTCTGTCTGTCTGTCTGTCTGTCTGTCTGTCTGTCTGTCTGTCTGTCTGTCTGTCTGTCTGTCTGTCTGTCTGTCTGTCTGTCTGTCTGTCTGTCTGTCTGTCTGTCTGTCTGTCTGTCTGTCTGTCTGTCTGTCTGTCTGTCTGTCTGTCTGTCTGTCTGTCTGTCTGTCTGTCTGTCTGTCTGTCTGTCTGTCTGTCTGTCTGTCTGTCTGTCTGTCTGTCTGTCTGTCTGTCTGTCTGTCTGTCTGTCTGTCTGTCTGTCTGTCTGTCTGTCTGTCTGTCTGTCTGTCTGTCTGTCTGTCTGTCTGTCTGTCTGTCTGTCTGTCTGTCTGTCTGTCTGTCTGTCTGTCTGTCTGTCTGTCTGTCTGTCTGTCTGTCTGTCTGTCTGTCTGTCTGTCTGTCTGTCTGTCTGTCTGTCTGTCTGTCTGTCTGTCTGTCTGTCTGTCTGTCTGTCTGAACAGACAGTATCTCTAACCGTTTTCAAGTGTAAATGATGACCAACTACAGAATTTTTTACACCATCTAAACGGTATTCGACCAACAATCAAATGCACCATGGAAATTGAAAAGGATTCGGCCTTACCTTTTTTGGCTGTTCTTGTCAAACGATTAGACAGAAACATTCAAACAACTGTATATAGGAAAGCTACACACACGTGACAGTACCTAAATTTCAAGTCTAATCATTCTATTGCTATAAAACAAGGAGTTATAAGAAGTTTATATTTAAGAGCCGTAAATATTTGTAGTAATAATGAAGAATTAATCACATAAATTAAGAATATTAAAAAGGACTTACATCAGAATGGTTATTCCGAGAAATTAATAAACTCAACGATCTCTAAAATTAAAAACAAACCAAATGTAAGATATTCTCAAAGTAATAATCTGTTGGGTGGTATTAACATTCCTTATATTCAAGGGATTTCAGAAAACATAAGCCGAATAGCCAAGCACTATAATATAAAAACAGTATTTTCGTCGGGAAATACGACAAAGAGTTTTGTAACTAAAACAAAACCAGAAAATCCCTCAAATAATAAGGAATGTATTTACCAAATCCCATGTGAGTGTGGTAAATCATATGTAGGTGAAACGAAACGCCCTCTCCAGGTTAGAGTAAATGAACATCTAAAAAGTACCCAATTAAGGGATATTGAAAAAACCGGTTTAGCACAGGATTCAGTGGTCGGAAGCTAAAGTTTTGCATAAGGAGTCGCATTGGCAGAAACGAAAGTTTATTGAAGCTGCGTTTACAATGTAGAATAAAGAAGTTTTTAGTCAACCAAGCACAGACATACCAAATATATGGAAACCACTCCTTAAGGAAAACAGGCGTCTTAGGATTAAAAAGGGGGCGGTCCGTCACACCTGACTGCACACCAAGTAGTATAAGTAGTAGCCTATAGACTAGATTGTTTAGTTTACACTTGAAAACGGTTAGATATACTGACTAACCGAAACGTCGTGTTTAAAATAAATAAAGACAATGAAAGTCCGAAATTTTATTTCTAAAAGGTAATTTAGTCTGGAGTTGAATAAGATATATTTTAGGTTTTAGTTTTATTAGCTCGCACGTACACTATAACTAGTGTGAGCTTAGGGGCCCATATATTGGCAGAGTATTTTTATAATTATTTAAAATGTTCAAAGTTAAAAATTATTTAGAAATTTTAAAAAAATTTTACAAATTTTAATAGATTTACATATAAATATTTTTGAAATTATAAAAAGTTATGATGATTAAACAACGTAATCTAATGCTTTTTTACATGAAATATTCTGATTATTGCATGATTTTTTTAGGCTTTCTCTGAGCGATGTTTTAATAGTGTGCACTTTTTTCCGTATAAGCTTTTTTTGGTGTGCGCCTTTTCCCTGTGCGGATGCAATCAACCCCCCCCCCCCCCCAGACTGAACCTTTCCCTCAGACTTTTGATCCAGAACCATCGCTGACTCGCTTGCACCGTTTAAGATAAAAATATTTAACAGAAATATCGTCACCCTATTGGTGAACTGTCCTAACCCACATAAACACAAACTCGAGCTAGCACGCTGTTAAAAAAGCTTTTTTTATGGGAAAATTCATGTTTTCGTGTCTAAAATTCTAAACAAAAGATGAAAAACATTATGTTTTATCTTCTGTTTACAGTTTTATAAAACAAAAACATGATTTTATTAATGATTTTTGTTAAAAAGCGTACTAGTTCCAGTTTTGTTTATGTGGGTTAGGACAGCTCACCACTAAGGCGACGATATATGAAAATATATTTTTAATGTTCATGCAAATAAAAAAGTTTAATTTTTGATAAAAAATTTACTTTAGCTCAGTTGTGTAATGGGAAATATTTTTACAAGCTTTTATTTAACTTCACCTGTATGTATGTATGTATGTGGGTATGTATGTATGTAATCAAATCTTGCAACTCATTTTTGAAGAACTTCCAAACATCCGATTGACTTCAAATTTCGCATAGTGTCTTAGTTCCGATGACAATACAATAATGTGGTTTCATCGGGTACCTACCTCCCCCCTCACGTGGGGGGGGGGTGGAGAGGGTGTATAACTTTAGTTTGTCCGATTTCCACCAAAATTGGTATGTGGGGGTTTTTGAGGATGAGAATTACGAATTTTTATTAGATTACAAAAACTCAATATGGCGGATTCAAAATGGACGATTTAATTTCAAGTTTTTCTGATTACTTTCAACTGACCGATTAACTTTAAGTTTCACATAACGTCATAGTTCCGATGACAATCCAATAATGTGGTATCACTGACTGCCTACCTCCCCCCTAAGGTGGAGGGCGGAGAGGGGGTAAAATTTTAGTTTGTATTTTGTTTATTATCAAATCGTTGGACGGCCTTCTCATCGAAGACTAAGATATTTCAAAATTGACAGGAAGGACTCCCTGCAATATCGATGCGCTAGCTGAATGCATAGACTTGATGAAGCAGGCGTAATATTATCCATATCAGAAAAATGTAAGGGTAGCTTGAGTAAGGTTGGGTTGGGTTAAAGTATCTACCCTTACATTTCTTTGCTATAATATAATGAATTTGGATTTTCACTAAACTTCGAGTTAACAAGGCTAAAAGGAAAACGGGTAAATTTCCTTTAATACGCCCATCGCATTTATTATTATGATATAAGAACACTCAAAAAATTATTTTATGCTTTTTAGTCCATTTTATAAAAGCTTGTTTTCAAAAGTTTTTTTTCTAAATTTATTTCATTTTCACACATCTAAAAAATTCCGATGTGGACTCTTGGTTGTTCATTCTCCAGCCGCGGGCCCCAAAAAAGCCAGTCCAGGCTTGCTTTGGGTATCCTTTCAATTGCATTTATTTAAATTTTTCGTTTTATTTCATAATTTTAAATCCATTTATGACATCAGGAAAAAAAACTGTTTCTAAAATATGTTCTTTGTTTCAGACAAAACTGGCACCCAGTAACAATGTGGGAAAAATAGCATTTAGTACCGTACCATGCACCATAAGACAACAATTTTGGTGCCGCCGTCTTTGCAAAATAGCAGTTGCAGTCATCCGAGGTAATTTTTAATAAAAATATATGTTCGATATATTTCGAAAAATTGCAGCACTTCCTATATTATAAATACACCTCGACATACGGGGTGTCTAATTTAAAACTTCCCACCCGGGATTTCTCGAGAACTGCTAAAAATTTTTAAAAATGCCGAGACACGTCGATTTTGTTTGCGAGGGGGACACTTTTTGGCTATCCTGAAATTTAAGAATTTAATTATTTTTCGGATTTAATTTTTATTTTATCATTCAATGTTAAATTTGAAAATTTGAAAGCAAATATCTCAAAAACTAATCGATGGATTTTCGAAATTTTTACACAGTTGTAATGATATTCAAGAGAGCATTAAATCAAGGTATCACTAAACCCACTTGTCCTATTCAAAATATAGGAGTAAAGTATATCCCTCGAAGGGGGTTCGTGCTACAAAAATTTCAAGATAGCCAAAAAGTGTCCCCCTCACAAACAAAATCGACGTGTCTCGGCATTTTTTAAAATTTTGAGCAGTTCTCGAGAAATCCCGGGCGGAAAGTTTTAAATTAAACCTCGTATATGTAATAAAATTTCAAAATATTGGAAGTTTTTCTAATTTCACCATGTCCACTGCGGTAAAAAAACAAGTAGCATACACTTAACTAAAAAAAAATTAATAAAAAACCAACTGCTAAATTTACTTGTACCTAGTAGCCGCAGTTGAGTACAAAATTGATAGGTATACCTATAATCTACGGCATGCTTCAACTTTTAGTTGTGATGCCCAAAGCGCACTTACGAAATTATGCAGTTTTGTATTTTCATGAATCAGGTTATTGGGTAATTTTGTACCCAACTGCGACTAGTAGTTACAAGTAACTTTAGCAGTTGGGTGTTTTTTTTATTTAATTTTTTTTTGTTTCCAACTTTTAGGTTTAATTCTTATCCAACCTTATATAAAGCACTATGCATTTACAATTTAATTCATTTAGCTTTACCCAAAAAGTACGTGTAAATTTTCTAAGGAGAGAGGGAGGAGGGAACTAGTAAAATGGTGTCGAAAAAAATCTTAAAGCGTATGCAGAAAGAATTTTTGAAATCGCTCTATATTTGTGAAAGGTATAATTTTTGTGTGAGCTAATGAAGCGGCTCTGAAAGGATTATTATACATTAAAAAAAATGTTTTACAAGAATAAAGTGAAAACAATTTTAAAACCGTCTTTATTTAATAAAAAATTAAATAATCATGAACCGTCATTCCAACTTCAATATTTTAAAGACAATCAGCTGTGGCGTGATGTGACCATCAAATAGAAATTCAGCCTTCGGTTTGACAAAATTTTAAATCGGGACCCATCCGTTTTGATAGCCCTAGTTTTGTTTTTGTAAATAAATGTTCCTAAAATATATCTACGTATACTTATAATATAAAATCAAGCTTTATTGTTTTAAAGTATATAACTTTGTAGACAAAGCAAATAAATAACTAATAATAATAATAATAATAATAGAAAAAATCATTTAAAAAATATATAAATTCATCCAATAAGTGGTTTAATTATGTTGTTTTATATATTATGTATATATATATATATATATATATATATATATATATAGATATATATATATATATATATATATATATATATATATATATAAAGAAATGCCATATCGAAAGTTTGATTCAATTAAAAATTTAATATTATCTGTAGTATTAATTTTGTTATTATTTATATTTATAATTTATTGAGATATTTCTTTAAAACCAATTTATCTATGTTTTTGAAAAATTAAGGGATAGTTGGTTTGATTTAAACCAAGTTTTTATATATATAATAAAGTTAATACCCACATGCTTTTTTTTAGATACAATAACACGACGTTTTGGACATTGCTTGTACCAGGAGATGTCATCCAAGCTTTTATTGTGTTGCTGTTGACGATGGGAATTCTCCTTGCTAATATTATGCTCATTACAGTAATAAATAGTAGAAGATATTCGAAGTATATTCATTCGCAAGTAAGTCAAATTAGGTTCAATCGGAATTCGAAACTAGCTATAGTTGTCTTATTTAAAAATGCCATATAAAGAACTGTAAATTTTTTTTTAAAGGGTGTCCCCGGTCATTGTCTTACAACTTACAACAAAACATAATTTTTTAGTAAATTAAAATTTTTAGTAATTTAAAATCAAACCACATAGCGCAAAAATTACATCAACGTTAAATTAACGTGAACAAAAATAATAAAGCTATTTTATTGGAAAACAACCTCATACCATGTAATATTTGTTTTATTAAATCTACATGCCTAAAGATAACTTAAAAACAAAGAGGAATCAAGCTATAAAAATGTAATTTTTGCTGAAGTTTCTGGTGCTGCTAATAAAACGTCTTTTTACCCCCGTTATTTTTATGTGCCAAATTCACACTTGAAAAGTCCTCCACAACATGTTCTGAAACGCCACTAGATTAAGACTTCTCAAATCTACTAACTTTTTGCGTGTACTTTTGTCAAGTCGGTTTTTTAATAACTAAAAGTGACGAAAAAGTTCACTAGTTTAAGACTACAACACTTTAAGATAATTTTAAAAGATGGCAATCAAGGCAACACAAAATTTCTATACATACATTATGTTTTCTTTAAAAACTAAACAAGAGTTTTTTACAGTAAACACTTTAAACGTCGGTCGTGAAGGTGAAAAATGTCGCCAATATGTGTTATTTGGGTGTATTTTGTATTTTTTTTCCTTTATAGCTCGTGTAGTTTTTGAGACGTTTGGCTTAAATTTGGAACGTGCATTTAGCTAAAAGGCATACACCATTAAGCCTGTCAATTATCAGGAAAAAACAACGGAGTGATATTTCTTCAGGGTCATGTCCCGTTCTTTCCCCTAGAACTTTTTTGCAGTAAGTGGCAGATTCAAAAATATAAAATGGATTCTTTGTCTTATTGCATTTGCGGACCAATGTTTATAAAAAGTTTTTTTCTTAAAATCACAATTAATAATCCTCAGAAGTTTGGCGACATACACTTTAGTAACACCCTGTATCATGGGCGCACCCATAGGGGGGCTCGGCCCCCAACCCACGATTTTTTTAGATATTTTCCACATATTTCATGAATAAATCGATAAAATAGCATAAAATACGACATCATGAGGCTTCGGGAGCCCCAAAAGGTCTCGCCCCCCCCCTAGGGATGATCCTGGGTGCGCCACTGCCTGTATGTTGGTAAATTGATCTTTTTAAATGTTTTCCTGCAATTATTTTGGTGAAGAGATTCTTCGCCTACTTCACCTAACGATCCGCTCCAGTTCTACGTTAATGTAAACCATTATAACTGGGAAACAATTATAACTGTTAAAACAAATTTATTAATTTTTCAGCTATTTTATGTGCTTGTAGTAGAGAACCATTTTCATTGAAACTAATTAAACATAAATTTCCATTGCTGTAGCAAAAACATAATTATTTTAAACTGGTGGGCTTTCATATGCCATAACGGTTGAAATCGTTTTCAACAAATTGGTGAACCCTTGATTTAACTAGATATTCAAATTATTATTTTATAATAAAATAATGGAAGCAACATAAAACACAATAATTTTGAATATAACGGCTTTTGATTCTATAGGCACCTACATTATTCAAATACGAATATATGCACAAATTACTGCCAAAAACATGAATAGAAATACATTTACAAATTGGTAGACTTCTTTAAAGAAGAGATTAGACTAATATCAAAATTTCTTTGCCTCTAAAGTTTCTAATTAGATTTTAAAGATTCTCATCCAACATAAACTTTTTCCTGTCAACTTCTCTTGCTTTACTCTTCTTTTTTGTCCAGGATTGGGGCCGGAATTCGCATCTAATAGTGACACTTACACTACTTCAAGACCGGATAAAAATATAATTTGGGGGGGGGGGGGAATTTTTTGCGTTTTGCATAGCGACAAGGGGGATGGGATATTTCGCCGCCGCCAACTTACCACGGCTAATTTACCCCCGGGCCAACACGTGCCGGGCCGACCCAATTCGCCGCCGATCCAACTCGCTGTCGATCCGTTTTACCGCTGGGCCAACTGGCCGCCGGACGCCGTAGTTTCGATTTGCAATTTTGACAGGTGTTTATAATTTCGGTAACAATGCAAATTAATATTTTTATGAATAAAATCAAAATGGCAGATCCAAATTGGAGGACTTTCCATTTTATGAACCGATATGCATGTATTAAATTTAAAAGTTTGGGGTGTTTAAGGACGCTGATTTTGATTCAAATTTTGCCTTAAACGTAAAAATAATTGAAATGGAGAGTTATAAATTGCGGCGTTTCCATTTACGAATCGATATGTCAATTTGGGGTATGTAAGGCGGCTGATATTGATAATAATTAAATTAATTTGAAAAAAATTTAAATGGCCGAAATTGCCATTTATAGGCCGACGTATTGATTTTCAAATTTTAGGGTTACTATTCTGATTTCACGATTCAACAAATATTTGTTTAAAAAAAAATGTCCACTATTTAGGATTTGATTTTGCTAATGTTTAATTCAAAAATCATAGCGACCTTTAATACTTCAAAATACATATCGGCTAATAAAAAGAAAAGTCCGCCATATTGGATCGCCATTTTGAGCTTTTGCAAGTTTAATTTGAAACTCAAAATCAATAACCTTGGACATCCCAAAGTTCCCAATATAATACCTTAGACAGTTCATAAAGGGAAAGTCCGCCATATTGAATCCTCCATTTTGATTTTTTCAATGTTGGAATCAAAAATTATAATCAGCGATATTAACCACCACAAAGTTCCAAATATAGTTTGTATCTATAAATAAATGGAAAAGGCAGCCAATGGATCCACTATTTTTGTAAGGATTAGTTTAAAAGTCACAATCAGGAATCTCTCAGACCCAAAATTTATTAAATATCGGTTTTTTAATGAAAAAGTCCGCCATTTTGGATCTGCTATTTTGACTTTTATTTTCAGTTTAATTTAAAAATTATTATTAGCGACTTTTACATTGTAATTTTACATGTTATCTTGTAAGAAAAAATAAATACCCCAATTTCTAAATTTGATATATACCTGTTTATAAATGGAAAATTTCATCATTTTGAAAATGCCAAGAAACATTTTGTATTCACTATATTCTTTCAAATTTGAGACAATTCGGTTTATAAATAAAAAACTCCGCCAATTTGGATTCGCCATTTTGAATTGTTTGTGTTAAAAAATATTAAATTTTGTTGTCACTGGAACTCTATACACCTGTCAAAAAAATAGATGTCGCAAGATTTTAAACAAAACCATAAATAATCCGTTTAATAAACAAAATTACAAACAAAACTGAGGGGCCGGGTAATCGGGTTGGCTGCGACTTAGCCCGGTGGTGCAAAGGAACGGTGGCGAGTTGACCCGGCGGCGAATCGGCCTCTGCGAGTTGATGACGGCGAATGATCCTAGAGCCTGACGAGAAGGTATATTGTGTGTGTGAAAACTAAATTAATTTTGGGATTTGGGAGGGGGGGAAATTTCCCCTTTTTCACTTCGTTCACTAATAAGCCACCAAACCAAAGGGTGCACGATAGTTTACTCAATAGCTATCTAACTCCTTTAATATTGACCTGACATTAACGTTTGCAATAGTAAAGCTGTAGAATTTTTCCCGAGTTATCAGGATCTGATGTCAAAAGTTATATATGTCAAAGCCTTTTTGACATATGGTTTATTTAAAAAAAACACCCTGTATTTTATGTTTTTAATTAAAAAACTTCTTTTTTTGATTTCAAAACTATAAAACAGGTTAACATTTGGTTTAGCCGTTTTTGAGTTATATTACCTTTAAATTATAATAACTATCATAATTTCAGATTATCAAGCAAGTTCTTTAAACTGTACATACTAACAATTCGTGTAAAAGAAATTAAATAAGTTCACACATTCTTGTTTTTTAGCCAAGATATTTGCTGACATCTTTAGCTTGCAATGATCTTGCGTTGGGGGTATTGGTGACACCATTTGCAATATTGCCGTCTCTACGGAACTGCTGGCCTTATGGAGAACTTGTGTGCCAAATTCAGGTAAGTAGTCACAATCATAGAATAACTAGCTATACTAGCGTCAGTTATAATTTTTAGCTTTCTATCCCGCGCAGCAATGGCTCAAGAAGATAAGGCATTGTTTTCGCCGGATTTTTTTTTGTGATAACGCCGAAAATGTGTTATTTGGGTGTATTTTGACCTATTTTAGCAATATCGTCGTGACGTCTGTCTGTGTGTATGTGTATGTTTGTCCGTAGCACGATAGCCCCTAAGCCGCTATACCGATTTCTATGAAATTTTAAGGTAAAACAGAGTACAATACTGTAAAGAGCTGATTAGAATTTGATCTAAATCCATTTATGTTAATATCAGTTTTTAGCAGATTAGTATATAAAAATATTGGTTCGTCCCGCCTTCCTTTTTGTAAATATGTTCTTTTTACTATAATTTACCAAATTGGTTCGAATTAGGCTATTTGGTGATTCACTAGAGCATTTTCTATTTTTTGTTTATTTAGTATTAATTAACTAATTAAGTACTTAAAATTACTGGGTTATTTGCATTTGAAACTCCCGCGGTTTTAAAGGCAAATATTACAATTTGCTATAATTAATTTACTTTACATAAAATGCATTTTGAATTACTAAGGTTCCTAGTTCCTTTAATATGGACCTTCGTAATCTCATTCCTTCCTACTTATTCCTTTTCTCCTACGCCTATGGATTAACGACGCCACTGGGCGACATGTGGGAGAACGAACGCAGTAGCGATATCTGCTGCAGCACGGAGAACCGTTTCGCCTTCGAACGAGAACACACGCGTGTTAGCGACTCTCCTACCACATAAATGTGGGGTGCAAAAACTACGGTTTAACAGCGCGTCCTCCCATGAGTTCCACTTCCTGTATAAAAATGGTAAGTGAAAATGCATTATTTTTACCTTACATACATTTGTTTATTGCTACACTAACCTAGAAGGTAAACTAGACCATTTCAGAATCCCTTGTACCAGCTTAGCCTATGACCTTATTCCCTTAACTTTATACAGTCCACACCTGACACCGTTAAATTCCAGACAATCTCCTTTCTGGACCACCAGGGAACCCCATTTTTGATCCTTAGCGACCCGGATTTCTGGAATCGTTTTTTTGCCTTTTTAGGTTAGTTTTTTTTTACTGGTTTCAAATGCAAGAAAAACCCTTGTTTTTCCTAAATGCCTTTTTTACTGGTTTCAAATGCAAGAAAAACCCTTGTTTTTCTTACATGCCTACTTTAGAAAACCCCTAGGTTTCTAAAATACATTTTGCGATTTTTTTTTGTGTGTAAAAACAAATGCAAGAAAAACCCTTGTTTTTCTTACATGCCTACTTTAGAAAACCCCTAGGTTTCTAAAATACATTTTGCGATTTTTTTTGTGTAAAAATTAAATATTTTTACCAATAAATTTAGCCTTTTCATGCGAAAAACCAAACACAGATAAAATCTGTAAACTACTATGCTTTTTTTTGTTTCGAATAAATCAAGTTTTTTCGTTTCTTTTTTGTAAAAAAAAAAAAAAACCGTATAGAATTTGGGTGTTTTTTTGTTTGTCACTGGAAATAGTTTAAAATAGTGTCTGCAAAGTGCTATTATTTTAGCCGTTGTGCCTTCACATTTGTGGATTGCTATAATTATATCCAATTTGCTCGAAAAAAATCTCCAAATTGCCATATTCATTTTTGCTTATTGCAAATTGCTATGACTATATCCGATTGCGGATGCTTTACTATATTCGTTTTTGCGTAAAAATTGCTATGAATATATCTATTTCTAATTTACTATTATAATATCTGTCTGCAAATGGCTATGATTGTATCCATTTTTTGCGTGCATAATAAATTTTGAAGGAAATTTAATTCTTAACTTGAGAATTTGTTTTCGTGTAAAGGCAGATAAATAGTTTTACCAAATTAAATGCTTTTGATTTGTAGGTATTTATTTTTAAATTTAATACATAGTAGGTACCTACTTATTTGAATTCGCGAGGCGAAGATAAAAAAACTTATACACAAGTTTTTTTGTTATCATTAGTTTGCATCGGGTATTTTCTTTACTTTTGTGCGCTTATAGTTTGATTATTGTAATTAAACGTAGGACATTAATATTTATACAGGGTGTCCAAATTTTGATTTTTTTTTCAGTTTACCTAATTTTTGTCAATTATTTTTTGGATTTTTTTTTAAATCATGTCTAGTTCGGATAAAATTTTAAAGGCTAAAGCCTTGCGCTATAGTGCGATTTCACAGCTAAATTTGATCATTGAATCCGCGACCCTCGCAAAAAATGACCCTGCCTATCACAGCGGCTTTAAAGTCAAATTTCGGACATTGTCAAAAATCAAAAAAGATTTTGAAAAGCACCATAATACTTTGTTGACGTTGGTAGCCTCTGATGAGGATCGCTTAGTAGTAGAAAACAAAGTGTTTATGGACTTTTGCAAACGCTGTGACGAGATTTCCACTATATTTTACGAACTTTTCGAACTACCCTTTGAAGATGGAGGGCTTTTGAGCAGTACGATAAATCCCATGGGCAGTCCCTGTGCCTCCACAAACCAGCATGGTTTACTGCCTAGGATAAAAATACCTCTTTTTCAAGGGGAATTTAAGGAGTTTCCAACCTTTTTGCAAGCCTTTAATGCTACCGTGCACAATAATAGGTCGCTGGGAAACTTTGAAAAATTCAATTTGCTTTTTTCTAATTTAAAGGGCCCTGCCCTGGATGTCATTTCTGACATTCCTATCCTTGCTGAAAATTATTTAAATGCCTACCACACCTTGGTGGATAGGTATACAAATAAACGATTACAAGCTTACCTTCACTGGAAGGCAATTGAAGGCTTCTCTCCTCTTACTAAAGAGAATGCTACGAATTTGAGGAATTTGCTTGATTGTTTTTCGAAAAACTTAAGTGCTTTAAAAGTCATGGGTTTTAAAACGGAGTTTTGGGATTATATTATGGCACAAATGCTCTTGGATAGGTTGGACCCAACCACGCGCAAGGCATTTGAGCAGAAGTATTGCTCCAATGAGATCCCCTCTTATGATAAAATTCGTGCTTTTGTTTCTAGCCATTGCATTGCGTTGGAACAAATACAACAAACTCAAGATTACTTAAAAAATAAAGATTTGTCAATTTCAAGTCAGAAAAATCAAGCAAAGTTTCAAAATCGATCTGCTTTGTTTGCTAATACTCAGAGAGCCTCCAAAAATGCCTCCCAGTCTCCAAATGGCCAAAGTGGCTTAAATAATACTCCAAACCCTCAAAATTTTTGTTTTCTCTGTAAAAGTGGCGATCATATAATATACAGATGTCCTAATTTTTTGGCGAAAACTCCCCAGCAACGTTTTGAGATTGTTAAACAACATAAAGCGTGTGTCAACTGTTTGGCCTCAAAGCATAATTTACCCCAGCAATGCAAATCAGAAAAAAGATGTTTATATTGTGGCCAATTTCATCACAGTCTCTTACATTTTTTTCCTATTAATTCTACACCTAGTTCTGCGAGTAGCCCCTCTACTTCTGCAGTGCAACCCCCGAGGAGCCCCGTGGCTACCGAATTTAATAGAACCACTAACACCATTGTTACTGGTATGTCTTTAAATGATCGCGAAGTACTTCTCTGTACCGCTTTAATACAAATACAGGATGTTTTTCAAAATTGGCACACAGTGCGCGCCATCTGTGACTCTGGTGCTCAATCTTCATTTATATCTAAGTCATGTGCTGATAGTTTGGGCCTTCCTAAATTTAATATCGCCATGACTCTACAAAGCTTAGATCGAATGACAACTTCGGCAAAATCTGGAATTAATTGCAATATATCCTCTTTGCGTGATAATAATTTTGTTTTTAATTTTGATGCGATAATACTCGATAAAATTTGTAGTGATTTACCTCATTCCTCATTTTCGATTAAAAGTTTTCCTTTTCTCGCCAACTTAGAACTAGCTGACCCAGGCTTTAATAAAAGCGATAAAATTGATTTATTGTTGGGCGGCGATGTGTACCCTTACATTTTGCTAGATGGTCGTTTGTCTACGGGACCCAACAACCCCGTCTGCATTGATACTATTTTTGGTTGGGGAATAATGGGCAATCTTTCACTTTCACCTTCAACTACACATCAAATTAAAACATTTTTTACTACGTCAATGAACGATTCTTTTGTCAATTTAGATAAAAATCTACAACGATTTTGGCAAATAGATGACATACCTAATGTCAAGGCCATTGACCCCGAAGATGAGTTTTGCGAAAATTATTTTTTGAAAACTACCTCAAAAAATGAGGAGGGGAGATATATTGTATCTTTACCATTTAAAGTTACTGCTCCAGATTTTGGCGACACTCGATCCATTGCCGTACGTCGTTTTTTCTCCCTTGAGAAGAAATTGCTACAAAACCCTGATTTTTATGCTGCCTACAGCTCTGTTTTACAAGATTATTTAGATAATAATCATATGCAACCGGTTTCTGCACCTTTGCCGACCGAAATTTCAAATCATTTTTATATTGCACACCATGCGGTGTTTAAAAAAGATTCTACTAGCACCCCCCTGAGGGTGGTTTTTGATGCGAGCATGCACGCCCCTGGCAAAATCTCGCTCAACAACGCTGTTTATACTGGGCCCCCTTTACAAAGGGACTTACAAAAAATTTTATTACTTTATCGTTTGCATAAATTTTGCTTTTGTTGCGACATCCGTCAAATGTACAGGATGATTTTAGTTGACCCTAGTCAAACTAATTTTCAAAGAATAGTTTGGAGGTTTGATCCTAACCAGCCTATTCAAGACTTCGAAATAAATAGAGTTTTATTCGGGGTCTCTTGTAGCCCCTTTTTGGCTATCAGAACTTTGCTGCAACTTGCTAGAGAGCATGAGGACCTTCCTCTTGCCTCAAAAATCATTGAGGAGGCAGTTTTTGTCGATGATGTGATTTCGGGAAGTGATGACTTTTTTAAGGCCACTGAGATGAAAAATCAATTAATCGAGCTACTTAGCCGAGGTGGATTCGAATTGCGTAAATGGGCGAGCAATTGTCCCGAGTTACTATCCGATCTTCCTGAGTCACACATTTCGATGAAGGCTCTTTCTCTCGATTTAGACGCTGAAAATTCAACTTTGAAAATTCTCGGTTTAAATTGGAACCCGCATACTGATGAATTTTTTTATACTTTCGACTGTTCTCTCCAAACATGCACTAAAAGAACAATTTTAAGTAATTTGGCCCGCATTTACGACCCTCTGTCTTTTTTGGCGCCAATAGTTTTAATTTTAAAATTAATTGTTCAATACTGCTGGGCAGAAGACTTAAACTGGGACGACCCTGTCAGTCCGGAAATTGTTTTTAAATGGGAAAAATTTAAAAATGAATTAAAGTTTTTGCATTCTGTTAAAATTCCTCGTCAAATAATTTTGCCTAATGCTAGTCAAATCCCGCTAGTAGGATTTTGCGATAGTTCAGAACGGGCCTATTGTGCTGTCGCTTATATTCGAATTTTTTATTCTGATGGAAACATTAAAGTTTTTTTTGTTTGTAGTAAATCTAGAGTCGCACCGTTGCGTCGTAAACTAACTTTACCAAGACTAGAGCTTTTAGGAGCTGTTTTGTTGGCTAAATTAATGGATTTTTTACTAGAAACGTTCTCGGAAAAAATTAAATTTGATAAAATTCTTGCTTTTACTGATAGCACAGTGACCTTATCTTGGATTCAGGGATCTCCTCACAAATTTAAAACATTTGTTTCGAATAGAACTGCCTATATACAAGGAAGAATTAGCCCTGAGTTTTGGCATTATGTTCCTACTGAACAAAATCCTGCTGACTGCGGTACTAGGGAAATGTATCCCTCTGATTTACAAAGATTTTATTTTTGGTTAGAAGGGCCTTCTTTTCTAAACCAACCTACAAATACTTGGGATTTTATGACAGTTACTTACGATGGGAATGCAGTTTTGGAAGAACAGCGAAAAAATATTTTTAACGTTTTTACTTGCGAACAAACAGTTGAATATTATGTAAACAACTTGTTTGAAAAATACAGTTCTCTTTTTAAAATTAAGAGAATAGTTGCTTACTTTTTGCGAGGGTTACAAAAGTTTAAAAATCCCTCATACAATTTTGCTACTGATTACCTTACAAATCAGGATTACTACAAAAGCTTACTTTTTATTTCGAAATGCGTACAATCTTTTTCTTTCCAAAAAGAAATTGAATTACTAAAAGATAAGAAACAGCTTCCAAAAGCTTTTCAAAAATTATGTCCATTTTTGCATAATGAAAGCTACGATTTGCTTCGTGTTGGAGGCCGTTTATGCCATTCAAATTTATCATACGATAAAAAATTTCCAATTCTTTTGCCTTCTAGTGCAAAATTCACTGAATTACTGATTTTAGATTTGCATCGCAGCAATCTTCATTGTGGTATACAGACCACAACTTTTTTACTAATGCAAAACTTCTGGGTATTGTCTGCTAAAAGGGTAGTGAGAAAAGTTTTAAGTTCTTGCCATACTTGCTGGAAAACTAAACCTAACTCCCTTCAACCCCCTATGGGTAACCTACCGAAATTTAGAGTTTCCGAAGCAAAGGTGTTCGAAAATGTAGGTATAGATTTTTGTGGTCCGTTCACGATTACTCTTGGTCGGACCAGAGGTGCAAAAACCATGAAAGCATATGTCTGTTTATTTATCTGTTGCGCTGTTAAAGCCGTGCATTTAGAGTTAGTCTCTGATATGACATCAGAAGCCTTTCTGGCTGCTCTGCGCCGCTTCATAGCTAGAAGAGGACTATGCTCAAAGATCTCTTCAGACTGCGGGACCAACTTCGTGGCCTCTGAAAAATACTTGCGACAAATTTTTTCTGATTGCGTGAAGGGGGAAGGTATAGTTTGGTCTTTTAACCCACCTGCTGCTCCCCACATGGGAGGCATTTGGGAATCAAACATTAAATCTTTAAAGACTCATCTTCACAGGGTAGTTGGAAATCAAATACTCACCTATGAGGAATTAAATACGGTTTTAACCCAAGTTGAAGCCATAATGAACTCACGTCCTTTATGTGCCTTAAGCACCGATCCTACTGATCTGGCGGTCTTGACTCCTAATAATTTTTTAAATTTGAGGCCTCCAGGTACAATACCCGATCCAAACTACTGCGATATTGCGTTAAACAGGCTGTCCAGGTGGCAACTGTTGCAAAGAATGCACCGCGATTTTTGGATTCGCTGGCATCGCGAATATTTGCACACTTTGCAACAGCGAGCCAAATGGCACCAACCTCTTGCTTCCATTGATATTGGTACTATGGTACTGATCAAAGATGAAAATTCCACTCCATTGGATTGGCCCCTAGGCCGCATTGAAGACCTTATTAAAGGTTCTGATAATGTTCCACGGGTTGCTATTGTAAAGACTACTAAAGGTACCTACAAACGGCCTTTGGTAAAACTATGCGCCCTGCCTACAAATTAAACTCTCTGAAATGCCCCTGGGCATTCTCAGGGGGGTGGGAAATGGTTCGTCCCGCCTTCCTTTTTGTAAATATGTTCTTTTTACTATAATTTACCAAATTGGTTCGAATTAGGCTATTTGGTGATTCACTAGAGCATTTTCTATTTTTTGTTTATTTAGTATTAATTAACTAATTAAGTACTTAAAATTACTGGGTTATTTGCATTTGAAACTCCCGCGGTTTTAAAGGCAAATATTACAATTTGCTATAATTAATTTACTTTACATAAAATGCATTTTGAATTACTAAGGTTCCTAGTTCCTTTAATATGGACCTTCGTAATCTCATTCCTTCCTACTTATTCCTTTTCTCCTACGCCTATGGATTAACGACGCCACTGGGCGACATGTGGGAGAACGAACGCAGTAGCGATATCTGCTGCAGCACGGAGAACCGTTTCGCCTTCGAACGAGAACACACGCGTGTTAGCGACTCTCCTACCACATAAATGTGGGGTGCAAAAACTACGGTTTAACAGCGCGTCCTCCCATGAGTTCCACTTCCTGTATAAAAATGGTAAGTGAAAATGCATTATTTTTACCTTACATACATTTGTTTATTGCTACACTAACCTAGAAGGTAAACTAGACCATTTCAGAATCCCTTGTACCAGCTTAGCCTATGACCTTATTCCCTTAACTTTATACAGTCCACACCTGACACCGTTAAATTCCAGACAATCTCCTTTCTGGACCACCAGGGAACCCCAAATATGCTAACTTCTTAGCGGAGCATTGCATTAATCTTCGATTTTAGGAATATAGTAGAACACATTTTTTTATTTAAAAAAACTCTTGTCAAGGCTGATAGAACGTTAAGTTCACTTGGAATGTGCGAGTGGGCTAGGAAGGTATCAGATCCATCATGGATCCATTTATTATACAGTGCGGACGTAAAAATTCCCCACCCCTGTTAACTTTTGAACGGAATTAGATATCAGTTTCAAACAAAAAGCATGTTAAATGGTATCAACTTCACTACTTTCTGGCGTATTGCTTTGAACCGTGGTGTGAGCGACTTTAAATTCTTAAATGAGTGGGGGATCGCGTGATACACTGTTTAAAAGGTATTTTAATTCTCTAATCAAAAAAATAAAAAGTAATAAAATCGGTTTAGTACTCACGGAGTAATGTGTGTTTATGTATATAGTGTTTGCAACTCCTCTTAGTCTTCAGCAGTTTCAGATATCGATAAAACCATTGCAGTTACTTTTTAGTGTACCCCTCATCACCGCAATGTTGCGTTAAGACTATAAGGTCACTCACACCAAATTTTTTAATGAAAAGTGGTAGTGATACCTTGTTTAAAAGGTATTTTTATTTCCTATTTAAAACTGTTCATTTTAAGAAAAAATGTTTTATACTTACCGGGTTAATAATTGGGATACGTGGAAGAATCCATTGAAAGCAAAAAGATTTAGCTGGCAAGGTCTTAAAATCTTCAAATGGTAGATCAGTTAACGTTGCCTCTTGCGATTTTGTCCTAACTTCCCCACAGCAAGAATGAAACGTGACTTCTCAATCTCTGACTTTGACTTATGACCTGAGATCCTGCCAATGCCATCAGGAAGCCAAATAGCATCTGCCATTAATTTCAGTGCAAATAATTCTACATTTACTATTAATTACAATATTAATAAAATTTTAATTTTCAAGTAAATAAATTACTAGTATTAACTAAAATAACGTTTCCGTTGTTTATTTCCTTACGCTTGTAGAAAAACAATTGTTCCCAGCTTGCGGAAAATCTTTTTCCATACTTGATTGGAAAATAGCTATTTTTATTTCCTTAAAGCACGCTATCCGTTTCTACATACACCGCGGACAAAAATGTCTAGTTCCGTACCGCTGGCTTTTAAACTTTTTGACAGCTGTGTTGTTGATTCTTTTTTCTCGCTTTATGAGCCGTCTCCTAAACAACCGATGGGTTTCTTCAGACAAATTCTAATCTTGGATGCAGTTGCTTTAAATAATTTCGTCGAGTAAGATCGAAACCGTTCTTTCAAAGAAACCCGCACTCAACTATAGGTGTGCGCCGACATCTACCGATTTTCTTGAAATTTTGATATCTTGTAGGTTCATGCAAATGCATCATAAAAACCTAGGTTTAAATTTGGTGGGCCCATTAGTTTACAAACACACATGTTAAAATTAAATATTTAACCTAAAACGACACAATATTTCTTTCTTAAGACATAGTGACGTTATTTTATTTTTTGGTATAAAAATATGCTTTCATCACATTTAGTCATTCTTCCGTTGGGACTAAATAATTATGTAGCTAGTAAAATAAACACGTTGTGAACATTTTTATACCTAAAATTAATTAAAAAGCGATTTTTTTGTTTTACAAATAAAATAATTACGCACGCCACTGTATAAATATGTTTAGAAATTGTTTATTTTACTAGCTATATAATTTAATCTCACCAGAAAAATGACTGCATTATACCGTCAAAGGAGCTGGATTTATATTCCATTAACTCAAGGAAATTAATCATGGCTAAAAAAAGAAATAGGTTTTGTCGTTTTAGGGCTAAATACTTAATTTTAAAATGTAATTTTGTGCTTTTCTGATAGGCCCCTGTGTCCTAACTTGGGAGCCCACTAAATTAATGACCCTACAACATACCAAAATTTTAGAAAAATCGGTTGGTTTTGGCGTACACCTATAGTTGATAGCGGGTTTATTTCTTAGCCAAGATATTATTTTTCTTTCATATTTTGAGTTTATTGGGTGTTGTCTTGCATAGTTTGCATCTTGGTTGTTGGGTCACATTGCCAAGATACTGAATTGTACTTAACACGTCATTTTTTTTGATGATAAGTCGTGTTTTTATGTTTTTGATCTGTTAATTTACTTCTCACAAGCTTTTATTTTTTAAATCATTTTTGCGTTAAATGTTTAGTAATAGACGCCATAAGACAAAGTGATAAAAATATTGCATCTGACTATTCTTGATCTCATTTTTGATGATATCTACTGTTTTATTTTTTTAAAGTGTATTTATTGTTAAAGTTACCTAAGATTCTAATATAGTAGTAGTAGTAGTAGTAGTAGTGGTAGGGAGACACACGGCGCGCCCTTTTCACAAACCCCGATTTGTCCATACATCATATATCAAACTCATGCACGTGCCCCTTAGGATGCAAGTTTTCTTTCTATAAGAGGACTTAATTTTTGCCTGATACCTCTTTGTCGAGGGTAGAGATCTTTATACTGCGTAGCAAGTATACACAGTGGACACACGCTTTTACACCCCTTCCGAAACGTGGTCGTGCTACATGTTAGACTGGCATCTAACACCGCTATCGTCCCAGCAGAACTTGATTATAGACAATAGACTTCTTTCCTTTTCAGCGCAACAGTCGTGGTCGTCGTGAGTTGACTGTAGGAGATTTATGCTGGCGCCATCCTGGTTCCGACTATATAGCACTTATAGCAAGGGTTATTATCCCTGGTTCCTCGGCTGACTGCGTGTCGGCTCCTGGACTACACCAGCGTATATTCTCGATGTTCAAGGTCAACTCATATTTTTTCGGGCATCGCATCGCATGCTTTTTCGATGACGTCTGTTGAACGCTGAAAAAACACGGGCGACAAGGTGACGGATTTTTTTTTTGTTTTTGCATCCTTTGAGGCTCGAGCCTGGTACCTTTTGTATGTGAAGCCGACGACCATACCACGGCACTACCCTGCTGCCAAGATTCTAATAAAAGTCTCAATATAAGTCTACCCCTTGCCTACCTTTCCTATTTTTCGACGGACTCGCCTCCAAGATTTAACTATCTGGTTATTGTTGCCTACATTGCACCTTCGGCACTTCTCACTCAAATTATTAACACACGGCAAAATACAAGGATTGCAAATAAAGCATGGCAAATTGATAAGCCCCACATAATAAATTTTGCAACGTCACAACACATTTACTTTTCATTTCATTATTATCTATTTAAGTATAATGAAAAATAATGAAGTATTTTTACGCTAGACTGATATTATGCTTTTTGACCGACGCGACGTTAGAAAAGATTCTACCAGATTTAGCATGTTTTTGCTATTTATTACATTCATATTGTGATCATACGTTTTGTTCCCGTCGGCGTCAGCTTCACACTTGCGCTTACAATTAAAGGTTAAAAATAATAAAAAAGTTCTCGAAGATGACAGATTTTAAACAGTGCTTCGGTACCTCAGATGGTACAAAAAATAATGAAAGTTAGTGGGCGTAGTAATAAAAAACAAATCACAGGCCAAACAAACCCTTTTCTACTATAATTTTGTAAAAATTAAAACCAGGTAAATGTTTTGGTTTGCACAATTTTAGTTTGTTGTTGAAAAGTATAAAATCCTTTGTGAAGGAGGATTACGTTGTTGAAACTTGCTGTCATTAGGCTATATTGTCATGTCCTAAACCGCTGATTTATAGCTCATAGGAGATGGTAATACAAAAAACGCGACGTCTGCCTCCACGTGGCACACCTGGACATGGTCGGATTATAATTAGGTTAGAGTGTCATAACTTCAACATAAAAAAACTTTGTCAAATTTTCAGGACACGAGAACAAACCTCAACTAATAGCCAATTATTGGTAGAAACATATACCGGCTAAAGTTTAAAAAAAATTACCCCAAGCACCGGTTAAACTGCATTAATTAATTTAATTAATTAAAAGAGGCAGTAAAGTAAAGTACTTTTTTAAAATTACATTAAATATAGTATATTTTGCAAATGTTACGTTTTGGCAAAGGCTTTGTTTTTCAGGGGAAAAATTGTTAAAAATAACGATTTAATATGGTAATTAATAAGTTAATAGAAGTTAACTAAAATAATTGGTTATACAAGTAAAACAATATCACCGAAGGTTTAATTTTGACTTTTAGTTAATCTTTAGTGAAGCGTTTTAACTGATTTTTTTTAAAGTTAGTAAAAGTTAATAGAATTTTGGACTAATATAACTACATAGGTTATATCGCAATGGAAAAAAACCGGTTTAAATAAGAGTCTGCAAGGATTTCATAAAAAAAATGGAAAAACGGATAATAAATTATTTAAACTATAGGTTTAAGTTTGTAGAGAATAAGGTTTTAATTAAAATGTAGCGATATTTAAGTGAATTACTTACATTTTTAAATTCCCACTTACTTCTGTAACTTGACATTTTTGGAAAATATGTTCATGTTTCCTAATTTATATTAAATAAATTGCACAAAACATACGAAAATGAAAAATAAATTTTAAAATTTAATAAAATGACGTAAAGGTTACGTGACTAAAGGTCGACTCGGTTCACGTACGTCTTAAATATATCTGTATTGCTAGAGCGTATTAAAACCAATAATGGAAAATGACTGCTACAAGCGTTTCGCCATATTGTATTCAATTGAACCCAAACGTATGGCTGGGATTGAAAAATCCAGTGACGTATATAAGGGGAGCCCGACCCTCCCTTCCCCCCCAAGCTAATATTTTTTAGATATTTTTCCATATTTCATGAATACAAATATAAAATACTCATGGGGTCTCCACCACCCTCAAAACTGTGTCGGTCCCCCCAAAACCTTTTTCCAAATACGCCACTGAAAAAAGCAAACTTTTTAATAAAATTTGAAAGGGATTGCTTTTAAATGACGTTGACAATTTGTCAATACCGTGGTCTAAATTGGGGCTAATTTTTATGTTTTTATTTATATTGAAAAAAGTTTTTTGGATTTTGGAACTTTTGGACATATATATTATCTTGAGTTGAACAGTGTAAAGAAAAACCATTTCCAAACTAGTAAGAACCTTTCATTTTGAAACTTGTATTGGAGAAATTGGCTTTACTTTTATCTCAATTCTTTTTACGGAATGCCATTTTCGGGCACGAGGCTTTGTTTTTAAATAAAATGTTTTTGTTATGATACTGTTGAGTTGAGTTTTAAACCAAACCAACCCGAACGCATTAACTCGGGGTAAATACGTCCACATATAAAATGACTACATAAATATTGCACTAGTAGCTAAGACGTACAATGGACCAATCGAAAACCAGTCTCTACACGCAAATTAAGACAGTGCCGGAACAGAAAACAAAATACGAATCACTGTCTGATTCTTAAAACAGGAGTGAGTCTTCATCTACACCCCACTGAACGACTCTGTAATGAAAGCGAGTAGCAAAACCGCGGTAACTAAAGCGCGAATGACAAATGCGCGATGTAACATAAGCGCGATGTAACAAAACCGCGAGTAGCAAATGCGCGAGTAAAAAAAGCACGAGGAACAAAAGGGCGAGTAACAAAAGCGCGGTAGCAATAGCGCGAGTAACAAAAGCGCCAACATGTATAACTGGCGAGACGTTTATTTCCATAGTTAATAGCGCATGACTTTTTTCTTGGGATTCTAGAGGGTGTGAATCCGAAGCAAACCAGCATATTTAACAAAAAATTTCCTGACGTTTTTCCCTGGATCCTAAAGGTTGTGAATCCGAACCGAACAGAACCGAACCGAACCGAATTCGTTTAGTTGTCAGATCATTCTCATCTAATAAAAAGTAGTTTACACATTGAAACGCCTATTAAACTGTCTCTGTGCCATTTTTAAATTGAGGGGCACAGAACCAGAACGGCCTAAGGCACAAAATTATATAACTGAGAAAAATATGTTTTGATTTTGAAATAAGTGTAGCATATTATATTATGGCGATAAATTTATTTGACTGCCTGCTCGAACTTAACATTTCGTCTTTACATGTAAGTTAGCTTGTACTTAATATGACGATTTATGCCAAGCTACATACATTTCAAATATTTGTTCGGAATCTCTTTTTGCGAAAACGCAAACCGTTAATTAGGAAGGTTTAACTAGGATGGTTATCCAAATTCAGCCATGTATTACAAATTTAAGTAAACCTAGCTTTACGAGACTAATAAACCCGATTAGTGCTCTAATTTAGACTACATCTACCTGTGTGGCATGAATCAATTTGGATTAAGCCTTTTGCAGGTTATTGATGATGAAACAAAGACGCATCACTTTAAGCGACATTTTACAGCAGTTTAGAGTGAAACAATGCACAAAACTGCGAGTTTTAATTAAATTGAGCGAGCATCCTAGTTTATTTTAAATTGGTATTTAGTGTTATCTTTTTCTCTGAAGAATAACAAGGATGGGTTCTTAAATACATGATTTTGCACAAAACGGTATTGAACAAAAGCACTACTTTAAAATTCTTTACGATTTTTTTTAACGAATTAATTCGTCGCCTTTCTCACAAAGGGACCTAACTAAAAATATTTTGCGGTCTGACTGTTCTCATGCAACTCTTTGGTCTCACGAAGTGGCATATCTTTATTACAAATAGTTCAGCTTTGGTTAATGAAATCACTTTTGGGCTAACTGCTGAAACCAAAAGTTCAAGAGTTTTATTCCGAAGTTCAAGAGTTATAAAAACTTACCTCATAAAATAGATTAGCTATAAATATCGTTTTTGTTACTTTACATTAAGATTAAAGCTTAACCAAAATGAATAAAAATTTCTAGGTATTTTTGTCCAACATCTTATATCTAAATATTTTCGTTTATTTTCATTAAAATTTAATACCAAAATACCAAGAGTTGTTTTATTATATCCTTTATTTGTTCTTTTTTTTAAATTATATTCAGCGCTTCATCCTTCTAGTTTACTTTGGTTTTATTACTTATAACAAAGAAATTTTAGATTTTCTTGGGGAAGACCCGGAAAAGATATCTTCCGAGAAAGTTTTTTTGCATAAAGCTGTAGCGCCAAGATGAGGTCATATTCTAAAAAAAGGACTGACAAAAGATGAGAGGTAGATCCTCATGAATGACCATGCCATTCCAGAGAATTGCCCCGAACTAAAAACCCCACATCTTCATCTGGAAATTTCCCAGATAATTCCAAAAACATCCCTGATTAAAGATAGATATCAATTTTATGTGCAAATTTCTTTGTTATAAGTAATAAAACCAAAGAAAACTATTCGATTGAAGCGCTGAATATAATCAAGATTGAACTTCCTGTAAGTTTAATCTTAAAATAAATTTCTTCCGTTTCATACAGAAATAAATGGATCCATGACGGATCTGATACCTTCCTAGCCAGCCTGTTAGCACACTTTAAGTGAAGCCATGATATTTTCATACAAAATTTAAAGTTTATTTAATCTAGTATAAAAACGTAGCAATAATCAATATTGGTGAGGTTGCACGAATTTCGTCTATAAAAGCCGATGCTGGACAACAGACCGGCATCACTGTTACAAGTGATCAACCCAGTACACCACTGAAATAAGGTGGTCCCTACTAACCCAATACACCACTGAAATAATGTGGTCCCTACTAAACATACTTAAGTAGAACACCACCATGGTGGTTGCTCTTTATGGCCCATAAGGCCGACTCTCTACGGCTTATAAGGTTCCTTCTCTCCAACCAGGATTCCCCTTACATAACCTCTATTCTTGTTAACCTGTCTTATGTATATAAAATGCTTGTATAAATGTAGACTCACCCACGATCCCCCAAATCCCTTAGTCACAAGATAACAAACCTTGTGACATGTATAGTGGAGATACTACTTGTTACAAATATAGTTGACAATATATCAGCCTTGAAAACAATTTTTTGTAAATATCAGAGAAACTGAAGCTCTTACGAAGTTTTTGGTTATAATACAAATTTTTAAGCAAAATATAGTCTACTATATTCCGAAAACCGTGTATTGAGGCGATGCTCCGTTAAAAATTTAGTTTATAATATACACACACACAACATGACAGACATCACTGCGATATTGCTAAGATAAGGTATACACACAAATAACACATTTTTGGCTTTCTCAAAAAAAAAAAATTTCCTCGAAAATAATACCTTTTGTAGCCATTGCTATGCGGGCTAAGTATGTAAAAATCCTAAGAGTATCAAAAAAACCTACATATCTCACATAACATTATAAACATTCTTACGTAGTGGCTTATCTTCACATATTCGCCTAAGGCATAACTGACATATTAATAAAAAATTTCATGTAGTGGTTTATCTGCATATATAATATCAAAAATTTAGAGTATCTTTAAATTTTTACAAAGGCCACATCTTGTATTCCAAGTCAATTCTACTACCTAACTAAATAGAAAGCAAGAAATGAATTGCTTTAAAACTAAGCTGGCTGGGCTGATTTAAACCTACCCCTTTTTCGTTTTTTATCTCTCCTGACAAATTTATCAAATGCTAGTTAGGTTCCTTCGTGAGAATGGCGACGACTTGGTCAAAGAGGTTAAAATGCAAAAAAAATACTTTTTTTTACATTTGTCAAAAATAAAAAAAATTTGGTCACTATATATGTATGTATAAAACTTGTGGCTAATAGCTATTTTGATGCATCTTGTTTATAAAGGGACCGTAAGCGGCCCGCGGCATGGAAATAAAAACACTACTCGCATCAAGATGCATACAATATTTATGCACAAACATGACATGACTGGGGTAAAGAATATTTTAAAATAATACATGTTAAAAAAAAAACAATTGTGTTTGCTTAAGGCCACACGGCACAAGTGTAAACTTCGACAAGGCGAAATTAAGATTACAAAATACAAGATTTTTTGCGTTGGATATTGACAAAGTAATGTACAAATTAATAACATTTACATAATTATAATTGGGTATAAATTACTCTGGTAAATTTTGCTCTGAGTGGCCTTGCTCTGCAACATCATATCGCTCTGCTGACGGTTCCTCTCACAGTTAGTCGACTCGTGCCGACTTCACCCGAATGAGCGTTGCATAGCCGAGCGTGACGGCTCAGTTCAATTCAGTACCCACAAAAAGTGCTAAACGCGCCTAAAGAAGTTGACACTTCAAAAAAATTGTGTGTGCTTAAGACCACACGGCAGAAGTGTAAACTTCAACAAGACGAAATTAATAATACGAAATACAAGATTTTTGCGTTGTATATTGACAAAGTAATATACAAAGTAATAACATTTACATAATTATATTTGTGTATAAATTACTTTGGTAAATTTTGCTCTGAGTGGTCTTCATCTGCATCATCATATCGCTCTGCTGACTGTTCCTCTCACAGTTAGTCGACTCGAGCCGACTTCACCGAATGAGCGTTACATAGCCGAGCGTGACGGCTCAGTTCAGTTCAGTACCCACAAAAAGTGCTAAACGCTCCTAAAGAAGTTTACACATCAAAAAAATTGTGTGTGCTTAAGACCACACGGCAGAAGTGTGAACTTCAACAAGGCGAAATTAATAATACGAAATACAAGATTTTTTGTGTTGTATATTGACAAAGTAATATACAAAGTAATAACATTTACATAATTATAATTGTGTATAAATTACTTTGGTAAATTTTGCTCTGAGTGATCTTCATCTGCATCATCATATCGCTCTGCTGACTGTTCCTCTCACAGTTAGTCGACTCGAGTCGACTTCACTCAAATGAGCGTTACATAGCCGAGCGTGACGGCTCAGTTCAGTTCAGTACACACAAAAAGTGCTAAACGCGCCTAAAGAAGTTTACATATCAAAAAATTGTGTGTGCTTAAGACCTCACAGCAGAAGTATAAACTTCAACAAGGCGAAATTAATAATACGAAATACAAGATTTTTTGCGTTTTATATTGACAAAGTAATATACAAAGTAATAACATTTACATAATTATAATTGGGTGGGTGACGGCTCAGTTCAATTCAGTACCCACAAAAAGTGCTTAATGCGCCGAAAGAAGTTTACACTTCAATTACACTTCAAAAAAAAAGATGTTTAAATACTCACTAATAGTCTGCTCGATTATGACCCTGCTAAAGAAATCAGCAATTGACAAGTTTATTTTAAACAATCTATAACTTTATCACCGGTGTGGGTTAAAATGGGGTTTAAAGCCCGCGGGCGCTAAAATACTGTTTCAAAGTTGGCGAGTGTAAAAGTATCTAACTACGCTCGAAAATGCGGGCGTTAAGTTTGTACATTTTTGTCCCATTTTAGATTTTGTCTTGAAAATCAATAGTTTTAGTTCACTTATAACAATCAGTATATGACCCATATAGACTAGCAGCCGGCGAGCTTTGCAACATTGAGGGGCAGATGGCGCTGAACTAAATTCGTCTAGTAAGCAATATTCAGAGACAAGTACTACGATCTAATGACATTTATATGATAGCATAAACCTCGGAACTCGCCCATGCAACTAAGTCGTACTAGTAGTCCCTGAATATTGCGTAATAAACGAATTTATTTTAGCGCCATCTGCCCCTCAGTGTTGCAAAGGTCGCCGGCTGCCACTCTATATGGGTCATATACTCATTGCTTATATTAACTTTTATTTTTATATAATTTCAAAAGCTCTTACAAATCGATAATAATAGTTATTTACCTTACAAGTGCGGAATGTGGTACTTTACCACACGAGATGGCAGTTGATCGAACGACGCAGAGCGGAAATGAATGGGCCACTGAAACCTAAATTAGCGTCGAACACGCTGCCACTTTTCTCTTGGCTGCTTGGAATAGAAATAGATTTGTGATAGGGCCAATGTTGGGCATTTTAGCGTTGTTTAAATAGGAAAAATCAAAGAAATGTTGTTCCTGGCGCAGACCATTAGCTAGTCGTTTTGACGCCCTTTATAAGACATTTCAATTATTTTTAAGCAAAATTTTTTTATACATTTTGAGTCATTTCATGGCGGAATTCGGCTGGGCATGAGTAAGTTTAAAAAAAAATAACTAGAATTAGAAACCCCAAACATAGTAGTAGTAGGTATGTTTTTTAATGACTTGTGGGTAAACCTTTGGGCGCAACACCGCGAACTTTAGGCACTGATATATTGTTTTGACACGAGCCGCCACCGCGACAAAGTAGCATTTTCTGCACTAAAAGTAATGTAGAAAAAATATTTTGAGTGCAGAAACATTTTAAATGAACACACTCTATATTATATCCTATTCTAGCCAAGCTTTAAAGTGCATTGTGTAGGTGGCTTTCCAATTTTTTCTCAAGGGACGGTTATAGATGCAACACACTCCAATATAAAGCTACGAGTATTTCATGGCGTTCGCCAGAAATGATAAAACTTTTTCATTGAATTACATTCTCTTTATATTCCCCTGTGTTTAAAAAGGTCACCTATAATGGTATTATAGATGAAATCTGATTGGGCAGCTTGCTCGAATACTTTGTCATATGATGTGACAATATTTCAAAACATTTTATTTTAACTTGGAGAGGCACGGCCGGAATGGACATCTTATCATTCAGATTGATTTTTCAAAAGAAAAAGAGATATATTTCTCAATACAAGGTTTGTTTAAAGAAGAAAGACATTTAGATTAGAAATAATAAATAATAATAATAATACTTTATTAAATATCTAATCACCAATTGCAGTTTATAAACTCAGTGCACCAGAAAAACAAAATGCAATGCTCCGTTTGCAGGTACGGTCGCTTACTTTTTTTATGTCAATTAACAATTTCTTGAACTCGTTGGAAGGCCCGAAATTTCAGCGAACGTTAAAAAGTACTCAAGAAAATCGTTTGTACAATATATATATATATATATATATATATATATATATATGAAAACGTGCAATATTGCCAAACCACCCACTATTTCTTTCTATTTTACAAATGTGTGAAATATATTAGAAAAGTGGGCGAGTGTACCTAATCGTTTAGGTGTCGTTTATTACTAAATGAATGAATGACTGCCATTGATTATTTTTTATACATAGTGATAAGGATTTTTTTTGTTAACTTTGGATTTTTACCTTCCAAGCCCGCGTAGAGAGGGTATTATTTTCGACGAATTTTTTTTTTTCAGATAACGCCGAAAATGTGTTATTTGTGTGTATTTTGACCTATCTTAGCAATATTGTCGTGATGTCTGTCTGCGTGTGTGTGTCTGTCCGTAACACGATAGCGCCTAAACCGCTAAAGCGATTTTCATAACATTTTCAGGTAAAATAGTGTTTAACACTCTTACGAGCTGATTAGATTTTGGTTAAAATCCATTAATGCTAATGACAGTTTTTTGACAGTTAAAAACTTAAAAAATGCTAACTTTTTAATAAAGCATCGCAGTTTTCGGAATGTAGTAGACTACAATTTGGTCAATAATTCGTGTTATAACCAAAATCTTCGTACGAGCTTTAGTTTTTAAGATATTTATAAAAAACTGTTTGTAAGGCTGATATTATATCGTGGCTTCACTTGAAGTTTGCTAATAGGCTAGCCAGGAAGATCTGAAATGGATCCATTATTTATTTTTCTTTGATATTAATAATAACCTATGTTATATCTCAGAAACTAAATAATAAAATTTAGTTTAACAAAGCTTAAATAAAATTTTGAGAAATAAACAAGATATCGGCTTTAATCCAAAATGCGCAGTTTTCAAAAAGCCCCTGTAGCGCAAAAGGCCTGATGCGGTTTTTATCAAAAATCCTATCTTGAAATTTGAGGCTCGCAAAGGGAGGGGGGGTTAGTTTTCCCCTATATTCCCTAGAAGTACCCTTTCTCATTTAAAAGTGCCCAATTTGAATCACCCTGTAAATATTTAGAATCCTTGACGTTTTTGCTTTACTAAAATTATTATTATTTATTTCAACAAATCCATACGAGTTTGCTTTTATTTGAAGAATATTTAAATGTGTTCCGAGTCTTTTGTACCTGTCCGAAAAACTTCAATTTATAAAAAAAAATGGAAGCAAGCGAGAAGATCTTTTTTTTCAAAAATTAATCAGGTCACAAAGTAAAGCACAAGTGGTCAGTTTATTTGGAATAATAGATAATATTATACGACATAAATACTACTTTCTTGAATAGGGGTTGACGAGGGCAAGGCTTCTTTCCTTGTGTGTAACGGATTGGCATAAAGTTGCTTTAAGTGTGAAAAATTCGAGTACTAGTCACGTGTCTTGGACGAGGACAAATATGTTCTGGATTAGACATATGCACAAATAAATGTAAACTTAACTTGTAATGTTAGTGTTAAACAGCATAAAAACAATGTAATTAATTAAGAAAATATTTCAAAAAGCTACTATCTGAAGTTAGTCCAATTTTGAGATATTTGGCTTTGTCCAGAAGGCATCTTTTCTAGCGTCCGAAAAGCAGTAAGTCGTGTTTCTGACTGTAGACACAGATAAAGACCCTGTATGTATGACATGTTTTAAATATATGTCATACATACAGGGTCTCTAGGCATAGCCAGCCTGTTCTGGAGAAGGACACATTTCAACATGTGGAAGATTTAGATTAATGGGAAATATACCAGAGTTTGATCTTTGAGGTAACGTAACTGTATATGCCGGATATTCTTTTGTTAGCCGTCGCTAGACTACTAGCTGTCTTACATAAGTTGGGCCAGCCAGCCCAAAAAAGTGATTTACACCAA
Source organism: Aspidapion aeneum (assembly GCA_963576565.1). NCBI lineage: Eukaryota > Metazoa > Arthropoda > Insecta > Coleoptera > Brentidae > Aspidapion > Aspidapion aeneum. Next base: position 35,628,662 of record OY755040.1, read on the forward strand.
ACAAAGTAATAATTGTAAAAATAATGATATCACCATTGAAGTTTTTGAACTTTGAGCAATATCTCAAAAAGTTTTGAAGTTTTGTTTTTGGTTATTTATTTCGAGCAAACCGACCTTGTGTTTAATACAGCCTGTGTATAAAACGTCATTTTTAAATTTTTAGTTTCTCCTCTATATCACGAAATAAGTAAATCTTTATAACAGCTTGATTGACGCTCGCGTCTGATGGCGGGTAAAAACGCTAACGAGCGTTGCTCTTTGCAGTCGATCTTTTCATTGAACGATACGTAGAGCAGTTTATTTTCGCCTGCTCTTGTTCTAGTTTCTCTCGTATCTCAGTAGATGGCGCTTCTTGCGAGGATTTTCTCACTATATACATAGGATTAGAGACAAAACCGTCTAATTAACTTCGCAAGGGTATCACATTGACCAAGCAGTGTTCTGAGGAGTCCCATAAGGGCAAAACAGTTAACTGTCAACACTTGTTAGGTGTCCATTAGATTTTGGACCCTCGTGAGGTTAAGCTTTTAAGCTACCCACCAAAAAATATGAGAGAAACAAAAACTTGTTTAATTTTTAAATTCACGGGTACTAAATTTCACGTTTATTGGTTTTTTAGTGTAATTTTTTTTTGAAATGAATGAAATTATTATAAAATATCAATGGTACTTTTGGATTTTAAATTAAATTTATTATAAAAAATTGAAAAATCCTTTGATATAAACATACAAAGAATTTGAATTCAGGGAAACAATGCAAAAATTTTAAACATTTTAACATTTTAGTCACTTTTTATGCTTACAAAAGTTTGGAGAATATTTTACAGAAAATTTACGAAAATTTGTGGCCCTTGTAATATCAGCTGATTTTTGCTTTACCTGGAAATTTTGAATGAATGAATGAATGAAACGTCTTTTATTGATATAAAAAAAATATACATCAATAAGGCGAAATTTAACTTTTTTCTCGGTGGAGAACAATTGCTACTCTTACATCCAACCTTTTAAGTGACTATTTTTATATACCAACTTAATAAATAATTTATACTATAATTAATAGATATTTAATTATGTTTAACTAAAATTTAAATAAGAAGTGTATGTAAGCAAAATTACTAAACCTAAATACGAAATTTTCTGTGGTTTCTGCGACAGTTATTAAACAAATTAGGAAAAAACAATTATTTTTCTACTGAATGATAAGAAACTCTCTATACTCTCTAAAGAAAAGAAAAATTTTCTTAAGAATCAACAACCAATAAGTATTGTAGAATAAAGGAAAAAATTCAACACTGCATGGATATCGATAACGAAGCAAGAGTCTAGGCAGATTTATCTCCTTCAATTATGCAACAACCTGTATAAAGCAGTCATGCCTGAAATTTTCTCACTGTCTTAAAACTGCTTTAAGTCTCTTATTACCTTATTACAAAGGAAAGCATCCAGGAGCGTCAGTGGAGAAACCAGTGGGAGGGAGGAAGGCTATCAGATGCCCCTTAACCTTAACATAAAGCTAATTTTTAGACATGATTGTCTAGTTCATTTTATTATCAGTGCTTAACAACAGCAAGTGATTACTTGGGTGAACTTTTTTAGCGTAAATAATTACAAGACGGCAGCGCCGCGCGGGGAAAGTTTCAATTTCACCCGTTTGTCAGCATTGTATGGGTGGCTGTTCTCGCGCGGGTCAGGAGGAATGTTTGTTTTAGTTAACGTCGGCCATATTCATCGTGCGAAAAGGTTCGTTACTCTTTCTGCCTGTTGCCGGTTCTATCCTTAGTGAAGACTTATGAGTTTGTTTTGGTTTGGGGTACGTCAGTAGTAAAAAGCCTTGCCGGTCGCGTGTCATTGTTTGTTTTTGTTTTTGTTATCGTTTGTTTATAAAATGGAAATAAATACCGTCGATTATAATTAACTGTGCAAATTTAAATACGTTGACATATGAATTGACGATTACAAATAAAATATTTAGGGCCACATAGACCGGACCTAAAAATTAACCAAAATTTTAGTCCAAGTAATGCCGAGGGGTGTTCCAAAGAAACATATAATAGAAAATTTAATAAAAAGTTATACGATGCTGAAGGGGTTGTGCCGTTCTGAAAAAAGATATGCTTTTTTTTGCTTTATTTGTCTTGTGATGCACAATCCACGAAGTGATCCTGCGTGGGTGCCAAAGCACACAATCAAGCACTTTAGTGAAAAGTTAAAGAAACAAAGTCAGTGCTACTTATTTAAATAACCACATAGAATTTTCTATGCTAGGCAAGACTGATATTAGCTGCCAATTGATTAGTGCCCATAGGCAAAACATTACCTAAGATAATGAAAATGTGACAAAAATTAAACATATACTTGATAGATTTAGAGTAGGTTAATAGACTGTTTAACATTCTATGAGACTTTTGAGGTTGCTCTACGGGGCCATAAAAAAAAGGCGAATGGACTTTATCTATAAACAAAAAAACTAAGAACTACACCAAGTTGTTGCTTGTTTGGAAAATACTAAAATAAAATTGTTTCGGTAAGTTTTTTTATCTCATTTTTCATGCAATTTAAATTTCGGACCCCCCCCCCCCCTCATCCCCGAACCGAACCGAATCGAACCGAACCCCCTCCCCCTCCAATTTATAACGTCACCAGCCTCCACTGATTACAACGGCTTTGCGTTTCATCATGACCATTCAGTTAAATACGGATCCAGGGGCAAAGATTAAACCAATTCAATTAAACTTATGATTTAGCTTTTAATTTCGCGGCCTGAATAGGATGACGGCGCATTTAATTTTATGAGCCCGATTAAAGGCCACACCGCGCACAGGGTTACAGTGAGCTGTTTTAGCAATCTAGGCGGATACTATAGTTTTTGCAAAGTCAGTTGAACAAAGATAAAAGCCGACCATCGGCATATCCCTTATAGAAAGTGTCATGGGCGGCGGTAGATATACTCATGAAAATTATTCTATTTAATTATGGCGTAAACTAAAGACACAAAAATGGATAATAAAACTTTCTATTCCTACACCTACAGGAACGACACAGATTTATTTTTCAACTTTGCATACTGCCGACTAAAGGGGTCCCGAAAAGCACACCCGAAAGCAATTAAAAGCGCATCTCAAAAAAAATCTGCCAATCAGGTGCCGTCCATCCACCTGGGCTCTGGATATCGGTAACCAAGCACAATACAAGTTCGAAGTAATATAACAAGTCGATTTATGCAAACAAAATGTAGTAAAAGTCTTACAGAAAAGAAGATAAAAAATTACAAAGTTGAAAAAAAAACGTACTTTTTTCTTAAAAAGCTGTTTAAAATTTTCTACATTGACTTGGAATGCAAGTGTGGGTGCTTGAAATCGAATTCTAAACAATTTAAAAGAACTTTTGTTTAAAAAAAAATTTTTAAAAACAATTTTTACATTATATTTATATTATCCCGAACTTGAGGTATAAGTGCGTCGCAATAGTTTTGAAATACCCTGTAAACAGGGTGATTCAAAAATTAGCTGCATTCTTTCGGGTTGAACAATACTTCGTCAGGGAGCTACGCCCCTTTAAATAGGACACCTTAAAGACCATTTTTTTTTTATTACTTACTAAAACCGTTTACAATTAAATTTTGAAAATTGTTGTACTGTGAAAACATTTGATGGTAAATAAGATTCTAAATTAAAAATTTAAAAATTTGGTTCAATAGCGTCACATGCGGTGGAGGTTAAGTGAAAAAAAAATCACTATTTTTTTTACTCTTTAGGTTATTGCTATTCTGCTTGATTGCTATTCTGTTTGAAAATTCTAGAGTATTTACTTAAAAATATGTTAGAGCGCACCCTTTACGAGAAAATCGACTTCGAGCATTTTAGGATTCAATGTTTATTGATAAATAGAAAAAAACACAGTTACTAACATCTTATTAAAGAATTTAGATAAAATTTTTATAATTATTAACATTAGCGTTACGACAAGTCTTTGTTTTTTATTAGATTACGATGCACATGTGTTAGAATTCGTCTCAATGTGCCCGGGCCCTCCCTCCCTAACATAAAATATTTTGTAGTTCTGGGAAAGAAATAGCAATGCATAAGCCGCAATTTTTTACTAAATTTAATTTTTTACCTGCCTAGCCCGCGCAGCAATGCAATGGCTAGGGAAGGTATTAGTTTCGACGAAAAAAATGTTTTCAGATAACGGCGAAAATGTGTTATTTGGGTTTATTTTGACCTATCTTAGCAATATCGTCGTGATGTCTGTCTATGTGTGTGTGTGTGTATATCTGTCCGTAACACGATAGCTCCTAAACCGCTGAACCGATTGTCATAAAATTTTCAAGTAAAAGAGTGTTTGAAACTCTAACGAGCTGGTTAGATTTTGGTCACAATCCATTGATGCTAATGACTGAGTTTTTTGACAATTAAATTTTTTTAAAAATGCTAACTTTTTAATGGAGCATCGCATCAATATGCAGTTTTCAGAATATAATAGACCACGTTTTGGTTAACAATTTCTGTTATAAGCAAAAACTTTGTTGGAGCTTTAGTTTCTGAGATATTTACAAAAAACAGTTTTCAAAGCTGATATATCATGGCTTCATTTGAAGTGTGCTAATAGGCTAGCTAGGAAGGTATTAGATCCATCATGGGTCCATTTATTTTTACAACAATTCCATTATTTCCTAAAAATGTTCACATGCGGCTTATTTAATTTTCCTATAGTGCTTCAAAGCTCAGAATTATTAAAAACAGAAAATATATATTTTCTGTTTTTGCACCTCTTTGGCCTCTCCCCCACGGGTGTCCTGGATCCGCGACTGAGTAGCTTTGTTTACGATGTACAACGGCTTTGCGTTTTAAGTAAGGATCTAGGGGCAAAAATTAAACCAATTCAATTAAACTTATGATTTAGCTTTTAATTTCGCGGTCTGAATTGCGCTTTTAATTTTATGAAGCCTACTACTAATTATTAAAATACTTTAAAGCGAGTGCTCCAAAAATTAAAAACAGTTTAATGCTTCACTAAGCGCGTCCAATTTAGTTACGTGGGCGTGGTTTATCGCGTAAATTACTATCCATTTTTATTTTTTATGGAACAGAGATAGCTGAGCAGCTATCTCTTACGTGTATATTTAAATTGTTATTTTTTACATTTACATTTTATGCTTTATTTGTTAACTTAGTTTTATAGAACAAAAATAGAATTGTTTCTAATGATTTTATAGCACATTGAGGATTTATTAATTTTGCTGATGTTTGATAAAAAAATGGTAAAAATTAACTATGATTCTTTAAAAAAAATTATTATACTATATTCTAAAATAAACGCTTTTTGTAAAAAAATAAAAACAAAGTAGAAAATATAGTTTATTAGTAGTTGAAAAACACTACATAAACACTAATTTTATTTATTGGTGCAAACAGTTTCGGCTGGTGACGTTATAAATTAAGGGGCAGAAATTTATATTTCATGGAAAAGGAGATAAAAAAAACTTACCTAAACAATTTTATTTGAGCATTTTACAAACAAGCAGTTACTTGGTGTAGTTTTTAATTTATTTGTTTATAGATAAAGTCTATTCGCCCTTCTTTTACATGCGCAAAGTACTTGGATTAGCACCAGTTTCAGATTCATCATGGCCCCGTAGAGCAGCCTCAAAAATCCCGCAGAATTTTAAATAGTCTATTAACCTACTAAGTATATGTCTATTTTTTGCCACATTTTCATTATGTTCGGTAATGTTTTGCCTATAGGCACTATTCAATTGGCACCTAATATCAGTCTTGCCTAGCATAGAAAATTCTATGTGGATATTTAAATAAGTAGCACTTACCTTATGTCTTTAACTTTTCACTAAAGTGCTTGATATCACACATTCCTTTTGCCACCCACGCAGGATCACTTCGTGGATTGTTCATAATAAGAGAAATAAATAAAAAAAAACATTTCGTTTTTCACAACCGCACAACCAGTTTTCAGCATCGTATATTTTTTTATTACTTGCACAATTTTGGTTAATTTTTAGGATTTTTAGGTCCGGTCTATGTGGCCTCAAAGACTTTATTTGGATTCGAAGTTCATATCTGTCAACGTATTTAAATTTGCACAGGTAATTATGTAATCGACGGTATTTATTTCCATTTTATAAACAAACGATAAAAGAACAAACATTGACACGCGACCGGCAATGCTTTTCACTACTGACATATCTCAAATCAAAACACATACGTCTTCACTAAGGATAGAAGCGGCAACGTGTGGAAGGGCAACGGACGTTTCCGCACGATGATGATGGCCGACTTTAACTAAAATAAACCCCACCGAAAAACGGGTGAAACTGAAACCTTGCATAGCGCGACGCTGCCGGCTTGTAATTATTTACGCCAGAAAAGTAAAAAGTTTACTCAATTAATCGCTTGTTGTTAACCACAGATAATAAAACGAACTAGACAATCATGTCGTAAGGGAAGATTTAACTTTTTTTAAATAAATCAATTAAAAATACTGCACTGCCCCGTTGCTCTCCCTGTAGCAGCCGCCACTGGGTGCAAATCTCTTGAGTATTCCATGCAGGCAAATCTACTTGGTTTGATGAAAATCTTTCTTCTAGATTCGTTTACACTTTCTGGGCAAATTGAGCGGCATCTAATGGTACTTCCAGGTGTAGGTGGAACTTATAAACAGGAAGGGATAAATATTAGTTCTTGGATGCCGAGCAGGACGCTTGCATGGCGACCGACGTCTCAACTGCCATGTAAGGGTCTTTAGAAAATTCCTATTTTGAAATTTTTATTTAAAATAATAAAGTACAACTTTATCGACTTTGCAGTTTTTCCACTGAAAACACAATACTTCTTAAAATTTCGCGTCATTCTATAAAGTACTTTTATTTTTTTTACCAGCTTCTACTAACGGAAAAAACCACAGCAATAAAAAATGTTATTTATATAAAACGTACAATTTTCAGTGCAAACTTAATTATGTTTACCTAGTTAATCAAAACCTTCCACAGTGCAGTGTGTTTCCTTAGTCCATTACCGTTGCTGAATAAGTTTGTTATAAGACTCATTCAAAAATTGCTTTGAAAATGCGATCCATCATCTTTTTCATGCTAAAATAATTAATAATTTATTTAGCTGGGAACACAGGGCTGGTGCAACATTTAAATAAATTGGAACAATTTTTTTCTTGTGTCGGATTACGCGATCGTAAAACCTTGGCAAGTATCGCATTTTTCAAATAATAAATGTTGTTGTGAAATTAAAGACTAAAAAAATATTTACTTGTCGCCCAGCAAGCACGTCGCGAGCAACAACGAGACATCTCAAAGGGCAAAAACGAGACATACATACTTTCAGTATGTCTCGTTTTCAAAGCTTGTTCTGTCTTAGATTTCGTAACATCATGTAAAAAATAATAGTGTCTCGTCTTTATCCAGTCACCGCCGCATTTTTGGCCCAACCAATTGTTAAAAACGAGAGATTCTTTTTTGTAAAAGCCACCCTATATTATTAAAATAACATTTTTCACTGCGTGGTATAGGGGGGAAATTCCGCCATGCGGGGTAATACCGCCACCCCAGTAGTTGGTATTACAGGTTACAGGTATCTAGGCAACCAGAAACACCAAAGTGTTGCCAGTTACGACAAACAGACCACCAGTGGTGCCAGAAGCTAAAGCATTCCAGTTACGACGTGCCTTAGTTTGATTTTGGCTACGGTATAAGTGGGGTATGCTGTTTTGCTTCTAATTTAAACGTTGTCGTCAACTGGAGGTTAGATTGAGCGTCGAGAAAAGTTCATTTTTGTATTGGTCAATACATTTTTATAAAATATATTGATGTGTTTTTTATTTATCAGTCTTTCTAAACCAATAGAAAGTTTAAAGTATGAACAAACACTAATTTGGCGATATTACCCTAAGGATGTGGCTGGATTGCCCCGTACCAAGGAAAAATTCCGCCAACTGCAACTTAAAAAAAAATATATTTCTTTAATATTTATGCAAAAATAAGCTAACTAAATAAGAATGATTTTGCAATTAAGATTCATTTTAAACGCTTTAATTTTGCTAGTTTCCTTAAGGTGGCGAAATTCCCCCGCCTTTCCCTACTACGTGGCTTTCTGCATATGAAGGGAAATGCAAATACGTTATAACATAAATACATGTGCAAAGAATCGAAAAGTGAAGCCCTCATAGCTGGCTTTGGAAACAATGGCAAAATTTAAATTCGCGGACGAGAATTTTCAACTGCGCATGCTTGTGTCTTGTCATGTAGACACACAGCTGCCGTGTGAGTGGCGGCCATCTTTGTTACTTGTTTACATTTTGCGGTGTTTCGCGTTTGTCTTGTAAAGTTCTGTTTTTTTCTGTGAAAAATGATAAATAATTCACGTAAAACAGATGCGGTTTGTGGAAAAATGTCCTGGAGAAATAAAGGAGTGCCATTCCATAGGTAACTACTTCTGTTTTTCTTTATAATTTGTTAATAAAGTTAAGAGTGGTTTATAAATGCCATTAAACACTCTTCATGGTGTCCACAATAAATCTGCAAAATTAGTTTCAGAAAAACTACCATTTTAATCCAGAATTTGATACATTTTCATCAAATCAGATAGAAAAAAATAATAGACATAACACTAAACTTTTGACAATTGTCAAATAATATAGTGACGTATCGGAATATGTTCCGAAACCATCAAAACTAACGCATGCGCAGTAACCGAAATCCTGTCTACCCGAAAAGGAACATTAATAATTAAATAGGGGTCCTGGCTTCAAGTATCGCGTGTGAGAATGCATGGGTATGCCCCATATTTTTGCTCTAAGCCTTTCAGTCGGGTATTTTGTTTAAAAAAAGATTTAAAATTACTTTTACACTACTTGACCCTGATTTTTACATTGAAATCCAAGTATCGTAGAGCTTAGGATAGAACACGTTCTAATTCAGGCCAGGTTAGCACTGGTACTTAACCTAACCCATATATTTAGAGTGACGTTTACAATGTCGAAATACATTTAGTCGAAAATCAAAATCTCGAACTCTTTATATCGAAAATCAAAATCTCGAATATTCAAAATGTCGAATAATTAAAACAGATAATCAAAATGTCGAAAAACAAAATCTCGAAAAATCAAAATGTAGAAAATAATAATATCGAAAGTTAAAATATCGAAAATTAAAATGTCGAAACAAAAAATGTCGAATAGTTAAATTATCGAAAAACTTAAAATATCGAAAACACAAAATATCGAATAACAAAATATCGAAAATACAAAATATCGAAACAACAAAATATCGAAACAACAAAATATCGTATAACAAAATATCGAAACAACAAAATATCGAAAATCAAAAACAGAAAATTTGGGAACCTTCACCTAGCCTGACCCTGACCTAATCAAACGTAACCTAATCTGATATATCCACACGAAATCAATCAATCAAACCGAACCAAAGCAAACTAAACCAACAATTTTTTTCAAAAAAAAAACTTTCCTGACTTCTTTCCCGGGATCCTAGAAGGTGTGAATTTGAACCGAATCGAACCGAACCGAACCGAACCTATCCAAACCTAACCATACCCAACCAAACGACATTTTGATTATTCGAGATTTTAATTTTTCGATATTTTGTAATTTCGATATCTTAATTTTCGATATTTTAATTATTCAACATTTTTCAATTCGACATTTTAATTTTCGATATTTTAATTTTTGATATTATTATTCTCTACATTTCGATTTTTCGAGATTTTGATTTCCGACATTTTGATTTTCTATGTTTTAATTATTCGACATTTTGATTGTTCGAGATTTTGATTTTCGATATAATGAGTTTAAGATTTTAAATTTCGATTATATGTATTTCGACATTGTGAACGTCATCCATATTAAATCAAGGTGTTCAACGAACGTGTCCTAACCTTACTAGAATACTTGACAGTCTGCAATAACTTAGTCATCTTTATAATCTTTTTAGTCAACGTTCTCAGGCACATTTGCTAGTTATTGCTAGCCATTGCCATCAAGGAAAGCTAAACGCATTGTCTTTGCTTTTGTAAAGGTATTATGACATTTTTGTTTGCTAATACAAGGAAAAGGATTGTGTGTTGATTGCTTTTGCTTTTTTGTGGCGACTTATTGGCAATGGTCACATTGAAAATGTATAGAGTACCAAGGTATAAACTCGGGTATACAATTGACTTTTTAATAATGTTACACTAATAAGAGAGTTCGTTTATTTGATCGCGGAGAAAAGCGGTGCTTGAGTGGTGATCAGCTGAGCAAATAGAGCTTGAAATAATACACGAACGGCTTTCGGAGCATGCAGAGATTATACAATGTCAAATATTGTTGTGTAAATGAAATAGGTAATTGCTTCCCCATTTGGTAGAACCTCATATAGTTGTACAATAGGCTTCGCGGCGGTTTGCATCTTTTTATGCAAAATTGTATGAAACTTTTGCGAGTTAAAAAAGCTGCATAGTGAATGCAATAATTTTTGCACCGGAACACAAATAAAAAGCACTGTCTTTTAAAAACTAAAAATAATGTTACAAATTTAAGTTATTTAAATTTTATAATTGGAATTTATTTAGGTTTAGTGTAGTATTAGGTCGATTTATCTTAAGGTTGTATTCTTAGTCTAGGTTTTAGTTGCGTTGTCTGTGGCTTGCGGTCGCGGTAGTGCGGGAACTTTCCGGACGTCGAAGGCTGCCGGAAAGTTCGAGAGAGATGGACAATCCTATATATAGGGCCGGGGTCGCGCACCAGGAGTTAGTCACAGATACCGTACTGTAGTGGTCGTGAGATATTAACACGAAGTTAATAGACCGATTATAGTAGTGAATTATTAGCAAGTTATTCGTAAGTTTAAGTGCGTGTTTTTGTACTTAATTTGTCGAAATAAATTGACGTATCGTTTTCAACAATTGCGAGTTTTAATTTGTCGTTGTGAACCCGTAACAATTGGTGTCAGAAGTGAGATTAAAAGAAATAAATAGTGCAAAGACTATCCTGACACAGTACCACCGGCTAGGACAATTAAAAAGAAGAACAGTAAGTGATTTTGCCAGAATATTCGGAATTGAATAGTGCAAAGACTACCCTTACATATTACCACCGGATAGGACAATTGGACAGAAAAACAGTAAGTGATTTTTCCAGAATATTCGAAGAAGTTCGATATTGTTTTATTCAAAAAACTAAAAGAGATATTTAAGAACCGACTTCGACATTAACTTTACAGTCCAAAAATTGATAATTAGAGAGATTTTCTAGAATATTCTATAACATTCTACGACGTTCTATTCAAAAACTAGAAGATATATACAAATACCGACTTCGACATTAGATTAGTAATTTTAAAAGTAAGAATCAGAAAGAATTTCTAGAACATTCCATCACTTTCTACGACGCTCTATTCGAAAACCAGAAGAAATATCCAAAAAGAGACTTCGACATTAGCTTAGTAATTTCAAAAGTAAGAACTAAAAAGAATTTCTAGAAGATTCCATAACATTCTACGACGTTCTATTCAAAAACTAGAAGAGATATACAAATACCGATTTCGACATTAGTTTAGTTATTTTAAAAGTAAGAATTAGAAATTATTTCTAGAATATTCCATAACATTCTACGACGGTCTATTCGAGAACCAAAAGAGATAATCAAAAAGTGACTTCTACATTTGCCTAGTAGCAGAAAGAGTAGCATTTACCAGTATATTCCAGAACATTCCATTAGGTTCTATTTAAGAATTTGAAGAGATATTGAAAAACCGACTTCGACATTTGCTTTATAGCCCTAAAATAGACGTTTTAAGTGATTTATCAGGAAGTTGATGCTTACTAGACAAGGATCGGCAAAGATGGAAGATCTAACTAAAATGATGCAGGCTCTAGCAGCTCAAATGGCTCAAAACCAGGGCGATATGAAACACACTATGGACGACATGAAACACACTATTGAACAAAATCAGAATGATATGAGACAGACCATCGAACAAAACCAGAACGATATGAAACAGACATTTGAGCAAAGATTAGATGGCATTCAAGAAAACTTCGATCAAATAAAGAGCAACTCCGAACAGCTGAGAGAAGAGTTCAAGAGTGCAACCGAAGATCTTAAGGAAGAAATAACTCAAAGAATGCATAGTGTGGAACAAAAGGTACAAAATAAATTGCAGAATGTAGAAGAAAAGGTACAAAATGTTGAGGAAAAGGTACAAAATGTTGAAGAAAAAGTGGAGACCAAACTACAGAATGTTAGCGAAGAAGTTTTTCAAACCATAGAAGAAAAATTCCAGGACATGTCAAAACAGTTTATACAGCTTCAGAAAGAACACAACAAAATAAAAGCTCAAGGATGTGTTGTTAATTCCAACCAAAACATTAAGCCTCCAAATTTTGATGGTACGTCTTCCTGGTCTACTTACAAACAGTTTGAAGCTGCCGCTGCTGCAAATGGTTGGGATGATGAAGAAAAAGCTAGAGCTTTGTTAGTAGCTCTACGAGAACCTGCTCTGGGACTTTTACGGTCCATTCCAGTCGAACAAAAACAGAATTATAATGCTTTAGTGGCAGCGTTAGAAAGAAGGTATGGAGACGAACACTTGCGAAATTTACATTGGTCAGAATTAAATATTCGTCAACAAAGACCAGGAGAATCATTGCAAGAGTATGAAGCAGATATCAGGAGGCTGATGTATTTAGCTTACCCAGAAATGCCAGAAAATTACAGAGATCCCTTCACGGTAGATCGCTTTATTAACGGATTACGAGACACGGACTTAGCAAAGCTACTCCGTCGAGAACGCTTCCATAACAGCAGTGAAGTGTTGATTCGAGCCCTTGAAATTGAAGCATCAAATAATATGTCCAGGCCAAAAGTAAGAGCTGTTTCAATTCAGGAGGGAGAAGAAATGAGCAATGGACATGAGGTCAACTCAAAAACGCTAAACCAAATGTTTCAATCACTGATAGAGAAGATTGACTCTGTAACGGTTTTTTGTTACAAACTAAAATGCTCTCGGTAGCTCAGTTGGGACTGAGGTCGTGGTGTTCACCTCAAAAAAACTCAACAATATTCATGTGAAATAAATTAACGTTCTTTTGCCTAAAGGGCGCCAATACAAGTTTAAAAGTAAAATAGAAAGAATGTATCGAGATCTTAGTGAACCTTGTATTATTCACTACGTATTAATAAAGATGGTGAATGTTTGATTAAAACGCAAAAGGTTTAAAAAAAATAGTCTCTAATTATTTTTATCAGCAAACGACTTGCAAGAAGGAAATTTACAAAAAAAATAAATATATAAGGATCTTTTAACCTAAATACTTAATTATATAGCTATCGATTAAAAATATTATTTTATATCCTTGTTTCTTATCACAGAATGTTCGTTATTATTTATTTTTATTATCTCAAGAATGTAATTCAATTTCTATTTATAAAGAGTTGGTTTTTTATTTCAATAAAAGAATTTATCTTATTATTTTATGTTAATAAAAAGTAAGAAGAAAATACACGGACGATAAAATCAAGCCACAACAAAAAATTATCGAAGTACCTAAATAAAAAGTATGTACCTATTTGGCTAAAAACAAAAAAATATAATATATTTTTGGGACCTAAGAAAAATTAATACCTTGGGAGGGTAAATGCGCATCTACTCAACAAGGGTGCATTGTTGCCAGATCTTAACAAGGGCAATAAATAGGTTTACCAAAAATATTAACAAATGATAACCAGTGCTATAAAAAAGAAATATATCACAGTTAAATAAAATGGTTAGTAAAAATAAGTATTAAATCTTATCTGCCAAATCCCACGCTGGAGGTTGAGTCCTCAAGAGATTTGAGTAGGTAGTGTGGTTGGTACTTCAACAAAACAGATTTCAAAACGGGACAGCAAAACAAAAAGAAAGCAGTAACATCGGCTAGTACAACATGGCTTTTACTTCAGTAAACAATTACGGGCTTCTGCTCAAAGTATGTGTGATGTACGGGCTTCAAAACATATACGGATCCCAGAAAACGAGCTCCATAAAATGGAATGGGCTTCATAAAATGGAATGGCCTTCATAAAATGGAATGGGCTTCATAAAATGGAATGGCTTTCATAAAATGGAATGGACTTCATAAAATGGAATGGACTTCATAAAATGGAATGGACTTCATAAAATGGAATGGACTTCATAAAATGGAATGTGCTTCATAAAACGGAATGTGCTTCATAAAACGGAATGGCCAGTAATGAACAATGGTCCACCTTTTTAATCACACCAGCATTTTTTATATTTTATTAGCACATATTATAACGGTGTTAAAATGCTCTCTCTGAAACACACAAAATCCTGCGATTTAACGAGACCTTGCTATCACAAAAACTGAAGTAGTTCGGTTACCATATAGACGTTAAACTGCATCAAGAATCCGCATGTAACTGACTCTCTCGGCTACGTGCATTTGAAAAGAGACGGCGGGTTTCCCTGACCGAACAAAGCAGCTTGGATCAGTCTGAATACAGCCGCGCGACGACGAAGTGACGAACGTGCCGTAAAGCGACTCTAAACAACGCTTGTTGAAACAAATTTTATCATGAAGCACCGTGGTCCAGTGGACAAGGCGACAAAGGACAACGCCCGACACGCAGACACCGGAGGATCGCTACCTCGACGATACTGTTTTTTTTTTATGTGGATAATTCTTTGATTTATTTTTATTTGTACAGGGTCTTACAAGTATTTTAATTTTTTTTGTTAAAAACGTTACTTGCTATTAGGGTTAAGAAAAAAAATCGTTACACCACCCCTCTCCTAAAAGAATAAAATTTGGGGAAAAACAAATTTTATTTATGCAGTATGAATACTACTAGTTAAAAATGGGAAGTTAGAAACAAGAATATTTCCATAGGATTAAATTGTACATCTATACTAACAAACTATTAACCTAAGTGGTAAAAAAAATATTAACTTAAGAGAAAGTTGCTATGAAACAAATACAGGCCAGGTATTCATTACCAAAGGTATTTATGAGCATACACCAATTCATTTTATGTGCATATAGGGGTTCCTTGGAATGATTCTTTATAGAAGCTTGATATCTTTCGTGTATCACCCGCCAAAATTGGAGTCACTATCGGTCAGTCTAAATTAGGAAAGGGACAAAATAAGTAGGGACTAATCTACAAAGACTTCACAAGGCAACTAAAACATGATAACCAAATTGCTCATACTCAAAAATCGAAGATATCGAAAATATATACCTTAAACAATATCAATAAGCTAATGGGGAATCGACTGCAGTCTTACACAGGGGAAATTCGCAAATGACTAGGGTACCCAAATACACTTCCTCACGACGAAACTTATTTGTATCTTTACTCAAAATTCTGGTCACTCTAAAACATGTAACTCGGTACTTAATTTTCAATTTTTCCTTTCAAAAATAACACTCAACTGCCTACAAAATACTCAAAACTAATTATCTGAGCCTACGGAAACGTCAGAATTCGAACCAAGATAAGGTTTCAAATCCTTAATGTGCCATTCGCCTGCATCAGAACCGTCAATATGAACTAGCCGATATATTAATCGAGAAATCTTTTTAGAAATCTTACATAGAACATATTTCTTTGCCAATTTGGCAGCAAATTGATTTGATGCGTCAGACAACACCTTATTACGCTTCCATACTTTATCTCCGACATTAAACTGAACATCACGTTTTCTCAAATTATATTGGCGTTTATTTCTCTCATATGCTTGATGAAGCTTTTTCTTAACATTTTCATAAATTTCCGAAAGTCCTTTTAAATTATCACAAAACTCAACGCGCTCTCTGGACAAAAGTTCAAGATCTTCAGTATCTATAATTTCACCATAATACTTTCCAGTAATAGGAACATTGCGACCAAAATTCATAAAATTAGGGCTAAACTGTGTAACTTCATGAACCGATGAATTAATAGCAAATTGTATCTCTGACAAGTGTTGATCCCAATCTCTATGCTCTTTAATATAGCTACGTATAGCTGTACCAACTACTCTATTTGACCTTTCAACAAAATTAGTCTGGGGATGATAACGAGCATTAAACCAAATTTTCTGAACTTCATATTTTTCGGCCATTTTCTTAAAAACCTTTCCAGCGAACTGGCTACCATTGTCGCAGATAATAAATTGGGGTACTCCATGTACCAAAAATATTTCCTTTTCCATGAACTGACAAATCTTACTTGCTTCAGCTTTTCTTAAAGGATGTAATATTGTATACTTAGAAAACCAATCGCCCACAACTAACAAGTGACTAAAACCAGAACGACTTCTAGGCAGAGGACCGATAATATCTACTGCAATAATTTGAAATGGAAAGTTACAAGACTTCTCAGCACCCATTAAACCCATTCTAGCTTCATTTGATGCCTTTTGTTCTCCACATACTACACAAGATCTGATATATTTAGCTACATCTTTTCTGATTTCTTTCCAATAATAAGTTTCCTGAATTCTACTAATGGTCTTAAAAAATCCAAAGTGACCTGCTACAACAGGGTCATGATGTTTTCTAATTATTTCTTGGACTTGACTTTTTGGAACTAAAATTTTCCAGGGAGTCAAATTAGATTTAAATTTAGTTTTTAAGGGAACGTGCTTGTAAACAAAATTATTTTTAACGCACCAATGAGGAAATTTTTCAGGTTTTGATAAAATATCTTGTTGCATCTTTAAATAAAAAGGGTCAAGGTTTTCTAAACGGATATCTAATTTCTGTGTCTCAAAATTAGTCAAAGCTAAAACATCAACATTCTCATGGTCGTTATTAACTAGATTATCAGAAGGGATCCTGGACAAACAATCTGGAACTACATTTAATGATCCTTTTCTATGAGTAATAGTATAATCATACTGTTGCAATTGAACGGCCCATCTGGCTAATCTTCCAGTTGGTTCTTTCATATTATTTAACCATAAAAGTGAATAGTGATCGGTAATAATTTTTAGATTTGCAGTACCCTCCACATAGGGCCTAAATTTTGATAAGGAAAAAATTACAGCAAGACATTCTCTTTCAGTCACAGTATAATTACGTTCTGTTCGAGATAAAGATCTACTAGCGTAAGCTATAACTCTTTCTGAGCCATCTATTTCTTGCAAAAGCACACCGCCCAAACCGGTATTAGAAGCATCAGCCTGAATAATAAAAGGAATATCAAAATCGGGGCTGCATAAAATTGGAGCAGAGACCAGAGCCTCTTTTAACTTAATAAAAGCACTATCCGCGTCAGGAGTCCATTTCACAGTTTGACCTTTCTTTTTACCTTTCAACAAATCGTTCAACGGTGAAACAAGAGTAGAAAAGCCTTTAATAAACTTTCTATACCAAGAAGCCATACCAACAAAACGTTTGATTTCAGTAGTAGTTTTACACTGAGGAAAATTCACTATAGCAGCAACCTTGTCACTGTCGGTACGTAATCCCGAGCAGTCCACTACATAACCAAGGTACTTGAGACTTGACTTAAAAAGTTGACATTTCTCAAAGTTAACAGTTAAATTTGCATTTTTCAATTTTTCTAACACTTCATATAACAGTGAAATATGTTCAGAAAAACTACTGGAAGTAACAATTATGTCATCCAAATAGCAAAACACCTTAGGAGAAAGCTTCGGGGTTAAAACTTTATCCATTAAACTTTGCTGACATTGAGCAGAGTTACGTAAACCGAACGGAACAACATTAAAATGGAATAGACCACGACCTGGTACAGAGAAAGCAGTTTTTTCTTTACAATCAGGGTTCAGGGGTATCTGCCAAAAAGCTTTTCTAAGATCAATGGAAGAGATATAACGTGCATCACGCAAAGTGTTTAAAATAGTATCTACTCTAGGCAGAGGATATGCATAATGCTTTGTTATTTTATTTAGACGACGTCCGTCAAAACAGAATCGGTATTCATCGTTTGCTTTCTTAACTAACAAGACTGGAGAATTATAAGAGCTATGTGATGGTTCAACCACATTTAAGGCGAGCATTTCATCTAGTTCTTTATTTAGTATGTTCATCATAAAAGGTGACAAAGGATATTGTCGTTCTCTGAATGGTGGAGCATCTCCAGTATCTATATTAAATACAAGTTTATCTGTGCGTCCTAGTTTATCTTTACAACTGATAGCTTCATAAGCTAATTTAATTTTTTCGATGTCTCGCAACTCACTTTCTGAAAAGTTTTGACTTTCAATGCCCAAAGACGTATCTTTGTCCTCCGAAGAAACAGAGAAAACAAAATTACTGACAGAACTACAAACTGTCCAAGAATTATCCTCAAAATCAATCTTAACGTTAAAGTTTCGACAAAAGTCACTTCCCAAAATTAATCCAAGCGATAATGAAGGTACAACTAAAACTTTTGTAATCTTACATAGATTATCAGCACATATCGGCAAATAGATTACACCCACAACTTCTTGTGGTTGTCCACTAGCTGTGTACACCGGGTTATTTTTTCCAAAACTGTCAACTTCAAGTTCAAATTTTGCTATTAAGTCTAAAGATTTCTTGCCAAGCACACTGTGATTTGCACCACTATCTAAAAGTGCAGTAACTAATGTATCAAAAATATTTATCTCAATATAAGGCCTATTATCATGAGGTAAACTAACAAATAATGGAGCTAAAGAACTATCATTAGAAACCAAATTCGATTCAACGGTACTTAAATTTGCTTTATTACCAAATTCCGATACTTTAACTTTATTATAAAAATCATAAACAAATTTCTTCCAATTGTCCCATTCAAACTGACAAAAAAAATTTTCTTTTATTATTCTCGGCCTTAAAATTACAAGGAGTTCGTCGACCGTTACCAAACGTCCTCGAAACTAGTTTTTTGAACAATTGCAATCACGAGTTGTTATATTGGATTTTCCACATCGGTAACAAAATTTATTTTTCGGAGCTTTACATGACGAGAAAACATGATTGGGTAATCCACAATTCCAACACACTATCTTAGAAGAGTCACTAGATTGAACTGTATTAGGATTGTTATTAGTATCTGAAGTATTTATAGAAGTCACATTATTACTCGGATTTAAATTATCTTGAAGATTTCTACTCGAATTTCTATTTTTAAAATTACCTCGAAAACTGCCACGATGATTACTAAAATTATTACGTTGACTGTTAGACTGCGAATGATGATTGCTACTCGAATAGTCATGATGATTTCCATAAGATCTGCCACGATTCGAATTAAATTTATTGTACTGGTTACTGTAATTTAAATTATGATTGGTATTCAGATAGCCATGCTGATTGCCACGACCTCGATTGTTTTTAAAATTGCCTCGATAATTTCCAGATAAAAAGGATGTATTTTTAAAATTATTTTTATGGTTTTGGTTTTGGTTATAACCAGACGTTGATGGTTCACAAAAATTGTCTCGATCATTTGAGTGGAAAGAAGAAACGAGAAGAGAAGAGCCATCTGTCGTTTTTGAATTTTCTATTTTTCGGCAGTTTTCCAATAAAGCAAGGATTGAGTCAATGCTGACCAAAGCTAGAGGAGATTTATAAAAATCACACATATTTTTCCTTAAGTATTTTAACTTTGTGGCTTCGCAGGGTTGTCTATCTAAATGTCTAAATAATGACTCCATATTAGCAACAAAAAGATGAAAAGGTTCTGTTTTATATTGTTTTCTTGCTTTAATATCCTCCCAAATTAAATCGTCTAAATCTTCTGGCAAAAAATCGGTTTTTAAAATTTTAACTAATGATTCCCAATTAGTAGCTCTATTAACAGCAGATTTAAACCAGTTATGCGCAGGTCCTGAAAATAACTCTCCAGCACTCTCGAATAACTCTATTTTTGAAACACGACGGGACTTACAATATTCCTCAACTTTATCTAAAAATTCTAGAACAACATGATAATCTGCTTCGCCAGAAAATGACAAATTCCACTGATGAACAGGTATTGACTTGCTTTGAGTAAAAACAGGGGTAACGATAGGGGTTGGAGCAGGAAGAACGGTTTGGTTCAAAGTTAGGTTCGAGTCGCTGTTGTTTTGTTCAAAAATATCAGCTTTTTCAAAAAGGTTAGCTTCTAGCTCTAAATATTTTGCATAAGCTTCTTGCTTAAAATTAATAACGACAGAGTCTTGGTCTATAAGAGGGATTATAATCCGACAAATACGATTCGAAATATGAATTAATCGCGATCGATAGCGCTGAAAAGCAGAGTCTGTTTGTGGTCCTTCAAATTCCGAAATTAAAACTTCTAAAGCTACTAAGGTTTCCTCGATAACCTTTTTTTCGTTTTCGAATTCATACTGCGGATCCGAATAAGAAAGATTTCGATTTTTATCCGCTTGTATTCTGCGATTTAACATTTTTCGTTTTTGTGCTGCATCTTGATGTCTCGTAGCAATAATTCCACGAATTCTTAATTCATAAGATAACTCCGGTTGAGTTAAATGAATAGGCCTCATTAAATTGATATCACGGATATCCATTTTAAAATTAAAAAAATTTAGCAACAAAAAAATTAAAAAAAAGAATGCAAAAAAATTATTTATATATATTTTTCTTTTTTTTACTCGCAATCGTCGTATAATTAACATAGAAAACTTTAAAATCGAACTGCAGTATCTTTAAATACCATCGAGCGCCCTGCATAAAAAATACAAAAAAATTAAAATCTCAAAATATAGTTTTCATAACTCGCTCTTAATTTAGTGGAACGTATGCAAAAACATTAAAATGAATAATCGGTCCCCGCACAGACTGATCAAAACGTACTCAAGATTCAATCACGAAAATACCCAACACCAAAATTGTTAGTAAAAAAATTCTATATAAAAAAAAATATATGGCTGATAAAAC
The DNA here is from genome assembly GCA_963576565.1 of Aspidapion aeneum. Classification (NCBI taxonomy): domain Eukaryota; kingdom Metazoa; phylum Arthropoda; class Insecta; order Coleoptera; family Brentidae; genus Aspidapion; species Aspidapion aeneum. Next base: position 35,649,549 of record OY755040.1, read on the forward strand.
TTTAGGTAGGTACCATCCATATATAGTTCAATACTGGCCACGTAGAATAAAAAATAACAAACAAAAAAATTATTAAAAATATTTTTGGGTAAAACTCTATCTAGATTTAGCCTTTGTTTTGCCACTAAGAAAAACTCTCGTTTTGCTGAGCCCCTAAATAACAATTATAAATATTCAATTCAAAACAATCTAAAAAGAAAAAACACAAATAATTTTATTTGTATGTTTAAACTGTACTAGATGCCATATACGAAGAAAAAAAACCGCCTTATTACTTTTAGCATTAAAATTTACCTCCATAAATGCAAAAATTATTTTTATATCAATTTTATTAGGTTATATTTGTTCTCACTTATTTTAATTAAATAATATTTGACTTTATTTATCTTTATTTAAATATCTTAGGTTTATCTTGATTTATTTTTAAGTATTTAATTTTTTAACTAGTTATGAACCAAGGATATAAAATTTAAAAAAACTCAAAAAAATTATCTTTATTTATAGGCAAAAGAAATTTAAACAACAATAAAAAACTCGGGCCCCACGTTGGGCGCCACTTAATCTGTAACGGTTTTTTGTTACAAACTAAAATGCTCTCGGTAGCTCAGTTGGGACTGAGGTCGTGGTGTTCACCTCAAAAAAACTCAACAATATTCATGTGAAATAAATTAACGTTCTTTTGCCTAAAGGGCGCCAATACAAGTTTAAAAGTAAAATAGAAAGAATGTATCGAGATCTTAGTGAACCTTGTATTATTCACTACGTATTAATAAAGATGGTGAATGTTTGATTAAAACGCAAAAGGTTTAAAAAAAATAGTCTCTAATTATTTTTATCAGCAAACGACTTGCAAGAAGGAAATTTACAAAAAAAATAAATATATAAGGATCTTTTAACCTAAATACTTAATTATATAGCTATCGATTAAAAATATTATTTTATATCCTTGTTTCTTATCACAGAATGTTCGTTATTATTTATTTTTATTATCTCAAGAATGTAATTCAATTTCTATTTATAAAGAGTTGGTTTTTTATTTCAATAAAAGAATTTATCTTATTATTTTATGTTAATAAAAAGTAAGAAGAAAATACACGGACGATAAAATCAAGCCACAACAAAAAATTATCGAAGTACCTAAATAAAAAGTATGTACCTATTTGGCTAAAAACAAAAAAATATAATATATTTTTGGGACCTAAGAAAAATTAATACCTTGGGAGGGTAAATGCGCATCTACTCAACAAGGGTGCATTGTTGCCAGATCTTAACAAGGGCAATAAATAGGTTTACCAAAAATATTAACAAATGATAACCAGTGCTATAAAAAAGAAATATATCACAGTTAAATAAAATGGTTAGTAAAAATAAGTATTAAATCTTATCTGCCAAATCCCACGCTGGAGGTTGAGTCCTCAAGAGATTTGAGTAGGTAGTGTGGTTGGTACTTCAACAAAACAGATTTCAAAACGGGACAGCAAAACAAAAAGAAAGCAGTAACATCGGCTAGTACAACATGGCTTTTACTTCAGTAAACAATTACGGGCTTCTGCTCAAAGTATGTGTGATGTACGGGCTTCAAAACATATACGGATCCCAGAAAACGAGCTCCATAAAATGGAATGGGCTTCATAAAATGGAATGGCCTTCATAAAATGGAATGGGCTTCATAAAATGGAATGGCTTTCATAAAATGGAATGGACTTCATAAAATGGAATGGACTTCATAAAATGGAATGGACTTCATAAAATGGAATGGACTTCATAAAATGGAATGTGCTTCATAAAACGGAATGTGCTTCATAAAACGGAATGGCCAGTAATGAACAATGGTCCACCTTTTTAATCACACCAGCATTTTTCACGAAACTAACTCTGTTACAAAACACTGTACAATTTCTGTAAGTTTTACAACATTTTGAGTAGCAGTTATGCTTGGTTAAAATAAGTTTTTAATATATTTTATTAGCACATATTATAACGGTGTTAAAATGCTCTCTCTGAAACACACAAAATCCTGCGATTTAACGAGACCTTGCTATCACAAAAACTAAAGTAGTTCGGTTACCATATAGAAGTTAAACTGCATCAAGAATCCGCATGTAACTGACTCTCTCGGCTACGTGCATTTGAAAAGAGACGGCAGGTTTCCCTGACCGAACAAAGCAGCTTGGATCAGTCTGAATACAGCCGCGCGACGACGAAGTCTCCAGTGGACAAGGCGACAAAGGACAACGCCCGACACGCAGACACCGGAGGATCGCTACCTCGACGATACTGTTTTTTTTTTATGTGGATAATTCTTTGATTTATTTTTATTTGTACAGGGTCTTACAAGTATTTTAATTTTTTTTGTTAAAAACGTTACTTGCTATTAGGGTTAAGAAAAAAAATCGTTACAACTCTTTGAAAGAAAGCAGACGATCCCCTCCAAATGTAAAGTGTTTCAGATGCGGACGTACAGGGCATATTCAACGCGATTGTCGCGTCCAAATGAGGTCTCGCTCACCATCTAGTGGGACAGATTACCGAAGAAGAGATCAGGAAAAACTTAAACTAGTCAACGCAGAGGGGCGGGTGTTGGCTAATGGGAATTTAGCCCCCAAAATTTACTCTATCAAGAGCTTAAAACATACTGCTGACAGTCTTAACATCGACGGACTTATTAATGGAAGAAAAGTTAATATAACAGTAGACACTGGTGCTGCCATATCATTGCTTAAGTTCAAAATTGCAACGAGATATAAAATTCGACCAACAGAAAAGAAAATAACACTTAAGACTGTGACTGGAGAATCCGCCGACGTGTTGGGGCAGACAGACATAGACCTACAGCTGGGGAGGTTGAAGATTCGCCACTCGGTATTAGTTGCAGACAAAGAAGACGAATTTATTTTGGGAATGGACCTGATAAGTAAACATGGATTTGCGTTTGATAATAAACTTAATACCCTAAGATTTGGGAACGAAGAGTTCATTTTGTCAAATAGTCACATCAATAAAGAACCAATTAAGGTGGTGGCAGTATGCACAACAAGACTAGTCGGTAACAGTGAGACCATAATTTTTGGGAGGCTGGAAAGTAAAACATCAAGCTGCGTCGGACTCATAAGCCAACAAAACACACCCAACACCTACCTCGTTGCAAAATCACTAGTTAAAACCGATAAAGACATCCCGATTAGAGTCGCCAATATTTTCCCAAATAGTGTCAAAATTAATAAGGGGGAGGTGGTAGCATTATTTGAACCAGTACAGAAAGTAACAAGATGTGAAGAGCCAACTTCCGAGGATACAAGCAAGTTACCAATGGAGGTACTTCAGCAATTTGAGTCAACTTGGCAACATCTCACTCCAGAAGAATTTAGTAAAGCGAGAGAGTTTATAGAAGAACAAAGTAATATCTTCGAAACTAGGAGTAGTTCGGGACGCACAAACCTTATTCAACATGCTATCAACACTGGCGATGCCCAACCGATAAGACAACCCCCAAGAAGACTACCAATGGCCAAGCAAGAAGAAGTTCACAATCTCATTAATAAAATGCTCAGCGACGGTGTTATTGAAGAGTCATCAAGTCCTTGGTCATCTCCTGTGGTGTTGGTCACTAAAAAGGATGGAAGTACTAGATTTTGTGTCGACTACAGGAAACTTAACGATGTGACCAAGAAAGATAGTTACCCACTGCCAAGAATAGACGATACATTAACAACGTTGGCAGGATCATATTGGTTTTCTACTCTTGACCTGAAAAGTGGGTATTGGCAAGTAGGAATCTTTGAAAGAGATAAAGAGAAGACTGCATTCTCTGCTGGAAGTGGACTTTATCAGTTTAATGTGATGCCATTTGGCCTGTGCAATGCCCCAGCTACATTTGAAAGACTAATGGAAGTCGTTCTACGAGGCCTTACTTAGAAAACCTGCCTAGTCTATTTAGATGATGTCATAGTAATATTATTATTATATTATAATTTTGTACATAATTTGTCGAAATAAATTGACGTATCGTTTTCAACAATTGCGAGTTTTAATTTGTCGTTGTGAACCCGTAACAATAAAGTCACAAAAATTGTGGTTATGAACGCGTTTTACCCTCACGTTTTATTTCAACCGCCGTAAAATTCAGAGGGCACTAGCAAAAGCTCTAAACACTCGGTCAAAGAGTTCGAAGAGAAAAGAACATCTCTTTTCGCTCGCTCCATAAATAAACGAACGGATAAAAATTCGCTCGATTTGCTCGATGAAGAAACTGCATAAAGAAACACCTGGCGTATGGAGCGTACAGTTCGAATAAATGAACACTCTTTCTAGAGTCAGCATGTCTTTAATTGTCATTTGTTTTGACTTGATGCAAAAATACAAATAGGGTCTAAGGCAGCTGATTCCGTAAATAAAAGAACTGTAAAAAAAAGATCTAAAGGCGTAAAATACATAAGCATTACTTGTATTTATAAATTAATAAAATGTTTACCTATTTTATCATTTTGCAACGGCACTACTACAACACAGCACTCCGACGTGACGCCGCTTATTAAACAATCCCGTTAATATCTTCTGCTTTCGAATTTTTTCATGCTGGGGTGGAAGCAGAGATTCTAGAACAACTAGAGATGAATTTCACAACCAATCAATAAAAAAGTGCGTACACTATGAGGTCACTGGTAGGCAGCTCAACACAACTTACTATACTTTGATTTTATCGCGGACTTGTCAAAATGACTCAAACTGGCAGCTGTTGTTGTTATGTTTTTATTGGAAAGAAGAAATCAGAGAAAATCTCGCGATTTTTCTACTTTGATGAAGTCAAACATTTTCATAATCACGCTTAAGAATAATGCCTGTTTTGGGTCTACTACGTTATACCTCGATGCTTGAAAATGGGTGTTTCTTTTTTTAATGATAAGTTGAGGTCGTTTTATACTGTTTTCAAGAAAAAAAATGCGGATTTTTCGCATTTTTTTTAGAAATTTCAAAATTAAAAAATTAGTAAAAACTCATACAAATTGCTATAGAAAGAATTTATTTGACGTATTTCGAGAAAGAGAGGGACGGCTCACAATCGACTGAGCTTTAAATAAATGGTAATTTAGCCAAAAATAAGGTGACCAACTGTCTGGCAAGAGGCGAAAAAAATTATGGTTTTTTAGAAATGTATTTACGCATAGAAAAATGGATACACCATATTTTTGAAATCTAACGTTCGACCTTACATTTTGCTCCAACATTTTAATTTGTCGCGCATTTTTGATTCCGTAAAATCGTCCAAAATCGACTATTGAGCATTTATAATGAAAAAAATTCAGAAACAATTATGATAATGATGATTTACAGAAATTCAGCAGTTCGGTTTGTGTCGATCTTAGATTAGGTTGGTTGTGTTTTAAAGTAATTCAGCAGGAGTCGGCTGCGCTGACTCCTGCTGAATTACTTTAAGACCCAACAAACCTAACCTAAAACCAAACCGAACGCAACTTAACTGAACCAAAACGAACCGAATTAAACCAAACCGAACGGAACCGAACCGAAACGAACCGAACCGAACCAAACCGAACCGAACCGAACCGAACCGAACCGAACTGAACGGAACCGAACCGAACCGCACCGCACAAGCAATAAGCAAGAATCGGCTGCGCCGATTCTTGGTGAATAGTTCTAAATAAATAATTTCCTATAATTTGGGCCTTTAACCCTAAGATGCCCCGTAACAAGGCTTTGCTAATCCATTTTCAATCTTTGTTGTTTTGTATGTGAGAAACAAGGACTTAATCGCGATTAAACCCATGATCGCGCTTAAGTGCTTACGGTGCATCTGAGGGTAAGTCAGCGTAAGCAAATCGAATTGGGAAATTTGATATGGCCGAATGACCCGGAAACAGTTGGCCCAGCAAAAAATTTCTATCAATGTGTCAAAACATCTGTGGGAAGGTCAAGTGATAGAAATTAATTTTTTTCAACCAAAACAAGTCAGAGAAAATCACTATGTAACGTTTTTTAAAAAATTATTTAAAAAAAAACATACTTTTTTTTTAATTTCCCGTATCTAAATGGACTAAAAATACTCCAAAGAATCATTTCCATACAAAAAAATCGTTATATAGGGCGTTTTGACGAGCGAGGTATAACGTAGTAGAACCCCTGTTTTAGCTGGAAAACAAGGTTAGGTAACGCAATTTACGTGCCGTGTCGCGCCACGTCCTATACATTGTATTAGGGCGTTTGCACACAGGCCGCTAACGTCCCGATTTGCCGCGCGCGATAAATCGCACGCGATATCGTAACGACCAAAATCACAAATTTGTCATACAATTAAATGCAGTGTCGCCCACTGGCTAAAAAATGCTGCGACGATATTTAATACCGTTGCGGAAGGACGGGTTTGAACGCCAATAGGAATAAATGATTTGTAGCACACACGGCGATATTGCCAACTATATTTTTAGTGCATTGTTGTCATTTAGAGCGCGCAGTCCATGACAAGTTTTGCAAGTTATACCATGTAGTTAGCGAGCACTCAGCGGATGCGGCGCGATATATCGCGCGAGGCAAATCGTGCCGTTACCGTCCTGTGTGCAAACGCCCTTAGCGTTAGCGGAACTGCGCAACACGTCACGTCGCGGCAAAGTTGCGTTAAAAGTCAAATCTGCAACACGCGCCATGAAGCGTGACATAAATAATACATTAAATATCTTTGCCATCTTGTCGCGCAGTTCTGCTGCAGTGCAGTTCCGTTTAGGGCACTAAGCTTAACGGAACAGTGGCCATTTTGGCTTTCATCCAAGAGAGACCTACGCCAGTAGTCCCCACAACTTAAAGGATCCAACTATATTTCTTTTAGGCAGAGCCTTAAGTGACGCTTGAATTTATTTTTATGTATTTTATTTCCGCCTTAACTTAGGCAATATTCAGTATTCGTTTTTCCGCTCTATAAGTGGTAGGTTTGACGTTTTACATTTACAATGTCCTAATGTCGGCAGCCATGTTTGTCCGTTTCCTCAATAATTCAATCAGTAAAGGTTTGCAAAGCAGCAGGTTATTGACGCACCACATATTTGGCTTTGCAATTCTAGCTAACCCAAACTTGGAACGGAGACAAGCAATCGGAAAACAATAACATAACTATTACTAAGTTAACATAATGATCCTTGACCAGCATGAAGACGTCATTATCTGTGTAGTAGTAACTACCTATTTGAGCAGGCGGCTGCTACAGGGAGGGCAACGGGGCAGTGCCCTCCCAAAACTGACAACAGCCAGTATTTTTTATTAATTTATTTAAAAAAAGTTCAATCTTTCCTTACGACATGATAAGTTCTTTTTTTTAGTCTGTGGTTAACTGGGTTAACTTTTTTAGGGTAAATAATTACAAGCTGACAGCACCGTGCAGGACAAGATTTCAATTTCAACCGTTTTTCAGCGGTGTATGGGTGGCTGTTCTGGGAGGAATGTTTGTTTTAGTTAATGTCGGCCATATTCATCGTGTCAAACCTTTCATTGCCCCTCCTACGTGTTGTCGGTTCTATCCTTAGTGAAGACGTATGAGTTTGTTTTGATTTGGGGTACGTCAGGATCAGTAGTTAAAAGCCTTGCCGGTCGCGTGACCGTTATTTGTTTTTGCTTGTTTGCAAAATGGAAAAGATACCGTCGATTATATAATTAACTGTGCAAATTTAAATACGTTGACATATGAACTTCGATTACAAATAAAATCTTTAGAGCCACATAGACCGGACCTAAAAATCCTAAAAATTACCCAAAATTTTAGTGCTAGTAATAAAAAATTATACGATGCTGAAAACTGGTTGTGCGGCTGTGAAAAACGAATTGTTTTTTTTTGCTTTATTTGTCTTATTATGAACAATTCAATTAGAGACACAAGTAAGTGCTACTTATTTAAATAACCATATATAATTTTCTATGCTAGGCAAGACTCATATAAGGTGCCAATTGAATAGTGCCTGTAGGCAAAACATTACCAAACATAATGAAAATGTGGCAAAAAATAGACATATACTTAGTATGTTAATAGACTGTTTCAGATCCTGTGAGATTTTTGAGATTGCTCTACAGGGCCATGATTAGTCTGAAACTGGTGCTAATCCGAGCACTTTTCGCATGTAAAAGAAGGGTGAATAGAATTTTTTTATAAACAAATAAACTAAAAACTACCCCAAGTAGCGGCTTGTTTGTAAAATGCTAAAATAAAATTGTTTAGGTAAGTTTTTTATCTCCTTTTCCATGCAATATAAATTTCTGCCCCCCCCCTCCCCCAATTTATAATGTCACAAGCAGCCACTGGATTTTGATATAGTATAACAGCGTCGTTTAAGCTCAGATCAAAATAGAACGCGAGAAACGGCCTTAAACGATCTAGGCGCGATTCATACTATACGTACCGTCACCGTCAAAACACCGTACCGTCAACGAGACGTTCTGGATGAAAAAAATAAAAAAAAAACCAGCGAAAAATTTGAGTACATGATTTATTTCAATTAAAATAAGAAAAATAATAATATCACACTTTATTCAGAAGATTGGTGGATGTTGCAGCATCAGTTTTTTTTATTTACTTAACAAATAACTTATAGGCAATATAGAAAAGCACAATGCCAAATTTCGTGAAGCTCTAAGGCATTCTTAAATATTAATTAATATGGTTTAATTTAAATATTATTAGAGAATTTTTTTTTTCAAATATTTTTAGACAACTTTATATTTTCCAGCTTTAATTTTTATCATATCTATTATTTCTGTCATCAAAAACTGTTGGTGAGGGCACCAGTAGTTCTTCTCAATTCTTGCATTTTCTCATTTAATGACATAAAAATGTAAACTAGGAAACAAATATTTTATTTTATTTTATAAAGAAGCAGAAATACCCAATCCAGCTTAATTTTTTAAAAGATCAACGAAAACAAAACAAGACATTTTTTATTTTAAAAAAATGTTCTGCTTTTTCCAAAATACCAATTTGAATTTTAATTTGTTTTATTTAATTTTTTATCACCAAATATATATGGTTAACCGGGCTTGCTAATTGGTTTATTAATTAAGATACTTTAAAAAAAAATCACCAAATACACGAACACAGTACACAAAACACGAAAACAAGCTCGAAAATGTGCAACGGTCGGCCGATTGCCGGCCGCTGCGATACGGTTTTGTATTCCGGAATGGGACAACTGGGCGCCGCCAACTCGGCGCCGCCTACTGGGCGCCGGGCCAACACGGCGCCGGACTAAAAATTTTTTTTCGGATAAAATGTGTAGATGAAATTAAGTTAAGTAAAGTTAAATCCATTAAGTCGACTGTTGAATTTTGGTAGTTGTAGTGTTTGGTAACCTGGTCACACTACAATTACCGTTTTTTATTACAACAATGGCGGAACCAAAATGGCGGCTTTCTTTATTTTTAAACCGATTTGTCTGAAACTTGAAAGTTTGCAGTGCCTGAGATCACTAAATACAGTTTTATCCTCAAACTTAAAAAAATCAAAATGGCGACTCTAAAATGGCGGATTTTCTTATTTACTAACCGATTTATCTCAAACTAGAAATATTACATTGCTTGAGGTCATTTAACAAATTTTTTTACTCAAACTTAAAAAAATCAAAATGGCGGATTTTCTTATTTACTAACCGATTTGTCTCAAACTTGAAATATTACATTGTCTAAGGTCATTTAACAAATTTTTTTACTCAAACTTAAAAAAATCCAAATGGCGGATCGAAAATGGCGGATTTTCTTAGTTACTAACCGATTTGTCTCAAACTCGAAATATTACATTGCTTGAGGTCATTTAACACAATTTTTAATTCAAACTTAAAAAAATCAAAATGGCGAATCCAAAATGGCGGATTTTCCTATTTAGTAACCGATTTGTTTCAAACTTGAAATATTACATTGCTTGAGGTCATTTAATAAATTTTTTTACTCAAACTTAAAAAAATCCAAATGGCGGATCCAAAATGGCGGATTTTCTTAGTTACTAACCGATTTGTCTCAAACTTGAAATATTACATTGCTTGACGTCATTTAAAACAATTTTTAACTCAAACTTAAAAAAATCAAAATGGCCGATCCAAAATGGCGGACTTCCTTATTTATTAACCGATGTGTACCAAATATAGAAATTTGCGGTGTTTCAAGTCGCTGATTATATTTTTTGACGTAAACTTTTAACAAATTCAAAATGGCGAATCCAAAATGGCGGATTTCCTTATTTACTAACCGATTTGTCTCAAACTTGAAATATTACATTGCTTAAGGTGATTTAACAACCTTTTTTAGTCAAACTTAAAAAAATCGAAATGGCCAATCCAAAATGGCGGAATTTCTTATTATACCGATTTTGGGAGGTTATTGACCAAATGGCTTTACGACGGACCCATTGCTGATTTGTATAAAAAATCTAATTCACTTGCTATTTGTGGTAATAAATAAAAATTGATATTGTGTATTGTAAAACAATTTCACTAAAAATAATTAAGTATTAATTTTTCACATTAGACGACGAACTTCACTTAGAGGCACATAAATTGAGAATTGCTTGACCTATACGCAGTTCAAAATATGCTGAATACTCGGTATTTCCGGAATATTAAACGCATACATTATGGTTTTGGTCAACCGTGAAGTTGTTGTGCCTCGTACAATATAAGAAGCTATATGTTGAGATAAATTCTAAGAAAATTCTTAATGGAGAAACTAAAGTAAAAATAAGATAAATTTTGAAAAAAATCTCAGATCAATTTACAAATATAAGATGATTATGGGTAAATACAAAAGAAACATAAACTATTACAACTATCTACTTGGTACAAAAATAGGTAAAAGATTAAAGGAATTATGTATTAATATTAAGTCTAGTGGGTATAAAGACGGATGTCATTCCTTGAATTGAATTTTGTTGTGGTAGTTTCCTAATAAGCGGCAGACTTAGAAAAATAGGTATCAATTACGTAAAAAGTCATCAAGATTATATATAGAAAATAAAGGGCTTTTTTGTATCGGTCTATCTGTGATCTTCAGATCTGCTACTAGAACTCAAGGTTTAAATCTAAATTTCTACGTGGGAACTTTCAACAAATATATTTTTTGGTTACTATGAATCTCGTTTCAGGTTTTACTTGTTTGCTACTTATCAACTACAGCATATAGGTATTTAAAAGGTAGAGGGGGAAGGATCACCCAGACAAAAGAAGTCAAAGTAAAAAACTCATTACAAAAACTGATAGAAGATTACATTTTCTTGAATAAAATTTGGTTAATTAGCTGCGGAGATATGAACGTTTCTTTTTGGAAATTAATGAACCGTTTTTTATGAAAGTGTAATTTTTTTTAAACATAAAACTGCAACACTTTGGTGCTTACAAGAATTTATGAAAACATTAGGGCATCCTTGCTCGTTATTAAAAATAAACATCTATGTGCTGATGAGCTTACTGGCGTCGATAAGTCTAATTAATATAACATGATAAGATGACAATTTAGTATCTTATTCATTATGGTTTTTGATTAAAGTGGGTCCATCTATTTTTTAAGCGAAAGTAAAAAGTTAAATTAAAAACAACATAAGCAGTGAAATACCTATTTTTGTTGCCTTTCATTTCTGTTTTTTTTAAAGATAATTTTTTTTGAGGTAAAAATTTTTAGTTTTTTTAAGATGCTGTGCACATTGGTATATTTTTTCTTTCTATTAGCAAATTTCAAGTGAACTCCTTGATATAATCAGCTTTAAAAACAGGGTTCTGTAAATATCTCAGAAGTGAAAGCTCCTACGATGTTTTTGGTTATAACACAAATTATTGAGAAGAATGTGGAAACACGTGGATTTAGTGGGAATAAGGACATTGTTAACAGTGAAAATTTTACCAAGAATGTGTTCTAATATATTTTGAGAACCGCATTTTGATGCGATGCTCGGTTAAAAAGTAAGCATTTAAAAAAAAACTGCCATTAGCATCATTGGATTTTGACCAAAATATAATTAATTTGTAACAGTGGTAAACACTATTTTACCTAAAAATTTTATGAAAATCGGTTCAGCGGCTTAGAAGCTATCGTCTCACGGACAGACATACACATACACACACAGACCACACAGACAGACAGACAGAGTCTTGCCTAGCATAGAAAATTCTATGTGGTTATTTAAATAAGTAGCACTTACTTTTGTGTCTTTTCACTAAAGTGCTTGATATCACACATTCCCTTTGCCAACCACGCAGGATCACTTCGTTGATTGTGCATAAGAAGACAAATAAATTTAAAAAAAGCATTTCGTTTTTCACAACCGCACAGTTTTCAGCATCGTATAATTTTTTATTACTTGCACTAAAATTTTGGTTAATTTTAGGGCCGGTCTAGGTGGCCCTAAAGATTTTATTTGTAATCAAAGTTCATATGTCAACGTATTGAACAGTTAGTTATGTAATCGACGGTATTTATTTCCATTTTATACACAAACGATAACGAAAACAAACAATGACACGCGACCGGCAAGGCTGACCTGCCCCAAATCAAAAGAAACTATACGTCTTCACTATGGATAAAACCGGCAACATGTAGGATGGAAAACAAACATTCCTCCCGCCCCCGCGCGAGAACAGCCACCTATACACTATTGAAAAATGGGCGAAATTGAAGTCTTTTCCCGCGCGATGCTGCCGGCTTGTAATTATTTACGCTAAAAAAGTTAAGCCCATTAATCGATTGTTTTTAACCACAGATAATAAAAAGAACTAGACAATCATGTCGTAAGGGAAGATTTAACTTTTTTTTAATAAATCAATCAATAAAACTGTTTGCTGTCTAGTTTTGGGAAAGATCAGAAGTTAGTTTTACATTTTAGAAGTGAATATAAGAATAAAGCCTTTATAGAGTTTGGTTCCTAGGCTTTAACATGGGGATATCAAACGGTATACATTAGCCTACGGCAACATGTAAAAATTGTTTCAACTGAGAAATCCTTGAAGATGGTAAACCATCTATGAGTTGAACGGTAGCTTTTGGATGATATCTGAAGCATAGGATACAATAATAAAATTCCTTGTCAATACAGTATCGAACAGACAGCACCCAAAACTGTTGTCTTAGAGCATAATGCAGGGGTTTAGGACCTGGATAAACGTATTTTGAGTGTCTGAATTTGGTAGTTATTGTACTAAGCCCATCTGAACATTAAGCCAAACGAAACTAAACCTTAAAAAAGAATGTAGTGTTACACTAGGAAACTTTGACTTAAATCACTTGAGTAAATATTACGCAATAAGTCGACTAGGTTGTATCACAGAATATATAGGTTATTATACTTTGTGGTTGTATATAAGTTGCCAAATAGCAATAAAGTGTTTATGCCCAGTCACAGTAAATGTCAATTTCCTAACAGTTATGGTTAGCTTTGTAGATAATAATACATAGTAAGTTTTGTCATAAAAAAAAATAATTTTGATGATTATTTAATTTTAGGAAACATATAAATTTAAAACACGATTCAAGTACCTACTTATCGATTAATTCCAAATTAAAATATCCATTAATAATCGCTGATAAAACTTAACGCTAAACTTTGGTACATAATCGCATCTGGTGTGATTATTAAGAAGTTTTTGGGACGCCTAAAATATCTAAAATTGTTATTTTGTGAGACTGAGCATTAAAGAAAAGAGGCGATGCAAATCGAATAACAATAACTTTCAACTTTGTTTAAGGCAATTAAAAAATTCGGGAATCATATTTATTTATTTATTACAAACACAAAAGTTTACAAATTAAAACATAATTAAAAACTTTTAAGCATGAAAATGAAAACAAGAAAAACAAATAACACACAAAAACTAAAGTTGCAACACATTTAATTACATTGGAGTGGTAGATGACAGCGTCTTTATTTTTATCATTATTTTTATAGGCTCAAAAACACTACAAACTATTCTCATGATATCTTAAGTCAGTCAGTTCATTTAACGATCAGGGCGGTCGTAATAGGTGGATCAGAGGAGCAGTCGATTTCGGGGCGGTCCCTTCTACTTTTGTATTCAGATAATTTTTATTTTTTTAAGGTTATTAAGTCACCTTATTTTAAGACGTAATATCTCGAAAACTAATGAAAGGAATTTTGTGACTTATTTTGTATTATTTAGAGAATTTGTAGCAGAATAGATGATAAAATAAATAAATAAAATTTATACTTTTTTATCGGTTGTTTAATTCATAATTTTAAAGCTTAAAGTAAACACTCTCGATATATCTGCAGGTCTAAATGATCGCACTGTACAGAAACAGTGCGAGGGATTTGTTTGCCTCGAGATTCAAATCTTACGAAAAGTCATAAAATTTGGTTATCGTCATTTCCAAAATAAATTGAAATGCACTCTCGCCATAAATTTGTTAAAACATTGCGTTTGACATGTCGTACGTTTTTGACAATTTAAAGACGTAATATATAAACGAACTAAAAAGCTTTGATATGATTTGTAAGCTAATAAATTGGAACATCCATTCCTGTGTAAAGCACTTCAATAGCATAACGACTTTGTAAAATATAACTTTTTAAATTAGCACCACTTTTTGCCAAATTTTGATAGTTCTTTTCCGAGGTGTTTTTTCAAGCACTCAAAAATTAATGAACCGGTTTTAATTCATACTTTTGCATTTGGTAGGTTAACAAGGTTTACCAAATTAGTAATATTTACTTTCCCATGTCTCTAGTTTGAGAAATAGAGGAAAAAATGTAAAATTTAAAAAATATCATTTTTAAAAACACTTGGTTGGCAAAAAAGAAGGAGATTTAAAAAAAGTTGACTTTTATGCTGACCTCACTCTTTTTACAATTATTACTTTGTTTTGGTATCAATCACTTGGTTGAGTTTACTCGCTGGCCCCATTTATTTAAGGAAATAATAGAAAAACTTGCAGTTTTAGCAAAGAAGCTCGGAAGGGCGAACATCTTCATCGTCTTGTTCAAGGTGGCCACTAGTCTAGCGCGGCCCTGTGAAGATCGACTAAAATAGTCCTTATTTTGAGCATCCCAAAAACTCACTCTAAAGGGGTAACAAATCGCTAGTTTTGCGTCGACTCATAATATAAAAAAAAAACATGATTGTATTGAAAAATATGCGGACGAAAAACACCCTATTAAAGTTAAAGATTAAGGCTGTCTAATAAAAATCCGATCGAAACGAATAAATATAAAACAGATGTGGTACGGGTCGTAACTAATTGGCGAAAGAAAATAAATAGTTCACTCGCAAAACCACAATTGGCAGTCGTCGATATATACTCAGTCAGCGCCAGGTCGTGCTTAGTAACGCCCAGGACATTCTTTAGAAATCATCATTTATTTTTGATTAGAGCAAAACTTTGATTTTAATATTTAAAACCTACTTCGAAAAAAACTGGGTAGTAAGAACCAGAATTCCTATATGATTTGGCGGACGCTAGTGGAAATTTAGTTTTCGTAAAGTGAAGAAAAATGTTTCTTGTATTTTTCCATCTGCAGCACAAAAGTTGTGAATCCATCGGGGTCTCAGATCGAATAGAAATAGAAATAGAAATTGAAATATAAATATTTATTAGCTCCAAATACGTATAAAATACATTTAAATTTGTCAAAAGTTGAGAAAAAAAACTAATACTAACAAAAAAAAACTAATACTAACACAAAACAGAAAACACTAAACAAAAAATAGAAAATGTCAAAGTGAATCAAAATACAGAGTAAAATCTTTCAAAAAAATCATTTACATTGTATAAAACATTATCGGTAAGAAGCTGTCTCATACCTAAACTTCTTATAGTTCAAATCCTTAATTTCTCTAGGCAACATGTTAAACAATTGAATAGCTAAATGGTTAAATGGCTGTTGAGTTTTGGATAGTCTATGAAAAGGAATTGTCAATTGTTCCCTGTGTCAAGTTTGATAAGAATGGAAATCACCATTTCTTCTGAAAAAATTTTCTATTACATATAATAAACAGTAAAATATAAACAATAAATAAAATGACATAATTTCAAGACTTTTAAATATCGAAAAAACCAATTTAGTTTATTGTCTACATAAATACCTAGAATTTTTATGCTTCGATGTTCATCTGTTTTTGTTAAAAATAAAGTTTCGGTCTTACTCTCATTAATAGTCTATGGACAAATCATGTTTCGGGTGCAAGTCGTGCCAACTTTCTGCCGATAAGCTAACTTTGTTAAGGGCATCCCATATAAAAAATAAAAAAAATTAAAAAAAAAAGGTTTTTTTTTTAATTTTTTTAAATTTTATTTATAAAACTATTGGAGCTAGAAAAAAAAAGTTTATATAAAAAAGATAGCTATTTTGATTCTTTATTCAAATCTGGTCCAATGTTCCAATGCGTTAATTAGTTTTTAAGTTATGTCCAAGTAACTGGAAAAAAATAGAGGTCTTTGGGGTATATTTAAAAATTATGCTTTTAATGAAAACCATACAAACTTTTTGAAAGTAACTTAAATTTGTTTAACATAACTAGCAGATCAGGTTTTGACTTATTGTCATTGTGATAATCGCGCTTTTTTTTAAATATGGCGGATTCAATATGGCGGAAAAGCATATTTAAAAACAAATTGTATCTTTTTTATTTTTTATCCGATTTTAATACAACAAAGCTTAAATTACTTGATTTGAAATGTATTACAAAAATACTTTTTAAAAAATGTTTTTTTTTTAATATTCGAAAAAAAAAATCGAGTGAAACAAGTGACAAAAATGATTTTATTTATTTTATTTTTTAATTGACCCCCATATACGGACGTCGCTGAAGGGTTTGTCATTAATTAAACCCCACTGACTTACACATCATTAAAAAGAAAATTTTATTTTCTACAATAAAGTATAAGACACATTTTTGTCAATTATGCTTAGTTTCTGAGAAAATTGGAAAAAACTTGTAACAGAATTAATTTGTTTGGTGATTTGTAAAAATTGATTTAAGTTGCACAGGCCTGTGAAGTTTTAATCTGAAGATAAATCTTACATTATTATACACGTTTAAAAGAAAATTTTATTGTCTACCATCGAACAATTTTTGATAGAGAGCTTGGTTTTTCAGATAATCGGGTTTCTTTAATTTTTTTATATTTTCTTAATAAACGGACGCCGCTGGAGAGTTTGTCATTAGCCAGACCCCACTGACTGATACATTGTTAAAAAGGAAATTTTATTTTCTACAATAAACTACAAAACAATTTTTTTTCCAAACTGCTTAATTTTTGAGAAAAGTGGATAAAACTTAGTGATAAATTGATAAATTTAGTGATTTTTAAAAATTGATTTTATTTACGGACGCCCCTAAATTGTTATAGAAACTCTTAGATGTCTTATTATACATCATTTAAAAGGCAAGTTTATTGTCTATAACAAAGTGATTATATTTTTTGATATAGAGCTCGGTTTTTAAGAAAAACGGGTAACCTGTAATAAACATGTTTCTTTTTACCTCAATAAACGGACGCCGCTGGAGAGTTTGTAATAAGTCGTACCCCACTGACTTATTGAATGTTGAAAAGGAAATTTTATGGTCTACAATAAAGATTAGTACATATTTTTCCCTAAGCTTAGGTTTTAAGAAATTTTGAAAAAAAAATAAAATTCAGGACTTTGGGAGTCTGGGGGGTAAAATTTAAAAAACTAATATAATTTTAGTTTTAAATTAGATTTTACACATTTTTTATCCATTTCTATGTCATTGTGTCTTTAGGGCGTCAACTTAGATACATTTTTAGAAATTCGAACACGACTATATAAGGAAGGAGGATAAAAAAAATTGGACCAAAAACTTGCCCGGCAACATCCACATCGTTAGTCTGTGACCTATTCTCAGCTAGGATCCATTGTCAATATGCGGTCCTCATATTTTGCATACTCAACTATTTCTAGCACCTGCACTATATTGTAAAACTTTCATCGATTGACATTCACTTAAATAACAATAACAACGTTGTTTGATAATAGGGACCTATTGCAATAGTGGCAGGCACTGTATTGACAGTTTCGCATTACAAACTGACAGTTGATCTTTCAAAATTGACATACCAAAGTCGAATTTATAAATCCCGTCGTTTATTTTCCATTAATAGTGGCGTCACTATTAAATCCGGCTCGTATAATACACAAAACCCTAATTTTGAAAGAACACACCTGTTCTTATAATGAGAAATTGTCAAATAGTGCCCGGCACATTTTGTGCCTGGCACTATTGCAATAGGTCCCTAATGTCCATCAAACAACGATAACAATATTAATAGTTTTACTAGACGCCTCAGCTGCGTAAAGCCGCGCGGTAATACACCTTCGGTAGTCGTTTTGGTGACAACGAATGGTTTTTTTATTGAAACAAATATAAAATATACATTCATATAAGACTTGTATATACCAAATTAAAGAAACATGTTCATTCTAAAACTTTTATTTAAAATTTTGTTTTAAATTTTGCTTTGTTGTTAATAAAAATGTAGGTTAAACTTTACTAGCCATACAAAAAAAAAGTAAAAATTCAGTTATTTTATTTTTTCTAAAAAATGGAAGCAAAATTTTAAAAAATATAATTGAAAGTTATTTTAGTGATTCATTTGCCATTTTTTGCAACGATCTACGACTATTTTTAAGAAAGATACATCGTTTTAAAAAGTATCGTGCAAAAAAAGTGGTGGGGGCCATATCTTTAAAAAAACGCATTTACCAGAATGACAACAAGTCAAAACCTGATCTATGGAGTGCCCTTAACAAACTTGGCTTATCGGCAAAAAGTTGGCACGACTTGCACACGAAACCCCCTTTTAGGCCGATTTGTCCGTAGACTATAAGATCCAAATGATTTGCTCTGAACCACGCACATGCCTGCTGTACTGCTTCTTCTGTTTTCTCTGCATCAGCTTGACTAATCCCAGATTGAAGGATTGTTTTGTCATCAGCGTAAAGTGCTATTAAACGTGATATAATGTTATATGGTAGATCGTTGATGAAAATTAAGAAAAAAATTGGTCCGAGAGTACACCCCTGGGGTACACCGATTGTACTGTCGGTAGTTTTTGACATTTCGCCAGTGGGTAGGACTAGGCTTTCTACCGGTTAACTATGACTCAAACAGATTTAAATATTCACCTCTGATTCCAAAGAAAGATATATTTTTTTAAATAAATATTTATGGGTAACGCAATCGAATGCCTGTGTCAAATTCAATAGAGTTATGCACGAAATTACGTTATTATCTATATCATTCACGATTCTTTCTAGTATTTTCAATATAGCTTTAATTGTATTTTTTCCTGCTCTATAGCCAAACTGGCTTTGACAAAAAAGATTGTATTTTTCAAAATAGCTAACTACTCTTGATTTTATAATTTGTTCAAAAATTTTGGATAACACTGGCAGCACCGAGATTGGTCTATTATTTTGTATGTCCTTTCGGAGCCTTTTTTTGGAATTCGAACCACCTTTGCATACTTTAACTTAACTGGAAAATGCTGTTTTTCTATACACTTATTAAAAATGTATGAAAGAACTTGTGTTATAATCTCCGAAACGTATTTAATAACTTTGGAGTTTAACCCATAGATATCTCTACTGTTTGTGTTTTTTAAATTTTGTATGATTTTATAGACTTCTGCTTCATCTATGGGAGTCATAAAAAATGAGCTATTTGGTAGATTCGTAGCAGAATTCAGAAATTGTAAAAATTCGTTGCTCTCTATTGCAAATTTATTGGTTATATGTTCTACTGATTCACGAAAAAAATCACTAAACTCATTTGCCGAAAAGTTGCTCTCAGATTTGTCGCTATTTTTACCAAGTTCACTGTTTATGAGCTGCCAAGTTGCTTTCGACTTATTGTGAGAGGTTTCTATAAAATTTCTGTTTGGCTGCCGTTTAGCGTCTGCAATTTGTTTTCGATATTCTTTTCTTATATACGAATAGAGTTGATTTGCTTCTTGGGAAGGCCTAGCTTTTCTAACAATATTTGCTGCTTCAACTTTCTTACGCAATAAAAATAATTCTGGAGTAAACTATTTAATTTCTGTGGAATTTTTCTGTATTACATTTTTCTCAGGAAAGTTTTGTTTAAATTTGTCTAAAAATACTTTGAAAAACTATCAAAAAGATAACTAGGGTCATCACTTTGCAAAATATTATTCCAATTAAATCTAGCCAGGTCATTTTTAAAATTTAAAAGTTTTGAGTATGTTATAATTCTAATTTTTCGGCAAATTTGCTTGGGTGAATTGTGCTGTTTAAATTCAGCTAGTATACCATAATGATCTGACAATCTGTCATCTACAACCGTTGCACCTAATATTGGAGGAATTGGATTAGTGATAATATTATCTAATTGAATACCTCTTAACTGTTTGGTACTTTGGAGTGTTTAAGGCCGCTGAACTTGATAATTAAAAAATTAAATATAAAATGGTGGAAACTTTCATTTACATATATTACTGACATACAGTGTGTCCCAACGAAAACGAAACAGAGGCGTTTTTGGGTATTTAGAATATTTTTTCGAAAAATTCCTCGGACACGTCGATTTAGTTTTTGAGGGGGACACTTTTTGACTACCTTGAAATTTTTATAGCACGATCCCCCTTCGAGGGGTATACTTTACCCCTATATTTTGAATAGGGAAAGTGGGTCTAGTGATACCTTATTTTGAAGCCCTCTTAAATATCTTTACAACCGTGTAAAAATTTCGAAAATCCATCGATTAGTTTTTGAGATATTTGCCTTCAAACTTTCAAATTTAACATGGACTGATAAAATAAAAATTTAATTAGAAATTTATTATTTTTCGGATTTAATTTTTATTTTATCATTCCATCTTAAATTTGAAAATTTGAAGGCAAATATCTCAAAAACTACTCGATGTATTTTCGAAATTTTTACACGGTTGTAAAGATATTCAAGAGAGCTTCAAAATAAGGTATCACTAGGACCACTTTCCCTATTCAAAATATAGGGGTAAAGTATACCCCTCGAAGGGGGTTCGTGCTACAAAAATTTCAGGATAGCCAAAAAGTGTCCCCCTCAAAAACTAAATCGACGTGTCCGAGGAATTTTTCGAAAAAATATTCTAAATACCCAAAAACGCCTTTGTTTCGTTTTCGTTGGGACACACAGTGTATTAATTTTGAAATTTTGGGGTGACTGTTATGATTTTATGATTTAATACAAATTTAATTTTTCTAAAGCTTAATTAAAAAATCATAATCAGCGACCTTCAACATTTTGACTTTTTGCAAAAGTAATTCAAAACTCATAATCAGTAACATTAGACATTCCAAAGTTTTCAAATTAATATATATCGGTTCATAAAAAAAAACCGCCATTTTGGATTAGCCATTTTGATTTCATGAATGCAAATATAAAATAGCTAGCATAAAATTCGTCCTCATGGGGTCCCCCAAAACTCTCTCGGGCCCACTCCGAAACTTTTTTCTAAATACGCCACTGGTAGTACGTAGCCGTTAATAAATAGAAAAGGCTGTCATTTTGGATCCCCTATTTTAATGTTTTTGGTTTATTTAAAAATCGCAATCAGCAACCTTTAAAACACCTTTTATGTTCAGTTTAATTCAAAAATCATAATTAGAGAACTTAAACTGCAGTTAAATTGTTTTTTTGCATGTTATGTTATAAATAAATAAATACCCCAGTTCCTAATTTGATATATACCGATTTGTAAATGAAATGTTCACCATTTCGAAAGCGCCATTTTGACCTTTATTAGGTTGAAGTCAAAAATTGTATTACGTAGCTTGAACACTTGAAAAAAAGCACTTTAATAATAAAAAACTTCGCCAATATGGATTCTGCCGTAAAGTATTTTTTTACATGTTGTCCCATAGTTTATCATAAAGGACAATTAAAAAATCGTATAAGATCATAAATGAAAATCGCATAACAGTCCTTTGGTAAAAATGAAATTTTTAATAACCGGATATTATCAAAAACGTCAGTTATCTAAACAATACAAGAGCAAAATCGAAATTTTGTATAGGGTCTTTTATTAAAACCGGACAAAGTCAAAAAGGAAAAAATCATAAAAAGGGTTCGGGCCTAGCTTGTGTATGGGGCATCCGTGGTTTGTCATAAAGAACAAATAAAAAATCGTCTAAAATCATAAAGGATAATGGCATAACAGTCCTATGTCAAAAACGGAATTACTAATAACCCGACATTATCAAAAACGTTATTGATCAAAAACAGACGAGGCCAAATTGAAATTTTTGTATAACGTCTTTTATCAAAACCGGCCAAAATCAAAAAGGACAAAACCACAAAAAGTGGTCGGGCCTATTTTGTGTCGTTCACCTCAAAAGGAGCGTTTATGATATTGCTATGCAATTGAAGCGTCCTTAATGGCAATAACGACTTATTGCAATAGTACTAGGCACTAATTGTGCCGGGCACTATTCTGACAGATTCGCATTGAAAACTGACAGTTGATCTCTCAAAATTGACATATCAAAGTCGAATTTATAAATCCAGTCGTTTATTTTCCATTAATAGTGGCGGCACTATTAATTCTGGCTCATATAATACACACAGGCCTAATTTTGAACGAAGACAGCTGTTCTTATAATGTGAAAATGTCAGAATAGTGCCCGTCACAATTATTGCCTGGCTTTATTGCAATAGGTCCCTAATCTCTTTACTGCCGTTTCTAATTAAAACGCTGTATCTACATAGAGGTTGCTATAGCACATACGGAATTTTCTTTAAGCAAGGCCCATCCTTAACAAAGGTTAGGCATTGGACCCTATGTAAGATTTGTTTGCAATTATTTAACCAAGAGGTTCAGCTCGGTTAACACCGATTTTGACCTCTCAACAGAAGGACAGGGGAGCTAGTTATAGGAAAAAACAGACATTTTTTATTATTTTATGATATTTTTGGTTCCCAAAACAACGATATTATTTGTTCTCTATTTAAATTTGCAGCCAAACTTTTATGATACCGATTTGTATAAGAATAAGGGAGATGGAACATAAATAAATGAATAGAAAAGAGAAAGTGACTCATGGTAGGTCCGGCCCCTTTTTGTAATTTGGTCCTTTTTGATTTTGTCCGGTTTTGATAAAAGACGTTATACAGAACTTTAATTTTCCTCTTATCTTGTTTTTAAGAATGACGTTTTTGATAATATCCGCTTATTAATAATTTCGTTTTTAACATCTGGCTGTTATGCCAAAAAACACTTAACGGAAAACAACGTCGTTGTATGCTCTACATCGGTCATCTTAAATCGTGGATTGTCTGTTTTGTTGGGCAGCTTAATTCTGCCGGGTTGTTGTTAAAAACCTACTACATGATCGTATGATGACAAATTGCTCATGCTTCGGCTTTTCAAAAAAGAAGCCAGAATAGATTGGTAAATTTAATTTTGACTTGTATAAATTCAAAGTGTCGTTTTATTTCCTTAAAACAGAAACTAAACTTCTTCTTTATACTACTATTATGTCGGCTTGGAACGTTTTTCTACGTTGTCCGACGCCTATTGTCCACCTCCTTCGATCCTGACAGTTATCGTCTGTCAGGTTTTCTTGACTCACTAATCTTTGGACTGACGGTTACCATTCCAGTTTAGGACGCCCTCTTTGTCTGCGCCCTATTGGTTGCCATTCTAGGACCTGCTTTGGTAATCTTACGTCATTCATCCGTTGTACATTACTATACCATATCAGTTGTCTTTTAGTGATGTCATCCGCTATGCTCCTGTTGATTCCCATTCTTTCATTTATGATCTTATTTCTTATATATTCTAGACACTTTCCATTTTTGCTTTTTATTTTTCTGTTACGCGACAAGTAAATTTCTTATTTATTCCCAAAGTATATAAATTGTTTTAAAATATTTTTGTTGTAAAATAAATACAGTATATAATCAAAGTAAAAAATTCTAAAAGTAAATTTGGAAAGCCGGAATAAATATCGGATTGAAGGAGGCTAAATCCGACACTGCATTTTCTGGTTGAAAATTTGTAAAGTGCCAGACCTCCCAAATACATCACTGTCACCATGCGGCTAAAGCCAATACGCGAAGGGTGGAAACTGTTATCAGCTTTCCAACTCAACCTCATCAATTTTTTATTGAGTAATACAGTTTTATCCACGAATATCCTGTTCTAATATGACATTTACTCCAATCCCAAACCGTTACACCGAAATGTTATTTTTTGTATATTAGAAAAATATAAAATAAAATTAATTTTTTAACAAACTTGGTTGCTATCAAGTTGTGGTCTAATAATCCACTTTACACCGGTCTATTTTGTAAGTGATTAGTAACATGCAGGCGCTGAAACGTTTCGAGCATTACACTGACAAAATTGTACAATAGTGTCAATCTAGTTCCCGCGTGTTTCTTTAAATCGTCCGCCTATCTCAGGGTCTTCCCTTACTTCTTTTATTTTCCTTTCTATGACATCCCTTACTTTCGTTTTATTTCTTATCTATCTATTCTTGTTTCTATCTCTTAGCTTTACGTAACATTTGTGTTTTCATTGATCTTTGGGCATTTGTTACCTTATCCATGTTTCATTTTGTAAGTGTCCAGGTCTGGGAGCCATAGGTAAGTACAGTTAGGATACGTTGGCTATACATTTTCGTTTTGAGGTGCTGAGGACATTTTTTATTTTTTAACATGTAGCTTAACTCACCGAATGCTACCCAGGCCAATCTTACTCGTCTCTTGATTTCAGCTGTTTGGTGTTCCTTAATTAGTTTATTAATTTGTCCCAGGTATATTATATTCCTCTACTTATTCTATTTTCTTTTGGTTTATTCTGATCGTGATATCTTCATCTGTGTTTATTATAATTTTAATTTTAGTGTAGTATTGTTAGCTGCTGTATCCAGTTCTTCCAGCATTTTTATCAGTTCTTCTTTTTTGTCTGTTATTAAGGCGATATCATCAGCATATCTTAGGTGGTTCAAGTATTGCTCACTTACTTTAATGCCTTTTCCTTCCCAATTTAAGTATTTAAAAACATCTTCTCGGGCCTGGTTAAACTGCAGTACGTGTCGTGTCCCATGGCAGGGGATAAAATGCGTTAGAATACCGCATGACCGGATGACGCATATATGCGTCGCTATTTTTATATGCAATTTTCAATAAAAAATTAATATTTCTAACATATTCTGTCTTTTTTTGAGCAAGAAGGCTGATCCTCATTTCTAGTCATGGCTTTACTGCAGTTTTTTTCAAAAAAGATCAAAATGGGCAAATAACAAACGAAAAATAATGTTTTACCACGTGTTTCGGAAAAAAACAGTCTGTACGGCCCATGGGCGTAGTCAGGGTCTCGCTCAGGGTGAACAAAAAAGCAAAAAAATGTACAATTAAATATTTATTTCCCCTTTAAATCTCGTATTACTAAATGACCTAAAGCCAGGATAGGACAGGTGACAAGCCAGGGTAGGGAAAGTGTCCCACCCTGCCCCACCCTGACTACGCCCATGGTACGGCCGGCTAACGCACATATGCGTCGATACGTCGCGCCCGCTTAAAAAACATTCAAGCACTGATGTGTCAGCCGGCCGTCGACCGTATCCTTTTTTAAAATATATTATGTCAGCTGACTCTATAAACCCGTAACGCACATGTGCGTTAGCCGGCCGAGCGGCATGTTTCCTTTTAACGCAAATGTGCTTTCCCCGTCCCGAAAGGGTTAAATAGTTTAGGGGATTGTGTCTGACACCAGAGATACAGCCGTCAAATCACCTAATTTGTAAGATTTTTTATGTTTGTTACTTTAAAATTTAAATTGACATTTAGCACCTGTGTCTGTTTGTAATCACTTTCACGATTTTTTGTTAAAAGTTGATCCTCTCAGAAAAATAATGCTATTTACAAAAATTCAGCTTGTTACCCATCACTTATAGACCGGTGTACTGTAGAATATAATTTAAGTGTCTTCAATTTAATATTGTTACCCAAGGAGAGAGGAACGTTTAAGCTCTCGCAGGAAACTGGGTGTGCCAGGACTGCGGAAGAGTGTGCGCCTCCAGAATTGGATAATATATTCATCAGAGAGCGCCCAACAGACGACGACAATTACTTTTTTTATACGGGTCTATCAAAGCGCTTTTATATAAGGACGGTTTAAAAATGTTATTGTATAAACACTATTGAAACCGTTTCAAGCACTAAAAACGACTTTATTTTAAAACGATTTTAGGCGCGTATAAACGTAGTAATTAATGAATAAATTAGAATCAATACCGAGTGATTATAAATAAATAAATAAAAAGGTCTTCATTTCGTAGCAAAAGAAATAAAGTTACACATAAAATGCCGGAGATCAGTTGATCATTTCGAAGGTCGAAATGATCTCTGGATAAAATCTTAAGCAGAAAAATTTGACTAAACGTAAACATTTTTAGTTTCTAAAAATCTAGGTTATCCCAAGAGAATTAGCCAATCTAGTATCTCTAAACTAAGAACTAATAAATAATATATCAATTAAATAAATAACCAAAGATAACATATTAAAAATAAACAAAAATCATGATTACGAGCAACAACCACGAATTAGGGAAAGATAAAACAATTTTTCAAATAAGAATTGCTTATAGCTTTTTTTAAAACCAACAACTGATCTACTCTGTATATTTCCCGGTATAGAATTATAAATCCTGGCAGCTTGATAGCTCAAGCTTCTTGTAAAAAACTCATTCTTATGCTTTGGAATAATGATTTTATTATAATTTCATAACCTACGTTGATTATTATTATTATTTGTAAATGATATTTTTTATATAAATAAATTGGTAAATTGGGATCGGGCGTCTTCGCCTAATTCGGAATATCAGTCGCAAGCAGGAATTTTGAGCAGTTTGAATTCTTTTCGTATCTCTTAAATCAATGCAAGGCCTACAAACCGCACTTGCATAGTTAAACTTAGACAGAACCAAAGATTCACAAATAATTTTTATTGCCAAAAAACTAATATAGTGCCATCAAATACGACTCCCAAGTTGCGCACTGAGTTTGAAGGCTTAATTTCATCGCTATTTACTTTAGTTGAGATTTCATGATCAATTTTGGCTCTATTTTTTCTAGTCCCGAGTAAAAGCAAGTTAGTTTTCTTGGTATTTATTTTAAGATCGTGATTATTCGACCATTCAACGAGCTTTGAAATATCACTGTTTATCCTTGTTATTGCAAGTATAAAATTTTTAGGTGAAAATGAGTATTTGAGTTGTGTATCATCACAATAAAATTCTAGATCTTCAAATATACTCGGCATTTTATGAGTGTATATTATGTACAATTTTCATCCACTGACCCATTATTGGCCCTTGTGGGACTTCTGCCATAAGAGCTTTTTGCAGAGGAAACAATGTTATCCATCTGCACTCTTTGAAATCGGTTAGAGAGATAGTTTTCAAAAAGCTTTAAAGGAGTTTCAGGGCAGCCAATAATGCACATAAAAGGGTGGCTATATCATCACAATAAAATTCTAGATCTTCAAATATACTCGGCATTTTATGAGTGTATATTATGTACAATTTTCATCCACTGACCCATTATTGGCCCTTGTGGGACTTCTGCAATAAGAGCTTTTTGCAGAGGAAACAATGTTATCAATCTGCACTCTTTGAAATCGGTTAGAGAGATAGTTTAGGAGTTTCAGGGCAGCCAATAATGCACATAAAAGGATGGCTTATGATATCAAATGGCTTTGAATAATCTATCAGAACGAGAGCTATAGCTTCCTTGTTATCAGCTTCCCGAATAACATCATCAGATAAGTCTAATAGAGCTGTCTCAGCTATGATTAGGCCGAAAGTCAATTTGGTAAATGGGTAAAATTTCGATGTCTGTTACGTATTTCTCAACTTGCTGTGTGCACAAGATGCTCACCGGCAGCAAATCCTTGATCTCCAGTGGACTGTTAACTTTTGGCAGAGGTCTAACTAGAATTAGGAACTACATCTTATACAATAACCCAGTTAATGTTAATATTATTAACTCCTTGAGCGTTAGATTTAATATTGTAGACATTTTTTTTTAACTAAGTGTGTTTAATTAATACTGTTACCCAAGGAGAGAAGAACGGATAAGCTCTTACAGAAAACTGGGTATGCCAGGACTGCAAAAGAGTGTGTGTCTCCAGACCAACGCCCAACAGACTACGACAATTATTACTTTGTTTATACGGTCCTATCAAAGCGCTTTTATTTTAAAGCAATTTTTCGTGTCAAAACCATTCAAACCGTTTTAAGCGCTAAAAATTTTATTTTAAACCGCTTTTAGGCGCGTAGAAACGTAGTAATTGATGAATAGATGATAATCATACTCGATACCGAGTGGTTGCCTATGATGTTACCCAAGAAATAAACAATTTTACTCTGTAACACTAGTTCTGTGACACCCTGTATATTAATTATTTATGGACTGATATTGATGCCGCTATCGTGCGGATCGTGTATCTTTGACTTTTGGAAAACTATTCATCATTTAAGAAATATAGCTTTCACTTTTTTATGTAATTGGCCGCTATTATCTAGTAGGCGTCCGATTTACGACTTAGGCGTCTATTTTCCATCGAATTATTATACAGGGTTTAAACGGATTGGTAGAAAAAACCAAAATAAAAAAAAGATTAGAAAATAATGTTAAAAATGATTTAAAAGAGAAAATATTTTTGCTACCTGCGACTTGTTTGTCCGATTTTAAACTTTTTTCTGTAGGTTTTCAGTTAGGTATTAAAAAAGTTCGCTTTGTATCTATTTTTGCCTGAGAGCATTTAAAAAAATATTCCTTTAATATTTTCCGAAAATTTTGCCTCGAACGCATTTACAAGAAATTTCTGCTCCTTTTTTCAAATTGTGGTTTAACAGGCACTACTGCTAATAATTTTAATATTTGTCTAGGAAAAGTACCCAATGAGCTCAGCAGTTTTAATTATATACGTAATATTCCAATAATATTACCTGTTACCTATTTACACAATGGTTGGCGTTTGATGCAAACATTCAGAAATAAAGGTACGAAAAATGCATAGGTACGCCGATGATTTGACGTACAAGAATAAAATAATATTCATGCGTAAAAGTATAACCAATCAGGACATTTTATCTTAAGGGCCGTAAAGAGGATAGACTTATACCCATTGATATTGCTATTTCAAATATGTTTGCATTCTGCATCGTAAGGTACCGTAGGTATTGCAATAATACGTACTAAATGGAAATAATATGCATATGTCTTTGAAAGCAACCAATCCGGTCTTTTTTGCTTAAAGACCTCAAACCCCTTATCATGAATGGCCAGTTACCGTGGGTATTGGAATATTAAGTTCTTGACCTCACTCCCGCGACTCCTACCCACGCTGCGTTATTATGGTCCACCATTACCTTTGTTAAAGTTAGGCTGAAAATGCATTAGAAAACCTAAAATGAAATAATAGTTAGCTTACCTGTGAATTGGTAAACTGTGGTAAGTTATCTTTCAAAATAAATTGACTTTCGTGAATAAGAAAATCAATAACCTGAATAACACAATTCTGCTTGTTTGTAAAAGTATGTGAATTATTTTCTTTTAGGAACAGGCAAAATTTACTATTCTGGTTGTGTAACACCCCGTTTAATAAATTCCATCAACATAAAACTGACTATAGTTGACGTTTCGCGTACCAAGTAGCAACTTATACTGATCCTTTAAAAGCTATTGACTGCCAAACCTAATTTTTTCAGCTTTTGTTAACACACAACACAAAGGTTCGGTTCGGTTCGGTTCGGTGATATCTTGTTTAAAAGGTCTTTGAAAAACCAACATCTCGAAAAAAATTTTTGTCAAACAATAGAAAAAAATATGTTTTGCGTAAGGAGGTGACAGTTACGTCAATAGTTTTTGAAAGACTTTTTGAACAAGCTATGGTTATGGGTAGATATAACTTGTGCAATATTGACACATTTAATGTAGGCAAGGGGCAGTTAGGCCAAAATGTAGGTTATAGAGACATTTTAAACCAGCGGCGTAGCGTGCCTGTAGGGGCGGGGGGGCCGACAGCTAAAACGGGCGCCCATCAAAAATCTTGCGACCAAAAAAAAAAAGGTCATCATGTCTTTAGTTTTCTTTGCCGCCCTCTTAATTTGCCGTTACCGGCCCGGCTCCTCAATACTAAAGGGGCGCTTCGGGCACCCATGGGGCGCCAGTACCCTCGGGGCGGTGGGGGGGGGGCGATAAACCCCCCACGCTACGCCACTGTTTCAAACATGATAATTATCACTTAATAGGGATTTTGTTTAAAACAACAAACATGAATTTTGAGAGGAAAAAAATACATTGGGTATGACAGTTAGCTCTTGACAGATTTGACGTAGACCATCGACAGTTATATCAAAATTTTTGTTTTTAAAGAGCTTTAAAACGTGGTGTCACACGGTATGGGTTTCAATTTAAAAAATTTAAATTGACCGCCCCTGTGCCGCCCCTAATGTAGGAATGGCACACCAGCCATTTCATAAAATAGATCTCTTGATGTTATCGATTTGTGTTAAATATGGTTCAGTTATCTTTAATACTTTAAAAGATATTTGGGTGGACTCGAACTTTTGGGATACCCTGTATGTATAATTAACCATTATTTATAAAAACAAAACATAGGCACATTAAAAGTTTTAATATTTTTAGGCTCTTCTACGTGGTGCTCTAAGTCAACAAAGCGCTGTGATATTAATTTGTATGGCAGTTGACAGATACGTGTGTATGCTACATCCAATGAGATACCATAAGCATTCCAGTAAAAAGGTGAGTGTAGGTAATGTAATATTCCTAGGAGCATGCGAAACACAATATCTTGCGTGCATAACAGAATAAAACTCTTTAAAGTCAAATTTAACTTTTTTCCAGCAATCATATCAAGAGAGTAAACGACTAGTTTTTTAAAAGAAATGCCTTTAAAATGTTTTAAAAAATCCCGAAAGAAATTCTTATTATAGCCGAGACAGCCGCCTTAAAACTTAAACTGCATTATGATAAAAACATTATATACAAAAGTTTTCAAAGCTGGATAACACATAATTAACTTAAAACTGTATCTGTAGAACGCTGGGATTGACTGTTGTCATTCTAGTTTAGGACGCTGTCTTTTTCTGCGACCTATTGGTTGCCATTCTAGGACCTTCTTTGGAGTAGCCCTAATTGGTTCAGTGGGCATACTTTCGCTTTGCAATCACAAATACAATCTCGAACCTACTATCTGTTTGTGAATACAGATTTACCGGAAGTTGGGGTAAAGCCTGTCGTGGGCGAGGTTTGGGCATCAACGAAGTAAGTAAAGTTGATGATCAATACAAGGCCGTGGTGTGGAAGTCACAAAAAAACGGTGATCCCGTGCGCAGAGCGTAGATGACGTTAGCACAAGAAACACCCTTGTGTCCGACAAAGGGTATCAGGCAAAGTTAAATCCACCTTGAGAAAAGAACTGAAAATTGCGTACCGGGGGGGTGCTTAGCAGGCTGGCCTGCTGGGTCTTCATGTAGTATGAATATGTGATTTATTGAACTGTAATTGTTCATCATGATAGAAATTTTTCGCCATCTTTAAATTTAGAATGACAGAATCATACTTGATTCTTCAAAATAGCGTGTTTATTATTATTTTATTAAAATGTTTTAGTTTCTTTTTAATCCGTAGAAAAGCTAACCTTTTCTCCCGCTTAACGAGCTAAAAAGTAATAAAATCGGTTAAGTGGTTCTCACAAAATCTGATTTTGTTTTAACCATTGTTTTTCAAATTAAACGATTGTATTGCCAATCCTGTCTGCATTCAGTGCTTTATAAATTCATTATTACTCAGCCAATTTTAGTGAAATGAAAAACATCATGGTGCAAACTGATTGTTATTTAAAGTTTGCACCATGATGTTTTTTATTTCAGTAAAATCGGTTCAGTAATAATGAATTTATAAAAAAATTAATGCAGACAGAATTGGCAATGCAGTCGTATAATTTGTAAAACAATGGTTAAAACAAAATCCGATTTTGTGAAAGCCACTTTTTATTTATTTTATTAATTTGTACCTCTTTGTGCAGAAGAAAAGTAGTGTTTTTCTATAAATAAAAAAAAACTATAACATTTTCGCAAACTAAGAATAAACACGCCATTTGGAAGAATTAAGTATGATTCTGTCCGACATCTTAAATTCCAAGAAGCGGAAAATTTCGAAAACAATTTTTAAAGAGCAAGTAATTCTCAACACGATTTTTTTTATTTCAATAAAATCGGTTTAGTAATAGCAAATTTATAAGGAAATGAATGCAGACAGGATTGGCAATGCAATCGTAGAATCTGTAAAACAATGGTTTAAACAAAAATAGATTTTTTGAGAACCATCACACTCATTTTAGTAATTTGTACGTCGTTGTGTGGGGGAAAAGTAGTGATTTTCTAGAAATAAAAAAAACTAAAACATTTTCGGAAAATAAGAATAAACAAGCCATTTTTAAGGATCAACTATGATGCTGTCCGCCATCTTAAATTTTAAGACGGCGATAAATTTTGATCATGATCTTTAAAAAGCAATCAATTCTCACACTTTTTTATTTTATCAAATTCGGTTTTGTAGTAATAAATTTAACAGGGAATAAATGCAGACATGATTAGCAAGGCAATCGTATAATATGCAAAACAATGGTTGAAACAAAAATATTTTAATTTAGAACCACTGAACCGATTTTGCTGACTCATGCCTCGGTATGCGTGGCAATTTTTCACTAATTTAAAAAAAATAATTAAAACATGCTCGCAACACAAGAATAAACGAGCATATTTGAGGAGTACATTTTAATTTTGTCTGCCTTCTTGGATTTTAAGATGGCAGATAAAAAAATATATTTAGTCAAAACTCTAATTAATTCTCTATCAAGTGCAAACCGCACTATCCCATTAAAATCAATTGTATAGTTCAAAAGTTATAATGAAAAAAAAAATTGTCCGGTTTTTTTTTCAGTATCGTGTGGATAAACTCATTGCTACAATATTAAACAATATGTATAAATATTAAAAATTATCGCATACAAGCGAAAAGATCTAGAATTTCAATATATAGGACTTTTTAGACCCTTTAGCTTAGCAAGTACTGGTTTATGAGTTGTACGGTACGTTCTGAATAGTGTTGCCGCCGAGACGAGAGATTCGCGCCTCTCGTCTTGTTTCACCCTCTCTCGATGAGACGAGAGAGATATTTTCTCTCGAATGCAAGCTCGAGACGAGACGAAAGAACGACCCTATATCGTTTCTCTCGTTCTTTCCATTTACCATCTATTCTTATTGACCTATTATAGAGTTAAGCTGATATTACTACTACTGTTTTTTTTTAAATAAAAGGTATGCAAAAATTGTCATATTTTCCTTCCTTGGCAACATATTCGTTTACTTGAAATCAGATGGAGAAAATCCAAGAGTGTAATTAAATTGTACTGTTACTGTTGATTTCTTGCGGAAATTAGTTTATTTTTTATTTTGAGAAATATGGAAAATTCAGATGAAAAATCTGCTAGTTAAGAAAAGTTTAAAGGTTTAAAGTTGTGCGTTTATTTCAAAAAAACATATAAATTTCTTTCAAAAATATGTTTTTCCCTAAAAAATTAAGAAAAATTAGGATTTAAAGAAAGTTATTCTATTTTTTGGTTAGTTTTGAAAAAAACACATTTTCGCAAGGAAAATCTTTGGTTTCCAGAATCTAGAAATTCCATAGAGATCTTCAAGGCGCAAGTAATTTAAATAATAGATTTATTGCTTTATTTTTAAGGATTTATATTAATGACAAAACACAAAACAATATTTTGTGAACGAACACTAAGGATTTTAGGTACAGTTTTAAATAAATAAAGCAAGGCAAAACTTTTCCACAGCTTTTATTTTATCGGTATGAACGAGGTATGTATGTATTGTCATTACTTCTTCATTTATTATATGTATGCATTACATATACAGCGTATATCCCAGAATGGACTTAACACTTTATTTTGGAAAAAAATAAATACTGTAAATAATAAGATTTACCTTAAAAAAATACTTTTACACAGAGTGTCTCAACAACTTTTTATAGCTGCTATAAATCATAAGGCAAGAGAGACGAGACGAGATGAGAGAAAGGCCCTCTCGAACGATAGAAGAGTCCTATCGTCGAGACGAGAGATCCATTTTACCTCGTATAACGAGACGAGATGAGAGAAGGCCTTCTCTCATCTGGTCTGGTCTCGCGGCAACACTAGTTCTAAGGCTTTCAAATTAAAAAAGAGATAATTTTGAAAATTTTTGAGTTTTCTCTTTAGATGTAAAAGTGCGATATAAACTTGCAACTCGTGGTCATCAAGCACATTGTGATTTTACCTGTTATAACGTCTACCTGTTTGGACCGTTATATAGGAAACAACTTAAGACCGATTTGTTTGCAAAAGGAATGGCTCTTTTTAAATTCGTACAGTACAGTGTACAGCTTTCAAGCTGCCCTCGGAAGAATACAAGAAAGACAAAATCTTTATATGCCTGCATAGCCACAAATAATTAATGTTTTCTTTATTCACCGGTACTAAACTTGGCTCACACTCCGCTCACCCGGCATAAAACGTCACGAAGGCGCAAAAAATGCAATGACCCGACCTGAGTGACAAACTATTATTTATTGGGGGTATTGTTTTTCGTTTGATCTGCCTGCCTTTTTTTTTACTCTGGTAGTTTCTTTTGGATTTGTCAGATGTCGCCACTTGTGTAAAAGCATACGGTATCGCAGGCATTATTTTTCATTTCTCTAACCAAGATGAGATTTATATACCGTCTCTATACCTTTACCAAAGTACCATGCAGTGTTCTGGAGAGTCCCTTAAGGACGAAATAGTTAACTGTCAACACTTAATAAGTGTCTATTAGATCTTAGACCCCCGTAAGTGTACAACTTTCGAGCTGCCTACATACAATAGAAATAAAATCTTTCTGTGCCCTTTACCTTTAAGTTTGTTAAGAAATATTATATTTGCAGACATTTTAAATTCAATATGTTAAATATAAAGCGGCAGACTATGTAGGGTAATAAAAATTGTAAAGGGAAAGATGAGGTTTTATCACTCTGGAGTTGTCAAGAGCTGCGCCTCTAATGATGCAGGACAATCGGGAAATTTGACAGATTGAAAACAAAAAATTGAAATAGAAAGAATGGTTCTTTTTATGATTTTTTTTAGATATCAAAATTTTGTGACCGGTTTTCTAAAATTACTGTTATTAGTTAGGAAAAAGCCCCCCCTTCCCTTCAAAATAATACTTCTCGACGCTTGTGCCCTGCCGTTTTTTTATGCATAATTCGGTTTACTTTTATGTATCCCAAAGTGTTTAAACAGTTGAACACTGAAGTTAAGCTTTATAAAACGTACTTTAAAATATAAAAAACTTATAATTAAATTATATGTGTGCAACGGGACAATTAAAATTCGTTTTGTGTTTATCAAATAAAACTTCTGCTTTTAATTACTATTTCGTTTTTGTTCCCAGCTCGTTTTAATATTTTGAGTTTTTTTTAGCAAAAAATATAACATAGAAATTTGCATTCCGTAGAAGTGAGGCATTAAAATATTTAAGTACTTATTTAACGGTAAACCAACTCAAGACTCTCTCCAAAATAAAATTTTTATATAATCTCTCCCACTAATCTGTATTTGAGAAAGTGTTGGGACACCCCAAAAAGAATATTTTTGAGGTCCTTATTATATACGTCCTATAATTATACGTAAGGCATTTTAATAGCACATCTTTTAATTTTGGTTTTAGTTTTTTAACCTCAAAGCTAACAAATGAATTATTATTTTTTAAAACATATCTCGTAAATCTGGGGGCACCACTGTGCCCCGCCCCAAGTTCGCGTAAACTGCTGTACCATCTTTCCTTGAAACATTTCATCCCATATTTGATCTATCTACTTCGGATGGAGCTACGAAACTCAAACTTTGCACAGTCGTAGACGTTCATAGAATTAATAACCCCTTCAAGTTGCATGAACTTCTATAAAGTATTAAAGTAGTTACGAAATTTTAAAAAACGTCGAAATTACTACTCACTCATGTATAGATCATCGAAATTCTACTGTACTGGAAACTGATAGAAATTATGAACAAACCCTTGGAAAAAATCAAAAAATCCTCAAAATTCCACATAACTCCCCTCCCCTATACCGAGTGGGCCAAAAAAAACCGGACAATTTTTTTTCATTATAACGTTTAAACTATACGATTGATTTTAATGGGACAAACTGAACTTGATTGAGAATAAGTCAGAGTTTTGACTAAATATATTTTTTGTCCGCCATCTCAAAATCCAAGATGGCGGACGAAATTTAAATATACCCTTCAATGATGCTCGTTTATTCGTTTGTTGCAAACATGTTTTAATTATTTGTTTAAACTAGTGAAAAAGCTGCATCTTGCCACGCACAATAAGGTAGAAATCAGCAAAATAAGTTTTGTGGTTCTAAAAAAATATGTTTGTTTTAACCATTGTTTTACAAAGTATACGATTGCATAGTAATTTTTCTATAAATTCATTATTACTGAACAAACTGATTCATCTTTAAAGTTTGCATCATGATGTTTTTTATTTCACTAAAATCGGTTTAATAATAATGAATTTATACAGAACTGAATGCAGACAGGATTGGCAATGCAATCGTATAATTTGTAAAACAATGGTTAAAACAAAATCAGATTTTGTGAGAACCACTCTTAACCGATTTGATTGCTTTATACCTTGTTAAGCGGGGTAAAAGTAGTGCTTTTCTCTAGATTATAAAAAAAAACTAAAACATTTTCAGAAAATATGAATAAACACGCTATTTTGAAGAATCACGTATTATGCTGTCCGCTATCCTAAATTTTAAGATCAATCTCACCAGAATGTTTTTTATTTCATCAAAATCGGTTCAGTAGTAATATATTTATAACGAAATAAGTGCAGATATGATTTTTAAGGCAATCGTGTAATGTTCAAAACAATGGTTGAAACAAATATATATTTTTTTAGAACCATTTAACCGATTTTGCTAATTCGTACGTTTTTGTGCGTGGTAAGAATGCAGCTTTTTTACTGATTTAAATAAATAATTAAAACGTGTTCGTTACATAAGAATAAACGAGCTTCTTTGAATTTCGTTTGCCATCTTTAGATGGCGGACAAAGAAAGATATCTAGTTAAAACTATGATTAATTCTCTGTCAAGTGCAGTTTGTCTTATTAAAATCGATCATATAGTTCAAAAGTTATAATGAAAAAAAAATTGACCGGTTTTTTTAGCCCATCCGGTACATGTAAAGTTATGTAAAATAACATTGGCCACTTCCAGAAACGCTAGAGAGCTGAGCTTTGGCAGACTGATAGGAAATTTGATAAAACTATAGAAAAAAATTAGAAAACCCCAAAATTTTAATCAACTTCCCTCCCCTATAAATGTGAAGTTATGTAAAAGTAACATTGCCCACGTCCAGAAACGATAGAAATTTAATCTTTGGAAGACTGTGAACTATGATAAAACCACAGGAAAAAATTTAAATACCTTGAAATTTGCATTGCAAATGTTTTGAACAATATTCCGCATGTTTTACTACTTTTTAATATTTTAACTTAAATATTATCCAAATCCTTTAAAAAAGGAGTGAAATCATAACAAAAACATTTTATGTATAAAAAAGCCAAGTACGCGAAAATGGTATTCTGTAAAAATAATTGAGATAATAATAAAGAAAATACAAATTTCAAAAATAAATGTTCTTACTAGTTTGAAAATGTTTTTCTAAACTTGGCTATTACCCCTGCAAATGACTCTTAGGCACAGTGCTAAATTGAACATAAGAAAGTTTAGCTGTAATAGCAATGTTAAAAAAAAAACAAACTAGTAAGAACCTTTTATTTTGAAACTTGGCTTTATTATGACCTCAATTCTTTTTACGGAATACCGTTTTCGCGTACTTGGCGTTTTTTGACATGAAATGTTTTTGTTATGATACTTATTTTACGGTACTTCTCTTTGCTATTTAAATTTGTATACTATGCTCGCTCTCAATGTGGTCTGATAGTGTCTGGACTACGACGCGGCGTATATATTTTCCAGAACTGCGAAAATTATGACTGTCCTCGCGTCGGAACCTTTACAGTTAGTCATAATTTTTACTGTTGAAACATTACACAAAAACTGCCGTTAAAATATTTTCCATGGAGCTATGCTCCAGCGATCTGCTTTAGAATTTTATGATAGTAGTTTATGCTCGTGGCAACTTGTTCATATTGTATTTTTTAATTTTTATTGGCACCTATAAAATAATCTGATTTTTTAAAATCATGCAATTTTATTTTACTATTATTAAAAGAACACGGATTATAGAACATTGTCCGATTGGATTTGACCAACGTAAAAGCGGGAAATCAAAAATGACCGCCGCGGCGCGCCGTCGCGGTTTTTTTAACCATAGACATTTCGTTCTCTGGTTTAGAAATGTCAAGGGCCGCTGTTTTAGTTTATTTTTTTCTTTTGCCAGTTCTTTTTATTAAATTTGGAATGAAATCTAACTGCTAAGAACTGTTCAGGGTCTTAATTTGTTTCTCTTGTACTTTTTCGTGGTAAGCTCGAATGGACACCTATTTAGTTTTGACAGTTAACTGTTATGGGACTCTTTAGAACACTGCATATTGCCTGCGATACTGTATGCTTTTCAAAGAAGTGACGACATCTACCGAATACAAAAGAAACTAACAGAGTATAAACAAAAGGCAGGCAGGTGAAACGAAAAACAGTACCCATGACCGTGACATAATTTGTCCCTTAGATCGGGTCAATGCATATTGCATTTTTACCTCCCTCGCGACGTTTTATGTCGAGTCAGTAGAGTATAAGCCAAAAATATTACAAACGTAAAGTTTAGTACCCGGGAATAAAAACAAATACTTTTTCGTGGCTAAGCGGGTATAAAAAGATTTTGTTTCTCTTGTATTTTTCCGTGGGCAGCCCGAAAGCTGTACACCCGCGGGGTCCAAGATGTATTGGGCATTTATTAAGTGTTGACAGTTAACTGTTTCGTCCTTCAGGGACTCTTCAGAACACTGCATGGTCAATGTAAAACCTTTGTAAAGCTAGAGAGACGGTATATACATTTCATTTTACGATATTGCTAAGGGAAATGGTTAATCTAGCCTGCGATACTGAACGCTTTTCAAAGAAGTGGCGACATCTACCGAATACAAAAGATAGTAGTATAAACAAAAAGCAGGCAGTTGAAACGAAAAACGGAAGTATAAGCACAGAGGAGTCTTCTGTGGTATAAGCCAAAAATACCACTACTAGCACAGAAGACTAGTACAAACATAAAGTTTAGTATCCGCGAATAAATACAAACAATTTTTCATAGCTAAGCGGGTATAGAAAAATTTTGTTTCTCTTGTATTTTTCCTTGTGCAGTTCCTTTTTCCATTAGGGTCTGAAAAATCCGAAAATTTCTTTAATTTTCAACAAAAACACAACAAAAACAACAACAACTGACAGTTTTTCGCCAATTTAACAAGGCCGTGCACCGTGATAAAATCAAAGTATAAGTAGGTTTGGTTAGGCTACCTATCAGTGTCCAACTATTGTAACCACGTTTTCAATTATAATGTCAAACGCATGGTGTACCCACTTTTTTTATTTTGTTCCTATATATCTGTGACAGAAGCCTTTCCGTCTCAGATCATGATTAGTGTCCGGCCTTTGAAATTAAAATAGGTTTCTTCTTGGATTCTTAAAGTTAAACAAGTAATTTTAAAAATAATTGTCGGAGTGGGAAACGTTGCCACGGCCCGATTAAAAATTATTATTTATTTTAAACTTTACATTTTAATTAAATTTAAACTTTAAATTTACACAATAATATAATATTAACGGCTCTTGTTTTGGGTAATAAATAAACAAAATTGAATAAACAGATTTTTACTTATAGTTCAGGCAAAATTCGGGAAAATCCACTTTCTAGAAGCATTTTATATTACTTTTTGGCAAATGGGCAACTCCCCCTAGTTTGACCCCGCTGAATCCGAATATCCCTGTTGCCAAGTCGAAATATTGACAGGGGCTGAGATATTCAAGATGGCGGCCAAAATGGCGGCGGAATTTTAAATTGCCGCTGGAAAGCCCAAATTGTCACAGGTGTACATTCAAAATATATATTTGTATAATTAAAAAATAATAACATATTATTTTTTTTTAATGGCTGCAAAAACCTCCAAAAACCCCCCCAGACCCCCCAAAATCTGAAAGTTTGAGGTTTTTTAAAATTTTCTTAAAAACTAAGCTACTAAGTGAAAAATGTATAATATACTTTATTGTAGACAATAAAATTCCCTTTTCAACATGGTATAACTTAATAAAGTTAGACTAATAACAAGCTCTCCAGCGGCGTCCGTTAATTGAAGTAATTAAAAAAAGTTGAAAAAATACCATGTTTTTTCAACTAATATGTACAGAAAACCATGTATTACATTTTGGTATACTCAATAAAATTTCCTTCAAAATGACGTATAACATGATCGGTTTTATAAATAAAACTTCAGGGGCATCCGTAAATTAAATTAATTTTGAAAAAACAGAAAATAAACCATTTTTGTTACATGTTTTATCTAATGTTCTCAAAAACTAAGCTTAAGATGGAAAAACTTGTTCTACACTTTTTTGTAGACAAAGAAATTCCCTTTTTAAACATGTGAAGCTCGGTGGGGTTTGACTTATAGCAAACTCTAGCGACGTCCATCAATGAGGGTGATTTCAACAAATCATTAAAAAAAAAACATGTTTTTCATACGTTTTATTCAATTTTCTCAAAAACCAAGCTCTTTATCAAAAAATATTTGCTATACTTCGTCATAGCCAATAAAATTTCCTTTCAAACGATGTATAACAAAGTAAAAGTTATTTTATATTTACCGCTCCAGTGGTGTTCTTAATTTAAAGAAATTATTTAAGATCAATCCAAACTAATCAATTTTGTGTCTTATTAGGTTTTCGGTGGATAATAAAGAGCGGCGCATAATAGGACGAAAGTACAAAAGGTCGAAAATACAAAAGATCAAAAAACAAAAGTTCGAAAGTTCAAAAGGTCGAAAGTACAAAAGGTCGAAAGTACAAAAGATCGAAAGTACGGCCACGGGTCCACATCGACTGAACCGGTCAATTCGACTTAATACGGTAAATTTGTATTTCTAATATTTTGTTTTGTCGATTTTTTTTCGACCTTTTATGGCTTCGGCGGCGGGCCCGATAATAAAATGTCCTTTTAAACAGTGTGTCACAAAATGTGACCCATAGTATAGAAAACTCTCCATGGGCGTCCGTAAATTGCAAAAATTTATATATTTATGAGTACATAATTATGATTATGCCCCCTCCCAAACCATTGCATAAGATTCACCACTTTATTTTTAGTTCCATATGCTTAAAAAAATAACCAAAAACACCTGTGTCAAAGTTACTACTATTACTTTCTGCACAATAATATTGCTTAGGGGGGGCCATGGCCCCTATGCTCCCTCTTATAACCACCGGTGTTTTCTTGCTTTAAAGAACTTATCTAGATAAATCAAAATACCTAATCTAATCAAAAAACAGTTTTTTTTAATTTGGAAACATTTTATTTTAGTAGGTATAAATTACGAACCTTTTTGAAGTATTTATCATAACATTAACCTCACTTTGTAATATATCATTTAAAAAGAAATTGTCTTATCCTCAATAAAGAATAAAGGCACATTTTTTTCTGAAAATCTTAGTTAGAAAAGATATTTAAATATGCAAGAGAAACTGATTAGTTCAGTTATTTTTGAAAATAAGTTTATATTAGTACGCCCCTGAAGCCTTAAATATGGCAACAACCCGACATTTTAATAAAGTTTTTAAAAGAAAATGTTATGTTCTACAATAAAGTATACTACATATTTTTTCCTAAAAAGTGTAGTTTTTGAGAAAATTTTGAAGAACCTATAATAAACATGTTTTTTCTAAATAATCCCAATTTACGTACGCCACTGAAGAGCTACTTGCTTTTCCCAACCTTATTGACCAATACATCGTTGGAAAGGGAATTTTATTCTCCACAAAAAACTGTTCTTTGCAATTTTTGATAAAAAGGTTAGAAAATTGCATAAAACTGAAAAAAAAAAACAGGTTTTTGGGGGTTTGGGGGGATTTTCTCCGTCCCTGTCGATTTTTCGAGTTGACAACAGAGATATTCGGATTCAGCGGGGTCAAATTAGGGGGAAATGGTCTGTTGTCAAAAAGTAATATGATTTGCTTCTAGACCGAAAAACGGAAAGCCTTTTAAAATAATATGCTCTGACTATTATCCCACACAGAGAGAAATAATGAATCTGCAGAAGTAAGATATATTTCTTTTAATTAAATTATTTCATTCATATGGGGCAATTAAATATAAAATTCAGGAAATTCAGTTATTTGATTGACAAATTTAATTAACTAAAATTAACCAGATTTGCTATAGAAATTTATTATGATATAGTATTTATTTATTTTTTAATTAATATTTAATAAAGCCAACATAAAAATACGATATATATAATTAATCCTAATTAAACGAAAAAACAAACGAACTATTTAATATTTTAATAGAATTCTTAATAGAAATTGAGTTTCTTCACAACAATATGCTTTAGTTGCTAGAAGAATATCAATTTCTAGGTAGAATTATTTTTAATTTATGTAAAACAATATTGCTTATAAGCCGAATTAAGATTTAATT
Organism: Aspidapion aeneum; assembly: GCA_963576565.1. NCBI lineage: Eukaryota > Metazoa > Arthropoda > Insecta > Coleoptera > Brentidae > Aspidapion > Aspidapion aeneum. The sequence continues at coordinate 35,692,339 of OY755040.1, forward strand.
TTAAGTTTAAGTTGTGCAATAAGCTATCGAGTATTTAATTATACAGTGTGTTCAAATAGTATAACTATAGAACACTTTCTTCCGTAGGTAAGATTTGCTTATACTAAAACATATTGTTACGGGTTCTCCACAACAATTAAAACTCGCAATTGTTGAAAACGATACGTCAATTTATTCCAACAAATTATGTACAAAAACACGCACTTAAACTTACTAATAACTTGCTAATAATTCACTACTTTAATACGCCTATTAACTTCGCGTTAACATCTAGCGATCACTACCATTGGTTATCTCTGACTGCCCGATGCACGACGTCCGGCCCTATATATGAGGGTCTGCCTACAATTCGAGAATTTTCCATCCTTGTTCGATTCGGAATCATTCCGCCCTTTTCTAGAACCGGACCGTTCACATACCAGTTTGTCACAGATAACGCAACTAAAACCTAGATTAAGAATACAACCATAAAATACGTCAACCTAATACTACACTAAGCCTAAATAAATTCTAACTATAAAATTTAAATAACTTAAATTTGTAACACTATCCTCCTCTTCAGGTTTGATCGTCTCGATCAACATTTCCCAGGTAAGGTTTTAGTCTGTCTAGATGAACAACTTTCATCTTGGACTTCGGGCTTTTCTGGATTCGGTAGACTACATCATTAATTCTCTTAACAACTTTATAAGGCCCTTCCCATGGTGGTGTCAACTTAGGTGATCTTCCTTTCTTGCGTTGAGGATTGTATAGCCAGACTTGATCATTCTCTTTGAACCCTGAAGAGTTTGCTTTCAGGTCATACCTCGCTTTCATGCGGTCACTGGCTATTTCTATTCGCTCTCTAACCAGTTCATGGATATCGTGCAGCTTTTGCATTAAACGTTCGACATAGTCATTAACCTCTAAGTGTTCTTCTTCAGGTGAACCAAACATGATATCACATGGTAAACGCAGTTCTCTACCAAACAGGATACTAGATGGAGTAGCTCCTGTTGTATTGTGAATGGCGATTCTATAGGCCATCAAAAACAATGGAATATATTGGTCCCAATCTGTTTGGTGCTCATCAACAACTTTGCAAAGATGTTCTTCTATTGTTTTATTAAATCTTTCAACCATGCCATCTGACTGCGGATGTAAAGCAGTAGTCCGTGTTTTATGTATTCCTAAAAGGTCACAGAGATTCTGGAAGAGCTTTGATTCAAAGTTTCTTCCTTGATCTGAATGTAGTTCCAAAGGAATGCCAAATCGGCTGAAAACATCATTTACCAGAACTTCTGCAACTGTAGCGGCCTCTTGGTTGGCAAAGCAAAAACTTCTGGCTATTTGCTAAAGTAATCCATGACAACAAGGATGTATTTGTTGCCCTTTTTAGTTTCTGGAAATGGTCCAGCCACATCAATAGCAATGCGTTCGAATGGCAGACCTACGTTATATTGTTTCATTTGACCTCTGGACCTTGTTTTGGGACCTTGGCTGGCTGCACAAGTCGAACATCGGCGGCACCAGTTTTTCACATCTTGAAAGTAATTGACCCAATAAAATCGGTTTCGAATTTTGTCCATGGTTGTATTTATGCCTAGGTGCGCGCCTGATTTTCCACCATGGCATTCGGCCATTATATTGTCTACCATGCTCCTAGGAACCACGACTTGATTAATCACAGTAAGGCCATCGGCACTTTCCCAGGCACGTTTAAGGATGTTTTCTTCTACTATCAGTGAATCCCATTGTGCCCACAGTGATTTGAATATCACCCCCTGGTTTGCGATATCTTGCCATGATGGTCGTGGCTTGTTCTCTTCTTTCAATCGCAAGATAGGTCCTATATCTTTGTCGTCAAGTTGTGTGGTTCTAATTGAAGCCGACATCCATTCGTCATCTTGTTCTAATTTTATCTGACGCACGTAGTTAATTCCCTCTTTCTGGTCAATTTTCCTGCAATGTTTACAATCCTCAGGGCAAGGTCTTCTGGACAATGCATCCGCATTATTATGCACCCTTCCCGATCGGTGCTTAATTTGATAATGGTATTGTTGTAGCTTTTCTATCCATCTCGCGACTTGCCCTTCATTTTGTTTCATTTTCATGAGCCACTGTAACGCAGCATGATCAGTTCTAATCAGAAACTCTTGTCCATAGAGATATTTGTGAAAGTGATCTACGGATTTAATGATGGCTAGGAGCTCCTTTCTGGTAACACAATAATTTCTCTCTGGTTTGGATAGCTTCTTGCTGAAAAATTCGATGACCCGTTCTTCTCCATCTTGTACTTGGGAGAGTACTGCTCCTATGCATCGTTGCTCGCATCAGTATCTAATATGAATTTTCCTTTTGGAATGGGATATGCAAGAATCGGACTAGAACATAATGCTGCTTTTAGTCTCCTAAATGCTTGGTCACATTCGGTATTCCATTTGTAAGAAACTTTATCTTCTGTAAGTCTATGTAATCGACACGCTATTTTGGCGAATCCTTCTACAAATCGTCTGTAGTATGTACACAGACCCAAAAAGCTTCTCAATTCATGTTTGTCACGAGGTTGAGGCCATTCTTTTATTGCTTGTAACTTCTTTTCGTCGGTATGGATGCCTTCTCGGGAAACGACGTGACCCAGGAACTCAACTGTTTCTTGGAACAGAAAACATTTCTTTGAGTTCAATTTAAGATTTGCGTTCCTGATTCTTGAGAATACTTCTCGTAAATTATCTAGTTGATCTTGAAATGATTTCCCCATTACTATGACATCATCCAAATAGACTAGGCAGGTTTTCCAAGTAAGGCCTCGTAGAGCGACTTCCATTAGTCTTTCAAATGTAGCTGGAGCATTGCATAGGCCAAATGGCATCACATTAAACTGATAAAGTCCACTTCCAGCAGAGAATGCAGTCTTCTCTTTATCCTTTTCAAAGATTCCTACTTGCCAATACCCACTTTTTAGGTCAAGAGTAGAAAACCAACATGATCCTGCCAATGTTGTTAATGTGTCGTCTATTCTTGGCAGTGGGTAACTATCTTTCTTGGTCACATCGTTAAGTTTCCTGTAGTCGACACAAAATCTAGTACTTCCATCCTTTTTAGTGACCAACACCACAGGAGATGACCAAGGACTTGATGACTCTTCAATAACACCGTCGCTGAGCATTTTATTAATGAGATTGTGAACTTTTTCTTGCTTGGCCATTGGTAGTCTTCTTGGGGGCTGTCTTATCGGTTGGGCATCGCCAGTGTTGATAGCATGTTGAATAAGGTTTGTGCGTCCCGAACTACTCCTAGTTTCGAAGATATTACTTTGTTCTTCTATAAACTCTCTCGCTTTACTAAATTCTTCTGGAGTGATCTAGCGATCACTACCATTGGTTATCTCTGACTGCCCGATGCACGACGTCCGGCCCTATATATGAGGGTCTGCCTACAATTCGAGAATTTGCCATCCTTGTTCGATTCGGAATCATTCCGCCCTTTTCTAGAACCGGACCGTTCACATACCAGTGTGTCACAGATAACGCAACTAAAACCTAGATTAAGAATACAACCATAAAATACGTCAACCTAATACTACACTAAACCTAAATAAATTCTAACTATAAAATTTAAATAACTTAAATTTGTAACAATATTTAACACCGTTTATATCAAAGTTAACATGCACATTATACAGGGTAGAACATAAAACATATATTTTGCGGAGAACTAAAGTACCATTATTTAGATAAAACGAAATCGTATTAAAAAAGGTTGTTCAGATATAAAGTTTTACTTTCTTTTTGTCAGAATTTTGAAATTTTTTTATTCTGCATGATAATCATATTACTGCAAATGTATTTTTGGCTGGTATATGGTAAATTTGATAACTCAAAAACTAATTGAAATATTTTTGAAACAATACTCTCATGTAAAGAGAGCCCTTTAAAATATGGTGCAGCCCGACCAATGTTTATTATCTTACACCTGATTCCCACCTACGACTTTCTCGTGGGTGCCCGCTCACGCGTCACATGATCTCAATATGAAAATGTGAAGCGTGCGCGGGCACGCACGAGAAAGTCGTAGGTGGGCACCGGGCTTTAAGGGTTACAATTATCCCTTTTTTTACTTCTATGACTTTTTTGACATTTTTGATTTTTTTTTATACTTTTATTATTGCACTTGACCCCCCCCCCCCCCCCCCAAGAATTTTTTGAATTTACAAAAAATGAGTAAAAAGTCATGTTTTTGCTAATAAAAATTCAAAATTTTTGCCTGCGGCGCATGAAAATGTCTATTGTTATTATCATCGAAATTATAACCACTGACTAGTTCTATAAAATGCTGCTTAAAAAAATATATACCGTTTTTTACCAACAGGGACTGTCACCTAAAGTGCCCCCCCCGAGAAGCACCTCTGGATCCGCCCTTGATCACAATGTACTTGTGACAGCTCTGTGTAGCATGTGCTTTACTTGTAGTGTGCTAGGAAGGTATCAGATCCGTCAAGGATCTTTTTTTTTAAAGTAGAACCATCCATATTCAAAAAGGTTTTGTTTTCTTTTTTTTTTAATCTTTAAATTTGAATTCATTTATGTTAAACAAACCCTCGTTTCCATGGAATATGCAAGGAATAAAAAGGAGCATATAAGTTCAACAGGCAGTAATTTATATCCATTCCTTATGGAAATCTTCTATAACCTTGCTTTTTACTGAAAACAATTAATTTAAAATTCAAAAATGCACTTTCGGAATGTATAATTTTTGTTCTTAAAAGTAGGCTAGATTTTAATATTGCTTTTAAAAAATAACATGCACATGTGCTGCAAGAACTTATATACAGAGTGTCCCATTTTCGATGGTATTAAATGAAAATCTCGATTATTTGGCCCTACCATGCTCGTTTAATATCTCTTAAAAACGGTGCTATCGGATTTTTTACTTGTAGTTTTTTTTTATACTGGGTCTTTTTATCCAATTAGGATCAATCGCTCAGTTTCGCAAAGATAGAGCGAAGTGTACAGCAGTTTAAACAATCGCCGGTGTGTGAAGCCAATGTTGTTACCACTACACATACCTTGTAGTTGTTATTATACAGGGGCTTGTCGAAACAATCGCAAATTTCACAAATTTTTCTATCTTGCTTATTTAACAAGATATTTCAATTCTGTAAAAACATATTCATAAGAACATATTTAAAAAAAAAAAATTACGATGTACGATTTTAATTTTTGGTACTATATTTGATACATGTATTATATTTTAAGTAGCCAGTAGCGTGCAGTGCTAATTAAAGCATATTAGAAAAAAATTGACCTTGTTTTGCTACACGCTTACTGCACACACAGTTAAGTTAAAAATTTATGAAAAAAACTCCCTCAAAACCTTTATAATCAACTATTAAGTTAAAATAAGCTAAGACAAAATATCTAAGAAATGTAAAAAATTTATTATATAAAAAAGCAGTTCCTAGTAAAAAACCAAAATTAACTTTTTTATACCAATTAATCTTAAATTATTTTATATTTTGCGTCCAAATTCAACCGAAAAAAAACAGTAGTTTGATTTATTTGTTATAAAATATTCGACAGAATAGTTACTGCTTTCCTCCTGGAAAAACTAAATCTTTGCTAGTTAAGGTTAATTTTGCATGCATGCATAATACACGATCAAGACGACAGGCGAACAAACCATGCGCCTCCTTGTTTTCTCTCTTTTATTCTAACAGCGCCAGCCAAATATAACGTCTTTCGAGAATCGAAAAGGCCCAGCCTTTAAAATCCCATTAGAGCGCCTATTAGCAAAATCAGATAAGAATTGCGTGATAATAGAGTACAGGTCATATCGCATAATTTTTGAGACAAATTTTTACAACTTTTTTTCGTTGGTCTATGCTATTTGTCATGGTAAACAGGTGATAACTGTTAAAAAGTTATCTCAAAAATGATGATATAGAGTTTATATGCATATTATCGAAATATATCTTAGGCTTAGGTAATCTATAAAATAAAATTTTTAAAAAAATGTCACGGGTTATTGAAATATACCCACTAAGCACAAAATCGTAAAAAACGTTTAATAAGTATTGAATTTTTTTTCTAGCACAAATTTGTGTTAAAATTAAGTCAACTTTTAATATTAAAAAAACATGTAGAAAATCCTAACTAAAATTTATTTCCTAATAACGTTAAGAAACCAACATTTAAAGAAACATAATTATATTATCATTAAAAAGAATACAATCAACATATGGTTATTTTTATAATGTTTTCTTAGATCTCATTTCTAACGTTGAATTTAAGATATATTTAAAAAGCTAATAAATGTTTTGTTTTTTAAACATTAAAAAAATAATAATTTAGAGGGTACTGCCTTTGTTCTAGAACGGGCCATCGCCATTTTTAGTTGCGTTTCGTTGCGAGTTAATTCGAGTCGGTAGCAGAGGCTATTTTTGGGCTATTTTGGTCAAAATATTTGCGCATTGTAGAAACAAACATGGCAAATTAAAAGCACAATTATAAATAATGAGAGTGAATACATATTTGGATCGCAATATACTCCAGTTGTGTGGGAAAGATGGTATAGTTAAAGAACAACAAATTTAATATGTATGCAATGATTTAAATGAAGCACCACAGAATAAGGTAAGAGAAGTAAACTATTAAAGTAAAAAAATGGTTTTGTCTGGAATATAGCATACCTACATTATAGGTAATCAGACAGGGAATGCGACAATTCACCGCGGATGATTAGTCGCCGAACCTTAAGCCGCGTATTCATTTGAGGCAGAATTCGTAAGCTTTACAGCGGGACCAAACGAATGCCTCGTTTGCATTCATGCTAAAGTTAAGATGCGCCTTAAGATGAACAATAGGGACTTATTGGAATAAAGCCTGACTTTATTTTAGAGTCGACTTTATTCTGACACATTCACACAGAAAACAAACAGCTGACCTCTCAAAATTGACATACCAACGCCAAATATAATAATACAGTCGCTAACTTTCATTTAATAAATACCGACACTAATAAATCCGGTTTTTAAATACACAAAGGCCGAATTTTGAAGCAAAGCAGCTGTTTTTATATGTAAATCTGTCACCGTAGGGTCGATTTTAAAAAAAGGTCAGGTTTTATTCCAATAAGTGTCTAATATTCAACTGAATGCTTGTCTGAAGTTTCCACTTGTTCGGTTCGGTTATTCATTTAAGGCAGAATTATCATAGCTCGTTGCGAGGTTGAACGCGCAATATTTATATGTACATGCTTTAAAGGCGTGGCTAACAGCAACACGCATGGACCTGCGGCACGGGACACCATCCGATCAGAGTTTGAACTTCAAACGAGCATTCAGTTGAATATTGCTTGCCTCAAGGCGCATATTCACTTGAGCATGAATGCAAACGAGGTATTCGATTGGTCTCGTAGCAAGGCACTTACTACAACATTATTGTTTAAATGTAAATTTTAATTTTAATTTCAGAAGCTACGGATCCAAATTTCCTTTACTTAGTGTCGATTTCACGAAAACCTTAACAGACTCTTGCTGCTCCCCAAGTAACATTTCTTTATTTATAGCAGAAGCTAAAAGGTTGCCGGCGCCTTTCCTTAAAACCATTAGTTTTAATGTTTGGTCGCTAGCACGTTCCCATTACCCTTATATACCCCTTAGACCTCCTAAACGGGACTCCCCAATTGGTGGTGGCAACCTATGTATTAAACTCACTATAAAACCATAAGAAATAAACTCCAGCTTCGCCCTCTAGCGGTTCCACCAGTATAGAACCTTTTAGAGCCTAAAGCTATTATGCCAGGTTCTAAAAGCAACTCAGAAACGTCCTCTATCCTGTTATAAAACTAGATTTGGTAATTTGGTATCCTGGCGATTCTGTTGAATACCATAATACCTTTAGAGTAAAGAAGTTTTCCTATAAAAGCTATGGCGATATTTAGGTCACAAAATTGCCAAAAACGTCAGAGTCCCAAAGTTATTTTATCACATAAAAATATACCGAGTTTGTCGTTTTGTTGATGATCAAATTGCCTGCCAGATTTATTTTTCTGATAAAATCGTATCTGAAAAGCTCTCAAAACAAGCGCGCCACCTCAAGAATGCTTTTTAATAGTTTTTTGATAACAAAATAACAAATATTTAAAATTAAAAAAAAAATCATTTACACTATTCACCATTAAAAAAGTCTGCTTGGTTTACATAATTCAAAATTAAAGTAAAATTATTGTTAAAAAACACTGCTAAAACGACTAGATAAATATTTTCTCTTTACAATATTTTTTAAATAAATTTATATACGCCATTATGGTTTTATAATGGTCACTTGGTTTTATTTGTTACTGTATCGCAAGTGTTTAAAAGCGTATAATTGAACACTTTTAAATGTTTTTTTCGTGCAATTTCGACACAATCGAGAGGGCCAGTGCAATGATATTCGTTGTGCCTGCAGGTTGGAGGGCAACCTCTTATATTGGTCGTCTAAATAGGCCTTACCTAGGCCTGGGTGTCCTAGCCAGGAGGACGGAAACTCAACAATTATTAATTATTGGGCTTTAAATAATCAATCTTGCAATAGGTAGGTACCAATCTGTACCTAGGTATATCTATTATTTTTACAAGAAATACCTAAAAAAATAAAACATGAAAGTATTTACTTACTTCTGTTAGAACCCTTAAGGAAACAAGGTTTTATATGGCCGCCTATTTAAATAATATTTAATATACAACTATGGGTAACTATAAATACAAAAGAATTAAGTTTACCTTTAAGCCTTCCTATAAAACCTTTTTAAAATGCCTAAAAATAATGGCAAAAACCAAAAGTCTATAGTTTATATTTACCACTCTTAAAAACCTTAAGGGTTCTATATGGCCGCCTATCTAATCATATTTACTTTTAAACTACTGGTAACTATAAAAACAAAAGGATATAAGATAACCTTTTAGCTCTATTATAAAACATTTTTGTGATGACCTAAAGTAATGAAAAAAACTAAATGACCAAAGTTTATATTTATTTCTTTTTAAAAACTTTAGGTAAAATGGTTTTATAAGAACATCTTTATAAATCAGAAATCAATAAAACAAAAAGTATCTAAAAGGAACAGAAGGAATATCAGTTTTATTATACTCCCTTTATAAATCACTTTTTGGTTGTATAACACTCCTTTAGGTAATTGGTAATATAAATTACCTTTATGTAGCCAAATTGATCCTAAAACCCATAACAGCACCCTCTAAATAACCTAGGAACCAAATTAATAATGGGTCTGCTCTTCCAAAATAGAAGAATTTTATTTACGATATTTAGGTTATCTTATTTTTAGAGATATTTGAAAAAAATATATTTTTTCATTGTTAAAAAAACATTTCTTTTTCACTGTTAAAAATCTTTTTTTAACGTTCGAAAAACATTTTTAAAAAAACGTTAGTTTTTTGATGTTGGAAGAACATTTTATTTTCAATGTTATAAAAATATAACAATACTTTTCTAACGTCAGAAAACGGGTTATTAAGCTTCATTCTCACTATGAATATATTAGAACTGACATCCAACCTAACGTTCTGTTTTTAAATTAAACATTATTTTGACGTTATTAAAATATTTTTGTGTTTAGTGGGAAATGATATGGAACAAAAAGTTTTTGGATTCCATCAAGGGTAGACACTTTTTTCTGCCACTGGTCGGCGGGATATCGGACGCTATAGTTCGGGGCCTAAGAGGGAAATTTTGGGGTTTGTCTGCATTTTCGCGTACCGTAATGAAATTTGGCACAGAGGTAGTAGACACCTAGAGATGCAATTTTAGAAGTGGTGCTCCGATAGAACCCAGTGCAGGGCCCAGATACAGGGGCGTACTTGAAATGGGGCAGAAAAAATGTATAAATTAAATATGAAACTCATTTCGCGTACAGTTTTTTGTTTTTTTTTACTTTATAGCTTGTAAATCCACAAAACTTAGAAAAAATAAACTTGAGAAACTGGTTTTTGAGCGGGGGGACAAAAGGAAGGAGGACAGATGTTGTTAAAATCTTATTTCATCTAAGGTGGTCGTGTGGGGTATCGATTTCTAAATAATTTATTATAAATTAAGTCAATACGTCAAACTATTCATATGATATGTCAAAAATTGATAACTTAAATGTACCTGTTCTGAGATCTACGGCAGAGAATATTAAAAAATTCTAACCAAGCGTAACTTAATAAAATTTGATAAGTTAATTAAAAGTGGAGTTTCTGGAATTTTTGTATTGTGTTACTTTGTTAATATTAGAGATACAGGGTCGGTTAAATAGACAAAATTGTGGTATTATTTCCTGATTACGATGGTGATGAACGAAAGAAAATTAAATGACGAGTAGCTATACATTTAAGCCAATAGAAAGCACATTTGACTTTAAACAAATGTTATTTTATGACTTTTTCTTTTAAAGTCAAAATTAACGAAGTTATTAACAACTTTCCTAATCATAGGGGATATAGGCTGTGGTATTTAAATCTATCGAAAGCTGCCTATTTTTACCTTTAGGAGAAAAATTCCAAGGACAACTTTTTTTTAAAATTAAATTTTCTATCGATTGAAGGTACTATATAACAGAACTTGTGTTAAAGCGAAAAAAAAAATCTTTAAAATTCTACTTTTTACTGTAACTCATGTACGCGTTTTTCGACTTTTCTTGTGTTTCCAAAATTTTATGTTTTTAGTGGAATTAAATTTTTTTCATGCCTTAGTGCACTTAAATGGTGCCAAAGAAAAAAAATTCTAAATTTTACGTGTTTAAAATATTTTTTATATATTGACAAAAGAAACGCCCTGTATTTTCGTACAATGACAAAACTAAGTAAAACAGTGCACACCAACTTAAAAAGACGTTTCTCTAGTTATAACAAGTGGTAAAACTAAGAAGGTATCTTAAACTGCGTAATCGGTATGAACAAAAGTTTGAGACTACTACTTTTTACATGTTTTTTTTTAATATCACCCTGTGTCTTTCAGCATATTAAAAAATTACGCAAATCTATTTTTTTTTGTTACAGCCTGTAACAAACCAACAAATTGAGCCTAGCTCTGTTGCAAAATACCTAATAACGCCGTAGCTACAATAAATAATGTAAAAAACACTAAAATGATAGCAAAATATTTGATGCCCAGTATATACGTTCAGAAAACGGCAATAATGTAGCGCTTACTACAGAAATAGAGTGCGATAAATGGTTTATAAAGGACAATATAGTAATTTCAATGACATGTTTATTTTTAGCACTAACCTAAGAAATTACGAAAAAACTTTAATCTGTAGTTACTTTTTAACACTTTGTACAAAATTTTTTATTTAAAAAAAAATGAAAGCTGTACTAGTATTGTTGTATTGTGCTGACTTTGAGTTTTCTATAGGAATTTGTAACGTCCCAATAAAAAAAAAATTATTTAAAATGGTCATAATATTTTTAATTATTTTTAAGAACACCCTGTGTTTTTAACAGTTCAAACCTATTTTTTTTTCGTTTTATAAAATATTAATGCAAGCTAAGTATCTTTTATTTGGTATATCTTATTATTAAATATCGTTACGTCTAAGAAATTCACATACTTTTTCATCTATTAAGATTTTTTTAATTTAGAATTATTAATTAAAAACCCCTGTACTCCGACCCTGTATACGTTACACCCATCCAGCAATTTTTGTTTTAAAGACAAGCAATCTGTTTGTGACCAAATTAAATTTTAATGTCGTATCTTGCATAACGAAGCTCCTGGATTTTTTTTTCTACCTAACGCCCAACATAAATTTATCAAAAAAAAATAAATATTTTTTTTTCTTGGAAGAAAATAAATAAATATATTTTTTTAGGGCTTAAAATAAAAGTGTATATGTCCTCATAATTAGTGCAAAGTTTCATTGCTCTAGCTTTACATTTGAATTTTATACAGAATTTTAACGAGAGAGATACAATTAAAAATAAAACACCCTTTTTCTTTGCTCTGCACTGGGTTCGAGATGAACACTACTTCGTAAAATAATACTATAGTTTTGTACTATAATCGTGACAAGTTTCATTACGGTACGCAAAAATGCAGACAAAAGTGGCTGCTCCGGACTACTACGCTGTTTTCCAAAAGTGTATACGTATCTACCGAAGGTGCAATACTGCACGCCCGATATGAATAAGCTACCGGGGCGGGGCCGGGGTGGCGGCTAGAAATAAACTATACTTACATAATCTTATTTATTGTATTTTAAATTATGTTTATAATGAGTAAATACAAAATTAACTTGTTTTTATTTATTTGATTATTATAGTCGGCGTCTTAAGTTCTATGATGTTGATGAGTCTCTTCGTTTGTTTGCAGCCTTGCCCTTTTTCAAAGTCGTAACTTTCCACAAAATATCCAGTTTAACATTGTAGTAATTAAAACTTATATTCAGACTGCAACTGGGGACCATAATAAGTCTATCCATGAAAGATAAAATTTTTAAGAAAAATATATAAAATAGTAATAAAAATTAAGTAATTTAATACATTAAAATATATCTTGGCCAAAGACCTGTAAATTTTGGTTAAGAATAACCCAATATCTATATTTTCATTTTTCGGGCAGACATGATTTCTGTAACTGCGCATGCATCAGTTTTCGTATTTTTGAACATACTCCGTTTCGTCACTATATTTGTTTGAAAATAATTGTCAAAAATTTAAGGTTTTGTTATTGTTTTTTTTTCTAAAAACTAGCAAGTAAACATTTATCAAATTGCAGATTAAATTTGTATTTTTTCTTAAATTAAATATAAAGATTTATTATGGACTCTGGTGGACACCATATATAATGTTTAATGGCATCTATAAACCACTCTTACGTTTAGCGCGAATTATTTGCTATTTTTCACAGAAAAAAGCACAATTTAACACGGAAAACGCAAAACACCGCAAAATGTAAATAATCAGCGAAAATGATGTCCACTCTGTGTGTACTCATGCATGCGCACTTTAAAATTTACTTATTCTAATTTAAATTTGCCATTTTTCACTTTTCGATTTTTTTTTAATCAGAATGCTCTTAGGAATTTGTAATAACCGTTTGTTTTGGGGTAAATTATCTAGGCCTAGAGTACTTTAAACCTACAAGTGTAATTTTATTGCCTGCACTTTGTTATTAGTTTTTTTTTGTATTTGACAGCTTGTCTTATTTTAAAACTTTATGGATCTTGATTAATATTTCTTTATTAATTACTGTTGAGTCAGCTTACTTCTCCTGGAGTATTCTGATAAGTACCGATAGAAAAAAATAGCCAACATTCAACTTAAACTTTCCATTAGATTCGTGGATTCTTACGGCAATTATCGCTAAAATATAAGAGAAAAACATTTATATGGTGACATTTACCAGAATATGGCAATAATAGAGTTATCAAAAAATATTATGTACCTTAACATAACCCAAAAAGTGGGCATTAATAATAAAACACTTACAAATGTGGATTTCCTGATTCAACCATTAAGTATGATTAATACAATTATCATATTGTTGATTAAAATTTTCAAGGAGCATAATATTAAGATGTCAGTGTTAGAATAAAATAGATGTAGATGATAAAGAAATTACTAGATTTAATTTATTAATTAGAATATTTTATAAAAATTTTGAGCTCCACATGTGCATTATTAACCTTGCAATAGGCGAAGTAGTGGAAACCGTTATGCTTCGTGTCGGCAACACTGTCGAAGTAAAGTTAGTTTTAAAATTTAAAATAAGCACTACTGTAGTAAATTTGTTTTTGTTTTCCACTTTTTCACGGATTTTTTGGTTCGTTTTGTGATGGTAAGAACCAAGAAGAAGTCCTGGTCTAGTTAGTTTTCTATAAATCGGCTTCCATTTTTTCTACTTTTGGGAAATTGAGATCGGTGTAAACTTAATAAATGGATAATTAAATAAATAAATTAATTAAAATAAAATAGCAAGTTTAGGAAACATTTGCGCTCAATTGACCAGGGTTAAGTAAACACCAATTCTGACCTCCCAGAACGAAGAGAAAAAAGCTAATTTTAAAAACTGTTAGCGGATAAATATCTTTTGAAAATAGTATATTATCAAAACTAGTTTAAAGTCTATCTATGACAGATCTGATACCTTCCTAGCTAGCCTATTAGCATACTTCAAGTGAAGCTATAATAATCAGCCTTGAAAACAATTTTTTTTAAATGTCTCAGAAACTAAAGCTCATACGAAGTCTTTGATTATAGCACAAATTAATTAGCCAAATATAGTCTACTACATTCCGAAACTTCAGATTGATGCGATGCTCCGTTAAAAAATTAGGATTTTTTATTTTTTAAGTTTCAAAAACCTGTCATTAGCCTAAAAGCCAAACACTATTTTTCCTGAAAATTTTATGAAAATCGGTTAAGCGGTTTAGGAGCTATCACGTTACGGACAGAAAAAAATACATCAGACATCACGACAATATTGCTAGGATAGGTCAAAATACACCCAAATAACACATTTTCGGCGTTATCTCAAAAAAATTTTTTTGTCGAAAACAATATCTTCTCTAGCCATTGCTGTGCAGGCTAGGAAGGTAAAAATATGTATGTTGTATAACCCGTTTTATCCATTGTAGAAGTGGCAACATAGTGCCGGTTTTTTTGCTAATTAAAGTACGCTTTTTCGCCTAAACAGTATTTTAGTTGTGAATACTGCTGGGGTGTGGGCGCATAATTGAGGAGCAACTGACCAAAATGCATTAAATCCACTTTTTGTGATTTTCGGGCTAAATATAAAAATGTTGTGCTTTTTTGTCAATCTTTATTAAAAACATCCCAATTCAATGAAAGCGCATTAAATCCATTCAGAATAGCCGTTCTAACTTAGTTTGCTCTTCTTTTAAGTTTTTCTTAAAAAACATATATATTGGATTTAATGCATTTTGGTCAGTTGCTCCTCAATTATTTTTTAACAATAGAAATTTTAGCCTATAGTGCCATCTAACTAATTTAATGTCATGTTCAACTATTTCAAAAGTAAGAGACTTTGACGAACAGACAAATCAGTGACGATCAGGCTTTCGATTTTCTCAAACTAACCCTACAAAAGCAAAACATTCAAATTTCGCGCCTTCAAAGCATTTTAAATCTCCCGTCATTGGATGAGGGGATGAAAAGAAAAAATGTTAAGCCTGTCTTTTTTGTCAACCTCATATATAAGTTTTTGGGGTCGCCCACGAGCTGATGCTGCTGTTTGCGTAAAACTAAAATGTGAAGTCGGTATGATTAGTTTCGGTTTAAAAAACCCCTGGGTTTCTTGGTTGGGTTTCGTGGTAATCTATGTCCGAATGACTTTGGACAACTTTGACATAACATATTAGAAGCTTGCAAAAAGTTTTGCGATTTCCTTCTAGTTTGCATTGTGTAACGTGGCTGACTTCTGCTAAGCATAACTAGGTGTACATTTGTTTGAACTACCTAATTAAGATCTCAAGTGGAACTGGTAGACAACAAAAGTGGATACGGAACGACAACTGCAGAAGTATCTCAGGAACGTTGATTCTTTCTTGGCTGGATCACCTTATTAGTAAACTAAATATATCACTTACCAAATAAATCATCTTTCATGTATTTTCTCGCGCATATCTTGTATGTAAAGTATTTTTACTTGAATTCTTCTGTTTTTTTTTAAATTTTATTTATGAATTGAACAATAAGAAAGTATAACAGTTATCTTTTTAAAGATAAGGTTTTTTTTATTTTAGTGTCATTTAGAATTATTTATTTACTTTTATTATTTCAGATGCTGAATTAAAGGTTTCCAAGTTTAACCAAGCTAAGTTGTAAATTGCAACTATATTAAATGAACAAAACTAATTAATACCCAAAGTTAGCTTGAGACTTCTTGACACAACTTAACTTGGTTTTTGTGTTGGTTTATAGCCTTAATTCTTTCCTGTTCTTGTTTTAATAAAAAGAGATAGTTTCTGGTTTACACAATGTTTATATTTTATTTAAAAAAATGATGAATTTCATTACAATTTCAAAAGTTACAAATGATTTTGTAAACGATGCAATAATCGTATTACATTAAATTTTAGGGGTTATACATTGATTTACAAAAAATATATTATTTAGTTAATTTTACATAAATTTGAGAGTTATTGTCAATTACAACTTTGAAAATTTACATTATTCTGTATGCATTTAATTTCTCTAATTTAAAATCTGATTATCAATTAAAAACAAAATTATTTTTCTTTGAACTAACTTTGATAAATCTGTAATGAACTCGACAAATTTTAAAAACAAAAGTAAAGGTTTTCTTTTAAATAAACAAAAGAAAACCTTTCATGTGTAAGTTCATTATGGAAATATACAAAGTTGTTGTATTTGTTTTAGCCATTTTAAAGAAGATGGATGACAAAGAAATGACAAGCATTTCTTTGCCGGAAGAAAAACTTACATTAAAAAATGGGATTGAAACTCTCGAGACGCGAAAATATGACTTGCTAACCAAAACTCACTTCTGTCGTGTCAAAATCGAAACTAAAACTTTTATTTTTCGTAATCCAAAAAAGAAACTTTTTTCCCACGCTTCTTTAAATTGGCCCTTTAATGAATAGGCTTGGCTTACACAAAAAGGGCGGGTACCATTGACCGTAGATCAGCAAGATCTCTTAAACCAATCAAAATGGAGAGGCTTAGATCAAAATTGGGATCTGTACATCTTTACTTAAAATGGTACTAGAAAGTGATAGAAAATGAATCTATCTTAAAAATTTTACAAGAGAAGGATAGAAAAACCAAAAGTTACCCAATATTACCCTCTAAAGGAAAGAATCTTAAACGAATGACCAAACAAAATTTACTTAATTACAAAAGAAAATTGTCTTGCCAATTAAAATATATTTTGAAAATGCCATTATATCTAGGCCTTTGAGATCTGAAAATGGATTGGCTTTGTCAAAATTTTGCTAGAAAAAAAAAACTTAATTTGACTTGCAAAGAAAATAAACCAGAAAAATATTTTTTAAAGACTTCCTTAGACTAAAAAAACGACGTGGAACCTATATTATAAAACATATTAAATCTAGACACCAATCATTCCTAATTTCCTTATAGTACAGAGTTGCAGATTTCTTTCAATTTTGCACACTTAGTTCCCGTATTTCGATGGAACTAATTAACATCATCAAAAGACAAATGCTACTCTATATTATAAATGAACAAACTTTTCCACACAAAAAGAAAAATGTAGTTACACATTCTAATCATATGGAAGATACATTTTTCGCCGTCGACAGTGGCTAGATTAAAAATAGATAAATTTTCTCCATATAATTTAGCGTGGTCAGTGAGTTCAAGGAAGAAGGTAGATACGCATATATGCTAATTAGTTAAAACTCTGTCTTGTTAGGTATCAGTTTTTTTGCAAAATTTCGTACGTTTCAATGGTGCAAACCGTAATCTGATTATTTGACAGTTTAAACAATACATTTGAACATAACTGTATCTTAGGTGAATACAACATGTGGTTATGTTGAAGTTTTAAAAAGGATAGCCGACAATAACTTTATGATCACAAAATATCCCAAAAGCTGTTTTCTCACGAAACCTTATTTTTATAACCAAACAATTTATTTAAGAAAGATTTTTGGAAACGGGCGGACAAGCACCATAAATTTTTAATAGAAGTTTTACGATTATATTCTTGTTAAAACACCCCAAATGTTTCATTGCCTCCAGAGTCCTGTAAAACAAAACCGACGGGAAAAAAACACTATTAGAATAAGAAAACGATTTAGTTCTGCAAAATTCACTAAATGAAATCTGCTGCAATTGTACCACAAGAAAGTAAGTAGTGAGTAATAGAATAGTATACCACAGTGGCGTATTTAGGTAAGGGGCCCCCTCGAAGCTAAGATATTTCCACATATTTCATAAACACACACATATAACAGCATAAAATACGATCACATGTTTTCTCGTCCCCCCCCCCTTAAAACTGCATCGTCCTCCCCTCAAATCTTTTTTACCAAAGATGATAACGGTACACCATGAAATTATATATGATATTTACTGATCGTTTATCTCTTTGCATATTTTTACTACCATGGTTTATTCCTGCTGTCTCCCTAACTCTAAGACATAAGTGCGGCATGAATCTCCGCTAAGGGTTTAATAATTAATAGAATAGCATTCCAGGCCTCCACTATAATTCAACAAAAAGTTGGGATCCTAGTATGTATCCTAATGAATGACACGGTGATCTTATAGCGTCCCATTTACAATAGATTTGTAACAGTGGAATAGAAAATATTAATAAAGTTTTTTTTTTTAAATTAGGCATTTTGTCATTAATAAAGGTTCAGAAAGTAGTCAAATTAGGGGTTATAAGCCACGACACGTATCACAACGTAATATACATTATTAGACAGACGTAGGTTGCGCATTACGCGCGACGTAACGTTGCCCCGCCTAATATGCATACGTACGCAAACGAAGATATGAAAAATAGACAGACGGGTTCGACCAATTTCAAAATTTCCGTGTGAAAAAACTAAAATTTTGGGGTTTTAGATGTTTTCCTATAGTTTTATCATATTTCCTATTAGTCTGCCAAAGCTCAACTCTCTAGCGTTTCTGGAAGAGGGCAATGATACTTTTACATAAATTTACATGTATTGGGGAGGTTAGTAAATTAGAAGTTTGGGGTTTTTTAAATTTTTCCAAGGGTTTGGTCATAATTTCTATCAGTCTGTCAAATTTCAGCTTTGTAGCATGTCTGGAAGTACAATAGAATTTTGATGATCTATACATGAGTGAGTGAGTGGCAAATTCGATTTTTTTTGAAATTTCCTTAGTACTTTACCACTTTATGGAAGTTCATAAAACTTGGAAAAGTTGTTAACTCTACGAAGATCTACGAAAGTGCAAAGTTTAAGTTTCGTAGCACATTCCGAAGTAGAGTTTGAGATATTTTTTTATTATTTCAGCCCATATTTATTTATATTTGAGGTCAAATATGGGCTGAAATGTTCCAAGAAAAGATGGTACATCAGTTTACGCGAACTTGGCGGGGCACTGCCAAAAGTTGATTTTTACAAAAATAACAACAAAATTTGAGTTAACGTCTTGTGGTCGTAGGAAAAATAGCGAACACAACTTGTTAAAAAAAAGAGATTCTTACACTCTTACGTGATTTTTGCACTCAGCTGGCTAATTTATTTACCACATAGGTGCAACGGTTTGAAACAAAATTTCGGACGTGCATAGTGTTTGTCGGGAAATACAATAATAAGTTTTGTAAATAAGACAAAACCAGAAAATAATAAAGAATGCAATTACAAAATCACGAATGAGTGCGGAAGATTATATTATGTAGGAACAACGAAACGCGCTCTTCAGGTTAGAGTATCGGTCGGTCGGTGATCAAATGATGATGGGATTCGACGGTCTGAAGCAAAAGTTTTGCAAAAGGAGTTGGATTGGCAAAAACGATATTGTATTAAAGCTGCATTTATAATGCAAACAAATAAGATTTTAGCCAACCAAGAACGGACATATCAAACATTTGAAAAACAAGAATTTTAGAGGCGGGCAGGTCGTCACACTTGACTGCGTACACCAAGTGCTATAAGTAGTAGCCACTTGAAAATGGTTAGAGATACATACTAACCGAAAAGTCGTGTTTACCATACGTTGTGTGTAATAAGTAAAATAATAAAAAGTCTTGGCTACACACACTATGTTATAATGTAAGGCAACCGCTTAACTAAAGAAAACCAACTGTAATAAATCTCAATTTATTTTTGCCTACAATAATAAAAAATTTGCTGTCTTCGGCCGGGACTCGAACCCGGAATCTTTTGCTCTGTACGCAAGCGCTCTTTACATTAAGCCACCGAAGACCATACATAATTTTTGGGAAAACTTCCATCTATGCATGTGCGTGGTGTGTCAATGAAGAACGAGAAACTCTCAGGGTATTAACTCGACCAAGCCATCCAACTGATCTCTATAATTCTTCCTTCCCACTGTCAAAGGTATGAAAACTCAAATTAGATGTAAAGTATCAACGTCAGAAAACATGAGATCACCTTTTCATGTGTTAAAATTTCTGATCGCAATGGGCAATCATTGCCAATATAATTCTCAAATACCAAATTGCAAATAATGCAAGGACCTAAAACTATAAACAACAAGTGAAATTAAAGAAAGCAAAATAAGAAAAATTTTCTCTTTGAAAATTTATGTATGGTCTTCGGTGGTTTAATGTAAAGAGCGTTTGCGTACAGAGCAAGAGAATCCAGGTTCGAGTCCCGGCCGAAGAAAAAAAACTTTTTTCTTATTTTTTGTATTATTTGTTGCGAATAGTTTAAAAAGGGAATAAGTACACCTAACGAAAAAGTTATTAGTAAAATATATTTTTTTTTAATGTAAACTGGTAGAAGTTTATACGGATTAATTAAAAAATAAATTAAATTAAAAAAATACTAATTGAGCCAAATTTATCGAGAAAAGGCTAATAAGTACCTACACACTAAATATAAAAAACAGCTCTAAAATGCGGCCCAAAAATACAGATAAACGCAATAACAAAGTTTAAAACATTGCCTTAAGGTGAAGGCATAATTAAAAATACAGGATACTAAATACTGAGGACAAAATTTCAAAATACCAAACAAATGCTGTAACTTATTTATTATTTCCAGTCATATGTTTCCTTGAATGAAAAACAGTAGGTTGGATTCTCATAAAATTATGTTGGAGGAATCGACTATTTTTAAAGCTATAAAAAAGAGAAAGAGACATCTGCTCATTCGAGCCAAACAATTATAGAATCTCTTCTTGTATCTCAGCGCACGTCAAACGACATCATCTAAAAAATCCGTTTATACATAAGCTGCGTTCGGTATTTACGTCGGACTAATCTTTTTGATCGAAATCGTTCGTTAAATCCATCTAGACCTAGGGGAGATAGATCTGAATCGTTCGGTAATTCTGCTCAGACTAGTCTGACGTAAATCTGGTTGCTCCGTATATTTTCATCGACGGAACAGATTAATCTGAGATAGTGACGTTATGTTGTGTATTTGTTTTGTTTACAAAAATAATTTTTTTTTGTAAAAAGATTGAAATCGAATTATTTGATGTTTGATTGTTAAATTATATAAATGTCCGACATTACAGGAAAATTTTGTCAAAATTATAGCTGGGTGTGAGTTGCAATATGTACATAATATTTTTGGTTATATTTAAGGTTATAACCATTTCTAAAAATTTTATCGATTTGATCCGGATCGTTCGTTAATTCCAATTTGCTCAGACTAATCTGTAATCACATGACCAAAAATCCGTCGCGTCTAAGATGCAAATACCGAACGCAGCTATAACCTTAAAAAGATTAACAGGCATGGAGGACGGCAGTGTGCTGTTTGGTGGTAATTGTCAAAATCATAGAAATAATTTCATTGATGGGATTTGTATCCAGTAATCCAATTGTGCTTTGAACCATTGTACATTGCAGTATTTGTCACTAGTAAGTAGTATTTAATAACCTGTATTTTTTATTGTTCCTTCACTTTAAGCTTCCTAAACCTTTCCATGGCGTTAAAAATTTATTTTTTATTTTTTTCCAGCTTTTCGCATACGTCTGCAATCCTTCCCCGAATTACATTGTACATTTTTTTTCTACCACCCTGTTTGCACTTTAGGCAATAAAACTTCCCTCCGCGTTGCTTTACGTTGATCCGTTAAAGTGCTAATAACTTTTGCATAACCTTCTCTATTTAAGTTGTGTTAGAGCAGAGCTGATTTAAGCACATCGCACCGCTTTTACACTTAAAACCACTGTGAATTATTTAAATTGTTTTAGTAAGTTTTATTGAATTTGATTCTATGTACACATTGCTTTATTTTGATAGATGTCCGATAAGTGGAATTCTAATTTCTAATGTCAAATTAAAAGGGTTTTCAACTAGGTATTGTATTGCTTTTCTTTTAGCCAGGAAAAGGCAGCAAATCTCTGTTAACTACACGCATCTAATTACTTGTCATAGCTAATTTCTTATTCTTTTGATACAGATGTAATTATTTTCTATAAAAATTGTCTTACACTTAGTCCTTAGTGTAAAAATGAAAACATACTAGATGGGCCTAAATAAAAAAAAATTCATTCAAGACAAAATGCACTTTGCGGGGAAGACATAGCCCTTTAAAGAAGCTGGTTTATTCTTAAGTTACGGAAATTTAATATATATATTTTTTAAATAGTCTTATCTTCGCTACGTATAACATAAAATTAATCATTAAAATCGGTATAGTAGTTCCTCAAACTTACTAATTAACAATGTTTTACCAATTAAGCGATTTTGAACCACAATAGAGTGGGTCTATGTCTATGTGGTCCCAGTGGAAGGGCTGCAAAGCCCACTCACATATGAATCATCAATTAAAGGACTGCTCTCTTAATTATGTCTGCATTTATTTCCTCATAAAATAATTTTTACTAAACCGATTTTATTCAACTGAAAGGCATCATGGTAGCTCTTTAATGGTTAAAATTTGGGTGGGCATGGGTTAGTTTCTTAGAAAAAAAATTGAATTAGAAACCCCAAACATAGTAGTAGTAGGTATGTTTTTTATTGACTTGTGGCTAAATGTTTGGGCGCAACACCCCGAATTTTTCTTTACTGACCTAAAATTCTGGCACTACCATGTTGTATTGACAGAAGCCTTTTCTTAGTGTAAATTGATAGACTACACAACAACACAAGTTCTGTCAAACAACAATTAAAAAATAACTTTTATCTAAACTTCGGCCGCCATCTTAAATGCTAAATGTCAAATTGTAACCAAAGATTATAGATTATAATATATATTATTGTAACTTTTTATAAATACTTATAAAAGCTGGGTCACTCTTGAAAAAATCCAGGATTTTTTTGTAAAAATTAGAGTTGGTGTATAGGTTATGAAGACCTCTTTTATTTTTGACATATTGTCACACAGAGGTAATAATCATAATTAAACTATCCCAAAGTGATGCACTTATATAAATAAAAAGGTGCACTTCGTATTACTTTAAATTATTGGGATCCATATAAATTAAAGGCGTGCATCTATTATAAAAAAATACCAAGATATTGGCAATAACAATTGTGGTACCTATCGAAAACCATCGTCACTAGCAATATTGCTGAATTTGCAATAATTTAATATAAAAGACGATGTAACATACCATACAAGTGACCAGTACCCGGGGTCCACTCCTAACTAAGCGTTCGTAACCAGTTTCTGGACGTCCTGCTGAGCTTCGTAACCAGTTTCTGGACGTCGTCTCATTTGCCCCTTAACTAAGCGTTCGTAACCAGTTTCTCGATGTCCGCTGAGCTTCGTAACCAGTTTCTGGACGTCGTCTCTTTTTTAACCCTGAACCTGTGGTCCTGTGTACTGCGTGTCCCGAGTCCTACGCGGCATAATTCACAGTAAGGCCCTAATGGCCGTATTTATGGTTCTCCATATTTTTTTTGGGTAGGTTAGCGTAAGGTATAATTTCTGTCGATTTATCAGCTGTATAATTATAAACGAAATATATGTATTAAACTTCCCCCGTTTCCGATAATTTTCTACGCCCCCAAACTAAAGAGCCCTAGGTCCATTTTTCTCTGTGACAATATTAAGCGCCATCTTTGTGTCGGCTAAAATCTAGGGGAGGGGGTAATATTAGATGAAAAAATTTATTCGGGTATTTATTTTTTTTTCTTGAGGTAATTCTCCGGTTAGTCTTTTATTTATTAACTGAAAGTGCATAAATTTTTTTCTAGAGGAGATACTTACCATGTTACCCCCCTTAAATCCGCACTTATTTCTTGATAAACTTTACAGCTTGTAAAATATGAATTTTCAAAGTTTTGCCATTTTGGTCGTTTTCCCTATACCAACAATTGCTAAATGACAAATCTCAACTCAATCTCTGGTTTTTTCGTATCTGTAAGACCAAACCATACTAAAACTCCGTGCTTTTCTTGATAAACTGTATATTTTGAAAAATATGAATTTTTAAAGTTTTGTCATTTTGTTCTTATGGGTTTCCCTATTCTAAAAATCGCTAAATGACGTTTCTTCGAATCTCAACTCAATCCATGGTTTTTTCGTATCTGTATGACCGACGGTGACATGGTTTTTTCGTATCTGTATGACCGAACCGAACCGAACCGAACCGAACCCACAATACGTTAACTCGGTGCTTTTCTTGGTTAGCGCGGATCTGGGCCAAAATCTAGGGGTGGGGGGGGGGGGGTTAATAGTCGACGAAAATATTAACCGGGTATTTAATTTTTGTCTAGGGGGTAAGTATCCGGTTAACCTTTTATTTATTAACTAAAAGTGCATATATTTTTATCTAGGGGGTAATTACTTCGTTACCCCTCCTACAAATCCGCGCTTGACTTAACTATGTAGGGTTATTTTTTTTTGGAACGAAATAGATACATCAATATAAAACTCTGATTCTGAACTTTTGAAAGCGCCTACTAAATTTTATCAGATTCTATATATAAACTGTTGATGTATCACCCAATATTGTATCAAAAACAGTTAAGCAAAAATCCTATCAGAACTGACTAATAAGTAGGATTAGCACAAAAAGTACTTGAAGGCCTCTCAGCGACCAGAATAAAAATTCAAAACTTACACAAAATAAGATTTATGTGCCAATTTTAGGATAATTTATTTCCTTTTTGCTTCTTCTTTTCTAGGTATATAAATTGGTATGACAAAAAAACTGATTTTGGCGTAGCTGTCGCGGTCCCCTTTATAAATGAGCTACTCATCATTGGTCAGAGAACAAGACCACCAAACAAAAAAGAAACTGTCGGCCAACAACAAAAAATCTCTTTTAGGATTCGCACGCAGAAATAGATAAACGGTAGATTAATCAACATCTGAATTAAGAAATATTTTCAATCTTATTTATTTTTGACCTAGTTCTTTTTTCCTAAAAAACCGGTTTGCCGCGGTCCGATTCGCCGCAGGGACCATTCACCGCCGACAAGGTTTAACATTGCAATTTGGTTTATTTCGTGTAAAAGACATATTTTTAATAAAAAATTAAAAACAATTTTTGTTTTTTTTATAACTTAGTTTATATATTTGTTGAAAATATATATTTATTTAACAATTTTTTTGAAAGTTTATTGAATAAAATTGTTCAATCAACTCTTTAATTTACTTGAAATTACTGTTTAGTTTTGGAATTTTATATTGATTAAAACTGCTAATTTTAGGGCAAGAAGCAGATGTTAAGAAAACTAGAAAAAGATAGGAACAATATTTAAAACACTGGAAATAGCAATAATAAAAAGTTATAAAATTAAATTAAACTGTAAATATAAAGATCAAAATAGTTATGAATAACAAAAATAATAATTTTATAGAGTTAAAATAAATAAATTAAATCCCACCTTAAATAAAACAAAGTGAATTGTAAAAACCACCCTGCTTTGTAGGCACTCATAGCTTGACGTTGATTCATCCAAACTCTACTGCTAAATCGCTCTGAAAAGAAAAAGCAAGACTGACTTTAAACGCTCCAGACAAAGAGATAAGACACCTGCGTAAGCTTAGAAAATCGTTACAAATCAAAATTACATAGTGTACTTTTGAAATAATTTGTTAAATTTGTTTCCAGATACAAAATCTAAATTATTTTGATGCTAGTGGCTCAAAGGATTAGATTAGCCGAATACAGCTTTTATTAAAATACAGCGATCCTGGAAACCGTGCCTAAAAACAAGTCGGTGGTGTTGCCATAAATTTTAGTTATTCTTAACCTATTGTTGCATATAATTAACTAAAAATACCATTTATATTCAAATCCCGTTTTGTTTCAAAGGTAAAGGAGAATCTGACTGACGCGACGGCGCGGCGCTTGTAGTATTCAAGAGAGTTTCAAGATTAAGCATAGCTCCGTACAATTAGTTTCTAGATTCCAAGCTGAACTCTTAACCATTGCATTGTAGTTAACAACTGGAGCAACAGGACTATAAAAATGTTTTCTGGTAGTCAGGCTGCCCTAAGGGCAGGCAGGCAATCTACAGAATAGTGGGCATTTTATATACGGGACACTGCCGACTAAAAATACCATTGCACAGAATGGGTCTATCCCAAGAGACTTAATGCAGAGTCTGCCTCAAATATGGCAAAACAATCAGGCACTTACTGTGTAGGTGCCCGGCAACAGCATGGTTACTCCTCAAATTAACTCAGATAATCTGAACCGTCCTCTCAAAATAGTTGCCAGCCAATGATAAGAGTTAACTCTATAGTGAGCCTGAGCCACAATAAACTTGGTCATCAATATCATCATCATCACCGTTCGGCGATTTAACAACGACAATTAAAAAGGCATCTAATAAAGTTTTTAAAGAATGTTGGTAAGAAGTATTTTATAATTGATATAAAATGAACAATAGTGGACAGTTTAAAGGAGAACGTTTTAAAATTCAACAAAAACTTTCAAAAAAATTTGAGCATGATTCTCGTACTAAGTATGTGATAAAGCTAATTCTGCGAATAGGAAATGCGATAAGTTTCTCAAGAATTCCACCCCAACAATCCAGTTATACACTGCAGTGGACATGATTGATTGAAGTTTCACTCTTACAAGATTTCCAATGCTGGAAAATACGTTTTCGACGTTGTGATAAACGCTAATAAAATTCCATATATTGAATTTTCCAAACGATGAGTTGTTTGCCAGACATCATTTGACTTTAATATCGAATTTATTATTTTCTATATAATTTTATTATATCGCAAATTTAATTAACTAAAAAAGCAAGGGGCAACTTAAAAGTTCAGACGATACTTCTACCCGATATTTTTACATAGGATCCTAATTATTTTATTGCTAAAGACAGGAATTTAACTTATTTGATCAAAAAAATATTCACCATAACATGTCTAAACCATTTAAAATCATTAAGTATATTTATAATTAAAAAAAATTAAAAAAAAACACCCAACTGCTGAATTTACTTGTAACTAGCCGCAGTTTGGTACAAAATTGTAACTAGTAAAATGATGTTGGAAAAAAGGTCCTCAAGCGTGTGCAGAAAGAATTTTTGAAATCGCTCTATATTTGGGAAAGGTATAGCAACAAATATTATTAATAAGAAGGGTAGGGAAAAGAGAGGGAGAAGGAGGGGGTAACTAATAAAATGATGTTGGAAAAAAGTCTTGAAGTGTGTGCAGAATGAACTTTTGAAATTGATTTATGTTTGTAAAAGTTATAGCTACAACTATTACTAATAAGGAGGGTGGGGTGAAGAGGGAATGTTACGGGGAGGGAGGGCGGAACTAGTAAAATGGTGTTGAAAAGAATATCTGAAAGCGTATGCAGAAACAATGTTTGAAATCGCCCTATATATGATAAAATTATGCGAATATGATTTTTAAATAGGGTGAAGGGAATGACAGGAGGGGAGATGAGTGGGAGCAGGGAGGACTACAAAGTAACTACAGCAAATTAAAGGACATTTGCAATGAGTGATCAAAGGAATTTCATTAAAATCGCCTGAAATTTAGATAATTGGTATGCCTTAAAGCCTACAACATGTGACAAAATGGCGTCTGAAGACCGCCATGTTGATTCATGTTTAAAAAAATATAGTCTATAGCACCTTCGGGATCAGTAGCAATTTAACGACACCTTCTTGGTCAAAATCGGTTTAGCCGTTTAGCCTCTAGCGTGACACAAACATACATATTTACATACATACATATCCCAATCGAAAAACATTACCCTTACTTTCGCCGTGCTGTAGTTGGCTAAAAACATTTAACTTGTTCAATAGTGTTTTAATTTTTAATTTCCAATTTGTAAGTAAAATGGCGATTTTCAGATTTGGACTAGGTATATCAATTAAAAATAATAGCTTATTTTTTAAAAAGCCTCAACACAAAAAATATTTTTCATAATTTTGAGGAAAATATTTCAAGTCTCTTTTTATTATGGGTAGCGGAAAATTGTTTGATTTTTTTTGTTTGAACAAAAAACAGAAACATTTTCTTCGAAAGCTATTTTTTCTTTGAACTAAAATTTGTTTGCATTTTCATCGAACAGACACTTGTTAGAACCATTTTCTTCAAGCGGGCATTTATTCAAACATATTTTTTTAACGGGAATTTGTTTGAAAATATTTTTTTCGAATGATTATTTTCTTAGCACCCTTATCTTTTTTTTGGGAGATCAGAATCGGTGCTTACCTAACCTTTGTAATTTAATCGCAAAATTATCCTAACCAGTCCATGTTTTATAGAAAAAGAATGCCAATCCAAAGAAGAAAACGTTTTCGAACATAGTTCCTCTTGAAAAAAATCTTTTTCAACAAATTTTCGTTCGAAGGAAGAAAATGCTTTTAATCAAAAAACTTGGAGACATTTTAATTCTCGTTTTAAGACAATTACAGCAGTATTGACTAAGATCCTAAGACTTAGCATTGTAGACCGGGTTTTAAGTATCAAGTCTATAGACTTGACACCGACCGTTTTAAGTGTATTTTTTTCATACTCACAGGTCAAATAACTGCAAAGATTTGGTTCACCCTAATGTGCATAATGATAGTAATTATTTTTCAGTGAGTTTCATCTCATATAAATTCAAATTAACTTTAGAAAGAAAGAAAAACCACATAAACATTTTGTAACGAAATGTTATTTTTTTGGAAATTAAGTCCGTGCAGTCATTGGATTCCCGTTGAAAATAGTCTCAAATTGTAGTACCACCCCTGAGGGGTGGTTTAATGTTCGAAAAACAATAGAAATAATCCATGATTGACAAAAAACTTATATACAGAAATATTTAAAGCTAAATAATACATAAATAACTTAAAACCATATCTGTAGATGCATTACCGTATTAAATACGTATCAATATTTAAATACTGTAAAAAGCACAAGATATATTAGAATCCTTTTTCAATTACACATTCACCAAAACAATCGACCATCGGTTTATTCGTCGCTAACTTGTCTAAAAAATTGACATGTAAAGTATAACGGACAGCTGACACTGACCGTTTTTATTCGACATTTCCTAGTGACGTTTGGAGGTTTAAATATGGCTACCATTTTTAACCAAAATATTTCATTATTTTTATTTATTTATAACCTTTGTGTGGAAATAATGTCTTTGTTACGACGAAAAAATATGACCCATATCGCAAGGTATTTATGAACAATTTATGTAAATATTAAAAACTATTGCATTCACGGGAAAAATAAGTTAAACCTTCAACCAAAATGTAGACTTTTAAACCTAGGATTGTAGCACTTAGCACTGTAGACCCTTTAGTATAACTGGAGTTAATGTTTTTGTTTATAAAGACGATATTATCAAAAACGAAGTTTTGTTTTGCTGCTGATTTAGCCTCAATAATAATAAATCCTCGAATAAATCTCGTTATTATTATTTAAATAATTAAATATATATTTGTTCTATGTAATTCTGTTCAAACCTACCTATAATAAACTTATAACTAAACCTTAAATCGTTACAGACTACTTATTATACTTAAACTATGCTATCAAAAATTAAAACCAACTTGTACTTGTACTTATTTTTAGTCGGAAAGTATGTGATAAATATTGTGTTGCTTTTTATTACTAGTTGCCACTTAACATGCATTGAGCAGCGGTTTGCTAAGAATTTTATATCTTCAATTGTATTTGTTTAAAAAATATTTTTTTTATATAACTGGCGTTTGTTGTAGTTGCTAAGAAGAACATATGATGAAATTTGCTGATTTTTCAGCTAAATACCTCAATATTAAGGAATATCAGAATCGGAAAGCAAAATTTCCATATAAAAATGCAGTCCCATTTTGATTATTTTGTGTAACATGATTATTTTCAGTCGTGGGTGCCCAGTGTTTATTTTAATTTTTTTTTATAATTAAAAGATTTTTACAGACAGTGGTATGGTACAGGGTGATTTTTTATAACTGCAAGATCGCTACAAATCGGTTATTATTGGAAGTAGAAAGTTCAAGCAAAAACTATTCGGTTTGGTAAATTATGGCCACTTTAGGCCCACCATTAGTATTTTTTTATAGGTTATAATATACAGGGGGCGACAATCAGATCAATTTTTTTAAAGGGAACATCCTATATATTTTTGTATTTTTAAGTTCCGCAAAAAATTAGCTTTACAGATATATGAACCGAACCGAACACTATGGCTCTATCTTTGTTAGTTTTCGAGATATTGACGATTGAAATTCCGAAAATTCGCAAATTTTAAATACGGTGCGGAGTATTTCCTGTGACAAGTCACAAACAATATTAAGATGTGTGGATACCTAATGACATTGTCAGTGCCAAATTTTAAATATTTATCAACAATGTTGCTTTATTCCAAGGCAGAAAAACAAGAGATACTTTTATTATATGCGAAAAATAATAAAAAAGCCACTGCTACTGCGAGAGAATATCGAGAACTGTATCCAGCCCGACAATGTCCTAATTGTAACGTTCTTGTTATGATTGTATGTCGTTGTTTAAGATGTTAAATTGATAAATAAAGAAGTGACATTGTTTGATAAAATGGTAATCAATCAGAACTGACTAAAGTCACAAACATCAAAACTATAAGTGAACTGATAAATAAAACAATACAAAATGTTGGAAGGACACTACATTCCTCCCTGCTCTTCATTAGACAAAATCTTTCATCCAATGTGGAGTACTGGTGTGACGTCTAGGCCGACCAGGAACTGAACAACTTGTCTTGGACTCAGGTTCGTTCATCTCATGAGAAGTGGAAGGCGAAATCAATGCTGGACGTTGGATGGGGTTTTGCACAAATGGAATACCATTTTCTCCCAACTGGTCTGGATCAAAATTGTTAAGATGATTTTCATTTTCTTCTAACGGCATAGGATTGATGTGGCTTTCATCGCTATGCTGGGTATCTTCATTTTCAGCTTTGTTAAAAATATAATCAGATCTGGAAACAGGTTTCACGATTGGCTGAAGAGGAGATGGAGAAGCTCTGGATCTGGATTCAATTTCCTTGGCTACTCTTGGGATGAAAATCTTGAAAAATGAAGAATTTCTCTCAATGTTTATGTCTCTTTCCATTCCTCTGTGCAACAATCTTGTCACCAAAGATTTTTACAATCCTGAATGGTTCCGGATCATAGAAGGACGTAAGCGAGTTTTTTCTCAACTGTTGACAGAGAACCAAATCTCCAATTTTGAACTCATGAGATTTGCAATTTCGTTTCTTATCAGCATACTCCTTTTGTTTCAACTTATTCCGTTTGTCTGCTTCTTGTATTTCATTGTTACTTCCGTGCTCCTGCTTATCAAGAATAGATGGAAAACATGTTCATACAGGTCTGCTGAACATGACTTCATAAGGCGTTTTGGATATCGTGGAATGAGGAACGCTGCGATAGTTTGTAAGGAATTCTTGCAACTGCGAATCAAATTGGCTAGTCTCCAAATGAGCACAAACTAAAGATTTCTTGATAGTTTTTACAAATCTTTCAACCATGCCATTAGCTTCAGGCCAATACGGAGTGATTTTTCGATGAAGTATCCCATAAGACTCAAGAAAATCTTTGAAATCTTTTCCGTTGAAAAGGTGGACCATTATCAGATTTGACAATGAGCGCTCTTCCGAATAACGAGAAGTATTTTTCAAGTATTGGTTTAACTGCCATGAAAGAAGTGGAGTTCACAACTTTAGCTATTGGATATCTGGAGTATTCATCAACCATTAAAAATATGTATTTTCCGTTTGGAAAAGGTCCAGCAAAGTCAACATCTAACTGTTCAAAAGGAGTTTCAGGAAGTTCTGAGCTCTGTATCGGACTTCTTGAGACATCGGGTGTTACAGCTTGACATGCAGCACAGCTACAAACATAGCTTTCGACCATACTATTAATATTTGGAAACCAAATTTTTGTGCGTATCAGCTGTTTTGTTCTCACAATGCCTAAATGACCTTTGTGCGCTAACGAATTTTTAGGATATATAGAAAATTTCGTGAAACATCGTCTGTGGAACGAAAAAAACGAGGCTAATTTAAATATTTTACTACATTTTCAAGAAAGCCCACAAATTTCTATAAGAAAAGTATCTTCCGCATTAGTTCAAGAAGGACAGGAACGCTTGACGTCTTTTACCAAAGTAAGAAGTGTCCTAAAAACAAATTCTTATTGGGCATATAAACAACAAGAACTTCAAGGTCTAACACCCGATCAGAAAAGAAAAAGGGTAGAGTTTTGTCACTTTATGCATGAAAGACTAAACGCAGAACCCCGTTTTTTAAATCACATTTTGTGGTCGGACGTTTACAACTTATGGTCTACCAAATAGACAGAATAGCAGACTATGGTCCACGACTAACCCTAATTTTGTAAAAGAAATTAAAAGGCAGGGAAGACAATCCGTGAATGTCTGGTGTGGCATACTGAACGACCATGTTGTTGGGCCATCTTTTTTTGAGCACTCTTTAACGGGACAAATTTATTTAAATTTTATACAAAATTACTTAGAAAATTTTTTGGACGACTTGCCACTAAATCAAAGAAGAAGATTGATTTTTCAGCAGGATGGGGCTCCTCCTCATAATGTTCATGAGGTTCGAGAATTCTTAAATAATAATTTTAATGAATGGGTTGGGAAAAACGGCACAAAAGGCTGGCCACCCAACAGTTTTGATTTAATTCCTTTAGACATTTTTTTATGGGGTCACCTTAAAGATAAAGTTTACAGATTAGAAGCGAGGAATACTCGAGAGCTCAGAGAATTAATATCACTGTCTGTCAATGAGCTTAATGAAAATTTTTCTAATTTAATAACCAGAACAATAAATAATTTAAGAGACCGGTTTCAAAAATGTATTGAAGTCAATGGTGATAAGTTTGAACATTTGTTACGTTAATTTTTATTTATTTATTTATGGATTTAAAACAATTAAAACATTTAAAAAATTGTCGTCTTTTGATTTTAAATTTCTATGAAAATTGACAAAGATGATTATTTATATTTATCAAACTGTCAGTCAATATTGTTTCAGTTTGTTCTTTACAGTCTATACGTTAAATACTCCGCACCGTATACCTATTTAAAATTTGCTAATTTTCGGAATGTCAATCGTCAATATCTCGAAAACTAACAAAGATAGAGCCATAGTGTTACATATATCTGTAAAGCTAATTTTTTGCGGAACTTAAAAATACAAAAGCATATAGGGTGTTCCCTTTAAAAAAATTGATCTGATTGTCGCCCCCTGTATATTATAACCTATAAAAAAATACTAATGATGGGTCTAAAGTGGCCATAATTTACCAAACCGAACAGTTTTTGTTTGAACTTTCTACTCCCAATAATAACCGAGTTATAGCGATCTTGCAATTATAAAAAATCACCCTGTACAATATTAATTTTTTCCATTTACTTGAACTAGGAATTACATTATATATGTAGGGTAGGATATAGCACACTATAAAAGTTACGCAGTTTATATTTTATAAAATGAAGTTTTATAAGCATAATTTTCACATATTTAGGTAAATGTAGCTTAAAATGCCGCCAAGTTAGTGTAAACTGCTGTACCATCTTTTCTTGAAACATTTCAGCCAATATTTGACCTATCTAAAACTCTATTTCGGAATGAGCGACGAAACTCAAACTTGCACAGTCGTAGATCTTCATAAAGTTAACTACCCCTTTAAGTTTCATGGACTTCCATAAAGTAGTAAAGTAGTTACAAAATTTCAAAAAACCTCGAAATTGCCACGCACTCACTCACTCATGTATAGATCATCAAAATTCTACTGTAGCTCCAGACATGCTACAAAGCTGAAATTTGGCAGACTAGAAATTATGACCAACCCCTTGGAAAAAATTAAAAAAACCCAAAATTTTGCCCACTTCCAGAAACGCTAAAGAGCTAAGCTTTGGAAGACTGATAGGAACTATGATGGAACTATTGGAAAACATTTAAAAACACCCAAATTTTAATTTACTTCCCTCCCCTAGAAATTTAAAGTTATGTCAAAGTAACATTACCCTCTTTTAGGAACGCTAAAGAGTTGATAGGAAAAAATTATTAAAAAACTTCAAAATTTTTATTAAGGCATTGCAAAACAATATTCCGCATATTTTACTACTTTGAAACTTAAATATTATCCAAATCCTTTAAAAAAGGAGTGAAATCATAACCAAAACATTTCATGTAAAAAAAAGCCAAGTACGCGAAAATGTTACTCCGTAAAAAGAATTGAGATAAAAGTAAAGCCAATACAAATTTTAAAATGAAAGGTTCTTACTAGTTTGGAAATGTTTTTCTAAACTTGGCTATTACGGATGAAAATGACTCTTTGGCATAGTGAATATAAAGAAGTTTGGCTGTAATAGCAAAGTTTAAAAAAAACATTTCCAAACTAATAAGAACCTTTTGTTTTGAAATTTGTATTAGAGAACTTGGCTTTAATTTTATCTCAATTCTTGTTACGGAATACCATTATCGCGTACTTGGCTTTTTTACGTGAAATGTTGTTATGATATTTCTTTTCGGACAAACTGGCATATTTAAGATAGGAATCAGGTAGGAATTCTCCTCTTTTAAGGGAATTACACAAACTTTTTCGTTTCTTCACTGAAAGCACCTGTATCTCATCCCGTTGGTCTTGTAAAAAAGCGGAAATTTTTTTACAAAAAAAAAACACAAAACTCCATTAACTAAATGCATTTTAATTTAAACAGGGCTTTGTTTGTCATCCACGTTATGTCAACGCATCAGCTGATCTATTTTTGACGCCAACCCGAAATTATCAATACCATTTTGGATCTTTCATCCCTATTAGTGATGACCTATACTTTGTAGTAACGATCGCTTATGATTATGGTGTATTATACAGGGCTCGACTTCGAACGTTTAGCCTTTATGAAAAGCGTATAAAAAAGGATGAACTTATGGAAAGCAAGAAGTCAGTGAGGGACCAAAGACGGGCATGTTCAGGAGCGTTTGCCGCTGTGACTCAAAATTCATTAATAGTTTTTTATTACTAAACAGGAGCAATCAAAGTAAGATTTCCACTTTTAAAAGACGAATAAATTGTCATTATTATTTATTTCGTTATTTTTAATCAGCAAACATTAAATCGAGAAAAATTCAATTTTGGAATAATTTTTTCTTAGACAATAGCGTTGCTCTTTTATTAAAGTCGCGCTTAAATGCCGCTCAAGTGTTCGATCTCCTGGCGGCGGTTTACGAAGTCAAGTTGCAAAAAGTCACCATACACTATCCAGGAAACAGAATAGGGGCCAACATTTTTGGGGGTAGGGATGTACGACAGCCCTAAACCTCTTGCCCCTCTACTGGTTTGAGTCTACAGAAATAAATGTTTGTCACGTTTTTCTACTCCTTTTAAAATTTTATTTTTGCCCCTTACATGGAGGGGCCATTCCTCTTGAAAAAAAAACAATAGGTTAAAATGCGGTGTTATGGTAATTGCAAGTATTTAAGTTTTTATTACAATTATAATGAAATTACAAAAATACAATTGATTTACTAAAGTGATTGTTATTATTTGTAAAAAGCTATTTTGCTTTTATTATTTAAAGCAATCCACGTTTCGTACTGAATTTAAGGGGTAAGTTCGGAATGTATTACGAAGAGGGCTCCTAAATTAAGCATTTTCACATTTTATAAATTATGAAAAAGTTTTTTTATTTTGCAAGTAGGAAATTAATAATTAAGTTATTTTTTTGTTTTAGTTAATTACACAGTTTTCTAAGTACATTCCTGTAAAGTAATTTGTAAAGTAATAGTTACTTTTCAAAGTATTGGTTTCTAACTCTGGTTAAGAATAAATCGGTACACATAAAGACCAAGAAATTCGTTATCCATAAAGTTGAGTTTGTGGAATATTTTGTTTGTGCGAGTAGTAACCTCCTTTAACATTTTTGTCATGTTAGAAAGCTCTACCTGTACACTTAATTACGGATTCGTAGTATTGATTATAAGTCATACAGTTCAAATGATATTTAAGAGATGGCGCTACAGCAATTAAAATCAAGGGGTTTTAAGGATTTTATGCATCGCCCGCTTTGGCCTACTCAGCCGGTAAGAGTAACGTCATAAGATCGCGAAAAGAAAACCATTTTCTTGGCAACAGCGCTAAACTATTTATCTCTCTTAGTGCCATTTATTTAAATAGCGATCTTACTTCAGTTCACATATTTTTCAATGGCCAAACGATCGTTGACGAACCCTGTTTAGCGCTTTTTTTTTTAATGGTCAATATATTATTTTTAGCAAAGCAATTGATAATAATGCTTGTGGAAAATTTTAGCGGAGGAGAGGACAAAATAATGGACGACGACGGAGATAAAGGGAAACTTTATTACCGTCTTAAATGAGTATCAAATTATGAAAATAGACCCTAAGGGTTATAGGAACATTTAATTAATTTTTGGGGTCGCACATAGATCGATCATCATCGTAAAATAATTAGTTTTAATATTTTTGTATTATTTTATATTGTGCTCGTAATAAATATTTCGCAGTTTCGAAACTACGACAACAACAATATGCTTGCAATACCTCTAATTTTTAGGTAGAGTTTTGCGAAAATTTTGCAATATTGAAGTATTTTTATTTAAACGATTTAAGCAAGAATTTGTGATTTATGTAGACCGAAAGCCAGCATAGGATTAGGGTAGGTAGCCCTTCCCCCTTCGTCATAATTGTCAACACGTATATTTTTTTGTTGCTATTGGAATCTAGTTTCAGGTTTTACTTGTGCGCCACTTGTCAATTTTAGCATATAGCAAGAGCGAGGGAAGGATCACCTAGACAAAAATGGTTAAAGTAAAAAACTCATGACATTACTTCGAATATTATTTTTTCTTTAAAAAAACTCAATTTCATAAAAATCGGGTCATTAGCTTCCGAAATAAAAACATTTCTTGTTTTACAAAGGAACGTTAATATCTCGGTAGCTAATAAACCAAATTTGTTAAAAGTTGAATTTTCTAAAGAAAATGTATTCCATATGTTTTCGTATATGGTTTTTACTTTGACTACTTTTCTCTGGGTGATCCTTCCCCCTCTAGAACTAGATTCCAATTGTAACCAATAAATAAATGTTTCTGGTCTGGCTGAAACGGTATGGTATCTTGGTGCTTTCCTGATGTCTCTTTTCTTTATCAAAACTAGAAAATATATATTTTTTATTACTAAGTGAAAATCATTGGTTATCAGTTAGTATGTTAGTCTTGGGATAAATAAAAAATCCGCCATCGGCCTTATGTCCATTTTTTGGCTTTCTAAATCGAAATCCGCCAAGTTATTTTTTTCTCTGGTCAATAGATAGATATCTTTATCTCGTGGCTTTCCACAGAAAGGCCGTAATCTCGGCCCATAAATCTCATGCGCGCCATCTCTCTTCATGTAATAACGACGACCGCCCTTTAAAACCGTATATGCAGTTGACCTACATTATAGTGTGTCTAAATGTATATGTTCTTTTACATCTTTTGCCAGAAAATACACAAATATAAAATGTAATTATGATGAAAAATACTGAGATGTTCCAAAACACGGAAATCAATGCTGTGCCCATATTAATCCCTCATGGTGTTTGGAGTAGCGCGCTAAGCGTGTGAACTGTGGAGTGGCACGGTTCAACATGTAATTTTTGTAATGTTTACAATAATCAAAGATTACGATGAGTTGGCTACCTCTAACGACATTCAACCACGGATAATAGAACATTAGCGGATTGGATTTGACCAAAGAAAAACCGGCAAATCCAAAATGGCCGCGTCCCAACCAAAAAAACACAGATAACAAAAGACGAAATGTCAAATTCTTGTCAACCGCTGTTTTTGTTTATTTCTTTTTAAATTTTTTGCAAGTTTTCTTAATCGAATTTGGATAAATTGGAGAAATATCAGTAACACAACACAAAAACAACCCGTCTTCCGCCATTTTGCACGGGCCCGTCACGATAAAATCAAAGTATAAACGAGTGTGGGCTGCCGGCCATGACCCACAGAACACCAAGTGCCCAACTATTGTTTTCGATATGTCTAACGCATGGCGTCCCCACTTTTTCTATTTTGGTTGGTTGTGAAATCCAATCTCTTTAATATTCTAATATCTCTGCATTCAACGTGACTACCCGACTACACTTTTGTGGCTCTGTAACGAAATAGCGCGTATCAAAATAGCGCGTATCAAAACAGCGCTTTTCAAAACAGCGCGTGTTCAAAATAGCGCGTGTTCAAAATAGCGCGTATTAAAATAGCGCGTGTTCAAAATAGCGCGTAACAAAATAGCGCGTGTTCAAAATAGCACATATTAAAATAGCGTGTATCAAAATAGCGCGTGTTCATAATAGCGCGTGTTCAAAATAGCGCGTATTAAAATAGCGTGTAATAAAATAGCGTGTATCAAAATAGCGCATCTTCAAAATAGCGTGTATCAAAATAGCGCGTGTACAAAATAGCGCGTCCAAAGGTCTGCTTAGGTATATTCACAGTTTGAGCAAGGTCAGATAAGTTATACTTTAAACCGATGGCTTGCTATACTTAACACAACTCATATAGTTCGACTAAGGGGTCTCTTTCTAACATATTTTTTCAAAAAAAAAACTTCCCTGGCTTCTTTTCCGGGATCCTTGAGGGTGTGTAACCGAACCGAACGGAACCGAACCCAAAAATTTTTTCCAGTAACTCCCTGACCTTTTTCTACCAAAAAAAATGTCCCCAAGTCACAGGTTAGAATAGAAACCTACCAAAATAAGGATCGGAAGCTAATTTAGGGAAATAATTTTTTGAAAAAATGTTTCGGTTTGGTGCGGTTCATTTCAGTTCGGTGCGGTTTGGTTACACCCTTTTGGATCCCAGGAAAAAAGTCAGGAAAGTTTTTTTTTGAAAAAATGTTAGAAAGAGACCCCTTACTAGAACTATTTTATAACAGCGACGTTTGTAATGGCGATCGTTCAAAACACGGTATTTCTAGACGCGCTATTTTAAGACGCGCTATTTTGAATACACGCTATTACGCGCTATTTTGATACGCGCTATTTTGAACACGCGCTATTTAAATACGCGCTATTTTGAATACGCGTCATTTTGATAGGCGCTGTTTTGATACGCGCTATTTTGATACGCGCTATTTTAAACACGCGCCATTATAATACGCGCTATTTTGATCACGCTCTGTTATGATACGCGCTATTTTGAAACGCGCTATTTCGTTACAGAGCCCACTTTTGTCGGTCCGACAGACGGTGGAATTGCTCTCTGTTACATGTTGGACATTGGCTACATGATTTTAATCATTTTCCTGTGATAAAAATTACAGTGTTGCATTTGTCAATAGTTGCTTTATTTTGTTTTCTGAAAGTTTTTTGAAAATTTTTGTACGTACAATTATTATACAGCGTGAAAGTAAAGACCCTATTGACATAATTCAAGGAAAATTTATTCTATACTCAAAGTTACTCTAAGATTCTATATTATAATTTATGTAACACAAAACTTTATATTAGAGTAAATGGTGCTTTATACATAGTGGTTATTACATTATGGGTTAGGTTATACCTATATAAAAAATACTATGTTTTTTTTAACCAATTTTTTTAGAAAAGGTCCTATAAAAAATCGCTTAACAACGCCTGCAAAAGTGTATATCAAATCTAATAAAGAAAGGTGTCATTATAATAATCTAAAAAATTCGCTGCCCCTAGCTGCCACCTTTTAAGAAAATATCATTTTAATTTGCGTATACTTTAAAAATGAATAATTTTGTGGGAAAATACTACGAATCAATACAAAAAATTCATAATAGTTTGGTGCGGTTCATTTCAGTTCGGTGCGGTTTGGTTACACCCTTTTGGATCCCAGGCAAAAAGTCAGGAAAGTTTTTTTTTTGAAAAAATATGTTAGAAAGAGACCCCTTACTAGAACTATTTTGTAACAGCGACGTTTGTAATGGCGATCGTTCAAAACACGGTATTTCTAGACGCGCTATTTTAATACGCGCTATTTTGAATACACGCTATTACGCGCTATTTTGATACGCGCTATTTTGAACATGCGCTATTTAAATACGCGCTATTTTGAATACGCGCCATTTTGATAGGCGCTGTTTTGATACGCGCTATTTTGATACGCGCTATTTTGAACACGCGCCATTATAATACGCGCTATTTTGATCACGCTCTGTTATGATACGCGCTATTTTGAACACGCGCTATTTTGATACGCGCTATTTTGAACACGCGCTCAAATAAGAGCGCTATTTTGAAACGCGCTATTTTGTTACGCGCTATTTTGAATACGCGCCATTTTGATAGGCGCTGTTTTGATACGTGCTATTTTGAACACGCGCCATTATGCTACGCGCTATTTTGATAACGCGCCGTTAAGATACGCGCTATTTTGAACACGCGCTATTTTGATACGCGCTATTTTAAACACGCGCTCAAATGAGCGCGCTATTTTGAAACGCGCTATTTCGTTACAGAGCCCACTTTTGTCGGTCCGACAGACGGTGGAATGGCTCTCTGTTACATGTTGGACATTGGCTACATGATTTTAATCATTTTCCTGTGATAAAAATTACAGTGTTGCATTTGTCAATAGTTGCTTTATTTTGTTTTATGAAAGTTTTTTGAAAATTTTTGTACGTACAATTATTATACAGGGTGAAAGTAAAGACCCTATTGACATAATTCAAGGAAATTTTATTCTATACTCAAAGTTACTCTAAGATTCTATATTATAATTTATGTAACACAAAACTTTATATTAGAGTAAATGGTGCTTTATACATAGTGGTTATTACATTATGGGTGAGGTTATACCTATATAAAAAATACTATGTTTTTTTTAACCAATTTTTTTAGAAAAGGTCCTATAAAAAATCGCTTAAGAACGCCTGCAAAAGTGTATATCAAATCTAATAAAGAAAGGTTTCATTATAATAATCTAAAAAATTCGCTGCCCCTAGCTGCCACCTTTTAAGAAAATATCATTTTAATTTGCGTATACTTTAAAAATGAATAATTTTGTGGGAAAATACTACGAATCAATACAAAAAATTCATAATAATTAAGTTGACTTCAATTGTTTCTCATCTATCTTGTAGTCAGTTTGTTCTACTTTGTGTCAGGCAAGCCACGCTGAGGATGGAAATGCCTTTTTCCGAAACACCGGTGTCCGTGGTTGACTATACCCCTATAAAGTCGCCTTTTATACTTTGTTCAAGTGTTTCTATTTTTCGTGTTTTAAATTACGTTTAATGCATTTTACGTTAATACGTTAAGGGTCAAACTTGCTAGATATAAGGGGGGTGGTAGAGAGGGGGGGTAGGGAGTTAACATAAATTTAATAATTTCATTGCTTTACTATAAACTCCATTCTCCTAATAAATATTGTTTGTGTGTTAAATTAGAACGTAAAATAATCGTTAAAATTATGGATTTAGAAAATTTCATTGAGTGAAAATAATGGTATTTTTTGTGATGAAAATTAGTTAGTTAGTCGCCAATTAAATATTCCAGAAAAATACTAGAAGTTTTGTAACAAACTATTTTCTAAATAGAATGCTTCTTCTAGAACAACCTCAAATTTTTTTAAACAAAATGCCTTATGGTTAAGTAAACCATTTTCGGTAAATAAAAGAAATTAAGAGCAATATTCTGCATGTTTGGAAGATCCATTGCCTTCTATTTCATGATCATTTCTAAGTTTATCTGACCACCAGAAAAGAAGGATGACCATATCAAATTTGTTACAAAATAACCTAATAATAAAATGTGTCCACCATCTTAAATATTTATAAAATATCAGTTGTAAAATTAAATTTGTTAATGTGGCTTTCCAAAATGACTACAACTATAAAAATTGGACAAAATTTGTTTAAGAAATGAGCAATTGCCAAAGACTCACCGTATATAATAAATTATTAATTTATAAAAAAATCTTTTT
The DNA here is from genome assembly GCA_963576565.1 of Aspidapion aeneum. Classification (NCBI taxonomy): domain Eukaryota; kingdom Metazoa; phylum Arthropoda; class Insecta; order Coleoptera; family Brentidae; genus Aspidapion; species Aspidapion aeneum. Next base: position 35,734,334 of record OY755040.1, read on the forward strand.
TCCTAATAAAATATAAAGCTCCTCCTTTTTAAAGAATTTAAAACGAAAAAATTAGGTGATATTTAAGTAAAGTTATGGGCATTTTAAAAATATAGGTTTTTTTCAAATATAAGGCGTCACTCTTTATGAAATATTACGGTGTATAAAAGTCATTCCTAAGTTTTCTAGATTGAAAGTACCAAGTAAAAAACCTCATATCCAACCGTTCCCATAAGCCCGTTCCACAGTGTGGCATTTGAAACGACGCGACGCGTCGAATAACGTTGTCAGATGGGAAGTTAATAAAAATGATTGGTTTCGGTTGAAATACAAAAAGCTCAATTTTTTTTTTACGCTTTATAATTATACATAAATTTACTGCTTCGATGCAATTATTTTATTTTAAAAAAAGTGCTGACCAAAGATCACGGATTGAATTTAAAATTCCCATCCCAGTTGCTACGTTGAGTTTGATATTTTAAGGCTATAAATCCAGTAGCCGACGCCGCGCCAGTGTTGAAACGGCAGTGGTACAAAATAGTGCAGGTCAAAATAGCGAAGGCCATAATGCATGCATGGCTAAAAAAGTGCAGGTAATAATATCGCATAGAAAAGCTAGCGCAGGCTAAAATAGCGCATGGCCAAAATAAAGCAGATCAAAATGGCGCATGGTCATAATAGCACAGGTGTAAATAGTGCATTACTAAAATAGCAAAGGCCAAAATAGTCGGTCACACGAAAAAATATTGAAAACACAAAATATTACTATTTTGGTTTGGTTCGGTTCGGTTCTTCTCGGGATCCTAGAAGGTGCGAATCGGAACCAAAGTGAACCAAAACCAAAAAAAACGGAATCAAAAAAAAAAAAACTTCCCTGGCTTTTTTCCCGGGATCCTAGAGGGTGTAAGATGTTCAATTTGCTTTGGAAATTATTAGCGAAAATTGGAAAGTAGCCATGACTCATATCTATTTTGACCATGCTCTATTTTGAGCATCCGCTATTATTACCTGCGCTTTTTTGGCCTGCGCTTTTTGGTCAGGCGTTATTTTGGCCATGCGTTGTTTTGGCCTGCGCTATTATTAGGGACATGCTCTATTTTGGCCATACGCTTATTTTGCCTGCGCTATATTGGCCGCGCTATTGGAGCCTGCGCTTTTTTGTACCACTGCCGCTAAAACACGTCCGGTCCATCGTGATGAATTCGGAAAAAATAGTGTTGCAACGACATATGAAGATGGCTCCCCCGGTTTATATCTGCCTGCAATGGGCGCAATGCTGGCTTGGCTGACAGGGGTCGTAGTTTAATGCCGCTGGAAAAATCATATGCTTACGTTTAAGACTAAAACTCACATGTAGTGATGGGTCGTTCGCGAATCAAACGGTTTAAAGATCCGGATCTTTATACTGAGCCGTGAGAACTGACTCTCGGATTTTCAGAGAGCCGGTTCGCGGATCCGTGATCTGTGAGTCTGTGACGATCTAAAGATTGAGAAAGCGTCCGATTATTCACGAACTCTTCCGACCACAGAACTCCCCACTGAACCGCAGTTCAAAACGCTCGAAAAGATCAAGCGACCGAAGAGATCCGAGATCTGCTGAATCGCACGAATCGCAAGAACACAGAACACTAAAGGGAGTCTGCGTAAAGAGCACTTAGAAAAAGAAATTTTATTGAACGTTGACAACTTTTATTTAAAAACTTTATTTTTTACGGCACAATTTTATGATAATTTATTTACTTAATTCCTTGAAAACAAAAGGACGTGTTTCTTGATATTTTGTTTATGGTCGATCAGATGATTCAATACAATGACGTTGTTATAGTTTTCTTATGTCCCGCCAAGGGTTTGGTGGCACCACCTCTCAACCCTGTTCAGCATAGAATTCACAGATAGCGCCATATATGCCATTTGCGGCGAGCGGAAAAGCCAAGGCCAAGAGCGCAAATTGACAGCAAAGCGGAGAACCGAACGCAGAAATCACGATCGTCATAAATGAGAAAGATCCGGATCCTCGAGCCGGTTCAGTGAGTGAGCTCTTTGTACTGACTCGGATCCGTGGATCCGGATCTCAAAAAAGACCCGGAATGCCCATTACTACTCACATGATCGACTCAGTCATAAAGCAAGCTCAAAGCGGCTGTATGCCTAAACCAATGCGTTGACCTAAGCGGCTACACTTACGACAGTCAATTTAGATTAGCTAAAAACGTGACACCTCAAGCTACAGTAATTTTCCCCAACTCCCCTGTCCCTCGGGGATATGTTAGTATACATGAAAGCTGCATTTTTCTTAGATTCTTTGGCTTTCACGGACATTATCGATTCTGGTCACACTGAATGGTCAACTCTGCTAAACCTTTTTGTATACATTTTTGCTGGGTAATCAGAAAATCTTGTGTTACAACATTTGTTGGATTTTCTTTAGAGTAATGTAGCGTAATCAAAATTTAGTTTTAAAAACCCTTGTACCAAAAGTTACAAAAAAACTAACGGCAGTTTAGTAAATGGTGCTAAGTCTAAGTTTATAAACTTGATCCTGACAGACTTTTGGTTCAAGGTGTAACTCACTTTTTTTCCTTGAAAGCAATAGTTTTTAATATTAATAAAATTATTTATAAAAAGCTTGCATTTTAATAATATACCATCTGTTTCTATCGTAGTAATCATGTACCATCTACACAAAACTTACAAATAAATAAAAAAAAAAATATTTTGATTTAAAAATGGCACTCGTATTTCACGGTCCCTAGAATAGACCGGTCTACGGATCTTAAAAATATGTAACAATTTACGTCACTGGTGGTCCAGCTGATTCTCGTAAACAAACGTTAGGTAGGATATCTTTTAAATGAACTTTAAATATTATTGGAATTTTTCATCTGTTTTTTAATATGTCCTTAGAAAAGGAAATTTTCTACTTATAGAACGGTTAATTTTTTTTAGCCCGCTTCATGTGTTCGTTTAACATCGAAAGTAATCCGCTAAGCTACACCGTTTGTTTACTTCCCAAGTTACCGGTTTGACTTGTATTTTATATGGGTTTTGTGTGAAGAGAAATGAAGCGGGCTTAAAGAACATAATGACTATACATCTAAAAAAAATTATTTTAGGATATATCTACTAAAAAACAGTTGGAAAATTGCCTTAGATTTCAAAAAATTCCCAATATATTTGTTGTTCATTACAGAGATATCCTACCTTTACAAAAATCAGCTGGACCACCAGTGATGTAAAAAATATGACATATATATATACAGGGTGTTCCAAAAGTCCGAGTCCACCCAAATATCTTCTGAACTATTAAAGAAAGTTCCATAAGTGGTAGTGATCGATAGTATCAAGAGATCTGTTTTATGAAGTAGTGAGTGTGCCGCTCCTTCATAAAATATATCTTTTCGTGGACTCGGACTTTTGGGACACCCTGTATATAAGATCCATAGACTGATCTATTCTAGGAATCGTGCCGGTATTTAACCATATATGTAATATTCAAATACTCCCTGTTACCTATTTACACAATGGTTGGCGATTGATGCAAACATTCAGAAATAAAGGTACGAAAAATGCACAGATACCAAATTTACATAAATAGAGGTTTTGTCGACTGCAAGCCGATTATTTGACATGACGAATACACGAATAAAATAATATGCATGTGTAAAACATAAACAATCAGGACATTTTAACTTAATGATCACAAAAAGGATAGACTTAGTGTCCATTGATATTGCTATTTCAAATTGGAAATAGTATGCATATGTCTTTGAAAGCAACCAATCAGGTCATTTTTGCTTAAAGACCACAAGGCCCTCATGTTTGCATCATGAATGAGCATTTACCGTGGATATTGGAATATTATGTATATGATTTAACCACCAAGCGTCTAGGAACTAGGAGATGTCGAATAAAATCGGAGTAAATCAGTGTAAACCATTTAAACAGCAGTCCACTATAATTTAGCCTGTTAGTTATTATTTGGACACGATTAATTGTTATTTAGTAGTAGTGCTACTGAAAAAGATTCCAACATGTGGCACCTTTTATATTGATTAATCTATTCTTACTTAATACGATTTAAGTTTTCAATTATTTAGGTATTATGTATCTTTAAAAATTCTTGAAATCTTGGGGTACGGCAGTGTCCCGCCAAGTTCCCGAAATTGCTGAACCATCTTTTCTTGAAACATTTCAGCCCATATTTGACCTTTATAAAACTCTACTTCAGAATGAGCCATAAAACTGAAACTTTGCACAGTCGTAGATCTTTATAGAGTTAACAACCCCTTCAAGTTTCATGGACTTCCATGAAGTAGTAAAGTAGTTACTCCGCAAATTCGGAGTGTGAGGATCGCGCGAGCGGCGCACATACGGCGCGTTTGCAGAGCAGTTTGGTATATACGTACTCTTACAAGTGCTGTTTTTTGAATTCTGAAACCAATATGGACAAATTTAATACCAGAGCTCGAAACATTCACCCTCTTAAAACTAGTTTCTGTAAATAATTTGACAGTTCTCATATCAAGAACTGTCCTTTAAACTAAGCTCACTAGAACAAGAATTATTTTTTGCTTCATAATCTAGTGACGTTACCTTGAACGTCCAGGCACAATTTAAAATACAAGAGACTAAATACAGCTGTTAAAAGCCCTGGATATATTTGATTGAGTTCGGGAATGAAACATCCGTCAAAATATATTGAGGGCCTTTCATTACCTTCGAGCTTCTGTATTTAGTTTCTTGTATTTTCAATTGTGCATTCAGCATAAATATTTTGATATTTCTTACATCAAGAACTGTCTTATTATTTACACTATATCAAACAAACAATTGTTTAGTAAAATCTACAAAAATTAAGAAAAAGCGCTAGTTTTTACCAAAATTTGCTTGCGGCGCTTAAATCTGCTAATTTGCTTTATATTTGTTTATTAAAATTGCTTAGAACCAATCGCGGATTTGAAAGGGATAATCGAGTGGTAATTACGCCCCCTTTAGAAAAAAAATAATTAATAATAAACTACAAAAATATAATAGAATTTGACCCAGATCCGCTCTTGCTCCGTTATTAAAAACCACGGCTTTGATGACGGGGTGTTACTTTAACTAAAACTGGGATTTAGTTGAAAACATTAAAAGCTCAACTCTGCATTGTTTAGGGTTAGATCAGAAAGCTTTTAGGCTTTTAAACAGAGTTAGACTTGACGCATGAAAATGTAAACTCCAATTCTCGCTCCCGGTGTCAGTGGTTTAGTAAACTAGACCCTACGAATAGTCAAACAACGTAAACTTAAGTTTTAGTGGCATATAACTAGCAACTTTAATACTTCGACAAGTTCATTAACTTAGTTTGTGTAAAGATATACCTTAAGTTACTTAACAACTTTACAGAAAGCCAGGAATAGCTAACGCTAACACGTGTGGAAAGCAATACTTTCCCTTGCGCGAATGTCGATGTCCGAGCTAAGGTCATTTTTGACTAAGTTTTACAAATAAAACCATTTATTTAGTTATTTTTTTTTTTTCATTAGAGAATTATTGAATTACAACCAGGCTATAATTGTGCCAGGCACTAATTTGACACATTCACATTGAAAACTGACAGTTAATCCTTCAAAATTGACATACCAAAGCCGAATTTAAAACTTTCGTCGTAGGCACTATTTATTCCGGTTCAGATAGTAAACAAAGGCCGTGTGTTGAAAGATCACAACTGATATTACAATGTGATAATTACAAAACTGTGCTTGGCACTATTATAGCCTGGCTTTATTTCAATAATTCTCTATTATTGGTCATTAATTACGCTAACACGTGTGGGACGTGTTCGCATTTTCTGGATAAAAATCGGAATTCAAAGTTACAGTGATAAAATTTTTTAAAAATTTGAAAATTAGAGTGTGACATAGTTACCAAAACAATTTGCCTTTGACTGTGTAAGAAGGAACTCGAGGAAAAATAAGAAAAGTGCCAAAAATAGCGTATACAGGGTGTTTCAAGAACATCAAAACAGAGCCCTTTTTGGGTATTTAGAATGCGATTTCGGGAAAAACCTCGGATTCTTCGATTTTGTATTCAAGGGGGACACTCTTTAAGCATTTTCACGTTTCGTAGAACGCGCCTCCTAAGTAGGGTGAAAACAACCCCTTGAATTTAAATATGGAAAGTGGTTCGAGTGGCGCCATTTTCCAAAGGAGTTTTGGATACCTTTACCGATGTGTTAAAATTTTAAAAATGAGATATTTTAATTTTAATTCCCCATGGATCCTTCCTGGACTTTAAACCGTTTTTTATTAATTATTCCAACATTTTTAAAGACACGTGAGCATTTGCATGTTGGATTTATGTTTTCTAGATACAACCCCTTTAATAGGGTAATAGTTAGCCCAAGAATTTAAATAGAGAAAGTGGAACAAGTTATACCCAATTTTGACGGTCTTTAATTTATCTTTTAGTGATGATCGACGTGTCCTAGGTTTTTCTTGAAATCGAACTCTAAATACCCAAATTTCGTTTTCGTTTCGATGTGCGTGAAACACCCTGTATATGCCTCGTAATAAAAGTATTTTTATCACTTGGTATATTGCATGCTATTCTCTGGAGCGAAATAGCGATGTACAAAATAGCGACGTACGAAATAGCGTGTAATGAAATAGCGATTATCAAAATAGCGATGTAATGAAAGAGCGACTATCAAAATAGCGGTGTATCAAAATAGGGTTTGTAAAAAAACAGCGACATATCAAAATAGCGATGTATCAAAATACCGATTTTTTTGAAGTTTTAATTTGTTGTACGGCCATATAAAAGCATCATAAAAGCCTTGTGTGTGTGGTGGCCCTTCTGGCTAAGACATAGGGGCGTATCAAAGGAGCACAAAAATACATTTAAAATTAAATAATCTGCATTAAAACGCACAAAAAGAATTGCTGTTTTAGACATAATCAATGCTTGCAAGCTAACGAAATATCAAACCAGCCATTTTCACATTTTTTTGCAGTGGCGTACCTTGTTATTTTATTTTTTGTATAAAAATATATTTTTAAAGTTATAATTTTCTCTAAAATGAAATTTATTCCTTCTTCTGTTGGGTTTTAATGTATAGCTATTTTTTTTTAAATGTTTTGTTAAATAAAAAAGTTCCCTTTTTAGGTATTATTGGTTCTTAAATTAATTTCTAAAAATCAATTCGGCTCGTAGCTTCTCAAAATAAAATTTAAAATTCTATGTAAACAATAATTTTGTAGTAAGTGCCTCGCTACGAGGCCAAACAATTCATGCTCAAGTGAATACAAGGCAAACAATTTCAAGGCGCGTATTCACTTTAGCATGAATGCAAACGAAGCATTCGTTTGGTCCCGCTGCGAGGCTTGCGAAGTAGCACTTTGCTAAACCTCGCCTATATAACATTTATTTATCAATAAAGGCGATTTATTATTATTATATAATTCTGCCTCAAATGAATAAGGTCCGGCGGCTAATCGTCCACGTTGAATTGTCGCATTCCCTGTCTGATTACCTATAGGTATGCGATATTGCATACAAAACCATTCTTTTCCTTTTGTTTACTTTTTCTTACCTGATTTTGTGGTACTTCATTTAGATCACGGCACACACATTTGTTGTTCTTTAACTATACCATCTTTCCCACACAACTGTAGTAATATTCCGATCCAAATATGTATTCACTATCAATATTACTAATTGTGCTTTAAATTTGCCATGTTTGTTTCTGCAAAATGTGGGACTGCTATACTATAGAGGGCGCTGCCATCGTGCCCTCTATAGAATATATTTTTTTAATGTTTAAAAACAAAACATTTATTAGCTTCATATATCTTAAATTCAACGTTAGAAGTGAGATCTAGGAAAAACATTATAAAAATAACCATATATTGATGGTATTATTTTTAATGTTAGTGAAATTATGGTTTTTTAATGCTGGTTTCTTAACGTTATTAAGAAATATATTTTTGGTAATGTTTTTAAATTAAATTTTCATTAGGATTTTCTACATATTTTTTTAATGTCAAAAGTTGATTTCATTTTATCACAAATTTGTTTTAGTAAAAACCATTTTTTTTCAACATTTATTTAACGTTTTTTACGATTTTGTGCTTAGTGGGATGTTTATACTTTACACATGCATATTATTTTATTCGTGTATTCGTCATGTCAGATCATCGGCTCACAGTTGACAAAAACTCTATCTATGTAAATTTGGTATCTGTGCATTTTTCGTACCTTTATTTCTGAATGTTTGCATCAAACGCCAACCATTGTGTCAATAGGTAACACGGAGTATTGGAATATTACGTATATGGTCGGACATCGAATGCTCGAGTGTTCAAAGCAGCACATCCTAGCGAACATAAGTCAAACTTGTCAAAAGGCGACGCCTGCTTCTATTTCAATGATGCAAACAGCGCAAACCCAAAAAAAAACAGTGCTGCCAACAGGAGTTGCTGACATGCTGCAGTTATTTATAGGTTTTTGAGCAATATATTTTAGCAATCCATTTTCAGGTTAAGAAATCCGTGACTTAATTTATTTAGAATACCACGTCGCTGCATTCTTTTTATCAGAATAAAAATATTGACAATATTAATTTAAAACATTGCCATCGTAAAAAAAAATGTTTATGTAATAAGAATTTCCTTTACTGTTGATGACTTGGTTGAAGGAGAGGAAGGAAGCCTGTTATTGTACTTTTAAATCCGGAGCTGGATCTCTTGGAGCGTGCGTTTATGTTACTGGTATAGTATGGTTTTTAGGGTATGGAAAAAATCCTTGAAAGTTGAGGTATTTATATGGCATGGCCATCCGTTAATGTCACTAAAAATAATAGTTAATATTTTAAAAAATCTTTTTTTTACCACGGCATTGCTTTCAATTTTTATTCTAAATATTATCCTTCTGATGACAAGTTATAAACTGTTATCAGATTTTCTTAATATATTTTAGAAATCATTATTACGATAACGCCCCTGTGTCTAAACCAGATGGGCCACCATAATCTAACCCAGGTTTTTAGGATGCTCTGGCATGATCCTATAACATAATATAAGAATTTCAGAAAAATCGGTTGGTGTCGGCGCACACCTATTTTTTGTTCAAGGGTATTCAGGTAAATTGTCGCATAAAGACATCGGACATACTTTCATTTCTCCTCTGCTAGGAGAGGCCGGGTAGTGTCGAAATTATTACCGACTAAAACCCCTCGACTGCGACTCCGGCTTGCCTAGGTTAGCCCCAGCATCTACACTGTAGCTATAACTGTCTTATTGTGCACCTTCTTGATTCCTAGGCTAACCACTCCATTCATTTCTTACCCTGAGCTAGTTTGTACAGGTCTTTAATGAAGTGGTCCCCAGTCACTATTGGGTCTAGTTTAACTTCCCCAAATATAAGGTGCCTTTTGCGATACAGTGCCTCGCAATGGCATATTACATGTTCTACTGTTTTCGGTTCCTGATTGCATAGTCTGCAGCTCAGGTCTACCTGATACAGGGCCATCCTGTTTAGGTGAACTGTGACCGACATATGGCCGATCATGATTCCTATTGTGGTTCTCACTTGCATTCTACTTTAACTGAGCAGGTCTTTTGTGAGTTCTGCATCCAAGCCTTTGATAAACGCTCTGCTGTGTCTTAGTCCCTGTCTTTCTAACCAGTGGCTTTTATGTTTCTCCCTTGCCCAGAGTTGCACCTGGGACGTTATAGTACACTTTGCAAGGCATTTCCACACTAACTTTGAGTAACTCTCGGGCACATAGGAGTCCTGAAGGCCGCCTGGTATCTGAGTATATAGATATGGTCTGACCAAAGTGCTCCATTCGATTATTCTCCCCAGTGGGTTGTTTTGTCCAGAGCATACTGCTCTCTCCCGTATGACTATTTTGAGAGTTGCTTCATATAGGTACTTTAGGGACATCTAGTCTGATCTCATGTGTAGGATTGGTATATCCAGAAACCCTCCCTACTATGCATTCTTGATGGTAATTGCATAAAGTTCTGAAGTCGATAGAGTCGCATCACCTGTAGTTGGACGCGGGTTTCTTTTTAATGCTCTCACAAAAATTACCAGTTACCCTATGTAGAATAAAATAAAAAATCGAACACTGCTTGCCTTATTCGTTTCACTTCAACAGACCAATATGCACACGTTAACCCTATTTACTTTGGTTAAAAGCCATTTTCAAAGGCAATACTTTTCAACTCTCTTTGCATCAAAAAGAATAGTGAAAAAGCATAAAATCGAACCACATATAGGTATGTATACGTCGATAACGTAGATAACAGGAAACCCGCATCAGAAAAAGTGCAGAAAAAGTTATTTAGTTTAAAAATTTTCTCATTAACTATTTCCGTAAAACGTAAAAATTTGCTTTAAAATAGGTGGGTACTTTGTTTCCAGTTCTTTGTGATTTGATATAAAGTTGTCAACTTCTCGTTATGATTTAACAGTAGCGGCAATAAGGTCCCACAAAATGGGGACATTTATTTAGCATTTAACGAGATATAGATTTAAAACAATAGGTAATCCTTTATCATTTTGTTTTTATATGATGAAGATTGTGTCAGATATCTTTTTTTAAGTTATAAGCAATTGTCTCCACTGCCAGATCTTGTCAAGCACAGGCAAATTCTATTTTCCTACTCGCTTGCGCAACGGAATAATTTTGTGCACTTATTTTATTTGGGTTTCTTTAATTTTAACGGAAACTTTTTGCAGACCTATTTTGCTTCGCCTACCTAACTATCATATTTATACTGTTATTATAATTGAGTGTGTATAATATAATATTCAAAAAAAATGGTCTTTCAATATACCTATTCCTTTTTTGTCTTTCAATAAAATGTAGCTTAATTTAGCCATATGAATAAGGCCTTTACTTAATTAATAATATGATTTAGCGCTTTGTAAATATATTGTACCTTAATTTTTTTAACCAACTGGAAAATGCTGTTTGTCAAACAAACAAACATTTTCGTTTTAACGTCAGAGAAATTGATGCAATAAGGCGTCATCCCCAGAAATAAAATAATTACTTTCATTATTTATTTAATATTACTACTTCCTGCTTTACAGCCTTTAATTGCTTTTGCATGTGGGAAAGTACAACTTTACGCACCTGTTAAAAAGTTAACTTTTTTCTAGCACTTTTTAGTCGATTTAGAACGTTTTTCTACGTTGTCCGACGCCTATTCTCCACCTCATTCCATGCTGACAATCATCTTCTGTCAGATTTTTTTGACTCATTGATCTTTGGATTGACTGTTGCCATTCTAGTTTAGGACGCCCTCGTTTTCTGCGCCCTATTGGTTGCCATTCTAGGACCTGCTTTGGTAATCTTTCATCATTCATCTGTTGTACATGGCCGTACCATATCAGTTGCCTTTTAGTGATGTCATCCGTTATGCTCGATTCCCATTCTTTCTTTTATGATCTCATTTCTTATGTGATCTGTTCTACATATTCTCAATGATCTTCTTATTGCATCCATTTCGACACTTTCCATTTTTGTTTTGTATTTTTCTGTTACGCGACAAGTCTCTATTCCATACAACAGCGTGCTTTTCACCATTGTTTCATATACGTAACTTACTCTACTTACTTTGCGCAATTATTTAACTTTCGCCCGGGAACTATTTCGTATAATTAGGTATCTATACTACTGTATTTATACTCGTTTTTACAAGAATTTCAAATGTTTCTTTTTTATGTTTCACTGAATTTTAACAAAAAAAAAAACTTGTCGAGTTAAAGTCTGCATAATATTTACAATTTAATTTTAAATTTTTATACAATCTCAAATTATAATCTATAAGTATTTTGTAAACAGAATCTAAATACTGTAAGGAAATTTTTAAGTACAGCAGCACATCAAAGAAATACACTTGCAACACAGAAAAATCTAGTAGATAATGACAACACAATATATTTTTAAAATTATTCGGGTTGAAAAAGATCGAAACTGCCTATTTCAATCAGTAAGTCAATTTGTGTTTGGAACCCAGGATAATCACCATGAAGTAGGGAAACAGGCTGTTCAACATATTTTACAAAATTGGCAATCAAACTTTTATAGAAAACACAACAAGTAAAGAAGAGTATAGCGCAAACATGTTGAAATTGAGTAACTATTATACGCATTTCGAATGCTTAGTGATATCAAAAATGTCCAAATTTAAAAAACTTGCAATGAATATAAAAATGTGTGATTTTTCTATAGAGAATTATTAGAATCTCCTTTATCATCAAATTACATTGAAAAATGTACAGGGTGTTCTCAAAGTTGAGTCATTTATTTCAATAGGTTGTAGAACTCGTAAAAATAAGTAATTGTACCAAAAATCATTTATATAAAAGTTGCAGAACAAAGAAGTTATTAACAATTCTGAAAATGTAAAATTTAAAAACTGTAAGACCAGTTTTTGATATTTTGGACCACTTATCAGCGTTATCAATGTTTTGTTGACTGGTGATACTGGGTTGGCTAATTTTTTTCTAGAATACAAATTACTCATCATTTATTCCTTCATTGTACGGCCGAGGGATGCTCGGTATTTCCTTTTGATGTACAGGTTAGGGGAAATACCAGGAAATACTTGGGAGGTACTGGGAAATATACTAGGAAATATCATTGAAAATACTAGGGAGGGAAATACTAGGAAATACCATTGCTTGGGAAATACTAGGAAATACCATTAAAATTTGAGGAAATACTGGGAAATACCAGGAAATACCGTAGGTATTATACCGTAGGTATTTCCTTTTGGTGTACAAAAATCGGCGATCGAGCCACCCCTCGTGTACGGCTTCCAGTGAGAATTTTGATTTGACCAGTAAATAATTCGCTAGAGTGCGTGAAATTTTTGTTTTTTGGGCATTTTGTGCGATAAAAATGGCACACGTATATAAAAACAATGAACTAGTGGACATAATATCAAAAAGTCAGTTTGTAAATTTTACATTTTTTGAATTGTTAATAACTTCTTTATTCTGCAACTTTTACATTAATGATTTATGGTATAATTACTTAATTTTATGAGTTCTACAACCTGTTAAATAATGACTCAACTTTGGGAACATCCTGTATAATTAATGAAGTTTAAAAAATCACAAATATTTGTAAACATTTAAAACAAATAAACTCTAAATACAATAAGCCTATTTCCTTCTAAAAAATTTTTTGCTCTTCCAAGGTTATCATATATTATAAGATCTTCTCCTTGTTGGATAGCAAAAGTATCTTGTCTTCCAGTTTTCCAGTTGGCTAAATCTTTGTAATTTCGATACTCAATACTACTATACAATACTGTTGAAAAACCCAAAAAGATTTTGATAGTATTTTTTGCAAAAATAAAATTTTAGAGAAAATTCAAAATTCCAATAGTTCAAAATCCAAATGACTGGCTTTCTCCATTGCCTTTTCCTCCTTTGGGTACATTATGAGATAATACCACTTTTCGCATTTCTGTTGCACTTCGTTTAGGTCAACCGGTATGTGAACAACATACTTGCAATTGCGGACAATTAGTTGATATTTTGGGTCATCATGGCCTGTGCTGTTCCCATAATGTTGGTAGGTTTTCTCGCAATCGGTTTATAAATGAAATTCTACACAGATCTTTGGTTGTAACAGATACTCCAAATCTGCTAGAACCAAATGGTGTGTGTGGAACAGACGGAAAGCAAGCAGATGGATTATCGTTTTTCCCTTGAAAAAAAAGGCAAACAATTGTTATGGGATGTGACCTGCCGGGACATTTTAGCAGACAGTTATATTTTTAATACTAGTAATAAGGCAGGTGAAGCGGCTATTATTGGAAAACAACAAAAAAGGTCTGAATATAAAGAATTGGTGGTTAAATTTGTTTTTGTTTCGTTTAGTGTAGAGACTTTGGGATCCTGGGGTGAAGAAGCTAAGCGACTGGTTAGTGAGATTTCTGCCAGAATAACAAATTGTGGCAATAAACCAGGAGCTTCATTGTTCATCTGATTAGCCCGAAAACAAAGTTTATGTGTTTTGTGTTTTCATAAATGTTTTCATGTTTCAATAAATCGTTGGAACAAAAATTAGGTTTTTACTAATCCACATTTTTCGTAGCTAACCGGTAAAGTGAATTAACTTTTTACTATATTGCATGCATCACTTTACTTGCATTTTTATAGATTAACGCAAATAGTGTGACCTCATCAATCATTAAAAATTTCACCGTTGCTGGCGTGAGAGTGATAGCTTTAAAAATCGACACGGATTTTGATAGTCTGGGAGAATATGACGCGACCCGATCAAAACCTATAAAATAAATAAAGTATGATGTATATTTTGTATTTTAAGTAGAGCGTTTTCAAAGTAAAAACAAAAACTGTGAAGAAGTGGATAGTTTATTCCTCTGGTGTTAAATCAACAACGAAAAATCCTTAGGACATTTTGTTTAAAGAACACAAGGTGGGTAAAAATTTTGAAATAAACAACTATGCCAAATCAAGGTAAAAACTTACTGGTCATACACGTAGTAAAAATCGTTGTGTACCACTAAACAATTCATTAATAACATATACATTACGTATATGATTATTAAGGGCTCATTACACGGCGTGTGAAAGAGCGCGCCAGACGTGTAGAATATTGGAGTTGCTCAATCTCGGAAAATAGCTGTCAAAATGTGGCAAATTTATTTGTTGTCGCGTTTGAGGGAAGGGATATTCCAAGCTAAATTCCCAAGTGACCCCAATTCCAACGAACAGAATTTATCAATTTTTGCCACAAATGCAGTGGTGGAGTGGCACCTCCTGTACATGAAATGGGAGAGGATAGGAAACGGCGCGAAACTATGATTTGTGCCGCAGCAGAAGCTTTGCCTCCCTGTTCCAGTAAGGCAAATGCCAATAATGTGTGCGATGATATTTTACCTTTAACCGTCCGAAACATTTTGAAATGACATGGACAACGGAGTTTTAAAGTAAAGAAAACGTAAGAAAATTTTCCAGATGATTAGTTTCGAAGAACGGGGTTTTGTGAAACCATGATTAAAGAAGCGAATCAAGATGAAAATCTTATTTAAATATTTATTTTACAGACAAAAGTTCGGTTTCAATTTATGGCCGTTACAATATGAATGGTCCTTTTTTCATTAATTTATGGAGCTCAGTCGCAGGCCCATTCCTGCGATTCGACAGATGCCAAATGTTGATATTAACCAAACTTGGTTTATGTAAGATGGTTGCCCAGCTCATGACACGTTGCTTACGAGAGTGCTTTTTAATGAAATTTTTCCAATGCTACTTATTACAAGCAGGCAAAGTACTATCAGCTGGCCTCCGAGATTACCACTTTGGATGAAATTGGGGCAAAAATAATCACCACCCCAAAATCAGTGACACCTGAAATGCTAAGTGATGTCCGAAGTGAATTTTATAACAGGCTTGTATACTGTCTAGCACAAAGCGTCACAGTCGCAAGCCCATTCCTGCGATTCGACAGATGCCAAATGTTGATATTAACCAAACTTGGTTTATGCAAGATGGAAGCCCAGCTCATGACACGTTGCTTACGAGAGTGTTTTTAAATGAAATTTTTCCAATGCTACTTATTACAAGCAGGCAAAGTACTATCAGCTGGCCTCCGAGATTACCACTTTGGATGAAATTGGTGCAAAAATAATCACCACCCCACAATCAGTGACACCTGAAATGCTAAGTAATTATATAACAGGAATTTAAAACAGGCTTGGATACTGTCTAGCACAAAGCGGTGAAATTTTTAAGAATTTAATTCGTTGGGTAGTTCTTAAATCAATATAAAAGACTTGGCTTTGAAAATACTAATTAAAATTTGTTTCATTGGGGAAGTCATAAACTTTAGTTTATGGTAGACACGGCATTAATTATTATAAAAAAAATAAGCTTGAAAACAATGATCGCTGCGCCAGGAAAAACAATCGGTGTCATAAATTTTACAGATATTATCTGTGAGTCTTGCTATCCTGCGCGTAACCACGTGTAAACTTCAATCCTTTTTTTACATACTACATATTTTAAGAACATGCAGTTATTCTTATCTTACATACAGTAATAACTTGCCATGAATCCTATAACATTTAACAATCCATATTATATACGTACTTAAATCAAACGCTAATTTGTTTTGATCTGTGTCGAAAATATAGGAGTTTCTGCCAGCACGGTTAAGTGCAATAAATTCGCCAAATAGACTTCCACAATGGTCCAGTACCAAGGCCACCGTGTAGAATACTTTTTAACAAGATTCTGTCAAGGGGGCTCAAAAGATTAAAAATTTGGAAATTTAAATAATTTATCTAATTTGTTTAAATTCGTTTTATTTATCTTAACATTTTAATTTGGGACCCCTACTATATTAACGTGTCATATAATAACAAGGGTAAAATAAAATATAACGAGTATAGTCGGTGTTTGGCGAGATGCTATTTATTATTTTTCCCAAACATTTTGTGAATCGATGTTTTTTATAGTGTTAGGTAACTTTATTGTGCTCGGGTTCGTAATCAGAACTGTTTTTAGGACGAGCCCGAAAATTAATTTAATTATTAATAACAAGTTGCGACGTAACAGCCTAACTAACAAAGACAACTATACCCATATCTCTTACCGTAATAAACCAATATAAAAAACCTCTATAAACTTAGCATTACCACTTAAGAATTGGATATTCGCAATATATGAATTAATTGTCGTAAATTTGTCGTAAATTTGTCGTGAAAGAAAAAAATTTGTCGCGCGTTTTAGTATAATAAATGCATTAATTATCGTGAATTTGTCGTAAAAGAAAAACAATTGTCGCGTCATCCGTTTTCCCGGAAACGGGCAGTAAGCAATTTTGAGATTTCTCAGCCAAATCTTAGTGATCTTTAAGCTTTTTCACAAAACTTACGAAGATGTAGGTGATCATATTTAACCTTTTCGCGCAATTGTAAATTTTTGGCGAAACAATCATTATATTACGTTCCGCTTTTACTTTTCAATATAACCTTTTGTGGTGTTTGTGTAAATATTCATTGATCGCCAGGATTTTGCGTTGGTTTAGAAATTATGAAAAAAAGTGAACTTCTCAAGAAATTTATATGCATTAATTGTCGTAAATTTGTCGTAAATTTGTCGTGAAATAAAAAAAATTGTCGCGACACCCGTTTTCCTGAAAAGGGTATGTAATGCTAAGTTGATACTCAACTTAGCACTACCACGCCAGAAAAAATTTTCTAATTGCATTAATTGTCGTAAATTTGTCGTAAAAGAAAAACAATTGTCGCGTCATTCGTTTTTCCGGAAACGGGCAGTGAGCAATTTTGAGATTTTTTAGCCAAGTCTTAGTGATCTTTAAGCTTTTTTACAATACTTACGAAGATGTAGTATATTTAACCTTGTCGCGCGATTGTAACTTTTTGATGAAACGATCATTATATTACGTCCCGTTTTTACCTCTATAAACTTAGCATTACCACTTAAGAATTGGATATTCGCAATATATGCATTAATTGTCGTAAATTTGTCGTAAATTTGTCGTGAAAGAAAAAAATTTGACGCGACACCCGTTTTCCTGAAAAGGGTATGTAATGCTAAGTTGAGTCTCAACTTAGCATTACCACCCCAGAAAAAATTAAAATTTAAAAAACTAATCTATGGAATAATTGTCGTAAATTTGTCGTGATAGAAAAAAATTTGTCGCGCCACCCGTTTTCCTGAAAAGGGTATGTAATGCTTAGTTGAGTCTCAACTTAGCACAACCACCCCAGAAAAAATTCAAATTTTCAAAAATTAATAAATGCATTAATTGTCGTGAATTTGTCGTAAATTTATCATTAAGGAAAAACAATTGTCGCGTCATCCGTTTTCCCGGAAACGGGCAGTGAGCAATTTTGAGATTTCTCAGCCAAATCTTAGTGATCTTTAAGCTTTTTCAAAACTTACGAAGATGTAGGTGATCATATTTAACTTTTTCGCGCAATTGTAAATTTTTGGTGAAACAATCATTATATTGCGTTCCGTTTTTACTTTTCAATATAACCTTTTGTGGTGTTTGTGTAAATATTCATTGATCGCCAGGATTATGCGTTGTTTTAGAAATTATGAAAAAAAGTGAACTTCTCAAGAAACATTTATTTGCACTAATTGTCGTAAATTTGTCGTGAAAGAAAAAAATTGTCGCGCCACCCGTTTTCCTGAAAAGGGTATATAATGCTAAGTTGAGTCTCAACTTAGCATAACCACCCCAAAAAAAATTTACATTCCGGGAAAACGGATGACGCGACAATTGTTTTTCTTTGACGACAAATTTACGACAAATTCACGACAATTAATGCATATATTAGTTTTTGAAAATTTTAATGTTTTCTGGGGTGGTAGTGCTAAGTTGAGACTCAACTTAGCATTACATACCCTTTTCAGGAAAACGGGTAGCGCGACAATTTTTTTTCGTTCACGACAAATTTACGACAAATTTACGACAATTATTCCATAGATTAGTTTTTAAAAATTTTAATTTTTTCTGGGTTGGTAATGCTAACTTGAGACTCAACTTAGCATTACATACCCTTTTCAGGAAAACGGGGGGCGCGACAAATTTTTTTCTTTCACGACAAATTTACGACAATTAATGCATATATTGCGAATATCCAATTCTTAAATGGTTATGCTAAGTATGTAGAGGTATATAAAAATTCATAAAGCGTTGGATGAAAACTAAAAACACATTTTAAAAAAGGCTTTTGTATTCTTATCGTTTATATTTGTTTTATTTACCTTAACGTTTTAATCTGGGGCCCCGACTGTATTAATATGTCAGATAAAAATAAGGGTTAAACTAACAACGACTATAGCCGATGTTTTGCGGGCTGTTATTTATTCTTTATCCCAAATATTTTTAAATCGATGTTTTTTTGATAGATTACTTAACAATTTGTTGTGCTCAGTTTATAGAGGTCTGAATTAAATTGAAATAAATTATAATAAAATTAAATAAAAATGTGTATTGTTAACGAAATTAAAGACGGGCCATCAACAAAGCAATACAGTGCAACCTCGGTAATATGAACCCAAGCTAATCCGAACTACGCTACTCCGAACGCAAACGACAAGAAAAAACCTGCAACGCGTCATCACGTCATTTGCGTCGCTTGTGCTTTACAATGAAATTGAAGGGTGGGTACAAGACCAATGAAATTGAAGGGTGGGTAGAAGACGCTTTGAACGACTGCGCAGCCCTTATCTGTCAAATTTCAAGGAATGGACTGACGTGTGCCATCTTTTCTCCGCTTGTCAACCGCGCAACCAATTTATGATCCTTCTCAACTAACCAAATGTCAAGCAGCCTTTTTCTAGGGTAGAATGCCCATAACCTACTTTTTTTTCCTTTATATTTCCAGTATTTTTTTGGCTCCATAAATGTTTTTTGGAGTGTTCAGTTGTGTTTTTTAGTGACTTTACTATACAAGAAAAAAATAGCTTTATGGTAAAGGTAAACAATGACTGTCTGTGTAGTTACAGAGTGCAATGTTTACAGGAGACTCGAAAAGCAAATTGTTTCTTTTCACAAGTAGAAATAAATAAATATGACAAACTTTGGGTGAGTACTACTGGAAAGAAACTCTAGACATTAGTGTAGTAGTATGAATGATAAGGAGCTGGCAAGACTTTGCAGGACATGGCAAGACTTGCCAGGACCTGACAGGACTTGGCAGGACCAACACCTATATAAAGGGTACACAAGAAAAAGGGGCTCATCAACATTTTATCAAAAATTGGGATATTGTTACATTGTGTAAAAGTTCTATTACCCCATACTCCAGAAACTAGAAATAAAGACCTCTTTGCAGATATATTCTTGATTAAAATTAAGGAGTACAAGGAAAGAAGGTGCTTAAAAAAACCTAGAAATTGCTCTCCTGTAAAAAATAATAAATATTCATGAGCCCCTTTTTCCCCATGTACCCTTCATATGTATTTGGTCCTTAATGTCAGAACCAAAAAATTTTTGCTATTGATCAGCCCCTTGAAAAAAAACTATAAAAATTTAAAAAAAAATCATTTGTTTCAGGGTTACAGTAGTAAAGCAGTACCTACATGGAACATGGAACCCAGAACTGTCTAAGGGAAATGCTGAGAACATGAAAAGGGCTAAAGTGGATATTAATTTTAATTTTATCAATTTGTGTTTTGTTGAGCTCTAAAGCAATAGAAAATGTTCCGCCAGAAAATGTAACAGATGATCCGGGGCAGAGGCAGAGCTAGAACCTCAACATCAATAATGTTCACGGCAAGTGGTGACAGATGAGCTTTTACCTCCTTATGATGTCTATAAAGCAAAAAAATTCCACTTAAAATGGGTTGAAGCAGGACCACCAAACACATGCTAAACAGATCCATAAATGGGTGGTTGAAGAAGACATTTAAAGATTGCTTTGACAAAGTGGCTGAATTTGTTTATAATAAAGAAACCAAAAAAAATATATCTTAATGTTTTAATATGAATTGTGAGAAACTTTAAATGCAAATTTTAACTATGTACTATTTATATTATTAAGAGTAATATTGTAATTTTAAAAAGTGAGTGATGATGCTATTGTATGTTTTTATGCTAATATTCACAAAACTGCCTGTGCAAACATAAAAAAACTTCATTTTTCTACATATATTTTTTCCCATTGAGTCAGTAGGGAAGACTGGGGATGGTTTCTACACTGGGATACTTGATACACAATTTTGAAATACTTTTGGTAAGACAAGGGAGAATTTACTTTGGCAATACATGTCCAAATTTGGCTTGCAACAATATCAATCCTCCTGGACTTTATGTGTATGAGTCTCTAATGTTTCTTTTCAGACATAAAGATAAATTTATACAGTTTTTGAGTGACAACTCACACAACACCAGACATACAAACTATCAGTTACCAAGACATAGACTAACTTTGACAGAAAAACTTTCCATATATGCAGACATGAAATTTTTCAACAAATTGCCTGAAAACATAAAAACAGAAAACAGCATGATGGAATATAAAAAGAAAATATTTGATCTTATTTAAAAAATAGAACCCTACAGTATTGAGGAGTACTTAGAAAATAAGTTCTTATATAAGTTTTAATGCTTTTTTTGTCTTGTTAGTATTGTGTTTTTCTCAGTTAGTACTTTGACACCGACAGTATCTAAAAACCAAATCTTGTTTTTTTTTATATTTGTATTGTTGTGATTTGAATGGTTTTTTTTGTGATTTTAATACTTTTAACAATTTTAAATATGATGTAATTTGAACTGACTTCAATTCGTTTAACCTACTTTAGTTTATTTATGTGGTGGTGTATTGTAAACTTTTGATAGGTTCTTCTGAATAAAGAAATTTTGAACTTTAAACTGTAACCAAAGTAAAACAATCTTTTAATGACCGATACCCAGAATCTAAAATATATTTACAATTTCAATGGTCAGGAATATTTTTAAATTACAACAAATGCCAGGGATTTAAGACATGAATGATTCTATGGAGAAGTACTATGTATAGAAAAGAATATAATAATATAAGAGAGTTTTTTTTTACCGATACCCAGAATCTGAAATATATTCATCAAATTTAAATAAATCATTGGTAGGTGCTTGATTATACTGTTTTGGATTTGGCAAGGAGGAAGCAGCTTCTGATAATACCAATATAATTTGGCTTGATATCAGTAGCACACCCAGGAAGTTGTCTTGGGGGGCCTGAGACACCATTATGTTATATTTTATGCTATTTTCATGAAATATGTGGAAAATATCTTAAAATCCTTAGGCTTGGGAGGGGGTAGCAGGTCTTGAGCCCCCCCCATTGGTTCACCCATGATGATATCGCAATACATGAACAAATTTCTGAGCATTACTGGTAGTGCATGTGCAAATCGTGGGTCAGGTTTCCCTCCTTGGTATTTGGATAAGTTCAGTCCTTTTATATAAATGCACCTTTATATTTACATTCGCATTTTCCATTTAAGCCACAACCACCATTTATAAACTTGATAGATACTTGGGTAGGTACAAATTCAATTTACATCTTTGTAAAAAAAAAATTATTTTCTGTTCCTTGTGTAGTGTTGTGCAAATACTCTCCCGAATCTCTAAAGGCGCGCATTCCTATTCAAACCACAAAAAAAGCTTTTGTTTCATAAATTGACTAATTTGAATAATTTTAATATTTGTTTTGTTTACCATCAGCTGTGAGTGGTAAAATAAAAATGGCGGTTCACGTAATCTTACCGTTCGCGCACGTTACACGAGTCTTCTACCCACTCTTCTTTTTCTAAATACAAGACTCGTGTAACCTGCGCGAACGGTAAGATTACAAAAATCGCCATTTTTATTTTACTCACAGCTGATGGTAAACAAAACAAATATCAAATTTTTTCAAATCGGTCAATTTATGAAACAAAAGCTTTTTTTGTGGCTTGAATAGAAATGCGCGCCTTCGGAGATTCGGGAGACTATTTGCACAATACTACACAGGGAACAGAATTTTTTTTTACAAAGATGTTATTTGAATTTATACCTACCCAGGTATCTATTAAGTTTATAAATGGTGGTTGTGGCTTAGATAGAAAATGCGAATGTAAATATAAAGATGGATTTATAAAAAAGGACTGTACTTATCCAAATACCAAGGAGGGAAACCCGACCCAAGATTCGCACATGCATGCATGCATGCACATGAGTGCACAAATGGGAGGGGCTCAAGGCCTGTCCCCCCCCCCCAAGCCTAAGGATTCTAAGATATTTTCCACATATTTCATGAAAATAGCATAAAATAAAACATAATGGTATCTCAGGCCCCCAAGATATAGATATCAAACCAAATTATATTGGTAATGCCATAAGCTGTTTCCCCCTTGCCAAATCTAAAACAGTATAATCAAGCACCTACCAATTATTTATTTAAATTTGATGAATGTATTTCAGATTCTGGGTATCGGTCAAAAAAACTATCTTTTTAGTTTCCTTGCAATTCAGTTTATTTAACTATCAGACATATTCTTTTCTATACATAGTACTTCTCTATAGAATCATTCATGTCTTAAATCCCTGGCATTTGTTGTAACTTAAAAAATATTCCTGGAAAAGCTCGTTTTACTTTGGTTACATATCTCTTTATTCAACCATCAGCAAATACATTTTTATCTGTACATTGCACTTTCCATAGAACCATCCAGCCCAGGGACTTAAAGCATGGCCATCCATCCATTCTACAGAGAAGTGCAACTAAACATACAGAGAAGAATTTTGTCTGCTGTTGGTTAAATAAACTAAAAAATAACGAAACTTAAAATAGTTTTTTTACTGTTAGCAAGGATCTAAAATATATTTACAATTTCAATGATCAGGAATATTTTTTAAATTTAAATTTGGTATGATAAAGAATTTCTCACATCAAGGGGGAATTAACTAGCATCCTTTTGTACATGTATCATACATTATTTTTTAAAAATGTAATAATGTGTAAATTTACCCCTACTACCGTCAATCAACTAAAAACATCAGAAAAACTTTAAAAAAATGATATGTAATGCATATTAATATTAAATTCAAATATTAATTAATTTCAAGTAATGGATACTGTTGCAAGCCAAATTTGGATATGTATTGCCAAAGTGAACTCTCCCTCTTACCAAAAGTATTTCAAAATTGTGTATCAAGTATCAAGTAGAAACCATCTCCAGTCTCCCCTACTGACTAAATTTTAAACAAATATATGTAGAAAAATTAAATTTTTTATGTTTGCACAGGCAGTTTTGTGTTCCTCTCAGTACTATTTATAAAAACATATACAATATAGTTAATAAATTTTAAAATTAGAATATCACTCTTAATAATGTAAATAGTACATAGTTAAAATTGACATTAAAAGTTTCTCACAAATCATATTAAAACATTAAGATATCTATTAAATATTTTTTTTTGGTTTCTTTATTATAAACAAATTCAGCCACTTTGTCAAAGCAATCTTTAAATGTCTTCATGCCGAACCACCCATTTCAAAGAAAATATATCAATATATCTTCTTTGCCCCTTTATGGATCTGTTGTAGCATGTGTTCGGTGGTCCTGCTTCAACCCATTTTAAGTATAATTTTTTTGCTGTATAGACATCATAGGAGGTAAAAGCTCATCTGTCACCACTTGCTAAGAACATTATTGATGTTGAGGTTCTGGCCCTGCTTTACATAATATATACTTTTTGTCTTCCCGGATCATCTGTTACATTTTTTGGGGAAACATTTTCTATCGTTTTAGAGCTAATCAAAACACAAATTGATTAAGTTAAAATTAATATCCACTCTAGCCCTTTTCATGTTCTCAGCATTTCCCCTATACAGTTCTGTGTTCCATTGTTCCCTTGAAACCTTGAAACAAATAATTGTAACCCTGAAACAAATAATTTTTCTTAAATTTTTTATTGTTTTTTTTCGATGGGCTGATTAATAGCAAAAATTTTCTATTGGTACTGACATTAAGGACCAAATGCATACGAAGGGTATATGGGAAAAAGGGGCTCATGAACAGGAGAGCAATTTCTAGGTTTTTTAGGCACCTTCTTTCCTTGTAAGCCTTAATTTTAATCAAGAATATATCTGCAATGAGCACTTTATTTATAATTTCTGGAGTATGTGGCAATAGAACTTAAAAATAATTTTTGATAGAATGCTGATGAGCCCCTTTTTCTTATGTACCTTTCATATGGGTGAGGTTCCTGCCAAGTCTTGCTAAGTCCTGCCAGGTCCTGCCAAGTCCTATCATGACCTGCCACGTCCTGCTAGGTCCTACCAGATCCTGCCAAGTCCTGCCAAGGTCTGCCATGTCCAGTCAAATCCTGACAGGTCCTGCCAAATCTTGCCAGGTCCTGCCAAGTCTTGCCATGTCCTACCAAGTCCTGCCAAATCCTTATGTGTCCTGCCAGATCCTTATCATTCATGTTTGTTACTACACTAGTACCTAGAGTTTCTTTCGAGTAGCGCTCAGCCAAAGTTTCTCTAATTTATTTATTTCTACTTGGGAAAAGAAAATATGTATAGTAAAGTCACTAAAAAACACAACTGAACACTCCAAAAAACATTTATGGAGCCAAAAAATACAGGAAATACAACGGAAAAAAAGTAGGTTATGGGCATTCTACCCTAGAAAATGGCTGCTTGACATTTGGTTAGTTGAGAAGGATCATAAAATGGTTGCGCGGTTGACAAGCGGTCCATTCCTTGAAAATTGACAGATAAGGGCTACGCAGTCGTTCAAAGCGTCTTCTACCAACCCTTCTTTTTCTAAGGTGCTGTATCATTTTATGAAGGTATAAAAGTGTACCTATAGAAATCTTGGGGTTGTGTAGTGCTAAAACTGATTTTCAAAATTACATAACAAACGTGAAATTTAGTACCCGTGAATTTAAAAATCAAACAAGTTTCGTGGCTAATCGAGTTAAAAAGAGTTTTTTTTTCTCTTATGTTTTTCCGTGGGTAGCTTGAAAGCTTAACCTCACGGGAGTCCAAGATCTAATGGACACCCAGGACACCTAACAAGTGGTGACAGTTAACTGTTTTATGTTTCTTTTTATTTGCAATCGATCTTTTCATTGATCAATATGTATAGCAGTTTATTTTTCTAGTTTCTCTCGTATATCGGTAGATGGTGCTTCCCGCCAGAGTTTTCTCACTATTTAGATAGGATTAGAGACAAAACCGTCTAATTAACTTCGCAAGGGTGTCACATTGACCAAGCAGTGTTCTGAGGGGTCCGATAAGGACGAAACAGTTACCTGTCAACACTTATTAGGTGTCCATTAGATCTGGGACCACCGTGAAGTTAATCAAGCTACCCACGGAAAAATATGAGAGAAACAAAAACTCTCTTTTATCCGATTAGCCACGAAACTTGTTTAATTAGATACATACTTCAAAAGTTCAAATATATCAAAAAGAAAACACTTAATACTGGATTTAAAACAAAAAGTTCAAGTTTTAAAAGGTATTGATGCCTGTATGAATTATTCATGCACTAATTTAAAGCATGGGATTGTCATCAAAATTTGTACAGATATGTTTTCGCTAATACAAACAGTTTTTGCAATAAAACAACGACTTACCTATGAAAATAGCGATGTACCAAAATAGCGATGCGAATTTGGATAAAACTTTTTAAATTAATAATAAAAAAACAATTTGTAAACATAACGCAACACAGCATAATCTCAACCCAACTCAATATAAAACAACCGAACCCAACCAACATAGTCCATAGCTATGGTGGTTGGATTGGGTTGGTGTGTGTTAGGTTGTATTAATTATGTTGGGTTGGGTTTGGTCGAGTTGTGTTGGGTTAGGTTTTTATATTGGGTTGGGTTATGTTATGCTGGGTTTGGTTGTCTTATGTTGGGTTGGTTATTTTGAGTTTCGTTGTTAATGTTGAGCTCGCTTGGGTATGCTATTTCATTCCGCAGCCACCAATAGGAGATATTGGTTCATATGATGATGAACCGTAATAAAGTGTTGGATGAAAAATAAAAACATTTTTTAACATAGGCTGTTATTCTTATCTCTTTAAAATTTTTTAAGGTTATCCTTTTAGCCGAAAAGCGATCCTGCCTTCATTCACAAATTGAAAAGGGCTTCTATTTATACCCGTATTATATATTAATTAGGTTTATTATAACTAATTTTTAGGCACGAGCGGGTGTATTCAAAGAATGATTTTTCATTAAAAATAATTATTCACTGTCTCGATTCATGACGTCTAAACAACTAGATATTGCTTGTATTATTTTTTATTTTTCTTTATTTCGCTGTCAGCTTAAAACAAAGCCATTCCATGACAATCTCAACATTCTTAAACCACAGAATAATTCCGAAATATGAAATAATTTAAATTTTATTTTTAAAAAAATCGGAAAAAAATGAGTTTTTTTATTTAAGTCGAGGGCATACAGTGGATCCAAAATAAGAAATCAACTGTAAAAAACAGTAAACTACTTTTTCCTAGTATGTATGGCAAATCTTTTGTTTCGGAGATATTTACAAAAAACTGTTTTTAAGCTTGATATAACGTGGAGTGTGCTAATGGGCTAGGAAGGTATCAGATCCGTCATGGATACATTTATTTTCTTGAGTGTCGATCGTCCCAAACCAAATTTAATAATTACGAATGTAACAATGCAAAAGTCGTGAATATAAGCGAACTATTAAATGATAAATTTATGAAAAAACTGACTGGTTGTGCCGGTGTGATGTAAGCAATAGCCTTTACGGTTTCTTTTGTTTATTGTTTGAAAGCGATGAGGCATCAGAATTGACAAAATCTGGAGTTAAAGACTTAGTACATTTATCGGAAAAGGCATCAACAAGCAAAATTACATTTATCTGCTAAATTAGGATTTAATTCCAAAGTTCAATAAATTGGTTATTAAAGAGTTTATTTTAAAAAAAGACACCTTCATTTTCAATACAAATGGTGTTTGTGAAATATAAAAACTAGATATGATATATTTATTATTTATTTATAAAAACAATAAGAATAGATACCTAATACAGTGAAACTTCCTATAAGCGGACACTTACGGTTTCGTCGATTTTGTCCGCTTATTGGAGGTGTCCGCTTATGAGAGAGAACTGCGAAATTTTAATATATATTTATTTACAATTTTCGCTGCTTGAGTTTTTCCGATATTAAAATTTTTAAAGCTGATAGGTTCCTTCTTCTAAAAGTTCTATTTTTTCACGTAAACTAAGAATTTTTTTACGAGGCGCCATTTCTATTACTACCCAACATAACAATAAAAATAAAACACAGCAGTCCCGCCGAATAAAATATGTTGTAAATACGACAAAAGTATTTAGTCTCCGCATTAAAACGAAAAAAGCTAACATGTCGTGCAGCGCTCCGTCCCGTTGTCAGACGTTCGCGTCCGGTTACGGGCGGTTTACGAATTTTTTAACCAAAAAAATTGTACGCGTCCGGTTATTAAAGTGTCCGATTATAGGTGTGAATTTTGCATGTAAAGAAATAGAAAAAAGCTTGGTTTCAACAAATTTCTACGCCTAAAGGAAGTGTCCGCTTAATAGAGGTGTCCGCAAGGAGTGGTTTCACTGTATGTAAATAAATATCAAATTTTTTAATTATTTGCTCTAAATTATATGATATAATGGCCCACTCAAGATCCGAAAAAGTTGGGCGTGGCACTCAAAAAAAATTTTTTTTTTGTTTTTCACATCCAAAGTTTCCCCCGTCGCCGCCACTGGAATTGGTGTAAAGTGGACTACAAATTTTATAATAAAATATATATTTTTTTAGGGTTGCGTTGGAATCATAAGCCTGACGTGGGTCATTTCGCTAACATTGTTTACGGTAATGGCCCTTCCAAACGGTGGATTTTATTTTAACTCGACTGGCATGATGGCCTGCGAGCCGTTCTTCAAGAAGTCTTCCGTCCGAATTTTGGCAGCATGCGTCTACTACTTTCCTACGACAATGATTTTAATGTATTGTTATGGTAAGCTAACATGGTAAATCAGTTGATAGAGAAATCACGTATTGTGTATAGGCAAAAAGTTTTACTTATTATCTCATGAATGGCGTCATCCTGCGCAACGTTACAATTTTCTAAATTTATACAGGATAACACGTTGCTCCAAACGACATAACAATTAAATCTTTTTAATAACACAATACAGTTTTTCCTTTTCCACTGATGTTCCATATTTTACGATGGCAGTGGTGGAGTGGGGTAAAAATGTGCAATTTTTCGGTTTTTTGCCTATAACTCGATTACGGCGCGGTGTACAAAAAAATGTTATATTAAAAATTAAAGACCACTAAAGTCCCTATAAAATCGGTATGCCAACCTAAACTTAAACTGTATCAAATTTAGAGGTAGTGGCAACCACAAACCTTTATTTTTGAAAAACACATTTTTGACCCAGATTTATATCAGACTTGTTCATCGAAGACTTTTGTTTTTAATTTTAAAAAAATCGTGAATAACAACAATGTAGTGCATTTAAGTATGTGATCATAAATTAAAAGTTACAGGTGTTTTAGTTTTAAGTTGATATTTCTGATCTTCTACAAAAAAAACTGTATAATTGCTTTCACTATCACCTTCTTAATCATCATCATCATTATAAGTTTTCGGTCAAGCTATCGACTTTAAGGTCACTTGGACGGCGGGTAAATTAAAAGGAATAAGTATTATTTGATATATATTATAGAGACTTGTCGCGTAACAGAAAAATACAAAGCAAAAATGGAAAGTGTCGAAATGGATGCAAGAAGAAGATCAATGAGAATGTCTAGAACAGATCATATAAGAAATGAGATCATAAAAGAAAGAATGGGAGGGAAGCATAACGGATGACATCACTAAAAGGCAACTGGTATGGTACGGCCATGTACAACGGATCAGCGACGAAAGATTACCAAAGCAGGTCCTAGAATGGCAACTAATAGGTCGCAGAAAAAGGGGGCGTCCTAAACTGGAATGGCAACAGTCAGTCCAAAAATCAATGAGTCAAAAAAACCTAACGGAAGATGACTGTCAGGATCGAAGGAGGTGGAGAATAGGCGTCGGACAACGTAGAAAATCGTTCTAAACCGACATATAGTAGTAGTATTATTTGAAAAGAATCTCCACTCCAGCTGGAATCACAATTGAAGTATTATTTTTATTATCAAGGGTTATAAATTTATTGAGCCAGCTAAAAAATTCGACACCTAGTCGATTGATTGATAGTTAAGTGTTTATAAGCCAAGTATAATTAGAACAATTTTTAGATTGATTTATATCAGTTAGCCTTCTATAAAGCATTCTTAACATATTGTATTGACTGTGCCTACAAATTTTAAATTCATATTGCATATGGAATAAGAAGAAAACTTAAACATCTGTAGATACAAAGTCTGATGCAATTCTGTACGTACTTAGTAATATTTGTATAGAGCTGGTGTGAAAATGTTTATTTGAATTTCTGGCTCAACTTTTTCATCTTCATTATGATTGATTGAAACGGACAAACCCTTTAAAAAAAATTATCTGACAATCTGCTGTAGTCAGTTACGCATCTAAAAAAAATCATCTGTAATTTTTTTTTTTGATGCCACCGAATTTTGGTGAAGGCTGGAACTATACAGTTTGCTTTAGATTTCCAACCCTATAGTTCTGGAGCTAGCTAATTTGATAACCAAAGATGTAGCTACTTGATAGTATGTTTTAAGTTTATGTTGTTAGAAAAGAATGACGGCTGCATGGAGTTTGAAATTGCAGTGCTCACAATATCCTGTGATGCTTGCAGCGTTTTGATTATACTTTTTTAAAGTTTTTCTTTAGTACTTTTATAAGAAAATCTCTGTTTTTAGGAATGGAAAGATATTCCTGAATTATACTAATTAGATTATCAAAAGTTAGATAAACAGCCTTAGTACCTAATTTTTAATGATATATCTATTAAAAACAATCTTAGCGCCGGTACACACGCGTTTTTCTGCAGCGCGGTGTCGCAGCGTTACCGCAATTGCGGTCCGTGATACTATGAAATAAATGACGCGATTTACACAGTTGAGCGGCAACGCGCGTTAGTCTTGAGTGCATCCTTCAGAAAAACGCGTGTGTGTACCGGCGCTCCGGAATTGATTTAAATCAGTGCTCTAAGAAAACAACAGCGCAAAACTTGCCTGAATAACAGGTCTTAATGAATTTGACTTAGGGAAAGGTGCTGTACCTTGGACATGTTTGCAGAAAAATATTTTTTAAAACTTGGCGGTTTAATATAAACAAAAATTAAAAGTAGCAATGGCTTCTTTAATCCTTTTCCTACTTTTTTCTTTTATTATTCACATTGATTAAATAAACATTTTTCTAAAAATATTTTTTATTTAAATGCTTGCAATGTGGTCCAAGGTACAACCTAGGGCTGTACCTTGGACCGCAGTATGTTGAACCTTGGACCAGGGTTTTAAAATATAGGAACTATCACAACCTTTCAATGATTTATTACAAAAATGAAAAAGTCAGTTTAGGAACATAAAACAATGTATAATAAACTAATTTGATGATGATGATAAACGAGATGTTCCGGTAATCTTTTGAGGTTGAGGAAGCTTATAAATGATATCATCTCTTGAAAAATCAAAAGTATCCGTTGCGTCGTTTAAGAATTTATTTGAGGATTTAATTCTACGCAAATACTTAATATTATTCTCATCGCAATTAGTGATTTCTGCAACATAGTATTTGAATGATTTTTTTTCCCGTCACTTTGACCAGCACAAAATCTCCTTTATTAATATTATCGCTGTCCGTCAAGTAAGTTAGTTCTTCATCTTTATACTAGTGCTCCTCTCGTTCGGCCATTTCCCCTAATGTAATATCCTCTGCCTGCCATTTTGGAGGTATCCCATTGAGCTGGATGAACTTTTTGCAACAGCATACTAGTAAGCCAAAGATCGAATTTGGAGCCGTGTAAGACCATGGTGTAATCATGCAGCACTTATAAGGTTATTCGTTAGTGCTCTTTTTTCAATTTTGGTGAAAACTTGGTGAGTGTTGTTTGAAGCCACTAATTGAAAGTTTTCAGCTCCTGACTCCCTATGAGATTTTAAATGCCTTATGAGTGTAGTT
Organism: Aspidapion aeneum; assembly: GCA_963576565.1. Taxonomy (NCBI): domain Eukaryota; kingdom Metazoa; phylum Arthropoda; class Insecta; order Coleoptera; family Brentidae; genus Aspidapion; species Aspidapion aeneum. The sequence continues at coordinate 35,765,973 of OY755040.1, forward strand.
CTGGAAACATTGTAAGTTTTTGAAGCTTGGGTTCACAGGAGGTCGTTTTCGGCCCGATTTACTTCTTGGCATCTGAAAAGAAAATAAAGGTTTATAAGTTAGTAATTTGAGCCTTGGGGTTCCAAGACCTTCTCCTGCAACCCTCCTACACCTAAAATCGCCTTATAATATCCAAAAAATACTTTCACTAAGATGACTTGTAAAAGAGTTGTGCCTTGGACCGGTCCAAGGTACAACCCTTCTAGGTGGTCCGAGGTACATTCCTGATGAAATTTTTATTTTATCTTAACCTCGCTTTAATTCAGAATTTTTTATTCAAAATATCATGCAAATTATAAGCCTAAGATATACCCCTATCATATTCAAAACACAAAAATAAAAAATGTATATTATATTTACGGATGATATTCGATACAAAATTACCAAAAAATTTACTTACGATATGCAAAACCAAAAAGCACTTTTTTTCAGGTGCACGCTATCACTTTAGATTATGCCGCTTTGGATGACAGCTATCGAATGCAAGTAAGGCATCGTTGCCGATTTTAGTTTACGCAAATTGTATTGCGGGTTCCCGTTAGGGCTGGTGGTCCGAGGTACAGCCCTGTCCAAGGTACAGCACCTTCCCTATCCATTAAAATGGTTGGTTGGTTAGGTCGCTTTATTAGGTTGGTTGGTAAGGTTGATTTAATAACTAAGGATCTTCTTTGCCACCACATCATAGTTTGATAATTTTTTCTCCATAAAAGATTTACAAAAGGTGCTATAATTTTTAAGCCGCCACTGGTTTTAATTATATATTTTGTATATTAAAATATGTTTATTCAATTTATTTTATCAAATGTATTACTCTTGAATAATAGAAAAACATTTTTTTGTGAAAATTCAGAAATCCGGTTAAAAATTTTAATTTGCTGTATATTTTGATATGTTATAGATAAATTAGTAAATGCTACATATTTTTAAAGTAAATTGATTGATTTATAGCTTTAGCTTAGACAAATTTCTTCTAAAATTAAAAAAAAAATTGTTGCACAAGTTTGTTCAAAGATAAGGGGTAAAAATGTGTTTTTCAATAATGAACGGTTTTTGGTGACCCCTATCTCATAATCTCTTACACTTACAGGTAAAGTAGGCATAACTATTTTGTACGGATTTTGATGCTCTTTAATTTTTATTAGAACATGTTATTTAATTTTTATTAGAACATGTTATTTTGTAAAACTAGAGAAATTGTCATAACGGGAAAAATAGTAGAACCGGTAACAGAGTTAATGATCTGACAGTTGGCCAATATGGAGAAAATATTGTTAATGACAATTGAAACCGGCTAATTACAGTATGTGAGCAATTAGACCTACAAATCCAAAACGGTTTTTTTCAACATAGGGAAATACACAAATATACCTGGACCAAACCCTCACAAAACCTGAAATTCGTCATTGATTATCTCATCAGTAAACAAAAGACAAAACTAAAAATTCAAGATGTCAGAACAAAGCGTGGATCAACATGCGGAAGTGATCACTATTTTCTGGAATCCAAAATTCTCTTTCCTTATCAAGGCCGAAGCCTGCATCAACAACATTGAATTGAAGAAATTGATCACTGTAAAAATAATCTACTAAGCCTAGAACATGACAGCGTAAAAAACTTATACAAAAAGAGACTGAACGAAAAACTTAATAGAAGTTCAGGTGAAACCCCAGATGAGGAATACGAATGTATTACATTAAGCATCCACCAAGCTGCAAAAGAAGCACTAGGATTAGTGGAAGCAACTTCTAAAAGAAGAAAACCATACTCGTGGAATGCTGAGATTGAAAGAGAAATAGAGGAAAAAAGGAAATTATATCACACCTACTTATCCCAAAAGACAGATAGAAGCAGACAAGAATACAAAATCGCGCAATCAAAGGTGAGAAAAAAGATCAGTGATAAGAAAAATCATTCGTGGACGCAAAAGTGCCAGAAAATAGATTCTTACTTAGGAGGTAGGAGAAGTCCCGAAAGCTGGAAAACTATAAGATCGATTAAAAAAGAAACATGCAGAGATATCATTTCACCAATACCAGACAAAGAATGGGATGAGCATTATAAAAAACTTTTAACTGAAGATAGAGCAGAATTCAAGGAAGACGCAAAATAATAAGAAATAAAGTAAAGAGCGAATATAAAAACATTTAGGCAGAAGAACAATCGGGTTTCAGGGCGGGTAGATCGACTTCAGATCATCTCTTTTGTATAACCCAAGTTATTGAAAAGAAAATGGCATACGGACAAGAGCTGCATCTGCTTTACGTGGATTTGCAAAAGGCATCTGATAGTATACCACTAAATCTACTTTGGAAAGCGTTGGAAAACACAAACATAAGCGTACAACTAATTGAGGCCATCAAAGAGTTATACCGCAATAGTAAGGCAAAAGTTAAAATAAAAGCAAAACTAACCAAAGGCTTTCAAGTAAATAAAGGTCTTAAACAAGGTTGCTGTACCTCGCCTACGCTCTTCAAGATATACTTGGAACAAGTCCTTAAAGTATGGAAGAGAAAATGCCAAAACATGGGAATTCCGTTGGACGAAACCACCTTGTATACTTTATGTTTCGTCGATGATCAGATAGTAGTGGCTCAGGATTATGACGACCTCGAATATATGACACGAAAACTAATAGAAGAGTATAATAAGTGGGGACCAGAGGTTAATTTCAATAAGACAGAGTATATGTGTATCGGTGGAATGAAACAGGATCTAATCTTAAATACCGGGCAGCGAATTCAGTCCTGTGATGAGTAAAAATACTTAGGTCTAAAAATTACAGCTGACGGAACCTAGACAAAGCTATAAAAGATCGAAACGTACAAGGAAGAAAAGCAATAACTTTATTAAATAGAATAATTTGGGACCAAAGTATATAAAAACATAACAAAAAGCTTATATATAACACCATTGTAAAAAGTATTATTACATACGGCTCAGAAGTATGGCCAATCATGGATAGAACAGAAAAAATGCTTTCCGCTACGGAGATGAACTATTGGTGAAGGACTATTGGTAAAGAGCAGCAGGGAAGTCAAAAAGAGAAAGAGTTACAAATCAAAGAATAAGAGAAATTATGATAGTGGGTGAATGTACTTTAGTGGATGATATAAGATCAAAACAACTGGTGTGGTACGGACATGTACAAAGAATGAATGATGAAAGACTACCTAACCAAATACTACAATGGAAACCAACTGGCCGAAGAAATCGAGGACGGCCAAGGAGAAGCTGGAGAGAAGGAATAGACAGTGAAATAAGAATAAGAGGCCTAGATGATGAATTATGGGCAAACAGAAACGAGTGGAGATTGGGTATCGGAAGACGTAGAACGTTGTGAAACCGATACCGGAAGGGCTAGGGGTGGGGCTTTTGATATGTTAACATCCTAACTACCCTAAACATATTCCCGGAGATAAAAATGCTCCCCCCTCCCTCCATGCACTCTGAAACCCCTTAATGGCCATTCATTGACTGGACTGACTGCTAAGGGGACTAAATAATACACCACTAATGTGAAGTTTTATTGATTTAGTGAGATATTTCTATATGAGTGTTAAAAGTATACCTACGGGAAGGGTAAATTGCACATTGAGATTGTAAAAATACACCCAAATAGGGTCAAAATTACAGTATTAAAAGACACACTAAATAAAGTAAACTTTATTTTAATAAACGGCGTTTATTGAACATATAAATACATTTTAATCTTTTAAAAAGTATAAACATAGGTTAGTACATTAAATTTTAACTAACTTAACAATAGATATTTGTTTTTTTTGTTTAATAATATCGAATTCTGTAACCAAAACTTCAAAACCGTTAATCTGTAACAGAGACTTAAAACTAGTTTATACTTATTTCTAATTATTATTATTATACTTTCAAATAATATAACTAAAATGCCGCGCAACACAACTCTTAATTACCAAGCGCCATAATGGATTCATATTATGTTTCTGATTCAGTTTAAAAACTATTGACATGATTCATAAATTATTATTTAACGAGGAAAGAATATTTTACTTTGCTCACTCACTTTAACTTTTCATAATTTGGCCGGCCAAAGGTCACGAACGATCCCGTTTACTAATTCATTCCGCTGAGTAACTAAAATGATTTCGATGTGACAACAAGAAGGTAGGAGAGTATTTTAACTCTTACTTTCGGGTCATACATTATAAATGAAATGCATTAGCAGAAAGAAAATTTCGGACTTTCAATGCCTATATTTATTTTAAACACGACGTTTCGGTAAGTATCTCTAACCGTTTTCAAGTGCAAACTAAACAGTCCAGTCTATAGGCTTCTACTTATACTACTTCGTGTGCAGTCAGGTGTGACGCCTGCCCCCTTTTTAACCCTAAGAGGCTTGTTTTCCTTAAGGAGTAGTTTCCATATGTTTAGTATGTCCGTGCTTGGTTGACTGAAAACTTCTTCAGTCAGGTGTGACGGCCTGCCCCCCTTTTTAACCCTAAGAGGCTTGTTTTCCTTAAGGAGTGGTTTCCATATGTTTAGTATGTCCGTGCTTGGTTGACCCCTAATTGGGTATTTTTTAGATTTTCATTTACTCTAACCTGAAGAGGGTGTTTCGTTTTACCTACATATGATTTACCACACTCACACGGGATCTGGTATTTACATTCTTTGATGATTAGAATTAAAAAGGGGGCGGACCGTCCACCTGACTGCACACCAAGTAGTATAAGTAGTAGTCAATAGACTGGACTGTTTATTTTATACTTGAAAACGATTAGAGATACTTACTAACCGTAACGTGTTGAAAATAAATAAAGACAATGGAAGTTCGTTTTTTGTTTCCACACAATCAATGTATTAGCATTGCACCAGTGTAAATATCGTTTAATTTACTCTGGATTGCTTAGACGTTAATGCTAGAGAGTAAAATTTACTGCAATTTTTACTAAACCAACATTTTTCGGAAGTCTGCCATAATATTTACTTTGCAAGAAATGTTATTTATCAAGCAGAATTTTTTTACTGTGAAAAAAATTGATTTAACACCCTGTATCTCCGTTATTATCAACTTTATGACTTAAGTTGCAGGCAAGCGTGGTTTTTTAAAAATATATCCCCAGTTTTTGAAATAAATAAAATATTTTATGTAGTTTAAATATCAACACTCCTATACTACCATAAGAAAGGAACACTCCTATACTACCATAAGAAATCCAAGAATAGGGATTTGGGTCTGGTTATGGTATACTGTTTTCTCCACTGATGATGCTAAATACAGAAATGTACGTCTAGGGTCTACATGTTGCAGGTTAGAAAACTAACCAGAACAAATCGTTCTTCCTCTACCTCTCTAGCACATGAGAATCAAGCATACAAAACTCGTGTATTAGGTACGAATTTCGTTTTTTATTTTTATTACAAACACACTGTAACTTTTTCACGTCATTCTTTTTTTAGTTATGTTTTTTTGCGGAGTCTTTATTTTAACATCGAGAATTTCCAGCTTATGCTTTTTCTAATGTATTCAAGGGTCGGATTAATCTGATTGTTTTGTGTTTTAATAGGATCAGCTTTCCACGTCAACAAACTACGTCTACGAAGACGACCCGACAGCGGAAACGGATCACATTGTAATACGATATCCAGTCCGGATGCTGTTTTTGCAGGAGAAAACTATATGGAAAAGGTACGTTTTCAGAATGTTGTTTTCTAAACGTTTATATTAATAGGCATGCTAACAGGTTAAAAAAGCAAGGGGGACTGAAAGGCTTCATACCCTCCCCGAGTTTTGGCGGACATTTGAGAAATTGGGTGGATTGTTGGAAAAATTGATCATTGATATTGATAACCTTGTTTTTGTTTATTAAATTTTTTGAAGCCAGTTTTTCAAAATTAGCAGCGTTTTCTATTGTTATTTGGGAAACGTGGCACTCGACCTTCCCCTTAATAATAAGACTTTATTATGCTGACTACAATAAAAAAATTTAAGGGTTTTGTTAAAATATAACTAACCAGATTTTTTTTTGCAATGAAGAAAATTATTGCAGTAGTTCTAAAAAATTAAAAACTTAGCTTAACTTAACGCCCGATACTACACACTACAGTTTGCGGACGACCAAGTAATTGTAGCTAATGATAAAGAAGACATGGAGTATATGATGATAAAGTTAACGGAAGAATACCAAAAGTGGGGATTAACAGTGAACGTGGACAAGACACGGTACTTATGTATTGAAAACGAATCCAGTGAGTTCGAACTAGAGAATGGACAAACAGTATCTCCATGCAATGAGTTTACCTATGTATACGTGAGTGTCACATTTGATAAGACAGGTACAGACTGTAAAGAACTTGAAAAAATAATAGTAAATGCAAAAAAGGTTATTAGATGTCTTAACAGTATTTTATGGGGCAGAGAGGTAAAAAAGAATGTAAAATTTAACATATATGAAACAATGGTGAAAAGCACACTGTTGTGTGGAATAGAGACTTGTCACATAATAGAAAAATACAAAACAAAATTGGAAAGTGTCGAAATGGATGCAATAAGAAAATCAATGAGAATATCTAGAACAGATCACATAAGAAATGTGATCATAAAAGAAAGAATGGGAATCGAGGGAAGCATAACAGATGATATCACTAAAAGACAACTGATATGGTACGGCCATGTATAACGAATGAACGACGGAAGATTACCAAGCAGGTCCTAGAATGGCAACCAATAGTGCGCAGAAAAAAGGGCGTCTTAAACTATGGTAACAGTCAATCCAAAAATCAATGAGTCAAAAAAACCAGACAGAAGATGATTGTCAGGATCGAAGGAGGTGGAGAATAGGCGTCGGACACCGTAGAAAAACGTTCTAAACCGACATAGTAGTAGCAGAAATTTATTGTAGGATGTTAGGGATATCCTACTACTGTGGGAAAAAATATATTATTTGAGTGTTGCCCACTTTCTAGTGATCATTATACAAGGTGTCCCAGCCGAATTTATTTCAGAAACTACTACGACTTCGACAAAAAATTTTTAGTAGCTATACAAAATTATTATCCTACATATTATATTTAAATAGCATTACAATATTTTTTGAGCGTATCGCCAGGGAACTAAATATTACACACAGTTAAACTTATAACGAAAATAATAAGAGTAATTTTTTAATAAAAAGTGACAGTTTCATTTCCTTTGTGGAGAGGTCTAAATTATGCAGAATTATTCTTCTAGTCGGGAGATTTGATGACTTCCCCCTGGGAGCTATAGAAATAACACTGTTTTAAGTAAATTTGCAAAGCCCATTTTGCTATAAAATTTTTTTTTTTTAAATCGTAGCTGCTGTAGTTTCTGAGATAAATCCGGCTGCCACCCTTAATGGGATACCTTGAATATGGTTACCAAAGTGGGCAGCATTATTACTCAAATAATATATTTTTTCCCAAAGTAGTAGGATGTCCCTAATATCCTACATTAATTTTCTTAATTGCAAAAAACAATCTGGTTAGTTATATTTTAATAAAATCCTTAAAAATGTAGCGTTTTGTGTTTGTATTTATTGTTTTAGTTGAATTCGCGAGGTCCGAGCTTCTATAAAAAATATCTCGAATACGTAGCCATAGTAGTCTCTTAGACTAATCCGGCTGCCATCCTTAATAAAACACCCTGTAGAATAATCAGTTTTGTCAAAATTAATTACTCTAGCTTAAATCGTTTATAATTTGGCACCTTACTTTTTGACTTAAGCATTTTCGGATCCGTTAACACGTTCGGTACTGTATGTTTCAAGTGACTTTACGAGGGTATCGTAAAATATTTTAAGCAAAGAGCCCACGAATGAATCTATGGTACCAAACACTTTGAAAAATCTAAGTGCATTTATTGAGAAAAGTGCTTGAGCCCTCTTTAAAGTCCCAGTTATCAAGTGCTTTTTATAAAGTCCTTGATTTACAAACTAGTTATCAAGCATCACATTCCAAAAGTAGTTGGAAGCACTGTCTCTCGACACCCTGGTTAATTGGGGTTTTTACTGTTTTGAAAAACCTACTTCTACGTACCTACCCCATATATTGCGATCATCCGGATTAGCTTCTTGAACTTTAAACACCCTGTAATTTATAATGTTTTTGTATTTATCTTTCAGAGATACACAGAATATACTTCATGCTTTGAGAATTATTTTCCGAGGTTTTACGGACGGACCTATACTAAGTAACTCAATAATGGGTACATTATCAAGGCCTGTATTGTGCTATGTCTATGTAAATATTTAAGTATCATAACATATAGATATTACACAGTTACCCTGTTATATAGGGAGGCATATTAGGAAGTTTTTAAAACATTTAATATTTTGAAAATCTTGACAACTACCACGGGTCGCTCGTCTCAGGATATTTGTACAAGTTGTACAGTCAACATTTTAAATCCTAAAGCGGACCTCGCACGATCAGTATTACTGACGCTATTCTTATGTATAACCTTGTTGATTCTACCACGTTTTACCTCGCTCGTCAAAACGCACTATATAACGATTTTTTTGTATGAAAATGATTCTTGGGACTATTTTTAGTCGATTTAGATAAGGGAAATTAAAAAAAAGTTTGGTTTTTTAAAAGTTCAGTTCACTGCGGTTCTGTTCGGTTCGGTTCAGTTCAATTCCATTTGGATCGATTTTGTTCACTTAAGTTCGGTTCGGTTTGGTGTTCAGCAGGAGTCGGCGCACCCGACTCCTGCTGAATTAATTTAAGACTCAACAAACCTAACCTAAGACCGACCCAAAGCGAACCAAACCAAACCGAACTGCTGAATTTCTGCTCTTGTGGTTTACTTTATGTAAGGTGAGGTTAGGCTGATTTGAATATTCGGCTGTGCTGAACTTTAAATCATCATTATCATAAATAAGAAACTATAACTTTCTGAATCACTTTTTTTCATTATAAAATCTCAATAGACGATTTTACGGAGTCAGAAATGCGCGACCAATTGAACTGTTGGATCCAGATGTCATGTTGAATGTAAGATTTAAAAAATATGCTGTACCCAATTTTCTAGGCGTAAATACATTTCTAAAAAACCCGTAGCTTATTATCGTCCCTGGTCAGAGAGTTCGTCACCTTATTTTTTGGCTAAATTACCATTTACTTAAAGCTCAGTCGATTGTGAGCCGCTCCTCTCTATCTCGACATAACAAACGTTAAATAAATCCTTTTCTATGTGTGTGAATTTTAACTAATTTTTTAATTTTAAAATTTCTAAAAAATGTGCGAAAAATCCGCATTTTTTTTTTCTTGAAAACAATATAAAAAGACCCAAATTTATCAATAAAAAAAGCACGCATGTTTAAGCATCGAGGTGAAACGTAGTAGACCATATTTATATCTTTGTTTATAACTTTTGGTAAACAAAGACAAACCTAAAATACTGTCAGTAATAATGATCGTTTGAGGGCCGCTTTACCCAAGAAGTCAGATTCGACCGAATGGCATTGTGAGCAAGGCACTACATAAAATGCATAAGCCTACTTAACATGGTAAAATGTTGGCTTTGCATTTCAGTACCCTTACTAATTAAAGATTATATTATTTGCCAAAAACATGACATTGTCGGTTCTTATTATTTACTATTTGTCCAATTCACAGATACTGTGGTCTAAGTTTTCCAAAATGCTTCCACAAATTTCCGAATTCGATAATGCTCAAAACACGCCGACGATTGTGTGAATCAAAAATAAATATGAAGAACAACAAGATATTCGTTGAAAGCAAGGTACTGGCTTGACCAAAATCAGCACGCTCCAAAAAGATCATCAATTAATAGAATTTTTAGAAAAACATCATTTTTCCAACGCCTGTCAAGCAAGAATTGCCTCTACTTTTCCTGGTTCACTAACAACGAGTAGGCGAATAAGGCGTTCTAGATTATCGTGTAACAGCAATAAAAAAATATTTTAAATGCAAGAAAACCCTGCCTAATTTTTACTTTAACTTTTTCTCTGGAAAATGAAAATTTTTGGCAACACATGGTTCACAGATGAAAAGATATTTCAATCACATGTATGATCGAAAACAAATTTCAGGTTTATAGGCGACCAACAACGCGCTACGCAAGAAAAATATATTTCGGGAAACAAACGGAAGAGTTTCTGTAAATGATTGGGGGTGGGTTTCGGAAAAAGGAAATGGGGCTCTTTTTAAAATCCTTGGTAGGTTTAATCCTCATGCATAGACGAATGACAGAGAAAATAAATAGTTTACTGTGGGCTTATGTTACCATCATGAGGATGTCATTCATCCTCAAGTAAGGATTCTTTACCCAGATGGTTTTGTAAACCAGCAAGACAACTGCCCTATCCACACAGCCCAATTATCACGATGGTGGTTTTAGGATAACAATGTCGAGGTTTTGCGATGGTCAGTCAAAACTCCCGATGCCAATCCAATTGAAAACGTGTTGGGAGTTTCAAGAAAATGAATATTACTCCTAAAAACTTGAACCACCTTATGTAACTTATTATACAAGCATATGAAAACTTTATTCAGGCAAACGCAAATTTGTTTCAAATTTATCAAAACCCTAAAGGTCCATCTCACCGACTTTTTTTGCGTTTCTTAGCTTAAAGCGTTTCTTAATATAGTCATAATATGACGTAATAAGGAACACTTAAGGCTAAGTAACGAAAAAAAAAGTCGGTGCGATGGGCTATTTTTTCGTTACTTAGCTTAAAGCGTTTCTTAATATAGTCATAATATGACGTAATAAGGAACACTTAAGGCTAACGTAACGGGCGAGCGGTCATTATATATATTTATTTGATTATTTATTTAACTACTTTATTTAGGTTTTCTGTGAATATTTTGCGAGATAGTAATACCCAATAGAATTAAAGATAGAGTGGGACACAACACCAAGATGACACATGCGAGTCTTTCCTGGTGCGCTTCATCTGAGACAATGTAGATCTCTGGAAAAACAAAGTAGTTCTCGGGGCTGGATCCATGTTGGCGTTCCACAGTCTTTGTTAGTACATGAGTAAGCTTATTTACCAATTCAAATCTTAAACCTCTAGACAACTGCTACTCGATTGGATGATATTTCTTTTTCACTATATTTCACTGTTTCGTTTTGATATGTGTTTGATATGAACTGCCCATCAAAGTTATTTAGATCAGGCCAATCTGAGATTAACTAAACTTCTTGATTTGATCTGAATTAAGCTTTTTACCAATTTTTAGCTATAATACACTAGTATACTCAGCTTGCTCTAACATTAAATAATCGATAGGTTGTTTATCAGATTTTTAGTTTTATTTTTAATTTTGTTGTTAAATAAAAAGGCCTTGTTTCTGGACAAGGCAAGTGTATATTTTAAAATAAAAAGATGAAAATATGAAAATATGACAAATTAAAAAACAATTTAAGAAAAATGTGATAAAATTAATTATTTGACAAAATTAAACAAACAAAGCTAAATCATGTTTTATTTTAGGCAACTCTATTTCCACCCTGTTCCCAAGATTTTAGACTTTAAATAAAAATTCCAAGTTTAGGCAAAAACTTGATAAATTAATAAAAAAACCAACATTACCCATTTTGATCCCAAAATAGTTTCCCACAAATCAAAAGAAAATACATCGAAATTGTCTAAAATTATCCAAGTTTGTCAAATAAAGAAAGGGTTGAGGCAGTGTAATAATTGATACTTGACATTACTTACAAAAGTTAAAGTTTGAAAACACGGCGCACGTGCTGATATTTTAAAACCCGACTGACTTTTCAAAACTCTAAGACGGAACTAAATTTTAACTTAACAACTTGAAAAAAATTGCTCTCAGATTATCCCTTCTTATTTGACATTTTTGGGTAGGTGTCCCTAAATTGGAAAAAACCTATACATATACATATTATTCCTAAAATTTTGTGTTTAAAAACAGAGACAAGAAATAAAGTCAGTGACACAAAAAAAGAACAAAACACCAAATTTTCCCTGACTTAATTTAAGTAAAGATGGCCTACTCTTAAAGACGTCCCACGGGAACACCCACAAATAAAAAAATTTAGTTAAACCTTAAAGTCACCCTAGATTACCTAATTTCGGAAAACAAAGAAAGCTATTCCAAAAGTTACCTAAACTGATCTAAAAAATGAAACGAACATCCTAGTAATGTCCAGTTTAAAATTTACTAATTATTTATTAAAATTGACCAATTAAAGAAAATCACTTTGCCTTTAAAGAAAGTGCCTTCGATTTTTTGCTTTTAAAATCGAAACCAGGTTGGCATATAGTCTAAGTTGAGAAAACCCGGTGAAAAACTCAACTGCTAATTTCCAGAAAATTTCCAATTTTCTCTTAAAAAAATATGACAAATCAAATCTTATATCTACATAGCCTTTAGTAATTGTTTGATTTTTCTACATTTAGTAATTACTAATTAACCACTTTTAAGTAAACAATACATGACCTTTGAAACTTGCAATATTACGATATCCAAACGAAATCAATATGATCAAAGTTAAGTGACACGGAAAACCAGTGATAACTGCATCTATTTACCTGAAAATCAAATAAGGAAACAAAGTCCATCAAATCTAAGAAATTACTCAATTTTGTCGTTTTTGATATCGCTATAATCAACTTTAAAAGTTCTGTTCATATTTGAGACCCTGACAAGAAAATTCGCAATATGAGGAAAAGCTACTATGAAAAGTTGGTTTTAATTTAGGGAAATATAAAATATTTCTCGGTCTGTATGTCTGTCATTAAATCCGAAAAGATTAAGAAAATTATAAAGATTATGTCAAAATGACAAGAGCTAATTCTTGTCTGGTATTAAGACTGTGAAATTTATGAAACATGTTTTTCTGCTGTGGGAAAAAAACTTATAACTTATATTTAAAAAAATAGACCTTAACAAAAAATCTGAGGAATATTCAAATTAAAATATGGGAAATTCTGTTACACTAAGTAACGAAAAAAAAAGTCGGTGCGATAGGCTATTAATGCCTAGTAGCCTAGCAAGAATTATCCAGGCCCATGATGCGATGACACGTTATTAAATATTGTTTTTTTTTTCTACATTTGTTATAAATTTATATTTAAGAAGGTAGAAATAATTTTTTTTTGTATTATGCTCCGAAATATTTTATTAGTAGTTAACATTAATTAGCAGCCTTATAGAACCGTTAGACACTCAGATAACAATAGGAAAAGTCTCCTTATTAGTTTATTAATTTGTCAAAAAATCAGTCAGTTACAATAAGCTTTGCAACCAGAAAATTTTGAAAAACTCATATTTGCGGCTAACTTCTCCTGTATGCGTTTTATATGGCGTTTTCTGTGCTTACTCATTTATTTACCCTATGCAAATCAGGCAAAATATCTCGGTATGACACTTGATGCCAAATTGCGCTAGAAAGCACATGTTAAGAAAAAAAAGAAGAACTTGTGATAAGGTATAGAAAAATGAACTGGCCAATTGGAAGGAAGTCCAATTTAACAATTTATAATAAGTTACTGCTTTATAGACAAATACTGAAACCAGTATGGACATATGGTATTTAACTATGGGGTTGTGCTAAAGAGAGTAACATTCTAGTTTTACAGAGATTTCAAAATAAAGTATTAAGAAACATTGTGAATGCACCTTGGTACGTTAGAAATAGTGACCTTCATCGGGATCTAAAAATCGAAACTGTAGCAGAGACTATAAAAAGTAAGCAAAAAAGCATGAAGATAGACTCCATCGGCATGTCAATGTGGAAGCAATTCAGGTTTTAGTCAATACTATGCTAGTTCGAGGAGTAAAAAGAGTGAAGCCGTTTGAGCTAGTAAACTAAGTGAATTACATAAAACAAAATAATGCTATAAACACAACACAATTGTGAGTTACAGACGAAACAAAGCGGGAAGAACTGTTGAGTGAACCCTAAGTTTAAATCTGACTTTTCTAGTAAATTAAGTTAAAACAAAATTGCTAATTAGTCTTACTGACTAGATTGTAATACAATAAACACAGTGTGTTTGACAAATAAAAAAAACTCATTTATTGTTAAATTATAAATAAAGAGTTGCTTCCACCTTGTTAAATATTTATATATTATAAAGAACTGTCTTCTATATGCCAAACCACAGCCCCATCAAATTAACTACAATTTAAGACTCAACAAACCTAACTAAGGCTGTGGATAAACTGCAATTTTCTCCCGTAACATCAAGAGCTTAATAAAACAATTCAAAAAATCAACATAACAATTTTGACAAGATTTTAACTAAAATGTAAACTAAGATAAGTTTGACCAAATCTCAATATAGTTATCGAAATATTCCACAGTTTCTTGTACTATTAAATATAAGCGCAGTCTTAATTTCCTTGTGCCTTTAATTTACAATGCGTATAAATTAATTTTCGCATTTCTACAGTAGCAAGATCCTGCTTAGAACATTTTAATTTCTATGGCTCAAGCTCAGATATTCCTCAGTTACAAATTAGTTCAATTTTGAACGATAACGATCTCCTTTTAAACGTGAAAATTATTTTAATTATTATATTCTTCCTTCTTACCTTTTCTACCGCAATTCGCGAGAGTTAAGCGCACTACGTTTCGGCGCCGCGTTAGAATTTTGATTAAGGATAACGGATTACATGGGGTGGTGCCGCCAATAGTTAAATCCTCGTTAATTCAGTTATTTTGTTGTTTAAAAAATACTGTAAAATAAAAAGTAATAACAATAATACAGTAGAAATATAAAATACCACTTCAATATGAGAACTAACGAATATGTAGTACTGTCAACGTAGGTACAGTGCGATCATTTATACCTATACTTACATCCGCAACGCTTATTTTTACCCAACTGCAGCACGGCGAAAGGAGGGTAATGTTTTTCGCTTGGGATATGTATGTATGTTTGTTTGTGTCGTGCAATAGGCTAAACGGCTGAACCGATTTTTATTGGCGGACGTCAGACGCCATTTTATCACATGATGTGGGCTTTAAGGCATACAAATTACCTAAATTTTGGGCGATTTTATTCCTTTGATCACCCATTGCAAATGTCCTCTAATTTGCTGTAATTACTTTGTAGTCCTCCCTGCTCCCATTCATCTTTCCTCCTCTGATTTCCCTTCACCATCTTTAGAAACCATATTCGCATAATTATATCAAATTTAGGGTGATTTAAAAAATTCTTTCTGCTTACGCTTTAAGATTTGTCAACATTCTAAATGCCAGCAATGAAGAAAACCCGATGAATTTAGAGACTGAACTGTACCCTATTATAGCTAATGAAATATTAATGGCTGCGCCTTTTTAGATTCTTGGAAGGCGTTGTATTCTGCTGGCGCTGTTAGAATGAGAGAGAAATAACAAGGAGGGTGCATTGCATTGATTGATTGAAAAAAAATCTGCTAATTAGGTGGTAACACTTATAGTTTATCGAATATTTACAAAAAATAAAGTACAACAATTTTTTTTCTACATTGAATTTGGGTACAAAATATAAAATAATCCAAGATAAACTACTACCAAAAAAAAGTTTTTGGATTTTTTAGTAGCTCTTCCTATAATATTTTTTTGAGTTTTTTGCGGGACTTGTATCAGTTGTATCTAAGTGGCAACGTAGTAAACGCGCAAAATGGGTGCGACGTTTAAACAATTCCATTTTTCTTAAAAACATTTGAAGTAAAATCGTCGAATTGAACTGATAAAAAAATAGTTTTATTTTAAAGTTTATAATGTGTTTTTGTCATTATTGTAGTTAATTACTTATTAGCTTGATAGGTACTAGGTAATTTTCCAATACTTATTCTCATTTTGCTAATTTTTACCTACCCTGCTTTGAGCAGCACTGCCTGTACAGCGTACCTACCTGAAAATATAAATATAAATAATTGGAAATACTTTGTGAAATATTGACTTGAAAAGAATCGAAACATTTTGAAACTAAAAATAAGTAAGTAAGTTTTGGAGTAGGTGAATAATTGGTTGGTTAATACAGACAAACTTTGCGGCTAAACGGTAACGCCAAAAAGTACTGTTTTCCAAAAGTCGTTAACCTCATTACGTAAACTATAAGCTCACGTGTCTCTTTACTTTATTCTCATTACATCTGCATTCTCCTTTTACAAAATATCTTATCTTATTTTTAAAACTTCGGCTATAAATACAAAAACAAATGAATTCTGTCACTTTCGTGGCTTATTAGCTATACCTAATGATCTATGCAACAACAATTTTTTTCCAAACCAAGGGTAAATAGGCCTTTGTTTTTTGACCTTCCGAATTTTGCATGAAAATATTCAATTGTTTTTTAGTAATTCGGTGGCGATGATTCCAAATCTGCTACTGGTTTTTTCGTATCACCTCAGATTTTTTCCAAAAATTAGTAAAACGCAAAAATCTTAGAAAAATATATACAATATAGTGTGGAAATAAATTTCTAGCCCTTTTTTCGGAAAAACCTTCTTTTTGTGGTTTTCCTGCTGTGATCCACTAAAGGAAGGTCTCTTTTAAAGGTCCAGCAGTAGTCAGCCATCATTTTTGGGTTCCAGCATCCCTGATACCTTCTTTCGATCTCTTTAATATCTTGATGAAATTTTTCACCTTGCTCTCACTTACATCACCAAGGTTTTCTGGGAAATAGTCTAAATGTGAATGCATAAAGTACATTTTTATGCTCATATTGCAACCTAGATTTCTGAACGTTTTCAGCATTGTTTTAACAATCTCTAATTGTAAAAGAACTCCCTGCATCTTCCTCCTTATCTTCCATAACATTTTCAAATCCTGGATCTTCCATTAAAGACCAAACCTGCTGTCCAAAAAAGATGCCTTCCTTTAATTTTGCCGAAAATGTTTGACACAAATACCTAAAACAATTGCCTAATTTATCGAAAGCCGTGACAAATTTTTTATAAGATCCAGTTTTATGTAGAGAGTTGGAAGTAAAACCTTCATGGGATTAATAAGACTTGGTACCAAACTTTTTCTTAGTGGCCAGCTCTTTTTTATCCAATCGTGTTCTTTATTCCTGCTATCCCACTCAAACAAAAAATAATTTCGTATAATTAGACTGTTCAGATCTCCAGATATTTCTCAGTTATAATTCTTGTATTGTATTCTTAAAAGTAATACCTCTAAATTTTCATAGACTCTTTTAAATGAACTGAATGACCAACTGGAACTGATGCAAAAATATGTGTAAAAGTACAGCCTTGAGATTTCTTTTTGAAGAATCTATTAAAAAGTCTCCAGTCAGGTCTGTATTCTCTAGATGTTGAAGAGCTACTGTCAGCATCTTTTTCCAGTTCTTTGGGAGGTGTGGGTATAGGTTATTTTATATTGATTGGCTATATAATAAGTATTAATGTTTATTTATGATATCCATTAGTCTTACAATCATGTAGTTCCCTCCAAACCATCATTATTCGAAAGGGTAATCCTTTCCCTCGCCTCATATGTCTTGCATACAATAAGCGGTGCCCAATATGTATCTTGGTCTCCCAGTTTCATTTTAAAATAAGCCAAATATAGAGACTTTGAGAGTTTTATAAAACGTAACTTTCACAAATATAATAAAAACCATTTGGTTTAGATTTGCAACATCGACTAGCAATGTTTTTTGCAAGATATCACACTTCATGTAAAAAACACTAAATGACACTAAATTTTCACAAACTTCAAAACTTTACTTGTTTACTCGTTCAAACTGAAAATTAGAAATACCATTGGGTGTGAAAATTCTTATATTCTGTCCCTTTCATTACTGGCCTTAAAAGAGTTAACATAAACCCTTTTTTTCCTAGTAAAGTTCAATAAATAGCTTAAAAATATAATTAACTAGGGGCAATAAATGCCTATAACAGAAAATTTATTAGGGCATAGTCCATACCATACGCAGTTACACGTTTGTGACTTTGACATGGAATAAACATATTTCCTTACCATAAATATATTTAAAATTAAATTTGTCATGTTATAAATAGATAGATTGACAAAAAGATGGACAAGTAAAAACAATTCAGAGACATGCCATTTTCTAGAATTTTTTTTGTTACTGTCGCTATGAATATGATAAATAAAGCCTATGGCAAGGACTATAGTGGCAACTTAATTGATATATTTTTGGAAACAACAATTAAAGAAACTATTTTAGAAGTAATTCTGAAAATTTGGAAGGATTAAATTTACTAGGAATTATAAAAATTGGCCTTAAATATAAATTTTATGTACATTTTACTTATCTCAAAAAAAAAAAAATTCTCAGGCCCGTATTATTATTATTATAACATCTTTAAAACTCCAAGTAGAAATTTCCAATACTTGTTTTCAAAAGCACTTTAAAGCAGGCAAGCGGTTTTAAATTCTGTACTTATTTTATATCGAGCTTTTTTCCTTACTCAAAAAATGCTAAATAAGCAAACGACCCTAGTCTTTTATTTAGAGAAAAATTATGCAGTGTAGTAAAAAAAGCTAACCCGACCACAAGACCGTCCGAGGGACTATTTAAATCGCTGATATCACAGTATGCAAAGTTAAAACACAACAAAAAAGGAACAAATCTGTATTTATCTACCAAAAAAAATTGAAAAAGAAGGTGTTTTTTATAGAGCGATGGTGATAAATAAAATATCGTTGTTTTATTCGCAAAACGTCGGATATAAATACTTTTTTTAAAAAATGGCTACATAAGGCACGTACCCATGAGACCCATTCATTCTGAGTGTTGAGGTAGCTTTGTTTTTGTTGTACGTGACTCTGACTGTCGCCTTTGAGATATTTTATGTGTCTCAGATTATAGTAATAGTGGGTTTACACATGCATGAATTTAGTGGCGCCAGTGTTCGCGCCAGTTCTATTTGCACGCCAGTAAAGGTTTACATTATTGTGCGAAAATTAAAAAGACAGGCACGCCAGTTTCATTTTTAAAGTGTACACGATACGCGATATGTCGGCTGAACTCTCCGAAGCCTGCAAAATAGTCGCTAAACTTTTATTGAAAAAAAAATAAAAGAGATTCAAAAAAAGGAACAACGAAAAGGCCGTATCTGGGTTAAAGCATGGATTGCTCGTCGATTAACTTTGGGTGCTTCCGAAAAACTTTTAGGAGAACTTGCAGCAAAAGATCCTGCGAGCTATAAAAACCATCTTCGAATGACAAAGCAACATTTTGACATTCTTCTAGAGGGTGTGACGCCACGAATTATAAAAATGGATACCCACATGAGAGATGCGTTAACCCCAAAATTGAAATGGGAAGGGACATTAAGATATCTTGCAACAGGAAATTCTTTTGCATCATTGCAATTTCTTTATTGTGTACCAAAATGTACAATTCCAAAATTAATCTCTAAAGTTAGCCAGGCCAAACATTCATAGCCTTCGAGAAACTGTATGGTTAGTTCTGCTGACCACTTTTTTTTAGTCATAATAAGCTATAAAAACAACAATAAGCTAAATTTTGAAGCTCAAACACAATGAAAATAAAAAATAATGTAAAATAATGCGCATGCGTCACCACTGGCGCCAGCAAATTCAGTCAGCTGCAGACTTTTTTGATATATGCATGCAAAAAAATAACTTGTGTGCAAGTCGGTGTTTACACTTGCAAATTTAACTTACTGGCACGCCAGTTTTTATTGGCGCCAGCCAGCAAATCCATGCATGTGTAAACTCTCCTTAACTACATGTGATGATTGATGATGACTTATATGTGAGTGGGCCTTGCAACCCTTCCACTACGACCACCAGTGGGTCTATTCTGGCTCACTTTTGACAGGTTTCTTACCACTGTTTGCCTAATCCTTCAAAAGGCCGGCTATCAGTTTGGGTGAGCCACTGTTCAGATCTTCTGAATCAATTTGAGATCTACCGAAAACGTTCTAACTTAAACGTGTAATAGCCGGACATTCACACATATCTGATTGTTTCGGTCTACATTCGGTTTCTTCTGTTAGTGTTATTCTATTCATGGGTACTCTTAGTCGACAATGTTCCTGGCTCTCTTTCCACAAGGTCCTTTAATGAACTCTTTAGAGTGAGCCAGTTTAGGTATATTTATCTAGTATTGTTGGAATTCATTCATTTTAATATGGTTGATTTAGCAGCATTGTATGATATCACCAGGGCTGGTTCGGATTCGAGAAATTCGGCAGAAGCTACTTCCTTCACTGTTTGGCCTGCGATCGCATTTCCCTCATGCCCAGAATGCCCTAGCATCTCATACTAATGACACATTATTAGCGCTACCAAGTGCATTTAGCGAATCCCTGCAGCTCCTCGATGAGACTGTATACCAATCAAGCGCTCTTAAGGCTGCTTGACTGTAGGAGAAGATTTTTGTTATCCTGTTGGTCCATTCGTGGTCAGTAATCCATCGGACACACAGTTCCATGACTACGAGTTCGGCCTAAAATATAGTAGTCAATTGGCCTATGTTTAATCTCTCTTTTCCTTGAATCCTAACAACTCCAGATCCAACGCCTGATGGTATTTTGGATCCGTCCGTATATCAGAACCTATCGTTATTTGAAAAATTGGTCCTGTCCGTTAACCAATCCTCCCTCTCCGGGAGAATCATGTTGTATAGCTTTCTGCTGTAAACCGTGTTGGATATGACTTCGGATATTATTCCTAGAGTCAGAAAATCTAGCTTCCTTTTACGGTTGAATGGTATAATAAATATATTGCTGGGATTTACAGACATCTGTTTCATGTTACACCGGTCTTTTACCGTATTCATTACTTGTTGTATCATTCGCGTATCCCAATATCTCTACATCCAGCTATTCCAAGATAGCAAGAAGATCATCGACCAGTAAATACCACAGAAGGGGAGACAGAACTGCTCCTTGTGGACAACGACTAGTAGCTCTGAAACTTACCATCTTATCGTTAGGAGCTTTGTGATGGTGGATTCTATTCCTCGGGCGCATGCTGATTCAAAGAGGGAATTAGGTAGTGCATTGTTAAATGATCCTTCTATATCAAGAAAAATGCCCACTGCGACGTCTTTTGTATCGAGGGTTTCCTTGATTTCTCCAACAAAGTTTGCACATACGTTTGCATTGAGTGGGTGGGCCATTAAGGCGCAACCTCTGATATGTGCGTATTATCTTTTCCAAGCCTTAGGTATGTAAACTACCTTAACTGTGCTCCCCTATACAGTTACACCAGACAAGGAACTCTAACACTTTCAGGCCGCTTCGTACTGGCCCTGGAACAATACCATCTAGGCCTGGTGATTTGTACAGTTCAAAAGACGTGAACGCCATTTTGATCGTATTGGTGTTGATAATTTATTTTGTAATTTTCCAATCCGCCTGTTTTAGGCGATGTCCTTGGGTCAATTGGTCAGGAATATTCCAGTTTTCACAGAGCGGTCTTCCTGGGAAATGTAACTCTTTATGGTCTTATGGTGAATTCGGAAACGGTAAGAAATATAATTATCACAAATACAGGCAAATTTAAAATATACAGTAAAAAATAAAAATTGCCTGTATTAATCATTATCTATTTAATGCTCGATATTTTGAAAACCGTTGTCGATATTTTTAATTTTGATACAGCAGCATCAATTTTTACCTTCCCAGCCCACACAGCAATGGTTAGAGAAGGTATTGTTTTTGATTTTTTTGAGATAATGCCGAAAATGTGTTATTTGGGTGTATTTTGACCTATCCTAGCAATATCGTCGTGATATCTGTCTGTGTGTATGTGTGTTTTTTTTTCTGTCCGTAACACGATAGCTCCTAAACCGCTAAACCGATTTTCATAAAATTTTAAAGTAAAATAGTGTTTGACACTCTAACGAGCTGATTAGATTTTGGTCAAAATCCATTATTGCCAATGACAATTAAATAATTTAAAAAATGCTAACTTTTTAACGGAGCATGGCATCAATATGCGGTTTTCGGAATATAGTAGACCATATTTTTCTTAATAATTTGTGTTCTAGCTAAAATCTTCATAGGAGCTCTAGTTTCCGAGATATTTAAAAAGAAAATCTGTTTTCAAGGCTGATTATAATCGTAGGTTCACTTGAAGTGTGCTAATAGGCTAGCTAGAAAGGTATCTAAAATTATTGTAAGTCTTACAGTTTTCGCCTTATAAGACCCCAAGTAGTAAGTATTATCTTATGTAAGTATATGATTTTTTTTTCAAAAATTGGGACTGACAAGTTTTTACGCTATGACAAATTTTGTTAAAAATTTAATTTCAAAACAAACCGCGTTTCGCTGGCTGATGAGGTTCAAAAGATGTTTTTTTTAATATCTCAAAAACCGTCTTCTGACGAAGTTTGACAATATCACAGTTTTTGATGAAAAATATAATTGCTCATCTAACTTTAAAAGCCTAGTTTTTCTAGCTGCTTTGGTTCTCGAGTTATGATTCATAAAAAATTTTGAACCCCTCTACTATCTTCCTGCAGATCCCCACTAAAATTTAGTAGCCTTATCCGCGTATACCAATTTTTTTCCAAATTTGGGGTCAAATGGTTTATCGGTTTTTGAGTTGTTGTGTTCCTAAAAGAGGAAGACACCATCACAAAATTTGGTAATTATCTTTTTTTGACGCAAATAACTTATTTTGAGTATAAATAACAAAGTTTTTTGGTAATCCCAATGGTCTTCTTCATAATTAGGGCGAATCAATTTAATCGGTGGTTAGTTAAATGATTATCATGGAAACACATTATTTTCAAAATCCTGTCAACATTGTAAAATTTATTTACTTAACAAGTACGGAATGCAATAGTCTATTAACTTAGTACATACTAATTAGCAAATGTATAGCACATTTGCTTCATATGTCAAGCGGTCTGGGTTTAAATCCTGACTTGGTTCTTGGATTGGATATTTTTTTATTACTTTTGTAAACATTGCTTTAGCGACACTGGGCCATTAATTAATTAATTAATAATAAATTGATAAAAAAAATTAAAATTAAAAAAATTAAAAATATTTTTACAAGAAAGTTTCACGGGCAAGACCTCAGAGGTAAAGGTAGCTCGGGGACGCGTTTCTGCCTCATTAGGCTTCTTTCAGCCCGAGCATAACCATAAAATGGAAGGAGATGAAATGATGATGTGGATATCTGAAAAGGAATATGAAATATGGTGTTTACTGAGGAGAGACCAACTGTCAATTTGCAGCTTCGGTCAGGGTTGCCTCAGTTTTGAAGCTAATTTTGACGTCGCGACGGAGACAGATATAATCTGCTCCCAGAAAACAGCCTGAGCCCTGGATTTTTTAAATTTGAAGGAAATTCACGAGGTAAAAATTTTTGACAAAAAAGTTTCACGGGCAAGACCTCAGAGGTAAAGGTAGCTCGGGGACGCGTTTCTGCCTCATTAGGCTTCATTCAGCCCGAGCATAACCATAAAATGGAAGGAGATGAAATGATGATGTGGATATCTGAAAAAGAATATGAAATATGGTGTTTACTGAGGAGAGACCAACTGTCAATTTGCAGCTTCGGTCAGGGTTGCCTCAGTTTTGAGGCTAATTTTGACGTCGCGACGGAGACAGATATAATCTGCTCCCAGAAAACAGCCTGAGCCCTGGATTTTTTAAATTTGAAGGAAGTTCACGAGGTAAAAAGTTTTTACAAAAAAGTTTCACGGGCAAGACCTCAGAGGTAAAGGTAGCTCGGGGACGCGTTTCTGCCTCATTAGGCTTCATTCAGCCCGAGCATAACCATAAAATGGAAGGAGATGAAATGATGATGTGGAATCTGAAAAGGAATATGAAATATGGTGTTTACTGAGGAGAGACCAACTGTCAATTTGCAGCTTCGGTCAGGGTTGCCTCAGTTTTGAAGCTAATTTTGACGTCGCGACGGAGACAGATATAATCTGCTCCCACAAAACAGCCTGAGCCCTGGATTTTTTAAATTTGAAGGAAATTCACGAGGTAAAAAGTTTTTACAAAAAAGTTTCACGGGCAAGACCTCAGAGGTAAAGGTAGCTCGGGGACGCGTTTCTGCCTCATTAGGCTTCATTCAGCCTGAGCATAACCATAAAATGGAAGGAGATGAAATGATGATGTGGATATCTGAAAAAGAATATGAAATATGGTGTTTACTGAGGAGAGACCAACTGTCAATTTGCAGCTTCGGTCAGGGTTGCCTCAGTTTTGAGGCTAATTATGACGTCGCGACGGAGACAGATATAATCTGCTCCCAGAAAACAGCCTGAGCCCTGGATTTTTTAATTTCAAGGAAGTTCACGAGGTAAAAAGTTTTTACAAAAAAGTTCCACGGGCAAGACCTCAGAGGTAAAGGTAGCTCGGGGACGCGTTTCTGCCTCATTAGGCTTCATTCAGCCCGAGGATAACCATAAAATGGAAGGAGATGAAATGATGATGTGGATATCTGAAAAGGAATATGAAATATGGTGTTTACTGAGGAGAGACCAACTGTCAATTTGCAGCTTCGGTCAGGGTTGCCTCAGTTTTGAGGCTAATTTTGACGTCGCGATGGAGACAGATATAATCTGCTCCCAGAAAACAGTTCACGAGGTAAAAAGTTTTTACAAAAAAGTTTCACGGGCAAGACCTCAGAGGTAAAGGTTGCTCGGGGACGCGTTTCTGCCTCATTAGGCTTCATTCAGCTCGAGCATAACCATAAAATGGAAGGAGATGAAATGATGATGTGGATATCTGAAAAGGAATATGAAATATGGTGTTTACTGAGGAGAGACCAACTGTCAATTTGCAGCTTCGGTCAGGGTTGCCTCAGTTTTGAGGCTAATTTTGACGTCGCGACGGAGACAGATATAATCTGCTCCCAGAAAACAGCCTGAGCCCTGGATTTTTTAAATTTGAAGGAAGTTCACGAGGTAAAAAGTTTTTACAAAAAAGTTTCACGGGCAAGACCTCAGAGGTAAAGTCAGCTCGGAGGCGCGTTTCTGCCTCATTAGGCTTCATTCAGCCCGAGCATAACCATAAAATACCTTTACCTCTGAGGTCTTGCCCGTGAAACTTTTTTGTAAAAACTTTTTACCTCGTGAACTTCCTTCAAAAATATTTTTTTTTATCTATTTTTAAATTTCAACTGTCAAGACGGCCAATAATTAAATTTACAAATATTTCCTAAACTACAAATAAAAATAAATAATAATAATTCCAAATTTTAAGATCCTGGGACTATTTTTGGTTCGGTTTAAAACATTAACCGATAGTAAATTATGAGTTTAAATTGATAAAAATTACCCTTTTATTTCGAGACGAAGAGTTTTAAGGGCTACAATTTATCCAGGGATACAAAATTATTTTTTTATCGAGGCTAAATGGTTTTAATTTTTAACTGATATTTATCTTAGAGGGACGCGGCTGGTTGCCTGTGTAAAGGCCTGCTATGGATATTTTGCTGCTGTGCTAGCAGAATATATTCAATCAGACTCGATCACGTCATGTCACTAGCTTATGACACTCATCATTATGTAAACTGACTGATACCATCACATACAAATAATCTGTCATTAACAGAAAGTTTTGTAAACTACTAACACCTAATACAACCATACAAATTGGCAACATATTATTTCCAAAAATGATTAGGAAATGGTTTTTATCGGGAAATAGAATTAAGAAGGTTATTTTTTAAGTTTTTAGCTTTGTTAATAAGGGTCCATCTCACCGACTTTTTTTTCGTTACTTAGCTTAAAGCAGTGGCGGATCCAGGGGGGGCACTAGGAGCACTTGCCCCCCCCCCGAGAATTTTTTGAATATACAAAAAATGAGTAAAGAGTAAGGTTTTTGCTACTAAAAATTCAAAATAAATATTGTACTTTTTAGTTCTGACTAATTTAATAAAATGCTGCTAAAAAAATATATACCGTTTTTTACGAACAGAGAATTTTACCTAATTTCTTAAAATTCTTCACAACCGGGACCACCCTGCCAAAATTTTTAAAAGCTAATAAAATTTATCATAAAATGTTGTATTACGCTATCTGAGGGCACGGTATCGGCAGTGCCTCGCCAAGTTCGCGCGCCGTACCATCTTTTCTTGAAACATTTCATTCAATATTTGACCTATCTAAAACTCTACTTCGGGATGAGCTACGAATCTCAAACTTTACACAATCTTCATAGAGGTAACAACCCCTCCAAGGACTTCCATAAAGTAATAAAGTAGTTACGAAATTTCAAAAAACGTCGAAATTGCCACTCATTGACTCACTCACTCATGTATAGATCATCAAAATTCTACTGTTCTTGTAAACATGCTACAAAGCTGAAATTAAGCAGACTGATAGAAATTATAACCAAACCCCTGGAAAAAATCAAAAAACCCCAAAATTCTAATTTACTCCCCTCCCCTATATATGTAAAGTTATGTAAAAGTAACATTGTTCACTTCCAGAAACGCTCGAGAGCTGAGCTTTGCAAGGCCGATAGGAACTATGATAAAACTATAAAAGAAAATTAAAAAACCCCAAGGTTTAATTTACTTCCCTCCCCTATAAATGTAAAGGTATGTAAAATTAACATTGCCTACTTCCAGGAATACTAGAGAGCTGAGCTTTAGAAGGCTGATAGGAACTATGATAAAACCATAGGAAAATATAAAAAACCTCAACATTTTTTATAAAAAATTTTGAACAATATCCCGCATATTTTACTACTTTAAAACTTAAATATTATCCAAATCCTTTAAAAAAGCGGTGAAATCATAACAAAAATATTTATGTAAAAAAAGCCAAGTACGCGAAAGTGGTATTCCGTAAAAAGAATTGAGATAAAAGTAAAGCTAAGTTCTCCAATACAAATTTCAAAATGAATGGTTCTTACTAGTTTGGAAATGTTTTTCTAAACTTTGCTATTATGGCTGCAAATGACTCTTAGGCACAGTGATAAATTGAACGTAAAAAAGTTTGGCTGGAATAGCAAAGTTTAAAAAAACAGTTCCAAACTAGTAAGAACCATTCATTTTGAAATTTGTATTGCAGAACTTGGCTTTACTTTTATCTCAATTCTTTTTACGGAATACCACTTTCGCTTACTTGGCTTTTTTTACATGAAATGTTTTTATTATGATTACATTGTTTATATGAGAAATATGAGGGCTCGGCAGTGCCTCGCCAAGATCGCGCTGCCGTACCATCTTTTCTTGAAACATTTCAGCCCATATTTGACTTATCTAAAACTCTACTTCGGAATGAGCTACGAATCTCAAACTTTGCACAGTCGTAGATTTTCATAGAGTTAACAACCCCTCCAAGGACTTCCATCAAGTGGTAAAGTAGTTACGAAATTTCAAAAAACGTCGAAATTGCCACTTACTGACTCACTCACTCATGTATAGATCATCAAAATTCTACTGTACTTGTAGACATGCCACAACGCTGAAATTTAGCAGAATGATAGAAAAATAGAAAACCCCTGGAAAAAATCAAAAATCCCTAAAATTCTAATTTACTCCCCTCCCTATATATGTTAAATTATGTAAAAGTAACTTTCAGTAATGCTAGAGAGCTGAGCTTTGGCAGACTGATAGGAACTATGATAAAACTATAGGAAAAAATTTAAAAACCCCAAAATTATAATTAACTTCCCTCCCCTATAAATGTAAAGTAATGTAAAAGTAACATTGCCCACTTCCAGATACGCTAGAGAGCTGAGCTTTGGAAGGCCTATGATAAAGCTATAGAAAAATATTAAAACACACCAAAATTCTAATTTACTTTCCTCCCCTATAAATTTAAAGTTATGTTTAATTAACACTGCCCACTTCCAGAAACGCCAGAGAGCTAAGCTTTTTAAGACTGAAAGGCACTATGATAAAACTATAGGAAAAATTTTTAAAACACCAAAGTTTTAATTTACTTTCCTCCCTTATAAATTGAAATTTATATAAAAGTAACACTGCCCACTTCCAGAAACGCTATGGAGCTGAGCTTTGGAAGGCTGATAGCACTTATGATAAAACCATAAAAAAATTTAAAAACCCTAAACTTTTTAATTTGTTTCTCTCCCCTATCAATGTAAAGTAATGTAAAAGTAGCATTGCCAACTTTCAGATACGCTAGAGAGCTGAGCCTTGGAAGACCGAATGAGTGCTAAATTAAACATAAAGAAGTTTGGCTGAAATAGCAAAGTTTAAAAAAACATTTCCAAACTAGTAAGAACCTTTCATTGTGAAACTTGTATTGCAGAACTTGGCTTTACTTTTATCTCAATTCTTTTTAAGAAATATTACTTTCGCGTACATGGCTTTTTTTACATGAAATGTTTTTGTTATGATTTATTTTTTCCAAACAACTTTTTAAAAAAATCTCAAAAGCAGAAAACAAAAAACTAATAATACAGTTTACCATTAAAAGTTTTTAAAATCTCTAAACTACTAAAAAATCACAAAAAAAACTGACAATACCAGAGCAAAATCGCATTTTCTTGAAGAAATCGTATTAATTAATTTTTTTTAAAACCGTTATAACTATTTAATTGCATTAAGCACCAGTTTATAGTAGGTTTATAGTGATTTCACAACAAAAAAATCTAGATAAGCCACACAAAAAATCATAAATTTAAAAAATGCCTACTTGGTGCCTTTTGATTTTATTTCAATTTTTTCCTTTTATAGCTCATTGCCATTTCTACTGGGGTTTTATCTACTAATATTTTTTTCATTTATTATTTGTAAACAGCTTTATATTGCTGAGATGCCAAATTTTTGCCTTTGCGAATATTTTAACTTTTTATTAAGTTAGATCTCGCAAATTTATTATATGTTTTGTTTCTTCTTCTTTCTTGCCAAGATTGAAAAAAAATATCCATAATATTGCTAAATTTAATTCACGGCTAGTGCTTTAACGTGAATGCATACGAAACGTCTCTATTCGAGTTTTTTGAGGTGTAATGGTTTTATTTTCGAAAGATAAAACTGACCTCAGGTTTATAGAGTGTGACTACCGACCCATGTGTAATATTTTTAAAAAGGATCGCACTTCCTAAAATACTTTAGATTGAGATAAAACCGTTTTACTTTAAAAGCACTTTTGAAGATTGCGGGACTTACGGTGAGATTTTTAACTTATAATAAAGTAATAGCATTATTTTATGAACGCTAAAATTTTAATAAATGGAGAAAAACGGATCTACTCAACCACCAAATTGCTACAAAAAAAATTAAATTATATTTAATTGACCTAAGTACCTGTATAATTAAGTTAATCACATTTACTTGGGTTAACGATTTTTGCACAGTTGATACAAGCATTGGCGTAGCTAGCCTTGCTTTTACGGGGGGGCCGTGGCCCCGGTCTATCTTGAACAAAAAGCAAACATAGGTTTTAAAGAGTCGTGCAAAGTGTGCAATGAATAAAAAAAAGATACGCGCATTAAATGTTCTAATATTTTGATATAACAAATTTAATAATACATTTACCAACTTATTTATATGTATACACAGCAAGTATGTAATTCAGCAATTCTACAAAGAAAGTTTTCTACGTCGCTGACTGAAAGCGTCTACCACACTGTCTAAGTCGACCTCAACATCTTTTTCTATGAATAACAATGACAAACCTGAGTGTGTCTCTTGAGTCATAGTTGTTCTCAGCCAATTAAAAACTCTCCTCATGGCAGAGAAAGACCTCTCGCAAGTTGCACTTGAAATTGGAAGAATACTCGCAACTTTAAAAAGTTGGTAGAGGTTTGGATAGGTTTTCTGCTATATGTTGTTTGATAGAATCATGACCAACAGTTTGATTTAACCGAAAAATACAATTCTTTAAAACGGTCATTTCTGCTCTTAGAGCAGAAGTATTAATATTAAAAATTTCCCGGTATTGCTCGACGAATTTATTCCATTTAACGACGTGGGAAAACTTAATATGAAAATGGTTATGAAATTGTCACCAAAATCGGAAAATTTTCATAAGACACTAAACGCTAACCTCAAAAAACTAAAAAGATTATTATATTTATTTTAGAAAAACAGTTTAAAAAGGTCTTTTATAACCTTACGACATCTACAACCGGATTTCGGAAACAGAGGGGCAAAGGTCGTTGTCTTTATTAAATGCGAAATTTAACTTACACATCTATAATATTTTACAAGATGTCGCCAATATGTATGAAATATTCAATATGCATAATTATGTTTAAATTTAAAAAATATTTTCGTGAAATTGCATAAGTGCAGAAAAGTTACCGATAATTTAAAGAGAAAAAGCCTAATTCCGCAAGACAAGGGCTTTTTCCTGAAATGTAAACATTATCTGAATGATTTTAAATTTTAATGCACCTATTTTATTTGAATATTTCCCGAATAATAATAGAAAAGTATGTATTTTCAGCGTCATGTTCTTTTACTAGTAGTCGGTAGGGGAGGCCTAAAATATCTTAGGGGGGGCCTGAGGGACTTCAAGGGGGGCCAGGCCCGCCCTGCCCCCCCCCCTAGCTACGCCAATGGATACAAGTACATCACACGTTTGATGGATAAATCTTTAAAAGAATGCTTATACATTGTATTTAAATAAACAAACATTTCATATAAAAAAACGGCAAGTATGCGAAAATGGTATTCCGTAAAAAGAATTGAGATAAAAGCAAATGGCGGAACAAAGTTCAAAAGACAAAATATCGAAAGCCAAAAGATCTAATACAAAAGATCGAAATACAAAAGATCGAAAAGACAAAAGATCGAAATACAAAAGGTCGAAAAGACAAAAGATCGAAACTACAAAAGATCGAAAATTCAAAAGATCGGAAAACAAAAGATGGAAGACAAAAGATCGAAAAGGCAAAAGATCGAAAATACAAAAAGGTGTGTAACCAAACCGAACTGTACCGATTCGACTAAGGGGTCTCTTTCTAACATATTTAAAAAAAAAACTTTCCTGATGTGTTTCCCGGGATCCTACAGGGTGTAAAACCAAACCGAACCGGTTCGGTTCGGTTTGGTTACACACCCTCTACAATTCCGGGACAGAAATAAAGAAAGTTTGTTTTCTGAAAAAATATGTTTGGAAAAGATACCTCTTAGTCGAACTATAGGATTTGTGTTAAGTGTGGCAAGCCATCAGTTCGGTTCGGTTCGGTTTTAACGGTTCATGTGAATATACCTAAGCAGACCTGATACGCACCATTTTTTTTTCGATCTTTTCTCTTTTGATATTTTGGTTTTCGATTCTTTGCCTTTCGATATTTTTTTTGCCTTTCGATCTTTTGTCTTTAGATCTTTTGAACTTTCGATCTTCTGTATTTTCGATCTTTTGTCTTTCGATCTTTTGTTTTTCGATCTTTCGTATTTTCCATCTTTTGCCTTTCGATCTTTGTTTTTCGATCTTTTGTTGTTTCGATCTTTTGTCTTTTCGATCTTTTGTTTTTCGATCTTTTGTATTCGATCTTTTGTCGTTAGATCTTTGTTCCGCAACTCGATTAAAACAAAGCCAAGTTCTCCAATACCAATTTCAAAATGTCTTACTACTTTAGAAAGGTTTCTTAAACTTTGGTATTACATCCAAACTTCTTTGTGTTTAATTTAGCACTGTGCCTAAGCGTCATTTGCAGCCGTAACAGCCTAGTTTAGAAAAACATTTCCAAACTAACTAGTAAGAATCCTTCATTTTGAAATTTGTATTGGAAAACTTGGCTTTGCTTTTATATCAATTCTTTTTACGAAATACTATTTTCGCGTACTTAACTTTTCTTTACATGAAATCTTTTTGTTACAATTTTACTCCTTTTTTAAAGGATCGGGATGATTTTTAGGTTTTAAAGTAGTAAAATATGCGGAGTATTGTTCAAAACTCCCACATAGCACAATGACGTGTTTAACACGTAAAAAAGGCGTGCGTGCTAGAAAAAACGTTTATTTCATATATGAAAACAAGCTTAATGGGTCATTCATTAACGTTATAAAAAATAACGTTGCTAAAAACTGCGTTTTAATAACGCCTTTATCAAATTAGAACAGCAATGTTTTTACGTTAGTTTCAAGTGATTTTTATCAAAGTTATAATCACATTAGATTCACGCCTTTTCTACACGAATTTTACTAGCAGCATCGCCACCTATAGTCGGGATTTTTCACTTTGAGGAAATCTATCAGGCAGTGCTTTGGCCTCTGCAATCCAAAAAGCTGTTCCCTGATCCACGATCACGACGCATCTGTTATTAACCTGATAAAGACACATTAATATTCTATGAAAGTGTTTACTGTTCATAAATCTTGTTTAGCTTTTAAAAAAATACTCTGCCAATATATGGGCCCCTAAGCTCACACTAGGTACTATAGTTATAGTGTACGTGTGAGCTAATATAACTAAAAACTGAAATATATCATCAAATCAAATTTTTGAAATCTACCCCCACCCTTAAAAAAAACAAAAACTAAAATGTATTTTGTTAAACTCCGGACTCAATTACCTTTCGTTTGATATCACACACGCCATATTTTCACTTAAACAATAATTTTTAAAATATACCCCCACCCTTTTTTTTAAATAAATTAAAATTTATTTTGTTTAACTGCAGACTCAATTACCTTTCGTTTAATATCACACACGCCATATTTTCACATAAACTTTAATTTTTAAAATCTACCCCCACCCTTTTATTTGGTTTGTGTTCGGTGGATTTTGTTCATTTTTAAATGGGACCATCTCGACCCAAGACCCAGCCTAGGTACCAAATTTCATTAAAATCGGCCAAGCGGTTTTTGAGTTATGCGCGTTGGTCGTTACAGACAGACATACAGACACACAGACAGACAGACAGACAGACAGACAGACAGACAGACATACAGACAGACAGACAGACAGACAGACAGACAGACGGCGCAACAAAAAAGTTTCAAAATCATCTGAAACGCAAAGATATATAAAAATTTTTGAAATCGGAGCAACTTTTTTTTTCTCGAACAAATTAGGATCACCATAGCTCACACTACTATAGTATAGTATATGTGTGAGCTAAAATAATGTATATAGATAGATACATAGATATTTTGTCTTGCCTTGAGCGCCATCTTTAAAATTGTCTTGAAGTGTTGTAGTCTTAAACTAGTGAACGTTTATAACTTCCTTTCGCGTCTCTTTCAAGTTAAAAAAATGTTATTAAAAAAACGTGACCAAAAAAGATGCAGAAAGTCAGAAAGTTGCGTTTTACAATATGTTGTGGAGGACTTTTCAAGTGTGAATTTGGTACATGAAAATAACGAGGGTAAAAAACACGTTATATACACAGCACCAGAAACTTCAGCAAAAACTACATTTTTATAGCTTGTTTTTAAGTTATATTTAAGCATGTAGATTTAACAAAATAAATATTACATGGTATGAGGTTTTCAAGTAAAAAACTTTGTTATTTTTGTTCACGTGAATTTAACGTTGATGTGATTTTTGTGCTATGTGGGCTTTTGCAATGCCTGATTTGAAATTTTGAGGTTTTTTAATTTTTTCCTATGGTTTTATCATAGCTCTTATCAGCCTTTTAAAGCTCAATTTCTAGCGTTTTTGGAATTGGGTAATATTATTTTACATGACTTTACATTCATAGGTTTTTTAATTTTTTTCTATAGTTTTATCATAGTTCCTATCGGCCTTTAAAAGATCAGCTCTCTAGCGTTTCTGGAAATGGGCAATATTACTTTTAGATAATTTTACCTTTATAGGGGAGGGAAGTTAATTAATATTTTGGGGTTTTTAAATTTTTTTCTATAGTTTTATGATAGTTCCTATCAGTCTGCCAAAGCTCACCTCTCAAGCGTTTTTGGAAGTGGGCAATGTTACTTTTACATAACTTTACATGTATAGTGGAAGGGAGAAAATTAGAATTTTGGTTTTATTTTATTTCTTCAGTCAGCCAAAGTTTTCGACGTTATATAAAATTTCGTAACTACTTTACTACTTTATGGAAGTCTATGAAACTTAAAGGAGTTGATAACTCTATATAATATCTACGACTGTACATTCATGAAATTTCAGTTTCGTAGCTCATTCGGAAGTAGAGTTTTAGATAGGCCAAGTATGGGCTGAAATGTTTTAAGATAAGACGGCAAAGCAGTTTGCGCGAACTTGGCGGGGCGCTGCCGTGTCCCCAGATGAATCAATTTATGTTCTACTTAACTTGATCTGAAATTTACCTACTTTATTTTCTAGTAATTATTATTTTGACCAGATAATTCAATTTTACAAATGATTAGCTTATATTAAACATATCGTCGCTGTACATGCAAAACGTCGAATGTCAAAAAAATGTAATTTTACAGAATCAACAAAAACCTTTTTGCTAGACAGTATGTTAATTTCTAGATATTTTACCAAAAAATTATAAAATTAAGATTTTTTTCACATTTGAAGTTTTGCAGGGCCAGGGACAATATAGATATACTTGGTTCAAATATTCATTTGATCCAATTTTTTTTGCTGTGTACCTACCTAGAGAAAGTTTACATAGAAACATTTATTTTTAATTTACAATATCACAGCTAATCACCCAATTTCTAAAGCTGTTTTGATAAAAGAACAATCACGTACCCAACGCCGGGCCCTTAACACCGCAATATTGCAACATTATGCCAGTTTCGGGCTGGCTTTATGCAAAGCAAGAAGGTTTCTATTCAGCAAGGGAGGTCTTGCGATTCAGCTCCCCTCAGTATAAGGGCATAGAGACAGGACGGACTATTTGACACCCTTAGAACATAAATGATTTTAGACCATAGCTGGTGACGCCTCATTTACGGTATTTAACAGGTGATTTGAAGTCGTACAGGCTCTTCAAACTTTTGGAATTTATATTAGGACTGTAGGTAAATATTTTATCCAAATATTTATTTTATTGTGAAACTATGAACAGGCGATTTCGGGGGCCAAAAGCATAGCAAATTATATAGAATATAATATAGCATCAAAATGAAAGAAATCGAAAACTCAAAAATCAAAAAACAGTTTGTTTTGTTATGTCTTTTTGGTTTGGTTATGTTTGCTGTTATTTTGTTTTATACTTATAATTATAAGCGAAAAGTTCGTTTGGAGATAACAGGGACTTATTGCAATAAGGTCAGGCAGTAATAGCGCCGAGCACTATTCTGACAGTTTCCCATTGAAAACTGACAGTTGCTCTTTCAATATTGACATACCAAAGTCGAATTTATAAATCCAGTCGTTTATTTTTCATTAATAATAGCGGCACTATTAATTCCGGCTTTTATAATACACAAAGGCTTAATTTTGAAAGAAGTGTTTTTATAATGTTCTTTTAATGCGAAACTGTCAGAATAGTGCTCGACAAAATTAGTGCCTGGCTTTATTGCTTGTGCTGTTACAACGTTTTGTTTCATTCTCGAATGGGGTTTAAAATCCAACGCTCAGCATAAGTCGATTTGCGATCACGTATAATACAAAAATGATACCGGGTGGGCCATAAAAACTGATCAAAATTTTCCTTATTACTTTAGAAATAAACCACCGATTTAAATAGAACAAACTGCATTTTTTCTTTGTCATCTTAAATTCCAAAGTTCTGTTTTTTTCAATTTAAAGGAAAGTTTTTATTTCCGATCATTGAAATCGGTTTAGTGGTTCCCGAAATAATAATGTTGGTTATAGATTGATCTTTGGAGAAAACTATTGGAAATTTCCCGCCGTCTAAAAATCCATACATAAGAATCGCTAAAACAAAACTAATATGTTAAGAACTACTTAAGTGAATTTATTAATTAGTTCCTCATTGTACGTGGCGGGCCTAGATCATTTAAAATTTTTTAAAAAGGGTTTAAAAATTTCTCGACATAAGAAATAGCGATATATTATTAAAGGTCAATAAAATTGCGACGAAATTAATGCAGACGGAATTTGCCAGGCCGTAATCTGTACGACAACGGCAAAATAAGAATATTTCGGTTCAGTTAAATAAATAATAATTGTCCCTGTTGTGCGCATTGAAGATAGCTTTTCTATAAATTTTAAAAAAGTCCAAAATTTTTGGAAAAGGAGCTCCTTTTAAGGATCCGCTTTATTTTATTTATTCTGTCCGCCTTCTTGAATTTCAAGATAGTTGCAGTTTTGATATTGATCTTTATGAAGCAATCGATCCTCACTATGATGATTTTTACTTTATTGAAATCGGTTCAGCAAAATCTGATTTATGAGGAAACGATAGAATTGAAAAGGCAATCTGAACCAATATTTATCTAAAAAAAATTAATTTTTTGAGAATCAATACACTGGTTTTAATGATTCGCAAATCGTAGTATATGGTAAAAATAACGCATTTTTACGAATAAAAATAAGAAAAGACAAGCTCCTTTAATGTTCAAATTTTATTCTCTACAAATTTGAATTTTTAGACGCCAAAAAAAAATCTGCTTAAAACATGGTCCATTCCCAAAGTTTTAGTTTGTTCTAACAGATTCGGTGCTCTATTTCGAAAGTAAAGCCAAAAAATATTTTACCTACCCGGTATATTAAGGAGAAGCTTGTTGCCCCCTTGCCCAACGACCCCACCCCTCGCGCACGCCTATGAGAATATGTCATTTGGTCACTTTGCGCACCTTTATAAAACATATTTCAGAAAACTTTTAATTCCCCAACTTTCATTTTACATAATTATTATGAATGTACCTATAATTTTTTGTCAATTTCGATTACACAAATATGAAATTTTTATAATCGGATTTCTTTTTGCTTAAGTCTTTTATCTTTGCTAAATATTTGCTACTTTTTACTATGTGCAACCCAAAACTTTCTATTCCTTTATACGGCATTCTACTATACTGCTTTCCATATAAATTTAAACGACATTGGCATATTAAAATATTCTGATTTAATTTTAGTTATCATTTTTCTATAAATGAAATAAAAATATAATCATTTTTTTGCTTTAATAATGCCATAATAAATTATTATTTTAAGCTAAAAAAGCAGATGTATGTAGAAAATATCTAAACAAGGCATGGGGGGCGTGGGCCACAAAGTTTTGAGATTAAATTGCTCTATATTTACTGTGTCAGTACCAACCTTGGTAATATTTTTATTTAAAAAAATTTATGCTGCCCTGCTAGCTTTAGTCAAGCAATAGCCACAGCAAAGATGAGAAAGATACACATTAATCGTAAATAAAGTGATAAAGTATTTAACTACTTAACAATTACAGTGCCTGAACCGCTCTGCTGGTTTAAGCAGAGCACCAAACTTTATAAATAAAACAGCGGTGATAAAATTTGAGATTTAATTGCTCTATATTTACCGTGTCAGTACCCACCATGATAACATTTTTATTTAAAAAATTTATGCTGCTCTGCTAGCTTTAGTCGAGCAATAGACACATTAAAGATAAGAAAGATACACACTAATCGTAAATAAAGTGTTAAATTGAATTGCTTAACATTCACAGTATAAGAACCGCTTTGGTACCCTTTATAAAAAAAAATATGTTGCTCTGCTGGCTCTAGTAGAGCACCAAACTTTAGAAATAAAACAGGGATGATAAAAAAACAATCTACAAGGTTTTGATATTTAATTGTTTATATTCACCTTGTTAGTACCAACGTAAGTAACATTTTAATTAAAAAAATTGTTGCTGCTCAGCTAGCTTTAGTCGAGCAACAGACACAGAAAAGATGAGAAATATACTGTTACGGGTTCTCAACAACAATTAAAACTCGCAAATGTCAAAAACGATTTGTCAATTCATTTCGACAAATTATGTACAAAAACACGCACTTAAACTTACTAAAAACTTGCTAATAATTCACTACTTTAATCGGCCTATTAACTTCGTGTTAATATCTGGCGATCACTACCATTCGTTATCTTTGACTGACTCGATGCGCGATATCCGGCCCTATTTATAGAGTCGTCGACCTTTCCGGAATTTTCCATCCTCTTTCGATTCCCGCTTATACTAGCCTTTTCCAGACCGCGGACCGTCCGAGCACGAGTGTGTCATAGATAACGCAACTAAAACCTAGACCAAGAATACAACCATAAAATAAATCAACCTAATACTACACTAAACCTAAATAAATTATAACTATAAAATTTAAATAACTTAAATTTGTAACAATACACATTGATCGTAAAGAAAGTATTAAAATATTTAGTCGCTTAACATTAGCAATGTTAGAATCGCTCTATGTACCCCTGTTTAAAAAACCATATTGCTTTGCTGGATTTAGCAGAGAACCAAAATTTAGAAAAAAAACAGGAATAATAAAAAAACAGTCTACGAGATTTTGAAATTTAATTTCTCTATATTTATCGTGTCAGTAACAACCTTGGTTAACATTTTTATTAAAAATAATTTCTACTGCTCTTCTAACTTTAGTCGAGCCATAGCCACAGCAAAGATTGGAAAGATATACATTTATCGTAAATAAATTGATAAAATATTTAATTGCTTATGATTCACAGTGTTAGAGCCGCTATAGGTACCCCTTTAAAAATAAAAAATATTTTGATCTACTCGCTTTAGCAGAGCACCAAACTTTATAAATAAACCAGAGATGATAAAAAAATAATCTATAGGGTTTTGAGATTTAATTGCTCTAAATTTTCCGTGTCAGTATCAGCCTTGCTAACATTTTTAAGAAACATTTTTTTTCCTCTCTGATAGCTTTAGTCGAGCTATAGACACATGAAAGAAGAGATAGAAAGATACGCATTTATAGTAAATAAATTAATAAAATATTTAAATGCTTAACATTCACAGTGTTAGAACCGATATGTACCTCCTTTTTTAACTTTAAAAACATATATTGGTCTGCTGGGTTTAGCAGAGCACTAAACTTTAGAAATAAAACAAGGAAGATATAAAAACAATCTACATGGTGCTCCGCTGGCGCGTCTGGGCAAAGGCGGATGCTTGCGGTAAAGTATCACTTTCCGCATTTGTTAGCTAAATAACTATTAATTAACTAATCGAAGCTGATCGCAAAAATGGTGCTAGAAGTAAAAAATCTGCACGACGCTGCATTTCATTCTATTAGTTCGGAGCTATTTGCAATTATGTCGGTAAAAACACAGATAGTAAAAGTAACAAAAATCTGATTAGCTTTTTTGGAAGTACCTGTAAATGAAAGAGTTTGCTAATCTAGTAAGGATATTTAATGCAATTTGATGTAAGGAACTGGCGTCATTACGCAATATACCTGTTTTTCTTTAATCTACACAACTTCTACATAGCATTTCTGTTTAGCTTATAACCTTTTCCTAGATCTCACTTGAAAAAAGCTGTACAGTCAATATCGCTTATAACGATATCGGATATTACGACATCGGTTAAAGCGACGACATATTAAGGTCCCGACTGCGTTCTATGCTAATTGAATTGAAGACGTGTTGCCTATAAGGACAGCGCATATAACGACGTCCTTATAAAGCGACCAAAAATTTAACTTAAATTGGTCCAAATAAGTGGTTATAACGACGAGCGATATCGCATGTAACAATAAACTGTAAAACTGTAGCCATTGTGTGCCGAAGTTCGGCGAATCTCTTTTATTTCAGGCGGCAAATCCCCGGTTAATGCGAATCAGCTATTATAAACGTCAAGCGGCAAATCCCCGGCTAATGCGAATCAGTCTATTATAAACGTCTGTTACCTTTATTTTATTAAAGCTATTGATCAGTGGCGGCTCGTCCATAAGTTTGTAGGTTTGCGCAACCCCAAAAAAAGATAGCTAAAATTTGCAGGTCAAATGCAACCCAATTCGCCTATGACAAATGCGCGCTATTTTGTTTCTATGCGTGGATTTAAAAGCCGCTAGCCGTCCCGTAAAGCTCAGTGAGGTTGCAGGTCGACTGCAAACCGATTGTTTATTTTGCATGCTAATTTCTTATTTTAATTTGTCGTGTAGTCCGTGATCGCGGAGTTTTGATAGTTTGTTGGTTTTTGCGTTAAGAAAAATGAATTCTGTTGAAAGTTTAATTTTAAAGCCATTCTGTGGTCGATCATTCGTATATTTGTGTGTTAAAAAATTACGATTCTCCTTTGCAACCTCCAGATTTTTATTCTACGAGCCGCCACTGCTATTGATGTGGTGTGCTTTTGTGTTTATAATCTACAGTTCATATAATTATTTTAATATATTTAATTATTTTTGAGACAACTTTTAACAAATTTTTTTCGTTGGCCTATGCTATTTGTTATGGTAAACAGCTGATGAGTGTCAAAAAGTTATCTCAAAAATTATGATATGGAGTATAAGCGTCTGTATACAAATGTACATTAAGTATGTACCTACATACATAACAATATATGTATACGTATACGCAGTTACATATAAACTCCATACCATAATTTTTGAGATAACTTTTTGACAGTTATCAGCTGTTTACCATTACAAATAGCATAGGCCAACAAAAAAAAGTTGTAAAAAGTTGTCTCAAAAATAATGATATGAACTGTATGTATGTACATTGTAACGGTTCACTTCTTTTGAGTCTTATATTTGTTTTTGTAAACAAGAGGTGTTCATTTCTAGTTTTATTGTGAACATCTTAGGCATTTTTCAGCAAACTTATTTGGAGTAAAACATCGAAGGCTAAGGTAGATTTATAGCCCGTCATAGTGGTTTAGGAAAGACTTACCTTTGTTTTTTAGCTTTCTTGCGAGAATCCAAGAATCGTGTTCTGGTGGTGATATTTCTTAGTACCTTCCGAAAGTTTCACATTCATTTTCGATCAGGAAAATCAGGAAAATATAACCTCTCTGTAACGAAATATTTTTGTTTATTTTTCCAAAGATGTTTGGCATTTGTGCTAGCCAATTTCGATTCGAGTTGGAACTCGACGGACCGGCACAGCGAGTGCAGATTCGGTCACAGAGCGGCACGGGCACAGTGGACTGTTTGCGCTCACTATATTTAAGAGACTCTTAAACATTGGAAAAACTATTTTTGTGCAGTAATTTTAGTTTTCCAAGACGTTTTACAGGTTGTTCCATGTTTGTCGATAGGGAGAGAGACTGTTTTAAGGATTTCAGCAGGTTGGTGATAGAGATATTAAATTCAATAACAACGGATTACTGGTCACCTCATGTTGGGGTTAACCGGATAAAAGGCCCAAGCATTTTCTCCATCGAGAGTAGTTTGCTCCATGCCACAAATAATTTTGGCAACAGTGACAGAAAGTGACAAGCGTCCTTTTCATTTTTTTGCCTGAGAAAAGCGCGGTAGACGAAAATCAGAAAATTGATTTTCCGCGAGTGTGGTTAGCCAAATAACATCTAGGTAAGCGTAATTTGTTAGTTTTATGCCTTTCTACTAGTAGAGTTATGGGTTTGGCGGGGTCGGTCGTATTTTCCGAATTAGAGTTATTCTTCTGACACCCCTCCCTTTGGTATTCTAGGCTTTCAAGTTTGGGGCTCCTTTTGTTGGACTGTGCGAACACCTGCTACTTCAAAACCCTCACATCACCTGCATTTTGGGCACTCTGCATTTTTACCAAACTACCAGATGAACTGGTGAACTCAGAAAACCTCACAAGAATCGTGTTCGTCCTTACTGCTGTAACCTGACAAAATCCGCATAAGCACCCT
The DNA here is from genome assembly GCA_963576565.1 of Aspidapion aeneum. NCBI lineage: Eukaryota > Metazoa > Arthropoda > Insecta > Coleoptera > Brentidae > Aspidapion > Aspidapion aeneum. Next base: position 35,807,478 of record OY755040.1, read on the forward strand.
GACCTAACCTAAAGAACTCAATCGGCGAAGCTGGTGGTGGCCTGAGATTTTGTGATATCCTCAGGTATTTAAAACCTGCCTCCAGGTACGTGCAACTACCCTTTATATCAACCTGATTCATTGAAGATTAAAATGTCAGGTTAAAAACCAAAAATTGATATAACTGCTGTGTAGCAAATAAGAGATTTTACATAATTTAGTTATTGATAATTAGCTAGGGACTGGCCAGAAATTTATAAATAGGTAGGAGTTACTTGGAGTATCAACTTTCCTAAAGTTTATTACATGCAAGTTTTTTTAAAAAGAGCTGTTTTACTTGTTTGCAACCCCCATTTCCTTTGCTAAGAGTGATACTTAGCTGGCGCCCTTTTCTTGCCAGTAAATTTATTAAGTTTTAAGAGCAACCCTCTCCGAACCAACGACCTGCTCACCGACTAAGAGCTGCCGTGCCAGATTTAACAAAATCTGAATCTGAACTTAGTGATACACATTGTATTAGCCCTAAGAGGGTAGGGTTAAGTGTTACACAATTTTGGCGCGCAACGTAGAGGCATTTTTTTGGGTATTTTGAAATAAGTATTATTAAAAATTAGTAATCATTTTGTTGAAAAAACAGGCATAGTTGGTTTGGTGAGTTTTTTTAGATTCTTTTTCCGGGTTGGCAAGTTCCCGTTTTACCTTTCCCCTTCCTGCAAACAAGTAAACATTTTGTTGGTACATTTTAACTAAAGATTTTTTCTGATTTTTCCTTTGGGATTGGGTTAGGTACTTCCTCTTAGAGTTCATAATTTTTTTAAAACAAATAAAAAATAAATCTGGGTAGGTAATTAATAAATAAAATATCTTAGCATAAAGTAAGCCCCAAACTAAATTTGGATAGAAACGAAAAATTATAATAAGAGTTCAGGCAAATAATGAAAAATTTATGTTTTGTGTTTTTTTTTTGTTAAATGGTTGTGAAGAGTCATAAATAAAGATAAATTGTCATTTTATGTTAGCAAAGAAGGTAAAACTCAATAAATAAAATAAAACAGAACAAAGGAAATTAAATAGGTACAGATAAATTTTTTAAACTGTTTTTTGTTGTGAATTGTGGATTGTAATGTAATTTTTATATTTTAAATTTTTTGTGCAAGATTATAAATTAAAACAGAGTAGGTAAGCGCCTTCCGAGAGTAAATATTTATATAAAGTTATACTGGTCGAGTCATTGTCCATTAAAAAAAAAAAAAAAATTATTAGTCTTATTTTTTTGTAAAAATACAGTGTGAGTCAAAATAAAAAAGAAACAAAAATTATTTTGGGATAAAAAAGTTATACAGGGTGAGCCAAATATTATCAGCGAAAAATAATTTTAATGTAATTTTAAATTATATTGTGTTTGTGTTAAATTGTACTTAGAGTAACGTGTGAACTTTGCTGGTAAATTTGGAAGTCCTCACATTATACAGGGTGAATCTGAAGGTTGATATTAGGGCATCGAATAGTTACAGATATATTACTATTTTTTTGTTATACAGAGCGGTATATTGGGTGCGAATAATCATACTAGTTACCATTATAGAAATATTATTTTAAAGCAAAGTAATCATTCATAAGAACATTCAATTTTTTTACATTTATGCTGAACTATAAAAAGAAAACAAGTGTATACCTGAATTGTATTATCTAAATTATTATCATTATTTACCACCTAAACTAAAAAAAAAATCTTTTTTATTGTTTTTTTTGCAGGATAATAATTTCTTTTATCCTTTTGGGTGGTTTTTTTTGTGCAAACGGTTGAATTATTTTTTTATATCTATAAAGAAGGATACTGATAACTTAGTAGCTCAGCTATTTGAACTAGTATAACTGAGTTCATCCAGAAATTTTTGAAGATTTCATGAAATGAAAGAAAAAATTTTTTAATATTTTTTTTTAGATTTTTTTGCACTATTTAAATTTTTTATTCTTCTTGGTACTTGCATTTTTTACGCGGACATTTAAATTCATTTTTTTAATTAATTATAACTTTGTAGCTCTGCTGTGTGGACTGATGTCACTGAGTTCATCCAAAAATTTTTTGAAGTTTTCCAAAAACTGAATAAATGAAGAATTTTTTTAATAATTTAAAAAAAAAAATTTTTTTGCACTATTTAAATTTTTATTGTAACTTGGTACTTGAATTAGTTTGTGCGGACAATTACATTCATTTTTAAAAATTTTATTATAACTTCGTAGCGCTGCTATTTGGACTGGTGTAGTTCATCCGGAAATTTTTGAAGGTTTCAGAAACTGAAAGAAATTTTTTTAAATTTTTTTTGTAAACTTTTTTGCACTATTAAAATTTTTTTATTCTTCTAGGTATTTACCTTTTTTGTGTGAACCTTTAAAATAAATTTTAATTTTTTTTATAGCTTCATAGCGCTGCTATTTAAACTAGTGTAACTGAGGTCATCCTACCTTTTTGGAAGGTTTCGAGAGAAAATAAGTAATAAGAAAAAAAAAAAAGTGATAATAATTTTAATAATTTTTGGCGTTTGTTATAATAAAAATAGATACTAACCTGTACATATATCATCTAGGAAACTACAACTACTTCGGGCATTGAATTTGTTTGTAAAAATTTTTATTTCTGTTTTAATTAAAGAGAAGTTCTGCCGCGAGTTTTTTAAGTTTTCTAAACAATTTTGTTTGAGTTTCGAAACATTTTAAGACTTGTGAAGATATAAAGGAGAAAATATTTTTTTATTATTTTCTAAATATTAAATAAATAAATTTGGATAAAATTTTTGAATTTAAATAAATTTGGATCAGTTTCGGATTTTCAAAAAAAAAATGCATTACGAAGATTTTAATATAGATCCTAATCATTTAAGAGTTGCGGAACTCAATTATGAGTTAGGTTTGCGAGGTTTAGGTGCAGCAGAGAGGGCGGACGTCACAACTAGAAGGAGATATTTACGAAGATGCTTTAAAATGGATTTGGAGAGTGCAGGCAAGACCTATACTGGGGAGGGTTTTGATTTTGCTAGTGAAAAGGCAGCTATTGATGTTAGTGCCGCTTTGCTTAAGGAAGAGGTTCACAATTTTGACGGGGTTAATAGGGAAGTATATAGGCGAGTTACTAGTCGGTTTAGACATATTTTGGGAAGAATTAGTCGTATACCAACCACTGGCGAAGGTGTCGAAGAGGAACAAGTCCAATATAGGACAGATTCTTTAATTTCTCTGTCGGTGTTACAGGAAGATTTTGATGATATGCATCAGCGATATATAGGGGCAGGGGCTGAAGCCCGCGACGGTTCACTTTTGGATAATGCTGCTGAAGCAGCTACTGTGCGTTCTTTTAGGGCTGAGTTGATTTCTAAATGGGGAGTTACTTTTGACGGAAAAACGGATAAAAACCAGGTTATCGATTTTCTGCTGAGGGTGGATTAACTTCGAGTAGTGAGGGGTTGCAGCCTCGAAGATTTATATACCGGTGCGGTTGAACTTTTTACCAGTACTGCGTTGGAATGGTTTAGATCCAACAAAAGAATGCAAAGGTTTACAGACTGGAACTCTTTGGTTAAGGCTTTGAGGAGAGACTTTTTGCCTCGAGATTTTGACGAAAACCAAAAAATAAAAATTCAACTTCGAAAGCAATTACCTACTGAGCCAGTAGTCATTTATATTTCTATTATGGAGAATTTATTTAATTCCTTGGGCGAACCTCCTAGTACCCAAGAAAGGTTAAAAGTAATTCGCAAGAATCTTTTGGACAGTTATCATCCCATGCTAACTTTTGAAGAGATCCCAAATTTGAATGTCCTGAGAGAAAAGTGTATGGCGTTGGAAGAGGCTGGTTTGAATACAAGGAGAGGTGGCAATGTTCATGCGTTTAGCTCCGAGGTAAATGAACATTTTCCTAGTACTAGTCAACAAGTTTGTTCGGGCTGTTCCTGTGCTCATCAGTGTTCTGCCTTGGGCACCACCTCAGCTTCATCGGCATTTAGGTCTAATGAGTCTAGGGCTCCCTTTTATAGACCTAATTATCCAAAGGTCGGTAATTCGTCGAATCACAACGCTTCTAGGGTAGAAAATGGGGGACATGGGCAAGGTCGTTCTTCCTACCAGTCTATACCTGGGGCATCTTCATTAGCGTGTTTTGTCTGTTGTCTTAAGGGACATAAAGCTGCTTTTTGTAGAAAGAGAGCTACAGTTAGTAATTCAGCCCAGCAAAATTCAAGATCAGCAAATCAGAGTTCGCACCATCAGCAGTCACCTCGTAATGTGAGACTTGAAACAGTTCCAAGGCGTGAACCTACTTGTTTTGGATGTGGTCGTGTGGGTGTAATTAAACCCAACTGTCCAGTGTGTAAATCAAAAAACGGTGCAAGAGGCAATCAATAGGCGTTGCTACTCGTGCATATAAGAAGCCCTATAGTTCTTTATTAAATGCAGATTGGCGGGATTGGAAGCAAAAGGTTCGTGAGTTTTTTACATCTACACAACCTGTTGCTGATATTTGTCCTTCTTTTGTTCCTCAAGCAAATGATACTAGGCCGTATGTTCAGATACATATTTTAGGCAGGCCTTTTGTTGCTTTGGTGGACAGCGGCGCTAGCCATTCGGTGATTGGTAAACCTGGAGGGATAATTTTAGATATTTTAGAAACTAATGTGTTGCCTTCTGCAAGTGAAAAACATATCAGAACCGCAGATGGTTCCTTGCATGTCGTGGATGGATATGTAGAGACTCCTGTCGAGTTGGAAGGTGTTGTAAAATTAATTAAATTTTTAGTAGTACCTAGCTTATCACATGGTATAATTTTGGGGTCAGATTTTGGACGGCAGTTTTCATTAAAGTTGGACTTCGAAACGGATTGCTATGCTGTTGGTGACAACCCGGATATTTCAATGGCATTTGCCTTGAGTAACGGCACGGTGTTTGAAGTTTCGAATGTCTGTTCAAAAGCTGAACTGAGTCCTGAACAGTTGGCGAGTCTGGATAAAGTGATAAAGAAATTCGAGACTTTGTCTTCTACAACTTTGGGTAGAACAAATAAAATAATTCATGAAATTGATACGGGTGATGCAGCTCCGATTAAACAGAGACATCATGTAATGAGTCCATATAGGTTAAAAATCCTAAATGAAGAATTGGATAAGATGTTGGAACAAAAAGTAGTTAGGCCTTCAAATAGCCCTTGGGCTAGCCCTGTTTTGATAGTCGAGAAGTCAGACGGTTCTCCAAGGTTTTGTTTTGACGGTCGCAAATTGAACGCTGTAACTAAGAAATCAGCTTATCCTTTACCGCTGATAGATCAAGTTCTTGGTAGGTTGAGTAATGCAAGATTTTTAAGTAGTGTAGATTTAAAGTCTGCGTTTTGGCAAATACCTCTATCGCCTGAATCTTGTGAGAAAACTGCATTTGTAGTGCCTGGGAGAGGTCTTTTTGAATTTCAGGTGATGCCATTTGGGCTTTGTAACTCGGCAGCTACTCAACAGAAATTGATGGATAGTGTTTTGGGACCAGAATTTGAGCCATACGTCATGGTCTATCTCGATGATATCATATGCGTAACACCGACTTTTGAACTTCACGTAAGAATCCTTGAAAAAATCTTTGAAAAATTATCCGCTGCAAATTTAACAATTAACTTTAAAAAATGTAACTTTACGAGAGATCAAATTAAGTATCTTGGCTGTAGTTGACGCTCAGGGATTAAGAACTGATTTTGATAAAATTAGAGCTATGGTCGAATTTCCTGTTCCCCGGACAGCTACTGAAATAAAGCGTTTCATGGGACTTTGTAGCTGGTACAGAAGGTTTGTCAAAGATTTTAGTACTTTGGTAGCTCCAATCAACAACTTATTGAAGGGTAAACGTAAATCTCAGAGACTCGTGTGGAATGAGGAAGCTGATCAAGCCTTTACTAAGATAAAAGAGGCGTTAGTTAGTGCTCCTGTATTGGTGTCACCAGATTTTTCTACAGAGTTTGTTGTACAATGTGATGCATCGGATGTTGGAGTCGGTGCAGTTCTAACACAAAAAGTGGACAGTCAGGATGTAGTAATAGCATTTGGATCCCGTTCTTTGTCAGCTACAGAACGTAAGATGACCACATCTGAGAAAGAATTGGCCGCCATTTTGTTTGCCGTTGAGAAATTTAGGGGTTATATTGATGGAGTTCACTTTAAGGTGATAACTGACCATTCCTCGTTGTTGTGGCTTTCAAATCTTAAGAATCCTACTGGTAGGTTGGCTAGGTGGGCCATGAAACTGAGTTCATATGATATGGAGATACTTCATAGAAAGGGTGCTCTTAATGTGGTACCAGACGCATTATCTAGAGCTCCAGTCGATCCTCCAGATGAAAACTTATTAAGTTCCGATGTGTGTGTAATCGAAGTAATTCCACCAGATGCTTTGCAAGACCCTTGGTATTTGAGAATGGTCCCAAGTGTAGAGGAAAACCCCGAAAAGTATCCTGATTTTATTGTGGAGGATGGTAAACTATTAAAGCATGTGCCTTCTGAATTGGTTGTTCGTACGAATTTTCCTGAATGGAAGCTCGTTGTTCCTAGAAATCAGAGATTAGCGGTGTTTAAAGAGTGCCACGATGACTCGATGGCTGCGCATTTGGGAATTTATAAAACTTTAAATCGTGTAAAGGAACTGTATTACTGGCCACGCATGTTACAGGATGTGAGAAAGTATGTCAAAAACTGTCATATATGCAATGCCCAAAAAGTGAGTTCTCAGGCTCGTCCTGGTTTTATGGGAAAACAAAAGAAACTAGAATTTCCTTGGCAATATCTTAGTATTGATCTTGTGGGTCCGTTACCGCGATCCAAGAAGGGTAACTGTTGGATACTTTGTATTTCAGATGTATTTTCCAAATTTTGTATTTTGAGACCTTTATCGAAAGCTGTGGGTAGAAAAGTCACTGAAATAGTAGAAAACCAAGTATTTTTATTGTTCGGAGTTCCTCAAATAGTGGCAACGGACAATGGTTGCCAGTTTATTGATCAGAAGTTTCGCTCTATGATAGCCAATACGGTATTAAACTTCACTATAATGCGAATTATTATCCAGTGGAAAGAGTCAATAGAACTCTGGAAACGGCGATAAGATCCTATATTAAGGGTGTGGATCATCGAGTTTGGGATGAAGAGCTTTTTAAAATCGAGTTTGCATTAAATACTTCCGTTCATGAAGCTACAGGCTTTGTTCCGTCTTACTTAAACTTTGGACGATATGTGCCTTCGCATGGTTCTTTCTATGGTAGAATAGATGATCTGGAAGAATTTAGTATTAACGATTTAAGTCGTAGAGAGTATTGCGAAGAAATGGATAAAATTTCCCAGAACTACCTTCAAGTTCGAAAGAGTTTAGATGATGCCTATAAGAAAAATCTGAGACACTACAATCTTCGGAAACGAGACCCGGATATTTATCATGTTAATGACCGAGTTTGGAAAAGAAATTTTGTGTTATCGAATAAGGCTAATAATTTTTCTGCTAAGCTAGCTCCGAAGTATAAGTTATGCATAGTAAACAAGGTGATAGGAAAATTAGTTTATGAGTTAAGAGACGAAAGTGGTAAGATTCTTAGAAAATTCCATGTCAAAGATTTAAAGCGTTACACTGGTGATAACCTAGATGATTTTAGTGAGTGAATCGAGGGGTATGTTTGAATGAGAATGAATGAGGTTGCCCAACCACAAGAGATAGTAATAGATGAGTGAACAAGAGAGAATGTTAGGTAGTTTATAGTTGTTAGATTTTGAGATATTAAGGTAAAAAATATTTTACTACATAAAATATTTTTTTACTAGGAAAAGGGGGTGTGTAACGGTTCACTTCTTTTGAGTCTTATATTTGTTTTTGTAAACAAGAGGTGTTCATTTCTAGTTTTATTGTGAACATCTTAGGCATTTTTCAGCAAACTTATTTGGAGTAAAACATCGAAGGCTAAGGTAGATTTATAGCCCGTCATAGTGGTTTAGGAAAGACTTACCTTTGTTTTTTAGCTTTCTTGCGAGAATCCAAGAATCGTGTTCTGGTGGTGATATTTCTTAGTACCTTCCGAAAGTTTCACATTCATTTTCGATCAGGAAAATCAGGAAAATATAACCTCTCTGTAACGAAATATTTTTGTTTATTTTTCCAAAGATGTTTGACATTTGTGCTAGCCAATTTCGATTCGAGTTGGAACTCGACGGACCGGCACAGCGAGTGCAGATTCGGTCACAGAGCGGCACGGGCACAGTGGACTGTTTGCGCTCACTATATTTAAGAGACTCTTAAACATTGGAAAAACTATTTTTGTGCAGTAATTTTAGTTTTCCAAGACGTTTTACAGGTTGTTCCATGTTTGTCGATAGGGAGAGAGACTGTTTTAAGGATTTCAGCAGGTTGGTGATAGAGATATTAAATTCAATAACAACGGATTACTGGTCACCTCATGTTGGGGTTAACCGGATAAAAGGCCCAAGCATTTTCTCCGTCGAGAGTAGTTTGCTCCATGCCACAAATAATTTTGGCAACAGTGACAGAAAGTGACAAGCGTCCTTTTCATTTTTTTGCCTGAGAAAAGCGCGGTAGACGAAAATCAGAAAATTGATTTTCCGCGAGTGTGGTTAGCCAAATAACATCTAGGTAAGCGTAATTTGTTAGTTTTATGCCTTTCTACTAGTAGAGTTATGGGTTTGGCGGGGTCGGTCGTATTTTCCGAATTAGAGTTATTCTTCTGACACCCCTCCCTTTGGTATTCTAGGCTTTCAAGTTTGGGGCTCCTTTTGTTGGACTGTGCGAACACCTGCTACTTCAAAACCCTCACATCACCTGCATTTTGGGCACTCTGCATTTTTACCAAACTACCAGATGAACTGGTGAACTCAGAAAACCTCACAAGAATCGTGTTCGTCCTTACTGCTGTAACCTGACAAAATCCGCATAAGCACCCTGACCTAACCTAAAGAACTCAATCGGCGAAGCTGGTGGTGGCCTGAGATTTTGTGATATCCTCAGGTATTTAAAACCTGCCTCCAGGTACGTGCAACTACCCTTTATATCAACCTGATTCATTGAAGATTAAAATGTCAGGTTAAAAACCAAAAATTGATATAACTGCTGTGTAGCAAATAAGAGATTTTACATAATTTAGTTATTGATAATTAGCTAGGGACTGGCCAGAAATTTATAAATAGGTAGGAGTTACTTGGAGTATCAACTTTCCTAAAGTTTATTACATGCAAGTTTTTTTAAAAAGAGCTGTTTTACTTGTTTGCAACCCCCATTTCCTTTGCTAAGAGTGATACTTAGCTGGCGCCCTTTTCTTGCCAGTAAATTTATTAAGTTTTAAGAGCAACCCTCTCCGAACCAACGACCTGCTCACCGACTAAGAGCTGCCGTGCCAGATTTAACAAAATCTGAATCTGAACTTAGTGATACACATTGTATTAGCCCTAAGAGGGTAGGGTTAAGTGTTACAACATCTGAAAATATTCCATGTTTTTAACTTTTTTATAAAAAATATAATATAGTTATAGTTTTTAATGAAAATTTTAAGAGATATAATCACTTTTTCGTAATAAAAAGTTTGTTACCTTTTTTCTCAATAACGACGACGCTCGGTTATAACGACCGAAATTAAGCAGTAAATAACCTTAACAAATAAAAAATATTGTTGTATTTTTTTTATAATTTTTTTTTTGGTGCATGGATATAATACTAAAAATTAATCAGGTCTAAAAAATGAGGTTATGATTTTATTTTGATCTAAAACGGTGCTTCGTCAAAAGAGAGGGAGCAATTCAGAGCACTCGTTCGGAGATTTGCGGGCAACAGTCGAGCACACAAATCTTTTGTAGAACACTGCTCGTTTTAAGGTCGAACACGTGCACCGTTGCAGAAATGTTCGAGCTGTTTTCGAGCAAAAGCCGAAATTGCTATAAGATTTGACGCTTGACGTGAAATCACGATCGATAATTTAAGGGGCGAACCTAGGAGTTTCATTTACACACCAGGAGATGTGTGTGTCAAAACTGATTATACTTAGTTTGATAATTGGTTCGGTTGGCCTATCCCCCATCCCTAGATCCGCGCCTGCGATTTGTAGATGTGGGCGTAGGATAAATATTCATAAGTTACGTATATCGTTATAAGTATGGAAGATGGGGCCATATAATGCGTTTCCTTATAATTTTTTGTTTCACTTTAAGTTTATCTATTTGTCGAAAAACACATCTTTTGGAAGTAATTCCTACTGATGAAAATGTGTAAGAAACCGGAAAGAGCTGTAATTTTATTACACTCCACTAAACTAAGCGATCTCGAAAGGTGCTAAGGCGGAGAAATATTTATTAACAGATAAATCTAATGAACCAAGTTTCCTTTATTAACACATTCCAAGAGCACTTTATTCATCACATAAATGTATCATAACAAAAATATTTTATTTAAAAAAATGCCAAGTACGCCAAAAATTATGTTCAATGTTTAAAAAAACATTTCTTGTGTTCCACTTTAAGTGTCTACCATTGCTAACTTTGTTATTATTAAAGATAGAAAAAGCTTAAATTGGCAAACTAGTAGAATTTTGATTATCATCATCTTTAAGATGGTCAAATCAAAAAAAAATCGAGCATTGACTTTTCGAGTTTTGTCAAAAAATATATATTTTTTTTAATTGAACACCCTATATTTCATAATTTTTTCTAATAGGTCTTTTAGTGATCATATTGGCCACATACACTCCAATTTCATCAAATTTTCTTCGATCGGATACTCTCAAGTAAAAAAGTATAGCATGCACTTATATTTCTCTCAGTCTGCTGTTTAACTGAGTTTTTTGTAAATTTATATTTATTGATGAGAGTCCTAAATAAAAGTGACCTGACGCTTTTGATGCCTTAAAATTTCGGCAGTGAATTTAACATGTAAAAATACTCTAGGAATTTAAGTATTGGTGATAATTAATGGTCTTCTAACAAGTATGTAAAAAACGCAAAAAAATTGGTTGATTTTGCCTTCAACGTAAAAATTACAAAAAATACCTGCTTAGAGTAAATCTGCATTAGCTTATTACACTCCAACACTCTGAAGGGAAAAGTATTGCAAAAATGTCTTTCAGTGTGATATGCTGTTAAACTGCCATGCAGGTTTGATTTTTTTGTAAACTTATAATTTTTGGTAACCTAATGCTTTTATTGCTATAAAATATCGGCAGTGAATTTAACATTTAAAAATATTGTTTGGCCAAGAAAATATTGTTGATAATGTTAGAGTAATAATAATATAAATAGAAGAAGTCAACCGCGACCCCGTGTAAATTTTCCCTATTCGTGGCGGTCATTCCTGAAAACTTAGAATTTGCAGAATCCCCGGCGATGGCAACATAGCTGCGTCACTGGAATCATCTCGAAAAAACCACACTGGGCTGAATTTTCACAGTGTTTTTAGAAACATAGCACTTCTTGTTTATTTTTACGTCCAACTAAGTTCTTTTTTACAAAAATAAAACTCAGCACACAAAAAGAAACACCAAAAATTCAATATACCGAGTCCCACGGCCAAGACAACACTGCATTTAATACAAACACATGTTACTGTCAGTGTCGACCTTAGAGCTTAGGAATATCTGGGCTAACCGTTCACGACTTGAGGACCCACCTAATTAAACTTGTTGCCATTATATAAGTGAAAAAATAATCTTTTGTTTGAAACTCTTAGACAATGATTGTGTAGAAATAATACTTTGGACTTCCATTGTCTTTATCTGAGGGCACGGCAGTGCCTCGCCAAGTTCACGCTGCCGTACCATCTTTTCATGAAATATTTCAGCCCATATTTGACCTATCTAAAACTCTACTTCGGAAAGAGCTACGAATCTCATACTTTTCACATTCGTAGACCTTCATAGAGTTAACAACCCCTCCAAGTTTCATGGACTGCTATAAAGTAGTAAAGTAGTTACAAAATTTCAAAAAACGTCGAAATTGCAACTCACTCACTCACTCATGTATAGATCATCAAAATTCTACTGTACTTCCAGACCTGCTATAAAGCCGAAATTTGGCGGACTGATAGAAATTATGTCCAAGCCCCTGGAAAAAATCAAAAACCTCAAATTTCTAATTTACTCCCCTCCGCTTTACATGTAAAATTATTTAAAAGTAACATTACCCAATTCCAGAAATGCTAGAGAGCTGAGCTTTGGCAGCCTGATAGGAACTATGATAAAACTATAGGAAAAAAACACCCCAAAATTCTAATTTACTTCCCTCCCATATAAATGTAAAGTTATGTAAAAGTAACGCTGCCCACTTCCAGAAACGCTAGAGAGCTGAGCTTTTTAAGACTGAAAGACACTATGATAAAACTGTAGGAAAAAATTTTAAAACACCAAAATTTTAATTTACTTCCCTCTCCTATAAATGTAAATTTATATAAAAGTAACTTAGCTCACTTCCAGAAACGCTAGAGAGCTGAGCTTTGGAAGGCTGATAGAAACTATGATAAAACCATGGAAAAAAATTTTAAAACCCCAAAAATTTTCATTTACTCTCCTCCCCTATGAATGTCAAGTTATGTAAAAGTAACATTACCCACTTCCAAAAACGCTAGAGAGCTGAGCATTGGAAGACTGATGGGAACTATGATAAAACTATAGGAAAAAATTTAAAAGCACGAAAATTTTAATTTACTTCCCTCCCCTATACATGTAAAGTTATGCAAAAGTAACATTGTCCACTTTCAGAAACGCTAGAGAGCTGAGCTTTTAAAGACTGAAAGACACTATGATAAAACTATTGGAAAAATTTTTAAAACACCAATATTTTAATTTACTTCCCTCTCCTATTAATGTAAATTTATATAAAAGTCACATTGCCCACTTCCAGAAACGCTAGAGAGCTGAGCTTTGGAAGGCTGATAGAAACTATGATAAAACCATGGGAAAAAATTTAAAAATCCCAAAAATTTTCATTTACTCTCCTCCCCTATAAATGTCAATTTATGTAAAAGTAACATTACCCACTTCCAAAAACGCTAGAGAGCTGAGCATTGGAAGACTGATAGGAACTATGATAAAACTATGGGAAATAATTTAAAAACACTAAAATTTTAATTTACTTCCCCCCCTATACATGTAAAGTTATGCAAAAGTAACATTGTCCACTTTCAGAAACGCTAGAGAGCTGAGCTTTGGAAGGCTGATAGCAGCTATGATAAAACCATGAGAAAAAATTAAAAGACCTCAAAATTTTAAGTAAGGCATTGCAAAAGTTTTGAACAATATTCCGCATATTTTACTATTTTAAAAATTAAATATTATCCAATTCCTTTAAAAAAAGAAGTGAAATCATAACAAAAACATTTCCTGTAAAAAAAGCCAAGTACGCGGCATTCCGTAAAAAGAATTGAGATAAAAGTAAAGTCAAGTTCTCCAATAAAAATTTCAAAATGAAAGTAATTAACTAGTTTGGAAATGTTTTTCTAAACTTGGCTATTACGGCTGTAAATGACTCTTAGGCACAGTGCTAAATTAAACATAAAGAAGTTTGGCTGTAATAGCAAAGTTTAGAAAAACATTTCCAACTAGTAAAAATCTTTCATTATGAAATTTGTATTGGAAAACTTGGCCTTACTTTTATCTCAATTCTTTTTACGGAATGCCATTTTCGCGTACTTGTCTCTTTTTTACATGAAATGTTTTTGTGTTGATTAATTTTAAACAGGACGTTTCAGTAAGTAAGTATATCTAACCATGATCTAACCGTTTTCAAGTGTAAACTAAACAATCCAGTCTAAAGGCTACTACTTATACTACTTAGTGTGCAGTCGCCTTTCTTTCTAACTTTTTAATGGAACGTCGCATCAATATGCGGTTTTCGGAACATAGTAGTTACTGAAAAAAATTATGTTATAACCGAAAATTTCGTAGGAGCTTTCATTTCGGAGATATTTACAAAAAACTGTTTTCAAGGTTGATATAACGTGGAGTGTGCTAATGGGCCAGGAAGGTATCAGATCCGTCATGGATCCATTTATTTAATTCCAAGACGCTTGTTTTCCTTAAGGTGTGGTTTCACACAGAAAAACTACAAAACTACTAAATACTTAGAGAAAATTAAAACAATCCAAATTTTCGTTTGAATGGTTAATAGTGCTTCAACTCTCCAAACAGAAAAGCCGCATTTTAAAATAATAAAATAGAATATCCTTAATACCGGTTAAAACTCTTGTCCTCTACTATAGGAAAAATTCCCTTTTTACCTTGGGATATAGTCCAAGTAGCTCCAAACGAAACCCGGCCCTGCTAACACGAAATCCGTAATATGATGTCATACACCTGTTGCCACGTTTTGAAAAAATTGTGAGAAAAGGGGCCGTTCATAAACTATGTTGTCTAAATGAGTATTTATCGCAGATTGTAGCATGAAACAACGCGACGCGGGCTAATAAGCGCATGACGAATTATCGCACGGTTTGAATAGCTTAACCAACTCAAAGCACTATATATTTTGGTAAGGTAAGAAGTTGAACCTTACTTATTATTTATAAAATTTTACAGCGGAAAAGCTACATTGTTTACCAACAAATGAATGAATGACCGCCGAAACCGGGGCTACTACTTCTCTTTATATGTTATTACTCTGAGTTGATAATATATTGTTTGCTAGCAAGAGTGTTAAAAACGCTAAAGAATTGGTAGATTTTGCATGAAAACTAAAAGCTACAAAAAGAATAATACTTTAGTAAAAAGTTGGTTAAAGCCTTTAATAAAAGTCAACTAATGCTTTTAATGCTATATAATATCGGCAGTGAATTTAACATGTAAAAAATGTTGTTTATCCAGGAATTTAAGTATTTTTGATAATTTATGTTTTGTAACAAGCGTGTAAAAAGCGCTAGAGAATTGCTAGATTTTGCTTGCAACCTAGAAGTTACAAAAAAACCGGCTTAATGTCAAGCTGCATTTGCTATATACTCTCCAATGTCACCAAATTTTTTTTTTCATCGGATCCTCTCAAGGGAGAAATTATTGCATGCACTTATATTTCTTTCAGTGTTAAATGCTGTTTAACTGCCATGCAGTTTTGATTTTTTGTGAATGTATATATATATATTCTGGTTAAAGCTTAATAAAAGTCACCTAATACTTTTCATGCTATAATATATCGGCAGTGGAATCGGTAGATTAATAGTTACCTGCTTAGTGTCAATCTGCATCATTATATTCATTCCAGTGTCAACAAATTTTCTTCTGTCGGATCCTCCCAAGGAAAAAGTAGAGCCGTGCACTTATATTTCTCTCAGTATACTATGCTGTTTAGCTGCCATGAGGTTTTATTTTTTTGTGAATTTATAATTTTTGCAAAAGAAAAAAGTTGGAATAGGTGCTGTGTGTTTCGATAAAAATCAACAAGAGTTGGATGCAACTCTAGGAGTGATATCCGACGTCATGCCCAACACGGTGTACAGCAGAAAGCTATACAATATTATACTCCCAGAGAGGGAGGAATGGTTAAAGAACAGGACCAACTTTTCAAACACCGATAGCTTCTGGTATACCGACGGATCCAAAATGCCATCAGGCGTTGGATCTGGAGTTGTTAGTATCCAAGTATCGAGATTCAACATAGTCTCGGCAAACTGGCTACTATATTTCAGGCCGAACTCGTAGCCATTGAACTGAGTGCCCGATGGATTACTGACCACGAATGGACCAACAGGACAATAAAAATCTTCTCCGACAGTCAAGCAGCCTTAAAAGCGCTTGATTCCTACACGGTCTCATCGAGAACCGTGAGGAACTGCAGAGACTCGCTGAATACGCTTGGTAGCGCTAATAAGGTGTCATTAGTATGGATACCAGGGCATTCTGGACACGAGGGAAATGAGGCCGCGGACCAGGCAGCGAGGGAAGCGGCATCTGCCGAATTTTTCGGCCCCGAACCAGCCCTGGGCATATCGTACAATGCTGCTACGTTAACCATATTGGGATGGATGGAGGACAGCTTCCAACAATACTGGATGAATATACCAGAGCTGGCTCACTCTAAAGAGTTCATTAAAGGACCTTGTCAGAAGAGAGCCAGAAATATCATTGGACTCACCAGACTGGAGATCCGTATAGTGACTGGACTTTTTCCGGGTCACTGTCGACTAAGAGTACCCATGCACAGAATGAAAATAACAGAAGAGACCGAATGTAGACTCTGTATGGAGGATGATGAAACAGTTAGACATGTACTGTGCGAATGTCCGGCTATTGCACGTTTACGTCAACACTTTCCGTAAACCTCAGATTGATTCAGAAGATCTGAACAGTGTCTCACCCAAACTGATAGCTAAACTTTTTGGAGGATTAGGCATACAGTGGTGACAAACCACTCAAAACTGAGCCACAGGAGACCCACTAGTGGTCGCAGTGGAAGGGCTGCAAGGCCCACTCATATATGAATCATTATGAATCATCATCATCGAAAAAAAACAAAAAGAATTTTATACTTCACACAAAAGTGTGTCTGCTTAACTAGCGAGTGTGAGAAAGAGAAGAAAGAGTTGGTTTTGGTTAGGTTCCAACTTACACAAGGTAGCATCTCCAGACGTACGTTTCTGTGTGTTTCAAGTCATCAGTGGAGAACAGCGTACCTAGGTAAGCCAATTATTAACCAAAACCAACTCCTACATTATGCTTCGGACAGTACGGCCTTTTAGTTGCTACGTGATTACGTGGTTTTAAAACCACATTCAATGGACGAAACTTGTCTATAGATGGCGCAACTGCATCTCAGACAAGACGATGCCTGTGTAGGAGTTGGTTTTGGATTAAAAATTGTCTAAACTAAGTATGCTGTTCACCACTGATGATGTGAAACACACAGAAACCTACGTCTGGAGATGCTACCTTGTGTAAGTTGGAAACTAACCAAAACCAATTCTTTCTTCTCTTTCTGACACTCTCTAGTTAAGCACACACACCTTTGTGTGAAGTATAAAATTCTTTTTGATTTTTATCGACACACACAACACCTATTCCAACTTTTTTCTTTTGCATATGCTTTGGGCAGTACGGCCTTTTAGTTGCTACGTGATTACGTGGTTTTAAAACCACATTCAATGGACGAAACTTGCCTAAAGATGGAGCAAATGCATCGCAGGCAAGATGATCCCAGTGTGCTTCGACTTTCGAGAGCTGGAGCCAGATCGCTAGATGGCGCTACATCTTTAAGTTTACTCGTATTTCACGGATGCACAAAAAATATAGGCTAGACGGATGCGAGTAATTCACATGTAGGAGTTGGTTTTGGTTAAAAATAGGGGTACTTAGGTATGCTGTTCTCCACTGATGACGTGAAACACACAGAAACGTACGTCTGGAGATGCTACCTTGTGTAAGTTGGAAACTAACCAAAACCCTTCTCTTTCTGACACTCGCTATTTAAGCACATACACTTTTGTGTAAGGTATAGAATTTTATTTGATATACATTTTTTGGTTTAAGCCTTAATATAAAAGTTAGAATAAAAGTAATTTTAATGCTATATATTATTGGCAGTAGAGTGTTGAAAAACTAAGCACTCGAAAGTCGGTAAGCCAAAATCAGGGAGTAACTATGATGACTTAAGTATTTAACGCATTTAAATTGTATTTGTAAAAGGTAACAACAAGAAAACGTAGGACGTGACAATCTGGCAATGTTTGCAAACTTTTTGTATATTTTTTGAATTCTCGTCTATGATTGTTATTTTTGTTTCTATTATTATTTACTTTTACAAAGTTGTACACAGAATAGTTCTTACGTTATTCCGACCTTTATTTTTTAAATTTTAGCCCGCATTTTGAAAATTTTCATTGAATATTTCCATAATATCAACAACAAAAATGAACCTACAAGTAAATGATCTTCGAATTAACGACAATCCGAGAATTTTGCACTAATTGTATGATTGAAATGAATACAGTTACAGTAATCAAAGTAACGATAGTAACGAATATATAAAATGATTACTTAGTAATCGAGTAATGATTAGTAACGAGTATTCAAAAGTAACGAAAGTCAACACCTCTAATCGGTAGTGGACTTAACATGAAGTATTGTTATTAATTTCGAGTGTCAAAAAATTTACTTTTGTCAGATCTTCTCAAGGAAAAAGCAGAGCCATGCACTTATATTTCTTTCAGTGTAATATGCTCTTTAAGTGCCATGAAGTTTTGCTTTTTTTTTGTGAATTTATGTTTTTGGTTAGAGCTTTAAATAAAAGTCGCCTAATGCTTTTAAATGGATATAATATCGTTATTGGATTTAACATGTAAATATATTGTTCGTTTAGGAATGTCAGAATTGTTGATAATTTATGGTCTTTTAACAAGGGTGTAAAAAGCGTTGAAAAATCGGTAGATTTTGAGTACAGCCTAAAAGTTACATAAAATACCTTCTTAGTGTAAATCTGGAAGAGATGCTATACTTTATATTTTGGTAACATTGTGTCACGTTGAAAATAGCTTTTATTTGAATCAGTTGCTCAAATAGGTCGCGGAGAGATCCTCGCGCACTGACTCGGATAATTGGCACGGTACCACCAGCATATACAGGGAAATTTTGGAGAATAGCTAGTTAATAGATTTTTTTTCTTTTTATTGATACTTGGTTGAAATAAGTAATTAAAATTACAAATATCGTAAAAAATATTTAAAAATTTTAAATAATGGGAAGTGCAATAAGCTTTTTTGGGATTTCCTAACAATTAAAATCTTTGAGTCGTACTTTTTTCTCCGTTCTAAATCTGCAACTATGTGTTTACTTTAAAAAAAAAAAATTAACTCCGGTTTAATTAAAATGTCAAATATTTAAAATTAAAAATTGTGTGTGCTTAAGACCACACGGCAGAAGTGTAAACTTCAACAAGGCGAAATTAATAATACTAGCCTTCATCTGCATCATCATATCGCTCTGCTACTGTTCCTCTCACAGTTATTTGACTCGAGCCGACTTTACCCGAATGAGTGTTACATAGCCGAGCCTGACGGCTGAGTGCAATTCACTACCCACAAAGACTGCTAAATGCGCCTAAAGAAGTTTACACTTCAAAAAAAGAATTTAGCAAAAAGCGGTTATGACATCTTTTGTATACATCCTGCCAGCTGAATTAAACCCTATCAAAGAGTTTCGATCCCCTTCTAAACTCAAGAGTTTAATCGAATAGCCAAACACTGGAAAGTGTTCAAAATTAATTAGTTGAAAATTACATGCAAGATTACATTTAATTACTCAAATTAATAAAAATCCATTCATGAAATTGTAATTCGACACATTTGTTTCTTTTTACAAAAGGTCAAGTTTTACTTTTTAAGAAAGAAAATAGCCTTCAAGGTTTGACCTCGCAAAAAGAAATAAATTGATCCGTGAAGGATCTGACACTTTCCGAGTCCATTAGCACACTTCAAGTGCCTCCAGCCTTAAAAACAGTTTTTTACAAATATTTAAAACACGAAAGCTTCTTTTTGTTATAACACAAGTTATTAGGAAAAAAGTGTTCTACTTTATATTTTCAAAACCGCGTAGTGATGCGGTGCTCCGTTAACAAGTTAGCAAAATTTTTTACTTGTCAAAAAACTGTCATTACCATAAATGGATTCGGACCCAAATTTAATCAGCTCGTTACAGTGACGAAACCTATTTTTCACGAAAATCTCATGAAAATTGGTCTAGCGGTTCCGGAGCTATCGTGGGATGGACAGACATACACACACACACACCACACACACACACACGGACAGACGTCACGACGAAGTTGCTGAGATAGGTCCAAATACACCCAAATAACACATTTTCGGGGTTATTAAAAACAAAAAGTTTTCGTCAAAAACAATACCTTCTCTGGCCATTACTGCGCGGGCTAGGAAGTTAAAACTGCAACAAACCAGCGGCGGCTTTTGTCGCAGGTTTGGTGAAGGGGCACATTATAAACACCAGTATTCAAGTTATTCAAAACTCAAAACTTGTTGCGTCTTAGAACCTAAAACATTGTACATCAGTTAGAAGAGATCAGCAACATATTTAGAGGCAAAAAGTTTTATTTATAATGTGGTTTTTCTGTTTTAACTAGAACACCACAAGTTTTAAAAGAGAATAGGGGTTATAAACTACGACACGTATCTCGACGTAACGTACGTTATTGCATTGCCCAGTATTTGCCAGACGTACACGGTAAAAAAAATTGTCTTAGATCAAAGCAAATTGCTTTGAAGTAAAATAATTTGTACTTTCCTATTCACCAAAAGAATATTATTTTGGTTTAGCACAAAAAGTGTCTTGCCTCTTATTTTAATGTGAAGCATAAATTGTTTTAAACAACAAGTGAAATTAAAGAAAGAAAAATAAGAAAAAAGTTTAGGTCCTTGCATTATTTGCAATTTGGTATTTGATAATAATATTGGCAAATCGCCCATTTGCGATCAGAAATTTTAACACACGAATAGGTGATCTCATGCTTTCAGACGTCGATTCTTTACGTCTAATTTGAGCTATCATACCTTTGACAGCGAAAAAGAGGAATTTAGAGATCAGTTGGATGACTTGGTCGAGTTAATACCCTGAGAGTCTCTCGTTCTTATATTGGGACACTGGAGCCTGCATAGATAGAAGTTTTCCGAAAATTTATGTGTGGCTTCGGTGGTTCAGTGGTAGAATGTTTGCCTAAATAGCAAGAGATCCCGGGTTCGATCCCCGGCCGAAGCAGAAAACTTTTTTCTTATTTTTCTTTCTTTAATTTCACTTGTTGTTTATAGTTTTAGGTCCTTGCATTATTTGCAATTTGGTATTTGATAAATTGTTTTATTATAAATTGGAACTAACTTAATCTAAGGCACCGTTTTCTCTGGAAGCAAAATATTACTTATATGAAGACAATTTGCTTTGTTACAAAATGGAGTATACTGAAACAAAACAATTAAAGAAGAAAAATAAAGTCTCATTTCAAGATTAAACGCTGCGTTGAACTAAAAAAATACTCTGCCAATCTATGGGCACCTAAGCTCACACTAGGTACTATAGTTATAGTGTACGTGTGAGCTAATATAACTAAAAACTGAAATATATTTTGTTTAACTCCAGACTCAATTACCTTGCGTTTGATATCACACACGCCATACTTCGACATAAACACTAATTTTTTTTAATTTACCCCCACCCTTTTTTTAAAAGTAAAATGTATTTTATTTAACTCCAGACACAATTACCTTTCGTTTGATATCACACACGCCATATTTTTACATAAACTCTAATTTTTGAAATATACCCCCACCCTTTTATTTGGCTTGTGTTTGGTGGATTTTGTTCATTTTTAAATGGGACCATTTTGACCCAAAACCTAGCGTAGGTACCAAATTTCATTAAAATCGGGCAAGCGGTTTTTGAGTTATGCGCGTTGGTCGTTACAGACAGACAGACATACAGACAGGCAGACAGACAGACAGGCGGCGCAACAAAAAAGTTTCAAAATCATCTGAAACGCAAAGATATATAAAAATTTTTGAAATCGGAGCAACTTTTTTTTTCTCGAAAAAATTGGGATCACTATAGCTCACACTACTATCGTATAGTAGTAGTGTGAGCTAAAATATTTTAATTCAAAACAAATTGTTTTAAGGTAATACAATTTATTCATGAAAAGAACGTGTTTTCATTCTAGACAAAATGTTTTACCGTGTACGTTGCGCATTATGCGCGGCGTAGCATTGGCACGCTTAACGTGCTTACGTACCGAATTTTTGTGTGTTTTGATCAACCTTACCTCATTTTTTGTTTGTTTTTCTTAATGACTTTGTAAATTTTTATTTTTCCTTTTTTTTTGTCATAAAAAACAAAGCAAATCCACTTTGCATCAAGTGACGACCTCCACTTGCTAATAATTATACTTTTTACTTAATTTTTTCTTAAACTAAGCCTTACAGAGAAAAACGATTATCTACACTGTGTTATAGGCCATAGAATGCCCCTTTAAATGGTGTTTATTTGATATTCGTAACGTTTCAATTCAAAATAACTTAGCAGATGTTACGTTACGCATTGGCTTTAAGCCTATTTTTAACTCGTTGTTTCTAGGCAACGTATCATATCTGCGTAACGTACGTCACATCTACGTAGTGCGGTGGCTTATAACCTCTAATAACGTGTGTACCGGTATTTATCACGTCACCACGCCTTACGCCGAAAATGTATTTCGGTGTATTTTGACCTATCATGACAATATCGTCGTGACATATTTCCCGTGTGTGTGTATGTATGTCTGTCCTGCTTACGATAGCTCATAAACTGCTGAACTGGTTTTCATAAAATAGTGACTAATACTGTATAGAGCTGATGAGATTTTGGCCAACATCCATTAATGCTAATGACAGTTTTTTGATAGTTTCAAAATTGAAAATATGTTAACTTTTTAACAGAATGTCGCATCACTATGTAGTTTTTGGAATTTAGTAAAACGCATTTTTCTTAATAATTGAATGTTTAAATAAAAACTTCGTAGAGGCTTTTGTTTCAAAGATATTTAAAAAATTGTTTTCAGGACTGATATTGCCCGGAGTTAGCTTGAAGTATGCAAGTGAGCTAGAAAGATATCAGATCTATTATTTAGCGACATGACGCAAAATTTAAACAATAAAAAAAATTGTAGAACTTATCTTTATACTTACGCTCAGCATAAACTTATAATTAAAACTGTCTTCGATAAAAAGTGGAAAATTGGGAATTCTTGAGGATAAAAAAAGTAGAGTGCAGAAAATTTTTTTGTTCTCCATATTCCAGTTAAACCAAGGTAGATTGTTAATAGCCATGTATGTTCTAAACCACTACAAAATCAACATTTTATTTGCAAAAACCGCAAAGCATTAATTTAGTATATTCTAGTGGCTAAGTTTCTGTCTCACAAAACTTTCAAAAACACTTGACCAATTTTAACGAATTGTTGAGACTTCTATAAAAGAAATCAAAAAATAGGGCTTTGAGTATTTTATCGCCCACCCCGTTTTAATATGTTAAGAGCATTGGAACAGTTAGATAATTCAATATCTAATATGTTGCCATTGGTTGGATGAAACTGTTATAATGGGGGATCTCAATATTAGCCTTTTAGAACATAAAACTATTACTGAACAATTTTATCTTTTATTGGACTCATATAACTTTCAACAAATTGTTTATATCCCGACACGATTTTTAAATGAAAATGCAAGTTTATTTAACGTGATTATTTTATCAAAAGAAAACCTATTATTTGGAAACGTACAACATTTGGACTTGAATGAGCACTCGAAGCATCAACTCATACATTGTAAAAATCCCAAGGTTTCCACCTAAATTGGTAACATTTAGAAGTTTTAAATATTTTAGTGAGCAAGAATTTGATCGTGACCTACATGCTATAAGATGGGAAGAGATTTTTCGATTTACAAAAATATAGATCAAAAGGAAAAATTTTTATCTGATAAAATGAATAATCTTTTCGACTGCTATGCTCCAATAACCAAGTGACAAAATGAAAGCGCCATTGTTTACTGATACCCTAAAAGAGATTAAAAAATATCGAAACTACTGTCTCTCTAAATATAAAAGAACCAAGCTTCCGCAAGGCTGGCAACCCTATAAAACTGTTTGCAACATTGCAACATGTTTACTACTGCAGTAAGGAAGGAAAAAAAGCTTACATAACCTTTTTGAAGACAGAAACGACAAAAAAGCGTTATGGAAGTCCTTGGCTGACCTGAATATTTATAGTGTCGAAAAACACTTTTGATTTGACCGAAAAACTAAAAAATAAATAATAAGGCTTTAAACCAGTTTTTTATAGATGCTGTTAAGAAAACGGCTGGACCGGTTGCCCCAGAGGGTATACCTGGGCAATCATAAAACCGATAGCAGGTTTAAGTTGGAGTTGGTGAACTCCATTGGTGTGGCGAATGCCACTCAAAAATAAAAAAGAATGCCAAAGAAATTGCCAATATCTCATTAGAGATGGGTAAATTATGCTGCCCCACTACTGTCCTCTTCTTGACTCATATCATTATTTTTTGTGTTGAAAACAGCGATTTTCCTATACAATAAAAAGGGGCTGTCGTATTGCCATTGTCTAAGGTTTCAAAGCCAAGTCAAGTATCACAAGCTGCGTTCGGTATTTACGTCGGATTAATCTTTTTGATCGAAATCATTCGTTAATCCATCTAGATCTAGGGAAGGTAGATCTGAATCGTTGGGTAATTCTGCTCAGACTAGTCTGACGTAAATCTGGTTGCTCCGTACATTTAGATCGACGAAACAGATTAATCCGAGATTGTTGAAGTTATGTGTGTGTTTGTTTTGTTTACAAAAAAAAATTACTCTACACTTCTTTGATTGAAATCAGATTATTTAATGTTTGATTATTAAATTATGTAAATTTCCGACATCACAGGAAAATTTTTTCAAAATTATAGCTGAGCGTTAGTTGCAATAGGTACATAATATTTTTGGTTATATTTAAGGTTATAACCATTTATAAAAATTTGATCGATTTGATCCGGATCGTTCGTTAATTCCAATTTACTCAGACTAATCTGTAATCACATGACCAAAAATCCGTCGCGTCTGAGATGCAAATACCGAACGCAGCTTGATTTGAGACCCATCAGTTTATATCAGCTGACAATAAAGTCAGCTTTGTCAAAAGTTTTTGTAAAACTTATTTATAAGCAAATTTTTAAATCTTTTCTCGTAAATAAACTTTTTGCTGACACTCAATCAGGTTTACGTCTAGGCTTACAGCTTCAGTTCTTGATAACGCTTTAGATGATATTTTGTCTGCTATCGATAGAGGAGAAGCTTGTGCGAAGTTCTTTGTATTATGCATCAAAAATTATTATTAAAGACATAGCAGCCTCTTTAAATCTACATGGAAAAGATATTGGAAAGAAACTAATATTAAATATTATTATAGCAAGTTTTTTTGTTATTTAGAATGGTTTTTTTAACAGTTACGAAATTAGAATTTATTAATCATAGTTATTAAATAATTATTAATTATTTGTAATAGTTTGTACTATCTTTTGCTGTTACTACCTTCCTAGCACGCGTAGCAATGGCTACCCAAGTAACATTTTTGGTTAAAATTAGGTAAAGTTTACTGAAAATAAGAGAGTAATTTTTCCCCATAGCAAATTAAATGGTTAAAAAAGAGGGAAATTTCCCGACATTTTCCCAAAGTGGGGACAAAGACAAAGGTAGTTTGGAAGGAGAAATTAGGTAATTAGCACAGTTTGTGTTCGATGTCTAACATAAATGAGACTTTGACCAAGGTCCACACAATAAGTCTCTGTTTAGACCAGTTTTCAACTTCAGTTTAGCCCATATGGTTCAAAAGAAGTTAAAATTCCTTCTGGTGCCCCTGTATTGTGGCGCCCCTACATCTGTCAGAATAGAAAGAAATGAAAACATTTTTAAATAAAAATAAACAAAGAGGAACACAATAATAATGTTTGATGGGTGTTTAACCAGTTGTGAAAAAAAATGGTGATTATTTTTATCAACTATTGTAATTATATGGGGGTTTTAAATATAATTTTTGTACATATTGAGATGAAAAAAACTTGCGGCGGAAATATTTTTGTAGAATCCATGACTTTTACGTCCAAAAAACTCACGCGCCCTTCAAAACATGTCATTTAAAAAAATAAAAATTGTATTTTTATGTTTTTAAAAATACAAAAACTGTAGTTTTTTTAAATTTATGACCAAATTTTGATGTTAGGCCATAAAAGCAATTCAGTTACATCGTTTTACTGAAGATAATTGGGATTGTTTAAGTAAAATTAACAAAATGACAATAAACATTTTTCACAAAGAAAAAAATATCGGTGGTCAGTATTAAGGTTGTTCAAACCAAAAAATTTACATTTTTGACTTAGTCTGGCTCTGGGGTACAGATATTGAACCATGTATAAACACTGCAAATGCAAAAAAATTAACGTGAGCAAAGTATGGTTATGCACTTGGTTTAAGAAATTAGTATATTACCTTAACAACAGAGTTTAAAAACGACTCTCTGCAAATCAAAAAGACAAGTTAGTGGACAAAGTGGAAAGCTAGGTCCACAAGTCTAGAAAGTGTGCAAAGGGTTTTCAAATGAGTTTTTTTTTTAATTTTTTTACGACAGCAAATAAAAACTTATAGTTTTTGCCTTCTTAATTTCAAGTCAGGCCATCAGACTTCAATTTGCTATGAGAAAGCAAAACAAATTTAATAGTTAATGAAATATTGTCGCAAGAAGATGGCATATCGGTGTGCAAAGTACACTTTCAGCGTTAGTCTTCCCTGTGCAAGATTTTTTTTCTAAGGCAGTGAAATAAAATACCTATTTTCCTGAATGAGTGCGAAAAATTATTTTTTGTCGTGTGAGCCTATTATATTATATTATTGACTGAACTTTGAAGCCTAGCGAAGTAGTCGGCGCAAAAAAATGATTTCGGCAAGCATTAAAAACAATTTTTATTCATAAAGCCTGAGTAAAATAAATGGATCCATGACGAAACTGATAACTTTCTAGCTAGCGTCTTAGCGCTCTTCAACTGAAGAAGCCATGATATATCAGCCTTGAAAACAGCTTTTTGTAAATATCTTAGAAACTAAAGCTCTTACAAAGTTTGGTTATAACACAAAATTATTAAGCAAAATGTAGCCTATTATATTCAGAAAATGGCATAGTTATACGATACTCCGTTAAAAAGTTAAAATGTTTTTAATTTTAATTAACAAAAATTAGTCATTAGCATTAATGGATTTTAACCTTTGAGTAATATATATGTTATTACTCTGAGATTTTGACCAAAATCCAATCACTTCGTTAGAGTGTCAAACACTATTTTACCTGAACATTTATGAAAATTAGTGTACCGATTTAGGATCTATCGTGTTACGGAGGGAGATAATATACAAAAACACACACACACACACACACAGACAGACATCACAACGATATTGCTAAGATAGGTCAAAATACACCGAAATTACAGATTTTCGATCTTAAAAAAAAAAAATTTTCGTCGAAATAGCCATTGCTACGCTAGGCTAGGAAGGTAAAAATAAATTAAATAATTAATAATTATAATATGAAGTGGATGATATAGCGGAAAAGAAGCGGTGTTTTGACAATAAACAAAAAACATATTTAAACCAAATATTAACGAAGGTTCTTTAAAGACCACTTTACAATGCGATAAAGTTCTTCTGACATTTGGTTTAAGATTTCTTCTGCACTAGAGCGCAAAAATTGCTGTGCACTAGTGCATCAATATAAATTTTTAAATATACAGTTAAATAACCGTAAAAAAAAATAACTTACTTCGTCTTCGAAAAATTGTTCAACAACTACGGCGGTTCCATTCATTAATCCAATAAAGCATAGTGAAAAGGCTGCAGTGTAAATAGATATCGTCTTCTAAAATAGTAATTATTACATAATAATAGTAAGTAGTTGAAGGCCTAAGAAAGGAATTTAGGGTCTTGTCTGCATTTTCGCGTATCGTGATGAAATTTGGCACGGAGGTAGTACCTAGAGATGCCATTTTGGAAGTGGTACTCCGATGAAACCCAGTGCAGGACCAAGATTCAGGGGTGTACTTGAGATCGAGAAAAACCTATAAATTAAATACAAACTATTTATTTTACCTACTATATGGCTTATAAATCCAAAAAATCCATAAAAATTTATTATGGTAAAAATAAGTTTTTTTGAGGGGGGGTGATCAAAAGAAAGGAGGATACATTGTTAAAATCTTATTCCGTGTGGGGTATGGATTTCTAGGTAATTTAGTATTCCAATACAAAATAAACATAAATTGAGGCAATACGTCAAACCGTTCAAATGATGTCAAAAACTGACACCTTAACGTGTTCTGAGATTTAGGCCAGGGATTATTAAAAATGTCTAACCAAGCCCAACTTAATAAAATTTAATAAATTTAAAGTAAGTAAATGTGTACTCAATTTCCTTGAATATTTGAATTTTAATATACAAACATAACCTGCCAATTTTTGGGCACCAAAATATATAATATAGGTACCTATTTGTTTCCTGTTTAAGATTAAGTCTTAGAAGTGATAATTCTAAAGATGTTGTACCTCTTAGTTTGTTTTTAGGGATGGGACCTCAAGCTATTGATTGCGCCTGGTCTTCGATTTCCGTTTTTAAAAAATATTTTTGGGTGCAAAAATTATCCGTTATCGGCCGTCATCTTGAATATGTCATATTTTCCGATATAATTTATATTGGACACCTTCTAGATTTAGATTTAGCACCTCAAAAAACATAAAATAAGCCACTAAAACCAATTACACCAGAATTATCTATTTCGAACCTTTTTGAATACAACTTAACTAAGCTACATCGGAAGCTACAAGAATTAAATACACAGTAATGTATCAAGGCATGAGCATTTTCAGATAATCACAGGTGTCAAGCAGGGCTACGTAACTGCAACTACTTTATTTCCAATATTTGTAGGTCCCAGCTTCACCTTGTCAAGAAATACTTGCCTTAGAGTGTGAAAATCCTGAACAGTTTCGACGGAAGCCTATTCAATCTAAACAAACTGCATTCTAAAACAAAAGTTCGTAAAACAATGATAAAATCGATCTGCAGAATTTCGATGATAACGTACAGAGGAAGGTCTACAGGCAGCTCTCAATGTAATCAACCAAGCATACAAAAGCATCGGTCTTGAAGCTAACCACTCGAAGACGCAAGTTTTATATCAACCAGCATCCTGGTACTAACTCCTAAGGTCCAAATTTAATTTTTCCAAATTAAATTATCACCCTTTACAGGATGTAGAGCACGCCATCTATCAGCAAATGCATCGACAGTGAGACTCAGCATCGTTTAAAATTTGGACGACTTCAGGAGAGAGTCTTTAACAACCAGGACAATAACGCTGCGAGGGACTCTTACGCATGGGTGCAAAACAAGGACTACCTACCGAAAGCGCATCAAATGCTGAGAAAAATATCATAAGCGCTGCCTCAAAAGGATCTTAAGGATCAAAGAGCAGGATTGGCTTACTAATATAAGCGTATTGTAAGAGACAGGAACAATTAGTATAGCATCCCTGGCAGCTGATGGAGGGTAGGAAAAATCACGGAGGACAACAGAAAAGATCTCAATCTCAGAAGGACTTTCTCAAGAGTAAAATGATAAAATCCCAGGAAGGGTAAATGATAGAGCTGCCTGAAGGGGCAAAATAAAGGATCAATAAATATTTGAACTGAAGCGACGTAGGTTAGAGATGCAAAAGAAGGAGGAATGCAGGAAACTGGGTGTGTCAGGACTGCGGAAGAGTGTTGGCCAATATAGCCATCACGAAGCGCACAGCAGACTACGACGATGAGGAATAGATGATAATCATACTCGATACCGAGTGAATGCCTATTATGATAATCGGTCACAACAAACAAGATCATGCCTAGAGGGGAAAACACGGGGGATCAATCCCCAGCCGAAATTTTTGGGTACAAAAATAATGAATTATTTAGTAACAGATAGGTAGTGCAGATATGGAAATTTCTGAAAACATGCTGAAAAGTTTGGCTAAACATTCTATTTTCTAAAGAAGCTAAAATCTTAAGGGTATTTTATAGGTGCATGCAAAGTAGGTGGAAAAACACTTTTGTCTTCTAAATTTCACTCATATGCCGCAAATTTTTCTTCCAATTTCTAAAAAACACCATATTGCTTGATAAGACCAATAATTTTATTCATAAACAGTTAGTAAGCATATTACTTGACTTGACAACAAAATTATTTTAAGATTTGAGCAACTTCAGAAAAATAGTTTTATTTTTTTATCGTGCTTTTGAACTTGAATTTTATCGAGTCAATGATAGTGTTTCTTTGACAGACATAAATTTGGCTGAAAAAGTACACTTGGTTGACTTATTTTTTAGCCGTCCATAGGTAGAAGGGTTATGACCTTCAAAAAAAAAAAATATTTATTTTTTACTCATGATAAGTTTGGGTTCGGACACTAGGACACAATCACTGAAAAATACGTAAATATATTTTAGCCATTTAATTCCCAAGGTTCCCTTTACTTATTACAAAATAGTTTTGGATACATTTATTAGTAGTTTCTTTAAAATTAAAACCAAAGATTTTTAGTTATTAAGCACTATGTTTGCTAGTTTAATGAAATATTTTATTAAGTTTTATTTTCATTCTTTTTATTAAAGAAAAAACAAAATTCACAATTCAACTTTTTTACTCTTTTTTTATAATCAAAACCTCAAAAACTATTTAATTTTTTTATTCCATCGCAAATAGCTTTGCATTTAGATTTATTCTTTATCTTTTGAGATAAGCATCTTTAGTTAGGCATGTGCCAAAATAGGAGGCAACACTTTTTTCTAATTAATTAGAGTAACGTAGCATTAACATATTGTTTGATGCTTCATGTTCAACAAACATAAAGCTTTCCTCACACCCAGATCAACTTGGTCTTGTAAATGGCTGTACGCGCCTGATGGTGCCAATTTGTTTTATTTAGGAAAATACACAACATAAAAATATATTTAAAATTACAGTTCAAAATAAGGGAAAGGGAAGGCCGTTTTTAAAAACATGCTCCTATAACTCAATTTTTTAATTTAAAGCAATCGCGCTAAGGTTGAGCACTATAAATAAAGTGTAGAAATAAAATTTCGGACTTCCATTGTCTTTATTTATTTTAAAACACGACGTTTCGGTTAGTAAGTATCTCTAACCGTTATCAAGTGTGAACTGTTTTTCTCGGTGAGTTGATCGTATCTTCTGTCGTTCTCTGTTGCACGTACTGTCAATTTTACTCAGTATCGGTTCGTAGTCTTCCTCCCATGTGTGTCGTCTAATTTCGTCAAATCGCTCCTCCATGTCGGCGTTGAAGTTGGCTTTTCTCCATCGATGGTAACTGATTTGGGATCGGATTAGTGCTTGGCTTGTCCTCTCTAAGATCTTCTTCGTTCTCACTCCCGGAAAGTTGGCTTTTAGGCGGAAACCAACCGGAATGACACCACTGTCGCGCGCCTCGCACAAGAATGAAATGTGTTTTTCTTCCTTTATCACTTTAAGTTTGGTCTTCTCGTAGCCTCTGAATAGATTGTTGATTCCGGGTCCGTACCGTTCTTCAACTCTTTGTTTGAAACTCGTAGACAATGATTGTGTAGAAATAAAATTTCGGACTTCCATTGTCTTTATTTATTTTAAAACACGACGTTTCGGTTAGTAAGTATCTCTAACCGTTACAGTTCACACTTGATAACGGTTAGAGATACTTACTAACCGAAACGTCGTGTTTTAAAATAAATAAAGACAATGGAAGTCCGAAATTTTATTTCTACACAATCATTGTCTACGAGTTTCAAACAAAGAGATAAATAAAGTGGTTGCCTTATTACTTAAGTCTTTAATTATTAATGAAACCCTTTTACATGGAAACTTTATTTATGCACTAAAAGAGATGCACCACAATATACGGTGCACGAGTAACTAACTTTTGAGATCGAAAATATAATTGCATTTTCTCTGCTTTTGAATAAAAATTAAAATTTGGAAGAAAAGGTGGGTAGATATAAATTTTTAGTTTCCTTTTTGTTCGCTCAACCACTACTTACGAGCTTATAAGCCCTGTGGACACGTTAAG
This sequence comes from Aspidapion aeneum, assembly GCA_963576565.1. NCBI lineage: Eukaryota > Metazoa > Arthropoda > Insecta > Coleoptera > Brentidae > Aspidapion > Aspidapion aeneum. The sequence goes on from OY755040.1 coordinate 35,839,161, forward strand.
ACGGTGAGAGTAATTGAGGAGTAGAAGTAACAAAGGGGCTAGGTGCCAAAACTGTTAAATGAAGATATTTAAAAAATTGATGACGAAAATGACCGATCACTTACCGGACGTGCCGTCTATTTGCCCGATCGCTTACGAAATTAGTAGCTCTGCGACGTGGCAGGTTTGATAGGACATAGTCGATGGCCCATAGAACATTTCTATGTAAAAATCTCGTTTTTAGGAAAAGTGGCACTTAGCCCCTCTGTTACTTCTGCTCCTCAATTATAAAATTATTTGTAGGCTGTCAGCTTAATGGGTCAGGTTACGTGAATACTGATTTTTTGTCTTGTTTTCCAATTTTTAAAATTTTTAGGGGTATGAAAGCCGAAGAGGAAGGACCTCGGTACAGCTTACATAGCGTATGTGCAACCCTTCTTTTTGAAGATATTATAAAAGAAAAACCAGCGGCGTCTGACTCAGAATAAGCGGCTGAATATAAACTCACCAACACGCCTGGCAAGCGTGGTGTTTTAATGCCAATACCCCCAATCGAAAAACCATGGCGATTTTAAAAATGAAAGAAATCGATATCCAGGTGGGAAGGAAACTCTCCAAATCCCACACCTCTGTGGTCAGCCTCACGGAATCTGGGGGATGCAAAAATTCGCTTATGACAAGGATCAAACATCCAAAAACAAGACAAAAACTAGTTAAATAAACAAACAACAATCAAATCGGGCTGAACTCCGGTAATTTTTTGTACTATAAAGGTAACGCAGAAAAGAATAACTTTGGAGTAGGATTCATAATAAATAAAGCCATAATTAAACAAATTCGTACTATGAAAGGAATCTCAGATCGCGTTGCCTATCTTGTAATCAAAATGAAAAAAATATTACTAAAAGTTATTCAAGTATACTCCCTCACCTCTACCTACGATGACGAGCATATCGAACCATTCTATGAAGACATCTCAAAAGCCATAGAAGAACAAAAAACTCATCTGACACTAGTAATGGAAGATTTCAATGCCGAATTAGGTAAGAGGATGAACATGGAAGATACTAAAATAGGGGATTTTGATTATGGAGATAGGAATGACAGGGGCACAATCGTAATGAATTATCTAGAGGAAAAACACCTTTATGCAATGAATTCGTTCTATAGAAAGAAACCGCAACGAAAGTGAACATGGCTCATCCCTAGTATAATAACGAAAAACGAAATTGATTACATACTGACTACTGAGAAAAACATCGTTAGAGATGTAACAGTCCTAAACAGGAACATATAATAGTAGTCATATGATGGTCAAAACAAAAATCTGCATTGACTGATTTTGAAATAAAAAGAAAAATTGATAATAACAATAAACAACTTGACATGAATAAACTTACACAAAATAAAGCTTTATACAAAGAAATGGGAAAGAAACAGCTAACTCAAACCTGCTAAAATGAAAATATAGATGAAATAAATGTTACACTGACAAGAGCTAGACCAAAGTAGGAAAAGATATTGCACAAAAATAGAGAAAGAGAGAAGATTGTATATGAGAAGAAATAAAGAAACTGATGGAAAAAAGGCGGAACCTGGAGAAAGAAGGAAAAAGAACATGGATAGAATACTTGGAAATAAATAAAACTATAAGAAAAATGATAAAAGAAAATAAAAGAAAGAGCCAAAAAATAAAAGTTGAGAAAGTTATAGAAAATAATAGAAATATGAAATGTCTAACTCTAGGAAGATATGAAATAATAAAAATAAAGGATGTGAACGGCATAGAGACTAAGGTTAAAGAGGATATAAATATTAACACACACAACTATTCTATACAGAATTATACCAAACAAAAAGGGAACCATCACGAGAAACCACGAAGAAACTAAAGGGAACCATCACGAGAAACCACGAAGAAACTCCAAACAAAAATAAAGAAGATAAACTCAGAGTTAAAACCTGAAACAGGCAAAGCGGAAATAAAGAGAACATTGAAGAAAACGAAAAATAACAAACTACCTGGAAAAGACGGAGTAATGGCAGAAATGCTCAAATACGGTGGTAAAGCTGTAGTTAGTATTATATATATTCTCCTGAATAAAATACTAAAAGAAAAAATTTTCCCAAACAATTGGAAAGAATCAATAACCATTATTCTACACAAGAAAGGCGATAGAGCAGACATAAAAAACTTTCGACCTTTAACACTGCTCAATGTAATTTATAAGCTTTTCACGAAAACATTAACAGATAGACTAACTACAAAATTTGACGGATATCAATCAAAAGAACAGGCAGGCTTCAGAAAAGGTTTTATTACAGTTGACCACCTATTAACCATGAAAATCCTAATAGAACGAGCCAACGAATTCCATTCCACTATATATTGCGTTTATAGACTTTGAAAGAGCTTTCGATAGCATTGAGCACTGGGCAGTAAAAGCATTTTTAATTAATAGCCGAATAGATCACAGATAAACAGACCTAATAGCAAATATATATAGCGAAGCAACAACATCAATCAAAATCTCCAAAGGAACCAAGCCAATCCTCATAAGAAGAGGTGTCAGCCAGGGTGACACAATATTCCCTAAATTATTTAACCAGGTGCTAGAAGATGTTTTTAAAAACTTAGATTGGAAAGAAATAGACATAAAAGTAAACGGAGAATACTTGAATCACCTAAGATATGCTGATGATATTGTCTTAATAACAAAACTAATGTTATAACAAACACAGATGAGGATATCACGATCAGAATAAACCCAGAGAAAATAGGACAAGTAGAGGAATATATATACCTGGGAAAAATTATTAAACGAAAAAAGGAAAAAAAAGAGAGGAGTAAGATTGGCCTGGGCAGCATTCGGTAAATTAAGCTACATATTAAAAAATAAAAAATATCCTCATTACCTCAAAACGTGTATAAATAATGTATCCTTCCTGTACTTACTTATGGATCTCAGACCTGGAAACTTAACACACACAAAATTAAACATGGATAAGGTAACAAAAGCCCAAAGATAGAAAAAGGAATGAATTGATATGAAGTAAAACAAAAGTAAGGAATGTAAGAGGAAAAGTAGCAAAAGAAAATAAAAATTTGCCGGTCATAATATGATACAGAAAGACGATGGATGGAACAAGTGTATTATAACCTGGAGACCTTGGGAAAATAAAAGAAGTAGGGGAAGACCCCAAATGAGATGGGCGGACGATCTGCAGAGACATGCAGGAGCTAGATGGATGAACACGGCGACAGACAGAGAAGAATGGAAGATATTGGGGGAGGCCTGTGGATGAAGATGGATCGAAGAATGCTAGATAGATAGATAGATCCCCTCCCCTCAAAATTTTTTCCTGGGTACGGCCCTGACAACAAAAACATTAAATACACAATGATCGATCAAGGCGTATCATATCTGGTTTTTATAAATATTGTATATGTATAAAAACAACATTTTTAATAATTATTAAAACTAAAGGAAAAACATATTAGTTTTTAATTGATGGTGAAAAAGGATGTTAGATATAGGTATAATGCGCTCTCAAAAGTCACTCCTTAAACAAGAAAATCTGTCATTTTGGATCCCCAATTGATTTTATTATTTTGGTTTAAAAAATTATAGTCAGTGACCAGAAACACACCAAAGTCACATGATTAGGGCATATCGATTTATAAACATGAAAGTCTGGTTTTGCTAAGAAAACGTTGAATTTTAAGCCTGAAGTGGGCTGAAAAGTTTCTGAATAGCCGTCACAAGATTTCACGCAAACGTGTAACAAATAAATCAATCCTAGTTAAATAAAAGCGTCTAAAATACTGTCATAATAAAAACATAGGGTGTAGACTAATAAAACTAATAAAATCATCATTCCAATAAAGTTAAAAAAACATTACAATTTTTTAAGAAAGCTCCTCTTAGAATATAAGACCCCAATACTCATTTCTGAGAATTTTCTAAAAACATTTGAAGGTATAAAAAAAAATCATGTCTTAAATTACACATAACATCGAAAATCGTAGCGTCTAATATTTAAACTGCAAGGCTGCCAAATTTTTGAGGTCATAACGTGGCGGTTTTACCATGCAAAATACATTATATACGAGCAAGGTGACATAGTAGACCGTTTAGGGGAAGTTTTTTGTTCAAACTATTTTTATCCATCGGTGGATTTGCGATACAAGTAGTTGGTTGACAGCTGACATATGTCATCAATTCGACATTATTTTTGATTGCATCAGATAAAGGAGAAATGGACATAACCCAACTTTTAAGAAATTCTGATAGCCCTTAAGGTACCTAATTTCAAAATGAGATTCTGCCTGTATTCAACTTAAGTTTTATTCGCCAACTTTCTTTCAAGATTTTCCATTATTTGATTTCTTTTTTCGTTCCTATCTACTTCGGCAATATTTCCTTTAACAAATTGAACATTGTCAATCATTTCGTCTGGTAATTGTTCACTTGTTCTTCTTCAATAAGCTTAAATTCATTTAGGCAAATGATGATGATTCGTTTGTGAGTGGACCCTGCAGCCCCTCCACTGCGACCACCAATGGGTCTATTGTGGCTCATTTTATGAATGACAAAGTTATATAACACGTAAACCGATAGAACAATATACTTATAGTATTCTCTATTGTAGATGTGAAGGTTCCTCGTCTGAATCCTCAGATGAGAAACTACTACAATCTAATAGCTTTGGCCGCAACCCCATTTAATGCAGACATGTATTTTTTTTAACTTGACTCTCACTGAAAAAAGTGAGATTATGTAATCCATCAAAACCTTTCGCCAACTCCCAGACCCAGTTGCAGTAGATGGCATTATTTAATGGCATCGGAAATCTATCAAGAAAATATAGTAACTTAATAACAATATTATTACATTTATATAAAAAAATTTTGTTTAGTTTTCGTTTAATTATTTTTCTTTTCTCTATTTGATACGCATACAGTGATGACCATAACAGGAATAACCAAGAAAAGTAAAATAGTCTTGTCAAAGGTTGACAGTCAATTTAAAAAATAACTTTGTCCATTTTTGGTAGTTGAACTATTTTTACTCTCTTAATACCATACTCAGTAGTTTAAATAGTATCAACTAGAATAAGGATAATAATAAATTTGATTATAAATAAATATATTGAAATTGAAATTGAAATTGATTGATAGATGGTGGATTCCACTGGAAAAATTAAAAAACTTGATTGATGGAATCAGAAATCCATCTGAAAAATTTAAGAACTTGATTGTTGCCAACGGTTGCTGTGTGATGGAAAAAAAAACTTTCCGTTAGTCTCAATCAAAGCAACGCTAGCACCACTGGTGAATACGTGAAGTATACGGCAAAAAAATAGCTATTTATACCGTTTTGTAACATCAAATAAAATTTTTCACACAGCTTGCTGAGTATGTCAGGAATAATCCTTAAATTTTTATTGAAAAACGTTGTCACCTAAAAAAGTGGGGTGACAACGTTATATATGAGGTGACCGCGTGGGTTTACTTTGTGTTAAAGTGATAAAGTACCCTTTATATATATATATATAACTGAACTTGTTAACAATTTAACTAAAAATGCCAAAAAATAAATAGCGCATTTGTACACACGTCTGTTTTAGTGTCATCTTTTCTTTCCTACATTCATAAAATATAAAGAAATAGTGCATTGTTTGGCAACCCCGCATTCCGGGCTTTTCAGACGTGTTTACTTAATTTTAAAAAAAATGGGCGACCGCGCCTTCAGCACGCAATTGATTATTTGTTCATTTTGTTGATTACGATTATTTGCTTTACTAAGACCAACCAAATGATTAGATAACCAATCTCGTACTGAACGTTGGGCTCTTTACTGGCTTCTTTGGTAACTTATTGTAAAATATTTTTAAAAAATCGCCGGTACATACACGTCATTAGAAGAATGTGGGTGTTGTTAATTGAAAACAAAGAAAAAATTTTAAATACTTTAAAATGATAGGTGCTGAAAAAATCATTTGCTTTTATTTTACTTACTACTAGACATGAGAAAAAGGTACCCAAAAAGAGTATGTATCCATTTGGAAGATACAACCATCCAAATGTTTTTTCGTGGGATAAAATTGACAGGTGAAGTCTAAAAGTTTTAAAGTTTATTTTTAATGAACAAGTAAGCTAAGAGTGTACAGTGAAAATTAAAATAAATGTTAGAGCTAAAAGTGAATTAACTTTTTGCTGCCTGATATGGATTTTAAATCATCCATGAATATAATATGCTTATGCGGTAATAAAAACTTTGTCGAATATAAAGAGTCAATCTCATTGCTGTTATTATTTTTCAATTTATTTAAAAAATATTTTTTAAGCGTAAGCGTATTCTATATTTTAAGCTGTTCATCTAAAAAGGAAAATTTGTATGCGAAAAATTGATTGTGTCACATATTACTCTCGAGATCTTACTGCTTTTATTACTTTTCAAGGGTAAATCTTTAAAGCCGGAGGGCCCCAAGGCCATTTCACCTGACGCAACGGCAAAGTCGAAATATAAATGCTTTTTATCTAAAGACATATTTTTTAACCGTAAACATATTCTGTATTTTAAGGTGTTCGACTAAAAGAGGACAATTTATATGCGAAAAATTCATTGTTGCGCATATCTTACTGCGTTTAATATTTTTCAAGGGTAAATTCTCACCATCGGACGGCTCAAAACTATTTTACCTGACGTAACAGCAAAGTCCAAATTTAAATATCTTTTACTTAAAAAAAATGTTAAGCGTAAACATATTTTATATTTTAAGTTATTCAACAAAAAGAATGACAATTTATATGAGAAAAATTGATTGTGTCACATATTACTCTCGAGTTACCTAGATAACTGCTTTTATTACTTTTCAAGGGTAAATCTTCAATGCCGGAGGCGCCCAAAGCTATTTCAACGTCAAAGTCGAAATTTAAATGCTTTTTATCTGAAAACGTATTTGTCAATCGTAAATATATTCTATATTTTAAGGTGTTCGACTAAAAGAGGACAATTTATATGCGAAAAATTCACCTTGGCGCATATTACAGTCGAGATCTTACTGCTTTTAATATTTTTCAAGGGTAAATTCTAAAGGCCAGATGGGTCCAAACCTAAATGCCTTTAATCTAAAAAACAAATTTTTAGCGTAAACATATTTTATATTCGACAAAAAGAAGGACCATTTATGTGCGAAAAATTGATTGTGTCACATATTACTCTGGAGATCTTACTGCTTTTATTGCTCACAGTGTGCCTGAATGAAATAGGTTACTTTAAAATGGTTCCAAAAACTAATTGCACATTTTGAATATGGACTCTTTTCTGACTTCAGAGCCATATTCATATAAATCCCAGCTGATCCTCTTCTCGAAATTTTATCAATTTTTTACCTTTTTTCTAGTTAGTATAGGCGCTGGCTCCTGTCACGGGTGACCTAATATGTGCGCTCAGTTTGACTGCACCTATAGCAGTATTAAAAAAGTTTGGTCACGTGGTCGAACTCATGGTCGTTTGGCCACCATCTTTAAAAATGGCCGCCAAATCAAAAGATTTCTTGTTTAAGCGTATCTCCCTACCCAATGGTCCTATTTTAATTTTTTTAAAGCTTGTTTTACTCCTTTTTGAAAGGCAAACAAATTTCGTCATAACACATTTTTTGATAAATTACGTAGTTTTTGAGATGTACCAAGATTATTAGTATTTCCGCTAGCAAAAGAGTTAAAATATGCTTATTTTATTGTAGCTACAATATTATTGAAATTTTTTTTGTTATATAGAAGGTTTTAAACCTTTCAAAGAAGAAGATATTGTTTATATGTTTTTAAAGTTTGTTGGATGGTACCCCTAAAGACTGCCCTAAAGAGGGTGGTTTCTGAAACTGTTGACAATATTATAGAGAAGTGAATTTGCAGCGAAACGATGCATCCTAGCGAAAAACGATAAAATTAATTTTTTATATTTATTTTAATTTCAATTCTTCTAATGTATCATTTAGCATCCTGGCTTTGATAGTTAGCTGTACAAGCCAGCGTAAATATACAATTTTGTAAAATTTCCATGTTTTCACTTCAAAATCGATTTTTTTCTTAAACATTGTAAAAGATATGACATTGATCAGAAGAAGCGGAATTACAAGTACTATAAAAAATTAGGTAGGTAGGGAGATACGCTTAAACAAAAAAATCTATAAATTTGACGGCCATTTTCAAGGATGGCGGCTAAGTGACCATGAGTTCGACCACGTGATCAAACTTTTTTTATAAACCTATGGGTGCTTATCAATGCCCCGCAGTCAAACTCAGCGCACATATAAGTTCACACGTGACAGGAGTCAGCGCCTAGACTAACTAGAAAAATTATATAGAAGAGGATCAGCTAGGATTTATATGAATATCGCTCTGAACTCAGGAAACAGTCCACAGTCCATCAGTGGCGTATATACGGGGGGGGGGGGCGTGAGGGGCTCGGGCCCCCCCGAAGCTAAGATTTTTTTAGATATTTTCCACATATTTCATGAATACAAACATAAAATAGCATAAAATACGGCCTCATGAGGTCTCGACCCTCCCCCCCCCCGAAACTGTCTCGCCCCCCCCCCGAAACTTTTTTCTATATACGCCACTGGAGTCCATATTAAAAATGTTCAATTAGTTTTTGGAACCATTTTTATGTAACCTATACTTTGTTCAGGCACACTTGTACTGTTCCAGGGTATATCTTCAAAGCCGGAGGGGCCCAAAGCCATTTCACCTGAAGCAAACGGCAAATACGAAATTTAAATGCTTTTACAAAAACGTATCATAATTTATTAAATCATTTTCGTTAGCAGTTTTAAAGCTCTTGGCTTTATAGACCAGCTTAATCAATTTTCAGATGACCACAGTTCAAAATAAATTTGTGTGATTCCGTCCAAATTTTAAACTATTTTTATTGTAAAGGTATCTTGTGTTCATTCTCATCCCACGTTTTATACCAACTGTTATAAAAAATCACATTAAAATAAAAAAAAATCACCACCACAAAAATCTAATTTTTAGGATAGAAATAACAAAACAAATATTGATTGAGTGATCTAGAAGGCCAAAATACACTTCGACTAACCCTGCCGTAGCGTACATTACCATGGCTTTTAGTCCCTAATAATGTATACTTACTCATGAAGTTTATTAAATCTTTTAGCAATTTGTTTCAGCAGAATTTTCACTTTTTTGTTATCGTGACATCCTGTATTAATTTTGTTAATGATTATGTTAGGAAACAAGTCTTGAATAAATGCATTAAACATAATTTGTTGCGTTACTAATATTCCTGCAAACAAAATCCTTTGTTGTTTAAGCTGCTCTGGGAAAATTGAATACATTAGAATCATTATAAGCTGAAATTGTTTACTTTGAACCATATATCTAATAGCTTAGAAACAAAGGTATAGTTCTTAAATTACTTAACATTTAAAGAAAGGAATTTAGCTTAACGTTATATGTTATGAAGGGAGATAGGGGGTAACAAAATCCTAAATTTTGCGTTACATAATTTCTGAATGTTCCCAAAGGCCATTTTTATGCATTCCTTTGCCCCACTTTTAAAGCAACGAAACCTCTTTTTTGCTAAAACATGATGTTCTTGGATATAGCGCATGCGTCAATTGCAATGATTTTTGAATATACTTCTTTCCTTATGACTTGACAAAAATTTTTGATTAAGACAGTTATTGTTTTGTAAACATACCGCGTTTTTTTAAATGTAGCAGCAGATGCTTTTTTAAATTTAATTAACCTACATTTTTGAAAAACCCATACACCACGGCGATTTTGTTTGCTAGGACATTATTTCGATATCTTATAATTTTGCAGTGCGAATATAACCTGGGCATCGTTGCCAGATTTAAAGGTTTTCCTTCAATACGAAGGCTTTTGGACAAAAATTTTGACTTTTGAAGGTTTTTATCCGAATTTTTGGATTTTGACTATTTTGAAGCAAAATTGTATATTGGGCAAATATTCCAATAATTTTACGAAACTTAACATATATGTAGGTAAATTTAAATACTTTATTTTTATTTTTTTTTGGATTGGTGTCGACAACCCACAAGTTACTGTTTTAAAGGATATGAAGACTTTTTGTCACTCACGTTATTTTGATTTGTAGTAAATATCTGTACAACCGTTTAAATATATCAAAAATCTATTCTTTTTTTAAGATACTTGCCTACAAAGTTTATATTTATATAAAAAAAAAATTAATTACATTTTTGAGGAAAATAAATGACTTGACCTCAAATTTAATTAATTTCATTCAATTAACACATGCGCGTTATGCGAGAACGTCATGGTTTTGCTAAAAAAGGGTTGATTCAAAATTGGATTAAACACTTATAAAAGCCCTGTATATATAAGTACCTACTATAAACTTTAATAAAATTAGAGCTTTTAAAAAATTTGCAAAATGTAAAAAGTATTTTGATAAAAGTTTTAGCTATACCTGAATGCAAAATTTTCTACGAAGGTATGTTCGAAAATAGGCATTTGGAGTCATAATTAGGTGAGTTTTAAAGCTACAGTTCCTTTGCCATCCCTGTTTTTTTTATATTGTTTTTAGGGCAAGCTATGAATAAAGCTTAACTTCTTTATTTTCTTTGGCCAGCTTTTAGGTATGCTTTTAATATCATAAGAAACATAAGAAAAGGGGTCGTTTTTATTTTAATAATTTATCACTAATTAACACAAAAACACAAATGTATTTTATTTATTACATTTTGCATATATATTTTTCCAGTTCTCAAATGAAAAAGTATACCTTACAAAATATTTTGTATATTACCTAACTTTTTATATTAGGTATTTAAAATTGATCTCTAGACATCTTAAATGGCAAAACTTTTAAGACATCATCAAATAATTATTATTTTTCAACTTAATAAAATGTTTTTTTATTATGAAAAATTACTAATACTAATAGCTTAGAAAGTTTAATTATAGATACAAAAGTCTACTACAATGTTTTATTAAAACATTAAGTAGGAAAGGCATTAGTTTAATTTTTCTATCAGTTTTTAATATATTAACTTTTTATTTAAAATATTAAAAGTATTCAGAAATAATTTTATATTTAACAAAAAACCTAACGTTTTTTGCTTCAATTTGATGTTTTAAGAGCCTTCAAAAGGCAAGACAAGCTAACGAAAGGGTTCGAAATTGCTGCTAATACTGTAGAGTAAATTTGTAAAATAAAGCTGCAAAAAGGGTATATTTTTTATATTTGGCATAGTAGTACCTGAACCCAAAAGCTAAATTTTCATTCGAGGATCCCCGATTTTCCGGCCTCAGAATCCAAGATGGCGGCTGCCAAATTTAAGAAAAAAAATGATTTCGTTGTTTTAAGAGAAATAAAATTGATTTTGATAAATTTACTTTAAGTGGGACCTACTCAATTTAAAAATGTAAAAAAAATTTACACCTGTCACAAAACAAAATGGCGGCTATTTAAAAAAAATATATGCGATATTTACTTTTAATACCTGATAATAAAGCTACTGGCTAGCTCTTTAAACTTGCTTAAAAGAAATGATAAGTTTCCCCGCCGACACAAAGATGGCGCTCAATTTGTCAAAAATAAAACAGACCTTTTCAACCTGTAGAACAAAGAGAATTTTTATAAAAAAAAAATTTGATTTTTATCAGTCGTAAGTAAGATTGTATAAAAATTAAGAAAAAGTTACAATTTGACATTTAACATTTTAAGATGGCGGTCGAAGTTCAGATAAAAAAGTTTTTTTTTTCTTGTTTGGCACAACTAGTATTGCTGTGTAATATATCGATTTATACTCAATGGGGGTCGCCGATTTTAAATATTTGATAATAAATGACATATGTCTATTATTATCCAAGATGGCGGCGTTCAAAATATAAATACAACAGTATCTTTTTGGTTTGGTAATTTTTTTACCAAGACTACATATCTTGATAAAAAAAAATTTATATTAACATTAATAAGTTTTACATTGCAATGTACAAAAAAAAAATATTTATTTATTTTTTAAACATGGCGGCCGAAAAAGTAAAAAAAAAAATTTTTTGTTTATTTTTTCGAAATTTAACAAAAAAATCTGAAAAAACCAAGACATCTCGTTAAACAAAACACAGATATTTTAAAAATGTCAAAAAAGTTGACATATGTCACGTGCCCGGTCATTTGAATAAATTGACCATATCTTACTTAATAGCTATCTTTGTTAATATGGATCTAACAGTAGCGTTTAAATTAGCAAAGTTAAATAATTTTTTATAAATCATCAGAATCTGATGTCAAAAATGATATATGTCATACACTTGTCAAACTATTGACATATGGTTTATTCTTTTAAATAAAACACCCTGTATATAATTTTGTAAACTAATAGGGCTCCTTTTTATGATTTCAAACATATATAATATGTTGACATTTAGTCCAGCCGTTGTTGAAATATTTGCATTTTAAAAATTATATTCATTAAGAAAATGGCAACATCCTTATTGTTTATTTAGGTTATTAAAATGCAAATATTTCAATAACGGCTGGACTAAATGGCAACATATTATATATTTTTGAAATCAGAAAAATGAGCCTTATCAATTAAAAAAATTATATACAGGGTAATTCATTTAAAAAAATAAACCATATGTCAAAAGTTTGACAAGTTTATGACATATGTCATTTTTGACATCAGATTCTGATAATCTAGGAAAAATTATTTAATTTTGCTTAATTAAACGTTACTGTTAGATCAATATTACCGGAGATAGCTATTAAGTAAAATATGGTCAATTCAATCAAATCACCCGGTACGTGACATGTCAACTTTTTTGACATTTTTAAAATATCTATGTTTTGTTTAACGAGATGTCTTGTTTTTTCCAGTTTTTTTTTGTTAAGTTTCGAAAAAATAAACAAAAATGTTTTTTTTACTTTTTCGGCCGCCATCTTTAAAAAATAAATAAATTATATTTTTTTTGTACAATATAATTTAAAACTAATTAAGTGTAATATAAAACTACATATCTTGGTAAAAAAAATTACCAAACCAAAAAAATACTGTTGTTTTTATATTTTAAACGCCGCCATCTTGATTAATAATAGACATGTGTGTCATTTATTATGAAATATTTCTATTTAGTATAAATCGATATATTATACGGCAGTACTAGTTGTGTCAAACAAGAACAAAAAAATAACTTTTTTATTTGAACTTCGGCCGCCATCTTAAAATTTTAAATGTCACATTGTAACTTTTTATAAATTTTTACAAAACTTGGCTTACTATTAATAAAATCCAAAAAAAATTTTTCTCAAAATTTTATTTGGTGTACAGGTTATAACGGTCTCTTTTATTTTTGACATATTAAGCGCCATCTTTGTGTCGGCTGGGAAACTTATAATTTTTTTTCGGTAGGTTTAAAGAGCAAAAATAAAAAGAAAATATGGAAGAAAAACCATTTTTTAAAAATATAGCTGCCATTTTGTTTTAAAGTGTCAGGTGTAATTTTTTTTAGATTTTTGATTGATAAATTTACTTTAAGTTTTATTAAATTTATCAAAATTAATTTAATTTCTCTTAAAACAGGAAATTCATTTTTTTTCTTAACTTTGGCAGCCGCCATCTTGGATTCTGATGCCGAAAAATAAGGGATCCTCGATTGAAAATTTAGCTTTTGATGTTAGCTACCACCATGCCAAATATAAAAAAAAATGCCCTTTTTGCAGTTTGTTCTTGAAATACCCTACAAATTTACTCTACTAAGATGAAAATGCGAAAAAAAAGGGATCAAGTGAACAGGTGTCAGAATTGGACAATTCATATTTATTGCAAAATTAAGAACACCACTTCACCACCAAGGGACCTGGCCCAAATAAGGCCCACTAAACTTTAAGCACCAGAAAATGAGTTAAAACATTTGTTTTGTAATTTAATTTAATACTTTTATCTACTATACAGTGCGGATCTAAATTGACCCCCCTTCTAACTTTTCTGGTAAAAAGTTTTTAAATGGGAGTTTCTTTTTTAATATTTGAGCAAAGCGATGATTATGTCAAACTAACCTAACATCAAAATTTTTAAATTGGAAGGGGGACAAGTAATACATCTTTCGAAAGGTATTTTGATTCTCTATAAAACGCATTTAAAATTTTTAAAATCGGTTTAATTTCTTAGGAGGTGTGTTTATTTTTCTTCGCGGTCGACTAAAAAAAGTCAATTTTTTATCAAAAAAAATATATATTTAAACTGATTTCTTTTATCATATAGTGATTTTTTTATACTTCTAAGAAAAATAAATTAAAAAATTTATATAGGAAAACGTAAAAAAGTATGTAATGTAATTTTGATGTAATAAATTTTTACAAAGCAATTTAACACAAAATTAAAATATTTTAGAATAGTTATTACACATCACGCTTTCCTGTTAAAATATATAAACTTATTTTTAGGTTCCGTCGGAAGTAGGAAGCATAAAAAATCAATTTATTCTGAAACAAATAATTTTAAAAAATTGTTTGATAAAAAGTTAACTTTTTAAGAGTCGACCGCGAACAAAAATAACGAGATCCCCCCCTTTCAATTTAAAAATATAACAAAAAAGATCCCAATAAAAAGATTTTTTACCAGAAATCAATATGACTTTCTGTCTTAAAGTAAGAAGGGGGGGGAGGGGTCTATTTAGATCCGTACTCTATTTTGCCCTTTGTTTCGAATTTCCTTTTTTCGTTTGACACTGGGTCTTATTAGGAAGACTCGTTATTAATAAGGCCCATGCATGACCTTCAATAAGGTCTGCATTTTATTATTTACTAACGTTTTGTGGTTAATGAAATTATCTAAAGAATTTTTAAACCTTTTAGTATAAAAAACTGTTTTTTTTTATTTTTCTTTTATTTTAAGGCGCATCGACCACTAAGGTCATTAGCGCACTCAAAGAAGTTTACAATAGTTAAATACAATGTACCAAATTACAGTCTTTTAAAAAGTTGAGAATATGATTGGTGGTTCACTGTTCACTATTGTTTAGTAGTTCCATTAAATTGGTTTTCAATTTGTGTTTGTGTCTCTGGTTGTTGTAGTTTGGGCAGTCAATTAATATGTGTCTCACTTTGATTATTTCACGGCACTGGGCGCATATAGGTGCATTGGTTTTTTTTAAAATATGTTCGTGAGCTAATTTAATGTG
Source organism: Aspidapion aeneum (assembly GCA_963576565.1). Lineage (NCBI taxonomy): Eukaryota > Metazoa > Arthropoda > Insecta > Coleoptera > Brentidae > Aspidapion > Aspidapion aeneum. The sequence goes on from OY755040.1 coordinate 35,854,345, forward strand.
ACCTATTCTTAACCTAGTTGTTATTATTTGAACTCGGCGAGATTTTGGTAAAAATGTCCACTTGTTTACGGATTTTTTTAGTTCGCGTAATTTGGATGTAGAAATATCCCACTTTTCTTGCCACATTGATTGAATTTTAGATTTTAGCCACGTTTTAAAATCACTACCTACAGTTTGATTTAGAACTTTAGAGTTTGTGTCACTTATCGCGTTTTTAGCTTGTAGGTCCGCCATCTCATTTCCCTTAATATTTACGTGGGAAGGAACCCACATGAGAACCACAGTCAACGAGGAATTTTGGATTTTAAAAAACTGTTTTTAATAAGTTGAACTATTGGGTGCTTTGAGTAAACGGAGGTAATTGATTGAAGTGCACTTAGGGAATCCGTTACTATTACACTGTACTTCTGTTTTTTGCTGTATACATAGATCAAAGCTTCATATATAGCACTAAGTTCTGCGCTGTATACACTGGTAAATTTGCTTAATTTAAAATGATAGTTATCCTGATTTTCAACACCGAAGGCGGGTCCTACGCCTTCCTGAGTTTTTGATGCATCAGTGTAAATTTTTATATAGTCTTGCATGCTTTGCAAAGTATTCAGAAATTCTTTTTGCAACAGAAGATGGTTTGTAAAAGATTTGTCAAATTGTTTTAACGATGTTATAGTTTCTGGTGTATTTATAAGCCATGGCGGGCTATGATTTTGTTGTTCAAGAAATTGTGGAAATATTTCTCCGATTTGTAATTGATATCATCGAATTCTTTCAAAAAATGATGGTGTGCAGTTTGGTTTTAGTTGGTAGATATTTTGGAATTGATGATAAATTATGTTCTGTCTGGCTGGATTTGAGTAGTTCTGAATTACTCCCGTAGCGTATGATAAACAGAGGGACATTCTTCGAAAATCTAGTGGGGGTTCACCCGCCTCACTGAGAAGGCTTTCAATAGGACTTGTACGGTATGCGCCTAAGATTATTCTTAGACAAGAATTGTGGATAACATCTAAGGGAAGTAATGTTGACTTCGATACTGAATTGTAAGCTATGCAACCGTAGTCCAGCCTTGATCTTATGAGTGCTCTGTAGATAGTTATAAGAGTGCTTGCATCTGCACCCCAGGACCTGTTTGATAAAACTTTAAGTAGGTTGATGTTTTTCTGGCATTTTTTAACCACAGTTTTAATATGAGGACTCCCGTTAAGTTTACGGTCTAAGGTCATACCAAGAAATCTTATAGTCTTCACACATTCGAGATCTACTCCATCCAAAAAACTGTTTTAAAATTATTATACCAGCAAATTATAGGTAATAATATAAAAACAAAAAAGAGCCCAGTGCATATACTTTCTATGCCTTTTTCACCATCTGCTTTTCAGCAGCATCTTACAAATTTTCTTGTTAACAGATCCCAACCTTTGCTAGTTTCTTAATCAGGACAGAAATATGTATTTCTTGATATTCACTTAAAAAAGTATTTCAGCTCATTTTTATCTATTTTCTATCAGTCTTTACGTGATTTCTCAAAATGCTTCTAGTAAAGCTTATGGCATACCAGCTGCTCCAAAACTTTACTAACGAAGCCATTGCGCTACACACTAAGGAAAGTTTTTAACAATTTTGAAACAAAAACATAGAAATAAGTAAACATGATTTTCTTGGAATAAAGAAAATGTATTTCATAATGGGAGATGGTTTGTCTTTAGTCAATGCAATATTCCAAAACAAAATTATCTTCTTCTTTGGAATAAATCTACAATTTTTTTTTGTAGTTTGAATTAGCCGGTACCTACCTCCCATTTGAATTAAAACCAAAGGCATAGTATGAATATACAATCCACACAAACCGTAAACAAATGTTTGTATTATCAAAACGAATCCTCCAAACACCATGTTATCTTTAAATTTTGTGTAGAAAACAGAATTGTAGAACTCCATAGCATAACATAAACATGCAAACATGACTCCAGAGCTCGTAATCTTAAAAGAAAAAATATGTGACGTTATAGTTATTTTTGTATCAAGGGCGTGAAGTATAACAATTTTGCCTGGGGCAGACTGGTTGTGATGGATGAGCTTACGAGGGCATCAAGGAGGCAAGGTATAAATGTTGTCCAAACAAGATTTTTTGTAAGAACAGAAAATAAGTAACAAAATTTTAAATATATATAATAATGGTTCAGTTCGTTTCGGTTGTGTTTACTGAGCCTTGTTTAAGGCGTTTTATGTGATCACATTAAGCACCTCGCTCGGGAAGGACTGGTTACCTGGAAGTCCGCTGAAAATGTTGAATTAATACAAACGTACCACTTTACGGCATCTTTTCGAAACTATAAAAAATCAAAAAATGACTGTACGTACAAAAAATCTGTTAAATACTGAATAATTTTGAATATCCTTATCGCATATAAAAATTATTTTTTTAGGATTTCCTATACTGTTTTCTAAAAATGATTTTAACAACATAAAAATGTATTTATAAAGTATACCTTCATAATGTTTGACAGCAATTGTAGCTTTTTAAGAATTTTATTCCACGTATATATTTTAGTGTCGTGCTTTGACCATAAGTTATTCTGTGTGACTTTTTTAAAGCCATTAAGAAGTTTTCGGCTGTAGTACATGCCGAAAGATAATGAAACTCCCTAAAATTTAAATTTATCTACTACTATAAGCATTCTTAGTTTTATCAATGACCTTATGACCCATATAGAGTGGCAACTGGCAAACTTTGCAACATTGAGGGGTAGATGGCGCTGAAATAAATTCGTCTAGTACGCAATATTCAGAGGCAAGTACTGCTCTAATGACACTTATATGAAAGACATGAACCTCGGAACACGCACATGCAACTAAATCGGACTAGTAGTCCCTGAATATTGCGTACTAGACGAATTTATTTCAGCGCCATGTACCCCTCAATGTTGCAAAGCTTGCCAGTTGCCACTCTATATGGGTCATATATTCATTGGTTTTATCAAGAACGAATAGAATAAGATTAGAGACTTATTAGTAGTGTAATAAGGTGTAACAGTAATAATGCGAGCAGTATAATGACATCCACGCTTGCGTAATTGCCCTGTAAACTACGGCAGACTTTAATAAGATTTTGCTAGACTTTATTGGTGCAGAAATAAAGTCATGCAGTATTTGTGTAACTTGGCCTTATTTTAATGGTTTGTTGAAATTTGTCTGCTGAGCTGTCCCTCTTCACCCAACTGTAGCACGGCGAAAGGAAGGGTAATGGTTTTAGATTGTTGTATGTATGTAAGTATGTTTGTGTCACGCTAGAAGCTAAATGGCTGAACCGATTTTGACAAAAAATCCCGAAGGTGCTATAGGCTATATTTTTTTAAACAGGAATTAACATGGCGGTCTTCAGACGCCATTTTGTCGGATGGTGTAGGCCTTAAGGCATACATATTATCTACATTTCAGGCGATTTTATTGAAATTCCTTTGACTACCCATTGAAAATGTCCTCTAATTTGCCGCAGCGACTTTGTAGTCCTCCCTGCTCCCATCCAACTCCCCTCCTGTCATTCCCCCCCTATTCAAAAACCATATTCGCATAATTTTATCAAATATAGAGCGATTTCAAAACTTTCTGCATACGCTTTCAGATTTTGTTTCCAACATCATTTTACTAGTTCCCCCCCCCCTTTTTCTCACTCCTCCACGCCATCCTTATTAGTAATACTTATAACTATAACTTCCACAATTATAAAGCGATTTCAAAAGTTCTTTCTGCACACGCTTGAAGACTTTTTTCCAATATCATTTTACTAGTTTCCCCCTCCCTTTCTTCTCCTCTCCCTCCTTATTAGTAATAGCTATACCTTTCACAAATCATATCTGACGGAAAGAAGTCAGTTTACAAGAATAGCATATGGTGAGGACTCTAAAACCTTGAGGCTTGAACATGGCGTCCCCCAAGGGTCAGTTCTTAGACCTGTTCTCTTTTTGCTTTGTGTAAACGACCTGGCCAAATTGTCAATATTTGGAATATTTGTAATCTTTGCAGATGATATCACCATACTTTGGAAACACAAGAATCAAGATACATTAGCAAATATAATAGAGCAGGATTTGGGAAAGGTTAAAGAATGGTGTGAAGCAAACTATCTTTTATTTAACATCAAAAAGACAAATATTCTCTAATTGAAATGCTGTCTTCATGGAATTAAACTCAACAATAATGTCCTACAAGAGAAAGATGTTGTAAAATTTCTGGGAATATCCATATAGACGCAAAACTTAAATTTGACAGTCACATTGACATACTAAATAGAAAACTTGCAAGGGGCTGTTACGTGGTAAAAACGGCAGGAGTTGGGAATAGTTTCGGCAAAAACGACTTACCATGCTCTTGTGGAATCCCACATCCGCTATGGCATCTCTTTCTGGGGTTATTCAACGCAGAGATCAATCTAGTCTGTTTTTATCTTACAAAAAAGAGCAATAAGATATCTGTGCCAGGTGAAATGTAGGGATAGTTGCAAACCACTCTTCATTAAGCATGAAATTTTAACAGTCCCGTGCATTTTCATACTGGAAACGTCCTGTTTAATATTCAAAAAAATCCAAAACTTTGAAAGAGAATTGCATTATAATTTAAGACAAAACAACCTGCCTTTACCTATACCCAAACTTGCTCTCACAAAAAAACTCTGTGATTTACGAGAGTGTCAAAATCTTTAATAAACTACCTTCAAAAATAAAAAATACAAATCACTATTCTGCTTTTCGTACTAACCTAAAACAATTCCTCTTAGTCAAGGCATACTACAGCCTCCAAGAATTTTATTCGTAGCTAGTTTACTTTATTTTATTTTTATTTTTATTTATTTTTACTTTAAACTTTGATCTTAAAAGATGTAAGTGATCCTATTACACACTTTTATAAAAATATACACAATTTTTTTTTCTTCGGCTGTTTCTAACTATTAATATTTATATATTATTACTATTGTTATTTTTCTTTACATTATTTTTTTTGATTTTTGTTTTTTTTGTGTTTTTATTTTCCTTTGATTTAATTTGATGACTTAAATTTTGTTTGTTGTTTAATTTTGTCTCAATTTATAACATTTTTGTCATAATTTTATTGAGTTTAATATTTGTAGTGTTTTACATATTTTGCTATGTTCATGTCTCTAGTTTGTTTTATATTTAGATAATGATCCTCTTTTTTTAATATTTTTTTAAATTTGTGACAGCATTGCATTAGGAATTAGTTTTAAGTAAATTAAAGAAAAATTTTGCTTTGTCAATGATTTTTGTTAAAATTTGGACAATAAAGCTTATTTTGAATTGAATTGAATTGAATTGAATTGAATTGAATTGAACTGAATTGAATTGAATTTAATTTAATTGAAATATAGAGCGATGTACACGCTTTAAGACATTTTTCCAACATCATTTTACTAGTCTCCCTCTTCCTCTTCCTCTCTTCTCCCCACCGTCCTTATTAGTAATAGTAGCTATACCTTTCAGAAATTTAGAGCGATTTCAAAAATTTTTTGGGCAAACGCTAAGATTTGTTTTGACACCAGTTTGCTAGTTCCCTCCTCCCTCTCTCCTCCCTCTCCATCACTAAATGGAAGGTAACACTGTTCGCATCCGTAGAAAATCTACACGTACTTTTTGTGTAAAGCTAAATGAATTGTAAATGCATAGTGCTTTTTATAAGGCTGAATAAGAAACCTAAAAGTTGGTAATAAAAAAAATTATAAAAAAAACACCCAAGTGCTAAACTTACTTCTAACTTCTACTCGCAGTTGGGTACAAAATTACCCAATAACCTGATTCATAAAAATACAAAACTGTATAATTTTGTAAGTGCGCTTTGTGCATCAGAACTAAAAGTTGAAGCATGTCGTACATTATAGGTATACCTATCAATTTTGTATTTTAGCAGTGAGGTGTTTTTTTTTTATTTAACTAACTATTATAATAGGTATAGGCTTCCCATATAAAAATGCAACTAGACAGTGCGCGCTTTTACCAAAAACCACAAACGAATGCTGGGTTACCAAGGTTTAGGTCCAAAGCGTCATAGGCCGAGCTTTATTCGGAAGCCTGTTGCATTTTCAAATGAAGACACTTTCCCTATGTTCTATGAGATCATTGTTCACCTCGGTCAAAATAGCATGCCACAAGTCTTCTCATTAATAATAAGAACAATAAACATTGCATAACATAAAAAAACAACCACATACACCAACCTAATAAGAAAACAATTTAAAGTTCGGTTAAAAATAAAGGACAGCAGTATCAAAAGCCTGTTCCAACAGGGACTTATTGCCACAAAGCGAGGCAGTAATAGTGCCGGGCAAAATTCTGACAGTTTTGCATTATAAGAACAGCTGTTTTCTTTCAAAATTAGGTCTTTGTGTCTTATAAGAGCCGAAATTAATAGTGCCGTCTTTATTAATAAAAAATACTCTGCCAATTTATGGGCACTTAAGCTCACACTAGATACTATATTTATAGTGTACGTGTGAGCTAATATAACTAAAAACTAAAATATATTTTATTCAACTCTAGACTCAATTACCTGTCGTTTGATACTACACAAGCCATGTTATTACTTAAACTCAAATTTGTGAAATCTACCCCCACTTAAAAAAAAAACTAAAATGTATTTTGTTTAACTCCAGACTCAATTACCTTTCGTTTGATATCACACATGCCATATTTTCACATAAATTCAAATTTTTGAAATTTACCCCCACCCTTTTTTTGTTAAATAAACTAAAATGTATTTTGTTTAACTCCAGACTCAATTACCTTTCGTTTGATATCACACAAGCCATATTTTTACATAAACTTAATTTTTGAAATCTACCCCCACCCTTTTATTTGGCTTGTATTTGGTGGATTTGGTTCATTTTTAAATGGGACCATCTCGAGCCAAAACCCAGCTTAGGTACCAAATTTCATTAGAATCGGGCTAGCGGTTTTTGAGTTATGCGCGTTGGTCGTTACAGACAGACAAAATCATCTGAAACGCAAAGATATATAAAAATTTTTGAAATCGGAGCAACTTTTTTTTTCTCGAAAAAATTAGGATCACTATAGCTCACACTACTATAGTATAGTAGTAGTGTGAGCTAATAAACGATGGATTTATAAATTCGACTAGGGTATGTCAATTTTGAAAGATCAGTCAGTTTTCAATGGAAAACTATCAGAATAGTGCCCGGCACTATTACTGCCGGGCTTTATTGCAATAAGTCCCTAATAACTCATTTGTCCCAGCCACGTTAAGGTCTAGCACTATTAGCTAGTTGCTTTATTACTGCTAGCCTTATTTTCGGATTACCAATAAGTCTTACGTTTTCACATTTGTTTAGCACTGGTTAAAGCCAAACCATGAATGATCTGGCTCATTCAACTTCAAACCATGGATAAATAGAAAACCGCCAAAAACTACCAATGTAAATACTGGTGTTAATTTTTCTAAAACTAAATAGACAGTTGTAGAAATAAAATTATTAATAAACTTGAAAAAAATGCCATTGTTAAAAAGAAAGCTACAGAAAATATACAAACATTAAACATAAAAAAGTATATAAAAAAACACCCAACTGCTAAATTTACTTGTACATATTTACAGTCGCAGTTGAGTACAAAATTGATAGATATACCTATGATGTACGACATGCTTCAATTTTTAGTTCTGATGCTCAAAGCGCACCTACCAACTTATACAGTTTTGTATTTTGATGAATTAGTTTATTGGGTAATTTTGTACCCAACTGTAGTTACAAGTAAATTGCAGCAGTTGGGGTTTTTTTTAATCTGAGGGCACGGCAGTGCCTCGCCAAGTTCGTGCGCCGTAACCATCTTTTCTTGAAACATTTCAGCCGATATTTGACCTACCTAAAACTCTACCTCGGAATGAGGTACGAATTTTAAACTTTGCACAGTCGTAGATCTCCATGGATTTAACAACCCCTCCAAGTCTCATGGAATTCCATAAAGTTGTAAAGTAGTTACGAAATTTCAAAAAACGTCGAAATTGCCACTCACTCACTCACTCACTCACTTATGTATAGATCATCAATATTCTACTGTACTTCCAGACATGCTACCAAGCTGAAATTTGGCAGACTGATAGAAATTATGACCAAACCACTGGAAAAAATCAAAAAACCCCAAAATTTTAATTTACTCCCCTCCCCTATGCATTTAAAATTATGTAAAAGTAGCATCGCCCACTTCCAGAAATGCTAGAGAGTTGAGCTTTGGCAGACTGATAGCAACTATGATAAAACTTTAGGAAAAAATCAAAAAACCCGAAAATTTTAATTTACTTCCCTCCCCTATACATTTAAAGTTATGTAAAAGTAGCATTGCTCACTTCCGGAAATGCTAGAGAGTTGAGTTTTGGTATACTGATAGGAACTATTATAAAACTATAGGAAACAATTAAAACACCCCAAAATTCTAATTTACTTCCCTCCCCTATAAATGTAAAGTTAAGTAAAAGTAACATTGCCTACTTCCAGACATGCTATAAAGTTATAGAAAAAAATTAAAACACCCCAAAATTCTAATTTACTTCCTTCCCCTATAAATGTAAAGTTTTGTAAAAGTAACACTGCCCACTTCCAGAAATACTAGAGAGCTGAACTTTTTAAGACTGAAAGACAATATGATAAAACTATATGAAAAAATTTAAAAACACCAACATTTTAATTTACTTCCCTCTCCTATAAATGTAAATTTATATAAAACTAACATTGCCCACTTCCAGAAACGCGAGAGAGCTGAGCATTGGAATGCTGATAGAAATTATGATAAAACCATGGGAAAAAATTTAAAAAGTCCAATATTTTCATTTACTCTCCTCCCCTATAAATGTAAAGTTATGTAAAAGTAACATTACCCACTTCCAGAAACGCTAGAGAGCTGAGCATTGGAAGACTGATAGGAACTATGATAAAACTATAGGACAAAATTTTAATTTATTTCCCTCCTCTATACATGTAAAGTTATGTAAAAGTAACATTGTGCACTTTCAGAAACACTAGAGAGCTGAACTTTGGAAGGCTGATAGGAACTACGATAAAACCATGGAAAAAAATTAAAAAGCCTCAAAAATTTAAGTAGATAAGGCATTGCAAAAGTTTTAATCAATATTCCGCATATTTTACTACTTTAAAAATTAAGTATTATCCAATTCCTTTAAAAAGAAGTGAAATCATACCAAAAACATTTCATGTAAAAAAAGCCAAGTACGCGAAAATGGCATTCCGTAAAAAGAATTGAGATAAAAGTATAACCAAGTTCTCCAATACAAATTTCAAAATGAAAGGTTTTTACTAGTTTGGAAATATTTTTCTAAACTTGGCTATTACGGCTGTAAATGACTCTTAGGCACAGTGCTAAATTGAACATAAAGAAGTTTGGCTGTAATAGCAAAGTTTAAAAAAACATTTCCAAACTGGTAAGAACCTTTCATTTTGAAATTTGTATTGGAGAACTTGGCTTTACTTTTATCTCAATTCTTTTTACGGAATGCCATTTTCACGTACTTGGCTTTTTTTTACATGAAATGTTTTTGTTATGATTAAATATTCTTTTACCAGCTTTTAGGTTTAATTCTTATTTAGCCTTATAAACAGCACTATGCCCTTACAATTCATTTAGCTTTACCCAAAACGTACGTGTAGATTTTCTACAGACGCGAACAGTGTAACCTTCCATTGAGTGAACGTGGGGGTGGAGAGAGGGCGGAGGGAACTAGTAAAATGGTGTCAAAAAGCGTGTGCCGAAAGAATTTTTGAAATCGCTCTAAATTTTTGAAAGGTATAGCTACAACTATTACTAATAAGGATGTTTGCGTTTGCATAAATAATTTTCGGGAGACGAGAGGGAAAGGGAAACTAGTAAAATGATGTTGGAAAAAAGTCCTAAAGCGTTTGCAGAAAGAATTTTAGAAATCGCTCTGTGAAAGGTATAGCTATAACTATTACTAATAAGGATGTTTGCGTTTGCATAAATAATTTTTGAAATCGCTCTATATTTGATAAAATTATGCGAATATGGTTTGTGAATAGGGTGGGGGGAATGACAGAAGGGGAGATGGGTGGGAGCAGGGAGGACTAGAAAGTAACTACAGCAAATTAGAGGATATTTGCAATGGGTAATCAAAGGAATTTCAATAAAATCGCCTGAAATTTAGATAATTTGTATGCCTTAAAGCCTACATCATGTGACAAAATAACGTCTGAAGACCGCCATGTTGATCGCTGTTAAAAAATATAGATAGCACCTTCGGGATCAGTAGCAATTCAACGACACCTTTTTTTGTCAAAATCGGTTTAGCCGTTTAGCCTCTATCGAATCGAAAAACATTACCCTTCCTTTCGCCGTACATCGATAATGCCGTAGTATAAGCAAAATCAAAATTGGTCATTTTCCGCTTCAATTCAGGCCCGCGTTTTAAGGATGGGTTTTGCCTATAAAAAGTTACCTTAAGCCTAATTATAGCTGGCGAAAGAACAAGAAAAAGTGCATTATAATCCTTTTGTTCAATAAATGTTACACATTTACTCAAATCAAACACAAACCAGATGACGTTCCAAATTAGAAACGAAGAAAACAATTGTTTGTTCATAAGGATTTTCCAAGATTGCTTTGTAAAGAGATACATAAATGCTGAGGTTTCTTCTAAAACATAATATCAGAACAAAAACATTTCATGTAAAAAAAGACCAGGTAAGTACCCGAAAATGTATATCTAATTTATTGAATACACAAAGACATATAGTTTTATCTGTTCGTCTGTATTTTTATAATGTTTGCTTCAAAATCCGCTCATTGTGTAAATGGGTAATATTGGAAAATTATGTAAATGGGTTGTTGGTACTCTGACGTAAGTATATATATTTTAAAAATAAAAATCAAGACTGGGCAATCAATAGCTATTGGGGTCCTAATATACATAGTAAAAGTACGGACCCCCTTTCCTTTAAGAACATTGGCAAAATGGCCCGCCATATTGAATTTTCGACTGTCATAAATTTTACGCCATTTAGACAATTTCCCTAAAGGGAAGGGAAGGGGGTCGAGGTTTTTACTATGTTCATTGGTTGTTGATTACGCCCAGTTTTAATTTTTATTTTTAAAATATATATACTTTTAAATGTTTTATTCCCTAATCAACGACCATCTTGTATATCTCAAAATGCTTATGGGCGCCAGAGTAGCAACAACCCATTTACATAATATTCCAATACTCTTGGTTACCCATTTACACAATGAGCGAATTTTGAAGCAAACATGATGAAATAAATATATACATACCTATATATTGAGAAATCTTTATAAGTCTGTCCTTTAAGTTGGCCCTTTTCAGGGAAAGGGGTGGCGCGACAATATTTTTGTTTTCACGACAAGTTGAAACTTAGCTTAGAATTACCACCTCTTTCCAGAAAAACGGCAGACGCGACAAAATTTTTATTTTCAAGAAAAATTAACGACAATGTTCCATTCAATTTAGCATTTTACCACCCCTGTCTAGGAAAACAAGTGGCGCGACAAATGTCTTACTTTAACGACAAATTTACGACAATTAATGCATATCGTCGTTGATCTTACAAACTGACGTAACTCATTTATTAATTTTACAAGAGTATCTCGAATAACGTCTATTTGTGAGAGCGAAAATATGAATGTTTTGAGATATTACAAAGGGATAACATCGTACTGCTTTAAAACCTATAGCATTTAAGTTACGACACTTTGTGATATGAAAGGACGACACAAATTAGGTAGTATTATGGTCTTATTTTAAAACTGCAGTTTTTTGAGATACGTCAGTTTGTAAGATAAACGACGATATTTTGCCAATATCCAATTCTTAAATGATAATGCTAAGTTTAAGGAAGGTTTATTTTATTTAACATACTTACTGAGAATGGTTTCATAACTAACAGGCATTTTATTAAATATGTTTTAAAGTACTTAAATAGAAACCTACGTGTATTTTGCAGTTTAAATTAAAAAATAGAAACAACATCGTTTTATACAGCACAAAAGTGACTTAATGAAACTGCAAATAATAAACATTTCTAGGCTTAATCAATAGAGTAAAAATGTGTAATTTTAAGCCACCATTTGATAAATAAACACAATCAAAAACGAATTAAAAAAAATATCCTACTATTTTCTGACGACTCTCAATCAATCAATTTTATGACAAAATAATTCAATTTTCGAATTTGTCCTCAGAACGGTGTATTGGTAGCCGTATACATATATGTTTCTGCCTTGTTAGACAGCATCAGTACAGCATAACCAAAATGGATGGAAAGGCCATAAAATGAAGTTGATGAAAACTGGAAAGGAAAAATGAAATGTTAGAAATTTTAGAAAACCAACTGCCAATTTTCGTTATCAGCTAGGGTAGCCTTGGGCAAGGCATCTTTTTAGAATATATTGTGTATCCATTTGGATACGCAGGCCTACATGGATACCCAGTAAGCAGGAAATGGATACCCACTTTTGGGCCTTGGACTTTTAAAAATTATAATTAGAATTTGATACCTAAAATACAGGGTGTAATTTAAATGAGTAACCAATTTTTAAGAAATGGTGAGTAGACAAACAGTTAAAATAACTTTTGGCCAAGTTATAGCATTTTTTAAGTTTATAGAGTAGGGAAAAAGATAAATTTTTAAAATGACTTTATTTGAACAACATTAAATTCTTTTAAGAATGAATATTTTTATGAGCTATTAAATTTAATTTAATTAAATTTATACAAAAAATAACTTTTAGTTTAGCAGCATCTCTTATTTAAAATTTGTCACAAATTCTACTCAATTTTAAAAAAAAATATAAATCTCCATAAATCTCTTTTAGATACTAAATTTCACACCTCAGACCTATCAAAAACCGCTAATAAAAATATTTTGAGGTTTTCTGCTTCCCCCTGAAAATCCTGGATTCGCCACGCCACTGCATGGTACTAATCATAAAAAAGTTAATCCGCGCAACATACAAAGAAGTGATCCTTCATAGAAGGACAAATTTGACTTTCTTCCAATATTTTGAATTTAAAAATGTCGCCACTCTTGGTCCACTGTTTGGTGCACTAGCTTTCTCAAAGAATTCGCTATTAGTGACAAGTTATATACACGAGACATTTGCATGTTTAATGTTTTTATTGCTTTCTGGTCATTAGGGACTTATTGCAATAAGGCCAGGCACTAATTGTGCTGGACACTATATTGACAGTTTTGCATTATAAGAACAGCTGTCTTCTTTCAGAATTAGGCCTTGTGTATTATAAGAGCCGGAATAAATAGTGACGCCATTATTAATGGAAAAAAAACGACTGGATTTATAAATTCGACTTTGGTATGTCAATTTTGAAAGATCAACTGTTAGTTTTCAATGGAAAACTGTCAATATAGTGCCCGGCACAATTAGTGCCTGGCCTTATTGCAATAAGTCCCTATTAATTGGCTCTGTTTTCGTCACCCTTATGCAACTAGTTACGAATCATTAAAATCTGTTTAGTGGTTCCCGAAAAGTTAAACCTAATCAATTCTGTATACATAATATAATAATTTTCCCATAAATTAATTAATACTGAACGTATTCTATAAAATCTATTAAATCGGTTTGGTGGTTCTTTAAATAATAATTGTTCCAACAACCGATTTCAATGAAAAAAAAAGAATTATGGTGGTACTCGATTGCTCTTTGAACAAAACTATTGAAATTTTCCGACATTTTTAAATTCAAAATATTGGAAGAAAGTCAAATTTGTCCTTCTATGAAGGATCACTTCTTTGTATGTTGCGCGGATTAATTTTTTTATGATTAGTACCATGCAGTGGCGAATCCAGGATTTTCAGGGGGAAGCAGAAAACATCAAAATATTTTTATTAGCGGTTTTTGATAGGTGTGAAATTTAATATCTAAAAGGAGATCAATCAATCAATCAATATCAAAATATTGCCCCAGTTCAGTTTCAAAAAAATATCAAAGTGAAATAGTACAACACAAGCTCGGGGAGCCCCTGGCGTAAGTTGTGCACAAAGTACAACAATTAGCTTGTTAGTTGCTTAAAAGAATACAAAAAGTTACAATATTTTTTCCAAAAGAATATGAAAATTGCACTAGTAATTTTTCCAAAAGAATTCGCCATAAAGGTTTGTGAAGTTTTTAAATATAAATATTGCCTTTAAATTTATGGAGCTAGTAACTGAAACTGCTATAAAAATTCCTAAAATTTAAAATGGTACCCACAGGTTACTTGATCATCTTAATTTGGCTCACAAAAATAAGGACGGTAATATACAAGGTGTGTAAGTTTAGGGGACATAGGGCAACTTTATCGAGATACAGAGCATCAAAGTTGGCGATTTTTACACTTTTTTGATAATAACTTTTTAAAAGTCATGTATTAGAACAAGACCAATAAGTGGAGATAAAAATATTTTTAAAAAAATCATGCGATCGGTTTTTTTTAGGAAACACTATTTTTTTTGGACAAACTTTTATAATAACACGTATTATTATTATTGTTGTTGTTTAATGCTGCCAGTTATTTTTCTTTATTGTTTTATTTTGAATTTTTTGGAAAACTTAACCTTAAAGTTTGTTTTGATATTTTTGGGCTTTCTGCAAAAACCTTCAAAAAAGAAAGTCCTGTTTGGGAAAATTCCGATCAGGTGATAATTTCTCTCTTTGTTGAAAGTTATTTTCTTTTTGATCACCTGATCATTTTGGTAAAATCATGCGCGTTTTTTGCTCACGCTGGGAGTTTGAAGCGCCACCCTGTGTGTGACAGGGGAATGAAGAAATCACTTCCGACAAAAAACTGAAGGAAGTCACACGTGTTTTTGGGTTGAAGACCGAAATTCCAGTCACAAGAAAGGGCCGCGGCCGCCAGTGAAATTTTGGGACTGCTACAGAATTACAGAAGGTAAGCTTCTAACGTGTTGTTGATTTTTTCCTTTGTTTTTTAGTTTAATAGACTCTCTTTTCCCAGGCGGGGCGAATTTAACTTTGGGGTTATTTTTTTTGGGATATCTCTTGTTTTTCTCCTCTTCAGGGCTCAGATGTCTAATTATTAAACGTAATATTTTTCTTGATATTTTTTTAAATAAAACTAATTCTCTACAAAGACACATTAATAAAATATCATTCATATTTAAAAAAAAAATAAGTAAGCAAAAATTAAAATTTTTAAGTTGTTTTATTTTTTATACATTTGTTTACATTTATGATTTTGACAGCCAATATCTCCTTAACATGTACTTTTATCAAAAAAGGAAATAATACATTTTTGGATCACAAAAATAGCTAAGTATACAGTTGATTGTAAATAATTTTCTTTGTTTTTTTAAACATTTATCCCCTATCCCTCTAACTTAAAATGTCCCATATCTTAAAAACAGACAAGTGTTGAATGACCCTCATGTCATATAAATTTTTTTATCATCACCCTGCATATATGTAAATTTTGAAAAAAGTTTCGAATTTTGAAAATATCAAAATTTTTTTTCTAAAAACTTATTTAATATTTTTTCTAAAAACTTATTTAATATTTTTGGATATTTTCGTAACTACAAATAAATTTTGTTTAAATCCTCTTATAAATTGGCCATTAGACTAGTAATATTGATGAATCGTATGCCTAGAGTAAGATCTTTTTTCTTACCCCGCTCTTAGGTCGTAGGTAATATTTACACATAAAATAAAAAAGTGATGTGTATATTTGATCAAACCTATTTATTCGAGGTCCTTATAATATAAAAACGATGCAATTTTTCGCGCAGACACAAAAAAATGCGAAAACCGCTGAAAAAAAATTTGACAATTTTTTTAATGAATGAACGTTGCTTTAAAATGAAGCTTTTCGAAGTAAATGTGTTTGTTGAGTTTGAAAATGTACCTTTTTCGCAACTCCACCTTGTAATATTGCAATACTTTGATCAAGTTTTTTGCAAAATATTCGAATTTGAGGGTTTAAAGAAAAAACAACACACGTATTTGGATTCGGTATACATCGAGATGTAAAGACTCCTTTTTTTTCTGTTTTAATTGCCGGAGTTATTATTGTTTAAGTTAAGTTTTTCCTCTGTTTGCTTTTTTCCGTGTGCACTTTTTTTACAGGCGATTTCTTTCTTGAGTGTTTTTCTGATAAAGCAAGTCAAAAATAATATAATTTTTTCAGCCTTTAACTTACGTGTAGTAGATAGCTGCCCTTATACTTTGCATATTTTTTCGAGTTCTGGGGGGGGGGTAATTACGTATAACTTGATAAAAATAATTAAGTCAACATTTTCTTAAACAAAACCGTTGAGACCTTGAACAAACCTAAAAAAAGATGCTAAATAAATTGGCTTGACCAGAAAGTGCTAAAATGCAAAAACTTTTTCCATTTGTAACACAAATTGTTCCGATCGGTAACAATATTTTTCGGTGTTACAGATATTAGTTCAGGCAAGATTCGGGAAAATCTACTTTCTAGAAGCATTTTATATTTTTTACTTTGACCCCGCTGAATCCGAATATCCCTGTTGCCAACTCGAAATATTGACAGGGGCTGAGATATTCTGTCTAACTGTAACATAACAAAAAATTCGCTTAACCTATAACTGTGGTATTCGAAATGATAATTAAAAGTTATTAGTGGGGTGGAGTCTTGTAAGGTACAGTACAACTTCAGTAGTTCGGACACTCGCTAAAACGGACACTCCAGTAATCCAGATTGCTCTATAAACCGGACATTTTCAAAATTTTACCTCTCTACACCGCACGTTAAAACGTTTAGCCAATCATGAAAGAACCTAGCCCGTATTGCGTGTAAAACTAGTCACTAGCCTAAGAAAAAACAAGACGGTTCATATGAAACAAACATAACAATAATTTTCCTGTCTTAACAAGTTTCACGCGACGTAATAATTGTAGGCATTTCTGCATTCAGTCGTAAGTATGTACGAGACACGTCAGCGATGGCTCCATACAAATGGCGCCACAAAACATTATAACTCATCAAAAAAATGTGAAATATTGGACAATTTAGATAAATCCGGAAGTATCCGTCAAACGGCAGCAAATTTGGAGTGCCTAGATCCACGATTTTTGAGATAAAGAAGAATAAAGATAAAATAAGGAACTTTGTGTCAAAATCATATCAAGGGACAGGTATGCGTCTGGGATGTATTTTTCTTTTTTTAAGTTCGCCGATTTTTGCCGGTGTTCTCCAAGTTTATCGCATTTTTTTTATACACAGAATTCGAAAAGTGGCAGCAGCAGATAATGCTAAAGTTGAGGCTGCTTTATACAATTGGTTTTTACAACAACGGCTTGCCCACATACCTGTTTCTTCATATCTTTTAAGAACAAAAGCGAAGCATTTTTATGAACGCAGAACTCAAAAAGATGATTTTTTGGCGGGCTCTGGTTGGCTTGACAAGTTCAAGAAACGACACTTTTTAAACTTATGCAGTTTAAGTTATACATAGGTATGTATGTATCTACATAGGAACATACATTTTTTTGTAGTTTTATATTTTTATAACATTGGATTGACTTTTTAAGTTTTACCTTTTTTTATATACGCACTTTTACGAAATAAAGGTATTTTAGTATGAAATTTTGTGATTTTTATAAAAAAATAAATAGTCCCAGTAGTCCGGATACCTCGATATCCGGCATTGACCAGAACGATATGTGTCCGGATTACTGAAGTTGTACTGTATTTATTTCTTACAGGGAACAGAATATTTGGAGCAAAAATTCTGGATAGGTAGGTATTTTTCGTAAGATATGAAAAGGGGACAGCCTTCTTTATAATCCAGCAAATGTGAAAAATCACAACCTGAAAGCCGTCATTGTCATAACCTGAATTTCGATACCCAAATTCATCATAGATTTTATATGAGTAAAGATAAAAATTTTAAAAATTTGATTTATTGTAGGTTTTATCATCTTAGATCTTTTGTTTTTAGATGGTTATTGATATGGAAAAAACTAAACTTTAAAAAAATTGTTGCTCACCAATGAACCTTTATTTTTTACAAAAATAAAATAATCGGAAAACCGTCATAGCCACAGTAAACTAATTATTTATCAGCCCCCCAGCCTGAATTCACACACCATGAATTTAAAACACATTTTCAGAGAAAATAGCTCAAAAAGCCTGTGACGGAATTTGGGATTTAAAAAATATGATCAAATGTGATTCTGATTTAGATGTATTTTTCGCTTTATTTGTAAATGTAGGTATGAAAAAAACTAATTTGAATAGACATTGTTTTGTTGGAATTTCCGGCTCAATGCTTTTTTGTAACCCAAACCCCGCCACTCCCGTTTTATTGAAAATAATCGAAAAAAAATAAAAATTTTGGTTAAAAACTTATCTACGGACATTGTTTTAGTAAAAAATACAAATATATTAGGTAATAATATAATAAACTACCTTAAATCTTAGATTTAATTAGTACGTGCAAGTGGCTTTACCTTATAATAAAATGCGACGTTCCGCTTCGATATTTAACGCACCACTAAAATAATTTTTCACGTGCATCTTCCTTTTAAACAATACAGCTGAAGTTTGCGCACAGTGTTGTCCGATATATAGTTGAACTGATAAAAGTGTTTTTTTGGAATTCTATTGTAGGATTAGCTTAATAATTCAAAACATTTCTAAAAAGTGACGGAATTCAGGTGGTTGACAAAATTCGGGTTCAGTACGGTAACCCTAAACATTAGGAACATTAAGAATTAAATAGGGGTCTTGGCTTCAAGCATCGCGTCTGAGAATGCATGGGTATACCCCATATTTATGCTCTAACGTATTTGAATGCTCCCCAAACGCATGCGGATGATTACTTCTAACTGAATTCTTTTACCTTCGTTTCTGGTATAAAGACGCAACTTGAATGTTTTAATCTTTATAAATATCTTAATAACTTTTTGAACCTATTTAGGTAAAACTTTTTGATGTTATCAACTTAAATGCCAGCGAAAATTCCTCATCGTACTTTGTTGATTAATCGTACAAATTTAAGAATTTTTAATTACCTTTTAATTAAGTTTCTTTTCTATAATAAGTTTTTTTTCTAAAAGGGAAATTTAAAGCGAGAAGTCGAGCATTCACAGTAAATTAGTTAGGAAAACTTTAGAGCATGAATATTTATAAATAAAGGGACAGGGTGTCTCGATTTCGATGGAAAAATTTCTTTATATAAAACGTCACCTCCTCTTCTCGTTTTGTGAAAAAATGCAGTATTGATGCGCCACTAGTGCAATTTTGGTATTCTGTTGGAAAAACTAAAACCCGGTTCCCATCTACGACGTTCTCCTACGTGTCCGCATACGCATCACATTACTGTCATAACATTTCATATTGAGATCATGTGATGCGTGAGCGGGCACCCACGAGAAAGTCGTAGGTGGAAACCGGGTGTCATACAACTTTTTGTATTCCCTTGAGCAACTGACCAACCTATGCTCCACTTAGTGTTTCCATTGCCTCAGTTGCCTGAGGCAATGGAAAAAGTAGCTGCTCCTCATTTAAAAACCAACATCATGTGCAATCGTTTTTTTTTGCACCTTGAGAAATAGAATTCTTTTTATGTACTGTATAAATGTTTACTTTTAATCTCACTTTGGAAGTACTAAATGAAGAATTTAACTTCAGAGAATAAAAGCAACCGCAAAAATCCAGTAAGTAAGTATACACACGAATCTTTGAGGAGATCTATACCGTCTGCCTAAACCATTTTCGCCTTGGGATTAAATAAGCCCAGTCTTTAGGTTTGAAATGTACTATTTTTGTCCGACCTCATATAATAATTTCTTATGATGAAAATTTTGTGAATATTTCCAGTACACACAGGGGCACAACTAGTCAGGCCAGGGAGCCTGAGCCCCAAAATTAATACTAAGATAATGCCAAAAATAATACCGCAGAAGGTTCTTTGGGTTAGCTTAACACACTTAATTGCAATATAAAAAAGAACTAGAAAAAAAAATTGCTAAAATTCGGCGTAGGCGAAAATTTTAGTAATATTAACCATTTTTCAGAAAAAATCGATTTTTTTGTACATATAATGAAGAAAAATACCGCATGCCAAACAGTTCAGAATAATTAAGTATTTACCAAAGAAATTGGCGCTACAGTAGAATATTTTTAAGAAAATGCCGCGGTTTGGTAGCTTTGGTTCGATTCGGTTCATTTTTGAGCAAAATTGTATCAAATGAAAAAGCTTTGTATAGTGTCAAAAGAGCCGACTCGTAAATTTTTACTGACGTAAGTGTCAGTGAGTTAGTTCGCCCCTGATAAATTATGCTCATTTCGTTTGGGGAGTACAATTTTGGGTTTAAGGGGGCTAATCCTCCCCTTAATTGCCCCTTTGCATTACCTATGATATGACACTAACAAATATAACACTCACATTTTATTTGCAAACATTCCAACTAAGCTACGGTTTAAATAAAGACATAATATGTACCTACATATCGTCACCCTAATTGAAACGTCGTAACCCACAAAAAAATTAAAATTCATATTTTTGAGTCAAAGCTTAGTAATGATGCATTCCTGTAAAATTTTGTTGAGATGGGTTACGACGTTTCAGAATTAGGGTGACGATATATTCAAATATGCATACATATATGCATACATATTATATAACATAGGAACTCTCTGTTCACAAAAACGTGTCTGCGAAATCAATCCACATTTTTAAAAACCCAAGTGCAATTAACTTACAATTAAAAATGTACAGTGGCAATTGTTTACTGCACCAGTGATCCTGCGTGGGAGGCTTTAGTGAAAGTTAAAGACACAAATTAAGTGCTACTTATTTAAATAATCACATAGAATTTTCTATGCTAGGCAAGACTGATATTAGGTTCCAATTTAATAGTGCCTATAGGCCAAACATTACCGAACATATTGAAAATGTGGCAAAAAATAGACATATACTTAGTAAGGTAATAGACTATTTAAAATTCTGGGGGATTTTTGAGGTTGCTTTACGGAGCCATGATGAGTCTGAAACTGGTGCTAATCCGAGCACTTTGCGCATGTAAAAGAAGGGCGAATAGACTTTATCTATAAATAAATAAAGTAAAAACTACACCAAGTAGCTGCTTGTGTGTAAAATGCTAAAATAAATTTGTTTAGGTAAGTTTTTTTATCTCCTTTTCCATGCAATATAAATTTCTGACCTCCCCCTCCCCAATTTATAACGTGACCAACCGCCACTGCCTACTTTAATAAGAGAAATGACTGCTAGTACCCTTCTTTCGTCTACTTTTTTCGTAATTAGGGCAATTAGGCCTCTGCAGACAAAACCGCTGGCATATATTCCAAACCCACCGACATAACTACAGGGGGGCCTAGGCAGGCCGTGCGTCCAATTGAACTTTCCACCCGCCCCCGCGTTATTCAATAAGAACAATTTTCTTATTGATTATATTAGTCGTTAAAGGTAACAATTTTAGTTAATTTCTATGCAAACTTAATAAAGCGCTAGGTAGTCTAAAAATAACCACTTTCGCCGGTTAGTCCAACTTGCACGCATCGAAGCACATAAAAAATTGCCTTAACTAGATAAAATAGCTCATAGAACATGTGTGCCTAACGTCATTGAAATCGGTTAAGTCGTAAATGAGGTTAGAGGTAGGTAACAAAAAAAGTTCTCTTCCTTTATATGAAATTGATGATTTCAAGCAAACATTGTTGTTGTTGCATTTTTTTAAACATTTATCTTGAAATTTTCGCCTTTGGTGCAAATCTGGAATGCGTTCTAAATATCTCGCTGTCCGTCACTTACATTGTAGCCACTGAAACTCAAAAATTCCTGCGCCATCAATAACTAAATATAAGTTTTTTAAGGTTTCTCTTTTTTCAATGATAATATCTCAAAACTTGATCCCTAAAAGCCTATTAAAATCTTAGTTTAATAGCATCAAAGACAATTACAACTAAATTTTGTATTTGTGTTACCTTTTAGAGGAAAATGTGCAAACATTTTCGTCATTATTTTTAGTTTACTTTTCCTAAAAATTTCGACTGCGGCGCGTTAGGACCTCTGGTTTTTTCATACACACTTATTTATTTAAACGTCTTCATTTATAAAAGCTTTGACCCAGCGGTCCTTTTTGCTGTAAAAAATTAAGGTCATTCTAGCAAGGCCCCCCTAGGTCAGATAGCTAGTAGCGGCGTGTAATGTAAAGGTTTGGGGGTGCACACTGCACACCCAGAAAAACAATTGTGGTGCAGGCTAAAAAAATTTTTGAGTGCCACGCCCAACTTTTTGGGCCATCGAGTGGGCCATCATATCATAAAATTTAGAACAAATAATTAAAAAATTAGATATTTAGTTAGATATTAATTACCTATTATTAATGTTTGTTTAATACCTGGTTTATATATTTTACATACGTTTTGTATTGTAAATGAAGGCCGTTAATCTATTCTCACCCATTGTGGTAAAGAAGAAAATTTAGTTGACTTTAAATATTGCACCCTAATGCTATTAGAATTGGTAACTTCCGTAATTCTCGTAACTACGAAATAATCAAAATCAAAACAAACCGCCGGCGCCGGACCGATAACCCAAAGTGTACATGAGGTGCTGTAACAGGCAACGCTAATCATGAACGGGGGAGGGGCATCACGGGGGTGCGGTCGGCATCGAACGCAATTTCTTCATAAGAGCACAACCGAAGGAAGGCTCAGATTCTATGTACTGTCAAATTCTATAAAGGCATGTCGTCCTCTCTTCCTATATTTCGTAATTAGAATGCAACCTAACATATACGGTGCATAGAATTTGGTTCCAGTAAAGCGCGATGTGTCGGCCCACGCATCCACCATCGACCGCTTCCTGGTTTGAACACAAATACAAACACAGACATCCGGGTATTAATTTCTAGATAGTATTTAAATCTGTAGTGAATTCCTTTTGTGGTTTATTTATTTATTAAGTAAAATTTGGGAGTGCACGTGCACTTATAGACTGGTTATGTCGGAAGGTTAACCGTAAAAAATACATCAAAAATTATAACCAAAAATAAAAAGTCGTTCATATTTCGCTTCGTATAGAGTTTACTCTTTGAAGTGCCTTTAAAGTAGAGCTGTGTGTTTGTCTTACTTAATATGTTGTATATATATATATATATATATATATATATATATATATATATATATATATATATATATATATATAGGGTCTCGATACTTCTCATTAGTGTCACATTGTTTTCATGCGGGTCATTTTTTTTTCTCTTTACATGTTTTTGTAATTTATGTTTTGTTGTTGCAGCAAATAGTTTCACAAGAACGAAAGTTGAGCACGCGAGCTTCAAGGACTATGGCAGCCATGTCTTTGGGTTTTATTGTTCTGGTGACTCCTTGGACGATACAAGAGGTAAACAAGGTATTTTTATTTAGTTGAGTGGCTTATAGTCAAAAATCGTGTCCTGTTGGATAGCTGTGGAAGATTTTTTTAGAACAACCCTAGATCGATTGGTAATAGACCACACAATTTTAACTCACCGGGTGTTTGCCTCCAATTTAAGTAGGAAGGCCCATTTGTTAATTTTGAAGACATACAGCTAGTTTCTTTACCGTGTTTATTGTTGTTCTATTGCAAACAAAACACGTATTAACATTGTTGATTGTCTGTAACAGCAATTTTGCAAAATTTATAAGCTAGTATGCGAAAAAACATAAAGCCGCCATCTTATTTATGACGTCACACCGACCCTCCTACTTAAATTGGAGGCGGTAATTTTACTTATTTTTTTAATAATTTAATATCTTTTTACTTTTTAAAATATAAAGCTAATTTTCACTATATTAATTGATGTTTTCTTGCAAACAAAAACGTATTGACAGTTTTTCTGTGAAACTAATTTACCGAAAGATATAAGCGAAAATATGTGAAAAAAGCCGCCATCTTTGACTTATGACGTCACACAAGCACTCCCACTGAAATAGGAGGCAAACACCCGATGACTTACAATTGTCTGATCTATTACCAATCGATTTGAGGTACTTTTAAAAAATCTCAACTATCCCACGGGACATTATTTTTGAGGATAAGCCTCTCAACTATAATTTAAATTATTAATAAAACCAACAAAATGCGCTTGCTTGGATAATTTCCCTTATAACAAAAGTTGGCAAAAATGCGGTCCCAACAGTCTCTAATATTTTTAATATTATTAGGTCGTAGCGGCGTGTACAGGCTCCAGAGCACCAAAGTTCCTAGACTTTCTGGTCACGTGGTTCGCACTTAGCAACAGTTTCTGGAATCCTTTTTTATATTGGCTTTTAAACAATCACTTTCGACGAGTTAGCAGGGAATTGTTACAAAGGGTAAGTCAAACCATCTTGATCCATACCAAACTACTTTAATTTTTTAATCGAGAAATCGCAAATGTATGAAATAAAGTATACATTTCGAAATTTGATAACAATGATAGCTTGAAGAGCATCGAACAAAGCTCTCGCTCACCGCTTTTTCATTGGTAGCGCGGAGTGGGCTTGCACAAAGTCACGTGTTAAAGTTGTTGCAAAGTCACTTGAAATACCTCCTAATACGGGGTTCTATCTATTTCATGAAATTTTGCTTAATTCTGCCCTTCAAAAATTATCCAAATTCATATAAAATCTTCCTGGTATAATTTCAACCCTACCGAGAGAAAATAGCCGCGGCTCTTTTCGGTCCGAATACAAAGTATTTGTTTTCTGACCGACCCAGCCCAGGTGGATAGACGGCACCTGATTGACAGATTTTTTTAAGGTGCGCTTTTAATTGCTTTCGGGTGTATCTTTCGGGACCTCTTTAGTCGGCAGTATGCAAAGTTAGAAAATAAATCAGTGTCGTTTCTGTAGGTGTAGGAATAGTTAGTTTTATTATCTATTTTTATTTCTTTAGTTTTCGCCATAATTAAATGAAATAATTTTCATGAGTATATCTACCGCCGCCCATGTCACTTTCTATAAAGGATATGCTGATGGTCGGCTTTTATCTTTGTTCAACTGACCTTGCAAAAACTATACCACCAAAGGCATTGTCTAGGCCCAAAACAAGCTACGGCTATACCTTATGGTGGGCTTTTATTCGATTTATTTTCAGCTCCTTAGCGTCTGACGTTTTGAGCTTCTGACGTTTAATTTTTTGCGGTTACATCATATTTTTATGCAAAAAATAATGGCATGGGTTCTGTCAGTCTCTGTCAATATTAAAATTTAAAAAAAAAATACTTTGTGTTATAGTGATTATGGTTTCCGTAAGTGTGTTAGTAAAGAAAAAGCGGCAAACAAATCAAAACTTGAATTTAAAATGACAACAAAAAATGAAGCAAACATGTTACTTAGAATAAGTACATAACTTAATCACACCTGCGATCAGTGCACTTAAATCACTGAAAAAGTTGAAGAAATCTAAGAATATCGCACCCGTTTACACAGGCCTTATTGGTTGGGCAGAATTTCCGAAGTTGTGGTGATTTTGATATAAATTGGTACGGCCAAAAACATTCAACTAAAGGTAGACCCCGTATAGAAATCCTAAACTTCATCAGACACCAAAAGTCTTATACTGGGGATTTCTTTCAAATTCGCAACAATGTTGCCAGTACTTTTATAACTTGTAATTTTGATGTAGGTACATAAGTAAAATGGTAACTAATAAAAATCAAAAGAATATTTTGTTTTTGAATTCGGCTTACGTTTTGGATTGCTATACATGTACGTGTAATAGAATATTTTACCATCCTATGTGAGAAAAGGATTGTTTTCATTGATTTTTTTTTTTGAGATCTTATCATTAATAATGTTTTTCTATACAATTTAATTCTAGGTTGTAAGTATAACCTCTAGATATGTATGTATGCATGTCTGTCTGTGTGCCTATATGCATATATGTATACAAATGTTTGAAAAAAAGTTTTTTTTTAAGTTATCCAATAATCAATCGGTAAATTTTTGTTTACATAGGTACCTAAACTTAACAAAAATCATAAAACATTTGCTTTTAAGTCCCTGTTTTTATAGATCTATGTGGCGGTTTAAATTTTCTGAGATTTCATGCATGATGAATGAATTTGCGTATTAAATAATGGGGATGCGTCTTCTAGGGTTCCTTGAATTTCTTTGGGTACGGCGACGTAATATATGCGGCGTCGCGACGCTTTCAAATGTGACGTGACATTGATCCAGTTTTTCTGAAATAACTTAATAACTACATTAGGTAAGACAGTTCTAATTTCACTTTTTGACAGACAATGAGTGTGCCTTTCTAACAAGGTATTACACTTTGGATGGGTGATTAAGGTCCATTTAATAAAAATTGTTAAATTTAGTTTTTATCAAAATTTACATTTTTGTATTTTTCCTTAATTTTGGTTTATCTGAAGCGGTTAAGTGGTTTTAGGGGTGATTTTGGGTTTGGTTGCAAACTAAGGTTCCTTTTGAGTATGCCTATAAGAATATATTATAACTTAGATTTTTCACTAGCAGGAACTGATGCAAAAATTTTTTAAATTTGGTCAAGTCAGTTTTTTTATAGAGTCCATGGATTTCGCTCATAACAAAAACATTTTTTTACTACACTTTATTTTGTACTATTTTTTTCTTAAGTTTTTATTATTATGTTTTAGAATTTAAAGAAAATTTTAAAAAATATATTGCAAAAAAAATAGTTAGGGAGTTTGGGAATTTAATCCAAACACAAGAAATGATACTTTAAAAATCCGGGAATTTTGAGTCAATTTTGACACCTCTTCATTCATGACCATAGGATTCTTATATTTCCTGGGTGATTTTGTTCCTTCAAAAGAATTTACTTTCCCAAGGAACAAGCTTTCAAAATTTGTGTAAATCTCCAAAAACCATATTGAAGTTTTCATGCCATTTGCCCCCAAAAATAGCTATTTTTAGAGAATCTATTAAATCCCATAAAAACAAGTCATTACTGTTATAAACTTGCTGTAGATCTATGACTTGAACTTAACTATAGAAATTTTTGTACTTCTATTATATAAAGCATTCATTTTTTTTAACTAGTGGGGGTGCTGACCATATACTATCATCCAGTTTTTTTTAAATATCGGGTGAAGCAAAAAAAAATTTAAAAAAAACGGATTTTTTTTTTCGTTATAACTCTTGAACTATGCTACCGATTTTATTGAAAAAAGCTGATGGTTGCAGGAAATGAATCAGGATTTTAAGAAAAAAGAATTCATCCGAATTCTTGAAATTACAAGATGGAGCACAAAATCATGCTAAACCCTTTAAATTGACTTGTTGAAGTGTAAACTTCTTTAGGCGCGTTTAGCAGTTTTTGTGGGTAGCGAATTGAACTGAGCCGTCAGGCTCGGCGATGTAATGCTCATTCGGGTGAAGTCGGCTCGAGGTGACTAACTGCGAGAGGAACATTCAGCGAGCGATATGATGATGCGGATGAAGGCCAGTATTATTAATTTCGACTTGTTGAAGTTTGCACTTCTGAAGTGTGGTCCTACGCTAACACACTTTTTTTATTTTTATGTTCCAGATCTTTTTTTAGTTTTTTCTTTTAATTTATAAAAAAATCCTATTTCTGCCACGCACGGACGAGGTACGCATTACGAAAATCAGTTGGATTGTTCAAAAAAATTCATTTTTGTTTTAACCCTTATTGTACAGATTTCAATTCTGTCTCCATTAATTTCCTAATAAATTAATTATTACTAAACCGATTTTCCTCAAATAAAAAGTATCAAGGCAAAAATTAATTGCGCTTTAAAGGTCCCTATCGAAATTTATCACTTTCTTAAAATTCAAGATGGCGGTCAGAATCAAACTTAACCTTTCAATTAGGGTTAGCAGTTTTGGAAGTATTAATTTTTATTTTAACCATTGATAGGGCAAAGATGTTTCACAAACTATACGATTGCCTAATTTTGTCTGGATTTCCTCAGAAATTCATTAAAACTAAACCGATTTCAATCAAATGAGAAGTATCGTAGTGAGAATCGATTGCTCTTTGAGCATCACTATAGCAACTTTCGTCAATTTTTAAATCAAAGATGGCCGACTAAATAATATTTGTCTCTTTATGAAGGATCGCTATTTTTAGTTGCGAGTAATTTTCACCCCCTATGGATGTTAACCATGATGCTTTTTTGTTCATTAGAAGCAGTTCATTAATAAGAAATTCATAAGCAAAGAAATGCAAGCAGAATTAAAAAAGCAAACAAGAAATCCATCCCAAATTTTTAGGCTCATAGATTGTTTGGTAATTTCCGAAGAAAGTGTATTTTTACCATATGATAATATTTTTTTTACTTCCTGTTAAACTTTGATAAATTATTATAATCCAAAAAACTATTTTGGCCGGGGGTAAGGCCATCAACGACGCAGTCACCTAAGGTTTTGTAATATAAGGGCAGCCAAATGCGTACAATAAAACGAAAAATTTATTAAAAAATTAATAACACCACTTGCAAAGTGCAATTCACCCTATTAAAATCGAACATTTTAAAGAATTCTATGATCAGAAGAGGCATCAAAATAGGCGGCCAATACTCCAGCCCCGGACCTGAACCTAATAATTATAAAAATATGTAATTTAACATTCTCTAGTTTCGGTTTGTCATTACCGAAATAGAAAAAAAATACTTATTAACTTAGATATTTATGAAATAATAAACTCCTCTAGCGACATTTTTAAAATACCGGTAATTTTATAAAAAAATGCAACTTACCAAGAAACCTAAATAAGTTTTGTTGCGAAATTTTATTAAAAGATTCTGATTTTCTTCTCTACGAATGCACCAAAAAGATAATGACACAATGTGTTGCATTGTTTTTGACACATTTATTCCAAGCCATCAGATTTCTAATTACTTGGAGCCATATAACTATGAGATACTTGAAATAATACTCTAGAGGTGGTATTGCATAGAGTAGGATTTCCTTAAGTTCGATAAGTATATCAGTAGTAACTCAGGTGAGCAACAAATTGGGAGGAAACATGATGACGCCTCCGCGATGTTTAATTTCAAATTCACTATTACAGGTATTATGGGAAGTATGTCAACATTTTACAAATAAAGCCTTAAAATTACTGCCTATATAAAGCATTCCTAAAATTGTCTTATTATAATATTTTTACCCTAGAACTAATATAGTACAATAAATATACGTACACGCTGATCTAGAGCTAAATAGAAAACATTTGTATGTACTTGCAAACCCCAAAAGCCGCAGAAAACAGCCAGTAATTTATTTGGTATTTGTATTTTTTGTAACTTTAGACCCCTTTAGTACGTCTATGGGCAGGGCCCGTAGTTGGCACGGGCAAACCGGGCTTCTGCTCAGGGGCGCCCAATCATAAGGACGCCAAATCAGAGCTCTAAAGGTGCTAAATTGTACATCTAGAGTAGCCGGATTAGATGTATTTAGAAGTATGAGTATAGGCGCGCCAATTTAAATGTATTGTAGTTTCTAAGGTTATATAAAAATTCAAAGCATTTTGAGACATAAAACATATTAATATTTTGACAGCAAATCATTAAAGTTTTTGTAGTCGGCACCCCTACTAAATATAAAAATTTTAGTTCCGTTTTCGAGAATAAAGGTTCTCTTTAAATTTGGTATGGCTGGCATTTGTAAAACGATATTTAAGGTTAATGGTGTAATTTTGGGAATTTCGACAATTTTTTAAAAAGTGCTATATTTAAATATGTTTGGCATAAAAACTCCGGCACGATTTTTGTAAAATTATACAGTTTTTGAAAGCTTGTTTCATAATATAACTAATTCCTTTGAAGGATCAAAATCACCCAGAAAATATAGAAATCCGAGGCACACAAATGAAGAGATGTCAAATTGAGCCCTAAATCCAATGTTTTTTTTACATAGCATTACTTAAGTTTGAATTTTTTTATTAGACACCCGGTCTATTTTACATTTACCGCAATATTTTTTAAAATTTTTCTGTTAACTTTTAATAATATTAAGATAAGAAATAAGAATAAAAAAATTAGTAGTAGTACTTAAAAAAAATTATTTAATCTTAAGAGCATTTTTTTAAATTTTTTTACAAAACGCGATATTGCTAATTTTGGTATTTTTTTGCGCGGTTCTGTGTAAATATAATATATAAATTTAAGCACATTGTGATAGGCTAACTCAAAAAATACAACAATTATTATACGAGATCAAAATCACCACTAAACTGTGTTCAAGGGAAGCAAATATTCCAAAAATTTAAAAAATTACATATTTAAATTTTGGTGAAAATTTCATTTCTAAAATTGTTTATAAAAAACTTAAAATATTTGTTGAGATTGTTGTAGAGCGATAGATAGATACATCTACTGGCTGCATAAAACTGAAAACAAAATTGTCCTACAAATTACCGTTTTTGAGATATTTGACAAAAAGTAGGTTACTATCAATCTTCACCTTTAGGGCGTCGCGACGCTACCTATAATGCGACGCCGAGCAAATCACTGTTTTTTCCTAACTTCGTAGGGAGTCCAAACAGCATGCCAAGTTATATCAAAATCACCCAAAAATTGAATATTTCCAATTTGACTGCCCGATTATATTGGAAATTTTTGTCTCGGTGGAATTGGCTCATACGTTCATGGTCATAGTACGATTTGACAAAGTTAATCTCACGCGGCGCATGGTGGAAATTTGAATTCGGGGTAAACAATGTAAAACTTTAAACATTTAACCTTTGGTGAAATATCAAGATGGTGTTGGAAAATATTTTACAGAAATTTCGCAAAAATCTGTAGTCATTTTCAAAAATATTAAGAAAAAATCGCTATTCTCCCATAAGAGCCAATGTAAAAATAGTCCTAGAAATACCAGCTGATTTTTTAGGGTTCTGACCTGTATTTTCTTGATGGCCTTGATTCAATATGTAGTAGGTTTCTTAGAGCCGGGTAGTTGTTTATGAACTACAACTAAAACGTTAGCAGGAGCAGTAATTTACACGAGTATGATAGCTGAGATTAAATTAATAATTAATATTAATTGTTTTCTTTCAGATCTTTTGCAAGAACGAGGATAAGTTAAAACAAAAACAGACTCCATTTTGTTGCAACAATACGCCTCCCTTCATCGAGCATACCCCTGGCTGTGATTTGGAAGGACTTTCCGAAAAATATTGGGGTGAAATTCTTGAACGAACCGTCTCTTCGACTTCTCTACACGCGCTAAATAGAGTGCATTCAACCACCACAATTAGTAGAACTTATTCCAATTCCCATTTAGAATGCAATGGGTCGGTACACAATGAAATGAGAAATTTTGATAGACAGGACTCATGAAAATCGGACAAGACCACGCAAACTTTTGATATTACGGTCAGTGAGAGCATGGGGAGTTCTGCTGAAACGGCCATAGTTTCTAAATAATTGCGCGGTCTATCGTTAAGCTTCTAGTCCACAGTATACCGGTCTACTTTGTAAATGAGGAGTAACAGGCTGAATTTTCTTACATTAGCTTTATTTTGCCCAGATGCCCAACTTTTTCCATTTCGAAAATTCTTAAAAGTGATTCCTAACAGAGTGTGCGTGGGCGCAGACATATTTCGAGCTTCGACCTGACTAAACCAAGCCTACGATGTTGGGGACAATCTTGCCATTGACTTTCAGACACATTTTATAAGCCGGTTACTAATTCTTTACTGTTACTTTTTGCTTCTCGTATATTGTCAAATAGGTAAAATATTAAAATCAGATTTTCATAAAATTTATTATTTTAAAATTATTTAAAAAAACAACTTTATCCTAAATACTGATGAGGCAGTACCTATAAAATAATAAAAGTTCAGTGAACGAACTTTCTTCCTGCGTCAGCACTTATTGGCGATGGGTCGTTGCCAGAGCCATAATTGCTGACACATCAAAGCGAAGTTCAAGTTCAAGTCCTGTCATTATTTAAGTCAAGTGGATATTTGTAGAAAAGATGTAAGTTTAACCCACCAAGCATTACCGAAGGCTTGAGCCAACATAGTTTTAAAGATGTAAGTAATTGTATTTTATATTATCCCCTTTTATATTCAAGACAAATAATCTGCAGTTTAAATAATTATAGTCTAGTAGAAACTTTGATGATTTGATTTGATTCTGTTTATTCTTATCTTGAGTTCTTGTCTCCCCTTCCACAGCTCAAGTATTTATATATTAGTTCAGAAATTAATAGGTACATCTAACAGTTCGAAATTAGAGATCTATTATTAAATATAATCATTTTACCAAAGTAGTTCTCATATTAGAAATATTGCTAAGCATCCCTCTGAAAAACGGGGTGCGACATGTGCGACAAAATATTAAAATCAGATTTTCATAAAATTTATTAATTTAAAATTATTTAAAAAAAAACAACTTTCTTCTAAATGCTGATGAGGCAGTACCTATAAAATAATAAAAGTTCAGTGAACGAACATCGCTTTGATGTGTCAGCAATTATGGCCCTGGCAACGACCCATCGCCAATAAGTGCTGACGCAGGAAGAAAGTTGTATTGGGAGGTGCTGGCTCATTAGCGGGTATCAGTAAGTAAGTGAATGTAAAAGAGTACAGAGCCAAAAGATGTGTCCTGACCTGTGTCTGGTTTTATTACAAGTAATACTGTAAGTATCTTTATATTTATATTGGATATAATTTTATTAAAGAAAGGGAATTTTAATACTACCAATACATGTCTTAAACCATTACATTTTTTTCATTCCAAAGCTATTTAATTTTACAATTAAATAAAATATATATTGGTAAGGTTGTTTAGAGACTGATGATCCTCATCTTCTCCAACAACCCTACCAATATGGCTCGCACCCTATAATCGCGAAAGCCGGGGTGCGACATAATTACGAGACGAAAAAAGTAAGGTGAAAGAATTAGTAACCAGCATTTTTTTTTGTGGCTTAATAAATCTGTTCGAAAGTAAATGGCAACATGGTCCTCAAAATCACCTGCTTGTTTCGTCAGGCCGAAGCTCGAAAGATTTCTGCGCCCGCGCACTCTGTTAGGAATCACTTTTAAGAATTTTCTCAGAGGAAAAAGTCGGACGTCTCGGCAAAATCCAGCTATGTACGAAAATTCAGCCTGTTACTCATCACTCAAAAAATAGACCGATGTACTGTGGACTGTTCGTACAGACCTAAAGATTTCGACGAACATTAAGCATATACGTAATATTCCTACGTATATGACATTAAGCCGCGCAACGAACCGAAGAGCGCACATATGGAAAAATTGCTAGCTAGCGGAACGATATTTAATTTTACAACAATTTTTTTGATGACTTTTCTTAAACCACACTTGTTTTAATTTTATTATTAAATATAGTTGCTTTAATGTAGTAGGCCTTGAAAACCAAAACTTGGAAGATACAATCTTGTCAATGACAAAATCTCAGTTTTCTTTTCAAATTTTTAGATAAAATTGAAAAGATAAAGTTTTCACTGCTTTAAGTAATATTTTGTGTCCATGAGTTTTAAAGAGTAAGTTAAGTAGCGTATAAATCTGTATTTTGTATTAAATAAATGGATCTATGACAGATCTGATACCTTCCTAGCTAGCCTATTAGCACACTTCAAGTGAAGCTATGATAATCAGCCTTGAAAACAGTTTTTTGTAAATATCTCAGAAACTAATGCTCCTACAAAGTTTTTGGTTATAACATTATTATATTTTTTAAAGTTTTTAATAGTCAAAAAACTGTCATTAGCACCAATAGATTTTGACTAAAATTTAATCAGCTCGTTAGAGTGTCGAACACTATTTTTCCTGAAAATTTTGTGAAAATCGGTTGAGCGGTTTAGGAGCTATCGTGTTACGAACAGAAAAATAATAAATATACACACACACACATACACACACACCTAGACAGACGTCACGACGATATTGCTAGGATAGGTCAAAATACACCCAAACAACACATTTTCGGCGTTATCTGAATTTTTTTTTTACAAAAACAATACCTTCTCTAGCCATTGCTGTGCGGGCTAGGAAGGTAAAAATATTAGTAAGTAAAAAAATATTATTTTATTAGTGTTGCATTTAAGTTTGTTTTTCTTTAAATTTTAGAATCT
This sequence comes from Aspidapion aeneum, assembly GCA_963576565.1. NCBI lineage: Eukaryota > Metazoa > Arthropoda > Insecta > Coleoptera > Brentidae > Aspidapion > Aspidapion aeneum. The sequence continues at coordinate 35,888,446 of OY755040.1, forward strand.
TCTAGTGCCAAAAAAAGTTCTCCCGAATTACGTTCCAATTTTTTACTATTTATAAGGTAAGTTGCTGGGCTAAAAAATATGAAAAAATTAGATTGCCGTTTTTTGCCTTTTTGGAGAAAAGGTAAATTTGGTTGGTCAAAATCTTGCACATAATAAATAAACTTGATTATTTTGCATTACTTATTACCTTCTTAGCCCGCGTAGCAACTAGCAACATATACGTAATATTACGTATATGCGTAGCACTGGCTAGAGAAGGAATTATTTTTGACATAACGTCGGAAATGTATTATTTGGGTGTATTTTGAACTATCTTAGCAATATCGTCGTGATGTCTGTCTGTGTGTGTGAGTGTAGGTGTGTGTGTGTGTGTGTTGTGTATATTATTTCTATCCGTAACGCGATAGCTCCTAAACCGCTAAACCAATTTTCATAAAATTCTAGTGTTCAACACTTCAACGTGCTGATTAGATTATGGTCAAAATCCATTAATGCTAATAGGGACTTATTGCAATAAAGCCAGGCACTAAATGTGCCGGGCACTATTCTGACAGTTTCGTAGTAAACAGCTGTCTTCTTTCAAAATTAGACCTTTGTGTATTGTAAGAGCCGGAATTAATAGTGCCGCCACTATTAATGGAAAATAAACGACTGGATTTATAAATTCGACTTTGGTATGTCAATTTTGAAAGATCAACTGTCAGGTTTCAATGAAAATTAGTCAGAATAGTATTCGTCACTATTATTGCCTGGCTTTATTGCAATAAGTCCCTAAGTTTTTTGACAATTAGAAAATTAAAAAATGCTAACTTTTTACCGGAGCATCGTATTAAGATGCAGTTGTCGGAATATAGTAGGCTACCTTTTGTTCAATAATTTGTGTTATAACCAAGAACTTCGTAAGATCTGTAATTTCTGAGATATTTACAAAAAACTATTTTCAAGGCCTTGATATATCATGGCTTCACTTAAAGTGTGGTATTAGGCTAGCTAGGAAGGTATCACATGCGTCATGGGGCCATTTATTTTCTTTTTCGAATTTATGCCAATTTTGCGGAAAATAAATAACACCCTAAAAGGAGACAAGCGTAGCGCCATTTTGAATAAGTTTTTAACATGAGTAAACACAAGTTTGTCCGATCTTGTTTAAAATTGGGTGGGCTGGATTTCTAAGGATGAGTACTATGATTTTTCTATTATAATTAAATAATTTAATATGTTAGATTAAAAATGACCAATTTGGTGTCCACTTTTGTGAGTTTAATAAAATTAGAAAAATGGGCACCTGTGTGTTTTTTATCTAGTCATTTAATCGAATAATGTTAAATTTATAGGCAAGTTCAAATAATAAAATACAGGGTGTTTGAGATAAAACTAACTACATGGTGTCTTATGGGCATTTCGGAAACACTAAGACAAGGTATTTTGGTTAAATGGAAAAAAGTGGAAGTGTTATTTCGAACCATCAGATAGGTACTGTATCAAAATAAAGATACCTAAAAAGGTTTTAAAAAATATTGACCATTAGAGAAATAATATTAGATTGTAAAAGCAATTCTTAGTTATTTATCGATATTTTGAAAACACCTTTAGATATTTTTAATTTCAAAACAGCGTTTAATTGAGCTCGGAATAGCGCCTCATTTTTAACACCTTGAAAAATACTCTGCCAATATATGGGCCCCTAAACTCACACTAGGTACTATAGTTATAGTGTACGTGTGAGCTAATATAACTAAAAACTGAAATATATTTTATTCAACTCCAGACTAAATTACCTTTTGTTTGAGACCACACAAGCCATGTTTTGACTTAAACTCAAATTTTTGAAATCTACCCCACCCTTTTATTTGGTTTGTGTTCGGTGGATTTTGTTCATTTTTAAATGGGACCATCTCGACCCAAGACCCAGCCTAGGTACCAAATTTCATTGAAATCGGCCAAGCGGTTTTTGAGTTATGCGCGTTGGTCGTTACAGACAGACAGACAGACATACAGACAGACAGACGGCGCAACAAAAAAGCTTCAAAATCATCTGAAACGCAAAGATATATAAAAAATTTTGAAATCAGAGCAACTTTTTTTTCTTGAAAAAATTAGGATCACCATAGCTCACACTACTATAGTATAGTATATGTGTGAGCTAATTGTATGATTTACTGTTTTGGAAATCCCCATATGAACCCATGTAGTTAATTTACAAGGTATAGAGTAACGTATTTAAAAAAAACGCTTGTTTGACGTCACGAGTCTATGACTCACCCTGTATCCTTTATAAATTTTTGTTCATAAATATATCTTGGAATTTATAATTTTATTTCAAACATATACAAGATCTTAGTACTTAAAAATATAAATAATGTGTAACTAACTTTGCTGCAGTTTATTATAAAAACCCTGTATATACACACGAAACAAAAAAAAATTAAAATTAGGAAATTATACACTTTTAGCTCATAGCTTTTACAAAAAAGCCTAAATTTATAAAGTTTTGCAATTAAATAATATTGTTCGGCTAACTAGCGATTTTTCCGTGTTTGTGCTTTGAGTTTTTTTCCTTTTAAGATTCAAATGTCTGTTTGCCGTTTTATTTTGTCCCGTCCAAACCAACGACCCAATTTGCGCACATTATCTTTATGTGCGTATACACCAAACTGTTCCGCGAATACGCCGCGTGTGGGCCGCTCGCGCTCTTCTCGCGCTCTGTATGTGCGTCTCTCGCCGAATTCGTTTCAACGAACTTTCTAGGATCCATGGAAAAATACGCATTAAACTGAAATATCGACAACAAACTGTCGATGCAGTCCCAAAGGATCTGTGAACAAACGAAGAGGAGCCGAAGAAAGCTGAATTTTGGCAAATGGCTTGCAAGCGGCGCGCGCCTGTCTGTAAACACGAAAACAGGACGAATCCTTGTTTGCGAGCAGAGTGTGAGCGGCGCACATACAGCTCGCGAGCGGCGCACAGGCGGAGCATTCGTGGAGCAGTTTGGCGTATATGGACTTTTTGATCTTTGCGAAAAAATTGACAAGCGATGGGAACTTGGCAAACCGTTCGCCGAATGGCTAGGATTCGTGATATTATTAACGAGCGCGTTCGTGGCTTCGTCCAAACTACTGTTCGGATCGCGGCTCGGCTCGTTGCCCTACTCAATATTCGTCGAAGTGTTCAGGTCTGTACAACGCTTTAAAAACTGTTTTTCTTGTATGTTTAAATAAGTAAAACCTCAATTTATTATCTATTGTAGTTGCAAAAACTAAGCTCTCTTAACAGTTTTAAATGTAGAGGAGAGCAGGGTAAAACGGAAATAGTAATGTCAAAGCTTATTTGTAAAGTAAAGAATTGCAAATTATTTAACAGTTGTTTCCGAATTAAATTAAATGTATCCATGACGGATGTGATACCAACCGGCGGCGAATTGTTTCCTACTACACAAAAATAAATCTTGACCTGCTCTCCTATAATTTAAAAGAACACATTGAATAGATAGAATATTTAACATTGAGAACTCAGCAAGGTTAAAGTTTAGATCCTTTTTGTTTCTGTGCCGTTGCGTCAAAGTAGAATGTATAAGTATTATTATAAAGCCCTGTGTTCACGTGCTGAAAATATTTTGAAACAAGCTTAAAAGCACAGAAACTTACCACTTATATAGGTATACTTCAGTCACATAACATAATAAGGTCTACCAACTCTATTATTAATTAGGGGAAGACGGGGGAATTCCGCCACCTTAAGGAAACTAGCAAAATTAAAGCCTTTAAAATGAATTTAATTGCAAAATCTTTTTTATTTAGTTAGCTTATTAATACAGCTATAACTTTCAACAAAAAAAATTATATTTTTTCAATAGATATAAAAAAATATTTATTTTTTAAAAATGTTGCAGTTGGTGGAATTCCCACATGGTACAGGGCAATACCGCCACATCTTTTGGGTAATACCGCCATATTAGTTTTTGTTCATACTTTCTACTGGTTTAAAAAGATTGATAAATAAAAAACACATCAACATATTTTATAAAAACATATTGGCCAATACAAAAACGAACTTTTTTCGAACACCAGTTGACGACAACGTAAAAATTGGAAACAAAGCCTCAGGCGGCTACAGGTTGCAACTGGAATGCTTTGGCTCCTGGCACAACTGCTGCTCTATTTGTCTTGACATGCGGCTCTCGGATGTTTCTGGTTGCCAAGATATCTGGGAGGTCGGTAGTATCCTGCATGGCGTAATTCCCTCGGCTTCCCCTAAGTAAAATTTTAGCAACTTTTCTCTAGCAATATTTTTGATTGATGCACTTTTATTTATTTAATTGGCGCAGCGTATTCGTTGACGGTTTCGCTGTATTTGGCCAAATGGTTGGTCTATTCGGAAATATTTCGAACATATCATCCACACACACTGATAAAACAAATCGTTGGGGAAACTGCATAATGTATTTAATATATGCCAAATGCCTGAGATTTAAAACGCCAATACGCCTTCTGGGTGCAAAATATAAGTCATTTAGATAAAAGCACAGCTCTTTATTCCAAAGACGTGTCTTTTTCTAAAATCATAATGTTCTCAGAGCAAAATGAGCAGGCATTTGGGATATACCAAATGCATTAATGCATTTGCCCCAACGATTCGTTTTTTCAGTGTAAGAACGGAATTAGCAAAAAAATCAAACATGCCAAATATGTTTGTTTATTCGCAAACTAGTAAACTAGATGGCCATGTTCGTTTGCGTTTATCCAGTCCATTTGATCTACAAAAATCACTTTTTAATTTCACTTTCAAAGCAACATACTTTGAACACGACCGCCGGCGCCATACGGTAAGCGTGCTAACTAAGGAAACTAAACGTAAACGGTAGACGCAAATATTTGCCTTAATTTACTCTTTTAATGTTGACAGTGGCGGCTGCTACAGGGAAGGCAACGCGGCAGTGTCCTCCCAAAATTAGAGCAAACTATATTTTTAATTGATTTATTTAAAAAAAGTTAAATCTTTCCTTACGACATGATTGTCTAGTTTTTTAGCGGTGTATGGGTGACTGTTCTTGCGCGGGGGTATGAGGTATGTTTGTTTAGTTAAAAGTTGTTTGAAAACGTTCGTTGCCCTTTCTACATGTTGCCGGTTCTATCCTTAGTGAAGACCTATGAGTTTGTTTTGATTTGGGGTATGTCAGTAGTAAAAAGCCTTGCCTGTTGTTTTTGTTATCGTTTGTTTATAAAATGGAAATAAATACCGTCGATTACATAATTAACTGTGCAAATTTAAATACGTTGATATATGAACAATAACGATTACATATAAAATCTTTAGGGCCACATAGACCGGACCTAAAAATTAACCAAAATTTTAGTGTAAGTAATGTCGAGAGGTGACTTATAATAGAAAATATACTTGACTAAAAATTATATGGTGCTGGAAACTGGTTGTGCGGTTGTGAAAAAAAATGCTTTATTTTTCTTTATTCGTCTTGTTATGACCAATCCACGAAGTGATCCTGCGTGCGTGGCAAAGGGAATGTGTGATATCAAGCACTTTAGTGAAAAGTTAAAAAGGCACAATGTAGTGGTATTCATTTAAATAACCACATAGAATTTTCTATGTTAGGCAAGACTGATATTAGGTGCCAATTGAATAGTGCCTATAGGAAAAACATTACCGAACATAATGAAAATGTGACAAAAAATTGACATACTTAGTAGGTTAATAGACTGTTTCAAATTCTGTTAGATTTTTGAGGTTGCTCTACGGGGCCATAAAAAAGAACGGCGAACAGACTGTATCTATAAACAAATAAACTAAAAACTACACCAAGTAGCTGCTTGTTTGGAAAATAAAATTGGGTCGGCAAGTTTTTTTATCTCATTTTTCATGCAATTTAAATTTCTTCCCCCCCCCCCCCCCATTTATAACGTTACCTGCCGCCACTGAATTAATTAAAATCCGAGAAGTCCACAAAAACGCGTGTTTAATCTTTCTCAAATAAAGCAAATATAGCGAATAGATTATTTACATATCACCACTATTGGGCGAATACAGCAAATGTACGAATATGCTACGCCAAGTAAAGGGTCGCCACTACACGCGTTGCCAGTCACGCACGAGAATATTCTACACTGAGAAAAATTAGTCAAATAGATTATCAACCTGAGTTTTGTGTGCTTGGAAATATATAAAATTCAACTGTTTAAATATTTGCATTATTAGTTATAAGGTTTTTCGTCCACCTAAACTGCATTTTTCCATAAAAATTAAAAACTAATTATTTGACCACCTAGTTTAAATAAACTATTCAATTTTATTTGAAGATATATTTCTAATTTTTAATAGAAAATCTATAAAATCTATAAATTTAATATATGACATAAAACCTCCTAAAACTAATGTTCTATTATCCTAGAATAAATGTTAATCCTACTTCTTTTTAAACTTAGTAGAAGATGGCGCTAGGGGTTACAAAAAGTTTGGTACATTATGTTTTAATTAAATCAAAGTGTAGGTCCTATAGTCTAAATTATACGCATTTGTAATGACGTCACCAGGTGAGAAAAAAACGTATGGCATAGATATTTTTGTCAATCAATGTTTTTTGATTGACAGTGACGGATACTTCACATAACCAATTACCTACCTATTTAAATCATAGACACTACTTTTTTTAAAAAAGTTTATTGTCACCGCTGTTTATAATATACTAAACAAAGATAAACAAAAATGACGTCATTACAAATGGGTATAATTTAAACTATATCTGTTCATCAGTTTAATAACTGATACGGCCCTCATGCGGGACTAGTATATTAAACTGGTTTTGGGAAGTTTTTTTCCAAGGGACCAGGTGTTGTGTCCACACGAGAGATACTATACCGAGAGCTACTACAAATGGACACATTGTAGAGAGTAATTTACAGTTACTCTCTAGAGAAGCTCGGTAGCTAGTATTTCCCTCAAAAAAACTTAATCCACTATTTAATAAATAATCTATTTGTTTTTAATATCCAACCTACTAAAAATAAATAAAGACATTTTTCCAATGTATAAAATATTTGTTTCTTATATTTTGTCTATTTTTCTTAAATGGTTTTTCTATTTATTCCCGTAATTTTTTATCAAATATTTTAGGTGGATCGAAATTTTTGTCCTAAACGTATACTTTACTTGTCTTCTATTTTATACAGACATTCAATTTGGTTTAATTTTTTTATTAGGTCCAGGTAGATTTTTCTCTTAGTGTAGGCAAAATGCCTTTGCAAGTGGACACGAGGCTGAAATTTTAAATATGTTATAAAATTACTCGATGTATATAAATAAAGTGTTTTCATATTTTCTTAGATGATCTTAAAATTAAATTGGTTTAATAAATAAACATTTTATTTAAAATTTTGTTTTGTTTCAACTCCATAATGGTTATTACATGTTTACATCGAAACAGTGTATACCTAAATTATTAGTTTTTCATGTTAAGTCAATCATAGGAACGCATTTCAACGTCAATAACTGCGTTCTAAAACTATGGACTAAAATGGTCTATCTATTATATCTATATATGTAGCCTTCGATCAATCTTTGGAAATAGGCCTCTCCCAATATTTTTTACTCTCCTCTGTCTGCCGACGCGTTTATCCATCTAGTTCCCGCATGTTTCTTTAAATCGTCCACCCATCTCCATACAATTTGCAATACATTTGTTCCATCGATCCTCTTTATGTCTGATATTATGACCGGCAAATTTCCATTTTAATTGTGCTACTTTTCCTCTGACATCCCTTACTTTTCTTTAATTTCTTATCCATTTATTTCTTTTTCTATCTGTTAGCTTTACATCTAACAATTGTCTTTCTATTAATCTTTGGGCTTTTTTTACTTTATCCATGTTTGATTTTGTAAGTGTCCAGGTCTGGGATCCATAGGTAAGTACAGGAAGGATACATTAGTTTCAAGGTACTGAAGATATGTTTTATATTTTAATATGTAGCTTAATTTACCGAATGATGTCCAGGCCAAACTTACTTGTCTCTTGATTTGAGCTATTTGGTTTTCTTTTTTTAGTTTAATAATTTGTCCCAGATCTATATATATTCCTCTACTTGTACTAATTCTTTTTGGTTTATTCTGATCGTGATATCTTGATCTGTGTTTGTTATTATTTGAGTTTTAGTGTGGTTCATACTCCAGCCTATATATTTAGCTGCTCTATTCAGGTCCTCCAGCATTTCAATCAGTTCTTATTCCTTATCTGTTATTAAGGCGATATCATAAGCATATCTCAAGTATTGTCCGCTTACTTTGATGCCTATTTCTTTCCAATCAAAGTTTTTAAAAACATTTTCTAGGATCTAGCTAAATAGTTTAGGGGATATTGTGACCCTACTGACACCTCTTCTTTTTCGGATTGGCTTGGTTCTTTCGTGGATTTTGATTGATGTTGTTGCTTCGCTATATATATTGGCTAATAAATCTGTGTATCTGTAATCTATTCGTCTATTCATTTGAGATGCTTTTACTGTCCAGTGCTATCAAGAGCTTGTTCAAGGCCTATAAACGCAGAGTGTCTCTAAAAGGTCTGTACAAAATCTTAGCACATATTCCTGAGGTCAAAATAAGTCGATTTAAAGCAACTTACCTTAGTCCGAAATCGCTCCGTTTCAGAGATACAGGGTGGTAAATTTAAAAATTAAAAATCGATTGTCCTAAAATGTATGTATATTTCTCAACGCATTACTTTAAAAATTGGTACTCAGGGGTTTTTTGGGATGCGAAACATAAATATGGATACCGTTTCACTGTGGCCGTTAGAGGGCGCTTCACAATGCTTTTTTTATAGTTTATAACGACTATAACTTTTTTCTCTGTGTAACTTTTAACTTTTTTGGTTAAGAAAATATTTTTCTGAATCTTTCTAAGCTAAAAAGGTACTCTCGTTAACATGCGCTAAAGTAAGTCGTTTTCGAGATATTTCCGTTTTTAGTGTTCGATGCCACAACCGAATGCTGAAATCATTTTAAATGACTATTTCACTAGAGTGTTTTCCACTGGCAGAATGTCATAGCAACGGCCAGTTTTCTACTGACAATTGTTCTCAATGCTTTATTCAAGTTTGTTGCTTTTCGTCAATTTCGCTTATGAAATTTTTAAATTAATTTTTAAACTCATCTATCTCTGAAACGGAGCAATTTCGGACTAAGGTGAGTTGCTTTAAATCGACTTATTTTGACCTCAGGAATATGTGCTAAGATTTTGTACAGACCTTTTAGAGACACCCTGTATAGTGGAATGTTGTATTCGCTGATTCGTTAGGATTAAGATTTTCATGGTTAATAATTGATCAACTGTGGGTACTGGAAACTTTTCTAAAGTCTGCTAGTTCTTTTGATTGATTTTCGTCAAATTTAGTTGTTATTCTATCTGTTAATATTTTCGTGAAAAGCTTATAAATTACATTGAGGTGTGTTATAGGTCGATAGTTTTTAGGTCTGTTCTATCGCCTTTCTTGTGTAGAATAATAGTTATGGATTATTTCCAGTTGTTTGGGACTTCTTCTTTTATTATGTTATTCATGAAAATATGGAGGGTATAAACTACGGCTTTACCACCGTACCTGAGCATTTTTGCCGTTACTCTGTCTTTTTCAGTTGACTTGTTATTTTTTATTATCTTTAATGCTCTCTTTATTTCCGCGCTGCTGAGGTGTTAATTAAGGCGATAGTGACTTGCTAAATTCCTATACCTGGTCTCGTATATTTTCTTCCAGGTAGGAGACAAGTTTCCTAGAGGCGCTCAACTCTTTATTTGCCTTATTCCTTCTGTGTCTTTCCATATCGCCTGGGAACAGCTTCAAGTAACGTTTTAGGTCGCACTTTGCGATACCCACACTAGGTCAATTGATGATTAAATTCTTGCTAGCTGGTCAGCCTGCTCGGTTCTAAAAATGCTTTTATGTCCTGTCTAGAACTCAAGGGACATCAATCGGTTTGTGTTGACTAGTGTTTTTAATACATCCTTACCCTTACACTCACCTACAAGTATACTACATAATTATTCTGGCCGATTTGACGACAAAACGCGCAGCTTTACCGTCTAAGCATATGCCTGTCTGAAGAGTCCCGCCCCCATGTTATTCCAGTATACACCTACTCTAGGCCTCTCTCTCACTATGGTGCCGTCAGTATACTAAGCGAATTTAGGTATTCTGGGTTTGAGTCGAGGGGTCATCAGCTTTCAACAGTACTGTACAAATTTCACAACAGGACCCGACAGTACCACGACAGGACCCAACAGTACTCGACAGTACACGACAGTACCCAACAGTACTCGACAGTACACGACAGGACCCAACAGTACTCGACAGTACACGACAGTACCCAACAGTACTCGACAGTACACGATAGGACCCAACAGTACCCAACAGTACTCGACAGTACTCGACACTACCCCCCAACCCCAACCAGTGGCGTAGATGCGAAAAGACATGATGACCTTTTTTTTTTGGTCGCAAGTTTTTTGAGCGCGCGCTTTGTCCCTGTCGGCCTTCCCCAAACATGATGACCTTTTTTTTTTTGCTCGCATGTGTTGTGAAGGGCGCGCTTTGTACCTCGCAACAGGACCCAACAGTACTCGACAGTATACGACAGTACCCAACAGTACACGACAGGACCCAACAGTACTCGACAGTACACGACAGTACCCAACAGTACTCGACAGTACCCAACAGTACTCAACAGGACCCAACAGTACACGTCAGGACCCAAGTCCTGTTGGACGCTGTACAAAATTTTAGGGTGCCGATGACCCCTCGGTTTGAGTCCTTTTAGATTCTTTTTTAAGTACAAAATAAAATTGATTGTGGGCCGGGCAAGATGTGATTATTCACATTGTGCGATCAGAAGGGCTTTAGCTAATAGAAAGCTTTGATCCATCCCTCAGTTGTCACGTGTCATGCGAAAAGTCTATCACGCAGGTTTTTCCTGCTAACCGCCCTCGGAACGTCGACTGTTTCGGGATAGAAGAAGAGTTTCACTGCAAACGCGTAAAAATGGTTTAAAACTCTCTTTGAACATCATTATGTGATGCATCGCCTACCACGATTATGAGAATAGAGCTTCAAGAAGCTTCGGTTTAATTTGTAAAGGTACCTTGTGCGATTTAGTGACCTTACCTTGTCCATGCTGAGGGTTGACCTATATAATAATGCTTTGTGTGGCCGTCAGGGCTAAGATTATTCCTAAGATCCCCGAGGCTTTAAAGTCACATATTACTTCTTTTATGTGTTGGAAAAACTAGTAGCGGGAATAGTGGCAGCCATATATGTAATATTCCAATACTTCCTGTTACCCGTTTACACAATGACTGGCGTTTGATGCAAATATTCAGAAATAGATTCGAAAAATGCAGTAACCAAATTTACATAAGAAGAGTTTTTGGCGAATACAAGGACAAAATAATTTGCATGTGTAATAATATAACCAATCAGGACATATTATCTCAAGGACCGCAAAAAAATTAACTTATGCCAATTGATATTGCTATATTTCAAATATGTTTGAATTATGCACCGTAAGGTACCGTGCATGGGTATTGGAATAATACATACTATATGGAAATAATATGCATATGTGTTACAAAGGACCAATCAGGTCATATTTTCTGAAGGACCGCGATGACTTATGTTTGCATCACGAATTGGCAATTGCCGTAGGTATTGGAATATTATGTATATGGTTGCAGGATCAAACGGAGCCTTTCAATAGCCGCCGAACTCTGATAAGTTACGGCACGTGAATGCACGGTCCGTAAATAAACCGGTTGTCTGGTAACTAGGTGACATGACGGCCGTGACGTCAGAGCTATGTCACAATTTTTCTATTAATCATAGCGTAATTTCGTATTTTGCCAGGAAATTTTATACATTTTAGATCTTGTCGTCTTGTAAGTAGTGTTTATAGCTGTTCCGTGCTTGCTATAAATGTGTTAAAGACTAACTAAAAGAAATTTTAGACTATCTAAAAGAAATTTAGTGATAGTTCATATTCTTCATCTTCTGTATCAACACCTACAAAAAATGTGTGTGAAACAGATGGTTTAGTTTATATTGCAGCATTTTTAGCACGAAAGCATCACAATGAGTTTCCTGAACTAGGTGGCTATACATATGAAAATGAACCAACCAATATGCATTCATATGCCATGCCATCTTGTGTGCAAAGCCTTTCTTTTGGAGGCTTAACTGAGCCTTCACCATTATGGAAAGAAAATGTTAACAAAATGAATAAATGGTTCATAACATTGCATGGGAGCAATTTTAAATTTAAAATAAATATTGTGAAGCGATCAACTAAATTTATATTTAAAAAGTTTCTATTCAATATAATTAAAACAAAACTGATGAGGACCAGTCTTAAATTATATACTAGGTGTTCCAAGTTAAATGTCCACCAGTGGTAACTGTGTTATTATTCAAAATAGAAAAATGTTTAAATTGTCAAACTGGTAGAATTTTTGTAAATTATAAAATGCAGGGTGTTTAAATTAAAATTGGTTATCTGTTTTCTCTCTCGAAAACTCGATGTTCGATTTTTTTTGATTTAAGCATCTTAAAGTTTTCTCTATCTTTAATAATCAAAAAGTTAGCCATGGTGGACACTTAACTTGGAACACCCTGTATAATGCTCAAGCAGGAGGGAAGAAATATTAGCAATACAGTCAATGTATTTTTATTACAATTTTTCTTGAAAATGCGTTAAGAAGGGGAGATCAAAAATCCTAAATCTTTGCGTTATGTAATTTATGAATGTTCCCTTGCTGCCATTGATTTTTAATCATTTCGATTTCCTATCTTTAATTTTTTTGATAAAATTTCTCAAAAAAAATCTTATTTTAATTACCTCCTATCCACCAAAAAAATCAATAATATGTGGCTAGTTTGCTTTATTCCGCGAAAAAAGTTAAATTAATATGAACAAGAGAGTCGAATTAACATAGGAAAAGTATTTATAATCGTGTCCTGAATCTGATGTTTATAAAACAGTTGGAATTTTTATCATAAATTTTTAAATTATATAATTTTTTAATAAATTTTGGTATTTTTACGGCTACTATCTTTATTTCTCTCATAATATAACGTATAGGTCTCTCCTTATTGATCGTGGAGCAGGCAAATTGCTGCGTCATAGGCTGCCGAGTTTTTATTGGCTGGGAGTTACCAGACAACCGGTTTATTTATAGACCGTGACGTAAATGTAATCCTTGGCACCATACGATACCCCCATAAGTCAATATAATGTATGTTAACACTGCCGGGCGGCCGTTTGTGGATAGGTATACTGGGTAAAAACTCTTCAGGTTGTTTGTATGCCCATAATGCATTCGTGACCTTTTTAATCTTGCCAACCACGTGGTCCTTTTAAATTATGGAGCCTTTAATATCCCATGTTCATTTAATTTAGTACTCGATTCTTACCGCTATTGAGATAAACAAATCATGTGACATCTTGCATCCATGTTAAAAATAGCGGCAAGGTAGATTAAAAAGGGCAGTTATTCGGAAGGGGATGTAAGGTATATTAACCGGAGATAGGGCCTCAAGTTAGCTGGATTAGGGCTTAATACCTACACGTAGGAATAAAATTAATACTATTTTCCTTAAGACAAAATATCTGAAGGACAAACGTGATTAAGGCAGGTATCAAGATAAATCAAAAAGGGCACTCATTTGAAGGAGTATGTGAGGGATATTAAACAGCACCTTCAGTTAGCTGGATTAAGGCTTAGTTATTACACGGGGGAATAAAATGTATACTCTTTATTTTGAGAGAAAACATCTTCAGGACAAGCGCGATTAAGACATTTTGACGAATTTGGTGAGCGCTAAAAAAGTAACAAAGGACAAAATAATAAAATATGCACTTTTTATCTATATATTTCGAAAGTTTATTTACTGTATTTATAAAAATAGCACAATTTATGAAAAATCATCTAGATATAAATTAAATTGGTTAGGTATCTTACTAAGACACAAGTGGTATTCTGGGACTTGTCACCACTTTTTTCAGGTTCAATAAGATAAAAAAAAAGAAATTATTTCGTCTTAAACTATATATATTTTTTATGTTTTTCAACGAGCCTTAACTATATTTAACCCCACAAAACCTAGTCACAGATTAATATATCATTGACCGAGCCAACCGCGACGCCAGGGGGGAGGGCGAGAGACCCATTAATACCATGAAATAATAATGACACATGACTGGTAGAATCATGTCTTAAATTTAGCGGTCGTGGACTGCTTTGAGGGTTTTCTAGAGGTTTTACATGTTTTGGTATAGTAGAACAGTTGTATGTTTTTATGAGTCATTTATTCATACGAAATGTATAAAGGTACAAAGAATACAACTTTCGCTTGCGGCATCATTTTGTTTCGTTTTCAGCAAAAATTTTCTTCTGTGACACCATTTTCACAAAAAAAAACCAAATTGAACCATTGTTTCGTTTTATGTATAAACAATTTTCAATGGTTCAATTTCTTACGATAAGTACAAATTTTCTAAAATTTTAGCTCACGCCGTCAGTTTTTTAGTGGCATATCTCCGTTGTAGATATTACCTACCAATCATTTCATAATGTTTTTGAAAACATTTTTATGTGGTTCAATTTTGTTCCCTAAAATTGGTTAATATTTCCAAGCCTGGGCCTTAAGCCGATATACAGGGTGTAACAAATAAGTGTAAAACATTTAAGGGGGTGATTCTTCTTCGAAAAAAAGATAGGATCTTTTATATAAAGAAATTTCATTGGAGCATCCCTTGTTAAGATACAGCCCCTTAAAGGGGGTACATAAAATTTGTTTAACAATTTTTTTCACAACCACTAAGAAAGTTACAATATTGAAATTAACCTGCTATTTTCTACTACCAAAAAGACAGCCAGTAATTTATTTGGTTTACCTCATGGTTGTAAGGGGTGGAAAACGCAACCTCTAAAATTTATTTACAATGTAACTTTTTGTCTTATTATTTGTTTACCATTTAAAAATGTATTTCCGATAGCCTGTTTCATTGTAAACAAAAAATGTCTCTTGGATTTTTTGCCAAAATAAACCAGTTCGCAGCAAACAATTATTTTACGAACAACTACAGAGATACATTGTCATAAATGCGAACTGGAGTAGGCCGCTATTAGCAATAGTGACAATTTTCCACCCCTTACAACCATGGGGTAAACCAAATAAATTACCGGCTAAGTGTCTCTTTGTAAATTTTGTAACTTTTTTAGTGCTTGTGAAAAAAATTGTTAAACAAATTTTATGTACCCCCTTTAAGGGGCTGTATCTTAACAAGGGATGCTCCAATGAACTTTCTTTATATGAAAGATCCTATCTTTTTTTCGATGAGGAATCACCCCCTTAAATGTTTTACACTTATTTAGTTACACCCTGTATATGAAAAAAAAGTGAGTCCTACCCTAATTAGTATCTGCGAACAGTAGTTGCCAATATGATTTACCTAGGAACCAGAGCGGCGCCGGCGATGACAACTAGACTTCTTTTAGCGGAGATGGCAATTTTTGCAAATGGCTAGAGACCCTGTATGTATGACATATCTTAAAGAAATAGGGACGCGACAAACCTATCAAAGTCAAATGTATTTAAGTTAAAATCAAAGGAGGAAATATCGAGCCTTATACTCTAGCCTTGTTGAGAGGAACCAGAGCGGCGCCGGTGTTGACAACTAGACTTCTTTTGGCGGAGGTGGCAATTTTGGCAAATGGCTAAAGACCCTGTATGTATGACATATCTTAAACAAATAGGGACGCGACAAACATATCAAAGTCAAATGTATTTAAGTTTCGAGGCTTATACTCTAGCCTTGTTAAGAGAGAGACTTAGCCATGGCTAGAGACCGTCTCTATTTCTTTAAAATATGTCATACGTACAGACGTATGACATATTTTAAAGAAATAGAGACGCGGCAAACCCATAAAAGTCACTCAAACTCCTATTTGTTGGTTATGTTCTTTGCTTGCCAGATTCATTGGCGTTTCACTAAAATAATTTATGTTGTTAGCGGAGCCAGGGCTATCAAAATGGACGGGCCACGATCCTCCACTTTGTTGACGTCACATCCGGGGCTGATTTTTTTTTTGATGGTCACGTTACGACACAGCTGATTGTCTTTAAAATATTGAAGTTGGAATGACGGTTCATGGATATTTGATTTTTTTTAATAAAGCCGTTTTTGATATTGTTTTTACTTTATTCTGGCAGAACAATTTTTTTTAAATGTATAGTAAGCCCTAATTTTTCATAGCCGCTTCATTAGCTCACACAAAAATTAAGTTTAAACCAGAAGCGAATGTGACAATCACATATGACAAAGTCAAATACATGTCAAATATAACAGTTGGCATGTGGTACATGGCGGGTAATTTGAATTCAAAATAAGGAATGCTAAATCTTGAAGATTTTAACCTTTTAATCATGTTGCTTCCTTACAAACCTTTGGTGGAATATCGGGATGGTGTCTGAGAATATTTCACTGAAATTTTGCGGAAATCTGTAGTGCCATTTTGAAAATATCATAAAAAAACGTCTGACCTCCCATAAGACCCAATGTAAAATTCAGCCCCGGGAGAACAGCTGATTTTTTCAGGGTCGTGGCCTCTATTTTTGTGTTGGCCTTGGCGGAGCATATAAACAAACACGTTTCTCCGTGACCCCCTGTAAATGTTTGTCAAAAAATCGTTTATTTTATTTTTTTAGAGTATTACAGAGGAACGATATTTCCCTCCTTTGAGTTTGGAATAAATTTTACTCTGACACGTTTGTCGTGTCTCTATTTCTTTAAAATATGTCATACATACAGGGTATCTATCTACCTTCATAGTGATATCAACTTTTACCGCAATGTAGACTACACTATAATTTTTTTGGTGAATGTCCACATTTCATCTCTCCCTTTTAGATATTACCTACCAATCACTTACATTCATATTCATCAAATTGCATAGTTACAACAATGTATCGGTAAAATATTTCTTTAAATTTGTATTACTTATTAGTAAATTTAATATTAAGTAGAGGTGGAAATTCCTTTTTAATCTTAAAATATTGAAAGTATGAATTTTTTTAAAATTAAAGAATGTCTTTGCTCAGAGCCTCGTAAGTGACAAATGTAAAATTTTGTAGTATGAATAAAAAACTTATTATGATTTGCATGTATTAAGTAAATGGAAAAGTTCCTTCTTTAGGGATAATTTACCGCTGAATACAGATTTTGGGTAATTCAAGCTTTGTTCAATAAATGGGGACGGTTCCTAAATAACTATAAAAAAATAAAAAAATATTTTTTGAAAAGAATAGTCAGATACGATATCTTGAAAAGTGACTTTGAATTTTAATATATAGATAAGATAATTTCAAAGTGAAAATAGAAAACTTAATGCATCGTCTTTAACCCTTAACTGGTGAGGTGAATTTAAGGATGCATGTTTAACTGCTATGATCAAATTACTTCTCAGAGAGCACAGAGCGTCCAGCGTTCCGGGCAGCCAGTAGACGCCCAGTGGACATCTAGTAGATGTCCATCGGATATTTAAAATTGGAAAAACGCATAAATATTGCAAATTAACTTTTTTTTTAATATCTTTGTTTTTCCTCGAAAATATATAGAAATTGTGCAAATTAAGATTTTCTTATAAGAAAAACAAACACGATTTTTTTTTAAATTCTCGCTTTACTAAATTACTTCTAGATTGTGCAATAGGGAAGGTAACATCTACATTTAAAGAGATGTGAACACATTGAGAAAAGTTTTCTAATATTAGTTTAAAAAACTTTAGCCTTGTGATTGTGGTCTGTGGTAGAGATAGACGATCAACTCTAAAGTGGGGATCTACCTGAATAGGTAAGTACTTCTTATACGTAGTGTGGCATCTATATAGGGATATCCAGTAGTATAAAACTACAATGCAACATATATACGAGAGTGGATCAAATATAAACAAGCCTTTGTTTATAAACTAGTTATTTAGAAACATGACACAAAACATAATTTTTTTCTACTTTTCTACACATCTCCCTTATCTGTTAATACACTTTTCCCAACGGTTTGACAGTTTCTTAATCCCGTTTTCATAAAAGGAAGCTGGCCGGGTATCTAACCAGTTGCACACGAATGCAACCACCTCTTCATTGGTCTGAAATTGCTCGCCTCCCATGTGAATCTTTAAGTGGGCCAAACATATGAAAATCGCAAGGTGACAAATCTGGACTGTGTGGATGGTATTCCAGCACAGTCTAGTGCATTTATTTGATTTTGGCCTGTATTAAAGCTGCCGCATCAGGTCTAGCGTTGTCATGCAGGAGCAAAACACGTCTTGGATGGGGTGTGCTTTTCTCTTTTGGCGATAATCAAGCTTTACCTGGTCGAGTAAGTTGCAGTAGTAAGCCGCGTTTATTGTTATTCGCTCGTGCAAAACATCGACCAACAAAACTCCTCTCCAGTCCCAGAAAACGGTCGATAAAACTTGGCCTGCAGAAATGATGGTACGTGGACGACGTGGGTGACTCACGGTGTCGACGAGCTCACGGCCGTCGTTAATTTCTTTGCACCAAGTTTTTACAGGTACCCACGAAAGCGTCTTATTTCCGAACTGTGCTCGCCATCTGCATCGAATTTCAACAGGTTTCACGTTTCCGCGTGTAAGTAATTTAATGATTATTCTTTGCGCAACACTGCTGTGTACTTTCTTCTCGCTCATTGCGATTGCTCCTGGCCAAATGACCATCGCGGCACTACCAGCCACCTATATGCTGCTGAATATTTCTACTCCAAAATTATAACGCCCACTTTCATCTTGAATGACTTTTCCGTTAGTAAGTTTAAAAGGCTTGTTCATATTTGATCCACCCTCGTATCTATTAAATGTCCCTTGATTTCCAGAAAAGGACATCTATTAAGCGGACAAAAGATGTCCAGTTACCCGTCACTGGACTATAAAACTACAAAGTAAATATTTAGATTTGAAGTCCCTCGATGCCCAGAAACCGTCCTATAAACGGCTAAACGGTCTTCTTTTGATGTCTCTAAGAGACATATATATATATATATATATATATATATATATATATATATATATATATATATATATATATATATATATATATATATATATATATATATATATATATATGGATATTTAGTGATGATATCGTCACTTATAATTAGTAAACAAAAAAACTTATATTCACTAAAATTATAAAGTATTGAATCTTCTACATTTTCTTTTACGAACAATGTTTTGAAAAAAGAACGAAAAAAGCCGCCAACGAAAAAAACATGTTTTTATTTGACATTTTTTTAAAACAAATTGTCTTATAACGCAATATCAGGACGACTTATTTAAACAATGTTGTAAATAATTAAATTTTCAACAAAAAGGCGTTTTTTTCTATGTTAGAAAAAATTCAAGGAATTGAAAAAAAAAATGAAATATTGTAAAATTAAAATGGCGTCGTTTTCAAGAGGGGGAAGTGCGATCTTTTTGATTTAGAGCAAGCACGGGTATACTCTTTAACAATTCGACACTCTTATTTCGCAGAGCCCTATAGGTTTACATAGGAAAGTGCGTAGTGCTAAATTGACAAACAAAAGTCGTTTATCGTTTAAACCAACAGTTTCAGGGGCTTTTTAAAACTAAGGACACTTACCTTAAAGCAATCTTGCTTTACGATGAGTGTTATTTAAAACACATTTAACTTTGTTTATGCCTTAGGCCTTAGTATGTAATTTCCTTTCTACGATAGTAGGGACTTATTGCAATAAAGCCAGGCAGTAATTGTGCCGGGCACTATTCTGACAGTTTCGCATTATACACGGCAGTGCCTCGCCATGTTCGCGCGCAGTACCATCTTTTCTTGAAACATTTCATCCGTTATTTGACCTATCTAAAACTCTACTTCGGAATGAGCTACCAATCTATTCGGACAGTCGTAGAACTTCATAGGTTTATCAACTCGTCCAAGTTTTATGGAATTCCATAAAGTAGTAAAGTAGTTACGAAATTTCAAAAAAACTTGCCAAACACTCACTTACTCAGTCACTCATGTATAGATCATCAAAATTCTACTGTACTTCCAGACATGCTACAAAGCTGAAATTTGGCAGAATGATAGAAATTATGACCCAACCCCTGGAAAAAATCAAAAAAACCCAAAATTCTAATTTACTCCCCATCCCTATCTATACATGTAAAGTTATTTAAAAGTGACATTGCCCACTTCCAGAAATGCTAGAGAGCTGAGCTTTGGCAGACTAATAGGACCTATAATAAAACTATAGGAAAAAATTAAAACACCCCGAAATTCTAATTTACTTCCCTCTCCTATAAATGTAAAGTTATGTAAAAGTAACACTGCCCACTTCCAGAAACGCTAGAGAGCTGAGCCTTTTTTATACACTATGATAAAACCATGGGAAAAAATTTAAAAACCTCAAAATTTTCATTTACTCTCCTCCCCTATCAATGTAAAGTTATATAAAAGTAACATTATCCACTTCTAGAAACGCTAGAGGGCTGAGCATTGGAAGACTGATAGGAACTATGATAAAATTATAGGAAAAAATTTAAAAACAAAAATTTTCATTTACTTCCCTCCGCTATACATGTAAAGTTATGTAAAAGTAACATTGTCCACTTTCAGAAACGCTAGAGAGCTGAGCTTTGGAAGGCCGATAGGAACTATACTATACTATCCGCATGTACTACTTTAAAATTTAAATATTACCCAATTCCTTTAAAAAAGAAGTGAAATCATAACAAAAACATTTCATGTAAAAAAAAGCAAAGTACGCGAAAATGGCACTCCGTAAAAAGAATTAAGATAAAAGCAAAGCCAAGTTCTCCAATACAAATTTCAAAATGAAAGGTTCTTACTAGTTTGGAAATGTTTTTCTAAACTTGGCTATTACGGCTGTAAATGACTCTTGGGCACAGTGCTAAATTTAACATAAAGAAGTTTGGCTGTAATAGCAAAGTTTAAAAAAACATTTTCAAACTAGTAAGAACCTTTCATTTTGAAATTTGTATTGGAGAACTTGGCATTGCCTTTATCTCAATTTTCGCTTTCTTGGCTTTTTTTTTAATGAAATGTTTTTGTTATGATTAATAGTGCCGCCATTATTAATGGAAAATAAGCGACTGGATTTATATATACGACTTTGATATGTCAATTTTGAGATCAACTGTTAGTTTTCAGGCCCAATTACTGCCTGACTTAATTGCAATAAGTCCCTAATATAAAAACTTTATCCGATGATAATTGATCCGTCCATACCACTTTAAGGGTAAAATTATTTTCATATCTATACTGGTATTTACACAAATAGGTCACATCTTTCTTAAAAATCAACATCCTTCAATACCTTACAAGTACCTTGCTTATGCTTACAACATAGATATTTTTAGATATTGATTTTAAAAATGTTTTTTTCATTTGAACAAGAGGACAAACAAAACCAACCTGTCAGTCCAAATGTGTAAATATTAAAAAATTATGATAAGGCTCTGATAAGACTGTAGGTATATAACAGGTTAGAATCAAATTATATTGCCTAATAGTTCTTTGATTTTTTCGGCAGACGTTTTATACCGGACACACCTATAAACAAAATGGCAGGTTAGTGCTTTTAAGTAATTCGCAAAATTAAAATTCAAAATAGTATTTAGAAAAATCATTAATAATTATTATTTTAAGATAAAAAGTTAATAATATGTAGTAAATACTTGGTGTATTTTACGTTAAGTAATTAATTTTAAATGTGATAGGACCGAAGGGAAGATAAAAAGAAGACATTTGTGACATGTACCAGGTGAACTTTTATAACTAGAATAATATGTAACTTCTTTTACTTTGAAAATAAGGGGCTATTTTACATCTGCGATTTATTTGGTTAATTATGAAGACTTCAACAGTTTTAATATTATTTTTCTATCCCTTACAATGCACAAGGTGTGATAATAGAGATAAAAAGAAGACATTTGTATAAAGCCCCATGGTTATCAATATACCGGGTGAAATTTTATAACTGGAATAATATGTAACTTTTTTTATATTAAAAATAAGGGGCTTTTCTAAATCCGCGATGTATTTGGTTAATTATGAAGGCTTTAACAGCTTTAATACTATTTTTCTATCCCTTACCAGGTACAGGGTGTGACAATAAAGTCGATTTTTTTTTAATTCTTTGATTTGTCCTTTTTCTTCTGATTTCAAAAAGATACATCTATACTACAATAAACATTTTCTTAAGATTTAGCGCTTTTAAATTTGTCAATACTCGTATGGCAAAATGAAATAAATGTGAAGTTTATAGGATCCTAAGGAATATAATACCTTAGAAAATATTAATCGAAGTATTTTTGAAATCAGAACGAGAAGACGACTCTAAAAATGCAAAACTATACAGGGTGTTTTTTTAAATTTACTTCATTATTCCACCCTGTAAATGTTAAGGGATAGAAAATATATTGGTTGTTAAAGACGTCATAATTAACTAACTCAATCGCCCTTTAATATAGCCCTTTATTTTCATTATTAAAGAAGCTAATGAGTGCTCTAGTTTTAGAAAATCACTCCGTCGTGTTTTTTAACAAATATAAGGATGTGTTATTAAAGCTACCTGCAATTTTTTTACATTGACAATTTTTATTTTGTGACTACACAGTTTTCCCAAGTGGTAATTTTAGGAGAGACTAGCGTGTGGAAAATGTGATTTTTTACACTATTTTTAGTGTAGAAAATTCTACTTTGCCGCACTAGTGTGAAAAGTTGAAAAAGGAAAAAAAATGTCTAGAAATGTCAAATTTAAAAAAAAAAACTCTATAGATTTGAAGTTTCTTTTGATAATATTGCCTATGAAATGACTTGGTTGCTATGAGGAAGGGGGGGGGGGGGGAGGAAAATATCATAATAAATATTGCATAAAACTATTTTGCAGAGTCACCAGAAGGTGTATTCTGTGTGTAAAAACTAAATATAGTTTGAGATTTGGGGGGGGGGCAATTTCCCCTATTTCCCCTCCCGTAGATCCGCGCCTGTATGATGTAAAGGTAAGATGTTAAATTTCGGTAAAACAATTGTTTTTAAAAGAAGTGTGTGATGTCGTAAAGATGTGTTTTGGTTTTTTTTCTTATAATTTTATTATTTTATGTTTTCCTGACGCTCATAAAAAAATGTTCTTAAAGCTTGCAGAAATTTATTTTTCCACACTTAAATTCGTGACACAACTCGCTACCCATGGTTCTGTCAATGGCATCTGCGTGCGGAAAAATAGGTTTTCTACACTTGTTAGGAAAATAGCTATATTAAGCACGGTTTCTTTATTGTTCCTCAGCACGAATGAATTTTTGAGGTTAGTGCAATAAAATTTCTTAGAAATGGCCTTTTCTTTTACAAGTTATTTTGATAAAATTTTGTTTTTCAATGTATTTTATAATATAGGATTTGATAAACCAATTTTAATACATTGGCGGTTAAAATGTTAGAGCATTAAAAGTCATCTAATAAAAAATATATTTTTACTCGATATCTGTTTTCGTTTAAATCAGTGGTTCCCAAACTGGGGGGCGCAGAGCAATATTGATGGGGGCGTGGGAGTCTTGATTTCATTTAAACTTTAAAATGACAAAAGGTTATATTTGACAAATGCAAATAAAAATAAGAAAATATTAACAATCCAGTGCTTAACATGTCTGGTGTAGCGCACACATGTGTTAAGTGCATAATAGGTACTTTTGAAAAAAAGAAGAAAATGAAGGTTCATTGACATAGAAAAAAATAAAGATATAAAAAATTTGTTTTTAAATATGCATAGAAGTTATTGTAGATATAAATTACTTAACACATTTGTGCATAATGAAAGAATAGACCTTAAATAATTATGTATTGCAAAAAAGTTAACTCACTTTTGCGAAAAAGTGTACTTAGCACATTTGTGCGCTACACCATTGATGTGATCAGCCATATACTGTCCTGTCTCCCGCTTAATTAATAAAATACTCTGCCAATCTATGGGCACATAAGCTCACACTGGGTACTATAGTTTTAGTGTATCTACTTGAAAGCTAATATAACTAAAAACTGAAGTATATTTTATTGAACTCCAGACTCAATTACCTTTCGTTTGATACCACACAAGCCATGTTTTGACTTAAACTCTAATTTTTCAAATCTACCCCCACCCTTTTTTTAAAAACTAAAATATATTTTTTTAAACTCCAGACTCAATTACCTTTCGTTTGATATCACACACGCCATATTTTCACTTAAACTCCACTTTTTGAAATATATCCCCACCCTTTTTTTTAAAGAAATTAAAATGTATTTTGTTTAACTCCAGACTCAATTACCTTTCGTTTGATATCACACACGCCATATTTTCCCATAAACTCTAATTTTTGAAATCTACCCCCACCCTTTTATTTGGTTTGTGTTCGGTGGATTTTGTTCATTTTTAAATGGGACCATCTCGGCCCAAAACCCAGCCTAGGTACCAAATTTCATTAAAATCGGCTAAGCGGTTTTTGAGTTATGCGCGTTGGTCGTTACAGACAGACAGACAGACAGACAGACAGACAGACAGACAGACAGACGGCGCAACAAAAAAGTTTCAAAATCATCTGAAACGCAAAGATATATAAAAATTTTTGAAATCGGAGCAACTTTTTATTTCTCGAAAAAATTAGGATCACCATAGCTCACACTACTATAGTATAGTATATGTGTGAGCTAAAATCAGTTTAGTTATACTTTTACCAAGGACGATTATATTAACTATCTTTGCTTTTACGTTGATACGTTGATGTTTTCACTAGTTGCATATTTTTTTATTTTTGGTTTATCTTTAACTAATAATTAATATAATAGGTAGGTGGGTAAATTCCCTAAAATGTTTTTCCTAAGATATTGCTTTTTGTCGGAAATATTATTAATGGTAATTAAGCTTTGTTTAAACCGATGTCAAGAAATATTTTGGGTAGTAAAAATTTTAAACTATTTTATCCAATTATGATAAAATTTATTGTGTAAACCTAGTTTGGGCAGTTGCTCATTTCTTTTCAATGGGACGAAAAATATCAATTTAGTCGCGTTGAAAATTGGAGTAATTAATAAGAAAATATGCATTTTTTAATAAATTTAGGTTATTACAATATTTAATTTTACTTGTGCTTATTTACAAACATAAACCATAAAGGATCTGATACTTTCCTAGCCCATCTTCCAGTCTTGAAAGCAGTTTTTTAGAAATATCTCCGAAACGAAAGCTCTCGAAGTCTTACGAATTGTTGAGAAGAATGTTCTACAATATTCCGAAAACCGCATATTGATGCGATGTTCCGTTCAAAAGTTCACCATTTTTTCAATTTCTTAACTGTCAAAAAAACTGTCATTAACATTAATGGATTTCAACCAAAATCGTGTCGAGCACTATTTTCCCTGAAAGTCGTATGAAAATCGGTTTAGCGGTTCCGAAACTACCGTGGGCCGGACATACACACACACACGGACAGACGTTACGTCAAACAGCACCCTTCGCACTAGATCAGAACTAAATTAAGTAAATCAAAATGTTAGTTTTTTTAAACAAATATTTTTTGTAGGGGGGCGTGGTCAACTTAAGATTTCAAAAAGGGGGCGCCATGGAAAATAGTTTGGGAACCACTGGTTTAAAAATTAGGTGGGAGGTAGTTATGAATAACCACGGTTATTCTTATGTTTTCCGTTTTCAACAGCTTACTACTGGGTGGATACTTTCGCACGCGGCGGAGTACCAACCACTGCTCTACGTGGAGGTACTGATCAAGATGGTACCGCCATCTACGTTGGCCGTGCTTTCCATGAAGGAGACTGGCTTCCAGCTAAAGTGATCCCGGAAAAACGTGTTGCCTATGTAGCTTATAATGGCGAAGAAGTCATCAAGGATGAATTTCAGGTACCTAAAACATTATAGTTGTTAGTATATACAAGGTCGCTGATAATTACGGAAATAGTCAACTATTTCATAAACCATATAAAGCCTGGTCCTCATTACCGAGCCACGAGCTTCGAACAACGACCGTATATTCGCTAGTGTGGACGTGAAAAAGGCATGATCGCAAGCACGCAAGAAGCCGCTCGAAGTGAGCCGAGAGACGGCGGCCTTTGATACAAACACAAAGGGATTCGCTTCAAATCAAAATAATGATGAACAAGTATTGCTTTTAAGACAAAATATTAGAGCATCTTGTTTCAAAAAAATATAAAAAATCGAAGGGGTCATTTTCAAAATGGCGGTTTTTTAAATTTATTGTCTTGTACTAAGATCACTGATGCGATTATTTGTCATTTTCAATATTTTTTCTTAAAGCCTCTTGTACTTATTTCTAAACAGTAGTAATTTTTTTTTGCAAAGTTCGTATTTTTTGAGAAAAAATCATAAACCATAGATATGTTTTGGCAAATTAAGAAGATAAAACACCCTGTAGATTTAAGGAATCGCAAGATTTTTTCAAATTTATCTTGGTGTAATCGGTATCTATAGAGGAACCAAAAAATAAATTTTTATTAAAATCAAAATTATTAAGTGCAAAAGGTGGCCGAGTTGACATGGAAAGCCGCATATATTTTATAGTTTAGGAATAGTATAGTACAGGGTTATCCAGTATATTTTAACACCATATCTAAAACGTTTATTTGAATAAATTTCAAAATATGATAAATACAAAAGTTTCATAATTTTTTACAAATTTTAAGAATCTTAGGGTCAGAATGTCAAAAAAACTATACATGTCAAAATTTAACACAGGTCAATGGTTTTTTTGAATTGAACACCCTATATTTTATTTTGAATTTTTATAGGCCTTTCCTTCCTGACTTTAAAAATATAATATATATATATAATATATATAATATAATATAATTTAAATGTTTTAAAAACTTCTGGGCAGTAATGGGTGGCGAGGCAAGCCAGTATTTATAAAAATTACTAAAAATTGTATTAATAATCAAGGAGGTTAGATATTTATTTTTTTCTAAAAATTATTTTTTTTGTTTTTACTTGCTTGCGGCGACACACATTATTGGGCGGAATCACCACGGATGGTAAATATTAATAAATTATATACCTTACAAAAGCAACAGCATCACTTTTTGTGTCAATGCGATTTTCTTTTTCATGGCTGCCTTGAAGTTTTAAAGAGTATCAAATAGCTTTTTTAAATTTTTAAACGCATATATCTCCAAAACTAATTAACTAAATATTCCCAATATATAATAGTTTTGAAATCAAGAAAAGGTCTATACAAATCTGAAAGAATATTTAGGGTTTAACATTTTGACCCAAAGATTAATAAACTTTGTACAAAATTACGAAACTTTTGTATTTATTATACTATGATATCTATTCAAATAAACGTTTCAGATATGGTGTAAAAATATACTGGAAAACCCTGTACATAAAAAAAGAGGCAAGTCTTAAGGACGCGCTAGCCGAGTGAAACAACATGCGAGTGTAAGAAAGTTACTTTCTATTAATTTCAGTACGCTATTTTTCCTACGAACACTGTTGAACTATACTAATTTTTGAAAAAATTAATCTTTAATTTTGCGCAAATCAAACAAACTGCTTTTTCGCACATGTGTGGAAATGTACTTTGCAACACATGTGCGGAAAAGTATGGTGACATCATCGTTTAGTTTTCCATATCTCTGCGGAAATGTATTTTTCCACACATGTACGGAAAAATTTCTGCAAACGGGTGAAATTTAACGTTTTCTGAGAATACAAATCGTGTGAAATCCATCATTCTCATACGCGGTCGTAGGAAAAAAAATTACTGTTTTCATACTTCTCAGCACCCTGTATTATTACACGGATCACCTAACAAAGGTGATCCATGATTATTATAAGTTTCAAACAAAGTTAATTCGTTAATGCATTTGAACTTTTTTTTTAATTTGTATGTGATTTTTTGGTTTTCTTTATGTTTTTTAAAATAACGCTCACCTTAGCACTGATATTTTTGTAGATATAGGGAGGCTGCAAAATGTTGTGTTAATTTTTGGAGTTGAGGTTAGATTTTAAATGATGTTTGTTTTCTTGTCTTATTTTAATAATGCTCGCAATAAATTAATTCAAGTCTCCAAAATCTTACTGTGCGGAAATCAAAACGACACTTTTCTTACCAAACTTGAAAACTATAATCTTTCTAATTTCAACTTAATAAAGACGCTGTTTTTATAACGAAACTTTTTTTAGGTGTTGTGTGAACAACGATTCGAATGGCAACAAAGCAGCGGTAGCAACATCCCCTCAGATGCAGTCCTAGTTGGTAAAACTTCTGACGGTGAAAACTTGTATGTAGGCAGAGTCGACCATCAGGGATCTCATACCGTAGGCAAGGTATGTAATTTTTAAGTCAAAGAGAAAATACAAATGTAATAATGTAAAAAATATCCTATAAAAAACATAACAATATACCAAACATTTTAAATAATAAGCCATGGGGGAACGGGGTGCAATATGGGGTACATAAATTAATAAGCTTATTTCTCTTGTCAAATGAGCAACATTCCGTTGGCTGTTTAGAATGAAGTTGGTTAGATATGTTATCTTTATGTTTTAAGTTTCAGTTTAACTATAAAAAAAATAAGATATTGATTTGGGGCAAAATGGGGTATAGTAGTAGTAGTAGTATTGGTAGTATTAGTAGTGGGGAGACAATTTTTGGTCTGGAACCTAGGTACAGCGCGCCCTTTTCGCAAACCCCGATTTGTCCGTAAACCATATACCTAACTGATGCACGGGCTCCATAGGATATAAGTTTTCTTTCTCTTAGACGACTAAATTGTGCCTGGCTCCTCTTCGTCGAGGGCAAGGATCTTTATACTGCGTAGCAAATGTACATAGTGGACCCTCGCTCTTACACCCCGTCCGAAAGGTGGTCCTGCTACATGTTAGACTTGCATCTAACATCGCTATCGTCCCAACGGAACTTGGTTATAGAAGATAGACTTCTTTCCTTAGCAGCGCAACCATCATGGTCGTCTTGGGTTGACTTTAGGAGATTTATGCGGTCCCGTCCTAGTGCCGACTTTAGCACTTATAGCATGCTCCTGGGTTTTTCATCCTGGTTCCTCGTATAGCTCCTTGTCGGCTCCTGGACTACACCTGTGTATATTCTTGATTTACACGATTAACTTGACTTGAACGCGGAAAATTAGCTACAGGGCGAATAATTTCCTAGCTTTTATGCAATAAGAAGCTTGTGAAGGACATACTGCTTACTCGCTCAAAAGGGCCCCCAGGGTTAGACAGATCACAAAGGAAAATGGTATAATTGTCCAATGTCAAAAACGGAATTAATAATAACCAGGCATTATCCGGTTTTGATAAAACAGGTTATACCAAAGTTCGATTCTGTTTTTGTCATGCATGATGAACTTTAACTTTCCTCATGTCCGGTTATACCGACCATTTTCCTTTAAGGTCTTGGATGATTTTTTTGCCCTTTCTGACGAGGGATGGGGATTCGCTTAAAATTTTATTATTTGCCATTAAATGGTATTTATACACCCTTGCGCTTGCTTCTAAGTTACCTCTCTTTGTTCTTGATAGCCACAATTATATTAATATTTACTCTGTTTTCAGGTTCACCCAAGCCATGGTGTCTGCTACATTCCATTTGACGGAAAAGAATTAGGTTTCGACCAATACGAAATTCTCGTTCTTAAGCATTAAGATATTTGTTTTCCTAATTAAGTATTAGTTTTTTTCTCTATTGTGCTTTTTTGTAATTGTTTGTACAATAAAAATATTTTTTTTATACGATTTAGTTTTAAAACTTTAAAAGAACCTAATGATTTTTAGTTCAAATTATTTTTTTGGGGTACCGCTTATTTTTATTCCTTCTATTTAAAAAAAAAGGAATACCTATTAGTAGTTGCCAACTTTGCGTCAAAAATAAAAAAATAGGAGTTAAATATTAGCCAAAATGCAATGACAGTTACCCTATAGAGCGCAAATGATTGACCATTTTTGTGTTTTTATGATTTTGTTTGATTTTTAACCAGTGGTTAGGGCAAATAAGTATAGAATTTATGGAAATAAATAGTTTTCCAATACAAAAGATATGACTTTTAAATCCAATACCGGGTGAGCCAAAAAAAAACCGGACAAATTTTTTTCATGATAACTTTTGAACTATACAATCGATTTTAATGGGACACACTGCACTTGTCAGATAATGGATCAGAGTTTTGATTAAATATATTTTTTGTCCGCTATCACAAAGTGCAAGATAGCGGACGAAATGAAATTGTCCCCTTCAAAGATGCTCGTTTATTCTTGTTTTGCGGACATGTTTTCATCATTTTTTTAAACTAGTAAGAAAGCTACGTTCTTACCACGCACAGCAAGGTACGACTCAGCAAAATCGGTTTAGTGGTTCTAATTTTTTTTTTATTTCAACCATTGTTTTGCATATTATACGATTGCCTTGGCAATCATGTCTGCATGTATTTCCTTATAAATTCATTACTACTGAACCGATTTTAATGAAATAAAAAACATCTTAGAATTGATTTTCTTTAAAGATCATGATCAAAGTTTATCGCCCTTTTAAAATTTTTCTTCAAAATGGCTAGTTTATTCTTATTTTCCGAAAACGTTTTTGTTTTTTTTTTAATTTTTAAAAAAGCGGTACTTTTTCTTCACAAAACGCGGCACAAATTAGTAAAATCGGTGTGATGTGTGATTCTCAAAAAATCATTTTCTTTTCAACCTTTGTTTTACAGATTATACGATTGCATTGCCAGTCCTGTCTGCATTCATTTCCTTATAAATTCGTTATTACTCAACCGACTTTAGTGAAACAAAAACATCATGTTTGAGAATTGATTTTTAAAGATCAATCAGTTTGCACTATAATATTTTTCATTTTACTAAAATTGGTTCAGTAGTAATGAGTTTATAAATAAACAGAATGCAGACAGGATTGGTAATGCAATCGTATAATTTGTAATAAAAATGGCAGAGTTTGTGATAACCACTTTACCTTTACCTTGTTAAGCAGGAGAAAAGGAGCGCTTTTCTATAAATAACAGAAAAAACTAAAACATTTTCGGAAAATAACAATAAATGTGCCTCTTTGAAGGGTCAAGTATGATTCTGTTCGACACCTTAACTTTTAAGATGGCGGCAAATTTCAATTATAATCTTTAAAGGACAATCAATTCTCACTAAGTTTTTTTTTATTTCACTAAGATCGGTTCAGTAATAATGAGTTATAAGGAAATTAATGCGGACAGGATTGGTAATGCAATCCTATAATCTGTAAAACAATGACTAAAACAAAAATAGAGTTTTTGAAAATCACCACACCGATTTTACTAATTTGTACCTCGTTGTGCGAAAGAAAAGTAGTGCTTTTCTGTAAATTAAAATAAAAATTAAAACATATTCAGGAAATATGAATAATTACGCGATTTTGAAGAATCAAGTATGATTCTGTCCGCCATCTTAAAATATAAGATGACGTTAAATTTTGGTCATGATCTTTAATTAAAATCGGTTTAGTAGTAATGAATTTATAAGGAAATAAATGCTAAGATGATTGGCAAGGCAATCGTATAATATGCAAAACAATGGTTGAAACAATAATATGTTTTTATAGAACCACCAAACCGATTTTGCTGAGTCGTACCTTGTGCGTGGCGAGAACGTAGCTAATAATAAACAAGCGTCTTTGAAGGGTACAATTTTATTTCGTTCGCCATCTTGGATTTTGCGATGCCTGACAAAAAAATATATTTGGTCAAAACTCTGATCCATTCTCTGCTAAGTGCAGTTTATCCCTATAAAATCGATGGTATAGTTCAAAAGTTATAATGAAAAAAATTGTCCGGTTTTTTTGGCCCACCCGGTATATTACCAAAAATTAATATATATATATATATATATATATTTATCGGTTTCACAACGTTCTACGTCTACCGATACCCAATCTCCACTCGTTTCTGTTTGCCCATAATTCATCATCTAGGCCTCTTATTCTTATTTCACTGTCTATTCCTTCTCTCCAGCTTCTCCTTGGCCGTCCTCGTTTTCTTCGGCCAGTTGGTTTCCATTGTAGTATTTGTTTAGGTAGTCTTTCATCATTCATTCTTTGTACATGTCCGTACCACACCAGTTGTTTTGTTCTTATATCATCCACTAAAGTACGTTCACCCACTGTCATAATTTCTCTTATTCTTTGATTTGTAACTCTTTCTCTTTTTGATTTCCCTGCTGCTCTTCTCCAATAGTCCATCTCCGTAGCGGAAAGCATTTTTTCTGTTCTATCCTTGATTGGCCATACTTCTGAGCCGTATGTAATAATACTTTTTATAATGGTGTTATATATAAGCTTTTTGTTATGTTTTGATATTCTTTGGTCCCAAATTATTCCATTTAATAAAGTTATTGCTTTTCTTCCTTGTACGTTTCGATCTTTTATAGCTTTGTCTAGTGTTCCGTCAGCTGTAATTTTTAGACCTAAGTATTTATACTCATCACAGGAGTGAATTCGCTGCCCGGTATTTAAGATTAGATCTTGTTTCATTCCACCGATACACATATACTCTGTCTTATTGAGATTAACCTCTAGTCCCCACTTATTGTACTCTTCTATTAGTTTTCGTGTCATATATTCGAGGTCGTCATAATCCTGAGCCACTACTATCTGATCATCGGCGAAACATAAAGTATACAAGGTGGTTTCGTCCAACGGAATTCCCATGTTTTGGCATTTTCTCTTCCATACTTTAAGGACTTGTTCCAAGTATATCTTGAAGAGCGTAGGCGAGATACAGCAACCTTGTTTAAGACCTTTATTTACTTGAAAGCCTTTGGTTAGTTTTGCTTTTATTTTAACTTTTGCCTTACTATTGCGGTATAACTCTTGGATGGCCTTAATTAGTTGTACGCTTATGTTTGTGTTTTCCAACGCTTTCCAAAGCAGATTTAGTGGTATACTATCATATGCCTTCTGCAGATCCACGTAAAGCAGATGCAGCTCTTGACCGTATGCCATTTTCTTTTCAATAACTTGGGTTATACAAAAATTAATCCAAAGGTTAATTCACAGCATATACGTAATATTCTAAGAGGGAGTGTTACTCATTTACACAATGACTAAGTTGATGCAAACATTCAGAAATAAAGATACGAAAAATGCATAGATACCAAATTTACATAGGTAGAGTTTTTCTCAGCTGTGCGCCTATGATTTGACGTGACGAATACATGAATAAAATAATCTGCATGTTAATAATTAGGACATTTTATTTTAAGGACCGCTGCTATTTCAAATATGTTTGCATTATGCATCATAAGGTTTCGTGGGTATTAGAATAATACGTACTATATGGAAATAATATGCATATGTGTTTGAAAGCAACCAATCAGGACATTTTTTCTTAAGGACCGCGAGGACTTAAGTTTGCATCATGTGATTTAATTTTCCCATTGACCAAGCAGTGTTCTGAGGAGTCCCATAAGGATGAAACTGTCAACACTTATTAGGTGTCTATTAGATCTTGGACCCCCATAAGTTTAAGCTTTCAAGCTACCCAGGGAAAAATATGAGAGAAACAAAAACTCGTTTTTACCCGATTAGCCACGAAACTTGTTTGATTTTTTAAATACACGGGTACTAAATTTCACGTTTGCTGGTATTTTTTAATAACTTAAATTAAAGTAATAGAGTTCAATCAAGTTTTTAGAAAAACGTTAAAAAATATCGATATTTTGTATATTACTGGAAAAAGGTCTGAAGAAAAATTAGTATTTTCTTTTAGAAATTTATTAAATTTATAATTAGATCCTGTGGAAATGATTTATGTTATTGAAAGATAAAAAAAGATTTCTCTCTATAGGACAAAGAAATATATTTAAAAAATTCAGTAATTATTTGTGTTACTTTGTTCAGAAGATCTGATGTACTTATATTAATTGTGTTTAAGAAATCAATTTTTAAAAGAATTTTAGGGGATTTATGAGGGAGAAAAGTAGCGGAGAACTATATGCACAGTTGCTTCACAACCAGATTTGGTGCCAAACCCGAGTTAATGTGGGAGTAAATAACTTACAGGAGAAGAATTAAGTTTAGAACAAACAATTTTAGCAGATAATCTTTGAAATGCCATTTCAACTGCAATCGGGTGAATCCTGCCATCTCCTTTATCAAGAGCACCTAATAAAGCACAAAAAAAATTGAGCGAATGCAGGATGGTATTGAATCATTAAAAATATTATATTATATTATATTATATTATATTATATTATATTATATTATATTATATTATATTATATTATATTATATTATATTATATTATATTATATTATATTATATTATATTATATTATATTATATTATATTATATTATATTATATTATATTATATTATATTATATTATATTATATTATATTATATTATATTATATTATATTATATTATATTATATTATATTATATTATATTATATTATATTATATTATATTATATTATATTATATTATATTATATTATATTATATTATATTATATTATATTATATTATATTATATTATATTATATTATATTATATTATATTATATTATATTATATTATATTATATTATATTATATTATATTATATTATATTATATTATATTATATTATATTATATTATATTATATTATATTATATTATATTATATTATATTATATTATATTATATTATATTATATTATATTATATTATATTATATTATATTATATTATATTATATTATATTATATTATATTATATTATATTATATTATATCATATCATATTATATTATATTATATTATAGCAAATTATCAATAATTCAAATTTGATTTGAAAATATTTCTTTTGAAATGTTGTTTTGATGCATATCTAACAAATCATGTATACCTAAGTATGTAGATTTATTTTTATCAAAAGCATTATCTAGAATCAGGTGCCTGGAATTATTATTTATACTGATAAGGTAAAAGTGCGATTTTTGATGTTACCTACATTACAATAAATATTTACGTTAAAAATCTTGGCAAAAAATGGTGTTTTAATAAGTATCCCAATAAAGGATAAAATTTAGTTTGGTGAAAATTTTAAAGAGATGGCTGGTAAGTACAACAAATACCTATTGCCCAAGGTCTTTATACTTTACAGAGGTGGCCTAGATAATTTGTTCATGTGAAGTCATGTGAACTTAACTAAACGACTGTACCTACGTCATCGAGTTGCCCTAAACAAATGCTTAAAGCAAAGCGGGACGTAGATATCAAATCAAGATACAGCTGATCTTTTCCAGGATTTCTTAAATCCATCCTTATCGTTCTTTTCAAATGTTCCATTAAAGTCAGGACATGCTAATTATAGATCGTTGAAAATTTGTTAAATTTAAAATAAATGCATATTGCATTGGTTTGTTTTGTAGTGCTACAATATACAGATCTCATTGTGTTGTAAGCCAATATTAACATATTTTCTATTTGTGATCCGGCATCATGCATAACCCTTCCAAACCAAAAAGATTTTTTTACCTTCCTAGCCCGCGTAGCAATGGCTAAAAAAGGTATTACTTACGACGATTTTTTTTTGTGATATCGCCGAAAATGTGTTATTTGGGTGTATTTTGACCTATCATAGGAATATCGTTTTGATGTCGGTTTGTGTGTGTGGGAGTGTGTGTGTGTGTATATTATTTCTGTCCGTAACATGATAGCTCCTAAACCGCTTAACCGATTTTCATAAAATTTTCAGGTAAAATAGTGTTTGAGACTCAAACGGGCTGAAATCCATTAATGCTGACTTAAAAAATTCTAACGTTTTATCAGTATTCAGTTTTCGGAATATGGTATACTACATTTTGCCCAATAATTTGTGTGGTAAGCTTTCTGAGATATTTACAAGAAACTTTTTTCAAGGCTGATGTATCATGGCTTCACTTAAAGTGTGCTAATAGGCTAGCGAGGAAGTTATCAGATCCGTCATGAATCCATTTATTTCTATTCCTTCATCAGCGCCACGTATAGCATCCGCGAAAAAAGAAACTTCTTCTCAAATAATCAATCCCAAATTGTAACAGTGACTGCAATGCCTTTATACCAGAAGACTTCAAACAGAGTTAGATGATAAATATTCATGTTTTCTTTAAAAATAAATGGATCTATGGCAGATCTGATACCTTCCTAATTAGCCTACTAGCACACTTCAAGTGAAGCTATGATAATCAGCCTTCAAAACAGTTTTTTGTAAATATCTCAGAAACTAAAGCTCCTACGAAGTTTTTGGTTATAACACAAATTATTGAGTCAAATTTAGTCTATTATATTCCGAAAAGGTCATATTGATGCGATACTCCGTTAAAAAATTAGCATTTTTAAATTTTAATTGTCAAAAACCTGTCATTAGCATTAAAGGATTTTGACCAACATATAATCAGCTCGTCAGAGTGTCGAACACTACTTTTCCTGAAAATGTTATCAAAATCGGTTCAGCGGTTTAGGAGCTATCGTGTTACGGACAGAAAAAAATACACACACACTCACAAACAGACAAAGATCACGACGATATTGCTAGGATAGGTCAAAATTCACTGAAATAACACATTTTCGGCGTTATCTCAAGCAAAAAAAAATTCGCCGAAACTTCTCTAGCCATTGCTGTGTGGGCTAGGAAGGTAAAAACCGGGGATATCTTGTATAGCATATCTCCCCTGCTACTTTATTCGGTAGGGAACAATCCGCGGCGGCCGATTCACCGCGGTCTGATTCGCTGCGATGGCAAATTCACCGAGAGAATTTTAATCTAGCTTAACTTATTTTTTTTAAATCATAGCTTCCCTGTCCTCTTATTGGAAAATCAAAATCTGTGTTAAACCTAACCTTGGTGAATTGATCGCAATCATATCCTAACCGGTCCCGACACTAACAATATGTGAAAAAATATTCCCACAAAAAACAATAGTTTTTCGAAAAAAAAATACAAAAAAATATTTTTTTAAAAAGTATTTTTAGCAAAAACTAATTTATAAAATAAATTACAAATATACGTTTTTTTGAAAATTTTTACAATAGCGAATAGTCCCCGCGGCGGATTGTCCCATTTAATACTTTGCTAAGGTCCTTAACTTATAATAGGGATTTATTCGAATAAAACCTGATTTTATTTTAAAGACGGCTTTATTAGGACAGATTTACAAAGAAAACTGACAGCTGACCTATCAAAATTGCCAAAGTCAAATTTAAAAATAAAATCGCAAACTTTCATTTAATAAAAGAGACACTAATAAATCTGGTTCTTAAATACACAAATGCTGAATTTTCAAAAAAAGCAGCTGCTTTTCATATGTACATCTGTTACAATACTGCCGATTTTAAAATAAGGTCAGGTTTTATTCCAATAAGTGTCTAATGAGTGTAGCGCAGCACTCAGGATCAGTTAACCGTTTAGCTGTATTATTTTAGCGTTTTACTGGGCGGACAGAAATTCTAACCAAACTGATGTACCCTCAACAGCAATCAAAGGTGGAATAGATACCGATGGTCAAGTTCAATACGTGGGTCGAGCCCTTTTTGAACATGACTGGTTGCCGGCCAAAGTTATTCCTGGTAGGCAGGAGGCATTTGTGTCACAGAATGGATTTGAGTATCCCGCTAATGATTATCAAGTAGGTACAATTTACTTATAGTCCAGGTATATTACGTGAAAACACCCTGAAACTTGGAAATAAATAGGTGCATTCAAGCTGAATTTTTGTATTTTTATTCCTTAGCACCTGGGACACATCCCCACATATTCTCCGCCAAAATCCCCCTTGAGCTTCGCCAGATATAAGGCCCCAAAAGTCCTAAAAATCAGTTTTTTGTGATTTTCTCAAAAACTAATAACTTTTTTTTGAAAAAGTGAAAAAAGGAAAAATGCGCAAAATCATTCGGCCTATAGAATTTATTAAAAAAATTACCTAACCTAACAAGTTAAAAAATATATTTTAAAAAAAGTTTTTTTCTAATGTTATGTTTTTCACACACTCTAGCTAACTTGTTTTAAAATGTTAATGCTTTATAATATTAAGCTTGATACCCACATGTAGAAAACACCATGTATTTAAATTTAGTTTTTGTTTCTTTAAAGTTAAACAACTTTAAGCAAGGGTTAGACCAATGGTCAATAATACCCGGACCGTCAATGGGACTATATTTTCATAGAATTAAGTGCTGTACGAGAAAAAAAAAACGTATATAAAAAAAGTTCAACTTCTGGGTAGAAACAGCTTTAATGTGCAAAAGTCCACACCTTTATTATATTTGAAATTCCAGCCACACTGCTATTTATAGCAAAAATATTGTTTCACTAAACTTTAATCGGTAGTTTTTTAAATGTTTAAAATTAAAAACATGGTATATATAATTTAAAACCTAGGTATAATATGATTTGTGCCACTGGTTTATTTAACGGTTAGGTAATTTTACCTTACCTGACCTGGCCTAAACTGTTTATCTGAATATACCTAACCAAACATGATACGCGTCATTTTGTATATTTCGATCTTATTTACTTGCGATTTTTTTTCGATCTTGTGTCTTCTGATATTTTGTTTTTCGATCTTTTGCCTTTGGATCTTTTGTCTTTCGATCTTTTGTACTTTCGATCTTCTGTATTTGCAATCTTTTGTTTTTCGATCTTTTGTTTTTCGACCTTTTGTATTTTCGATCTTTTGCCTTTTCGATCTTTTGTTTTTCGATCTTCTGTATTTTCGATTTTTTGACTTTTGATCTTTTGTTTTTCGATCTTTTGTATTTTCGACCTTTTGCCTTTTCGATATTTTGTTCTTCGATCTTTTGTATTCGATCTTTTGTCTTTCGATCTTTGTTCCGCCAATCAAATGGAACATGGTTTATTAAGGGTTAAAAATTATAAACAGAGGTACTTGCATAACATTTTAAAAAACATGAATATGCAATTTTTAGATTTTTATTTCATGATTTGTCACCAAGGCTGAGATAGAGAGATCTTAGAAACTAAAGCTTTTAGTTTACATATACCTACATTTGGGGAAAAATCATGTTACAACAACTACTCGGTAAAACTTTAAAAAAACTGAAATAAATTAATGGTTTGCATTTTTTTACGTTTTGCGCGTTTCTAAATCAACGCAAAGTCACGATCAGAAACTATGACCTGACATCAAACACTTGTGGTCAATACTGTCAAAAAATCCTAAAGACACAGGTTCAAAACAAATGCCTTCTATTTTTTTAGCTGCGTGGCACTTAGATCAGTTAGACGTGCCCACAGCAAGCGGACTTGTTGTCATTTTAAATATGCTTGTTAGAGCATAAAGTAGGAAAATGGCACTTAGATCATACAGCCCCGTATTGCCTTTGACACATTCATCAATTTGGGTCGAAAATGTAAAATTTGTATGTTTGGGCTTAATAAGGTTAAAATATTCGGTAATTATTTTTTAAAGAATATTTTGGAGTGCCGTTCATTAATTCAGTATTGCTTGCTTGTGAAATTTAAAATCCTTACCTAATTAATTTTCTTTTGCAGGACATTAATAAAATTTAATAAAAAAATATTTCTGGAGGCAAAATTAGAAAAATTGGGAAAAGGCAGTAATTTAATTTTGCATATTATAATTATACTCTTTCGAGTATACGACCGACAAATACCGAAACTTCTATAATATAGACAAATTAGACTTTTTAGAAGAGAAAAATTATACAATTTAGAATACTTGGTTGTGAACTACTAGTAAGAACCCGAATATAGATCCGAATAGTTTCTACCCCCCCCCCTGGGGGCGTCAGCCCCTTGTAAACGTAAGTCTGACGAGAAAAAGTTGTAGAAATTTTCCATTAAAATTGCCATATAATTTTATTGCCTATCTTCCACCATAGTTTTCAGCGCTAACAGAAAACAAGCCCTGCGCCGCTTCTTGTGTCGATTATCTCGAAAATTAGCGTCAGCACAAAAATGAATGAGAGCAAAATTGTAGAGCTTTTTTTTTGCCCAGATACGCGCTTGCAATCAATCATCAATCAATATACATTTATAAAAGAACAGCGTTTTTTTGTTGCCGCTATTCTCAGAATAAATATGAAAAAAAATATATATCTATTGTGTTGATGTTTTGAGGTTTGAGGTTGAGCGGCGGGACTGTAAGCGCACTGGTCGTTTTATAAAATCTGGGTGCAAAAATCCTTAAAAGGAAGATGTAAAAATATTAATTTTTCCGAGCCACACAAAGACAATATAGAGGATTGGCACTCACCTTTTCAGCTGTTTCCGTCGTCCAGAGGAGCTCCTCTCGCTGGCCCAGTCGTTGCAGTCGATCCACACTAGAATCACTTGTTTGTGTAATGGTTTAGTTTGATTTTCTAAGAATGTTATTGGATTTTTTGGTTAATAGAATTTATCACCATGCTGCGTGGTGATCTCGATAAAATACGACAGACGAATCTTTTTTGGTTACGCCTTGTTGCGCAGATTCATTTTTCGTAGATGGCGCTGGCGTTTTGCTTGTGCCAATCAAATTGAAATTGTGTGGGTTTTCCGAATACGGGAATTTGGCGCAAAATTTGAATTTAAAATTAAAGTTGCACGAACATTTTCCGCCCACTTAAAACGAAGTTTTACATTGAGATTAAGTTGAATAAACAAATGGCTATAAAAAAAATAAAAATAAAAATATAAGTTAATTCAAAACCTTAAAGGGTAGGTAATGAAATCCGTTTTAGGTTTATAGATCAAAAGAAAAAAAATGAAAAAAAAAATATATATATATATATTCTAGATAACGACACACGAAACAAAAGAAGTTGCTTGGGAGTTTAGTGCGCATCTAAAGGTAGTGGGCACAACTTGACCACGGGACGAGTGAAAAGTCCGTGTTGTGTTTTAACAGTAGCAACTCGAATGTGATTATCCCGACCAGGATGTACAGATACTATTCTACCCAGCAACCAGTGTAATGGCGGCCTAGTTTCATCCTTAATTAATACAAGCGTATCTAGCTTGATTTCAACCGAAGGGTCCGACCACTTAGAACGCTGTTGTAAAGTATTTAAGTACTCGAGTTTCCAACGCTTCCAGAAATCGGCATGAATTCGTTGGATAAGTTGCCAACGCTTAAGGGTATTAACTTTAAGGGTAGAAAGGTCAGGATCAGGACACGAATTAAGGGGTTCCATTGTGAGGAAATGACCCGGAGTCAAAGACGTAAGATCGTTTGGGTCAGAGCTTTGCTCACAAAGGGGTCGAGAATTGAGTAATGCCTCTATTTGGGCGAGGATAGTATAGAGCTCTTCGAAGGTTAGTATCTGGTCACCGATGACCCGATACAAATGTGTTTTTATAGATTTGACTCCTGCTTCTGCTAGACCATTTAGGTGGGGGGCTCCCGGACTATTAAGACACCATTTGATTTTTAAGCTCTCAGAAGCTAATTTCGAAAGATTATGGAGCTCCTTAATAGCCCCAACAAAGTTTGAGCCTCTATCACTTGTGATTTGGACACAAGTGCCACGTCTAGAGACAAAGCGTCGTAAAGCAGCGATGCACGCCTCTGTGGTTAAATCCGAAACAAGCTCGATATGGATTGCCTTGAGAAGTATCGACAAAGACTGCGATATATGATTTACCAACTTGTGCTCCACGACGTCTCTGACCTACAAAGGTTTTGATTGGGCCTGCATAGTCTAAGCAAACGTGTGAAAAACATTTTAATTGTGACGTTCTAAAAGAAGGTAAATCCGACATGTACGGAGTATACGGTTTTGGTTTTAAGCGAACGCAGGGAATACATTGCAATAAAACCCTCTGAATAGCTCGACGTGATGACATAATCCAAAACTTTTGACGAATTAAGTATTGGACTGTGTTTATTCCGGGATGTAAATTTTCGTTATGAGTTTGAAGAATGATCAATTGGGTTAATCTATGAGATTTCGGCAATAATAAGGGATGTTTTGCCTCAAAGGAGAGTTGAGAATGCCGTAAGCGTCCGCCCACTCTAAGGAAACCCAATTCGTCCAAAAAGGGCGCGAGTTTGCGAAACGGCTTAGGTAATAGCTGAGTATTTTGAATTTTTTGAATGATATCCGAAAAACACTCTTCTTGGACCCTTTTAACTAAAACAAGTAGAGCCTTGTGTAGTTCAAAAGCGGAAAAAACGCCGGATAAAGGGTCAACTGAGGGTTTTCGATTGTGAATAAGTCTTAGAAAATGACAAATGATTTTTTGAATGGTATTTAAATTGGATATTTTATCGATTAATCTATCAAAAAAGTTTTGATTTTGAATTTCTGCCGTCAGCACCACTGAATTTTCCGGTTTTTCTTCTTTGAGAACCTCGTCTGGAACTCCCAAAGAACGTTCATTTATAAACCTTTGAATTTGCCACTCCGTAGTGGGCAAGGTAATCCATGGAGGGCCGTGAAACCAAAGAGGGTGATTTATTAAGTTATTGGGCGACAACCCTCTGCTAGCGCAGTCGGCAGGGTTCTCGAGGGAAGTAATGTGATACCATGGGACTTCGGGGATTGTTTCTTGAATACGACTTACGCGGTTTGCCACGAAGGTCTTCCACTTGTGAGGTGAAGATGTGACCCAATGAAGCGTGACCTGTGAGTCCGAGAACGCAAGAATTTCATCGATTACGAGTAATGATGAATAGGTGCGAATAACTAGTTCGAGTAAATCAGCTAATAGAGTAGCTCCAAGTAGTTCCAAACGTGGGATTGAAATAGTGTGTAAGGGAGCAACCCTTGACTTGCCCATGACTAGAGCAGTTTTGATAATTTTATTTGGTAATTCGACGCGAACGTATACGCAAGAAGCGTATCCTAGCTCGGATGCATCGCAAAAACCTAGCAATTGACATCGTTGAATATTATTCGAAAAAATATGTCTAGGTATACAAAGATTCGAAAGAGTGGTTAATTGATTATTGAATTGATTCCAAAGAGTTTTGATTGGATCGGGGGGTATTTCATCCCAATCAGTTTTGCATAACCAAAGTTTTTGCATAATCACTTTGGCTAAAAATGAAACAGGCGATAAGAAACCTATAGGATCCCAAATTTTAGCGATAGCCGATAAAATATTCCTTTTGGTGCAAGGTTTTTCACAAGGGGTACAAGAATAGGTAAAAGTATCTGTAGAAGGGTGCCATTGAATGCCCAACACCTTAATCGATGTTGAAGAATCGTCTTCAAAGGTAACAGGGATCTGACAATCAGCGGGCGACAAATATGAAA
Source organism: Aspidapion aeneum (assembly GCA_963576565.1). NCBI lineage: Eukaryota > Metazoa > Arthropoda > Insecta > Coleoptera > Brentidae > Aspidapion > Aspidapion aeneum. The sequence continues at coordinate 35,931,783 of OY755040.1, forward strand.
GAAGTTTCGGATTATTTGATGCCCATTTTCTTAATTCAAATTTTCCCAATTTAAGCAACGCTATGAGATCCTTTTGAAGTGATAAAGCACCTTCTAGAGAGTTAGCTCCACAGCAAATATCGTCCATGAAAATGTTATTCAAAAGGACCTGGGATGCTTCAGGATAATTCTTAGCCTCCAGGATGGCTAGTTCTCTAAGAGTTCTAATAGCTAAATAGGGACTTGAACTAACACCAAACGTCACTGTATTAAGCCTGTATTCCTGCAGGGGTTCATTGGGATCAAATCGCCAAAGTAGCCTTTGGTAGTCCCGATGAATTGGATTAATTTGAATTTGTAAAAAGTGCTGTTTTATATCAGTCAAAAATACGATAGAATAAAATCTGAATTTTAATAGAATTTCGGAAATATCGGCTTGTAATTTTGGTCCTATTAAAAGAGTTTCGTTCATGCTTAGGCCTTTCGAACCCTTAATCGAGGGGTTAAAAACCACCCGGAGTTTAGTCGTTGATTTGTCAAGGCGAAGGACTCCGTGATGTGGTAAATAAGAACATAACTGAGGTCTAGGTTCGGATCTTGGAATTAAAGACATGTGCCCGTTTTTGAGATATTCTCTCATAAAATCCGAGTACATACTATAGAAATTTGAATTTTTTATTAAGCGAGATTCGAGAGATAAAAATTGACGATAGGCCACTGAATATGTGTCTCCTAGGTCAGGAGGGTCAATGTGACGAAAAGGCAAATTTACAGTAAATCGGCCCGAAATATCTCTAGTGGTAGTTTTTTGGAAAATCTCTTCACATCTTTTTTCTTCGGGTGAGAGAAACGTTTTTGACTTAATTGATTCTAGTTCCCAAAATCTGCGAATATTAAAGTCGAGAGACTGCTCACAGGAAGTAAAGTAAGAATTGACTTGAGGTGAAATATTTATGTTTTGAGTTTGGCCCATCAAGAGCCACCCAAAAACTGTCTCAAAAGCGGAGGGTAGGCCGTGAGGTCCTGGAATTCGTCCTGATTGGACGATTTCTGTGTAAAGTTGTGCACCTAAGAGTAAGTCAATTGGACCAGGGTTGTAAAATTGGTTATCTGCAAGCTTTAGATTTGAAATATGACTCCAATTGGATGAATCTACCTGTATTGAGGGCATATTCGAACAGAGTTTCGGTAAAACGAAGACTTGAATAGAAAAGGTAGGCTCTTGTTGGCCTAGGGCTCGAATAGTGCAAGTAGAAATGCCGTTAGTGGCCGATGAAGATTGATTTAGTCCCAGAACAGGGATCGAAATTTTGTTTCTTGGCAAGCCTAACCTGTTAAGACAAGCTTCGCTTATCAGGTTAGCTTGGCTACCGCTGTCCAGAAGTGCTCGGACAGGTTGGTAGTTACCCCGACTATCGAGTACCTCTAATTTTATAGTCGCTAGAAGCACTGTCGTACGGGGCGTCAAGGTGGATAACGAAGAGTATTGATTTGTAGATGTATTTGGATTTGAATTGATTTGAATTGAATTTGAACTGGGTTGAACAAAACTAGGGTTCTGTTGGCTAAGACTTGAATTTGAATTCTGATACGATAAGTTTGTGCCTGTGCTAGGCACGGCCACTTGATTTGAATTAAAACTTTGATTTAAGATCGAATTTTGATTTGAATTTTGGCTTGAATTAACAAAGGATTGACTTGAATTCTGACGGATTGAATCTGTCATTTGCGATAGATGAATAAGACTATGGTGCCTATGTCGACATACCCTGCAGTTGTAGGTACTACTGCAGTCGATTACTTGATGATTTGAACGTAAACAGTTGATACATAACGATTGTTGTTTTACATAAGTAAAACGATCTGAAGGAGATTTGGAGATAAAAACACCACACTGCGAGAGTGGATGAAAAGAATTATTGCATAATTTGCACTTATAGGGTTGTTGGTTTTGTCGAAATTGAATATTGGATTGTTTATTTGATACTTGTGACTGCGTATGCGCTAAAAAATTTGATGGAGGGCTTGATTTGTACTGATTATTTGAATAAGAATTATATTTTTGGTTACTAGAATTCGAATAATTTGGTTTTTGCTGTTTTGAAGTCGAAGGTTGCATTTGCGTATTTTGGGGAGATAGCTGTACTGTTTCAAGAGCACGGCATTGGTTAATAAGAAACTGAATTAGATTTTGATATGTTGGAATCTCGGTAGTACTATACTTTAATTCGAAAGCGGTTCTTGTGGTTTGATCGATTTTTGATAATAAAATTGAAAATAAACAAAAACACCACGACGTTACTGGAAATTCAAGATTTTCGAGCGCCGCAATATTCTCGGAAAAGGTATCTACCAAGACTCTAAGATCCTTTGCTGACTGGTTTCCCTTTAAAGAATTTGCATAGTAGATTGAGTTCCAGTAGGTACTGGCTAAAAGTCTTTTATTTTGATAGCGATCTGTTAATACCTTCCAGGCGATTGCGTAATTACTTGCCGTTAATTTTATAGAACTTAAAATATTAAGTGGTTCGCCCTCAAGGAAGGTTAGCAAATGTTGAAATTTCCTTATATCGGAATAATTAGAGTTTTCGTGAACCAAACAAGAATAAACATCGTAAAAGGTTGGCCACTTTTTTACGTTTCCATTAAAGCAAGGTACCTTTAAAGGGCCCAGATCATCGCTACGTGAATAGTGTGAAGTTGCGGGGGTAAAATTTGAATGAACTGAATCGGAACATAAACTCGAAAAAAGAACTTTAGCTTGGTGGTAGAATAGATCCGTATCTTTCCTAATTTTGTCCTGTACTTCGAATTCATCATCGTCGTCGTCTTTCAAGAGACCTATGATGTCATTATGAATGTTTTTAAATTGTTCATAGTGATCATCTAACGATTCGTAAAACGCCTTAAAAATTGGCAAGGAAGAACTATCTGATTTAGCTTTTGTTCCCAAGTTATACGTTTCCGTAATACGAGATATTGAAACTTTGCGTTGATTCTCAAGCTTTTTTAACGACATATTGTTAATTTAAAAAAATAAAAAATATTTAAAAGGAATAAAACTAACACTTGACCCCTATTGACTTTAATCAGTCCAAAAGAGTCTAACAAGCATATATTTTATTATCGATTTCTCGAATAAATGCAAAAACTTATCAACAGCTGTTATCCTAGGTCGCGATCTTTCTCCCAAAATAAATGCACACAGAACAACTTGTACCTACTACCGCTTCTCTTATTATTTACAGGTAAATACTAATTCTACTAGATGTGTTTGTTTACCTGTTAAATAAGAATAAAGCATTTAACTCACAAGCACTTTTGTTGTTTTGAATAACTATAACATATTATTTAAACAAATATCTATTATTTAAACAAATTTCGATTTTTGAATCAAAACAAACGACGTACGAAGTGCCAATTTCGGCTGCAATGAAATGTGGGTGGAGCCACCGTTAAGCCACGCAAGGGGGGACGGAACCTCCTTTCTAAACCGGACACGGCAACAAACGAATCAAAATGGCGAGGCGAAAAGATCTAATATTTTTAGCAAACAAATTTTAAAAAACTATCTGGGTCGTGGGACCAGAAAATGTTGATGTTTTGAGGTTTGAGGTTGAGCGGCGGGACTGTAAGCGCACTGGTCGTTTTATAAAATCTGGGTGCAAAAATCCTTAAAAGGAAGATGTAAAAATATTAATTTTTCCGAGCCTCACAAAGACAATATAGAGGATTGGCACTCACCTTTTCAGCTGTTTCCGTCGTCCAGAGGAGCTCCTCTCGCTGGCCCAGTCGTTGCAGTCGATCCACACTAGAATCACTTGTTTGTGTAATGGTTTAGTTTGATTTTCTAAGAATGTTATTGGATTTTTTGGTTAATAGAATTTATCACCATGCTGCGTGGTGATCTCGATAAAATACGACAGACGAATCTTTTTTGGTTACGCCTTGTTGCGCAGATTCATTTTTCGTAGATGGCGCTGGCGTTTTGCTTGTGCCAATCAAATTGAAATTGTGTGGGTTTTCCGAATACGGGAATTTGGCGCAAAATTTGAATTTAAAATTAAAGTTGCACGAACATATTGTACTTACGATTAACCGATTTAACGCCATTTCAAACGCATTTAATTAAAACCAACACTTACACCAGTATTTACTAAGACCTTAAGACTTAGCATTGTAGACCGGGTTCAAGTATCAAGTCTATAGACTTAATACCGACCGGTTTAAGTGTATGTTTTTAATACTCACAGGTCAAATAACTGCAAAGATTTGGTTCACCCTAATGTGCAATATGATAGTAAGCATTTCTCAGTGAGTTTCATCTCATATAAATTCAAATTAACTTTAGAAATAAAGAAAAACCACATAACCAAATGTAATTTTTTTTAAACATAGTCCGTGCAGTCGTAGGATTCCCATTAAAAATAGTCTCAAATTGTAGTACCACCCCTGAGGGGTAGTGTAAAGTTCGAAAAACAATAGAATAATCCATAATTGACAAAAAAACTTACATACAAAAATATTCAAAACTAAATAATACATAAATAACTATATCTGTAGATACATTACCGTATTAAATACGTATCAATATTTAAATACTGTAAAAAGCACAAGATATATTAGAATCCTTTTTCAATTACTCATTCCGTAAAACAATCGACCATCGGTTTAATCATCGCTAACTTGTCTAAAAAATTAACATGTAAAATATAGCGGACAGCTGACACTGACTTACACCGTTTTTATTCGACATTTGGAGGTTTAAATATGGCTACCATTGTTAAACCAAAATATTTTTTTATTTTTATTTATTTATAACCTTTGTGTGGAAATAATGTCTTTGTTACAACGAAAAAAGATGACCCATATCCCAAGGTATTTATGAACAATTTACATAAATATTAAAAACTATTGCATTCACGGGAAAAATAAGTTAAACCTTCAACCAAAATGTAGACTTTTAAACCTAGGATTGTAGCATTTAGCACTGTAGACCATTTAGTAAATACTGGTGATAATGATTTTGGCATGAAATTTTGCTATGAATATTACCTTTTCGGGCTCTAGCCATTATGTATTTACAAAAATAAAAGATAACAGAGACAAATAAAGATCTTATCTTCATTTAAAACAGACACCAATTATATATCAAAACTGCTTAAAAATGAAATATATCTATCTACCCATAACATATACCTAGGCATTGTTTAATAGAGTGTTGACACGAGCTTAAACGATCAGTAACCATCTCCTCTCCTTTGAGCTATGAAGTTAATTTTGTAGGTTTAAGTTAAAAAATTTCTAGTGCTGCAGTGTTGACTTCCATTAAAAATTTGCAAAATATGTAGCAACCAAACTGAAGGAAAAAATTTCGTATCATTTTTAGTTCTTATTCAATCGAAACAAGTGATACAACAGTATGCTTGAGAAAATAAATGCTTTTCACACAAAAATTATTTTTAAGTGTAGTGGCGCACATAACATCTAATGTGAAGTCGAAAATACTTATTTTTTAAATTAATTGGTCGCCTTTGGATTTTTCTAAATTGTCAATTTAAATATAAAATTTGTGCATTTTGAAACTGGCGTTTTAAAATGTTAAATTTAAGGAACTAGTGTTTTTTGCGACACACATCAGATCAATGTTCGTTTATTTGACCTAACAGCTACATTTCAGATTGGTCTAACTCAAAAGCGTGCAAATATGTATTGTGCAACTGACTTTGATGGCGTTTTTGTAGCAAGGCTTGATCCTTCATCCTGTTTTTTTTTTAACTCAACGAAAGTATCATAACAATAAATATTTGATAGTATTAAAATTTTATATATACCTCACTTCCAACAGACCGTTACAAAACAAATATATATATTTTGAAAAAATTTTAGTATACTGCTTTACCAAAAAAAAAAGTGTAATAAAAATTATATATTTCGTATTTATATTTTAAAAAAATAATCAAAATATTGATATATTTTTATTCATTTTTGATTTTTTCTAATTTAGTTCAAATACTCTATTTTTGGCCTAGTTCTAGGATGATGTAAAATATGCAGGGTGTCCCATAACTTAGGGGCCAAAGGCCAACAGGTGATAGAGGAGGGCATGTCTGATAAAAAAGTTCCCATAATTCATGGGTCAAAAGTCTTTCTTTGTCGAGATACAGAGCATCAAAGGTGGCAATTTTTTTAACTTTTGTGGTAATAAGTTTAAAAAAAAACGCAGTAAAAATATGAAATTGGGTAAAGTCGTGTACTAAAACAAGATCAATAAACTAATATAAAAATTATTTTTAAAAAAATTAGTCGGTCAATTTAAAAAAATATATATTTTTTTAAAACTTTGATAAATGCCATAAAAACAAGTCTCTAGCGAGACATAACAATAAAATATTATTGATATTCTTTAAAAGAATAAGTAATTTAAATATTATTTTTGGAGGCCTGTATCTCCTCAACTTGTAATTTTATCAAAAAAATGAAGACTACATTTTTGAGTGACAATTAGCTTAGTATTCAGCTGGCTGTGACAGATTTTCTTTTTTTTTCTAAAACCCTTTATTCCCCCACTCCTCTAACTTTCAAAATCTTATATCTTAAAAGCAAATGTGTATTGACCCCCATGGTATATAAACTTTTTTCTCGGAAATAACCTTTCATCATCACCTGATGCACTATGGCCCCTAAGTTATGGGACACCCTGTATATTGTGGTTTTTCTAGAACCCTAGTGCTGTGAGGTTAAGTGAAAGAAAGTAAACAAATAGTCTTTCCAAAAATCTTTAAATATCTTTTCAATCATAAATTTTTTTTTAGATTGTATTAGTCAGATGGACATACAGGTGATCCTTCCATAAGTCAGTGATGATATTTTTGTAAAAAATCGCCAAAAATCATTAAAAATATTCCTAACCTAAAATTTAAACATTTAAATTTCTCCGCTTCAACATGTCTGGCACCTGCCACAAATGTAAAGCTTCTGTTATCTTTAAGGAGCCCAAGAACAATGAAATATTTGGTTTCCCCTGTGATCATTGCCAACGAGTGACCTGCAAACCTTGCAGTGGTATTAGTACAACAGAAGTACGCCCAATCATCTTGCAAAAACATATAGGGCAGTACATATGTCCTGAATGCCTTACCAACATGAAACAAATTCTGAGCTTGATTAGCAGAGTTGACAAACTAGATGGCGAAGTAACATCTCTGAAACAAGAGGTGTCTAAACATTCATCTGTTCCTGTTGAAATACAGGAGTTAAGAGAAACCGTGGACTCATTTAGAAAAACCACCCAATCTCTCGAGGTACGAGTAAATAAATTAAGCCAGAGCCCTGCTCTTTCCAACCCTTCTAGCTCTCAACCAATTCCCGACCAGAATGAACTGTGGCACGAACTACAAGATCGTCAAAACTGATCAAACAACATTATGTTATTTAATTTGCCCGAAAACGGCGACGACGTCAAAGATATACCCACCATCATTAATTCACTTTGTGATAACCCGCCTAAAATTATCAGTTCATCCAGAACAGGTAAAAAGAACTCTAAGGGAGCTCGAGCCATTAGAATATGCCTCCCTTCTCACGAAGATGCTATGTTATTAATTCGTAACCGCAAAAAGCTAAGGAATAGAAACGTCTACATAAGCCTAGACCTTACACGTCAACAACTAGAAGTGGACAAAAAGATCTGGTGTGAATTCAAGTCTCGTGTTGCTAAAGGAGAGAACAACATTCAAGTGAAGTACTCCAAAGGTATTCTTCGTATTGTCGACTCGGGAAACTAGCTACCAACGGTCAAAACCAAAAAACAACAAACTTCAAAATTTACTACCAAAATGTTCGAGGTCTCCGAACTAAACTCAATACTCTACTGTGTAATATATCTGTTTGTGACTACCAAGTTATAATGTTAACTGAAACAAATCTATCAGAGGACATTCAAGATACTGAACTCGGGCTTGACAGTTACTTTGTCTTCAGGAAAGATCGCTCCAATGAGACTAGCTCTAAACAATCAATGGGCGGAGTCCTGTTAGCTGTACACAGATCTATACCCTGTAATATTTTGGCAACAGCAGCACCCCTGGAACAGATCTATGTGTCAGTGGGTTACCCCAAAGTTTTCTGCATCATGGGCTGCATTTATTTACCGCCAAACTCTCCAATCGACGATTCTCCTCGACTCTCCTAATCAGCGAAATAATCGACTCGCTTACAGATAGTCACCAGGAAACCGAGTTCTGCATAACTGGCGATTTTAACCTTCCCATGGCCAGATGGGTGAACGAGGACATCTGTACTGTTGGTCTACCACGCGCCGATGTTTATGTCTCCCCCCAAATAACTCAGAAGATCGCTATCACATCAGATTTCTGTGCTCTAAATAACTTATTTTAATCAAATTTTATTGCTAATATTAATAATGTACTTTTGGACTTCATATTCTGTCGCAAAATCTTGACAGTCTACCAATGCGATCCTCTTATAACCCCAATTGATCAGCACCATCCTCCCTTAGACTTCACACTTACATTTCCGAAATCACGAACCATTGTGGGCCCTAAAGCCGATACCTTTTATTACGATTTCAAATCAGCTGACTTCACAGCAGTAAATGACCTCTTAGGGTCTTATTGCTGGGATGGCCTGCTCATCAATCTTGATGTTGATGAAATGCTAAACAAATTTTACGAGGTGATCGACGACTGCTTGGATCTCCTTGTACCTTTAAGGAAAGCTGCAAGTGGCAAGTTTCCAAGATGGTTTAACAGAGATCTCATTAACCTGACCATCCAGAAAAAGATAGCTTATAAAAAATACAAAAATTCATTACCCGATCATGATTACATGATCTTCTCTGATTAACGCACTCAATGCAAAAATCTATCCCTGGAATGTTACAAAACCTTTGTGCAATCCACAGAATCTAATATTTCTAATAACTCTAAACAGTTTTGGACCTTCGTTAACTCTAAACGGAAATCACCAGATATTCCAAACTTGCTCACACTTGATGAGCAAAGTGTGAGCATGGGAGCTGAAGCTGCTAACCTCTTCGCTAATTACTTTTCATCTGTTTTCTCATCTACTAGTCCTGAATCACCACATGATATTTCATACAACCACCTTAATCTTACATCATACTCCGTCTCCATATCTGACATTTACACTGAACTAAGTAATCTTAACCCTTACAAAGGCCCAGGCCCAGACAATCTACACCCTATATTTCTAAAAAATGCTCATTTGTTCTGTCAAGACCGCTTTATATTATATTTAACAAATCTCTGGAGGCTGGTTACTTTCCTGTCTTCTGGAAAACAAGCTTTGTTATACCGATTCACAAAACTGGTGATAAATCCAACTTAAAAAAATACAGACCCATCTGCATTATCAATAGTATCCCAAAGTTATTCGAAAAATTAATTTACAAATATCTTAACTCTTGCTTATCATCATTAATAATTGAAAATCAATATGGGTTCTGTTCAGGTCGTAACACTGAGTTAAATCTGTTAACTTACACCCACACCTTGCTGGAGGCCTTGGAGAGTTGTGCAGAGGTCCATGCGATCTACACTGACTTCTCCAAGGCCTTTGACAAACTTCCACACAATATAACCATAAATGTCCTCAAATCTGTTGAAGTCAATGGGCCCATGCTTTCGTGGGTCAAGAGCTTTATATCTGATCGTATTCAAATTGTTAGGGTGAATGGATACCTGGGAGATTGATGTGCCTTCAGGTGTCCCTCAAGGCTCTCACCTGGCACCTCTTCTTTTAATTTATCAATAAAAAATATTGCATCATGCTTTAAAAACAGCGACTTCCTAGAATTCGCAGACGACTTAAAAGACTTTAAAATTATAAACAGCCTAAATGACTGTTGCACTGCAGGAGGACCTAAACAGGTTTGTTGACTGGAGCCAAAGAAATGGAATGCATATCAACATCTCTAAATCTTATGTGATTAGATTCTCACGTCGACTAATAACAACTGACTTTAATTATAACATTGAAGGTACATCACTCTCCATGGTGGACAGTGTAAGGGATCTTGGAGTGGCTCTCGACAGCAAACTCACTTTTATCCCTCATATAGACTTAGTAATCAGCAAATCTCTCATAATGCTGGGTTTTGTCAAGAGAGTCACGCCAGACTTCCAAACTCTTCAGGCGATCAAAATACTTTATTGTTGCTTTGTTAGAAGCCAACTAGAGTATGCCACATCCGTATGGAGTCCGCAGTATGTAACCACATAAGCCGAATTGAGAGAGTGCAGAGAAAATTCCTACCCCATATTTATTTTAGATTTTTTCCAAACATAGAATTTGACTACTCATCTATGCTCGACTCTTTGAATCTTTTAACACTGCACAACAGGCGTAGTCAGCATGATCTTCTCAATCTTTTTAAAATTCTCAATTCTCTGGTAGACTGCCCTTTTCTCACCTCTTCTATTGGTCTCCACGTACCTGCAGTCAACACTAGAAGAACACAAACATTTCATGAATCTTTTCATAGAACCAACTACGGTCGTCACTCATTTATCTCCAGATCAGTATCTTTGGCTAGCGATAACCCTTCCTTGGACTTCTTTTGTCCACTATCACGATTCCATGCACAGCGTATGAATACATTGGCAGACTGACAAGACTCATAAAACAAAACACATAACATCTAGCAATCTGAATTGTATCTAATTTTTTTGTTAGGAAAATCTCCTTGATTATCTAAGTTTTCCATGCAACATATTTTCCTTTACATTTATTCCTTTACATTTATAATGTAAACATAGGTATTTAGATTTAGTATTATTGTACTTTATTTTTAATTCAAAACTGTTAAATGGCATTGACCGTTAATAAATAAAATAAAATAAATACATAAAATAAATAAACCCTAGAGTACCTAAATAAATAAAAATACATTTTCATTTTTCACTAGAGGAGCCTATGTCCCTGCATTAACGTAGGTTTGATCTAATGTGCGACGCCGGCGCCAATATTTTTTTTTTATTTAAACTGGGACTCTCCATCCAAACAGGATCAATCACCCAGTTTCGGAAAGTTCGAGCAAGGTTAAAGCATTTTTAAACAAACACAAACAACCAAGTACCTAGCCAGGAATCAAACCCGGACCGCCGGTGTGAGAAGCAAACATTGCTACCGCTACACCACGACGGCGACTAACGCCGGCACCAATATGAACCTACCTAACAATTTTGTATGGCCTACAAGACCAATTTTATTTTTTCTGGTATTTCTGGTTAAATTAATATCTACATATTTATACTTACCATTTTAGCTGCTCTGTGAGAAAAAATTTCAGTGGGTAAGAGCGCGAAAAGGAGAAGTTCCTCCAGATGCAGTTTCAAGCGGAAAGACTAAAGATGGAGAATCCCTCTACATTGGAAGGGTTGAACATAAGAATTCTCAAACAGTTGGAAAGGTAGATATTTGCAGTAATAGTTGGGTAAATACAAGTTTTGATAATTCACTCTTGGTTAGCGCTCTAAAATTTTATACATAGTATCTTGGACTTGTCACCAGAAATTAGTTCGACGGGAACCCTTATATAAGCCTTTATTTTGCAAAATGGCCGCCCATTAAAAAAAAAATCAAGTTAGTCGTAAACAGAAGAGAGCAACCATTCCAAACCTAATCCAACTTGTACTTCAGCCGTAATCCGGTTGCTAAAAAAAATTACGCACAAATTTTAAATTTAGGAGTTGACTGTACCTGGTCAAGTGAGGTATATTTTTTGGATAAATCGATTATGGCGAGTCCAATTAAATCACTTCCAACTCAATTCTACTCTTACTTTGGCCGGAAATGCAATTTGTTTTGCAAGTTTTATTCACATAGTTACCCTTTTGTCGTTTACTGTACCGGCAGAATCCAGGTATCGATTTCGCATAAATCTGCCATGGCGGGTCGAGTGTAACTATACTTTGGGCACATTTTTATATACAAAGCCTAGTTCGGGTTTTTCCTAAAAACGGCCCCCGGTATATTGAGGGCCCCCGGGCCCCCAGTATACTCTAAGAAAAAGTAATGTACTCGTATATCAAACAAACTCCAAAAATACAAAAATGCACATTTAAACATTTCAAATCCATATTTAATTTGTCACCATTTCTTTCGAACATAAAAAATGTGAACACCCAAACAAGTATCAACCCGAGCTGGTCGAAACCTCAGTGATTCCCATAGGTTATTCCGTGTTTTAATGGGAATTTCCGTTTATTAGCGAGTCTTTGTTGTTTCACTTTTTTTTTAGAACTTTTCAATCATCCCTCCTATATTATAACAACACATAATCAAAATTCAAAAGTTCGCTGTGTTTTTTAACTATTAGATAATGATATTGTGTATAAATATTTACGATAATCGGTTATTTTTGAAATTGGAAGTTCGCGGGTGGCTCCCAAAAAATTTGACACGCTACTGCCTAAAAAACTCTTATGCGCATGCTTTGGTAACTTTTTTTTGGCGTAAAATGTTCTAGTATATTTACTGACAAGGTTGGGATATATTGGCGATCCATTCGCAAAGGTTAGCTTGCATACTTTCTTGACCCTCGGGACAGAGGTAAGAAAATATGATTTGTATATAAAAATGTCCTAAAAGCATGCGTTTAATATAAATATACATATATATTTATATTTCATTCCTTGCTTGTGCCGGTACAGTAAACGGTAAAAGGGTAACTTATGACCTAAAACTTGCAAAAAAATGGCATTTCTGGTCAAAGTAAGGGTCAGATTGAGTTTTAAGTAGTTTTTTAGACTATGATCAATTTATATATCTGAATTAACCAGGTACAGTTAACTCCAAAATTTCGAATTTTTGCAGATTTACGGCTGAAGTACAGGTCGGATAAGGTTGGGAATGGTTGCATTCGACTCGTCATGGTCGAAATATTTAGAACGGATATTTCACACTTCTCACAGGGAGCCCTAAGTAAGGATGAGAGTTTCAAAAATGTAGCCAAAAACTAATGATTGCTTATTTTTTATAAACTAATGACCTCTTTAAAAACGCCTTTTGTGAAATCGCACCTGATAGGAAATGCACTTTTTTTTAATAATTTATGTTTTTTACATTTTTTTTTATATTTTTTTTTTACAAATTACTAATTTTATTATTTTAAGAAAATTTATGTTATTTATATATTTTAATAAAAAGAAGAAGTAAAACAAATACCTAAAACAAACTATTTATTAACACAAAGCTTCATTACAAACCCTCAAATATAATTTTTAGTAAAAATAAACATTATTTGATACTAAATAAGATATAAGGGTGATTCCATTATCGCGGGTGCAACATTTTGACGCATGTTAAGCTTCATAATAATAAAATAAAAAATATTTTTAATAAAATTGTTCTTGTAAGTGCTACGTTTCAACAAGTTCACTTTATATTTCATGAAATGGATTTTATTGAAATATTTAAATTGTCAGGAATGAGGTTCAAAGGCCTATCGCGGGTGCAACAAAGTTGGCCGAACCTTTCTGGATCACAGAACAAAAACTCAAAAGTCTGTTAATTGGGATACATTTAATATTTTATTCGTTCGTATTTTGTAAGACGTTAAACAAACCAAGTAAACAATTTTTTTTTAAAGGAAACAAAACTAAATTAAGAATTATTTACTTTTAAAGTAATCGCGGGTGCAACATCAAAGTATCGCGGGTGCAACCCATCTGGTTTAAGTGAATATAAACATCAATAAAACTTTTACAGGAGTAAGGTAAGAGATCAAACAATATTTATTACTAATCGGAATATTTTTTTTGGTCACTTCTATTAATTATTTCTTTTCAAATATGTCAATATTCTACGAAAATTCTATAAAACTATTTTTTCCGACAATCTTTTTCTCTGACGCTTCAAACTTCGCAATAATATCTTCAAATCGCACGTCTGCTATGTCACTAACAATCTCAGTGAAATGTTTGCCATCAAACGTCGTCAGGAATTGTACTCTTAACTCACAATCTTCATCCATATCGCTCTGACAAACCCCTACATAGCGGTATTGAGTATTTTTTTGCCAGACTTACAGAGCAGTTGCACGAGCACGTACAAACCAGCGGTAATACCTCTTGGCAAGACATCAGTACAGATAGAACCAGTTTTAGGGATGCTTCTGCGAGTATTTTTAAGGGTTGAGAAGACGTTGTTGGATATTCGTCGTCTGAATCAGTGCTGTTGTAAACATCAGAAATGCGCCATTTCATTTTATGTGGGAAAAAGATCTACACTTATCCGATACTGAAGGCGAAGATTTTCTTTTTGTATTTTGTTTGTAAGAGCTTCCAGATCATCGTCATCCCAATCACTTTCTGTTTCAGTAGTGGTATTTGGTGATTTCAAAACCAGTGTGCATTTGAGATGAGATTGTGAAGTTCGCGCCACGGAAATGCTTCAGGTTTTAAAAAATATTTTGATTGAATGCCTGGTATATTTTTCAGTCCTTCCCAATTGGCATCCAACGTGGCCATATTTTCTTTAACTGCTTCCTTTACTACGAATATAAAGAAGATGTTTTTAGAGTGACTTTCGTCGAAAATAATACTTTCTGTAGCCATTGCTGCGCGTGCTAGGAAGGTAAAAATACAGAATATAATATAACCACAAATTAAATATAAGTCACCAATCATGCACACCATATAATTAGTATTAAAATCATGAATGTTTGAATGAAATATGTGATAAATCAGGCATTACCGTTAGTTGTCAAAGAGTTGCACCCGCGATCCTAATATCACGATCGCGGGAGCAACCAATATAATAATAATAATTAAAGAACATTTCAATTCAACTAACATTGTACACCTAAAAACGATTTAAATAAGTTTGCCTTTGGTTTTTTCTTACTTTTACAAAGTTTGAAAACTATATCATTTTATTTCTGTGAAGAACACAAACTTTTATACCTTTTTTATCGCGGGTGCAACAAGCTAACAGGGACTTTTTATAATTAATAATGCTTAAAAAATAACAACAAGTACTTACATCTTTTGACACATAAGAATAAAATAATATTTTCACTAGACGTTCAGCCGGTATAACATAACCTCAAACTATCGGTATCAGATGTCTTGCACCAGTGTCGCTACGGTGTTATATTCAGGATTAGGACAATTCTTCAAATGATAATGTTTCTAAGCACACAAGAAGGTTAAAAATGAAGTAAAATAAAAAGAAAAAAATGTTTTAATAAATTTATACTTTTTTCTTTGTACCGATATCAAAAAAAGTAACAAATAGCGTGATTTGAAAATTCATGTCAAAAATTGTCTATAGCGGAATCGCTCATAAGTCATAAGTGGCACGAAGAAAAATCTACAGTAGCTTTTAACAAAAATGAGCCATATCTAAGATCTTGAATGTCATTAATTTTGTATTTTGTCCACGTTTTTAAAAATTCCCTGTGGAGAGATTCCCCAGGTTGTTCTGACCAAAGTCCAAAGGATTCGTTATTGCTAAAATATTTTGCTCCTTCTTCCAGATGATTTAAAAGAATATGAATTTTTAAGGTATCATTTAGATTGGTCGCTTTAAACGCCTTTTGCAGTTTTTTAACATCTTCCCCAATATCTTCTTTTAATACCATTGAAAAACAGTTTTCTACAATTCTATCCATTATTTTAAAACAAGAAACAAATGGCATTATTTCAAAAACGGTAACTTTACCACGAATGTCTTGTTTAGTTAAGCAGTCTGCATTTGTTACAAGCATTTCCCTCAAAAATTTGGCCTTGGTAGTTTTTTGCCACCAAACCCAACTTTTTTGGCCATTTTAATGCCTGTTCCTTTCCCAAAAGAGGTACTAAGCCCTTCCAGAACATGTGGTTTACAAATCTCTGCAGGATATGTAATTCTGGGATAATGCATTTTTCTAAAACCAGTTTGTTTTCATGTTCTGCAAATAATGGAAAGTTAATTGTGCTAAAACATTCTTTAGCTATTTCTTAATTTTTTTCAAAAAGACAAAATTTGTTGTAATGGTTTATGATGTCCCCATAACTACGTAATTCTACCGATGTGCTATTGCTGACCGATACAAATTTAGTCTGATCTTTGAAGTTAATTTTAGGTCTGAAACGAACTTAAAAGAAACATTGTTAATTTCGACCAAATCAAATAAAATTTTGATATTTTCGTAGGTCTCTTTTATCTGGGGAACAATAGCCAAAATTAAAAGTTTCTTTACTCCAGATATACTAAATTCTTTGCTAATGCTGCCCCCTTCAGCATATGTAGACCTTTTATTTACTCTATCGGTACAAATATTTTCAGGTAGAATTGATACAGCAACTTTAAAATATCCCTGCCCCCCATCTGCCATTATTTTAACTCTTGGTGAACCAATTTCATTTCTGTGTTCAGTGACAGTTTTTATTAAATCCTCAGCGTTTGCCCAAACAACCGGTCTATCCTGTTTTTCGTTTTCTCCCACATCTCCCACAAATTTAAAAGTATGACTTTTATATAAATGACTTAAAGTATTAATATTTTTACTTGCGTAAGATCTGTAATCTTTGGAAATAGATGATTTTCCTGCATTAACCCTTATAAAGTTTGTAATTTTTTTCATTTGATTTAGGGATGTTCCTGTACTAGTTCTAAACCGGTCCAATTGTTCTGAGTTAAAAATCACATTTTTGTCCCCTCTTGGTGGATTTATAAGTACTGTAGCGCTAGGTCCTCCCCTAGCCAGCTTCACCTAGAACACATAAACAAAATTCAGTACAAAACTTTATGTAAAAGTAGGATAAGTATCACAAATATTTTGTGGACCATTAATTTTTACTTAGGAAATAGGTTTACCTACTCGCGTGCGGTAAAGTGCACTTTACCAAGAGGTACTTTACCTCACTCAAAAACAAATCTCAAAAGAAATAAACTCTAGGTTTCATACTTTTACAATCAATTAATACTCTTTTTTTTTAAATAATTAATCTTAAATTGAATTTTTCAAATTATTAAATTTTTTTAAAAGGTACAAGACGCTTGTAGGTAAAATTTTGTAGCTAACGCATGCGTAAAGTGCCTTTACCGCCATTGAACTAAAATTTTTACCTTGATGTCTTGATACTTCTTTTTCTTCTCATCATTTTCTGACTTTTCATCGATTACATTCTTTAACGTCGAGACAACTAATTGTTCTTTTTGCTTAATTGACAATTGGCTTTTCCCAACCATGTTTTTAATATTTTTTACAGCATTTTGTTTATAGCACACATGACGAATTCCTTTTCCAATATTCTGCAAGCATTTAAAACAGACCTTATATTTTCTTTTAAATTTAGATATGCTAGTTTTTTTTGTGGATCTTCCTTTAGCAGATTTTTTGTGTCCTTTCTGTCTAGAAGTTACACAGAGAAGGCAACTGCACACGAAGTCTGGTTTCCGGATGCAACACAGATTTATTAAATCCTGAATCCAATGATGAAAGTGGTCTTTTAAAATCTTTTTTTCACGGTCATATAGAGCAAGGCGACAATGACCACATAATGAGCAAGGATGGCGTGAATCGTTTTTATCAAACTGGAAATAATGAATTTTAGCTAAGTTGTAGAGTTGCTCTGATATTTGAAACTTTATGGGTTTGTTTTTGCCGAAAAGTATTTTTTGGCCACATACCACACAAACTTTTTTCCGATTTTCTCCATCACTTGACGCCCTCATTTTTTACTTTTTTATTTAAAGAAAAACACTTCTAATTCTATTTTTAAATCTGCAATCACATTAAATCAAATTTTGACAGGTTAAAATACTTAAGCAAGTGAAACAAAAGATGCTTACCTAATTTTCCAAAGCCTACTTACTAGATATAGCTGATGCCATAACATACCATCACTCAGAGCCTACATACAAAGACGGGCCACGACCCTTAATTTTTTTGACGTCATTACCCTAGAATCGTGACTTTTTTTGTTAGCAGCTGCGACTACAAACTAAGTCACGATTCTAGGGTAATTTGACGTCGCAACAGTTGAGGGTCGTGGCCCGTCTGTTAATATGTAGGCCCTGCATCACTTTATAGAATTTTAAATATATATATATAACATTAAAAAATTGCGCTTTTTATAAAATTTAGATTTTTTATATAAAAGAACAAAAAAAATAAAAAAAAGTGCATTTCCTATCAGGTACGATTTTATGAAAGGCGTTTTCAAAGAGGTCAATCCTTCATAAAAAATTAGTAATCATTAGTTTTTGGCTACATTTTTGAAAGTCTCATCCTTACTTGAGGCTCCCTGTGTTCTGTTTACGACTCACTTGATTTTTTTTTAAATGGCGGTCATTTTGAAAAAGAAGGGGTTATATAACTGTTCTCCAAAAGTGCAGTGTCAGATCTTGGTCGTGTAGTGACCCAACTATAATCGATAACTCTACCTGGCGAGTAAAAAACAATAACACTTGTTTCTTTTTGCAAAGGTATATTTTTACGAGAAGATGCTGAAACTTCAAGGTTCGTATCTCAGCAAGGATACTAACCGAGAAAACCCAGTGATGTCTTATTTTATAGGCTATTGGTTGGTCTTTATCTTATGTTATTACAGATTTTCTCCAAAATAAGAAGTTTCGAAGTTAACGGCCACTAAAAATCAAAATTCCTCAAAATTCAAAATGGGGGCAAAATGTTTAGCGTCATAACTCGAAAAGCATTCATCCGATAAGAAAACGTATAAAAACGTTTTTGCAGAGAATTTTATTGTTTTCAACTCCTGTTCAAAACTTTTTTCTAAAACGTACAGTTACAGTGTCCAAGTGTTTAAATAAAAACCTTTTTGTGCACAAGGTCGAAAACTCAAATGTGTTTTAAGGACTCCAAAATTCTATAATGACTGATATATTAGTTTTAATTTAAAATATGTTTTTTAGGTCCACCCCAGTCACAAATGTTTATATATTCCGTTTCGCGGAAAAGAGATAAAATACAAGGAATATGAAATTTTAGTACTTAGACATTGAAATATCCATTAGATTTAGGCGTCTTGTGGTTTTCTGGTTTGTATGTACAGTCCTATAGCTGCAATGACTAAACTGGCAAAATTATTATAAGGGTCTTATCAAAACACGGTTTGCCACTAATTACAGGAATTTATAATTGTACCAATACTTCATAAGTTTTGGTTGCTTGACAGAAAGTTACTGTAATTTGGGATAGGGTGACAGGACAGTTGATCTATCAAAATTGACAGAAAAAGGCAGTTACTATTCCGTTCTTATGATATTAAACAAAGGCTTTTTTATTGAAAGATCAGCTGTCATCTTAAAATGTAAACCTGTCAAAACACTGCTTCTATTCATGAAATGTGTTGAAAATATCTAAAAAAAAATAAGCTTGAGGAGGGGGCTCTGAGCCCCCCCTCTGAGTGCGCCGATGTTGTCACTATTACTGCCTGGCTATATTCCAATAATTTCCTAATAACTGCTGCCTGGCAATAATATTGTTCGGCCATAAAAAATTTTCAATATATATATAATATTAAAAATAAGATTATATTTTTTTATTTTCTAGTTTTGTGTATTTCATAACTAGGAAAAATTTGTGTAAATAATTTATTTTTATATAGATGACATTAAATTTATAATAGATTATTTCGTATTTATTTTTAAAAATATTTAGGTATTAGTAGAGGATAATCAGCCTTTTAACTTAATACAATACAAGCAAAGCGTAGAGGCGGATCTACGAGAGGCCTGGGGGGGAGCCTCCCCAACTTATTTGAAATAATAATAATAAAATTAATTTATCTTCAATACACAAAACCGCCAATATTATTCCGAGTGTGCCAAAAAAACAGGACAAAATATTTTTGGTTTAACTTTCGAAATATAGCTAATATTTTAAAACCTGACTCGTCAAGAAGGCTTGTATTCTTATTTACTTATTTTATTTTTTAGAAAAACTCGATTTCCGGCACTCAAATTGGTTTAGTGGTTTTCAAAAAATTATCTTTTATTTCAACAATCTTTTACAGACTGCGATTGTCTTGTTGCTAAATCTGTCTGCATCCATCTCCTCAAAAACCGATTGCACTAAGGCAAAAAGCATCATGGTGACCATTTATTTTTAAAGATTGCATTTAAAGTTTGCAGTTACTATACCTTGAAATCCAAGATGGCGGAAAAGTATTTAATACTTTTTGATAATACTGCTGACAATTAATTATTCCTCAAAAAAAAAAATAAACCACAACCTTCACAAAGTGCCTAGATTACGTAATTTCTAATAGTTTTTTGATACATTATTTTGTCTAGAACCGTTTTGCTTATGGTAATGGGGTTTTAAGTGCGCGGTGCATTTAAGTCTTTTAAAAGTACAAAAAATATTTTTTCAAAATTTGCAAAGACCTGCCTAGAAAAGTGTTATTTCAAAACCATTGCAATAAAATTTTTGCGTACTATATTTAATATTTTTATTCCGATATAACTCTGCACCGCCTCCACAGCCTTACCAGCTGCAGGAAATTTTAATTATTTTATAATATCCCTTTATATTGAATACTTTTCCCATAAAAGAATTATTTTCAAACCCATACGCAGAGCTCCCTTTTTTTATTGTCGAACAAGATATTCTGCCCTTAACACAATCGGGGTTTCGTAGTATCTATATTATACTCGTTTCTGGTAGTATCCATATTCCTACTCCGCAGTGGCGGTTCCCTCATAAGCTGAATGATTCAAGAAATTCCAAAGTTGAATGAATTGGTTATTGAAGAATTTAATTCAAAAAAGACAAACGCCTTCATTTTCAATACAAAACGTAGGTAAAATATAAAAACCAGGTATGATACATTTATTATTTATTTATAGAAACAATAATAATAGGTAACAAACATCTAACTAAATATCTAATTTTTTAATTATTTGCTCTAAATTATATGATGGACCAAATTGTTGGGCGTAGCACTCGAAAAAATTTTTAGCCTGCGCCGCAATTGGTTTTGGATGTGCACCCCAAAAATTTACACCGCGCGCCGCCTGCTACCACGGCGTTGCAGACGATCACTGACGATTGAGTTTCGCGCTCAAGATGAGGGTATGACACTTGCTTAATACTATTAGATTGCAAAAAAGCTTTTGATACAATGGAGCATAATATCTTATTTACAAAGCTTAAATTCTTTGGATTGCTCTACCAAAGTTGCTCTCCTAAAGCCGAGTGAGTGCGTTTGGTATATACATCGGATATTTCTAAATTTATAGTAAATTCAAATTCACATCAATTTGCAGATGATTATCAATGTTAGTAGTAGTAGTGGTGGAGATACCATTTTTGGTCTAGCGACTAGGCACACGGCGCGCCCTTTTCGGAAACCCCGATTTGTCCGTACAGCATACAGTGTGTCCCCGGATAGAATTGACAAGAGGAAAAATCCCTAGTTTTGCAAAAAATTATGCTTGTTGAAAAATTACTATTACCGTAATAAAATATTTGATTAGATATACAGAGTATTATCAAATTAAGAAACATGTAATTAAAAAGAAGAGAAAAACCTTTATTTTTAATTTCACGAAAAACATTTCTTTATAAAAAATTATGCTTGTCGAAAAACTGATATAACGATATTAATATCTTTGATTAGAAGTACAGGGTGTTATCGAATTGAGAAACATAAAATAATCCAAGAGGAAGAGGACCGTATTTATTCAGTAAACCAAAATGTTATGTAAACAAAATTGTTTGTATCACAACATGAAAAGGTTTTATTTTTTAAAAGTTAAATATTTGATGAAAAAACAACCTATTACTTGAAAATCAATATGACAATCAACAAAATAAATCTATCAATGTCACATTATAAACAGTGGTGTTTTTCGTGAAATTAAAAATAAAGAATTTTCTCGTCTTATTAATTACATGTTTCTAAATTGGACAACACCCTGTACCTCTAATCAAAGATTTTATTATGGTTATCTTAATTTTTCAACAAGCAGAACTTTTTATACAGAGTGAGTTTTTTTCGTAAAATCAAAAATAAAGGATTTTTTCCTCTTGTCAACTCCACACTGTATATCAAACTGATGCACGTACCCCTTAGGATGCAAGTTTTCTTTCTCTAAGAGGACTTAATTTTGCCTGACACCTCTTTCTCGAGGGCGTTGATCTTTATACTGCTTAGCAAGTATACACAGTGGACCCACGCTGTTACACCCCTTCCGAAAGGTGATCCTGCAACATGTGAGACTTGCATCTATCTAACATCGCTATCGTCCCAGCAGAACTTGATTATAGACGATAGACTTTTTTCCTTTTCAGTGCAACAGTCGTGGTGGTCATTAGTTAGACTGTAGGAGATTTATGCTGGCGCCATCCTAGTACGACTATATAGCACTTATTGCAAGATCTTGGGTTGTCATAACCACAAAGAAACTCGGGTGGCTTCGTATCAGCTCCTAGAATACAACTGAGAGCGAATATTCTCGATGTTCAAGTTCAACTTTTATTTTGCGTGCATCGCATCGCACGCTAATTCGATGACGACAGTTGAACGCTGAAAAGGAAGTGAGCGGCAAGGCAGACTTTGTTTTTGCATCGTTGTTCGACACGCAAACCTGTTATAGTTTTTGCAAAGTCACTTGAATAACTCCTAATACGGGGTTCTATCGATTTCATGAAATTTTGCTTCATTCTGCCCTTCAAAAGTTATCCAAATTCATATAAAATCTTTCTGGTATAATTTCAACCCTACCGACAGAGAAGAGGCACGGCTCTTTGCGGTCCGACCACAAAGTATTTGTTTTCCGAACGACCGAGCCCAGGTGGATGAACGGCACCTGATTGGCACGTTTTTTTGAGATGCGCTTTTAATTGTTTTCAGGTGTTCTTTTCGGGACCTCTTAAGTCGACAGTATGCAGAGTTAGAAAATAAATCAGTATCGTTTCTGTAGGTGTAGGAATAGAAAGTTTTATTATCTATTTTTATTTCTTTAGTTTACACCATAATTAAATGAAATAATTTTCATGAGTATATCTACCGCCGCCCATGTCACTTTCTTTAAAGAATATGCCGATGGTCGGCTTTTATCTTTGTTCATCTGACTTTGCAAAAACGATACCTTATGCATAAAGCCAACGACCATACCTTGCCACGACCCTGCGGCCTCAGATAAAAGTAACTATATGAGAATTTCGGAAAAGGTAAGAGATAAAATATCGGTCAAATGACAAAAATATGGAGCTATTCCAATCCCAAATCAGATGCTATATCCAAAGGCGTATATAGGGGGCGTGGAAAGGGAGGGAAGCTTTTAAAATCATACAATGAAATTCAAATATATTATGAATTTGCCCCTTCTTAAGTTCAGAAGGCCATCGAATTTAGAATCCTGTTCCCCTTCTGTTTTGGGCTCGATACGCCCTTGGCTGTATCAAAAATATCTACAGGACCCAGCAAAACCTAAAAATTCTGTTTTTCGAAAAATTCGCCATCTTCTGAAGAAATTTTTTAAAATTTAACGGTTTTGTATTAGCAACTACGGCCAATCGCCTAGCGTTAAATAATTTTTTAAGGCCTTCTTGTTTTTTTTGTAACAACAGCCAAATATTTGCCAGCCAATTGATTTATCTGTTAAGAATTTATAAAGTAAGTTAGTAAAACACTGTTGTTTTTTAACAGATTTTTATTTTCCGTCATTTAAAAATAGAATTATTATATACATTTGAATTTAACGATATATAAATCCAATCGGGCGGCCATTAGGAATTACAAAGTTGGTCAAAACGAAAAGGCCTACAAAAAACTTAATGAAGTCATTTGATTGGCCGTAGTTGCAAATACAAAACTACCAAATTTGATTAAATTTGTTAAACACAATTTTTAGACTTTTTTTTAATATAGATACAGCATCTGATTGGGCTCGGAATAGTACTATAATTTAATCATTTAACCAAACCTGTACATCTTACGGTTTCCGAAATCCTCTTCTAGATATTTTATCTGGGACAACCTGTATACATGCCGTCTCAGACCACCCGTCCAAACCTTTTTAAACCTAGGCGAAAGATATTTTAAATGATTAAGAAATATACTCAAATTGGCTCTTTCAATTCGTGGTAGCAATTTTCAACTTTAGGTGCCGACCGGAAGTGGTCTTTTTGGACCTAAAGTTCGTTTTCCGAATAGGGATGGACACAAATTCAAAAAACACTCTGCCAATATATGCGCCCCTAAGCTCACACAAGGTACTATAGTTATAGTGTACGTGTGAGCTAATATAACTAAAAACTGAAATATATTTTATTTAACTCCAGACTAAATTACATTTTGTTTGATACCACACAAGCCATGTTTTGACTTAAACTCAAATTTTTGAAATCTACCCCCACCCTTAAAAAAAACAAAAAACTAAAATGTATTTTGTTAAACTCCGGACTCAATTACCTTTTGTTTGATATCACACACGCCATATTTTCACTTAAACTCTAATTTTTAAAATATACCCCCACCCTTTTTTTTAAATAAATTAAAATGTATTTTGTTTAACTGCAGACTCAATTACCTTTCGTTTGATATCACACACGCCATATTTTCACGTAAACTCTAATTTTTGAAATCTACCCCCACCCTTTTATTTGGTTTCTGTTGGGTGGATTTTGTTAATTTTTAAATGGGACCATCTCGACCCAAGACCCAGCCTAGGTACCAAATTTCATTAAAATCGGCCAAGCGGTTTTTGAGTTATGCGCGTTGGTCGTTACAGACATACAGACAGACAGACATACAGACAGACAGACAGACAGACAGACAGACAGACGGCGCAACAAAAAAGTTTCAAAATCA
Source organism: Aspidapion aeneum (assembly GCA_963576565.1). Taxonomy (NCBI): domain Eukaryota; kingdom Metazoa; phylum Arthropoda; class Insecta; order Coleoptera; family Brentidae; genus Aspidapion; species Aspidapion aeneum. Next base: position 35,956,580 of record OY755040.1, read on the forward strand.
TCTGAAACGCAAATATATATAAAAATTTTTGAAATCGGAGCAACTTTTTTTTTTCTCGAAAAAATTAGGATCACCATAGCTCACACTACTATAGTATAGTATATGTGTGAGCTAAAATAATGACATAAAACATACGTATTCTCTCGCATAAAAAACGGATTTTGGACCAAAACACTTTTCATCGGCGCCAAAGTTTAAAAATACTCTGCCAATTTATGGGCACTTAAGCTCACACTAGATACTATATTTATAGTGTACGTGTGAGCTAATATAACTAAAAACTGAAATATATTTTATTCAACTCTAGACTCAATTACCTATCGTTTGATACCACACAAGCCATGTTATTACTTAAACTCAAATTTGTGAAATCTACCCCCAATTTAAAAAAAAAAACTAAAATGTATTTTGTTTAACTCCAGACTCAATTACCTTTCGTTTGGTATCACACACGCTATATTTTCACATAAATTCTAATTTTTGAAATTTACCCCCACCCTTTTTTTGTTAAATAAAATAAAATGTATTTTGTTTAACTCCAGACTCAATTACCTTTCGTTTGATATCACACACGCCATATTTTTACATAAACTTAATTTTTTAAATCTACCCCCACCCTTTTATTTGGCTTGTGTTTGGTGGATTTTGTTCATTTTTAAATGGGACCATCTCGAGCCAAAACCCAGTTTAGGTACCACATTTCAATAAAATCGGGCTAGCGGTTTTTGAGTTATGCGCGTAGGTCGTTACAAACAGACATACAGACAGACAGACAAACAGACAGACAGACAGACAGACAGACAGACAGACAGACAACACAACAAAAAAGTTTCAAAATCATCTGAAACGCAAAGATATATAAAAAAATTTTAAATCGGAGCAACTTTTTTTTTCTCGAAAAAATTAGGATCACTATAGCTCACACTACTATAGTATAGTCGTAGTGTGAGCTAATACCATCAATCGAAAGGGCGTATTTGATATGGCTATAATAATGTTTAAATAATTTATAAAATCCGTCCCCTAGGTTTTAAAAGGGGTGGACGGGTGGCCTGAGACACTCTGTATACCAATAGGTAACACTGTTCTACAAAAAAAAACTTTTTTCTTTTTTTCTATCTGGTACTTAATTATTAATGATTTTTGCTTCCTAAATACAGATCTACTTTTAAAATTTCTCTATCAGGCATGATGATCCATTATTTATCAAAATACGGCAGTGGAATGAAGGATATTTGAAGGCAGGGCCAACTATAACTATATCAAAAAATAAAAAAATATGTATTTGGGTCCCCTACACTTTCCGTGCTTAAATCCTTCGGCGCGGCGTGAGAATTTTACATATTTTACATATGTTTTAAACTGCAGTATATTTGACATGAAAAGTAAAGTTTTTACAAAATATATTTTTCTTAATACTGGAATATACACTGCGTCCCATTTCAAACTTTCCACCCGGGATTTCTCAAAAATTGCTGAAAATTTTTAAAAATGCAGAGACACGTCGATTTTGTTTGCGAGGGGGAGACGCTTTGACTATCTTGAAATTTTTGTAGGACGCACCACCTTCGAGGGGTTTTTCTTTTGTATGTATCGTCGCAATCTCTTTTATGTTTTCAGCAGTAATCTGCAAGCATTGACGATTGCCATTTTCCCTTATACCTCTTTTCCATTGCCGCTATCTCTTGATGCAAGCGTTCTCCATGCTCATCTAATACTGTCTAAATGGGAATGTATAAAATGAACTTTCAAAGACATATTACATCCAATACATATGTTTATATGCATTTAACATTTCCTTAACTACATCTTTATAGTCTTAAAAAACGATGTCTTGAACGCAATCCATAAACGTTTTTTTTTTGTAGATAAAAGTGTGTTGAAATTTATTTGTGTCCCCACAAGTATAACCCCTTAAATTTTTGCTACAGAAAGGCAACTGGCAGGAGGAACTTGTTAGTGAGGTAAGCAAAACCTTGGCCATTTCTATCCATTGCTGTCACAAATTGCTTCATTAAACCGAATTTAAAGTGAAGCGGTGGTAAAATTACATCTTGAGGGGCAACAAGAGATTCATTCGTCACATTTTTCTCTCCAACGGTTAATTTTCTGGTTGGTTATACTGTTCTTACAAAATGTTCTTTTCGAGCACGACTATCTTACATAAAAAACAACAGTACTTCGTATATCCTCCTTGCATGCCAAGTATCATTGCGATTATTTTGAAGTCTCCGCAAATTTTCCATTTATGATCTTGGTATTTAATTTTTGTTAATACATGTTGAAGCACACCATATGATTCTTTCGAAGAGATGCATTTTAGATGCATCTATGTATAGGCACCAATCAGAAGCTTTATATGGTCTGTCTAGGGCTGTCATTAGGCTTTTAATGTCCTTACAACACATCAAGATGTCATCTTTCTTAAAAAACTTGACAAAATCAAGCTCTCTGTCTTTATAAACTATTACATGTGTGCTTGGCTGTAAAAGATTCCATTATTGCAACCGTGAACCCAGAAGCTCTGCCCTCTCTTACTTAGACCTAAATCTCTGACTGTCATATAATTCACCCTGAGACAAAGAGTACTACGTGTCAGGAGGCTCATATGTTGGGTCTGATGCAGACAAGGACTTTTCATTATTTGGGGACTTTCCGCCCCAGAAGTTGTTTCAGCTTTTGTTTCTGGCATATTCTTAATTAAACCACTAATTTAATATTGATTTTTATTATAGATTTTATAATTTGGTGGAAATTACCCGGTAGAGCACTACGTGTTCAGTAGGCTCATATGTTGGGTCTGATGCAGACAAGGACTTTTGCATTATTTGGGGACTTTCCGGCCCAGAAATTGTTTCGGCTTTTGTTTCTGGCATATTCCTAATTACACCACTAATTTAATATTGATTTTTATTATAGATTTTATAATTTGGTGGAAATTACCCGGTAGATATTATCCTAGATAATTGCAGTTTAATTAGGGTAATTTTTACCTGAATTTTACCATAAAATACTGAATATCTCAAAATCTGTGCCTCATAGATCAATTTAAAATACAGATTCTGTTTTAGATCGAAAATGCCATTTAGGATCAAACATCAGTACCAAAGGAAAAAATATCGTGTAGAACAGTGTAATGAGTTTATATTGAGATTCGTTTTGTTAATTAGACATAAATTCAGTTAAAATTTTGTCACTTACCAAAACAGTTGCAAAAAGAAGTCTGTAGTTTATACTGACATAACCGCTAATATTTGTTTTTGTTTACAGTCTGTGTTTAGCACCACATAAAAACTTTAAGTGCCTACTTATCTAAAACGAAGATTAATTAATTGGATGCGTAGTGGAATGACACATAATTTGATTTTGTTTTTTGAAAAATCATAATATGCTAATTTTTTGTATAATTAATTAAACTGCCTAACATTCTTTTTTAATTTTTGAGCAAGAAATGAAATACAAAATTGTTTAATTCGCAGTTTTTAAAATGAATATAATAATATTTTTTTTATTGTTTATGTCATAATTAAAAACTAAACAGACACATAAGATAATGTTATAAGCAGGTGTATGGCCCTACCTTATAACATTATCGAAATTACCTCTGCTATGATACAATTTTTCGAGCGACGCGACACTAGGGTAAACATGGGCAAGTAAGACACATACAATAAGGTTCAAAGAAGCCTCGGACCAGAGCACCCCAAATGTAATTTTTTTTAAATAGTTTGAAGTGGTGTAAAAGTGAAACACTCAAAATCCCGTTGAAAAATGATATGTACTTAAATAAGTGATACCGATAATTGAATTCCGAGTGATTTTCTGTTATAAACTGATAGCAGCAGTTGTAAGGACCGTATACCTACAATTTATTTTATTTTTTATAAAAAATAGGCTCATAATTAAAATCACAAAATCCATAGCTTTATTTGTCTGTTTCCACCAAACGGACAGTTGAGTTTGTGTTTTGTTTGTGTTTTTTAGTTTCCGAAAAACAAAAACAAATCGAAGACAAACCCAAAACTCTTGTTTCCATCAAGCGGACTAGGTTTTGTTTGAGTTTTGTTTTTGTTTTCGGTCCTTTTCCACTGGTAGTCGCTAGTCAAAACAATTTTTTTTCGATTCAACCGACATGTTTAAAAAGAAAGATTTTTTTATTCTTAGCTGTGGCGCGCCAGAAGTTTTAATTTTTTTTGTAATTCCTTCTTTCACGTTGATATTGTGAAGTTATATTTTTATTTTTCTTTCTATTTCCATCCAATTTGTGTTAAACAACTGGGCAATTTCTTTGTAAGAATCCATTTTTTTTAATCTATTTTTATGGCTGGCATCCTTTGTGGCCCACAAATTTCTCTTTTCTAAAGGCATCAATCAAGGTACTAATTTCTTCAGTGGTCCACTGTTTGTTTGGAACACTTTCAGACATGTTCTGGAATTTCTGAAAAAACAATTTACTTGTAGGTTTATATTCAATAAATTTATCGAGCGTTTGGAAACAAATTTCTTAAAATACTTATATTTACTTACCTATTAATTTGGTACAAAAGTGGTAGCCAGACTAGCACAACGAAATAAAAGTAGAACATAAAAAAAAACTCAACACGACCCTTTCCACTAAACAGACGCAAGTTTCAAAACTCGTCGAAACTAGTGAAAACCTTTTGATGTTACCGCTTCCAAACGGGACTCAAAAAACAAAACTCCAACTCTCGCAAAACACGCCAGTCTTGAAAAAGTTGGCCAAAAGTTTCAGTTTTGTTTTATTCGACACGAGTTTATGTTTTGTTTTTGTTTTGTCCGTTTGGTGGAAAACCGGCAATCCACACCAAACAAACAAAAACAAAACAGCAACAAAATGAGAACAATTCGACAACTTTTTGGTTTGTTGGCGTTTTCAGCAACTTTTCATTTTCCCGCCGCCTGTCGGTAAAGATCAGTGTTGATGTTTTGTTTTCGTTATGGACAACTTTGTTGGTCTAGTCTGTACGCGAATAAAATAGAAACAAACATCGTGGATCAGTTTGTATAGTTTCTGTGTGCAATATTACCATGTCCGGAGAAAAAATGAAATGAGGTGTTGAAAATACATGTTAATTAATTAAGCTTTATCGAGAAGCTAGATTGTTATAGGACGCCAGACACCCTGATTATAAAAATCGTTATAAAAAGGCAGACGCCTTAAAGGAAATCGGAATATTGTGTGCTACTTCTTCAGAGGAAGTGGACAGAAGAATAAAAAACATCGAGCACGTCACATTTTCTATCGGGGATCATAAAAAGCTCACTAATTGTTTTCCTATATGTGGACAGCAGTTGACAATTTGTTCGTGTTTTCGAAAACTTGCAGGTTTGTTGTGTTGCTGTTTTGTTAATGTTTTTGTTTTGTTGGTTTGATGTGGACCCGGCATAAAACTTTTAAAGACGTTAACGAAACTTTTGTCGTGTGAGTTCGTAGATCGGTTTTCCTATAAATAAATATTTTTGCACTTATTATAAATTATAAATAAAAAAAACTAAAACATATGTGTCAATTTTACCCTAACAGTCTTATTTTTGGTTTAGACGGCGATCCCAGTGTGTATAATTTAATCTCTGTCTCATATTTCGCCTGGCATGTCTCATTTTTGAACATTTTCAAGGTAAAAAATGAGACACAGTAAAAAAAAAAAATTCTTATATTATAGGCTCCTTCCCGCTATAAGATTAATAGCTCAACACATTTCATATAAAATAATAAAAAATAATAATAATATAATTGTTTTGTGGTAAATTTTGGGGATGAAAAATACCAACTTTCAAATTTTTCTAAAAGATCTGTAAAATACCTTTTAAATGAGGTATCATATAATTTATTTTTTATAAAAAACCAAACTCAATTTAAAAAAAAAATGTTGTTTTAAATTTGTCAGAAATATAAATAATATTAATAATAATTATTTTAGCAAGATTCTCACCTAATTTCAAGATGGCAAAATAATGGGTTCATGTTAAAAAAAATCTTAATTATTAAAATACATAGAAAATAGTAATATAATAACAAATCTCGGAAAAAAATCATTTTCTTGAAAAAGTTATACCAAACCGACAAAAAACATAAAAATAATTTTTAACTTTAAAAGTACGATTTAATATTTATCCTTAGATTAATAGGTAACACAGGTGAACTAAACACCGTTATTATTTCTCTAAACTGTCTAGTTTGTGTATTTTATTAAGAAAATGATCCTTTCCCCACTATTTTTCTATGTATTTTTAATTTTTAAAGATTTTGTTCTCAAAATACCTTTTTGAGAAATTTAAAAATATTTTGTTTTTTTATTTAAATCATGTGATAGCCAGTGGCGGCTACTACAGGGAGGGCAACGGGGCAGTGCCCTCCCAAAACTAAACAACAAACAGTATTTTTAATTGATTTATTTAAAAAAAGGTAAATCTTCCCTTACGACATGATTGTCTAGTCCTTTTTATTATCTACGGTTAACAACAAGCGATTAATTGGGTGAACTTTTTTAGCGTAAATAATTACAAGCCGGCAGCACCGCGCGGGACAAGATTTCAAATTCACCCGTTTTTCAGCGGTGTATGGGTGGCTGTTTTCGCGCAAGGGTGGGATGAATGTTTGTTTTAGTTCACGTCGGCCATATTCATCGTGCTTAATCGTTCGTTGCCCTTCCTACAATTTGCCGGTTGTATTCTTAGTGAAGACATATGATTTTGTTTTGATTTGGGGTAGGTCAGCTTTGCCGGTCGGGTCTCATTGTTTGTTTTTGTGATCGTTTGTTTATAAAATTGAAACAAATACTGTCGATTACATAATTGACTGTGCAAATTTAAATATGTTGACATATGAACTTCGATTACAAATAAAACCTTTAGGGCCACATAGACCGGACCTAAAATTAACCAAAATTTTAGTGCAAGTAATAAAAAATTATACGATGCTGAGAACTGTGCGGTTGTGAAAAACGAAGTGTTTTTTTTTTGCTTTATTTGTCTCATTATAAACAATCCACGAAGTGATCCTGCGTGAGTGGCAAAGGTAATGTGTGATATTAAACACATTAGTGAAAAGTTAAAGACACAAAGTAAGTGCCACTTATTTAAATAACCACATAGAATTTTCTATGATAGGCAAGACGAATATTAGGTGCCAATTAAAGAGTGCCTATAGGCAAACCATTACCGAACATAATGAAAATGTGACAAAAAATAGACATATACTTAGTAGACAATTTACTGTTTAAAATTCTGTGGGATTTTTGAGGTTGCTCTACGGGGCCATGATGACTCTAAAACTGGTGCTAATCCGAGCACTTTGCGCATGTAAAAAAAGGGCGAATAGACTTTATCTATAAACAAATAAACTAAAAACTACACCAAGTAGCTGCTTGTTTATAAAATGCTAAAATAAAATTGTTCAGGTAAGTTTTTTTATCTCCTTCTTCATGCAATATAAATTTCTGCTTTCCCAATTTATAACGTCACCAGCCGCCACTGGTGATACCTCATTCGAAAAGTAGTTTGAAAGCCATATATATCACTAACCTAGTGTACGTTGTTCTCGAGATATCTTATTGTTTGTTGGTACCCGTTTCAGCCAAATTGGCACTTATCTTGATATTCAATATTTAATTATAAATAAAAAAAATTTTAAATTTGGGATTTTTTATCCTCTTTGTGGCTAGAATAAATGTACCAAAAATTATTAAAATCAGTGAGCCAAACCTATGGTTGATTTGATATAAAATGACCTCTAATGCCGTAATTTTTCCTATTTGAAAATTAAAAAGTTGGCAACCCTGTTCTATACCTGAAAATTTTCTACAGTTGGCTTGATTTGGACTGTAGTGGACTTAATAAAGCTAATTCTTAAACAACAGGAAACAAGTTAAAACACCAAAGAGAAACATATTTATCTTATTAAAACACTATTTTTAGACAATCATATAACCTTTCTCATAAAAAAAATTAAAACTCTTGAAAATCACCAATGATCTGCATAGTAGAGCCACAACGTGCGTGCTTTGAGAGCTGAAACAGTGAACAGTGGTTTACAACTATTCGCAATTTTTGTTTAATTTTCATTTTAATCTAACTTAACTTATGTTTTCTTAAATAATAGCTCCCCTGTCCTTTCGCTGGGAGATCAAAATCTGGTGTTAAACCTAACCGTGGTTAATTGATTGCAAACATACCTAACCGGTGAAAAAAATGATTTGTACAAAAATCCAAAAACGTTTTTTTTTGCAAAATAATATTTTTGACAATAAAACTTTTATAAAAAGTAGTTTTTCTGAACATTTTTTTAAAGCTTTTTTAAAAAGCGGTTTATCCAAAAACATTTTAACATTAAAATACTGGGCGACCGTACGTAATCGAACAGATTGCTTATTTCAACGCTAAAAGGCGCGAACTGAATTCTCGCATTGGGCTTGCATGCATTGATTCCTCTTTATGTTTTACATGACGAGATAAGCAATTATATCTGCCGCGTAGAGCGCGAGGAGCCAGCGCTTGTCACGAAAGCGACGCTTCTCTCGGGCCAAATCAAGACTGACAGTCAATGAATTCTTATTCATTTTCTACGCGTACGACAAAGACAACTGTGTATATGGTTGTCGTTTCTTAGACGCCCTTTTATTATAAACAAATAGGTATATAACATAAGATGCCGCTTTTCTAATTCATAGGTACGCGCAAAATATACTGCTTCTGATACAGTCTTACCACTTCTACAGGACTCACGGTAATTACGTCAAGTTTAAGGGCTTGCTTACATGGACCGCACGCCCCTGGGTCTAAATAGGCGGATGGCCTTATTTGGGGCCGGTACTTTAATTGTAAAATAGAAAAAATCATTAATGTGACTGTCATAGCCAAGGATACCATCGATATCATTGGCCATCGTCTTGTTATTTACTTATATTTTTGCATTTATAAAAACTTTGTTGATCTTTTTAAATAGCAAATTAATTTTAAAATATCTACAAATCAACTCATTTTATGTTCGGAACTGAATGGAAAGTTGCTTTTGAAATTTAATTTGTTAAGAAACATTCTAAAGCATATTCAAAAAAGAAAATTTGTATAATAGTAATAAAATTCGAAGATCTAATAATTTTTTATTTTTTTTAAGTATTCAAAAATGCATTAAATATTACTTATGCAATATGTGAAAAAATTATTAATTTGGATATCGAAATTTTTATACAGTAAGCAACAATATGCATTTTTTGATAATTTTATTTGTTGTTTGTTAATCATATTATTTTAAAGACCCACTTGCCCCCTATGAATCACGTGCCCCACTCTCCCCTATACCATTATTATATACAAATAGCAGTGTTAAGTATCATAGGTATACCTATAGTTTTTTGTGTGCTTTGCATAATCAAGCGATTGTCGACAGCACTTTATACCCAAATTAAAATATCAAACATAATATTAGATAAGGGTCATAAAAACTCTTAATTTTAGCATTAAGTTTTAATTTAATAAAAAAAAACAAGTTTTTTAAAGTAATGACAACAAAAACACAGTAATTTATGTTAGTTGTACCTATTGATTTTTGGAATTAGTTGGTTTCCTCCTTCCCAAAAGTTAGACATTTAAGTAGGTAATATATTTTAAACGATCTAGGACAACTCGGCGCCGCCAACTGGGCGCCGGGCCAACTCGGCGCCGGACTTAAATATTTTTTATTGAAAAAATATGCAGATTAAAGACAAAATTGATATTTAATTATTATTTATGCAAAAACCTCTTCAAAAAATCCTTTACGTAATTTTCTTGAAATTTGGTTTTGTTAAGTAGGGTTAAATCCATTAGGTCGTGTGTTAAAATTTAGTAGGAGTGGAGTTCTGGTAACCTGGTATCATGAAATTTACAGTTTTGATTACAAGAATGGCGGATCCAAAATGCCGGATTTCTTTATTTTTACAAGCTTTTATTTAGCTTCAGATGTTCTGTCTAACTATCTAACTAACTATCTATCAAATCTTGGGAAGCGTTTTTGACACACTTCTCATTATCCGATTTGGATGAAATTTGGTACACACATAGTGGTCCCATGACAGTACAACATTAAGAAAAAAATATCCTCACACCCCTTCTATAGAAAAATGTGTTTTTGACACACTTCCCGTTATCCGATTTGGATAAAATTTGGTATACACATAGTCGTCCGATGATAATACAACAATAAGAAAAAATATTCTCCCACCCCTACCCACCCAGAAAAATTTGTTTTTGACACACTTCCCGTTATTCGATTTGGATGAAGTTTGGTATACATATAGTGGTCCGACGACAATACAACATTGAAAAAAAAAATCCTACCACTCCTACCCCCACCCCCATCTATAGAAAAATGCGTTTTTGGCACACTTCCCATTATCCGATTTGGATGAAATTTGGTATACATATAGTGGTCCGATGACAATACAACAATAATGAAAAAATGTTCTCCCACCCTACCCCCACCCCCTTCCACGAAAAATGCGTTTTTGACACACTTCACTTCAAATGACTTTTATAAAATTTGGTATGTGCATAAAGGTCCGATGGCAATACAGCCCAAATAAAAAATATATTTCTACCTCTACCCCCCACCCTCTCCTTCCCCCCAATAGAAAAATGAGTTGTCAAAGAATTCACGATCAGCGATTTCATTATAATCTAGAATAAACTCTTCTGTTCTGTTATTGAACAAATATTTTCATTTAATAGAGTAGATAGCTGAGACTAAAAAGTAGCAAATAAATTGGTAAATTTTTTTTTAAGAAACAAGCTTTTATAAAATGCACTAAAAATTAAAAAATTATCTATTCTAACATTCTAATATTATCATAATAATAAAAGCGATGGCCGCAAATCAAAGCATAAGTTAATCTAAATTTGTGATCTAAACACTTAAAAAATATTCAACATAGCAGGTCATCATATGTCAAGTTATGTTTGATGTGCCGCAATGTTATGCCATTGCCATACCTATGTTAGAGAAATGCTGGGGTATCTTGGGTCGGGTTAGGTGGGTTTGGTACCTCTGCATTTTTCTGCTAGATTGATTCTTGCAAATATTTAATTGATATCTTATCGTGCTAACATCGTCAAAATTTCCATCAGTCGGCCATCGCTTTTATTATTATGATAATATTAGAATGTTAGAAAATATATTTTTAATTTTTAGTGCATTTTATAAAAGCTTGTGACTTAAAAAAAAATTTTACCAATTTATTAAACTGATTTGTCTTAAACTTGAAAGTTTGCAGTGCTTGAGATCATAATTCAGTTTTATCCTCTAAACTTAAAAAAACTCAAAAGGCGGATCCAAAATGACGGACTTTCTAATTTATGCATCGATATGTATCAAATATGGAAGTTGGCGGTGTTTCAAGTCCCTGATTATGATTTTTTAACTCATGAAAAATTCAAAATTACGAATACAAAATTACGGATTTCTATATTTTTGAACCGATTTGTCTTAAACTTAAAAGTTTGCAGTGCTTGAGATCACTTAAAAATAATTGGCGGACTTTCTTATTTATGCATCAATATGTATCAAATATGGAACTTGGCGGTGTTTCATGTCACTGATTAATATTTTTGACTCAAACTCATAAAAATGTCATAATCAGCCACTTGAAACACCGCCAAGGTCTATATTTAATACATATCGGTGCATAAATAAGGAAAACCACCATTTTGGATCCGCCGATTTAATTTTTTAAGTTTTAGGATAAAACTTTATTGAGTGATCTCAAGCACTGCAAACTTTCAAGTTTGAGATAAATTGATTTAAAAATAAAGAAATTCGCTATTTTGGATTTGCCATTTTGATTTTTTATGAGTTTGAGTCAAAAATCATAATCAGCACTTTAAACACCGCGAAGTTCTATATTTGATACATATCAATGCATAAATAAGAAAATTCGCCATCTAGAATGTCCATTTAGGAGGGACGAAATAGGCAGCAATACAAAAAAATATTTTTGCGGTTTTTAATAAATCTGAGCTCGGAAGTTCGTCACTACATGCAATAACTTTTTGGAAAATAAAATAATTGTTGTGTAACAAGGTTAAAAATGTATATTATTGTGAAAAAAATTAAAAAAGTCAAATTTTGTAAAAAACTGCGGTTTATGCATTGGATATTACCTTCCTAGCGCGCGTAGCAATGGCTAGAGAAATGGCTAGAGAAGGTACTGTTTTCGACAATTTCTTTTTTTAGATAACGCCAAAAAATTTGTTATTTGGGTGTATTTTCACCATCTTAGAAATATCGTTGTGATGTGTGTCTGTGTGTGTGTTTATTATTTCTGTCCGTAACAGGATAGCTCCTAAACCGCTTAACCGATTTTCACAAAATTTTTAGGTAAAATAGAGTTCGACACTCTAACAAGATGATAAGATTTTGGTCAAAATCCATAATGCTAAGTTTTTAATGGAGCGTAGTATTAATTTGCGGTTTTCGGAGTATAGTAGACTACATTTTGGTCAATAATTCCTGTTATTACCAAAAACTTCGTAAATACTTTAGTTTCTGAGATATTGACAAAAAACTTTTTAAAACTTCCATCACGGATCCATTAATTTTTTTACTATAACTAAAGATTGTAAGCTTTATGTCAAGAAAGGAGGGGGGGCGGGCCCGTCTGTCTCTGGCATGAAAAAGTAGTAATTCAGTCCCTATATATTTGCAGGATTTTTTATGTTTATTTTAATACAAATGACCTGGATTTCTCTGGTGTTAGTTGGTGGACAGGGCACTGTGTTACTAGCGCGCGAAATTTTTGCGCATAGGACAATTGCGCTCAGACAATTGCGCTCAGACAATATAGCGCAACTCTCCCTTAGCTTGAGATTGTTGCGACGCGTTTTATTAGGGTACCACCAACCCAAAGTAAGAACCACTGAACTTAATTTTAAAAATGAGATTGCCTTTCCATATTAATACCTGTTTAAAAACTTGCTTGATATTCGTGAAAAGGTAAAAATGTTCTGTCTAGGTGTAACCGTAGCGAAGTTAATAGTGCACATTTTAGAATTAATTTGAAATTAAGGTTTTTAGAATTTTATTGACTTTCGTAAAAAAGTTAAAATTTTTGTCTGTGTGTATCTATAACCAAATTGGAAGTGCAAAGGTGTAATTTATACTTTTTTTTATATAACCGTAGAAAAACTTTAAAAACATTATAATTAATGGTTGTGGAGAAAGAAATACATAATCTTGAAATATAGGTACACAAAAAAATGTCTCAAACCAAGAAAAATAACATCGGGTTAAAACCAAACTGCCTTTCAAAACACCAAAGTATTATCGGATTTAAAACAACACAATTTTCTTTGTATTTACTGAAGGCTGCGATTATAAAACAAATTGGTTTAATTCCAAAAAAATTATATTTTCTTATTTACAAAAAAATCATTGCTTGCATAAAGTCAACTTTTGATTTTTCTTTTAAGACAATTATTGTTAGTGGTATTTATGTAGTTTTAACAATTATCTAATTGTGGGAATTAATAATTGAATCGGTGAATGGAAGAAGGGTCCAAGCGCAGAAATACACATTTTATAGGAAACGAATTAAATGTATTATTTCAAAAAAGAAGAAAAAATTTGCGTTGTTGCGCACAGGAAACTTATTCCATATGCTAGTTGGAGTTGTTTTATAGAAAAATAAGATTTATTATCTAACCGGAAATGCGACTTTTTGCCAAGAAAAAAATACGATTTTGGACCCTTCTTCCACTCAGTGGGACCCTTCTTTCGCTTACCGATTCAATTATATTTAAAGCTGATTACATCATACACCTATCGCGCGTGAACAGGTCAATCTAGGGCAACGATCCTAAACACACAGGGTTGCGTATTAGCTCGAATCTTTCAGCGGCAGGCGGCGCCTTGCTTACGTCACTAGTGGACCTCTGCTCAGGGCACTTCATTTAATACACATTGCAATCGTCAGTCTTTCCCGCTTTTTTCTTGCTTATTTGCAAACAAATTTTTTATTCGTGTTAGTAAATATAATTAATAATTTCATTCATTCAAAACAAATGATTTGATAAATCAAGAGTTTGCTCTGAGAGCTGAATTTTCGTACCAGACGATATGTTGGAGTTTATTTTTTAAATAGTTGATAGTTTTAGAATAGAAGTAGGATTTTTTCTAAAAGTTTAATCAATTTAAATCATTAGGTGAATAATGTATTGTTTTTGTTGTGGATATAATAAAATACAGTTATATTATGTAGTAACAAAAAGGTATTTATTTGATATTACAGATCTAAAACTAGAAGGCATTTTATCATACAATTTATACAAAATACAAATTTCTAAAGGTTTATTTACCTCCTAAATAGTCAACTACACCGTCAAATTAAAAAACGCAAAAAACGGAGATAAAAACGTCAAAAACACCTTAAAATCAAACGAACTCTCAATACAAATAAAGTAACTGGTCCGCTGGTGACGTAAGCAGGAAGTGTTCGTCTCGTTTGAGCGACGCTAACATAGACTTAAATGGAAATAAGCAAACCTGTGTGTTTAGGATCGTTGAATCTAGGGTGCCTTATTTCCATAAGAGGACAGAAAACTGATAAAGAATAGGATGTATTAATAAGAGACCGCGATACGCCTGAGTCTCGTAGCAAACATTCCAGCGTTGCCAAAAGTAACCTTGATAAATGACTACAGGCGCAGACAGTTTCAGTCATCAAGCATCGGACAACCTGAAACCTTTGTTTGGAGCGAGAATTATTACTTGATTTGATTTCTAGTCGACCATACAAAAGGAAGACTATTAAAATAGTGAAAAATTATTTTTTTTTAATGTTATTAAATGTGAGTTAATTGGGTTCTTAAACACCTAACTTGGCGAATAAATTAAAGTATCTGTCTGAATACACGAGAACTCGAGAACACCTCACATGATTTTAATCCAATATTGATACACAAGTTTTTTGTCGGCATTAGATTTTGGTTAAAAAGAAACGATTAAAAGTATTAATTAACCAATTTTACCGTAAAACTATCAGTAATGTAAGTTTACTTGTATCATTGACTTTTGTTTCAAAATGTTCCTTTTATATTAAAAACATTTTTACCTGTGGCGCATGTGGCTATTTGATAAAAAAAGCAGCATTGTTTTAGAAATTTCTAAGGTGTCTGTTGAACGAGAAAATATTTTTGCTACTTGCGACTTATTTTTCCGATGTGAAACTTTTTTGTGTAGGTTTTTAGTTAGGTATTAAAAAAGTTTGCTTTGTATCTATTTTCGCCTGCGAGCATTTAAATTAACATTCCTTTAATATTTTCTGGAAATTTTGCCTCCAACGCATTTACTCTAACAATTTCTGCTCGTTTTTTTAAATTTTCATTTGTGGTTAAAAAAGGTAATAACTGAGCTCAGCCGACCTACTTTTAAGGCTTCATATTACTTCTGTCGCCATCCTAAGGTCTCGACCCCCCCTCCCGCGGCTCCTACCCACGTTGTGTTAGTGTGGTCAACCGTTACCTTTGTTATGGTTATACTAAAAATGCAACAAGAAACCTAAAATTAAATAATAGTTAGCTTACCTGTAGATTGGTAAACTGTGGTAAGTTATCTTTCAAACAAAATTGATTTTCGTGAATAAGAAAATTAATAACTAGAATAACACAATTCTGCTCGTTTGTATAACGATACCCTAATTCTAATACGTCGCGTCGTAACCCATAAAAAAATGAAAATTCATATTTTTGCATGAAAGCTATATGCTGCTAAATCCTCGCAACCATTAACGTATTAACCGGAGGAGACTAGAAAATAAACAAAAGAATCGGCCGTCTAGATAAACAATTTGTTTTAAAAAACATACTTCTGCAGAAAAGAACTCATCAACTATTTTTCTTTGGTCCATAGAAAACTCTATTTCCTTTCTCTTTAAGAATCACCAAAATTATCCGATCTTTCCTTTACTTTTATTTCTTTTTTAAACCAATGCAACGGAAAAAGACGAAACTGTTCTTCTTACAAACCTTTACCAGATTAATTATACACCACCAAATATGGATATATAACAAGCGGTGATCACTTTAACTTGTGCTTTCAGCATTTATTTTACTACTCCTTCGTTTTCCTTTATTAAACCAGTGCGAGAGAAAAAAACAAAACTATTCTCGAAAACAGTCCCTCACTAAAACAAAGGAATTAGAAACATGCCGCAATCGTTTAGGCCAGCGTAAAGTATCTTATTTTGTTCCTCTGTTGTTAAACCGATGCGAGAAAAAGAGACAAAATTATTCTTGATTAGAAGGTAGTCCCTTTGGATTCATTAATATTTTGTACAGGGTCAAATGCGGTGTTTCTGTCTTGTCTCTTTACGGTTCGGAATTGTTTTCGTGTTTTTTCTTAAAATATATTTTTGATCTGGACTTAAAATTAATCTTAAAAGACTTTAAAATGGTGTGGGAGTGTATTTTGTGCTAAAATCTCGACCATCTTAATCCAGAAGTTTCGTTTTACAAGTAAGTTAAATAACTTGTTTGACCTTCAAAACAAAACAAAGACCAGTGCTGTAGAAATCAATATAAAATCAGAAAAAACATATTAGGCTATTATATAAATAATTATTTATTTGTTAAAAGTGTTTAAACATAAGTTTAGTTAAAAATGTACAGGGTGTCCCAAGTTTTGGGGTTTTGATACTTTTAACTGAACTACGAGCCGTGATTTTCAACAGATAATGTAAAAAAGGTATCTTATTAATATGGAAAGTAATTTTTTTACGTATACCTTTTTTATTTAACCGTTTTTTTTTTGTGTAAACAGTTTTTTTAGATTTGGATCGAGGCAATTTTTTAGGTTGGGTTAGTCCTTTTTACCTACTCTGAATTTTTAAGGTTGTCTAACCTAAAATAAAATACACCAAGCTAAAAGCATCCTAATCAAACATCTAAAAAGTGTAAATACGAAGTCTCTACATGCAGATTTGTTTTTAACCCTATAAAATGTCAGCAAAATTTTATATTCAAAAAATTTAAAAACAATAAACTATAGTTACCCATTTATTATTTTTTAAATTGTTAAATAAAATCCATTTCTAAGGATGATTGTTAAAACTCAAAAATTGATTGCAATTTATTTAAAAACGAAAAGTAAATTTCGGCCCTGGTATCTAAATAACCCTACTTTTTAGATGATTTATAAAATATTTTTTGTTCCTTATTTTTAACTATAAGCGAGACGATATAAATATATGTATTTTATTTAACTCATTTTAAATGTTAAATAAAAAAAGTTATTTTTCAAAATAGTGATAGTGATTTTAAGTGATATAATAAAACTGGCAAATAAAATTAATTTTTTAAACGAAAATGATATTTTGTTCAAATTGCATTGCAAAAATATTCTGTTTAAAAGACAATTTGATTTGACATTTTGTTCAAAAATTACTTTTTTAAATGACATTTTGTTCAAATGGCGTTTTGGTTGAAATCATCTTTTTCAAAAACATTTTGTTTAAACATCCACCTGATAAAAAAACTTCTGGTTTGTTGAAAAATTAGTTTTTCGAATGACATTTTGTCGAATGGGGTTTTCTTTCGAAAACATTTTTTTTAAAACATATTATTTTCGAACGACTTTTTTTTCAAACATTTTGTTTGAATGTCAATCTGATTGAAAACATTTTGTTAAAAAATATCTTTTCTACGTGACATTTTGTTCGAAAGCAGTGGGATTGTATGACATTTTGTTCAAATGGCAGAAACCATTGAGTTTAAATAATAGAACATTATATAATTTTTTAGTTTCAAAAATATTTTGTTCCAATGACGATCTGATGGTACACTTTTTATGAAAATATCTTTTTTATATTATATTTTTTTGAAAAACATTTTGTTCAATAACATTTTGTTCAACATTTTTAAATGAGAATCTGTTTAAAAACATGTTCAACTGTGTTTTTAAAACATTTTGTTTAAATGATAATCTGACCGAAACCATTTTGTTCGAAAACATCTTTTTTAAGTGACATTTTGTTCGAGTTGCATTTTTTTCGAAAACATTTTGTTTGAGAATCTGAAACTTTTTGTTCAAAATTGCTTAAATTCATATGACATTTTGTCAAATTGTTTTGTTCAAAAATATCTTTTTTGAATTTTGTTTGAAAGCAGTGTGATTAATTGGCATTTTTTTCGAAAACATTGTAATCGATATTATGTTCAAATGATCTCTTTTTTGAAAACATTTTTAATTTCTTGAAATGGATACGTTCGCGATCAATTGATTAGAGTTCAGTGTGGTTAGGTTAACAGGTTAGGATCAATTGATAAAGCTACCACCGATTGCGACCTCCCAAAAAGAGACACACAGGAGCTAGTTTTTCGAAGAGTTTTCTGTTTGAAGAAAATGTTTTTGAACCAAACGTTATTCAAACAAAATGTCATTCAAAAAAGATGTTTTTGAACAAATTGTTAAAACAAAATGTCAATTGAACAAAAGATCATTCGAAAAAGATGTTTTTGAAAAAACTATAATAAAGCAATTACCTCAGAACAGAAATTGATATGTTGCACTTTTCCAGTTTCTTTTCTAATGAAACTGCTGATGAAAACCGAGATGGTAGTATGACGGAATAAGTGTCGCATTAACTTTTCTCAAAATAACTCGCTTTAAAAAAAGAGTTGTTTTTTAGGTACATATTTTTTGTATGTTTTTGTAGACACACCTTTAATCTTACTAAAAGGGATAAAACCACCGTCGTAGGAGGCAGTAATTACAAATATATTTGCAAGAAATTTTAAATTCAGGGAAAATTGAAAAATGTAGAGTAGCATAACCAAAAAAACTATTTTACTTCTGGCCATGGTTACTATCCTAATTAAAACAAATGGGTAAAAGTAACCCCACTAATGGGATGCATCTTAATAAATCCCCAAAGTAAGCAAATTGTCTCCCCATCAAAGCAATAAATCGAGTGCTTTTTCAAAAAAAGTCCAAAATATCCTTATCCAAATAGAGCTCTGTTACTTTTTTACAATATTACTACCAATTTTTCATAAAAAAAGGAACTAAAATTATATTTACTTTTTTATATACAAAAGAAAAGTACACATATTATCTAGCTTTAAAATTGTAATAATGGGGGTGATCTTTTTGTCGCTAGGAAAAAGAGAACCTTTAATACCGTTTTCGGCTGCTGGAGACGACTTCACAATTCTCGGTGAGTGCCCCGGTTCGAAAATCAAGTGGGCTCTCAAGTTTTTATTAGAGCCTGACTCCTATTTTTAATGTTCGACTTCTGTATTTGAGAATATAATCTCAACAATGCTATTAATGTAAATTTTTATTGTCAATAGGTATCTATTCAGCTGTAAACTAAATTAAATTGCTTGTTTTAATAAGTTAGGTATTTACTGGTAATAAATAAATATTTTGCCGCCGTCACTGGTAAATCGATCGACAATAAAGAATAAACATACGTCTGCTGTGTGTCGCACAGCGTTGCCATCGTCTTCCCAAAAAATATTTCAATTCTTTTCCAACTTATTGAAGCATCTAGGGGTCAAATCCAATTGTTTTGATGAATGAATTTGTGCCGCGGTTCCTGGTCTCCTCCGGTTAATACGTTATTGCTCGCAACCAAAAAAAAATATAAAACGGTCTTTCGCGCGATTTCTAATAAGTCGCATAATGCTTACCCTATGTAATTTGCTTCTAACTTTTCTTATTCCTGTAAAATTTTGTTGAGTTGGGTTACGATGTGTCAGAATTAGGTTACCAAGTCTGTTCTGTACCAACCAGTTTAATAAATGCACTTACATAAATCTGACTTAGTTGACCTTTCACGTACCGACTAGCGGCTTATACTGATATTTTCGCTAAACTGGCAACGTTGGTTTTACGCTTTTCTGCTTTCTCATGCAATCTTAATGGCGCATAAAAAAATCCTACTACTAGATAGGAGGGTGGCCACGGTGTATAACTAAACCTTAAAGCTAATAGAGAATTATTAAAATACAGCCAGGCTCTAATAGTGCCAAGTACTATTCTGACAGTTTTACATAGGAAACTGACAGTTCTGTTAATCCTTCAAAATTTACATACTAAAGTCGAATTTAAAACGTTCGTCGTTTATCTTCCAATTACAAAGGAAGGCACTATTTATTCCGGTCCATATAGTAAACAAAGGCCGTATGTTGAAAGATCACAGCTGATATTACAATCCGAAGGTGTCAAAATAATGCCTGGCACTATTATAGCCTGGCTTTATTTCAATAATTCCCTAATATGCTTTAACAAAACATACCAAAGATTAAAACCAACTTGCATTTATAGTTGCATATTTTCGGGCGGAACCTGTAATAGAAATGTGATCCAAGACACTAACAAATTGTATTTGTGTGTAACACTTTTTGTTAAAATAAGCACATGATTTAACAAAATAGCCCAGTCATATTAGGTGAAAAAACCCTGAAACTTGGAAAAAAATAGGTGCAAACTGAATTTTTGTATAATTATTCCTTAGCATCTGGGACACATCCTAAGATATTCTTCGCAAAAATGACTCTTGACCTTCGCTAAATATAAGGCCCCAAATGTCTTAATAATCAGTATTTTGCGATTTTCTCGAAAACTAATAACTTTTTTAAAAAGGTGAAGAAAGAAAAAGTACGCAAAATCATTCGCTTTATAATGTAAAATTAACAAAGAACCTAACTTAACATTTTAAAAAATATGTCTTAAAATTTTTTTTCTTGTATTTTTTTTCCTACCCTGTAATTAACCTGTTTTAAAATTTTAATACTAATAATTTTGATCCCCACTTGTATAAAACACTATGCACTTAAATTCAGTTTTCGTTTCTTAAAGTTAAACAACTTTAAGTAAGGCTTAGGCCAATGGTCAATAATATCAGGACCGCCAATGAGACATAGAAAAAAATATTTTTATACAATTAAGCACTGTATGAGAAAAAAATAGTAAGTAAAAAAAGTTCAACTTCTGGGTAGAAACAGCTTTAAAATATGCACAAATATACACACTTTTATTATATTTCAAATTCGAGCCAAACTGCTATTGATAGCAAAAATAGTGTTTCATCAAACTTTATTGGGACAAAGGGGTTTAAACAAAATAAATGTAACCTAAGGGTGTTTCTTTAAGGGTTTAAAACGCAGCTCACGAGAAAGACCGGCCCGGGCGCGGATATATCACGTGACCGTAGGACGGTCACAAAAGAACGCCTCCCAGCCAGCTGTTTGTTTACGTCGGTTTTTTTTTAATTCGAGCAAGAATTTTATGTGAATTTTATCAAAGTTATTAAAATAACGCAGCCCACGAAAAAGACAACAATGCCGCGAACGTGCAGTGTTGCTTGTCGGTCCAACTATAAAACTGAAACCGAATATGTGTCAACTTTTAATTTGCCAGTGGATAAACAAATGCATAAAATTTGGTTGCGAAAAATTTCTAATGATTTAAGTATTTTAAAACGTCTACAAGTTTGCATCAAACATTTTCCTAACGATCAGGTTATTTGGTTTGATAAGTGTGTTGTAAATGGAGAGTGTTGAAAATGTTCCGAAATACCTAAGTAGACAACCTGTCTACTGTTCGATTAGCTGATGTCGAGACGCAACAACTAAAAACTGCAATACAAGAAAGTCTTAAAACACTTTGAGCTCATAAGAAATCAAAAGTTTTATTAAATATTGAGGACATTTCAAAATTTTATTGTTCTAATACTAAAAGAAACAAAAATTGGATTTTTACCCAAGAACGTGACACAGTCTGCCTGTGCCTGATGACATTTTTGAACAACAATCAATCACTGAAATCTGTCATTTTTTGTAAATGTTAACAATGAGTCCATACCAAAAAACAAACTGCCAAAAAAAGTTCATTTTTGGACAGCACCGATACACTTGAAGAGCTAATGCAGTTTATTGAAATGAAAGTTGCAAATGAGAAAAAAGTGGTAAAAGATAAGATTGATCAAGTAATAGACATCCTTAGTGACATTTTCGATGTTGAGAGTGAAAAATGTGTTCAATTGTCATTTCTTATTGAACAATTAGGTCTCTTGAAAAGGTCACCTAAGAATCAAAGATATTGTGGATACACTTTAATGTTGGCTTTATTTTTGTTTATTCAGTCATCCAGTGCATACATGTCAATTTACAAAAATAAGGTAATGTGTCTTCTGCACCCTCACAATATTAAAAAACTGATTTGTAAACTATCGCTAATAGATAGTAATCTCTCCGGTTGTGTGCAATATTTAAAAAGTAAGATACAGCTTTTAAAAGAACATGAGTTGGTAGTTAACTTACACATTGATGAAATATATATTAAACTTTGTCCTAGTGCTTTTCAAAAAATTATTGACGACCAGTTTATTGAACGTGAAGACCATCTCACTTATTCACAAAACCACTTGTTTTTTTTAAATAAATTATTGTGAAATGTTTTATATTTCTTTAGATAACTCTAGCGAGTGTTTTTGTGGAGAAAAACTATTGTCAAATCTTGAAAAAATTAGTTTAAGGGCATGTAAAATTTTTTTAAATAATTTTATTAAAAAGCATAATGATTTAGTGTCTGCTAATAAATCTTTAAATAAGAACA
Organism: Aspidapion aeneum; assembly: GCA_963576565.1. Taxonomy (NCBI): domain Eukaryota; kingdom Metazoa; phylum Arthropoda; class Insecta; order Coleoptera; family Brentidae; genus Aspidapion; species Aspidapion aeneum. The sequence goes on from OY755040.1 coordinate 35,979,192, forward strand.
CATACAAAGATGATGACACTCAAAGAAAAATTAAAAAACTTACTGCTTAGGTTTGTTATGTCCAATTTTAAAGACTTGTTTAGATTTGAAATAACTAACGATATTATTTACCTAATATACCTAAAGATATTAGAGTGCAAATTTTATATAATTTTTTAATTTATAGATTCAGTTCTTTTAGCTATAATAAACACATACATCAGCAAAATATTTTTTTTCAATTTTTGCCTATATGAGAACAAAAATGTTTTGTCAATTGTAAAAACAGATAATGTATTAAGCAATACAATAAGAATCCTGGAACTCCTAAGATCACGTTACCGCCGACTTGCTTATAACGCGCCATGGCCGGCCTTTATTGTTGGCTGCGATACAGGGTGTCCCATAACTTAGGGGTCATAGTACAGCAAGTGATAGAGGAGGTTATTTCCGAGAAAAGAGTTTATATAACATGGTGGTCCATACACATCTGTTTTTAAGATATGAGATTTTTAAAGTTAGAGGAGTAGGGGGAAAAAGGGTCTCACAAAAAAAAGAAAATCTGTCACAGCCAGGTAAAAACTCAGCTAATTGTGATTCAAAAATGTGGTATTCTTTTTTTTTTGATAAAATTAGAAGTTGAGGAGATACAGGCTATCAAATTAATCTCAAAAAATGTATAAAAAATAATATATTTTTAAAATAATTAATATTTGCTTTCTTATTCTTTTAAAAAATATTAATAATATTTTATTATTATGTCTCGTTAGTGACTTATTTTTATTAACAAAAAATATAAAAAAACATTGCTCTTGTTAATACACGACTTTACCCAATTTCATATTTCGACTGCGTTGTTTTAAAAAGTTATTATCAAAAACCTTAAAAAAACTTGGATGCTCTTTATCTCGACAAAGAAAGAGTTTAGACCTATGATGATAAAAAAGTTGGCGATTTTTAAAACTTTTTAAAAAAACGCAGTAAAAATATGAAATTGGGTAAAGTCGTAAGTTAGAACAAGAGCAATAAATTGAAATAAAAATAATTTAAAAAAAAACTAGTCGGTCAATTTTTTTTTTTAAAAACCATTTTTTTGGTATACATTTTTATGAATGCCATATCAAATGCAATATTTTTTGTTAATAAAAACGAGTGTCTATCGAGGCATAGTAATAAAATATTATTGATATTTTTTTTTAATTATTATTTTTTATACATTTTTGGAAGTTACTTTGACAGCCTGTATCTTCTCAACTTATACTTTGATCAAAAAAAAGAATACCACATTTTTAAATCACAATTAGCTGAGTATTCAGCTGGCTGACAGATTTTCCTGTTTTTCTAAAACCCTTATTCCCCCACTCCTCTAACTTTAAAAATCCTATATTTTAAAAACAGATGTGTGTTGACCCCCATATTATATAAAGTTTTTACTCGTAAATAACCTCCTCTATCACCTGCATCACTATGGCCCCCAAGTTATGGGCACCCTGTATGTATACTATTTTTTTATTATAAAAACAAAAACTTAGGGTCTTATAAGAAAGTGGAATTTACTTACTTGGAAGTGAAATTATATATTCCATTATTTATTTGAAAATTCACGAGTGCATGAGACAACGTATATGGAGGTATATGATCTAAGTGTACATTCAATGAAAACGCAGATAGTAAAACCGTTGCTGACTGACTTTTGAATTGTATAACTTATCTCTCGCACTCGCGATTTCAAAATGAAAAAATTGCATTAGGACACGGAGTATATCTGCCAACAGATAAAAGTGTTACTTTTTTCCCAAAGCGAAAAGTTTTTTACCCGACCAGACAGAGGCCTACACTTGATCGAGGGAGACGTTGTTGCTATCTCCTGGTATAATTTTTTTTTATACATTCAAACTTTTCAAATTTACTAACTTTTTATTAATTTCCCCAAAATGATTTTCTCAAATATTTAAAATGGTTTTTAATATAATCCAAAGATTATGGAATATAAATAATCTTTAAATTGTATTAAAAATATTTTTAAATCACTTAGTATTTTTTTTTATTAAATAAAAACCCGTGTGCGATTTTCGAAAACGTTTGTAGCGCCATCTTTGGACTGCTTACCCGAACTTATGTACGTTCGACACACTGTAAATAATAATAATATAATTTTGAGTGGCCCATCTTAATAATATATATTACACGTCGGGCGCCAATTTGTGGCCTCTTAAAATGCGTTGGGTGACATTTGTGGCAGCTTAAAGACGTTGCCGCCATTTTGTGACACTGTAATTAGAATAATAACAATTTGCCAGCTTGTGACACAACAAAACCACTGAATAATTAAACAAATATCTGGAAGCAGAACTGTATTTTCCAGCTAGGTAAAACATTGATATGCCCGGTAACTTTTATACAGTGGAGAAAGGGGGGGTTCAGAAATAAGAAAATTTTACGTGCGCCACAGTGTTTTAATATCAATGTTTTACAAAGAAGATCTTAATTAAAATACAGTTCAACCCAAACGTTGTAGCCAAACAATGAAATTCTACCTACTTCCGAGGCTCCCAGAGTATTTGTGTAATTCAAAAAAAACCAAAAAAATTGACTAATAAACAAAATAAAATTTAAAAGATTCCCAAATGAATCAAAATGACACAATTAGAAAGTTCCTTATAGGTAGATGCACATTTCCAACAGGTCACAGTGTACCCACATTTGAGTCAGTAGTGTAAGACTCACTTACATAAATGAATACACTTCCAAAATCATTCTGTCATAGGGGAGATCTGAACCAAATATCTGCGGTCATTATACTACGTTAGTTAGAATGAGACAGACAGCAACCCAGTCCGAGATCTACCCCATGAGGTAAAACAATGTAAGGAAACCGCTAAAAAAAATATAACCTCATCTCTCTTTTGTCTCTGCAAAGTTAGTCATTGGGTTGCACAAATAATACAAAAAAAATTAGTTCATCTTGTTTATTTTCATAGGAGGATGAAAATGAAATTGATCAAAATACAAAAAAATATTGAAATCTGAGAATAATACTTGAATAAACATGAACTGTAAACTAATGAAAAAGGGAAACAAGTTAGAGTTAAGGGCGTTCAATTTCACAGAAAAATAATATAATTAAATATGCCGCAAAATCTTGGGTTATGACGTCATACCTTTATCTTGCGTTCACAAGAAGTGTGAAAACTATATTAAGAATTTATGGAAAAAAATTATATCAAAAAAAATGTTTGCTTGTATGAAATTGAAGTAAACTCCTACCTTGGTCCTTGATTAATTTATGTGTGTTTTATTTTGTAAACCTGGTGTTGTTCTCTTCCTGCTACTTCGGGTCCCGTCCTATTCTGTCCGCGCCTCCCCTGCTGACTAACTAGCACATGGTACTAGGGCAGCACATGGTTTCGAAAAGTGTGCTGGATCTTTGCCCGAGCGTAAAACCCTTTTCCAGGGTTACAACTGGCTCGTCGATGGAACAGAACCTCGTTCCACCAGCACAACTGTCCCGTCGATGGAATGGACGGTGCACTGCTCTTTCCGTAGAAACGGCGTAGGCCGCCTTAAATCCCCTTCAAAAGGGTGTGAGCGTCACTTTAGATTACGCCTAACACGATGGACTCACTCTTCGCAGTCTCTGGGACAGAACCTGCAGCCACTGCAGTGCCACCAACCAAAAACAATGGCGATCCCAGAGACTTGATGCCGACCCAGCCAAAATTCGTTAGGAAAAGAGACCAGGCACTTTTGTCGAGAACACAAAAAATGAAGTGGCCGGAAACCGTTTTGTAAATGTGGTGGGGACAGTAAAACGCAATACCAACCTAATTTTCCCGGTTAGATTCAAATAAGGATGCAAACCTATTTATAAAAAAAACGCTCTCACAGAAAAGTCACTAAATGCGGTTTGCAACACTGAAGGAAAAAACCCGCGGTTTTCAAACTAACCAATGAGAAAACACACCAATATTTCCATACCGGTATATAGGGGGCAGCACCGACCAAGGGGATAGAAAATACGTAAAACGCGCATTGAGGTGTTGTCGGATCTATTTCCACGGTTGGAATTTTTATAACAAGGACGTCGAGACACCCTCCATACATAGACCGAACATTTGCCTACCGGACCCCTGCCGACATAGCAAGTAGGAGGAAAAATAACCAGACGGACTATAAGAAGCTCAGCATTGAAACCATCAACTGTAAAATCACTTACTGGAGATCAGAGCTTGCATCAAACCCAGGAATATTCGAACACTCAACCAATTCCCATATGAGTAAAGCTATACTGAGTGTAGAATTTAGTTGTATTTTAGTCAAAAGTTTCCTTTGCTCTTTATAAATGTTTTCTCTAAGATTCATATGGTTTGACGCCATTTTTGTAAAACATTTCTACATTAATAAAGTTGTCTCTGAACTTGAACCTAAAAATACCCATTGAACTACTGCTCAAACTCGGCACAATAGTGTTCAGATGTTAAGTTTGCTCACCACTAGCCAGCCCTACAAACCCTTCAATCCGACTAACTGAGCTAGTTATTAACTTTACATAACTATGATTATATATAAATTTATATAATATAAAAATACGATTTTGTTTACTCTTTTAGTCCTGGTTTTTATTCCTCGTTTATCTTCCATTTACGAAAGTGCATAACTCGTATTTATTTTATCTTCTCCTTATCGAATTAATAAAGATATATAAGTGGGCGGAGCCTCGGTTGTTACTGGTCAAACCGTGGACCTAAATATGTTTTCGTGTTATCACAACTAGCTATGAGGTTCGGATTGTCCCAATATCCTCGAGAATAAGGGAATGAAATGTTCATCTAAATGTTTCCTTCCTGTTACCGAAACCATTTGTGATGCTGCAACGCCGCCATTCCCCAGCAGTACAGCTGTTTAATTTCGTGAACGTCAAAGAAAATCACAAAATTCCACAGATAAACAAAGCAATCAAAAGTTTTTATGTGATTTTCCCGAAACCTGTGATCTTAAATTCTAATTACGATGTCCAGATGATGCGAGGTGCGTAGTGTCCACAGTAATTCGATGGAATGCCTCCTTTTAAGGTAATTTCCTAGACACTATATAACCTCCAAACCTAGCTCTATAAAATACCCTTAATTTGTGTACAGAAAGACGAGTCGAAGAGCCTTGATTATTTACCTAAGTAAACAAATATGTAACGTTGCCTTAAACGTAAAAATGACACGTTACATAATCTATAATCTTTGCTCGGGATAAAAAGTGCACTTATCATTACAAAAGTGTGAAAAAATATAAAACCTTTATTTTGTTACCTTTATATTTCCTTCTTTGAAGCGTCAATTATTATGGTAAAATTAAGATTAGGCTTACACTTTGTAGCAAATTTTATATAAATAAATACCATGTAGCTAATTTTATATAAATTTATATATGCGTATAAATAAGTACCTACTTAATATGATGATTATAATTTGCATCAGCATTCAGCCCGTTAAAAAAGTAACCTTTGTAAAGACCTTAAAAATGAGTGACAGAGATCGTTTACTAAAATTTATGGCTTTTGCTGGTGTAGAAAACATTTATTTTTAAATTGCATAAAAAGTCAATCAAGCAATGTTTTTTTTGATTAATGAATTGGTTGTTTTACGTTTTTTAAAAAATCTAAAAAAGAAGAAATACTAAAGGATAGTACAATCCGAAATATATAAAGGATTATGTATAACAACGCAAAAAAATTATAAGGAAACAATTATTTTATCAATTTTTTGTTAGATGCCAGTAACATAATTCAAATATCTAAGTACCTAGTTAATGCGACAAATTCAATTTAAGACATTTTTTAAGCAAAAGACAACAAGGCAAAATATTTAAATATCAGTCAAAAGGTGGCACTAGATAATAGAGTCATAGGGACACCGATTCGGTTCTAAAATTTTAAAGATGACAATGGATGACAGTCTTAATTATAAATTAGGTTAGATTAGATATCATAATAAATCCACAATAAATCAAATATTATGACAATCTAGTACAGTGAATAACGGTTATAACGACATTGGATATAACGACATATTAAGGTCTCGACAGAGTTAAATAATACAACCTTGTTTTACGTTTTTCCTCTATAACGACGCTGGGATATAACGACCGAAATTAGGCGGTCTTTTCAATGTCGTTATAACCGATATCCACTGTACAAACAAACAACACATTTTGATTATGTGAAACCACCAGAAACAACTACTCCGAGGGAAAATATCCCTACCGGCATTGAATTATACTGATTGTTTGAGGCTTTCGTTGGGAACTTGTTAAAACTGTTTGGTTTTCACTTTCTCCAACGTCGATCACGAGGATACGAATGATTCCCGTCTGGAACACGTAGACGGGGATCATTCGTATCCTCGTGATCGAGATTGGAGAAAGTAAAAACCAAACAGTTTTAACACATTTTGAGTTTGGTACTGACGTTAATTTTTTCCAAAAAACGTAAGTGGGAAAGTTTTCTAATAGCAACAGCAAAAATAAAACAATAAAATAAATAACAAAGCCTGTGCCTCACGCCTATTTTTTATTTAAAAACTAGGGGGTGACGGGGTGACGTTTCGTCTTATTATCAATAATAAATGTACAAAAAAAAACTTTTTGAAAACAAGCATTTATAAAATGGACTAAAAAGCATAAAATAATTTTTTGAGTGTTCTGATATCATAATAATAAAAGCGATGGGTGTATTAAAGGAAATTTACCCGTTTTTATTTTAGCCTTGTTAACTCGAATTTTAGTGAAAATCCAAATTTATTATATTATAGCAGAGAAATGTAAGGGTAGACCCAACCCAACCCAACCCTACTCAAGCGTCCCTTACATTTTTCTGATATGGATGGACATTATTACACCTGCTTCATATTAGGCAGATCATCGGCGACCGGCAGTGTGTCGATTTATTTTGTTACATTGAAAAAGAAGAGTCGGCCCATCATCGGTTGTGGACGATCCACCAACTGCGCATGTAAAGGCCTACTAGGTTACCTAATATTAAATACGCCCATCGCTTTTATTATTATGATATCAGAACACTGAAAAAATTATTTTATGCTTATTAGTCCATTTTATAAAAGCTTGTTTTCAAAAAGTTTTTTTTTGTACATTTATTTTTTAATTTTTAGATTTGTCTAAGTCTATGCATTTCAGCTAGCGCATCGATATTGCAGGGAGTCTTTCCTGTCAATTTTGAAATATCTAAGTCTTCGATGAGAAGGCCATCCAACGATTTGATACGGCTCAAGGCGACATAAGCTTGACGGAGCAAAAAGCTTAGGTCCCAAGTAAATCACAGCATAGTCAACAGTACTACCCTGCATTTTATGAAGAGTAGATGCCCATCCTAAGACTATCGAACAACCTAAAGTCTTACGTCTTCTAAGCCCCCCTACGTGGAAGTCAGTTGAAAGTAACCAGAAAAACTCGTCATTAAATCGTCCATTTTGAATCCGCCATATTGAATTTTTGTAATCTGATCAAAAATTCGTAATCCTCATCCTCAAAAACCTCTAGATACCAATTTTGGTGGAAATCCAACAAACTAAATTTTACCTCCTCCGCCCACCAGGATAGGGGTGAGGTAGGCAGTCAGTGATACCAGATTATTGGATTGTCATCGGAACTATAACGGTATGCGAAATTTGAAGTCAATCGGATACGTGGAAGTCAGTTGAAAGTAATCAGAAAAACTTGACAATAAATCGTCCATTTTGAATCCGCCATATTGAATTTTTGTAATCTGTTCAAAAATTCGTAATTCTCATCCTCAAAAACCCCAGATACCAATTTTGGTTGAAATCGGACAAACTAAAGTGGTGGACAGGGGACCCCTCACGTTAGGGGGAGGTAGGTACCCGATGAAACCATATTATTGTATTGTCATCGGAACTAAGACGCTTTGCGAAATTTCAAGTCAATCGGATGTTTGCAAGTTCTTCAAAAATGAGTTGCAAGGTTTGATTACATACATACATACCCACATACATACATACCGGTTGAAGTTAAATAAAAGCTTGTAATAAAAATAGACAAAAATGTTTGTTTACTATGATAGAAAATGACGATAATTCCGAAAAAGATTTAGCTACAATAATGGATGGAGCACATAATACTCTAATACTATGTGCCTGCCACCAAATACATCCAGAACAAAGATATTAAATACCTTGCGATAGGTTTGATACAGAATATGAAAATGAACATCTCCTAATCCAAAAATGCTGTTAAGATAGCAAGTGAAGCAAAGATTATAGATTATATATATATATATATATATATATATATATATATATATATATATATATATATATATATTATTAAGTGTAGTTTTCCTCAAACATTGTCATTTAAATATAAATAAATGGATCCATAACGGATCTTATACCTTCCTAGCTAGCCTATTAACACACTTTAAGTAAAGTTGAATTTTTTTCTATAGTTTTATCCGAGGTTTTATCATAGTTCCTATCAGTTTCAATTCAATTCAATTCAATTTATTTACTGTTTAAAAGGAAATACAATATTATTCCTATAACAGGGGTCTCTTAATCTAGCACTTTAATTTAGTTAAGCCTAGCGGAAAAACAGTTCCTATCAGCCTACCAAAGCTCAGCTCTCTAGCGTTCTGGAAGTGGGCAATGTTACTTTTACATAATATTACATGTGTAGGGGAGGGGATAGATTTTTGTTTTTTTCCAAGGGTTTGGTCGTAATTTCTATCAGCCAAATTTCAGCTTTGTAGCAATTACAGTAGAATTTGGATGATCGAGACATGGCAATTTAGAAGTTTTTTGAAATTTCGTAACCACTTTACTACTTTGTGGAAGTCCATAAAACTTGGACGGGTTGTATTTGGCAGCAAATATAATTTAACAAAATATAAATTGACCACGCTTTTGTAAATCCAAATAGATCTCGTCTGTAAAAAATGAGTTTAAACATTTTTTCTGTTCATATAAAAGATTTTTTTTAAATTGTCAAACGTATTTTTGATTTTCTTTTGAATACATTTCCAAAAAACACAAAAAACAAAACAATTTTGGTACATTTTTTGAAACCAACAGAAACAACTACTCCGAGGGAAAATACCCCTACCGGCATTTAATTATACTCATGGCCTGATGCTTTCATTGGGAACTTGTTAAAACTGTTTGGTTTTCACTATCTCCAACGTCGATCACAGGGATACGAGTGATCTCCGTCTGGAACACGTCCTGATAGTCAGGAACAAGTGATCCATGCCAATCCACGGATGGATGGTGGAGTGAAAACCAGTTTTAATTTGGTACAGTTTTCTATACCACAACTAATTGATAAAGACTGATACGCCAAATATTGTTTTGAAATATTTGTTCTGCCATAATTTCTTTATATTTTTTGAATAAGATGAATTAGCGAAAGACTACTAAGATACGTTTGTTAAAAATGCTTTAAAAAACCATCTCGCAAAATTTGGAAGCATTCCGCTTTCTGGGATATTTCAGTTGTCAGATGAAAAGTTTTCGGGCCTTGCCTTCTTAAGTATTGCTCAGCTGAAAACAAAAAACTGGCCTGGTTATAATAGGTACCTACACAATTCTCAACACATAAAGCGGCCTACTCTAGGGTCACCTGGGGTCACTGCATCCAGGAAGCCTTTTTGTGTGCAGCGTACAGAGAAAAACAGCTCACAGACATGCCATTTTTCAGATTTTATTTTGTTACTGTAAGTATGCATATGATAAATAAAGAGGTTGGAAATGTCACAAAAGTGTAACTGCCTTTGGCAAGGACTATAGCGACAGCAACACCTGGCTTTACCCGGAAAGTTCATTGCCGTTCGTGAGAATTAGAGTCCCTGTATGTTGACATATTTGGATATATTAGAGTCGCGACAAACTCATCAATGTCATTCTTGAATTTGCGTCCAGGTGATGTTATTTTTATTGGCATTGTATGAGCAAGATCTGTTGTATGAGTATATTTCTTTATTGAAAATTAGCAACGGAATATTAATAATAAAGAATTATTGAAATAAAACCAGGCTATAATAGTGCCAGGCACAATTTTGACACCTTCACATTGTGATATCAGCTGTGATCTTTCAACACACGGCCTTTGTTTACTATATGAACCGGCATAAATAGTACCTTCTTTTATTAATTCAAAATAAACGACGAAAGTTTTAAATTGTGTGTCAATTTTGAAGGATCAACTGGCAGTTTTCAATGTGAATGTGTCAAAATAGTGCCTGGCACAATTATAGCCTGGCTGTATTTCAATAATTCTTTAATGCCTCCCATTACAGAGGGCCCAATCAGAACCACCTGGGTATTATGTATGTATTCCGGGGATGCGGTCCAGTAAAATAAATCCAGTATTAAAACCAACATTTTGATTATATTTGTGTGTTTATCATTTCATTATTTTAAGTTTTTTTCCTGAAGAAATAAATCAGAATAATTTTTATTATTTATATATTTAATTATAAAATAACATATAATTAGGTAACAACCTAAACAAAGTATTTTATATTTTTTTATTATTATAACAACTGCTTTGGAAAATTTTAGTCCACAGTACACCGGTCTATTTTTTAAGTGATGAGTAACAGGCTGAATTTGCGTAAATAACATTCTTTTACCAAAATGTTCAATTTTTCCATGTGCGAAAATTAATAAGTGTGATTCCTAACAGTAGCTGTATCCAAAGATTTTATGATATCAAACATGAAAAAACGTTCGTACCACAAATTAGATGCTTTGACGGACGAGCCGTGTGACCAATCATGTTAAAATTACGAGATACAAAAAGTTAAAATAAATAATTAGTAACCGGCTGATTATTTTTTCTGTGGCTTAAAAAATTTGTTTAAAAATAAATGGCAACATTGCGTTCTGTTAGGAATCACTTTCAACAATTTTCGCAGAGGGAAAATTTGGAGGGCTGGGCAAAATAAAGCTATCCAGAAAAACTAAGCCTGTTACTCATTACTTAACCTGGTGCTTGCTTCTAAAGTAATTTTTTTTTATTTTGGGCCTACAGTTATAAACTGCATAAAACAAACATTTATTTGCAATAGGGGCAATGTCTAAATTCAATAATAAATAACTTACAAACCCACTTTGGGCCAAAGTCAACGAGTAAAACCCTATTTGTTTTTAACATAAAAGCATTCATTATCTTTAGCAACGATTTGCGAAAACTAGCGTTTTATGACTTTGGCCGTTTTAGAACCAAGCCCCAGAAGACATATAGACAGATATACATATAGACAGATAGAGAGATAGAGAGATAGAGAGATAGACAGATAGACAGATAGACAGATAGACAGATAGACAGATAGACAGATAGACAGATAGACAGATAGACAGATAGACAGATAGACAGATAGACAGATAGACAGATAGACAGATAGACAGATAGACAGATAGACAGATAGACAGATAGACAGATAGACAGATAGACAGATAGACAGATAGACAGATAGACAGATAGACAGATAGACAGATAGACAGATAGACAGATAGACAGATAGACAGATAGACAGATAGACAGATAGACAGATAGACAGATAGACAGATAGACAGATAGACAGATAGACAGATAGACAGATAGACAGATAGACAGATAGACAGGTAGACAGATAGACAGATAGACAGATAGACAGATAGACAGATAGACAGATAGACAGATAGACAGATAGACAGATAGACAGATAGACAGATAGACAGATAGACAGATAGACAGATAGACAGATAGACAGATAGACAGATAGACAGATAGACAGATAGACAGATAGACAGATAGACAGATAGACAGATAGACAGATAGACAGATAGACAGATAGACAGATAGACAGATAGACAGATAGACAGATAGACAGATAGACAGATAGACAGATAGACAGATAGACAGATAGACAGATAGACAGATAGACAGATAGACAGATAGACAGATAGACAGATAGACAGATAGACAGATAGACAGATAGACAGATAGACAGATAGACAGATAGACAGATAGACAGATAGACAGATAGACAGATAGACAGATAGACAGATAGACAGATAGACAGATAGACAGATAGACAGATAGACAGATAGACAGATAGACAGATAGACAGATAGACAGATAGACAGATAGACAGATAGACAGATAGACAGATAGACAGATAGACAGATAGACAGATAGACAGATAGACAGATAGACAGATAGACAGATAGACAGATAGACAGATCGACAGATAGACAGATAGACAGATAGACAGATAGACAGATAGACAGATAGACAGATAGACAGATAGACAGATAGACAGATAGACAGATAGACAGATAGACAGATAGACAGATAGACAGATAGACAGATAGACAGATAGACAGATAGACAGATAGACAGATAGACAGATAGACAGATAGACAGATAGACAGATAGACAGATAGACAGATAGACAGATAGACAGATAGACAGATAGACAGATAGACAGATAGACAGATAGACAGATAGACAGATAGACAGATAGACAGATAGACAGATAGACAGATAGACAGATAGACAGATAGACAGATAGACAGATAGACAGATAGACAGATAGACAGATAGACAGATAGACAGATAGACAGATAGACAGATAGACAGATAGACAGATAGACAGATAGACAGATAGACAGATAGACAGATAGACAGATAGACAGATAGACAGATAGACAGATAGACAGATAGACAGATAGACAGATAGACGGATAGACGGATAGACGGATAGACGGATAGACGGATAGACGGATAGACGGATAGACGGATAGACGGATAGACGGATAGACGGATAGACGGATAGACAGATAGACAGATAGACAGATAGACAGATAGACAGATAGACAGATAGACAGATAGACAGATAGACAGATAGACAGATAGACAGATAGACAGATAGACAGATAGACAGATAGACAGATAGACAGATAGACAGATAGACAGATAGACAGATAGACAGTTAGACAGATAGACAGATAGACAGATAGACGGATAGACAGGTAGACAGATAGACAGATAGACAGATAGACAGATAGACAGATAGACAGATAGACAGATAGACAGATAGACAGATAGACAGATAGACAGATAGACAGATAGACAGATAGACAGATAGACAGATAGACAGATAGACAGATAGACAGATAGACAGATAGACAGATAGACAGATAGACAGATAGACAGATAGACAGATAGACAGATAGACAGATAGACAGATAGACAGATAGACAGATAGACAGATAGACAGATAGACAGATAGACAGATAGACAGATAGACAGATAGACAGATAGACAGAAAGACAGATAGACAGATAGACAGACATTCCCAAGATTTACTTAATTTTTTTTTAAACTAATTTATACAGGAAAACACATGTTATATTTTATTAGAGCAAATAAAATTTCATTTAAAACGATGTATAATGTGATAGGATTGGTTTCATAATTAAAACTTTAGAGGCATCCATAAATTAAATTAATATAAAAAAAAACAGAAAATAAATCTTTTTTGTTACAGGTGTTATCTAATTTTCTCAGAAATTAAGCTCAATATGAAAAAATATATACCGTACTTTATTGCAGACGGTAAAATTCCTTTAAATAAAAATTTTTAACAGTGTAAAACTCTAAAACTTGTGGGGTTTGACTTACAACGAACTCTCCAGAGACGTCCGTAAATAAGGGTGATTTAAAAAAATCCTTAAAAAAACATGTTTTTCACACGTTTTATTTAATTTTCTTTAAAATGAAGCTTTTTATTAAAAAATGTGTTATACTGTGTCAGAGGTGTCCTTAATTTAAAGTAACTGTTTAAAATCACCAAACTAATCAATTTTTTTACAAGTTTTATCCAATTTTCGAACCGAACCGAACCGAACCCAACGTTTCGGTGGATAATTAAATTTCCGTTTAAATGGCGTTTTACAAAATGTGATAAAAAATATGACTATAACTCTCCTGGGATGTACGTATATTAGTATATATCTCTTCAAATGAATGCTGTGTGTTAAATAATTTTTCATCCAATCGTTTCTGATACAATCTTTGCGTACTTTCGATTGCTAGACTTCTAAAGTTGTATTTTTGATTTTATTCGATACACTCTAGGTTAACAGTTATATTACAGCTTTTTAAAGGAAATTATATTTTCTACAATAAAGTATACTACATATTTATTCTCAGGAAGTGTATTTTTGAGAAAATTTTATAAAACCTATATTAAACATGTTTTTTAGAAATAATTCAAATTTACACCATTGAAGAGCTACTTACTTTTCCTAACCTTATCGACCGTTAGAAAGGGAATTATGTTCTCCACAAAAAACTGTAATTTGCAATTTTCGATAAAAACGTTAGTTTCGAGAAAATTTAATAAAACTGAAAAAAAAACAGGTTTTTGGGGATTTTTTCCGTCCCTGTTGATATTTTGAGTTGGCAAGAGGGATATTCGGATTCAGCAAGGTCAAATTAGGGGGAAATGGTCTGTTGTCAAAAAGCAATATGATTTTCTTCTAGACCGAAAACGGAGAGAATTATCAAATTGTTTTCTCTAATATAGTACCTATGTTTGATTTTTGCTGTAAAAAGATAATCGCCGGTGGTGACGTGACGGTACCCGTAGAGTAGAGTGGGGCAATACTCCGCGCGGGGCAAAAGTATCAAAAGTCGTTTTCTCAGAACTAGATAGATAATTTGGCAACGTAGTCATATCATAGCCTTCGATTCTAGAGGTGTTTTAAATATGAGGTATTTATTATTTTTTTATTCTTGCATGTTATTTTTACTTACTACTTAATAGTATATTGTACAACAACTTGTGGTTATATTTTTAAAACTAAATTTCTACAATATGTACAATATGTGAGGTTATAATAAATGCATTAAAATCACATGGATCATTTGACAGTAGAAGCAGCGGCAAATTTGAATGTTAAGTGTCGAAATGGGGCATAAGTCACATTTTCGTATGGGGCATTAGTACGTGCGTACTTTTGCCCCATACGTTTTGCAACTTTTGCCCCATATAAAAGTATTTGTTATTAGATTATTTTTAACGTATTTTTTGCAGGAACTATAAAAGAAAATCTGAAAGAAAATTATGCACAGAGGAAATGCTTCAAACAGCTCGAGCTCAGTTAGCCGATGGTGTTTCAATTCGAACAGCTGCTGCTGGTCTAGGAATCCATGAGTCTACTTTAAGAAAAAGGTTGAAGTCAGGACATGATGCTGTTTCCTTTGGCCACTATTCATCAGTATTTACACCTGAAATGGAACTGATGTTGGTTGAGCACTGTAAAGAATTGGACAATAGGTTTTATGGACTCACATTTAAAACTTTAAGGAGCATTGGGTACGAGTTTGCCGTATTAAATAATGTTGATCATCCATTCAGTCCGATTACGAAACTAGCTGGCAAAGACTGGGCGTACAATTTCATTAGAAAATACGGTCTTTCCTTAAGAACACCAAATCCAACTAGTTTAGCCAGGGTAATGGGCTTTAATAAAACTCAGATCGACGTTTTCTTTTCAAATTTAACCAAACTTTTCAAAAAATTTAAGTTTCCCCCAGGCTCCGTATTCAACATGGATGAAAGTAGTCTCTCTACAGTTCCAAATAAAATACCCAAGGTTGTCAGTACTAAAGGGAAAAAAATAGTTTGTAAGATATCTTCTGCTGAGCGCGGGGAATCAATGACTATTATCTGTGCCATGAGTGATGCAGGAAATTATATTCCACCAGCTTTGATATTTTCACGTAAGCGCATGAAGGATGAACTTATGGATGGAGCCCCGCCCCAATCTCTTGGAATGATCTCAGTTTCAGGTTATATGAACACCAACTTATTTCTAGACTGGCTGAAACATTTTCAAGCCCATTTAAGAGCTGATATTGAGCATCATGTGTTGTTAATACTAGACAATCATTCATCCCATAGATCTCTGGAGGCTATTTTATTTTGTAGAGAGAATAACATACATTTGCTTACCATTCCACCACATAGCAGTCATAGGATTCAGCCTTTGGACCGATGTTATTTCAAGCCACTAAAAACGTTTTACGCTGCTGAATGTGATGGTTGGTTAACCAACAATCCCGGAAGAAATATAACCCACTTCCAGATCGAGAAATTATTGGGGTGCGCCTATGAACGTTGTTCTACCATGGATAAAGGTATCAAAGCTTTCGAATCCTGCGGAATTTATCCAATAAATCAGAACATATTTGATGATGCAGATTTTCTCCCATCAACTGTGACAGAGAGACACATCGCAACCCAGCAAAAAAATGATAGCGAATCGGGCTCAGATTCTGAATTTTCTCTACCACTAGTCGCCTTACGCAAAAATATGGTGACAAAGCATGTGATTCCTCAAAAACAGTCAGCAAATAACCCGGTTGCGAGTACCTCAGCAGTACAAATTCCAGTGGACTATGACGCATCTTATACATCCACAGTCAGCCCAAAAAACAAGGTAGCAGAATCAAATGTTACTCCTCAAAAGCGGGCAAGAAATAGTCCGATAGCAAGTACTACAGCAGTGGTACTGGAGGAGCTTTATTACAAACCTTCTATGTCTAAAGCCAGCCCAAAGAATACTTTAGTTTCACCAGAAGCAATAATTCCGCTGCCTAGAAGATCTGATGATCAGAAAAGACGAAATCGAAGCCAAAAATCTGAAATTCTGTCAAGCACGCCCTTTAAAGATAATCTCGCTCAAGAAAAAGAAGAAAAGCTTCGAAAAGAAAAAGCCTACAAATCTAAAAAGAGCGTGTTTAACAGCAATGAGAAAAATAAGGTTATCAAAAAGCCAGAACTTTTTTTTTCTGAAGGTTTTTCATGTCCTGGGTGGTCGGAAAAATATATCGATCCACCCACAGAAGACTGGACTGAATGCGGAATTTGTCAAAGGTGGTGGCACGAAACTTGCACAGGAATATTCGTTTGTGACCTCTGTGTGTAAGAGGATTAATGCCCCACATATTTGTGACTTTTGACCCACATACGTGGCATAAGTCTATTCTGCATTTTTTTGTATTTTTTGAATTTTCTTTTGCGTTGTTGTTTTTATCAGAACCGAATATTCATATTTTTGTACCCAAATAAGTGTAGTAACAATCCAAAAATTAAAATATTTGTTTCCTTTACATTTGCATTTTTTATAATTATTTAAATCTTAGATGCGTCCTTTTGCCCCATCTTACTCTAGGTACAAAATAACTTTTTTTTTCGTTGGCCTATGTTATTCTTATGATAATCCGCAAACCAGCTGATAACTGTCAAAAAGTTATCTCAAGAATTATGAAATGGGCTTGCTATGAAATGGGCTTGCACGTTAAGCATGAATCGCGCCTTACCTATTTTGGTTTGGCTCTCGCCGATGCTGAAATCATTCATGATTTGTAATATTTACAAAACAGTGATATATATGTTTTTTATTTTATTATTACCTTCCTAGCCCGCGCAGCTAGAGAAGGTATTATTTTCAACGAAATTTTTTTTTTAAATAACGCCAAAAATGTGTTATTTGAGTGTATTTTGACCTATTTTAGCAATATCGTCGTAATGTCTGTAGGTGTGTGTGTGTGTGTGTGTGTGTGTGTGTGTGTGTGTGTGTGTGTGTGTGTGTGTGTGTGTGTGTGTGTGTGTGTGTGTGTGTGTATGTGTATGTATGTATCTTTAACGAGCAGGTTAGATTTTGGTTAAAATCAATGCTAATGACAGTTTTTTACAATTAAAATTTAAAAAAATGCTTATTTTTTAACAAAACATCACATCAATATGCGGTTTTCGGAATATAGTAGACTACATGTTGCTCAATAATTTTTGTTATAACCAAAAACTTCATAGGAGCTTCAGTTTCTGAGGAATTTAAAAAAAACTGTTTTCAAAGCTAATATCTCATGGCTTTACTTGAAGTGTGCTGACAGGTTAGCTAGGAAGGTATCAGTTCTGTCATGTATCCATTTATTTTTTTATGTTGGTAATATATGAGATATTGTATGTTTATTTAATAAAAATAATATAAAAGCTAGTTGAGAACTCAATTTAACATGTAATTAGGATAAATATTTAATGTCATAAAATTACAAAATTTATTGATTTAATATGCAGTAAAAAATATCAAAGCCCACTAAATAAAAACAAACTATCATTCAATTATTTACCTAATATAAATAATAATAACTGCCTATAAAAAAATAAATACAGTCGTTTCCACTGGGCCTTCGACCCTTTCATCAACATAAGATTTATAGTGAAGGGGTCCTGCATGTGCCATCAAAAAATCGAACTGTGTACTACTTACAGACACGTGTTTTAGTATTTTAATGTGTTAGATTTTTGAATAATTTAAAAAGTCAAGAAATTCTAATAGTATTTATTTTATTGTATTTCTTATACGAATAGGAAAAATTGTTCAAAAATTTCAAAGCGGGTAAAAACTACATGTTCTGTTACCACTTAACCTTAACATATACCATTTAAACAAGAAATAAATTAAAAAAATTCGAGAAGAGGATCAGCTAGGATTTATATGAATATGGTTTTGAAGTTAGCAAAGGGTCCATATTCCAAAAGTGCAGTTAGTTTTTGGCACCATTTTTATGTAACCTATACCTCCTTCAGGCACACCGTGTATAACACAAGACACCCCAAAGCAATGGATTTTGAATAACTTATTTTTTTCGTTAAGAACTGGTCCTTTTTTGGGTTTCCAGCAAATCATCTACTAAACATTATGTTTAGGACGATACTTTTTTTACACTCTTTCGACATGTAATTTTTGACGTCAGTTATCGGTTACTACTTATTCAGCAGACTTCGTCCCAGGGTTGTAATAGATGGCGCACAACATCTAATCTTCATAGGTTCACTGCTTGCCGGATGCATTGACCCTAATTCTGCATTATAAGAGGCGTAAAATACGTAATTACACTTACAGTACGGCTTCGTTTCAAGGTAGAGATTAGAGGTGTTGAAAAAGTAACTATTCGTTACTTGAGTACTCGTTACTCGACAAATAGCGGAGTAACGAATACCGATCCAAAAATTAAATGATTACTTTCGTTACTTTGGTTACTTTGATTATTTTAGTACTCAGTAATCACTCGAAAGTCGGTAATCGGTAACTATGATAACTTAGGTAACTAACGCATTTAAATTGTATTTGAAAAAGGTAACAATAAGAAAAAGTAGGACGTGACAATCTGGCAATGTTGTTTGTTTGAACGCTTGCAGCCGCTTGCTCGGCATCGGCTGTCGGTTTGCAATTTTAAATATGTGATACCCCAAAGTACGTTTTTTTTTCTAGCTCACGCATACCGGTGACGGATGACGCAATATTTTGTTTTCTTTGGCTTTGTAAAGCCCATCACACACCAAAATGCATAGCGCATAGCATAAGCTCCGACCAATCAGCTACGGACTTTTCAATTGCAAATCCATAATGGCCGCGGGTATTTGATCGCTGATTGGTTGAAAGCCCCTATACTACGCGTTCTGCGGCTTATGCAAGTTTGTGTGTGATCAGCTTTAGTTCCCTTGCGATACGTCTCGTTGATGCGTGTGTATTTTTTTATTTCTGTTGTTTTTGTCCAAACTTTTTATATATTGTTTGAGTTCTCGTCTAAGATTGTTATTTTTGTCCCTATATTTTTATATACTTTTAGATTTAAAGTATGTATTTCTTTGTATGTAAGGCATTAGATTTTTAAACCCGACCGAGTTGTATAATATAACCCGTTTTGTTACCTTTTTTCTTTATAACGACGTTTGGTTATAATGACCGAAATTTAGCGGTCCGTTCAATGTCGTTATAACCGATATTCACTGTATCAACAACAAAAATATACCTACAAGTAAATGATCTTCGAATTAACGACAGTCCGAGCACTAATTGTATGATTGATTTGATTACAGTTACAGTAATCAAAGTAACGACAGTAACGAATATATAAAATGATTACTTATTAGTCGAGTAATGGTTAGTAACGAGTATTCAAAAGTAACGAAAATCAACACCTCTAGTAGAGACGGACGGTCCACTTAAATCAGGGTGTGTCGTAATAGGTTTCGTTGAACCTAGTATCATCTGTACTTGTTACAAGTGCGAACCTAACTCCACCGACTTTTTTTTTCGTTACTTAGCCTTAAGTGTTCCTTATTACGTCATCATGATTTTATTAAGAAACGCTTTAAGCTAAGTAACGAAAAAAAAGTCGGTGAGATGGACCATTAGTGCTCTTAACTGTAGGGAATTTTCCGTCATATTCCTGACATCTTAAAAAAATATTTTTTAAATGCGTGCAAAACCGCTGCTTCTGCTGCGAAGCTCTGCTTCTGCTGCGAACTTCGAGGTACAAGTCATAAAAATGGGTTTAGTGGTTTCCAAATAATAATTTTTGTTTTAACCATTGTTTTACAGCCTATACAATTGCCTTGCTAATTCTCGCTGCATTAATTTTCTTATAAATTCATTATTTGTAAACCGATTTTAGTAAAAGAAAAAATATTGAAATTTGCCACCATTATAAAATGAAAGATGGCAAAATCATATTCTCCCTTATATAAGGGAGACCTTTTTCTTATGTTGCGAGGAAGGGAAGCTATAACAATAATTATCTGGTAAAATTTTTGTGATTTCAAAAAAATAACTACGCATGTCAAAATTCTTATCAATTCTTAACAGGTTTGAATATCCACAAGCTTATGATCAGGAAAACAATATGTTTTGCGCACTTATTTGTTTATTCGCACTTAGAAATATCTCACTAGGACCAATAAATCGGCTTATCTTATTTTGGCAAAATTTCAGACTTATCTTAGGATTCAATCACTTGCATTTTCACCGACGCACATAGGAGTATTC
Source organism: Aspidapion aeneum (assembly GCA_963576565.1). NCBI lineage: Eukaryota > Metazoa > Arthropoda > Insecta > Coleoptera > Brentidae > Aspidapion > Aspidapion aeneum. Next base: position 36,000,086 of record OY755040.1, read on the forward strand.
GTATCATAAAACGGGTCAAAATAGGCGTACAATAAATTTTTTTCTAAACCAAAACATGGTTAGAAAATTATTCATTGCATTTAAGTAATAACAAATAATTTTAAGAAATTATTTTTATTGGCAGGCTACAACAGTTATAAATATGCACTAAAAAAAAATATAAGATAAATATATTTTTTTAGCTTTTAGTTCATCCCCACTTCTATCAAATAACTTAAAGGTATCAACAATGAGGTATCTTATTAAATTTTATTAATAAGTGTTAGTTTATACCTATTTATTTACTTGTTTTGTAAATATGAATATCAAGTATAATTTTAAGTTAATTTAAGAAAACATTGATTGTAGCACAATTGCTAAATAAAAGCTTAAAACAAATAATAAAAAATCGAATAAAAAGAAATATATGTAATATCTTAAAAACTAAAAGTGACAGATAAGAATTATTGTGACAGTAGAAAGACCAATATGAAATTATCATAAATAAAATAGTTATAGGCCCCCTCCCAAAATGCAGACTTCTCAAAAGCGTAGCTTCAAAATAGCTTGCAATATCAAGATGCTGTTTTCATTTTTAATCATTCAAGTAGAAAAAAAATTTAAGTAAGAAACAAAAAAACTTTTTATATGTAAAAAAGTCATCGTTTTTTTACACGCATATCACTGCTTGGAATGCATATAAGCCAAAATGGCGGACGTTGGCGGACAATTTTTTGGCAAGCCATGATTGATATAAGTCTAAACTTCATGTCTATTAAAGCTGCTCGGCAAGGCCCGGCAGGCAACATAAAAATTAGGCAAATATAAATACACAAATTGGACATTTTAAAATATTTCCTAAACGTACAATATACACAACAAATGACTAATTATTACCTTTCAGAATATGGTACATGCCTTCTATTTCCATTTTCAATTGTCCACACGAAAACACAATAACAACATTACTAACACCTCAAAAAAAAGCCGAGGCCAAAGGCTTGTGATTCCAAAATTCATTAAGTTTCGAATGACCTCACGACACGGTAGAAGGTAGTTTTAAGTATCTTGGTGGTTTTTGCAAAGTCACCTGAAATGCTCCTAACACGGGATTCTATCGATTTTATGAAATTTTGTTTCAATCTGCCCTTCAAAAGTTATCCAAATTCATATAAAATCTTCCTGGTATAATCTCAACCCTACCGACAGAGAAAAGGCGCGGCTCTTTGCGGTCCGAGCACAAAGTATTTGTTTTCTGACCGACCCAGCACAGGTGGATAGACGGCACCTGATTGGCAGATTTTTTTGAGATGCGCTTTTAATTGCTTTCGGGTGTTCTTTTCAGGACCCCTTAAGTCGGCAGTATGCAGAGTTAGAAAATAAATCAGTGTCGTTTCTGTAGGTGTAGGAATAGAAAGTTTTATTATCTATTTTTATTTCTTTAGTTTACGTCATAATTAAATGAAATAATTTTCATGAGTATATCTACCGCCGCCCATGTCTCTTTCTTTAAAGGATATGCCGATGGTCGGCTTTACCTTTATTCAACTGACTTTGCAAAAAGTATAATTTATCTTTTAACCGACTTTATTATAAAGATACTCCTCCGTGCGACGCGAGAGAATTGATCTACACTATAACGCTTGTTATTTTATTAAAATATGCTCCTTTTAGCCAAATTGAATTTGTAATAAAATATTGCAGACCGAAAAACAATCGTTGAGTCTTTAAAAAAATGGTCGAAACAAAAACTAATACTTCGGGAACAAATTAGTTGATTTGATTTATTCGTATTTCGTTCTTTAAACGGTTTATTTGAAACTTTTCTATAAATTTATGAAAACTCAAAAAGTTTCTCGAAACACAAGAATAAACGAGCTTTAAAATAAGTTTGATTCTATTCACCATCTTGGATTTTAAGACAGCCGTAAATCTTAAAAATGGGCCCAAAGAAAAATCGATCCTAACTATGATGCTGTTTATATTATTAAAATCGGTTTGGTAAAAATTAATGTAAATGGAAATTAATGCAGACAAAAATTGGGAGACAATAATTGAGGAGCTTGCGTTGAAAAGCGGCTATATCCGTTTTTTTGCCGATGTGCTTTTTTGCGATTTTCGGTTAAGTTTACCAAGATCTATCAACCGGCCATTCATTTGCGTTCAAACCGGGCTATTTGAATTTTAAAATCGCATATAAATTCGGCCTTTGGCTATGTATAAAGGCGAAATGGATATAGCCACTTTTGAACGCAAGGTCCTCAATTGTATAATTTGTCATACAATTGTTGAAAATTGGGAAACCGATTTGAATGATTTGTACTTTGTTGTGCATGACACAAGTATAGCTTTGTTACGAGCTTAAAAAAAATATAAAAAATTTCAAAAATAAAACAAGACTTCTTCAAGGGTCAATTATGATTCTGTCCACTATATTGGATTTTAAAATAGCGGACAAAAAAATGGTTTTGCTTAAAGGGTGATTAATTCTTTGCAAGCTGCAGTTTTTTCTGTGAAAATCGGTGATATCGTTCGAAAGTTATAATATAAAACATTTTTTTCCATTTTTTTTGCACACTATACATATTTTATTGATATAAATTAATTAAAGATTCTCAAGTAGTAAAAAAAAGTAAAGTAAAAAATGTATTAAGGACATCTCATATAAGATAGGACATTGAGTACTGCTACGTTTATACGGATAAAAGTAAAAATAAATATAAAAATTAAAACATTTTGCTATTTATACAGCCAAATAAATTTTTAAAGGTAAAAATAAAATAAATTTTTAATACTGTTTTTGTAAAAGCACGTGGTAAAATAATTTTTGGACTAAATTACTTGCTTTCTAAAGTTGGATTAGTTAAAAATTGTACTAAAAAACAAAAAAAATACATAAAATTCACAACAACAAAGAAAGAGTTTATGTTACATGATATCGCATATGCGCAGATCCATTTTCAGAAAAAAAAATATATAAAAGTTTACCAACTATATTTTTATTTTTATCTGGTTCTTTATAAACACCTACAGAGTTTCCCATTATATTACTTATTTTTGTTTTTATCTTCATAAATAAAGATTTTTACAAATTGGCTAGCATCTATGTAAGTAAACTAGTTTATTTTAATTGATACCATAATCAGCCTTTAAATAACTTTCTTAACCAAATAAAGCCACTATAACATAAGTACGACCTTTTAAGGTTCTCTAAGTTAACCTTTGATTTTGGAATAGATTCATTCACAATATCTTATTCTAGCTACCTGAAAAACCTTTCAATTCAAGTTTGACGATGTCCCGGCCCGGACTGGCTTCTTTGGGGTCCCTCGGCTAGAGAATCAAGTGCCCCCCCCCCTTCCAAGAAACCACCTTGGAAAATTTTAAAAAAATAATGTCTAAAGACCATCTTGTTTCCCATTTTGCCACTTAAGACCCAATCTTTGTCAAAAAGTTTTTTACTCAACTGCGACTAGTAGTTACAAGTAAATTTAGCAGTTGGGTGTTTTTTTTTTTAATTTTTTTATTTCCAACTTTTTGGTTTAATTCTTATTTAGCCTTAAAAAGCACTATGCATTTACCATTCATTTAGCTTTACCCAAAATGTACGTGTAGATTTTCTGTGGACGCGAACATTGTTACCTTCCAATGAGTGATGGTGGGAGAGGAGAGAAGGAGGAGGGAAGTATTAAAATCTTAAAGCGTGGGCAGAAATAAATTTTGAAAGCACTCTATATTTATGAAAGGTTTAGCTACAACTATTACTACTAAGGAGGGTGAAGAAAAGAGATAGGGTGGGAGAGGCAAGGGGAAACTAGTAAAATGATGTTGTAAAAAAGTCTTAAAGCGTATGCAGAAAGAAATTTTTAAATCGCTTTATATTTGTGAAAGGTATTGCTACAACTATTACCAATAAGGGGGGTGAGGAGAAGAGATGGAGAAGGGGGGGAGAAACTAGTAAAACGATGTTGGAAAAAAAGTCTTAAAGCGTGTGCAGAAAACTTTTGAAATCGCTTTATATGTGTGAAAGTTATAGCTACAACTATAACTAATAAAGAGGGCGGGGAGGAGAGAGGGACAGATAGTAAAATGGTGTTGGAAAAAAATCTGAAAGCGTATGCAGAAAGAATTTTGAAAATCGCCCTATATTTGGCGTCTAAAGACCGCCATGGTGATTCTTGTTTAAAAAAATATAGCCTGTAGCACCTTCGGGATCAGTAGCAATTTAACGACACCTTTTTTGTCAAAATCGGCTCAGCCGTTTAGCCTCTAGCGTGCCACAAACATATATATCCACATACTTACATACATAACCCAATCGAAAACATTACCCCCTTTCACCTTGCTGCAGTTGGGTAAAAAATGGGTCAAAATAAAGTTATTGTAGTTACAAATAGGCTAATAATTGGTACGTGACAAAATTTACGTTGTGCTAGAATTAACAATGGGTTTAAAAATTTAGCAACCTTGTTTGACAAAGACATATGTAGCTTGTTTACTTAGGGTTCCGGACACTTGACTTTATCCAAATACGTTACAGCAAAAATATTGGGCATACCCATGCATTCTCACATGCGATACTTGAAGCCAGGACCCCTATTTAATTCTTAATGTTTCTGTTTCGGGTAGACCAGATTTCGGTTACTGCGCATGTGTCAGATTTGGTGGTTTTGGAACATACTCCGATACGTCACTACATTATTTGACAATTGTCAGAAGTTAGGTTTGTCTATTATTTTTTTCTAAAAACTAGTTGATTGGGTGAAAATTTATCAAATGTGGATTAGAATTGTAGTTTTTCTAAAAATAATTGTGCAGATTTATTGTGGACACCATGAAGAGTGTTTAATGGCATTTATAAACCAGTCTTAACTTTATTAATAAATTATCAAGAAAGATACAAGTAGTTACCTGTGGAATACACTGCGAATTTAAATTTGCCATTGTTTCCAAAGCCAGCTATGAGGGGTTCACTTTTCGATTCTTTAAACATGTATTTTTGCTATAGCATATTTGACTTTATCATTATGCATTTTATGCCAATTTTTTGCAGCCATTATAGCTTTTTATATACTTTACCATTTAAATTAGGTATCTTAATTTAATCCAGGGGTTTATTTATTTAATTAATATGCAGAACCGTGTGGCAGCTATGCTTGTTTGTAAAAATAAGGTTTTATGTATTTTATTAATCGGCCAATTATTTATCAAAGATTTTTTTCAATTTTGTCGTTAAATTAGATTTAATTGCCTTGTACATCAAAGTCATCAAACGCAAAATTCGTCATCCTGTCTAAATAATTACTCTTTTTTTGTAACCTGCTAAAAGTTTATAAATATGTTCCTCTGGTAATCTTTGTAATTTAGTTCACTTAATCAATTACCAATTGCTTATTCACGTTTTACAAGTTCCTTGTATGTAAATTTATATTGTATTAAGTTAAAAATAGTTATGGGACTCCACTCAGTTGTCAGTATTTTAGTTTTAGCAAGTGTAGTTAGAAAATCAACTCTAGAAGAAATACGTAAGTACCTGATCTCCAAGAAGGAAACTAAAGGATAACATCCGAAAATATTCTATAAAAATAAAAAATTTTGATAATTTTTTTAAATAAAATATTGGCATCCGCCTACTTTCAAACCAAGTTGGTAAGACAAGTAGGCGGAAGCTCTACGAACTGAGTTACCGAATGGGACAACTGGGCGCCGCCAACTGGGCGCCGGGCCAACTTGGCGCCGACAACTGGGCGCCGGGCCAACTTGGCGCCGCCAACTGGGCGCCGGGCCAACTCGGCGCCGGACAAATTTTTTATTTTTTTTTTGATAAAATGTGTAGATGAAACACAAAATATATTATTTATATAAAAACATCTCTAAAATTTGTTTTTGTTAAGTAAAGCTAAATCCATTAAGTCGACTGTTGAATCTTGGTAGTTGTAGTGTTTGGTAACCTGGTAACACTACAATTTACGTTTTTTATTACAACAATGGCGGATTTCTTTATTTTTATACCGATTTGTCTAAAACTTGAAAGATCACTAAATACAGTTTTATCCTCAAACTTAAAAAATTCAAAATGTGGAATCTAAAATGGCGGATTTTCTTATTTACTAACCGGTTTGTCTCAAACTTGAAATATTACATTGCTTGAGGTCATTTAACACAATTTTTAACTCAAACTTAAAAAAATCAAAATGGCGGATCCAAAATGGCGGATTTTGACTTTGAAACTTGAAAGATTGCAGTGCTTAGGGATCGATTTATATTAAATTTAGAACTTTGTGGTGTCGCTGAATATGATTTTTGACTTTTTTTGAAAAAATATTTTAATGTTAAAATTTTTTTTTTAATTTTGTATACTTTTTATTAGTGATATATTTCATATAAAAAACGTTGTTCAACCTGCCCGACAAATTGATGATAATGACTTTTTTAAGTTTCAGTAAAAATTTTTGTTAAATGACCTCAAGCAATGTAATATTTCAAGTTTGAGACAAATCGGTTAGTAAATAAGAAAATGCGCCATTTTGAATCCGCCATTTTGTTTTAAGTTTGAGTAAAAAATTTTTCTAAATGACCTTAATCAATGTAATATTTTAAGTTTGAGACAAATTGGTTAGTAAATAAAAAAATCCGGCATTTTGGGTGGATCCAATTTTTTTAAGTTTGAATAAAAAAATTTGTTAAATGACCCCAAGCAATGTAATATTTTAAGTTTGAGTCAAATCGGTTGGTAAATAAGAAAATCCGCCATTTTGGATCTGGTATTTTGATTTTTTTAAGTTTGAGTTAAAAATTTTATTAAATGACCTCAAGCAATGTAATATTTCATGTTTGAGACAAATTGGTTAGTAAATAAGAAAATCCGCCATTTTTGATTCGCAATTTTGATTTTTTTAAGTTTGAGGATAGAACTGTATTTAGTAATCTCAGGCACTGCAAACTTTCAGACAAATCGGTTTAACAATAAAGAAATCCGCCAGTTTGGATCCGTTATTGTTGTAATAAAAAACGTAAATTGTAGTGTTACCAGGTTACGAAACACTACAACTACCAAGATTCAACAGTTGACTTAATGGATATAACTTTACTTAACAAAAACAAATTTCAAAAAAATTGCGGATTTTTTAAAGATGTTTTTATATAAATAATGTTTTTCATCTACAAATTTTATAAAAAAAAATTTTTTAGTCCGGCGCCGACTTGGCCCGGCGCCCAGTTGGCGGCGCCGAGTTGGCGGCGCCCAGTTGTCCTAGACCGACCGAGGAACTAGTCCGCTATCGGAAAACGATCCGCCATATTTATTTTTTTGTCAGTACAGGTATTTCTTTCCCTTTATGACATGGGCAGTATGGGTTGGTTTAAGTTAAATATTATATTTAAGTAAAAAGTTTTAGGCAGTGTGCAGTCTGACACAATTCTATGGTTCGTTTGCTACTTTGTAGTACACCTTTGAGTCATACCTTAAAATTTTCAGAAAAAAATTTTGATTGAAAATAGTTAGAACGTATCTTTAAAAAAAAACTAGACAGACTACACCTCACCCCTGTTTTTCTAACAGCTTATAAATATGGATGGGGGTTAGTTAGTACCTACAAAAAGTAAATAGATAAAAAACTACTTTTTTGCACTTTGGGAAAAGTACACTTTTTATACCGCAATTTAGGCAAAAAAGTGTCACATTTTATTCCCTGGATAAAAAGTTACAAAGCAGAGAAAAATAGTAAAAAAATCGGTATAAAAATTGTTATCTTAGGGAAAAAAAGTAAAAATCGAGATATAAAGTAAAAATCCCAAAAAAATTATAAAAATACAAGAAAAAAATTAAAAATTCGGCAATTTCAAAAAGTACGAGAAATGGCGTATTCGCACTGTTTGTACATAAAGTTCAATTTTTATTCCAGTTTTTAGGAATAAAGGTATTACTTTTTATCCTTGGGTCGAAAAGTGATAAATAAACAAAAATCGGGATAAAAAGTGACATAATAGGAATTAAATGTAAAAATTGGGATAAAAAGTAACTGGTCAGACATAAACAGTGAAAATCCAAAAAAAAAAAACGTCAAAAGCCAAAACCAAAAAAATAAAAAAACACTCGAAAATAAACTAACAAGTGCGATAAATGGCGTATAAATCTCGCGACAAAAGTGTATTTTTATCCCTTGACGATTTGTAGCCCTTTATCTGGACAAGCTAAAAACTTTTCGCTTAAAAAAATAAATAAAAAGTTATACTTTTATCATGGGCGCACCCAGGGGGGGGGGAGATGGTCCCGGGCTCCCCCCAAGCCTTAGATTTTTTTACATATTTTCTACATATTTCATGATAAAACACAAAAAATAGCTTAAAATTTGAAATCATGAGGCTTCAACCCCCCCTTCCCCCCCCAAGAGGCCTCGGGCCCCCCCAAGACACATTCCTGGGGGCGCCACTGCTTTTATCCCTTGGTCCATAATAATAAACCACAGATCACCTAATAGGTGATCCGTGAATAAACCTTGTGATTAAAGGGTCGCTTGTTATATAATATTCAAGGTTTCCCCACGAAAAGAGAAGAAAACTAATATTTTGGGTCCTACTAGGCTTGACCCTTTGTGAGATACTCGTTTTTACAGTTTACGTTTAAAAACGGTTAGAGATACTTAGTAACCGAAACGTCGTGTTTAAAATAAATAAAGACAATCAACGATACTTTTAGTATTAGTAAGTTTCAGAAGGATTGGCGATTTTGTAGTCCCTTGGTTTCTTAAGCAGGATATTACCGTCTTGTTGTCTGAATTAGCACAGCCTTTCCGGATATCTCGGGTAAAAATCGCAATTAGTACTGCAAAGAGTTGTTTGCCATTTATGTGTCATGACTCCTAATGAATATTCCAAGGCCCCTGTATAGTATTGTTGTTTACACGAATACCCTACTGTATTTGACGCGTCTGTCTACAGAAGAACTTCGGGATTTTTCGGAAAGAGTGGAGTTGATTCGTTTAAGTTATTTATTCACCAAACAAATTCTTTCGTATTCTATTATATTACTGGAAATTTCTTGTTTGGAAGGGATTCTGAAAGGATCCGAGCTGCGACTTAGATCTTTGGACAATGCATTCTTCCTAATGGAATAACAAATGTTGCGAAATTCATCTTTCCTAAGATCTTTTTGACAACCTTCCAAGTCCAATAACCGCTCCCTAAAATGTTCTGGATGTGTTTTTCTAACAATATTTTTTTGGCTTCAGGTAAACAATAAATATAGTTCGGGGCCTAAGTGGGGAATTTTGGGGTTTGCCTGCATTTTCGCGTACCGTAATGAAATTTGGAACAGAGGTAGTAGACACCTAGAGATGCCATTTTAGAGGTGGTGCTCCGATGGAACCCAGTGCAGGGCCCAGATACAGGGGCGTACTTGAGGTGGGACAGAAAAACTGTATAAATTAAATATGAAATTCATTTCGCGTACAGTTTTTTGTTTGTTTTACCTTATAGCTTGTAAATCCAACAAAATTACAAAAAATTAAGTTGAGAAAACGATATTTTTGAAAGGGGGGGCAAAAGGAAGGAGGACAAACATTGTTAAAAACTTATTTCATCTAAAGTGGTCGTGTGGGGTAATTTCGTATTCTAAACGAAAATAGATATAAATTAAGTCAATACGTCAAACTGTTCACATGATATGTCAAAAACTGACACTTTAAATGTATCTGTTCTGAGATCTACGCCAGAGAATATTAAAAACACCTAACCAAGCCTAACTTAATAAAATTTGATAAATTAGGTTAAAGTGGTTTCTGAAATTTTTGAATTTCAATATAAAGGGTGTTCAAAGTTAAGTCGGCACTATTGCTTACTTCGTTAATATTAGAGCTACAGGGTCGGTTAAATAGACAATGTTGTGGTATTTTTTTCTCTGATTACGATGGTAATGAAAAGAAAATCAAATGACGTGTAGGTGAGTTATGATTAAAAAAAAAACACATTTTTTAAATGGGACACCCGGTATACAGTCAACTCAATAGAAAGAACATTTGGCTTTAAACAAAATAATTTAATGACTTTTTATTTTAAAGTCAAAAATAACGAAGATATTAACAACTTTCCTAATCATAGGGGATATCGAAAGCTGTATTTCGTTTAAAAAAATAAATAAAAACTGATACTTTTATCATGGGCGCACCCAAAATTTAGGAAAAAAAGTCGAAGGACAACTTTTGTTTAAAATTAAATTTTCTATCGATGGTACTATGTAACGGGTGTTAAAGTGACTTCTTTTTAATTTTACTTTTTACCGAGGGCTAATTATCTGAGGATTTATGGTGTACATTCTGGAGGATTTATGGGGATTTACGGGGATTTAGGGGGATTTACTGGCATTTACGGTGATTTACTAGGCATTTATGAGGATTTACCGAGGATTTATCAAGGATTTACCAAGGATTTACCAAGGATTTACCAAGGATTTATCAATGATTTAAATCATGTTCTGCGCAAAAGCAATCGCCTACCACGTTCCAAAAATCTTTCGGAGATCTCGATAAACACACTTTTGGCGCGGCGTTGCGAGTTTAACTAGACACAACGAAAATTTGGGGAAAATGTTTATTTAATTACTCCGTGTTGGAGTCCATATTATAAAGAAATTAGCTATAAATTAAAAACAATGAATTAAGCAAGTGAAAAATTAAATTTGTGATTAATCGGTTTTTATATAAAGGCTATTTGTCGGATTACTTTATGCTCGGCACTCATGTTTTTTGAGAGTTAAGTTTGGCAACATCTTATGCATTTGCCACTAATTCAGCCTATTCGAGAGCATATTAATATGCGTTTGACTTAAGCAATCCAAATAGTCATTTGTTTAAGGATTTATGCAATATATCCAGTGTCGGAGTTATGGATACCTTAATTTTGAGAAGCTATGATCAAAGATTCATCGATGCAACAATTGAAGATGGTCCATATGTCCGAGTTGCTGTTGGTAATAAATCGAAAATTGTCAGAAAGTCTTCGCTCTGTTGGCTGCTAGAGGAAACTAAAACTAGGGTTAGTACAGACAGACTACAATGTTTTGTTCTAAAAAGTACAGACAGAACTCAAAAGACTAAGACACTAGAATTAGGTCACAAAAACGTAAAGTCATTAAAATCCAAAGGAACCTGCATAAAGAGAAACTCGAAGAGAGGTAAAAGAGACAGCTCTCGAGATAGCTTAGATAGTTCAGAAGATAATACCATAATAAAATGACGATAGCCCAAGTACAGAAATGTTCTCTGAAAATGACTCGGAAAATGGTATTGAAATGGAAATTAACGTTAATGAAGGAGAATATCAAGGGGAAAACTTTCAAAAAGATTACTCCCATCAACATTCCAGTTCATCGGCTTTGACAATTTTCTTAGAGATTGATAAGTTTTATGTAGTGTATTAAGACGAAGGCTGGTTTGTTGGAAGTCATGTTGATGGTACCGCCGATAATACGATAGTCAAAATTAAATTTTTAAGACAAAATAAACGAAAAAAATATGAACTTAATTGGCCTGGGAAACAAGATTTGTCCAACGTAGAAACAGAATATATATTTTTCGGACCAATATCAATAAAGGAGGATGAATCGAATATTTTCAATATTATCGAGGATGTCTTAAGTCAGATTAATATCGCTTACAGAAATAAAAAGTAGAATTGATGACATGTTATTAGTTAATATCAATTGTTTTATTATTTGCTATGCTAATAAAAAAAATAATCTTTGAACGCATCTTATTACTTGCTCCTTCCCTCGCATCTAAGCCGTCAGGTCATTTGTCAGATTTAAATTAAAAACAAGCTACATAAGTAAAACTATATAGGATTTACGAGGATTTATTCGGATTTATGGGGATTTATAGGGATTTCTTTGGAATTATTGGGATTTATTAGAATTTATAGGAAATTATTGGTGATCTAACAGGATTTCTAGGGATTTATTAGGATTTCTAGGGATTTAATTGCCAAAAAGGATTTATGGTGTACAACGTTTTGGGCAGATATTTAACCCTCGCTTTTTACTGTAACTCATGTACGCGTTTCTCGACTTTTCTTTTATTTCCAAAATCTTATTTCTTAGTGCAATAAAAATTTTTTCATGTCTAAGTGCACTTTAATGGTGCCAAAGAAAAAAAATTATAAATTTTACATGTTTAAAATATTTTATATATTGACAAAAGAAACACTCTGTATTTTTTTACCATTACAAAACTGAGTAACACAGTGCACAGCATGGTAAAAGGACATGCCTCTAGTTATAACAAGGAGTAAAATTAAGAAGATATCTTAAACTGTATTACCGGTATGAACAAAAATTTGAGACTACTACTTTTTACATGATTTTTTAAATATCACCCTGTATCTTATAACATATTACAAAATTACGCAAACTTAAATTTTTTTGTTATAGCCCGTGTTAAGTCGACAAATTGTGCCAATTTTCATTGCAAAGTTCTTACTAACGCAGTAGCTACAGTGGATAATATAAAAAAACAGTAAAAATGACAGCAAAGTAGTTGTGGCCCTGTATATACGTTCAGAAAATGGTAATGATGTAGCGCTTAATACACTAGAAGAAACTCATCGCAAATGTTTTTAAATTTTGAATCATTTTTCTAGAAAATGTTAGCTACATAAGATCTAGCATCTGAAACTACAGCAACAAGTTCATTTATCCCAGTAGAAAAAGCATCTGAATGCAAGTGCCCCAGGAGTCATCCGATTTACTTAAATAATCGTGATATTAAGTCTTTGGCATTAAACCGAACCGAACCGAACCCAAAAACTGGAAGAGCTTTCATTTTATTTTGCACGTCTGCATAGCGAATTTTTATTAAATGAAAGTTGACCAAGGCGCTGAGAAGCAATATCCTATTCTGCGATATGTTTTTTTTAACAGAGAGATTATTCAGTTGCAATCCAAATGGATCAGGAAATCTAAAGGCTGATTTAAAAGAATGCTTTCTTTTCCCAAATCACGATCTTGCATCTGTTCTATTAATTCTCTAAGCATGTTCTGAAGTTATTTTTAAATATGTTTTAAACTGTCCATTCTGTCAGTTTCGTAACCAGGTTCATCTTTACTGTGATCACAATAATCATTATTTTCAAAATTTATCGAGTTGTCAACATCGCTTTTGATCTCTACATCTTTATAAACATGTTTTAGTTATAAATCGATATCCTTACTAGAAATAAAAAGTGGTCTTAAATCTTTAACTGCTGAGATAACTATATCATGTCTTACGGGCGATCCTATAATTCTTGTAACAAGCTGAGGTGGGCCAATGATAAAGCCTTGGCAAAAATGCCAAGTTAACATTTTCTTTATCTGAGGGCACGGCAGTGCCCGGCGAAGTTCGCGGCCTAAACTGCTGAACCATCTTTTATTGAAATATTTCAGCTCATATTCAAGCGCGGATCTGGGACAAAATCTAGAGGGGGGTAATAGTCGAGGAATTTTTTTTTTGTAATATAATTTTTTTTTTTTAGGGAGGGGTGATCCTCCTGCTTTTCCTTATTTTATTAGGAAAAAGTGCATTTTTTTTCTAGTTGGGCTAATTACCTCGTTAACCCCCCTCAAATCCGCGCTGCCCATATTCGACCTTTCTAAAACTCTACTTCGGAATATGCTCCAAAAATCAAACTTTGCAGAGTCGTAAATCTTCATAGAGTTCACCACCCCTCCAAGTTTCATGAACTTCTATAAAGTAGTAAAGAACGAATTTTCAAAAAAGGTCGAAATTGCCACTCACTCACTCATGTATAGATCATAAAAATTCTACTGTACTTCCAGACATGCTACAATGCTGAAATTTGGCAGACTGATAGTCATTATGACCAAACTCTCGGAAAAAAAACCCAAATATCTATTTTAATCCCCTCCCAAAGAAATTCTGAATGTTTTTGTCCCCTCCTCTATATATGTAAAATTATGTAAAAGTAACGTTACCCCAAAATTTTAGTTTCAACTTGAATTGAGATAAAAATGAAGCCAAGTTCTCTAATACAAATTTCAAAAGGAAAGGTTCCTACTAATTTGGAAATGTTTTTTCTAAACTTTTTTTTAAATCGGTTTAGTTTCCTAGGAGATATGTTTATTTTTCTTCGCGGTCGACTAAAAAAAGTAATTTTTTTTGTCAATCAAAAAAAAATATTAAAATTAAATAAATTAAATTTTTAGGCTTCTAAATTATGTCAGAATTTAATTTTAATTTTAATTTTAATTTAAGCATTTAAGTATTCTGAACAAAAACTTATCTGGTTGGTAATCCTAACGTTTGTTGCCCAGAAAATAATTTAAATAATTATCCTCCTTTGCAATCTTAAGTAGTTGGTAAACTAAACCTTTGTTCTTGGGAAAATCATTTGAAAAATGTTCCTTGACTTAAAGTGTGCGAGCACACCTCGTAAAGACTCTTTTTTTTTTAAATTAATATTCAAAAAGCATCTTAATGTAATTATGATATTATAAAACGTCGTTTTTTATGATGCTTCCTTTTTGCAAAAAATTAAATGATTCAGGGTCGGTTTTAGAGATTATCGCAATAGGACATATTTTTTAAAGTTTCTTACCCATGCATAATTATTTTTCTTTGTTTGATAATCTTCTCACAAATATTTTACTAAAATTGGGGAAAAATAAAAATTCAAATAAGGTGGGATAAAAACCGTCCATTTCTTTTTACCCTTTGTTAGATTTTTCTGATTTTGGTCTCCATCGAAAGTTATTTTTCAGACCCCTCCCCCCCCCAATTTTAATTTATTTCTAATTTTAAGCATTGACAAAAAGCCACGTCTTTACCGTAAACAAAAAGGTCATCAACTGAAATTGGTTAAGAAATTATAAAGTTGTGCCTTACCGGATTAGGTGCTGACTCAAACTTTTGTGAAGCATACGTAAAAAAACAGATTTTTTTGTTCTAGTGTGGATTTCTCAAAGACTGAAAGAAGGCTACATTTTTGCGATGAAGAAATATATATCACTTGTAAAAGTTTTACACAAATTAACATAATAATTAAACTATACCAAACCTTTACGGAACCTGAGTCAAAAATGTCATGACAACGCAATTGTATTTAATTTTACCTACTCGCGTGCGGTAAAATAATTACTTTACCGCACACCATGCGGTAAAGATACCTTACCACACGCGCATCACTTAGAAACCTTAGCAACGCATCAATTAGACAGCTCCAATATTTGTTTACATTTCAATTCCATCTAATTTGACATGTTTATTTATAAATTACATTCAATTAAAAAAAAAGGTACTCATAGGTAAAATATTGTACCTAAAACATGCGGAAAGTGTCTTTACCACCCTTTACGGCTTGACTGCCGTCGCGTGCGGCAAAGCATTACTCTTCGCACTTATTAGGTAAATAACTATTATATATTTATATGACATGTATGTGCGTAACACCTACCAAGTGCACAAAGTGATATCCGAGAACAGCAAAAAACATGTCAAATTAGATCAAATTTGAATGTAAACAAATATTGCTGTCTTATTGGTGGTTCCTAAGTGGTGTGCTTGCGATAAAATAATTACTTTACCGCACGCGAGTAGACAAAAATATGTTTTATTCGTTTTTTTTACTTAACTTTAAAAAGGTTAAACTTTCTTACTTCTCATCCAAGTTCTACAAGCGATATGTCCTTCTAAACGTCAAAGACGTAGCTTTCTTATTATCAATATTTAAGAGCATGTCATTGGCGTGCATAAACTTCAAATTTACTTGTAGTACAAGGCTTAAACTTTTTATAATGTCTGTTACCGTAGAAATTGAATATCTTTAATAAATCCAAAGTAGAACCAAAACAAACGTTTATTGGAACTACGTTACACAAATGGTTAAATCAGCACCTAATTCGTTAAGGTACAACTTTATTAAGGTTTAATCAATTTTTTCAATTGATACCTTTTTGTGCACGCCAAAGATGTGGCTTTTTGTTGTCCAAAATCAAGTACAATGGAGCACAAACAAATGTTGCGGAGGGGTCTAAAAAATGGCTTTATTTTAAAATGATGCGCCATCTTGAATTTTATAGAAATGCAATTTTGACCATAAAATCCTATAGCCTCAAGCCTTTTCTTTCCAAAACTTTCCTTTACTTTAAAAAACGGCGCTGGGTCAATAGCGCGCAGGTTATTTGCGCGCGGGACATTTGCATGCGGACAAATGCACGCAATTAAATGCGTGCAAGAACTTGCGCGCGGTTAATTGCGCACAGCCATTAGCGTGCAGACGAATGCGCGTAAACAATATCTTAAAATTAAGAGTTTATTTTATAAAATTTTTGTAACAGGTTCGAATACAAACGCTTCTGCAAATGCGCAACGAAGTCGAATTATCCTGTCAAATCGAAGTCGACCATGGACCGAGGATAGTTGATAAGTTGACCCGGTTAGGTTTAGTATTCTACCTGACCTGGTTAGGTTATCATACAAAAAAACTATACTGTTTTGGTCAGGATATATATAAGCGCATTTGTTCACGCGCAATTGGTTGCGCGCTAATGGTAGTGCAATAGTCGTGCGCAATTAGTTGCGCCCCAATGATTGCACGCTAATGGTTGCGCGCAAATGACTGCGCGCTATTGACACAGCGCCAAATAAACTACAGCCGAAAACAAGTTTTTTTGGTCCACCTTATATTTTTGTTTACCTTTATTTGTCTTTATAGCTGTTAATTTGTGCAAAAATGCGTGCAACTGGCTGTGGTGCTTAAGTGTCAAACTGAAATAGTTATTTAGAGTACCTACTAGTACAGCAAAAGCTTTATTACTGTAACGATTGAGGAATATAGAAGACTTATTGGAATAAAACCTGACTTTATTTTAGAGTCGAGTTTATTCTGACACATTTGCACAGAAAACTAACAGCTGACCTCTTAAAATTGACATACCAAAGCCAAATTTAATAATACAGACACTAACTTTCATTTAATAAAGACCTACACTAATAAATCCGGTTTTTAAATACACAAAGGCCGAATTTTGAAAGAGACCAGCTGCTTTTTATATGTAAATCTGTCACCATAGGGTCGATTTTAAAATAAAGTCAGGTTTTATTCCAGTAAGTCCCTATTGTCACAGGGGCGGCGTGGACCGGGTCATGGTAACCACAACAGTGCCATATTAAGTCTAACCCACAGTAAACTAATTATTTACATTTGTCTATGGTCTAACCCTACAAGTAAGAAACGCTTTTAGTAAACCACATTAAAAAAAAGTTATATAGATCTAACCCTACGAGTAGAGAAAATTCTTTTAGGAAACCTCGTTAAAAAATATTAAGTACCCACTTCAAACCTTTTTTGCTGTTTTAAAGTCGCTGAGAGCAACGGTTTTTGAGATTTTTGCATTTAAAGTTTTTATTGCATGTAAGTGATATGCCTAATTTATGTATGATACTTTCTTCAACTCTTTCTACTAATTAATAATTTTGCACGAAAAATTCGGTTTGGTGGTTTTTGGGCATGGACAACTTAATTTTGGTAAAAAAAATAAATATTATACTGCATGTTCTCTGGGTCGGTACGGTAGAGGAACGGTTTCCAAGATATTTAAATTCGAATTTTTTGTTGTATGTGTAAAAGATTTGTGATTAAATTCTTACCTACTTCATACATATTAGCTATAATAAATACTTTTTTATAGCATTCTAAGACTGGATGTTTTCTTAAGAAATATTAAGTTAAATGGTGGTTCTTGAATTATCATAAGTGTGTTATCATTGTTCGTTAGCAACTGTGTAGGGCTTCTGCAAATGCGCAACGAAGTCGAATTATCCTGTCAAATCGAAGTCGACCATGGACCGAGGATAGTTGATAAGTTGACCCGGTTAGGTTTAGTATTCTACCTGACCTGGTTAGGTTATCATACAAAAAAACTATACTGTTTTGGTCAGGATATATATAAGCGCATTTGTTCACGCGCAATTGGTTGCGCGCTAATGGTAGTGCAATAGTCGTGCGCAATTAGTTGCGCCCCAATGATTGCACGCTAATGGTTGCGCGCAAATGACTGCGCGCTATTGACACAGCGCCAAATAAACTACAGCTGAAAACAAGTTTTTTTGGTCCACCTTATATTTTTGTTTACCTTTATTTGTCTTTATAGCTGTTAATTTGTGCAAAAATGCGTGCAACTGGCTGTGGTGCTTAAGTGTCAAACTGAAATAGTTATTTAGAGTACCTACTAGTACAGCAAAAGCTTTATTACTGTAACGATTGAGGAATATAAGAGACTTATTGGAATAAAACCTGACTTTATTTTAGAGTCGAGTTTATTCTGACACATTTGCACAGAAAACTAACAGCTGACCTCTTAAAATTGACATACCAAAGCCAAATTTAATAATACAGACACTAACTTTCATTTAATAAATACCTACACTAATAAATCCGGTTTTTAAATACACAAAGGCCGAATTTTGAAAGAGAGCAGCTGCTTTTTATATGTAAATCTGTCACCATAGGGTCGATTTTAAAATAAAGTCAGGTTTTATTCCAGTAAGTCCCTATTGTCACAGGGGCGGCGTGGACCGGGTCATGGTAAACAACAGTGCCATATTAAGTCTAACCCACAGTAAACTAATTATTTACATTTGTCTATGGTCTAACCCTACAAGTAAGAAACGCTTTTAGTAAACCACATTAAAAAAAAGTTATATAGATCTAACCCTACGAGTAGAGAAAATTCTTTTAGGAAACCTCGTTAAAAAATATTAAGTACCCACTTCAAACCTTTTTGTTTATTTTTGTAGGGTTAGGAGTTTTTAATAGTTTAGATCAAAATCCCTCTAATTATATACCTCAAAACCCATTGTTTGTATCAAGATTTTTTTCTTAAACTAAGTTTATTTTATTTGTATTAACTAAGATTGAAAGAAGGTTTTTATTCTAAGTCTACTTAGTAGATTTATACAAAATAGATATAGACATAAGATTAACAGAAAGTTTTTGCCCTAAGCCTACTTGGTCCAAATTTAGGATTTATACAAAATAGATATGGACATACTTAATTTAAGGGTTATCAATGCAAGCAAAGATACATTTACATATAAGGTTTTCTATTTAATGGTACTTTAACTAGTACATCCCTGCCTTAATACAAATTTTGTTTTAAGTTTTATTTTTTTTTTGTTGAAATCGATACCCAGACCACACGTGCCAACACTATAAAACTAATCCGCATTAATTTAGGTAGGGTCTAAAGACCAACTTGACAGAATGGATGCAAGCACAGTCCCTAGAATAGACTGGTCTTCGGATTTTATATACAGGGTGTTTCAAAATTCAATAACATAATTTTATTGTTAAATTGCTTGAGTGATGAGTGACAAAAAGTTCATATAAACATAGGTCCGCAAACGCTTAGTTTTCGAGATAATATTTTTTTTGTTTATTTTAATATACTTTGCTTTGCTATATACCATACTATAGCATTTTTATTTTAATGATAGTAGCCTTTGGTGCAACTGCTATTTTCTCTATAAGGATTAGAAATTCGAAAAAATCGCAAGAGAAAAAAAAATCCGGGGGGAATGCGACAAAATCCCCGTAAAAGTATCAGCCTGTAGATTTTTACTATTATTTGGAATGTCTAATAGTGTACTGCCTACAGCTAAATATACGCGTTAAATTTGAGCTAAATACCTCAAAATCTTCATAAGCTATAAACAAAAAAAATGAGATTTTAACACCCTTTATCTCTAGAACTAATCGTTCGCGGGCTTATGTTTATATGGACTTTTTACCTTAAAATCACTTAAGGAATTCAGCACTAGAATTATGTTATTGAATTTTGAAACACCCTGTATATATGTCGAATTTTCACGTCACTGGTGGTCCAGCTGATGTTTGTGAACAAAAGTTAGATAGGATATCTCGTTAATGAACAACTAATATTTTTGAAATTTTTGGGAAAACAAGACAATTTTCCAACTGTTTTTTAGTACATTCTTATAAAATATAATTTTTTAGACGTATTGTCGATATTTTTTTTATCCCGCTTTATTTTTTATTAATACACAAAACTTAAAGTATAAATTAAACTGAATGTGATCGTTTAGTATCAAACGTAAACCGAGGACTTGGGAATTAATCAAAGATGTAACGGGTTACTTTTGAAGCTGAATGGAACACATTATTTTCCTCGCATTTTAATTTTTGTGTAAAGAAAAATGAAGCCGGTTAAAAAAATAACGACTGGTGTATCTCAAAAATATAAGAATATACTAAAAAAATATGAGTTGTTCATATCATATCTAATTTTTGGTGACAAAAATCAGTTGGATCACCAGTGAAGTGAAAAATTCGACATATATATATATATATACACAGGGTGTCCCAGAACTAATGGTACATAGTTAAACTGTAGATTCCCTGGGTCAAATATTACGATTTAACCATACTTACCTTAGTCCAAAAGTTCGTACTAACCGAGATACAGAGTGTTAAACTTTATTTTTTCAATTCGATTTTCTTTAATAACTTTTTTAATAATTAATAGTTTTGCAAAAACTAACCAGCATGTAAGTTTTGTAAAAATTGGCAAGACGATTCCGTTGAAAAATTTTATGTATAATGTACAGGGTGTTCCTTAGACCACTACCATTGCATAAAAATCAGTGTATTTTTGTTGTGCCTTGGTGTGTACCAGTTTTTATTCAAAATAATGGTTTTCTCATCCTTTTTATGTAAAAAAGTTTTGCTGTTTTAAAGTCGCTGAGAGCAACGGTTTTTGAGATTTTTGCATTTAAAGTTTTTATTGCATGTAAGTGATATGCCTAATTTATGTATGATACTTTCTTCAACTCTTTCTACTAATTAATAATTTGGCACGAAAAAATCGGTTTGGTGGTTTTTGGGCATGGACAACTTAATTTTGGTTAAAAAAATAAATATTATACTGCATGTTCTCTGGGTCGGTACGGTAGAGGAACGGTTTCCAAGATATTTAAATTCGAATTTTTTGTTGTATGCGTAAAAGATTTGTGATTAAATTCTTACCTACTTCATACATATTAGCTATAATAAATTCTTTTTTATAGCATTCTAAGACTGGATGTTTTCTTAAGAAATATTAAGTTAA
Organism: Aspidapion aeneum; assembly: GCA_963576565.1. Lineage (NCBI taxonomy): Eukaryota > Metazoa > Arthropoda > Insecta > Coleoptera > Brentidae > Aspidapion > Aspidapion aeneum. The sequence continues at coordinate 36,021,183 of OY755040.1, forward strand.
ATGGTGGTTCTTGAATTATCATAAGTGTGTTATCATTGTTCGTTAGCAACTGTGTAGGGCTTTGTTTTTATTGAGGAACAAAAACCTCTTTTAAAAATGGTAAGTACGTATACTTTATTAATGCAAGTATTTTTTTATTGTTTTGAAAGAAGATTTTAATTATCAATAAAATAATATTTTATTATTTATTTAAAAAAATATAAAATTTCTTAAGCATGGCGCTCTCAGCAACTAAGTTAAAATTTTTAAATTGACAAATAGTAAATCAAACTTTAAACTGTTTATTATTGTAGGCTAGATAAATACCCGAGGAAAACTATGTCAAAAAATTCAAAATGCTGGAGACGCGTTCAGAAATGCAAATCTTTATTTTGAAATCGGACGTTCGTATATTAAGCAAATAAACAAATGTATTCAGGTTAACGGTGGCCATTTTGAACATTTATTGTAGATTTTTTTTGTTTTTCTATCTAAAAATTTGTTCTTACAATAAAATATGTATAATTTTTATAATTAGTTTTTATTTTTTTTTTGTTAATAATAATTAAAATAATATTCTGTTTTAAAACCTGCTTAAGTATACACCGAGGCACAACAAAATACACTGATGATTTTAATGCAATGGTAGTGGTCCAAAGAACACCCTGTACATTTTACATCAAATTTTTTAACGGAATCATCTTGCAAATTTCAGAAAAACCTACATGCTGGTAAGTTTTTGCAAAAATATTAATTAGTAGAATGAATTAAAGAAAGTATCATAATACATAAACTAGGAATATCACTCTCATGCAATAAAAACTTTAAATGCAAAATTTTCAAAAACCGTTGTTCTGAGCGACTTTAAAACAGTATAACTTTTTTACATAAAAAGGATGGGAAAACCATTATTTTACATAAAAACTGGTATACACAGAGGCACAAAAAAAAGTCACTGATTTTAATGCAATGCTAGTGGTCCAGGGAACACCCTGTACACTATAAATCAAAATTTTTAACGGAATCGTCTTGCCAATTTCAAAAAAACTTACACGCTGGTTATTTTTTGCAAAAATATTAATTAGTAAAAAAGTTATTAAAGAAAATCGAATTGAAAAAATAAAGTTTAACACCCTGTATCTCGGTTAGTACGAACTTTTGGACTAAGGTGAGTATGGCTAAATCATAATATTTTGACCCAGGGAATCTACAGTTTAACTATGTACCATTAGTTCTGGGACACCCTGTATATATATTATGTGAGATATAAGATCCGAAGACCGGTCTAATTCTAGGGACCGTGGGATGTCAGGGTAATTAACTTCATAACACTTAGAAGTCCTCCTATGGATAAAACCATCGGAAGCATCTTCATTCAAATAACAACTTTTCATTTTGCTTCACAGCATATCCTTAGTAGTCACCTATTTAATTTGTCCTGTAAAAAGATTCGTCCCTGAATTATAAAAAACCAATATGCCTTCGAAAATAGAATTTTTAGATATAAAGTCAGTAAATTTATCAACAGGATTTTAGTATAATTTTTAAATTCTTTGGTTGCCGGTCATAAATTGCTGAATAATTTTTATTTAATTACTTAATATAAAAATACAAAAACGAAAAACAAATTAACAATAATGCTTTTACAAGTGGTTCTTGGATTTGTGATAACATTGTTGGGTGTGCAAGGTGGACGAGTATCAAAAACACTGCGTAAGTTGCATTTGTGTCTGCCCTTAAAATTTGTAAATGCAATTCAGTTTAAAACAATACTCTGCCAATACATTGGCACCTAAGCACTAGGTACTATAGTTATAGAGTACATGTGATCTAATATAACTATAAACTGAAATAAATTTTATTCAACTCCAGACTCAATTACCTTTCCTTTGATACCACACAAGCCATATTTTGACTCAAACTCTAATGTTTAAAATCTACCCCACCCTTCTTCTTTACACTAAAATATATTTTGTTTAACTCTAGACTGAATTACCTTTCGTTTGATATCACACACACCATATTTTTACTTAAACACTAATTTTTGAAATCTACGCCCACCCTTTTTTTTAAATAAAATAAAGTGTATTTTGTTTAACTCCAGACTCAATTATATTTCCTTTGATATCACACACGCCATATTTTCACATAAAGTCTAATTTTTGAAATCTACCCTCACCCTTTTATTTGGCTTGTTTTTGGTGGATTTTGTTCATTTGTAAATGGGACCATCTCGACCCAAGAGCCAGCCTAGGTACCAAATTTCATTCAAATCGGGCAAACGGTTTTTGAGTTATGCGGGTTGGTCGTTACAGACAGACATACAGACAGACAGACGGCGCGACAAAAAAGTTTCAAAATCTTCTGAAACGCAAAGATATATAAAAAAATTTGAATTTTCTCTCGAAAAAATTAGGATCACCATAGCTCACACTACTGTAGTAGTATAGTAGTAGAGTGAGCTAAAAATAATGTTAGGAAAAAAAACATCCTTCTTTACAATCTAAGAATTGCGATGGTTTTAACTTTTTTCTTTCTAACACAAAGAAATTTTTTGGAGAAATAAACTAAACCGTTGTAAAAACTAAAGAAGTAGAAATCGCTAACTTTGGTACTGGTTGAAAACTATTTAGTTTTAACTTAAGTATAGTTACTTAAAAATATAATTTAAAGTGCAAGTTTTTATGATCCGCGTGCTAGTTATATTAAATCTGCATTAAATAACACTTTTTTTCATTTGTATTCTGGATCCGTTTCTATATATTCACAAGACATTAATTTCTATTGTTTAAAAACAAAAAGAGAGACAAACAATTAGAATTGATTTAGATTTTTTTATTAAAGATTTGCTTTACTAACAAGCATAGAAAAATTAGCTTACGCTTGTTCTGTGCAACAAGTATTTAAATGTTCTTCATTTGTTAAGAAAGACACCTGCAGCCCACATAGCACAATCACGTGTTTAATACGTAAGAAACGCGCGAGAAAAAAAAAACGTTAATTGAGCTGCTAGAAAAACACTTTTATTTCATATATGAAAACAACCTTTATAAGTCATTTATTAACGTTATAAAAATAACGTTGCTATAAAAACGGCGTGGTAATAACCCCATTATCAAATCAACTATTGGAAACAAAAGTTTGTAATTTTTTCTATTCTCATCTCCGCGGTAACAAAAACAAAATAATCTTGACAAAAAGTTACTCAATGTTATTTAAGTCGAAACCTAGCTTAAGAAGACAACAATTTTTCGTGGCTAAGTGGGCCTAGAAAGATTTTGTTTCTCTTGTATTTTTCCGTGGGCAGCTCGAAAACTGTAGACCCACGAGGGTCCAAGATCTAATGGACACCTATTAAGTGTTCACAGTTAACTGTTTCGTTCTTAAGGGACTCTACAGAAGGACAAAACACTGCACACTAGTACTTATAAGTAAATTTAGTAGTTGGGTGTTTTTTTTAATAATTTTTTTTCCAACTTTTAGGTTTATTTCTTATTCAACCTTATAAAAAGCACTATGCATTTACAATTCATTTAGCTTTACCCAAAAAGTACGTGTAGATTTCCTACGACTACGACGCGAATAATGTTACCTTCCATTGAGTGAAGGTGGCGGAGGAGAGAGAGAGGAGGGAACTAGAAAAATGGTGTCGAAAAAAATCTTGAAGCGTGTGCCGAAAGAATTTTTGAAATCGCTCTAAATTTGTGAAAAGCATAGCTACAACTATTACTAATAAGGAGGGTGGGGAGAAGAGAGGGAGTGAAAGGGGGTACAATAATGTTAGAAAAAAAGTCTTAAGGCGTGTGCAGAAAGAATTTTTGAAAGGTATAGCTACAACTATTACTAATAAAGAGGGAGCGGAGAAAAGAGGGAAATTAGTAAAATGATGTTGGAAGAAAGTCTTCAAACGCTTCTTCGCTTTATATGTGTGAAACTTATAGCTATAACTATTATTAATAAGGATGGCCGGGAGGAGAAAGAGTGAGATGCGGGGAGGGGGAACTAGTAAAATGGTGTTGGAAAAAAATCTGAAAGCAGAAAGAATTTTTGAAATTGCTCTCTATATTTGATAAAATTATGCGAATATGTTTTTTGAATAGGGTGCGGGGGAATGACAGGGGGGGGAGATGGGTGGGAGCAGCATATTAGAGAACATTTGCAATGGGTAATCAAAGGAATTTCAATAAAATCGCCTGAAATTTAGATAATTTTTATGCCTTAAAGCCTACATTATGTGACAAAATGGCGTCTGAAGACCGCCATGTTGATTCCTATTTTAAAAAAAACTTAGCCTATAGCACCTTCGGGATCAGTAGTAACTCAACGACACTTTTTTTAAATCAAAATCGGTTCAGCCGTTTAGCCTCTAGCATGACACAAACATACATATTTACTTACATACATACAACAATCGAAAAACATTACCCTGCCTTTCGCCGTGCTGCAGTTGGGTTAAAAGGACTTACGACAGAATGGTTATTCCGAGAATTTAACCGAACCGAACCGAACCGAACCGAACCGAACCGAACCGAACCGAACCGAACCGAACCGAACCGAACCGAACCGAACCGAACCGAACCGAACCGAACCGAACCGAACCGAACCGAACCGAACCGAACCGAACCGAACCGAACCGAACCGAACCGAACCGAACCGAACCGAACCGAACCGAACCGAACCGAACCGAACCGAACCGAACCGAACTCAACAATCTCTAAAAATAAAAACAGACCAAATATAGAAAATTTTCGAAACAATAATCCGTTGGGTGATAACATTCTATATTTTCAAGGGATTTCAGAAACCATAAGACAAATAGCCAAACACTATAATATGAAAACAGTATTTTCATCGGGAAATACAACAAAGAGTTTTGTAACTAAAATAAAACCAGAAAATCCCTCGCATAATAAGGAATGCATTTACCAAATCCCGTGTGAGTGTGCTAAATCATATGTAGGTAAAACGAAACGCCCTTTTCAGGTTGGAGTCAACTTAAAGTCAAATGATCACAGGATTCAATAATCTGAAGCTAAAGTTTTGCATAGGAGTCGTGTTGGCAAAAACGTTTTGAAAAAGTTTGTTCCATTTATAATGCAGAACAAAGAAGTTTTCAGTCAACTTAGGATTAAAAAAGGGGGCGGGACGTTATTCCTGTCTGCACAACAAGTACAGTACAGTCCCGATTATCCGAAATAATGTGGATCAAAGTGATTTCGGATAATCGAAATTTCGGTTAATCCGATTTTTTTTTGGAAAAACATTTGTAACACTCTGTCGGGCATTTTAGACCATCATATTGCCGTGAAATTCCGAGGGGAACCACCTAGCAGTATAGGCGAATTTTTTTGTTAATCGGGATTTTTGTTTTTAAAGTTTGTTTCGGATAAACCGGATTTCGGAAAATCGCGATTCGGATAATCGGGATTGTACTGTAGTATAAATAGTAGCCTGTATTCTGGATTGTTGAGTTTGAGCTGAAATATTTTTTTCTGTGCAATTTGGGACGGTTTCCTAAAAATAGGGTCGATGGGTCTTGTTCATTTTGATTTATTTTATTTTAGCTGAATACCTCCATCCCTGCTCTAGAAGCGCTCCGGACTTTAAACAATGTTGTGTAAAAAACGGAAACATCGCACTTCCAAGCCTTTTAAAGGGAGACAAAAGATACGATATACCTAATTTGTTGCCACTTGTGTTTCCCAGGGTCGATGTTGATGCGGGGAAAGATCTAAAGATTTCTCTTTTAAATATTGCTGTGCATGGATTGGAAACTGTTAAATTGGCTGATATGGGGTAAGAAAATATTCAAAACTTCGCAATTTCGTGGATTATCAAAATGATAAGTTTTTCAAATTTTGTTAGACAAATATTAATTTTTTCTTATAAACCACTGACAAGTTAGTGATTTTGTTTTCTAGGAGAAACTCAGTTGTTTCTTAATTAAAAACAAATACTTTTTAATAGTGGTTTAATACCCAGATAAAGTTTTATTTGTAAAATAAATCGGCCACAAACATATAGATTTTATTTAGTTTATCGTCACCCAAGGTCCAGCTTTTACATAGGTTACCTACAGAATTTGAAAGTTCATTGAACCTGACTGGCCAACTGTAATCAGATTTAAAAATGTACGTCACTGGGTTGCTTGATACCATTTGTTTTATGGAAACCCAATGACGAAGCTACAGTCATCAGCAAAGTTCATATTACTGGCCAACTTCTGTGGACAACCTGTTTAAAAATATAAAGACTTTGATGGTGACCGTCTATACAACAATTTTCTTTTTGTAGGGTCGATTTTAAAGCAAAAAAAGTGGACCTTACTTTAAAAACTACCAATATTAAATTACTTGGTGATTACGAAGTCGATGGAAAAATTTTAATTTTACCACTTCAAGGGAAAGGACCAATTAACATTACAGTTAGTAAGTTACCAATTAAAATCTAATTTTGCTTTAATATTCTAAATACTCTTTTTCACATTCGTAGCCCACACGGTAAAAAAATTTGTCTTAGATCAAAGCAAATTGCTTGGAAGTAAAATAATTTGTGCTTTCCTCTTAACCAAGAGAATATTTTCTTGATATAGCACAAAAAATGTCTTGCCCTATATTTTAATGTGAAACAAAAATTGTTTTAATATAAACTGCAACTGAATTAATCTAAGGCACCGTTTTCTCTGGAAGCAATATATTACTTATATAAAAACAATTTGCTTTGTTACAAAATGGAGTGTACTGAAACAAAACAATTAAAGAAGAAAAATAAAGTCTCATTTGAAAATTAAACGCTGCGATGAACTAAAAAGAAATATTTAAATTCAAAACCAATTGTTTTAAGGTAAAACAATTTATTCAAGAAAAGTAATTGTTTTCATTGTAGACAAAATTTTTTACCGTACAAAGAAATCTGCCATCAACCTTATATTGCTTGTTGATATAATACGAGTAGATAGTTTTTGTCGTGCTAAAAACGGTCGACGGCTAACGCTGTTTTGACACTGTTGACATTTGAACGTGACGTAGTTAGTTAGGTCCGTGGAACGCCGCAAACTCACGGACGGTTAACATAACAATTTTGACGTATTTAGAACGTGCGCAATTAAGTTTTAGCGAGCTTATATTGCCATTTGTTTGGCGCTGGCCGCACAGCTCACTGCAGTGTTGAGCGGAACCCATTTATTTGACATAGATGAGGATGAGGGATAAGAAACAGGGGTAATAGGAAATATTTTTTGCTACTCTTGCCTTTGCTCTTTTGTTATTTGAAATAAAAAAAAAACCTTCTAAATTCTTCTACTACAATATTAATAAAGTTTTATCACTTTTGTGCTCTTTTTTAAACATTTTTTTGCCCAAAAAAATATTTGAAATGGTTTTCAGATAATTTTTTTTTTGTCTGACAAAAACCCTTTATTTTCAGTTTTAATACTTAATTTTTTTGTTCAAAAGACTTCTTATATATAATTTTTTCTTGTCATAAACAAGTAGTTCAGAATGGAAGTGTTTGCCACTGACTGAGTTTTTAAAATTTTTATTTGGCGGCCCCTGAAAAATGACTATTAAGTTCTTTTGTAATACGATAGTATTTTAGGAATCAGAAATAATCAACAATTAAGTTATAGAGTAACATCAACATAAAATACTTAAATGATTGAAACATGATAGAGCACTTTTATAATTAAAAAAAATATGCTACAGAATAAATAATATATTACATCAAGTTTTTTAAACGCTTTCTGGTCACCCAGGAAGCCTCTGTTTGCTCTGCACAGGGTGTTGTGTCTGAAACTAGTACCATTATTTCTTGTTGATGTGCCTTATTAATATTTCTTCATTAAAATGCCCAAGTTTAGAGAAGTTTGTTTGTTTCCTTGTAAAGACATGACCTGTGACAAAAATAAAATAGGTGTAGCAGTTTAAAAATAAACCTAAAAAATGCAGCAATATGATCCAATACCTTACAAAATTGAACTGTGAGTTCGAAGTCCAATACAAATACGGACATTAATCCATTTGTTATATTATATAAATTTAGCTTTAATAGGTAGATAGGTAACTATAGATGCATTTTTATTTTATACTATAAGTAGTTAAGTACAGCGGAAACAATTTACAAATTTGGAACTCCATGCTAATTTTTATGTAGCTAAACTATTTTGAACATATCCAGGGTGTCCCGAATAAAAGCAACTTCACGGGGAAAAAGTCGCGCTATCCTAAGCCCAATCAGATGCCATATAAAAATTAAAAATATCTACAGGTGTTTGTTTTTAAAATATCGAGCAAAAACTAAAAATTTTGTTTTTTGAATAATTGAAATATCGCCGCCATCTTGCAAACAAATTTAATGAAATTTGGCAGTTTTGTATAAGCAACTACGGCCAATTGAATGACATTAACAATTTTTTCTAGGCCTTCTTGTATTTTTAAACCATAGCCAACTTTGTTATTTCTTATGACCGCGATATTGGATTTATACTTCAATAAATAGAGCATAAAAGGAGCTTTTTAACTGTGTATAATAAGCCTATCTTTGGATGACGAAAAAAGTCAATTTATTAAAAAAATAGTTTTTCACTTAGTTAGCTGTGAAACAAATGCCGTAGTTGTGTTTCCACCATATTTTTCTTTGTTTCATTGAAATAAAATATTTATTACAATTTTACTTACTTACAAATCTTGTTTGAGCCACTGTTATGGCGTGAAAAATATTTTGTCCCCCTTGATGCCCTCGCAATGTCGTGCAAAAATGTTACTCATCACGCCCTTGGCACAAACGTAACTATTTTGTTATATAGGGTGCTTTAGGTCAGGCTTTTTTCCATTCTGTTACCCTTACCACATAAGTACTTTATACATTTAGTATTAGTAGTAGTGGTGGAGACACCATTTTTGATCTAGCGACTAGGCACACGCGCGCCCTTTCGCAAATCTTGATTTTGCCCGTACATCATATATCAAACTGATGCACGTGCCCTGTAGGGTGCAAGAAGTTTTCTTTCTCTAAGAGGACTTAATTTTGCTGGTACCTCTTTGTCGAGGGCAAGGAATCTTTATACTGCGTAGCAAGTATACACAGTGGACCCACGATTTTACACCTCTTCCGAAAGGTTGTGTCCCAAATAAAACAATACTACCTGATAGACTTGCATCTATCTAACATTGCTATCGTCCCAGCAGAACTTGGTTATAGACGATAGACTTCTTTCCTTTACAGCCGGTGCAACAGCCGTGGTCGTCGTGAGTTGAGTGTAGGAGATTTATGCTGGCGCCATCCTGGTACCGACGATATAGCACTTATAGCAGGCTCCTGGGTTATTATTTCTGGTTCCTCAGCTGGCTGTTTGTCGGCTCCTGGACTACACCTGCGTATGTTCTCGATGTTCAGGGTCAACTTATATTTTGCGTGCATCGCGTCGCATGCCAATTCGATGACGATTGTTGAACGCTGAAAACGAAGTGGGCGACAGGGCGACGGACTTTTTTTTTGTTTTTGCATCGTTGTTCGAGGCGCGAACCTGGTACCTTCTGCATGTGGAGTCGGCGACCATACCACGGCACTACCCTGCCGCCTTACCCTTACCTTTACTCTGCGCGGGCGCATCAGCGCTCTGTCATGCTGTTAGCCCTCGTTCGATAATTTGCAAATGGATGACGAGAGGTTTTTTTCTATAGCAATGGATATTAAGGCCACTAAATTTTCAGCGCCATCTATTCGTGCACAACTGAAGTACAGAAATTTTCCGTATGAGATCTCATTTTAAGAAGACTATGTACATTCTATCGTATGCAATCTTAATTTAGGAAAAAACATCGTATGTGGTCTCAATTTTTTTTTAAATTCAAATATAGTGCTTTTGGCCAGGGTTTTGCCCATCTGTCACCCTTGCCTTTATTCTACCCGGACGCAGCAGCGCTCTGCCATGCTACTATCTAAAGAATAACAAACAATCAAAAGAAAACAGACTTTCTAACCCATAAATCTCCTATCAAAGAATCACACATCACCATAATTTGGTTGGTTTGATAAGCGATACGGTTGATTTTGGGTGCATGGCTCTCTAACGGTAGAGCTAATCGTTACTTGGCTCTAATTTGCGCCTGCTGTTACCTTCAATAAAGATTTTTTTTTTTTTTTTTTTTTATTTGTCAAACACACTGTGTTTTTTTTATTACAATCTAGTCAGTAAGACTAATTAGCAATTTTGTTTTAACTTAATTTACTAGAAAAGTCAGATTTAAACTTAGGGTTCACTCAACAGTTCTCCCCGCTTTGTTTAGTCTGTAACTCACAATTGTGTTGTGTTTATAGCATTATTTTGTTTTATGTGTAATTCACTTAGTTTACTAGCTCAAACGGCTTCACTCTTTTTAGTCGTCGAACTAGCATAGTATTGTCTAGAAGCTGAATTGCTTCCACATTCACATGCCGATGGAGTCTATCTTCATGGCTTTTTGCGTACTTTTTTATAGTCTCTGCTACAGTTTCGATTTTTAGATCTCGATGAAGGTCACTATTTCGAACGTACCAAGGTGCATTCACAATGTTTCTTAATACTTTATTTTGAAATCTCTGTACAACTAGAATGTTACTCTCTTTAGCACAACCCCATAGTTGAATACCATATGTCCATACTGGTTTCAGTATTTGTCTATAAAGCAGTAACTTATTATGAATTGTTAAATTGGACTTCCTTCCAATTAGCCAGTTCATTTTTCTATACCTTATCTCAAGTTCTTCTTTTTTTTTCTTAACATGTGCTTTCCAGCGCAATTTGGTATCAAGTGTCATACCTAGATATTTTGCCTGATTCGAATATGGTACTGGAATGTTGTTAATTGTTATTTGTATGTGATTTATATTTTTGTTTGTAAAATCAACATGAATTGATTTGGTTTCATTTAATTTTATTCGCCACTTTGTGGTCCAACTGTGAATTTGGGTGACTGCATCCTGAAGTTTCTCTATGCATTTTTCAATAGATTTTTCTACCGTCAATAAACCAGTATCATCGGCAAATGTTGCTAAGTGACAATTTTCTGGCTTTGGGATATCACAAGTGAATAATAAGTATAGATAAGGGCCTAGTACGCTACCCTGGGGCACGCCTGCTTGAATTTCTCTTAAATTTGAGTATGAGTCTTCCTGTTTTACTCTAAAATGTCTATCAGATATGTATGATTCCAAAATATCCGAATACTGTTTTGGCAGAAACCTTTTTAGTTTAAAATTAAGGCCTTCATGCCACACTTTGTCAAATGCTTGTGCTACATCTAGAAAAACTGCAGAACAAACTTTTCAATAAAGATAACAGCATAGCAGAGCGCTGGTGTGCCCGCGCAGAATAAAGCTGAGGATAACAGACCGTCAAAAAGCCTGACCAAATGCACACTATTATTATATGATCTGATTATATTATCTTATTCTTATGTATTAACCGCCTCGGTCGGTGGTCTAGTTATCCGAAAGTCCGCTGAAAATGTCTTTATTATATCAACATATTTGTGGGCATAAAAATACCTTACGCCGTCCTAGTCGCAAAAGTACCACTTTACGGCCGCTTTTGGAAACCAAAAAATATCGAAAGATAACTGTTTGTAGAAAAAATGCAATTTTTATACATTAAGTTCAAAGATGGAAAATAAATCTTCTTCTAAATTTTAGCTGACTCAACGTTTAAATACCACCTAACTTACACTCTAGCAAAAAGGAAGGGAATTGAGGTAGCTGTCATTGACCCAAAAGATAAACTGGAATTTACAATAGGTCACGCCTACTTTTTGTTGGAGAATCTTTTTAATGGCAACAAGGCTATGGGTAAGAAATAAATCTATTTTATGATTCTAATTTAATATTATTAAATGAACGGTTAGTGGTGCATGCGTCTACTACCACCAGAGACATGGAAGAGGATACGTTCGTTGTTACATCTGAAGACTTTACTACTGGCAGCCTATAGTCCATTCATTTAACACTGAAAAACAATTAATCACTGAAATGTTCCTTGGCTAAATTTATCCTAAAATAACTGAACGTAGACCCTCCTTTCTGCAGTTTTAGTGGATAACAATTTTAGGAGTGTAACGGAAATACCAATTGAAAATGTCTCCACCAAAAAATATAAAACACTGCGCCCCACAAAAATAAAACAACTATTTCAAGTCGAGCGTATTGACTGCCTACTATATTACCAGACGTTGTTACTATCGATTGATTTTCATGGACTAGGACAGTGAAATTAGATAAAAGTGATTCGTGTCAATAATACTTTTTTATCTTAGATTAAACAAAACGATTATGTCAAAATTATTCTTTGCAATCTTTTATTAGGTAGATTAAAAAGTAAAAGATTTTTTTTTTAACGTGACTAGTCTATTGAGTAAGCTGGTATCGGAGAAGAATTTAGTGGAAGATAACGACAAAATGGCCGACTGAATGGTGTCCCAATAAAATTTAGCTGCGCACTCGTCGTAAAGCTATTTCTTCCGTCATCCTCCACAAAAATGTATAAACCTTACTACAGAAAGTCTAGCTAAGCGTAAGAAAGATTTTCTGTGACGTTACTAAGCTTACCATTCACGGATTGCCATAAGCAGTCATATATTTGAATTATTTTTTAAATACATAAATTACTTGTATAGTTAAATATTCACCTTTTATTCAAAGGCGTGGGGGCGCCTATTACCTTAATCCAAATACGTTATTGCATATATATGGGGCATATGCATTCTCAAACGCGACGCTTGAAACCAAGACCCCTATTTAATCCTTAATGTTCCTTTTTCGGGTAGACAAGATTTTGGTTACTGCGCATGCGTCAGTTTTGGTGGTTTTGGAACATACTCCATTACGTCACTACATTATTTGGCAATTGTCAAAAATTTAGTGTTATGTCTATTATTTTTTTCTAAAAATTAGTTAGTTGCATGAAAATTTATCAATTTGTGACTTAAAATTGTTTTACTAAAATTGATCGTGCAGATTTATTGTAGACACCATGAAGAGTGTTTATTGGCATCTATAAACCACTCCTAACTTTATTAACAAAATATTAACAAAATAAAAGTACGTACCTATGGAATGACACTCCCTTACTTCTCCCGAACATTTTTCGACAAACCGCACATGTTTTACGTGAATTATTTTCCATTTTTTACAGAAAAAAAAACATAATTTTACACGGCAAACGCAAAAAACCGCAAAATGTAAATAAACAAAAAAAAATGGCGTCGACCCACATAGCAGCTATGTCAACGTGACGAAACATGCATGCGCACTTAAAAATTCGCATCTGCGAATTTAAATTTGCCAATGTTTCCAAAGCAAGCTATGAGTGCTTCACTTTTTGATTTTTTGAACATGTACTTATTGCTCGATATTTAGCAAAAGCATTAAGCTGCTGGAAAATCTAATATCACTGATCAACCAGCGAGACGAATAGTCCAAATTGCCGCCGTTGGATTTGACGCCCAGAAGCGCAAGGCAGCTTTTTCTCTTTTTTGAATAGATTGCATTGAAGAGCATGCAACTCTAAAAAAAAAGGACGAGCTGTCGAGCGCTGCGGAGCGTCAAATCAAACTACAGTCGAACCTCTATAACTCGAACCTGAAGGGACCACCAAAACAGTTCGAGTTATGGAGAGTTCGAGTTATAGAAACTTAAGTTACATAGGTTAAAATACATGTAAAAAGTGCAGGGACCGCTTAAAAGGTTCGAGTTATAGAGGGGTTCAAGTTATAGAGGTTCGAGTTAGAGAGGTTCGACTGTACTTTTATTATATGCCTTAACCAACCAACCAGACAAAAATTCAAGCTAAATAAAACCGTAAAAACTCTCGCGGCAAAATGTCTCCGCGGCGATTTGGACTATTCGTCTCGCTGATCAGTGTTATTAGTTTTTCCAGCAGCTTAATAATTATTATTCTTCTGTATTTTAGGTGACAATGTCAACAAGTTCCTTAACGAGAACTGGGAAGAGGTGACCAAGGAACTTGGCGGTGCCATCGAAGGAACAATCACAGCGATTGCCCGAAAAATTGGAGGTGGCGTTTTAGAGCATATGGCTTTTAACGAATTGTTCTTGCCTTAAAGAGACTTAAGCTTTTGACATACAAAGTTGCATAGCAACACATGACGTTACATAAAGCATATGAATAAGGTAGTTGGCAGAAGCACCGATTGGGGGTGTTCACAGGCTCAAGCGTTTGATTGCACGCACCGACGCGCTTGGCAGCTTTTTTTTTTAAGGGGTGCATTGAAGAAAATCGCTTCGGGACGTTAAATCAAACGTTTAAAGCTTCTCTCTATCTTATTAATATACTTAAAGCATAGCATAGCGTTTTAGACAATCAATGTTATATTTAAAAGAAAATGGCGTCTAAAACTTTCCTGCTGACTGGTTGAAACGCTATGCTATGTGTTATTTGACCTATGCAAATTTGTGTGTGGGGGCCATTACTTATATTGTGCTGTGTACAATCCAGGGTGCTCTGTCTTTCTTTGCGTTTTCTACAAATTTAAAATTATCAATTTTACTGTATGACAAATAATAAATAGATAAAATCCAAATAGCGTAGAAAGCCGGCACACCCTGAAAAATATTCTAGGTTTAACAAAAAAGTATTAATAAATCTGTTTTTTAATCCAAGTAAAAATCTTTCTCTGTTACCTTCCTAGCCCATTAGAACACGCCAAGTAAACTCCATGCTGTATCAGCTTTGATAAAAGTTTTTTTGTAAATATCTCAAACTCCTATAAAGTTTTTGGTTATAGGACAAATTACTAAGAAAAATGTTTTCTACTATTTTCCGAAAACTGCATTTTTCAATTTTTAAACTGTCAAAAAATGTGGTTAGCATTAATGGATTTTAAACCAAAAATAAGCTATTTACAGTATTTTACCCTATTTTCCTGAAAATTTTATAAAACTCGGTTCTGCGGTTTAAGAGCTTTTGTGGGCCGTACAGAGATACGCAAACACGGATAGACGTCACGAAGATATTGCTAAGATAAGTAAAAAACACCCAAATAACACATTTTTGGTGTTTTTTTGGTCGATAACAATACCTTCTCTAGCCGTGGCTGCGCGGACTGGAAAGATATAAAAAATAAATTATATAAATAGTGGGTTCTTTTATAATTTCTATAAACGTGTAAAAACAACATTTCCGCACTCACTTGCCTGCGAAACGTACCATTGGTTTACCGTAGTACATGGGTAATTTTTTTTTTACCGCAAACTATGCGCAATTCTCTTTTTTCAGCACGTTGTTTCGGTTTATTTTTTTTTAAAGCTAATAATCGCAGTTCAAATTTAGATGGCTCTGGAACGAAATAGCGATGTACAAAAAAGCAGGTATTAAAATAGTGGTATCAAAGTAGCGACTATCAAAATAGCGATGTAACACAATAGCGATTGTAACAAAATAGCAGAATAGCAATGTAACAAAATAGCGATGTAACAAAATAGCGACTATCAAAATAGCGATGTAACAAAATCGCGACTCATGTATTTAAAAAAAACTTCCCTGAACTTCCCGCGATCCTAGAGAGTGTGAATCCGAACCGAACCGAACCGAACCAAACTCAACCGGTTAGAAGTCAGGCGAGATTTATTTTTAAAAAATATGCTGGTTCGGTTCGAACTCATACCCTCTATGATCCCGGAAAAGAAGTCATGCGTTATTTTCGGCCTGCACTTTTTTGCCTGCGCTATTTTGATGATGCGTTGTTTTGACCTGCGCTATTATGACCATGCGCTATCTCGGCCTAGCATATGGCCATAAACTAATTTGGCTTGCGCGATTTTGCCCTACGCTATTTTGTAACACTGCCAAATAAAGTCTCGTCTAAATTAACATTTTGAATATCGGTATTTTGATACATCGCTATTTTGATTTTCGCTATTTGGGTTGTCGCTATTTTGATACATCGCTATTTTGGTTGTCGCTATTTTGATACATCGCTATTTTAATTTGTCGCTGTTTTGTTACAAACGCTATTTTGATATATCGCTATTTCGTTGCAGAGCCAATGTAGATTTTTAAAAGATTTCCTTGTACGCCAGTCAATATTTTGCAATTCTGAAATCTCTTTGCTTAACCGGTACAATTTCACTTTTAAAAAAAATATATATTATATATTTGACCATGTATCTCCGCAACCCAGGAACCTATGGTTTCGCTTATGCCGGTTTTCGACCAAACGGACAAAACAAAAACAAAACATAAACTCGTGTCGAATAAAACAAAACTGAAACTTTTGGCCAACTTTTTCAAAATTGGCGTGTTTTGCGACAAAGTTTTGTTTTTCCAGTCCCGCTTGGAAGCGGTAACATCAAAAGGTTTTGACTAGTTTCGACGAGTTTTGAAACTCGCGTCTGTTTAGTGGAAAGGGTCGTGTTGAATTTTTTTATGTTCCACTTTTATTTCGTTGTGCTAGTCTGGCTACCACTTTTGTACCAAATTGATTGGTAAGTAAATTAAGTATTTTAAGAAATTTGTTTCCAAACGCTCGATATATTTATTAGATATATACCTACAAGTAAATTGTTTTTTCCAGAAATTTCAGATCATGTCTGAAAGTAAACAGTGGACCACTGAAGAAATTAGTACCTTGCTTGATGCCTTTAGGGAATATAGAAGTTTGTGGGACCCCAAAAAAAAATTGATTCTTACAAAAAAATTGCCCAGTTGTTTAACACAAATTGGATGGAAATAGAAAATATGTTCTGACTAGCGACTACCAGTGGAAAAGGACCGAAAACAAAAACAAAACTTAAACAAAACCTAGTCCGGTTGATGGGGACAAGAGTTTTGGGTTTGTCTTCGATTTGTTTTTGTTTTTGGGAAACTAGAAAACACAAACAAACCACAAACTCAACTGTCCGTTTGGTAGAAAACCGTCTTTAGATTGTAAAGAATTTTTTTGGATTTACAAAAACACACAACACAAAAACACAAAAAAATGCTTCCTTAAAGTGGTTTTTTTGAAAAACTAAAAAAAATGCAAAATTTTTGAGTCCCGCGGACGTAGCACAGGGATTTTAAGCTTGCAAACTTTAGTACGAACTTTCCTTAAGGATCCTAGCAACATATGGAACTTTTGCTAAGGATAACATTCTTGTTGTTTTGCGACAAATATTTAAAAATTTGAAGGTGATAAAAATATATATTAGGTTATCCCTTTAAAACCTTTATTTAGCTACCGAAGACAAAAAAATAAAGGTGTTATGGATGAACAATAGAAAAAATAAATTTAAAGGATGTTAATATGGGTAAGATGACACATTTCAGTCTAAGATGACACACCCAGCCATCCGAGCAGAATTTCTGGGTAAGATGACATACTATGTATATTCATAAGGCCATGCTGTCATCTACCTTTAAAAAAATAATATTTTCGAGTGATGAAATTAAGTAAATGTACCACCACATGCAAAGAACGCATGCGCCCGGACTAATTTTTAAAGTGATTAGGCCATCAGTTAGCCGGCGTACAATGTAATGTAATGTAATGTAAATTACGATAACCAAACCCATCTAAATGTATTGGTGATAAAAAAATGCAATTTAAAAAAAAGTCATAATGTATTTTCTCAAAAAAAAATTAAGGTATTTTTACAGTATTTTTAAATGAAAAAAAATGACAATACAAACAGCACTATTTGGGTATATGGGTATAGAGTGGGCTAGTGGCGTATATAGAAAAATGTTTCGAGGGGGGCCCGAAGAGTTTCAGGGGGCAGGGGGCGAGACCCCATGAGTCCATATTTAATGCTATTTTATGTTTGTATTAATGAAATATGTGGACAATATCCAAAAAAAACCTTAGCTTCGGGGGGGGGGGGGCAGGCCCCCTCCTTATATACGCCACTGAAGTGGGCATAAACAGTCACTGCACTTTCAAAAACTACTAGTTGTTTTCTAATTTCAAAACCCTTTTTATGGTTTAAAACTTTTCTAGTATAGCAAGTTTATTTTGGTCTCTATTTTTTATTGTAAAGCCTGCAGAAACAAGCTTAGCAAGGCTTAGTAAAATCTATACCAGAATATTAGAGAGGAGGGCCCATTTTACTCAATAAACAAAAAATTTGCTGCTCCTACCTGCTCCCTTTTTTGGGGGTGGCCCTAAACACTGTCATATACGAGGTCTTTATAAAGTCAGTGTAACAGCCAAATGGAATAAATTCGACAGCGGATTGAACGTATAGATGATTCTAAAATATCCAAAAATACATCGACTGAGATTTTTAACGAGTAACATTTTTGATCGATTTTTTTTTGTATAGACCCCCGCAAAAGGGTCTACTTACATTCAACTTTTTTTTTCAAGTGAGATAACCCCACTTGCGGTACCTTGTTCAAAAGCTAATCAAAAAATAAAAACGATATACTACTTTTTTTTGACACCTGTCAAATATTTTAAAAAAAACCAACCTTTACTTTGTTGCCAGTTTTAGACAATAAAAAATGTTCTTTTAAGTAAAATTTATTATTTAATTAAAAAAGTGGGGGTGAACCCCCAAGAAGGGGTCCAGTTAGTAACATCCAACCTCTTTTACAACTGGTAGACCCAACTTGTGGCAACTTGTTCGAAAGCTTAATAAAGAAGGAAAAAGATGGTGCGTAATCCTAAACCCCGAAAATTCCCACATACCATTTTTAAACGAAATCAGAGATGATACCCCGAACC